>LR990956.1:7708707-9069137 GCA_905163465.1 Craniophora ligustri
TCTTCGCCAAAGTTTTAGTCATTTTTGAACTTTAATTATCAACAAAGATCTGCTACGGCATCAACTATGATATGAACTTAAATTTCAGTACAGTCGCGCCGTAAATTATTTTTAAATTAGCTTCAAATGATTTATTCGGGGATTATTCATAAAATCACTAAAAATCGAACTAACTCAAAAACTACTGAACTTCGGTAGAACATTTGGTGGCTTAATTTGTTGCATTTTAACCCTACTATGACGTCTTGCAAGGAATACGTCGAGTTACCAGTAACCCTGTATATTGGTTTACATATCGATGTACTCAATATAATAGGCACAAAAATACTAGTGTACTTTAGGATATGTATAGGAAGATAGGATGTATATTTACCATAGCATAAATCTGTAAGCTTCTTTTCGAAAAATCTTATGAAAGGAAAACTGATCAAATGGCTACACCATTAAGACAATTGGATATAATAGGAAACAGTAAAAGCTCAAAAGGGTTTCCAAGATAAAAACCAATAAAGCATAAGTGTATGAGTCATAAACTGTTGTGTCATGTGCATAAAATATTAAATTACTTAATTAGGTCAAGCGTGGTTTCTTTCTACGAAGGAGCAGCCATAAAGTCAGCTGTACTTCGTAATATTTTATGGTGGTACTCGTATTTTTCATTTCGATATGAACGTGACGGAAAATATTAGAAACGTCAATAAAATTAAAGACCAACTCTGAGGAGTATTAACATATATAATAAAATACCGATGGATATAAAAGAACAAAAAAGTATGTCAGCATTTAAAAAATTACTAAAATCATACATTATGGGTAAAAAATAGTAAAATTACATATAAATAAAATAAATATATTCAAATAATAATAAATAAATATAAATAAAACCATATAACCGATAAAGTAATTTCGCAAGAAAAAAGTTAAAAAAAAAAAAAAAATACAAAAATAATAATAAAAAAAAAACTATATAATGATAATAAAAATGAAAACTAATAATATAATACAAAACAAAATAAAATAATTCAATTAGTCAGGTACGCTGCCTTGTATGCCACATCTAGTATGTTGTAACTTTTGCTTTTGTATCCGTGTTCGCTCGGTTGGTGATCTTTATTTATGTGCAGCGCCTACCCGCTAAAATTTTATTTTCTGTACGCTTGTTGTTAAAACACTAATTGTAAATCTTGTTTCTTCAGTAAGTGAATTATTGTTAATTCTTATGAGGAAATAAAGTTCTTAAACCAAACTCTGAAGAGAGAAAGGTTAAAATGTTAGGTAGTGACAACAGGTTTTTTAACCTTTTAAAAAGGAAAAGCCAAACTATATTAGTTTTAATTTTTATTACGGTCACCTATGGCCGTATTTATACTATGTGTTTCATAAACTTGTTATAATTATCATTAGCATACGAGTATGTAGATAATATTTTATTCATAATTTATTATTATATATCTAAATCAACAATCCATTAATTTTACCACTTGGCACGGTTGTCCTCTCAAGTTGGCCTGTGTTAGTTTTTGCAGATTTAATTTGTTGCCCATATCTTCCTAACTATAAACATTCAAAAGGATTGAAGAGAACTGTCCCTTCAATCCTCATTCAAGTTTATTCGCGAGACGAATTGAACCATCATGTGTATTTTCGGATAAATGACACGCATTGTCTCATTTGACAGTTCCTTATTAATATTACTAAGAAAAAAATACGGAAACAATGTGTTTGAAGTTAGTACAGACTATATGATACAGATTTAGCACATAAATCTGGGTACTGACCTGATCTTCAGCCTTCACGTATAAAACGTACTCCATATCCAGTTGGAATGGGTCGGTGCCTCTTGTTCGTACCACGCCTGATCTCTCGTCCACCTCAAAACGTCCCCCGGTTCTGTCTCTGACGATGAAGTAGTGGATGTTGTGGTCTGTGTCAGGGTCCCTAGCCTGGAGAGTGAAGACTGGGGTATTGGGAGCGGCGTTGAGCTGCACCACCGTTTGCATTGGCAGCGGGCGATTGATGAAGTATGGAGGCTCATCATTAACATCCTTTACATGGATAATTACTCGCTGGTTGTCCGTATCTGAAAAATTTGTAATACCAAAGTCATATACAGCGCTTTAAAACTTAAAATTAAATGCCAATCGGTGTAGTTGAAGCCCTCTTAGCGGAACTATCAAATTATCAAGCCGTCCAAAGTGTACTTAAGGGGCATTAAACCACAGGAATTCATTAAGCATGCAAATGCGAAATAGGTTTTAGTTTCCAACTGAATTTTAGACTAGCTCATGTACATTTTCCTGCAAAATACAGAAACATATTACATGTTAATGCATGAATCAACACGGGCAGCCGTTTTCAGAAAAAGTAAAGTTTTGAAGTTTGGAGTTATGCAAAAATTCCACAAAACCCGCATTATAAACGGTAACAAAGGGGCCTCGAACAAGCGCAGCGTGTGTAAAGATAGTTTACACTTTTTGTCTCGGCGTGTGGGGACGATACACTAGTTTACATAGCGCAGAATCCGCTTATCACGTTGTGCGAACGATGTCGTACAGTTTAGAGCTAGATTTTGCAGTCTCAGTTTTAAACCAACAAGGACGTGCCTGACTTGCGAATAGTCGGATTGAGATTAAAATCCAAATCGGTACTTGATAAACACAATACCATTCAAAATGAATAGGTACATAAATTATCACAACAACGTTAGTAAGTATTTAAATGAATAAATATATTTCTTAATAATATAAGTAGGTATACAGCATAGGTTAAATATGTTAGAAGAAAAATTAGATAATACTTACATTTTAATGCAACTGTTAGAGGTTAGCATGGAAAAGAAAAAACATTGGTTAGTAAGAAATCATTTGTGACAGTAATATAGATAAGAATCGTAATACAGTACATATAAGTATAGATAAGAATAGTAATCATAATATATTGTTATTAAAAAGAAGAATAAAGATTACACTGAGCATCGCCACTTCACACTTTAACAATGAATTTACAGCTTATAATTTGATCCTCGAATGATTAATATTTGATTCATAATGAGGGTACTTCATTAAGTGAGTACCTACACGCGTTCAAGTAATATATTTAAATTTTCTAAGTTCACTCTCCCCGTTAATATTGTACTCGAACTAATTAAGTCCTTACTAATAAGCTATGTATGAATGAGAATAACACATTGTTATTCTCATTTTGTTTAAACTTTAATTATTACCAAATTGCTGCATTCTCCACATAGCTTATTCAACGTTTAATAATCAGTAAAACCCCTTTGTAATTTATTTTCTTAAAGTTGACTTTATAGTCAACCAATTAATTTATTCATACATTTAAACTCTTACACACCTGTATAAAAGGTGGCTAGATAACGTCAACGCAACATTGTTTACACAGAAGTTACGAGTCGGTAAAAGCATTAACAGATAGAATGAATCCAGCCCTGGCACTTGTCAATTATGTAATATAACACAAAGAGTAGGGTCATAACGTAAGCGCAACAACATCGGAATACAAACAACACGTATTATCAAACATTGCCTCTAATATGCTGTAGCCATGCGGTATCCTTTTTGTCCGATGGGATTTCCTAAATCCTCAGTATAAATCCGCAGTTTGGTGTAATCCCATTCCGTGGCTCTTGTTTCGGCCATAGCTTCACACGCAACTGAACATTACGATACATTGACCTTTAAACACTGTCTTATTAAGATTTTATCCTTACCAACGCGTTTCTAGTCTATATTGCTTTATTTCTTTAGGAATCGCAAATAAGCCTAGAACAATGAGGAGACAATATGAGTCGCCTAGTTGAATAAAAGTTGAGTCAAAATCAGCTCCATTAATTGTTAGTGTTAGGTCCTAAGTTAAATTACTCAGAAAGTGTGGGTTAGGTCAGAAAGTTTTCACACTTTCTGACCTAACCCACACTTTCTGATAAACAATAGTGTTTATACTAAATACATAGTATTTAGTTTTTTATTGTTTTTACTCTATGCATTCCTACTTCATATAAACTTTAACTATGACAAATCCGTACGCGCACGTAGTATGCTCACGAATGGTTCAAAGTTTTCTCTACGATATTATCTATCTCTATTATATTATACTATAAACACATTATAATCTGTTATGTTCCTTATTAACTGAATATAATTATTTTATAAATCTTATCAAACTAACCAGCCCTTCAAGTTGTATCTAACTATCGCGCTAACATTGGCGCTATGTTTATCTGAGGTCGCAAATACTATTTTGTCAAACAAACGTTGGCTAGTAGCTCTACAATTGGCACCAACGTTGGAATAAGGACTGTAAGAATTAGAAGTCACGCAACTGTTTTTATTCAACCGTAATTTTGATCAGAGAAGCTCGACACCCTCCACCTACGGCCTGACCTTTGAGATTGAACGAAGCTGTATTTTCTTATGAAATTAAGGAAACGAACTCGAAGAAATGTTTCAGGATACTTTATCTTCTTATGTTTATTTTAACTTAATTCTTTCAGAAAATGTACTATTAAAATAATTTTAGCGTGATTAAAAAAACAAAGCGAACGTCGATATATACCTATGCCTACCAGTTCTTTAAATAATATTTGAATTTCGAAAGACCTTATAATATACACAAGTCTAAATGTGTAAATTATAACAGTAGTTATACCGCAATATGGGACACAAAAACAGTATCACATAATTTAAGTAACACTTGACAACAATAGGGAATAACCAACTTAGGCACGTTGGGAGGAGTTGCACAAACCCTGGAGTCATGCCAAATATCTCAGGCATACGTAGTATACGAGTGTATTGATATATAGCTGGTGGTATTTGTTTTGAATGTGTGCCACCTCAAATCTATTCGCTTTTTATTTACTCTCCAAACGTGCGCCTCCGAGCAGACGGGCCAATACAGTGGTTCGTTCCGTTTGTCCGCCAGTTTATGTCCACGTTCACTGAATAAACAAAGCTGCTGTAAATTCGATATAACAAACAATACATTTTTGACGGCTACTTGATATTACTCTCTACTATTCAAAAAGAACAATCTAAACCTATCGAAAACAACTCGACCTTAAGTGCCTGAAAGCTCGGAATCAAACTTCGGTGACCCTCCACGCCTAAGTCTTGGCTTCTTGCCAATTGCTGATAATAACGGTATAAGCCAAGATAAAAACCGCTTTCAAAAGACAATGTTGCCAACTTGGAAGTCATTTGCTTAAACTGTGCAAATCTAATAATTTCAAACTTCAGGACAATCCCATGAGTCAATAAAGATTTCAATTGCGAACGTAACTACTGACAGCTGAAATAATATCAAACATTCAATTTTCATTTCTTGATTGTTGAGAGAACAGACGCATAAATGACACTCGTCGGAAACCGTGAAATATAGCAGGTTTTAACACGGCACGGGCTGCAGGTGTGAGAAGGTGGAGTCTCGCAGGTGGCGGGCGGGGTGGCACCCATCCCTAGCGGCGACGGCCGCGCATGGCGCATGCGTACACTACGCCGGCGTGTTTTCCTCGTGACCATGCACAACTCGGCTACAACTCAACCTTCAGTCCATACTACTCTGCAACAACGAACTTCTGCCCTAATAATAACAACTGTTACATTAACGCAAATTAAAAGCCGTCACGAAGTCAGACCGTATAACCATTCTGTTTCTCATAGCAACAAATGAAGGTAATATTTTTTGAAAAATTATACAAATCCTCCGTCCATAACGATGTTTGAATTTAATGCGAGGTTCATGGCGAAAGTTCGTATCGATTTAATATACTGAGTAAGCTTTTATCAAAGCAGTCGAATCAATGTTCGGTCTACAAACAAAATTTATTCAGTCTGAGCAGGAATGCGCATGCAGAGTGGGTATTACTTTGTAAAGCGCTCGATATGAGCGCAATGCTGCACGACACAGACAATGAAGCGCTGAAACTTTAATAAGTTGCTCGAGGTGCGAGTGTCGGGTAGACAACCTTGATCGACGTGCTTTCAGTCCACGGGGACTTATTCATACATGTCAATCACCTAAGACTAGCCTTTTATTTGCTAACAATATCAATGTTCTATAACAATATTCAGCAACAACAACAAACATTCATTTATAATCATTTGTATCACAGACTCATAGCTTTTATAATAAAGACAGTGAAAAACCAACAATAGCAATTATTGCTGACGTGGTGGAAAAGGTCGTGAGCTGGTATGTTTGTCACGTGTCAGAAGATCGTTGGACCAATATTACAACTAAGTTGAACCCTGAGACCAATAGACTGCGTCATGGCAGATAGAGATAGAACGATAATTTCGACTCAGTTTATACGTAAAGTGACTTCAAATCTACTGCTTGGGTTCGATTATTGGCACAAAATGAAGATTATGAAGCAATATGGCCCCTTCAGCCCAGCAGTGGGACTTACGATCAACCAGGACAATCGTACACAATAATCGCGAACCTAGACTACCACATCAATAAAGCACATCAGCCGAAGACAAGATATATTTTGATTAAGCCTACTACCTAATGTTAAAGTTGGCTGGCTCCAAAAACTAAAATGATTGATTAATTATTGTATTGTAAATTAATTAATCCGTCAGTCATTCTAAGCTTTGAGTAATATTGTAGCCATATGTTTGAAATCAGTTTTTTTTATAAGTTATTCTTTATGAGACAAGAGTATTTACGCGTCCACGCCGCCCATCCGCAATCAATAATTACAATCGTATTGTATCCGCTCAGATTAAGTCTGAATTAATTTATCGGGATATGAATTGTTCAACCAGTGTTGTAATTAAAACACTACATTACACAAATTAATTATTATATCTACAGTGACAGCGGCAAATTGAATTAATAAAAACAATTGTACAACCTGAAATCTCATAACTCGCTAACAAATTAGACTCAATAGAAAATTAATTATTATATTCTCTAGCGGTCCTTATATTAGCTGTATTAAATGCCAGAGTATAAAACAATTGTTAATATTTATAATAGGAATTAACTTGTGCTAGTAAAGCTTTAATTATATTATACAAGTACTGTACAGCATATTCTGTTGCAAGTTACAAACGTATTCAATACACTAGAGGGCCTCTATTGAGTAGCTTCAATACCGAAGAGAGACAATACTTGAGTCAATTGAGAGTATGATACTAACAAGTGAATTGAGAGACCAGTAACAGATAGTTAAAGCAACCCATTTCTTTTCATTGGCTTATTAGACAATTACACTTTTTCTTTGACGTTGACATTTACAAAACGTCATTCTTGTACTTCGATACACAAAGATTAGTTCTAGATGTATTGATCACACCCACAGGGCGCAATATGTGTATGTGTATGTGTAGGTGATGTAACTGAGTTACTCGGTTCCAATTAGTAAGACGAAGGGCCAGCAAAAACAAGTCTAAACGCAGTACCTCAAATTCTTATCACAATAAAACTTGTGTAGAACTGATAAAATAGAACCCAGGTAGAACGTGCTTGAGGCGTGAAATAAGGTAGGACATCAATTATACTACCTCTTTAAAAAAAATGCTCTGTTAAGAAAAACTTCAACTCTTATTTAAATTGCTAAAGAATTTCTGTTTGGTGTTAAAAAATATACCCCAAAAGGTTTTCGCAGCACGAAGAATCTAAAATAGAAACATAACTTTCAAATGATTTTCGGTTTTGACAGTGAGAGCACAAAGGTTCAAGCAGCTTTTGTAAAGCGCTTTCGAAGCACTGAAGCAGAAAAGAGGCGTGCGCTCGTCAAATTGGCAATAAATCTTAAAGCTTTTAATAAAATTTAAGAAATCGCAGGGAACCACAACTGAATCAAATTTAAGTCGAGATTGCAGATAGCATAGTATTGTATCATTAAGTTCATTATTGTGTTTTTTTTTTTAAGTACTTTTCTTGTACTTATAGAATCCAATGTAATTCGAGAATGAAATAACATTATTAAGCTAAGACCAATCAATTCTTTATACGAGCTTGCTTCCAGAATGTTAATCATAAAGTTCAGAAGATTTTACAGTGGAATAGTACTACAGTGGAGACAAAACTTTGTACCCGTTTTCGAGGCTTATTGGGAGCATGGTAATGACGGAAAACGATAGATTTCATCCCGGGGAGAAATGGGGGATGGGAGTATGTATGCGGATAAAATTACTAATTTTACGCAGACGAAGTCGCGGGCAAAAGTACGTAATTAATAAAATCTCTCATAACGTAAATTACCGCTGGATTTCCACCATTAGTCGACAGTGGCATTGTGTTGACATGCAATATATAAAAAGTGTTCGAAGTACGTAGGTGGTGAAAGATGATACCCGTAGCTTTGATGACATACCTCACATAGACGTTGTCACTCACTATAGGCCTCATAAGACAGCTCAAGGGCACTTAACAACCTTAGACCGACATTTAGATACTGCTATGACTGGTATTTCTCTACGAGATAGAGCCATCAATTAGGGAAGAGCCTTAGAAGGCTATGAAGGTACCTGGTTTGGAAGTCGTTGGACGTGAACGCAATGACGCATTGTAATAATAGGAATAGCAGTTTATGTGTAAATCTATGGGTCTTCTTACAGCAGAAGACATTCTCAGGCTAACAAATTCTGTATTGCGTAATAATAAAATAAAATAAGCTAACAATAATACTGAGAATGCCACATATTTACAAATTAGATTTTAAGTATAGAAGTTATATCCCCCTATCATAACGCTTATAAGTATGATAATTATATGGTGATCGGCAGCGATAAGGTCGATATTATGTAGAAATGATGACTTAATAGACAGCCATTGTTTCATGTTTCCCATTGAGGTTAACTCGAAATAGTTTCAAATGTCCTAACTTTACCACAAAACATCATATTTCGAAAGCAGTAAATTCATACTATTCAATGTATCCCGAAATTCTGTTTAACATTTTCAGGAACTAGTTCTGCATTTAACTAAACTTTGTAATTATTTTTTTGGAACAACTGAATAACTATAAATATTATTTTGTATGTATTTATGTTATTAAAATTCAGAACGTATAGAATCCGTGTTTCATGACTGAAAAGCTATGCATTTCAAATCAGTTTCACATAAATAATATAGATTTTTTTTACGTGGAAGTGGCGATCTCTCTCTTTACCTACTGCTATTTTCCATTACCAATTGAAGTGACGAATTCGATGTTTACCTGAAAGAAGAAAATTTAAAACGTTAATAATCAGATAATGTGAAGTTTCTTTGAAATTTTTCCTGTTTTCAAAAGGGGACTGTGTAAACATTTCTGTGCATTTGCGTAATAAGTCGCTACGTTAACATACATAATTCAAATCAGTGGCGTCACCTTGTCAACTCAGCTACGGCGACTCTGTTATATCTACGTAATTTTCTTGGACTGCGAGAAATAACTAGAATAACTCAAGCTGAGTCTGTGAAAAATAGTGGTTGTTTTAAAAGCATTATTTATAAGCCTCACGTACCAGGTGTTATGCAATGACATATTAACTGTTATGCCAATAAAATGAAATTGATCTTAAATATTACGAATTTAAAGCCTATTTTCATAAAGCAGTATTTATAGAGTTCCGATATCCCAATTCTTATAAAGATTAAGATCTCATTATCGTCTTAACAGCGTATAAACATAAGCTCAATATTTTATTTCTATAAATATCTATGGTGATATTTTGTTATTTCCACACTTTGAAAGCGATAAAATTATTTATAACTGTCCAGCTAACACGCATATTTGTGCCATACGTCATAATTGCGCTCCACGCATCTCATTTAACTCATTTAGAGTTGACACGCTTTTGTTGTATTTCAGAGAACGTTAAAGTCACTCCGTCAAATTTGTCGACCCTAACGTACCTACTGATTCATTTATAATAGAGAGCCAAAATAATGGCTGTGCCGCTGTTTAGAATTTAGCTTGCCGCCGTACGGGTGCTTTCAAAATTTCAGATGTCAAAGAGAGGCAAGACAACATATTGCATTCAACGTTCCCTTTGCCTGATGAATATTCAAGGATATTCGCCTTTTATGATGTGTAAGCAATAGCTCGTCAAAACCAGCTCAACAGTGAACTATAGGTAATATCCTAGTGAACCCATACGCCTAATATAACTTTTGGGATTAATAACCCATCTCGACCATCAGCCACGAAATGTTTATTTCTGCAAGTCAACATAACAAAAAGAAATTTAATAATCACTTTGAGCTAGAATATTCTACATACAGCTATACCCGATACAACATAACTACAATTCTGCTAATAGGTTAAAAATTATGGTGTATGTCGCATACATTGTTAAATTGCACATTGCACGGTCACTGAACTAAAAACATTGTACGAACGAGTGGTCGTTCCATCCACAATTATGAATGTAGCACATGCCATACTGTAGCGATGGAACGGAATCCTCGCTAAAATTGGCACCGTCGACAGCATTACTAATTAATGTTTAGCTAATTGCAACTGTGTGGGTGAATGAGTTTAACGACTCAATAATTGAGATACCTCATATGACTAATATTGAAAGCTACCCTTATAAAAATTAGTTTACCCATTGAAATGCGCAAATGCAGAGGTACGTAAGCCGGCTCATAGCCGCTGCCATTAATAAAATCGACGTGGAGATAGCCATAATTGGGCTTTACTACCAGGAAGGTGATCACAGACCAGCTGACTGGGGACTCAGCTACCCAATCCTCTTGACGCGCATTAGTGCTTTCAGACTAGTTGAGCAGTTATTCCGAAGTCAGTAAAAATATATTTTGATGAATAATTTTAAATTGATGATTCAAATAGTTTTTTTTTGTTTTGCAATTGAATGACAAATTGATTTTATTTCATTAACTCTTTATGTTTTCAATGACTCTTCAAATTATATTTTTGGTACTATATGTATAGGTACATAGATATGGCAACGTTTGTTCTTGCAAATATTTTAACAACGTTGTAAATATAGATACTATCGTTATAAACCCACTAATATGAATCCTCAGTATTTCAATTTACAACTACCGAAATACCAAACAAAATTCGATAAAGATGTGATGTGCTCAGGCAATTACCCTTAGTACAACTCAGTGCTAAAAACAATCGCAAGTTTTCACTTTTCCTCATCAATTTTCAATTATGAGAAAAAAATAATATTTCTATTGACTTAGGAATAATAAAATTGTTAATTTGTTCAGTCATTATTGGAAATTCCTATAATATAAGTAAAGCATCGCGTGCTCCGGTCAATTTGTTGGGTCATTTGAGGGCGCCATTGTAGAATACGGGCCTAGCTATAAGGGCAATTAAAACTGCTTTGTAGGGCTTCATTAGCCACGTAACGAGCCACGATTGGTTTAAAAATGATGAATATTTTTTTCGTAATACAGTTTAACGAAAAAAGCGTGCGCTTAAAATTTTCTGGGAGAACCAAATTATTGGAAATAACTACAGTTGAGAGCTTTGCCGCTAGGTACTTTAATTGAAACACTGAATACATAAACAAAATCAGTAATCAATCTTCGTAATCACGAATGGAATAAATGTTTACGATTTTCTCGAAGCGAATCATACCTATAATTTGGTTATTAGAAATGACAATATTTTATTTTAAAGTACATAATACTTATACAATTATGTATAGGCGTTATTGACGTCTTTTATACAGCTAAACAAATTGTCGAGTGTGTGACAATTTGCGTAGGGTACATTTTATATCCGTAACATAACATATACACGCCTTTTTCCCATAGGGGTAGCGAAAGCTACAGAATGCCACGGGCTACAATACGCAAACGAACTACATGCAACTTTTGTTTCGTCCACTTTCACACGTCTGATTTATTCCGATATTTTCAATCTTGTCCTTTCCATTACCTATATCAATAGATATTAGATATAATCGACGAGTTGTTAAAGTCTTAAAAGGTCGAACTTTGCGGTCACCTTTAAGAGTAATGAAATTTAATTTCAACAAATTACACGACAGTTTTGGTTCATGAACTTTAAATTCTTTACTTTTTGGATTATTTTTATCGAACTACTGCAAATCTTGGCGATGAAAAACGCCAACAGATATTACGAAAAAAAGTGTCTTAGATAAATAAACTCAATATAATTCTTAAAACGAATGGCGCTACTATTTCAATGGTTATCAAAGAGGGCGACGGTAAACACAAGTAAGGAACTATTTCCATAGCTTAAATACACCAATCTATTCATAAAGAAGGTATAGTGTTTAAGCGCCGTTTAAGGTAGAAGCCCTACGAGCTCAAGTTGATGCTTTACTTGAATACTAATAATAATCATGTTTAGGTGTACTTACGTGAGGGGGAGCTATATTTAGCAGTCAGTGACTTCTCAATGTAAAGGCTGAGTATAAACATAAACCAATTTTGAAGTCTAGAATAATTAAGTGGATCTGCAATACCTACTCTTATTCTATTTTATTAAAACATGTCAGTTGTGATTGCCTAGTAACTATGTATATTAATATAATTACTAGGTAGACTACTGAGTATATCAGAGATAGTAAGTAATTAAATAAGCATTGTATCTCTCCATTCGGAAAGCTTTCAAATCGAAGATAAAATCAAATAAAACGGTACCGTTTCATTTGAAGTGATTCCGGCAGGAAAACCGCATCAAAGCAATAAAGCTTAACTATGCTCACTGGCTATAATCTAAACTTTTACGTGCGAATCCTTTTATTTGCTTTGTATAACACCTATTATTGCTAACAACAAAAAAAAACTTTATGCCTTCTTGGGTAAAAAAATATATTTAATGAAACTCTGAATTCATAATACAAGCTGAATAAATCTTCGTGGAATTTGCGTTCAAACCCGCCTTGAAATTAAAGCCTTATTGAGAATAAACGGGAAAATGGCTGAGATTGTTGCCAAAGGCTATGAGCGAGTCGAGAGGTCCGCGGCACCCAATTTTGCGAAAATGAAGCCAAGCGAGAGAGGGAGCACTGAGTCAGTAGACATCCCCTAAAGGAGAGATCGAACGGCAAAATCTTATTTATCCGCTTTCTAAACGACACGTAATTGACAAGTCGATACGAACCCACAGTCGGTTTCTTAACATAATCATAAAGCGGTATCGCAAGGGAGCTGCATCGCTTTAGTTAAACAGAAACTTTGATGGTCTGCCATAACCTTGTTTGTTTCTAGATTCCTAAATATAACTAATAATGGAACTAACTTCTGACTCACATTCTGTGGAGCGAACGAACGATACAACTTATAAAAACCACAAAAAGTAATGTCTTTGACTATAGTCTGAGATTGTGCGGGCTCACGGTGGCGCCAAGAGTATCGTATATGCAGATCTTATAATATTGATTTAGAAAGGATGTCGCCTGCTACCTATCGTATCACAGAGAGCTTTGTAATAACAAGCGCGGTCGGAGAGAACTTACTTTTTACGAATGGAACCGAGTGTTGTTTATTTCGTGTGGTATATTTGTTACATAACACTACACTACCATCAACCTATCTCTCCACAGGTTGTGACAGGCGGTTATTTTACACAAACAAACAGTGTAACAGCAGAAAAATTAAAGTACGAAACATCCGTAACGAGTGAACCTCAGGCTATTATATGAAAGGGCACAAAACAGCGATTCCGGACAATGGGCAAGCCCACGCACGTCACATCAAACAAAAAGGTTCCTGTAGAAAATATTTACAGAAGTGCTACACATTGTGTGCTGATGTAACAAAGAGCACATTAGTTCGAGATGAGCTATCGTAAAAACCTATACAGCTGAGAAATGAGAACAACGAATATATACACACTAGTAACTTATCGACTGGTCATCGTGAAAACTGAATAATCTACCTATTCTCAGTTTAACTTATAATTATTTTTTACTTTACAGGCTTTGTGTCCGTTGGCATCACCTGGAATGCCAACGGACTGACAGAACGTCGACAGGAACTTGAACTCCTCTTGAAATTAGAAAGAGTTGACATAGCTTTAATTTCAGAGACAAGATTTACACCAAAAACACATTTTCGTCTTAAAAATTACATGGTGTACGCTACAAACCACCCTTCTGGTAATTCACATGGAGGAACTGCAATCATAATAAAACAGAACATCAAACATTATCTCTTCGGGGAAAACAAATCTGAAAAGATTCAAGCAACCTCGGTCAGGATCCAGGATAATAAAACAGAAACAACTGTATCTGCTATTTATTGCCCACCTAGGCATGTTATTACAAGCAATGAGTTCAAGGCTTTCTTCAATACATTAGGAAACAGATTTATTTGCGGTGGCGATTGGAACGCAAAACACACTTTCTGGGGTTCCAGACTAACTTCGCCTCGCGGGCGACAGCTGTATGTAGCTACAAACGACTTTAACCTACATTGCGCTTCACATGGTGTTCCTACATACTGGCCGGCAGACCCACAAAAGGTTCCAGACCTATTGGATTTCTTCATCACCATAAATATCCCGCTCAGTCAAATAAACGTAGAAGAATGTACCGACCTGTCGTCAGACCATACACCAGTAATTATTAATGTTAACTACAAGGCCATTCTAACTGAGTACCCACAAAGACTGTATAACCACAAAACAGACTGGGACAGATATAGAAGCAAAATAACCGAATCCATTAAATTGAACTTGCCACTAAATAATGTAGATAGCGTTGAAACATCTATCGAAACGCTCAGTAAACATATTCACCTAGCGATCAAAGAATCTACACCTAATCTAAGACCGAAAACAACACAAATTTCCCACTACCCTAAACTAATAAAGGATAAGGTAAATGAGAGAAGACAGCTGCGGAAAAAATGGCATTCTACAAAATATCCTTGTGACAAAAAAGCTTTCAATAAGGCCTCTGAGGAACTTAAACACATGATCTGCCAAGCAGAAAACGAGCGTATACAGAAACAATTAGCTGACCTTAATCCTTATAAAGATACCAACTACTCTATATGGAAGATAACAAAAAGGCTGAAACGACCAAAAAAACATATACCACCCATAAAAACTCCTGATGGCAGGTGGGCAAAAACAGATCTTGAAAAGGCACAAGTATACGCGGAATACCTAAAAACTATTTTTAGCCCCTTACCAAGCAAAAATTTTGATCATGACAAAGAAGTCTCCAAATATCTGGACGCACCACTGCAAATGAGCCTACCACTAAAAAGTGCTAGCCCCAACTAGTATGGAGAGAAATTCTAAAACTACAGAAAGGTAAAACACCAGGCTACGATTCAATCGACGCACAACTTCTTAAGCAGCTACCCAGAAAGGGCATAATTCACATCGCGGCCATCTATAACGCCTGCCTAAGACTAGCAATTTTCCCCGCTCAGTGGAAAATTGCGCAGGTTATAATGATACCCAAACCAGGCAAACCGCTTCAAGATACAAGCTCCTACAGACCAATAAGCCTACTCCCGGTGTTGGGTAAACTATTTGAGAAAATATTGCTGAATAGAATGCGCACCTATCTACCAGAAGTTATTCCTCTTCACAAATTTGGCTTCCGAGAGCAACACGGAACAATAGAACAGATACACCGTATTACGGACACTATAAGTCGGACACTAGAATGCAAACTCCTTCTTTCCAATCCTACGATCTTACCTTCACAATAGATGCTTTGAGGTTACATTTAACAACGAAATTGCCCCTTTCAACGAAATCCTCTCAGGAGTACCACAAAGAAGTATATTAGGACCCATCCTATACTTGCTCTTTACCGCAGATCTTCCAATGCACGCTGATACTATAACTGCCACCTATGCGGATGATACAGCCATTCTATCGGTACACGAAAATCCTGCTATAGCATCTGCCAACATACAAACCCACATCTATGAAGTGGAAAAGTGGCTAGATAAATGGCGTATTAGGGTTAATCAAGGAAAATCTGTACATGGGACCTTCACCCTGAGAAGGCAGACTTGCCCGCCCATAAGACTTTATAACGAAGAAGTTCCTCAAGCTGAAAATGCGAAATATTTGGGCATGCATCTAGATCGAAGACTCACCTGGAGAAAGCATATCTGGACCAAGCGTAAACAATTGGATACGAAACTAAGATCTATGTACTGGCTGATTGGTCGCAAATCAAGCCTGTCACAAGAAAGCAAGATAGCCATATACAAGACCATCCTGAAACCAATCTGGACTTACGGAATCCAGCTCTGGGGTACCGCTAGCAATAGCAACATAGAGATTCTCGAAAGATTTCAAAGCAAAACATTGAGAGCCATGCTAGATATACCCTACTATGTGAGCAACAAATACATACATGAGGACCTTAAGGTCACAACTGTCAAACAAGAGATCGCTAGATATAGTGAAAGTTATCAGACGAGAATATCAACTCACGTCAATGAACTGGCATCCAAACTAGAAGGCACAGGAAGTATTACCCATTCCAGATTGAAACGGCATAGTGTTCCTACACTTACCGTGAGATTTGGTGACAATAGATGAAAGGGGTTCACAGGAATCCTGTCTGCTAACAAGACATATCGCGATACCTCATCTGAATGGCTTATTGTGTTATTACACAGATTGCCAAGTTACAGTTTAAATATGAAAAAGAAAAAAAAAAAAAAAACTTTACAGGCTCTTGGTAAATGCACAATATGAAGATAAATTTAACTTCCTATAAACATTTTTATTAAGCTCGCCAAACTGGAAACCCGCGGAGGATAGGTAGGTTAAATTTATCCTAAAATGTACGCTAAAATATTACTGCCGCAGAAGCGAAACCGCGAACATCATCTAGGTAATATAACGTAATATGGTTGAAATTACTTTAGTATGCGGTAGTGCAAACTATTTCCATTTGCAAACACTTAGTGTTGACAAAGTTTGTGTCGATGAGTGCCATAAAGTTTCATTCGCACTTTAATATCGATATCGGTACGTCCTCGTGAGACAATGAATGAGTAACATTCACAGTTTCGCACTGTCGATATTGTACCGATGCCATTCAGTATTTCAACTACAATTGAACCAGAACACAAGTGTGAGAGGTGCGCAATGTCACCACTACAGTATAAATGGATACTTACGAGTAATATTGCGCTGGTTAAAATATTATTTCTATTGAACACAGTAATGCGACAGTCTTCACGTATTGAATTTAATGTAATAAATTTAAATAACCATAAACCATACGAATAAAACCATAATAATAATATTTATTCCCTGCGGATTAATCTACATATTCTGCCTATATGAAAATAATGGGTGCCTGCCGTTTTGCCGAAAAGAGGCAGTTTTTTTGTACATTATTTATTATTGTATATTATTATTATTTCTTTCTTTTTTTTAATTATACGACGCATGCATTGAATTATGGTTTCGCAAGGTGTGCAGAGCATCGTCGGAGACGCAGTTGCCGTGACAGCTCGTGCCGACAGCGCGCGACTAATGATACAGCTAGTCTACTATTTATCGTCCAGTACGATATGCTTGTAATAACGGTCTTCTAGGAAGTTTCTCCAATAGTTCTAATAGCTTTAAATTATTACGTTATGCATGCGGTGGGCAAGGTGCGCTTGTCATGTCCCATAATGAAGTAAAACTGCTATTATCGAGCATCTGTTTATCAATAAATGTAAAAATATGTATTATTATAAACATATTTTTATTATAAACTACATTTTTGTATTGCAGTTGCATTGAACGCAATCTTCTTGTTTCTCCTCACTTCTTTGCATTGTTATTTCAATCCAATTCTGAGCTGCATAAGTATATTTAAAATTCCACATTTCTAGCTCATATTATGTTAAAACAATATCATAGAAGATATCTATTCTAATGTTTTTGAAACAATAAAGATAAATATAAATGAGATAGCTTTTAATTTGCAGTGGGGGTCACCGACTTTGTTATCATTGTATAAGTAAAAAGCGGACAGCACTCTCGTAAAAAACCATCCGACCAGAAACACAAAATCCGAAATCGGTTTGCTATTGGTAAATAGCCAGGATAGTAGAACGTGAATTATTTCGAGCTGCGGGAAATTGGTTCACTCGCGAAAACTCGTGCCGAACACGATGGGACACTTTCATTACTGCGATGTCCGGGGCCACCGGTTCAATGTCCGGTACACTCTATTTTTAACACACCCTACCCTAGCTGGACGTCAGTCGGTACACTACACTGCACATGTGTACGTACAAACAATGCGCTCACCAATACTAAGTTGTGACCTTTCGCGAGAAGAAAATCTTGTTAAGAGGGCTTCGGAGACTGAATACCATACCTACTTAATATCTAATGGAATACATGGTACATTAGATATATTTTCAGTACGCTCTATTATTATACTATAGGTACCTACTAGAAAATATGACAATATTGTCACGTTTGTACAGGCAATTCAGTTTTCGTCAGCCTCTTAACATGAGAATAAACGTTAACGAGAAAAAACAACGCCCACGCGATCCCCACTAGCTAAACTAATTAGCATTTGCAGGCACGTATCGAAGTAACTCTGTTAATTAAGCCATTCAAGTCATTAGCTAGAAGCTTGCACACCCCTGTAGCTGCACTGTCCACTTAAGCTTTAGTTACTCATGAAAACATACCTAATGTGTCTTTAAACTTTTCAATTTTCTTCCACATCTAAGTTATATCAGTCTCACCCGGGAAAAACGCAACGGTATAACGAGTAACTTAAACTCTTCTAAAGTCATTATGATATTAAACGATAAGAAAAATTTAAGATAATTAGCTTTTCTTTAAGAAGCGCACTGGAATGGATTTACTGGTAACAGCTATACATGATATTAAAGAGAAAGAAGTTTTTCTTCGAATTTATTATGATACCAACCTACATAAAAAAACACGAGGATATGTCTTATCCAGCATAACAGTAATGTAGGCTTTAAGCAATTAACAAAATATGTGCATTCATAAAAAAATATACATTAATAATTACTAGGTATGTTCCTAACCCACTTTGTACTTTAATAATCCTAATGCATTACACAATAATTATAACATGTAGATTAATTATTTTGGGCCGTGAAGCAGGTAAGAGTTGAGTTGACGAACGGATTATGTCAGGAGGTTAGGCCGCAACATTTACCAGCGGGATAATAATACCATGGTATCAAGCTGTTCGAACAACGACGCGATTATAGAGTTATCTTTTAAAAACATTCCATTATCGTGTCCAATTAATATTATTCATCTGTGAGCTGTATTATTTTTAAAGCGATTTTCTAATTCAATATTTGAT
Organism: Craniophora ligustri; assembly: GCA_905163465.1. Classification (NCBI taxonomy): domain Eukaryota; kingdom Metazoa; phylum Arthropoda; class Insecta; order Lepidoptera; family Noctuidae; genus Craniophora; species Craniophora ligustri. The sequence goes on from LR990956.1 coordinate 7,727,967, forward strand.
AATTTATTCAATGTTTATATGAAGTTATAATAAGATCGTAAATAATATTGAAAGATAAGCAATTTGTCTAGCAAGGGAAGGGAATGCAAAAGTTCACCCCCGCTCGGTAAAATCAATAATTTCGTCTCCGCGCCTTCGGACTCGCTCTCACGGCGGGGAATTCTTCAGTTTTTCTTCCAAATCTAATTCATAAATAAATGATTTTATAAAGGATCGCATGTATGTCCAAGTTTTATTTATCTTTGTTATTTTCAAGTTATTTATATGAGATTTATTTCTTTTACTGTTTTTTTAATCATCTACAAAGCTACACTTTATTTTATAAAAATGTATTTTATTATATTCTAACTGGAAACACAGCTGTGACAAAATAAGACATTTACATAATTTAAAACTAAATTATGCTAAAGCGAGAACTGTAACTAATGTATGTGTCTGAATGTAAGCTCAAACTAGTGTTTTGAAATGTTGCAGTTTTTATGGAATGAGAAATACCTCCTTTATTTTTTAGATGTTTGGCTAATCTGTTGGTCACAATAGCTTTAACAAAAGTTTGTTACATACAACGAATTTACAAAATGTTTTATCTGATCTCTCAAACTACCTATATTGTGTAATGTAGCTACAAATAATAGACATATTTTTTGCTCCATTACACGCGACAAATCTGTGAAAAAACGATAAAACCGTTATTTATTTACGTTTAGATCGTTTTGTCACTGCTATTCGAGCAAGTAGATAGGCTTTTTAAGTACTCTGATTGGCACCATAACTACATATTGAAATCTACAATATATTATTGTAGAAGACTGTAGGTAGATTGCCTACCTACATAATCACACCAAGCCATTGCGCATTGTAATATTTGTAATAAATTCATATAATACCATTGAAGCAAATAATTTATTCAAAACATCAATTTCATTTCTATACTGCTGAAGCTGAAGAAAAGATTTTTATAAAACGTGCAAATTATATTTTCATTTCAAATGTAGAGGAAACCGCAGTGATTTATTTTACAATCTTTTTTTATTTCTTGTACACAATTCTCTTAATGCTCCTCTATAGGCACTTTAACAACAATTATTCTCAAGACTACAGACGGTGCTATCCGTTAATACATTAACATACTAAATTGACATTAACAAATTAAACATTTTCAGCATAATATAATAGCAAAATTAGACCGAGTCCTCTAAAATTACTCCTCCAAATTCTATAACTGCCGTTTTTTGAATTATTTTGGCAAGTCATATATTGTATTCACATTAGGCTACTCTAAAAAAGGAAAATATTAGCCTAGAAGCGTTTACTGATCTTTGAGCACATTTTATTTGTTAAGTATTTTGCTAAAATAATAATTGATAATCTAATCATTCTTATATTAAAACCACCAAGTACTCAATTATTCGAATGCGGTCAGCATTCAAATTATTCGAATAATTGTGGATGCTTTTGATTAACGATTGCTATCGTTGTATTATTCGTACGCTACAGAGAACACAATTAATCAATTTTTTTTAAAATATGGTTCCAGTTTCAACTACTTAAGGCAATAATACCTAGTAATGTAGTCCATGCGAATTATATAAATTAAAGAGAAACTGTTTGTCAAGAAAATATTTGATTACCTTTTATCCTTTTATCACCTAAATTGATGAAAAGATTTTGATAAATGTTTTCAAGGATAAACAAATGTATATATCTTGTTGCAATCCCATTGCAACAATATATGTAAACATGCTTGATGTCCCACAAAATCAAATGATCTTGCGGTACATCAAGCTATCGTTTGTCTGAAAAATATCAACGCTAACAAAAGCGGTCTGCAAGCAAAAGCTATATTAATTTATAAGACCGATTATCATGAACACAATGTTTACTGAAACGTTTCTTCCGTTATTTTTTCGTGCCTATCGCAACCGTATATTTCGGCACAAAGTACTAATTTACTGGCGGTCTCATAAATCGGAATCGCCTTCTGGGCGCCGTCACACGTACCATTTAGCGTTCGGAACACGCCCGCAACTGGGAACAAAACACACGACCAACGAGAAACTTAGTAAACTCATCAGATGGCCCCAGAGCACGCGCGCTAGCTTTACTTGCGAGGAAACTTTCTTATATTGCAGCAACTTGCCGATGTACCTATCATACCACGAGTTCCGAACAGCTACCAGTATTTACTTTAGCATCCGATTTTTACCTTCATCGAGCCCTTCTACGTTGTAGGTACATCTACAACTTAGTAGGTATCGGTTCATCATCATCAACCCATTATTGTCCCACTGCTGGGCACGGGTCTCCTCTCATATGTGAGGGATTAGGCTATAGTCCACCACGCTAGCCTACTGCGAGTTGGCAGACTTCACATGCCTTCGAGATAATCTCTCAAGCATGCAGGTTTCATCACGATGTTTTCCTTCACCGTTTGAGCATGTGATAAATACGCACATAACTTTCGAAAAGTCAGTGGTGCGCGCCCGGGTTTGACATGTCAGTCCACTGGTCACACCACTAGGCTCTATCGGTTCATCAGAGCATACTTAAAGCATTGTGCGATTAATTTTACTTAAATATGAAAAACTATCATGCAGAAGATAAAACACGTCCGTGAATAAATGTGTATTTTGCACAACTTTCATACAACGCGGTACTTATGTCGAGATCCCGTCCCTCACAGACGAGACATCTCAAAAGGGTGTTTTAAAAGAATGCGTGCACTGACGCCGAGGGATACCACTCCATCCTCTCGTACACTACAAAATCACTCCCTATTTTCATATACCGTACCCTTTCAGATACCAACTCGCACCACTTCAAAATATTGCTACGAATACGTGAAACTCTACCGAAGAAATAGCTATGAGCAACATTTTCAGTCCTTAGAACATCGTGGTCTTAATATTATAAGACGTTATCAACATAATTTGTTTAATAACAGGGAAAAATGAGGACAACAAAATAAAGGTGCATTTTCACCCACTTTCCCGGTGAGATGGAGGCAATTTACTGGGGAAGGATTTTACATGGCGCAAAGCACAGTCGAGGACAAAGCGGAGGTAATAAACATTGTTTCAACGGAACGAAAATATAAACAAAGGTTTACTTATGTAAGTTTTCAGCAGACACGCGTACACTGTTTTAAAGAAGTTATAAATGTAACGTGTTTTAAAGAAGTGCTTAAACAATCGACATCTTGTTGATCAAAATATAACTCACTGTACCTATGGAGTGTAAATACAAACATCTGAAAAACTGTGGACTTAATGCCTTCTTTTAAAATAATGTAATGAAACAGCTGTAAAAACGTTATAAAAACGTGATAGAATTTTCACTATACCATATAAGGAAAAGAAAGACGCTCATGCATTCGTATTTTACGACATCTTCCCCTTCAAATGGTAGGTGGTTTTCCCACAAAAGAATATCAAATTACATTTTAAGGACGAAAGTATTGCATGTAAATTGTATGAGATACAAATTGCAGCTGGATTCCCCGCGGACTGCCACAAAGTATCGCATTAAGTTTACTATAGCTCTTATCACGGCGAACAAACTTTATTGCGAAAACCCAGTTCCTAAGTATTATAGCTGAACTTTTATTACATTGGTCACTTCGCGTGTTATGTACAATTTCAGAAAATGATGCCAATTATGATACAAAAGAATAAAACGTATTTTCATAATTGAACTACTTTGTTATCAATAACGATGCGAATATTAAAGCTGTCGGAGTAAGTAAACAGTGAACCAAATTGAATGGAACAATTTTATTAATCTCTCTCCAACAGATGATCGTGTAATTGAATTATTGTACCGATCTATATTTCAGTTCTTGGAAGATATTTATTATTAACTACACTTGACTGGCTAACAAACCGTTTCTAAATACAGAAATACGTTAGTTATAATGTTTTTTTAAAACTTAATCGTTTCTAGATATTCATTCAGATGAATACTAGATGGTGGTAAGTGGTTAAGATATCAAATATATCAGCTATGTATTAACTATCAGAATCTAGCACAAAGCTCACAGAATACAAACACAATTAAGTATTAGCTAGAAACAATGATTCCCAATCAAAACTTAGCTACGATTAAACCTCAAACAATATTTAGTTCGCCGTTGGTTACTGTAACGAGAATCGAAATAAGCGAAATACTTAATAAAAAATTAGCTGCAGAGAAAGCGAACCTGTACCTATGATTAAAAGATTTAGGACTGCGGTAAATAAGTGTACTTCGATCATTTTAGGGAACCTTACTCATAATTAAACATAACATACCACTACGCCAGTGTCCCCGAAGGACTAGGGAAGCAAAGACACAGAAAAAAGGTATCAAATACCATAAATAATAAGGTGCAAATTGCTATTAACCAGATACTTATAAACTCCGAGCTGCTACTGAAAATCTCTAAGAAAACCTCTTCGGGAATCCATAAACTCTACCACGGAAGCGACACAAAAGATTACTCAGAGTCTCCTGAGCAAACAGTGTCGATATCAACCTGATGATGGGCTGATGTTATTACCACAGCATAAAGTATTATAACCCCTATATACAGCACATGCCAACACAATAGACGAAGCAGTAACTTTTACGAAAAAACAACTAGGTATCCGTTACAAAAGCTTTTAAGTAATAAAAATACGAAGCAGCTTTCTAAAAATATGAATTTGGGTACCTAGGTACATCCATGTGTTTTTATGGTACATAACACAGACATTTGCATATTACCTTTTACGTATATACTAACTGAATAAAGTTCATAAAACCCAGTGAGCGTTATCCTGGCAATATCTAATAAGAATTGCCATAATCTGCTGAGTCGATCATCAAGCAGGAATATGGTAGGGTAACTCAATATTAATGGAAGTCAATTTCATTTCCAAATAAAAAAGAATAAAAAAATATTTTACAGTAAGAATTAAAAAAAATATTTCCAAATACTGCTTCATAAGAAACATAGAAGAAAATAAGTTAGGGACTGTGATAAAACTGTGTCTAGTATTAAAATCGAAAAATAACTTTGTTTGTTTATAAAAATGTAATTACTTCTGCATAAAATTAGACAGGTCCAACTGCGATATATGAATCCTACATAATTATGAATCCTATTCCGTAACACTTAGTTTATAAAATCGTTTATCATTTAGATCCTCTGTATAAAACCGTTCATCACACCTCGTTATGAATGATAGTAAGTTATCTAACCATAGGTATAATTTATAATAGAAGTCGAGAACAATAATAGTTCCCCGGCTTACTTTGTATAGGTCGGTTAAGTACGTCTCGATAGAAAATGTACACAACGGGTGTCCTAACGTTCCGATTCACTATGATATTGTGAAGGTGACAGTACCATTTGGTGACCCTATTCGCCTAACAATACAACCTGCCCCGAGCGTAAACTCCCAACAACAAAACGAGGGTCGCGACCGCTAATAATAAAATCGTTATTATTGATTTTACTGTCGAGAACAATCAATTCGTAAACCATGCCGCCGTCACAGCTAAATCGACGGTATCCGCCCGGTTCTCCTAACTATCTATACTAATACAAAGATGGGATACTTGTTTGTGCATTGACGATAATCCCCTAACTACGGAACTAACTTTGATTAAAGCAGCGTCGGTGTTGTTCCCTTGTATGCTTTGTCTTTGTATTGCATAGGGATTAGAACATACCTAGCATGATGGGAGAACGAACGAGTTCGAATATAAATGTTGTAAAGCAGATTTTCGGTAAAATATTTTTATCTGAAGCGGAACCAACCAAGTCGCTACCCTTTCTAGTGAAACTACTTCCATGTGTCGCCTCCCCACTGTGGCAGTAACCAGCACTACTACCCCATGCAAGGACTGCAATGCGGAACCAGAACTATATTTCATTTTTAGAACGCGAAATGGTCGCATTCAATCGTTCCTATTGTTAAAATAGAATTTTATGACGAGCTTAACGAAGCGTGATGTCGTATAAACCAATTCGGCTAAAGTAAGTTACTGATTATAAAGAGGTTTTGTCATACTAAGCTCTTAAGAAGATTATATTATCACAACAAAGTAGTTAAAAAGATGATATATATTTTTCCTTGAGATTAAAAAACAAATACAATGAAATGTGTTTATTGAAATTCTATTATGCATAGTCATACACTTACGAAAATAAGTAACTTCAATAAGTTTTTGTCAAATTGATTTTGTACACAAACCTATAACTAACTACCGAGATAAAAGTAATCGTTACCTATACATACTGTTTCTTAATGGTATTATTTGACATTCGGATGAGGTCCCGGAAAGGCTCTCGGAATATAAAAGTCTGCCCTCATCGCTACATCGGCATACAAGATACGCTACTTATATCGCGTGCGTTCGACAATATTTCTTGAGGAATGCGTCGATATATCACCACGGGCCGCCCCTCGATAACGTGCCTCCGAGTTTCCGCTGAATGGACGAAACAGGGGTTAACATCTCAGAACATTCGTTTAGAAAAAATCGTTTTGGCAAGACGCCCCGGACAAACTTAGGACAAGTCCAAAATATGTGTTTACGTTGTTCGTAGTAAAATCTAGTTATAATAATATTTAGCTTCTAGGCTTGAACAACATCTCGAGTAAATAACTTTACCATACTGTTACTTAAAAATCATCTCTTACGTATTGGTTTTGGATTATTCTTTTATAATACTTTGTTTGGAAGCAGTTTATAAATTTAATTTCCTTCAAATTATATAGAATAGTTTTAATAAGCCAATTAATGATTCGCAGTAAAATAAACAGTTGCTGTGTTGAAAAATAATTGTTGCAAATGTACATTTCGCATACAATCAGTATGCGAAATGTATATTGCAAAAGAAAGAAAAATAAAAATCTTAAAACTAAGCTGGGAATATGGTAGACCAAGTAATAGAACATATGCTGTCTAAAAACTTCCTGTATAACATTCCCCTCGTTCGTTCATCGTATCACAACAACTTGGCAAAGAGCAAAAAAATATCTCTCATTTCCTGGAAACATTTGAATTTTTTACGTCGAAACTTGGGCAATTGCAAAACCAGTATAACAGTTTGGAGATTTATGTATATTCAAACTTATTTCATTAATGTTTCAAAATAAGTTCAATCTAAGTTCAAGATAGGAAGCCAACAAAAACACTTGTCTTATATTTCTGTAGAATCCACCCAGATCTTAAGATAGGCCACCTAACGATATCCTACCCAAATCAACCCTCAAGATAGATAGAGGTGGTTTAATGTAACTGGCCCATTCTGTAAATCCTTATGCTAAATCAAGGCCCACTGTTGTGTTAATCCGACAGTATACAGCCTGATTGTCCTTGCGGTGAGTTATCGATTAGGTATCAAAGATTTTTAAAGTGGTACTCTTAAAACTTTGACAACATTCAAACCATTTTCAACTTTAAAAGACATTAATCATAACCTAGTTCTAAAATATACATACCTACACAAAAATCTAATATTAATTAATGTACTCACGTGATAGCTCAAGCCAAATCAAACAAAACAAATCACTCAAAAGTAAAAACAATATTTTGAGCTACTCATGTAATTTTATGTTAACAACTTTCTGTATAACAATCAATTAATTAGTTCTAGTAATTGATCTAGTGCTCCTAGAGCAATTTGAACTCGAGTAATTAACATTGGATTGTTGGATTTCAGAAACAGATCGAATGTACGATTTGTAGCCGATTATTGGTAATATTCTTACCTCGTACATACATTGTACCTAACATACCGACGAATTGTGGCGAACCTCTGTCTTATCGACATGGTATGTTATGTCTTATCATGTGATCTTGACAACCCGACTAGCGCAGCAGTATTAAAAGCTGCATCTGTGATAAGTATATCGGGATTGAATCCCGGCATGGCAAATGATGATGTTTAGCTCGCAAGAAGATGGCACTGTGTCATAATGTCCGGAGATATTTATTATTTTATTATGTGAACGTAGGTTCATAACACTATTAAAACACCATTTACATTTCCAGAACTACTGAAAATAATAAAGAACTTTTACGATACGATACGATACGATACGATACAAATACAATATTGATTGATGACATATCAAAGAGATTAAGATAGTAAAAATAAATCAATGCTATCAAATATAACGTTTGTTACACATGAGCCGTCTTTCAAAGGGGAGGTTAGCGATGAAACTATCTCATTTCTCAAAGGGAGGAACGGTGTGTCAAAAATAAGCATTACGTATAATCCCATCAATCCCGATAAGCTAGGATATACGTGGATACAATGGAAATTGGACTTTAATATCGTGTAATTTAATGTCATTTACAGACGCAAATACCAAACAAAGATACGATTGTAAGAATTGGAACCATAACCTACGTAAATGAACGTAAGGAAAACAACCAAAGGATTTTCTTGACAGCTTGGGAAGACCATCAACCCGCACTGCATATTAACCCTTAACAACCTGAGATGATGTATCAAGACATCGCAAATAAAAGTAGAATATTAAACTTGACGTAAATTATATTTGTCGTGCTCTCGTTTAGTACATTGTGTACTTTAATTATGAAGCCTAAAAGTCTAAATTAATAGTAACCTAGGCAGAAAGAAAGCTATCTGAACTAACTTTCGCCTATGTACGTAAGTTATTTGACGCGTTAACAGTTTAATTATTACTGGGCCTTTTTAGGCTTTCCCATTTCTAATTGAAGTCTCTTCTAGTTCATATTTCCCAAGAGATCGTAGATATATGTATAACTACACATATATTTGACTTCATTTCTTACATAAAACATTTCCCTCGCTGTACTGCGATGAAAAGTAGTGTGTTTCACACGGCTACAACATTATTAGCATCTCGTCGTGCCTTTGAATTCCTCGCTACGTCAAGATTCTATCTCGTTAGTTTTATAATCCTTCAATACAAGCACTCGCGTCAAATAACAACTCTAAAGCCGTGTAAAACAAATAGCAATAAAAACAAAGAAGCGTCGTGTTGCAAAACAAAGAGTTCCTCTATGATAAGACTTTGAAAAGAGGAGAAAGTATTGGCAATAAGTTAATAGACCTGGTATCGTATCTGTAAGATCGATAAGCATGTCTCGACTCTCGAGTCCGACTGAGCTTAGGGCGCCTCTCCACTGCAGATGCCCGGGGCAAAGAGGAACTGTATCAATCAACCAACAAGCCGCTAATCTAATAAAGATGTAAACATAAAGCTATGGTATTGGTGGATATTTCATTGTTTGCCGAGTTCCGCTCCCAATTCTTCTCCCATGCGTTGTAAGGACACCCTGAGGCTTCGGTTGGAGGGGTGTTTCATGTGATTTGCGCCACCAGCGCAGCGGCGCGCTACTTTCACGATTCCAGATAAAACTTATATGAAGACTTACTTACTATCTTCCTACATTACGATTTTCATGATTCCGTTTACGTCCAATTTATAGCACGCTTGAAAGGATCTATTCAGTGGCCAAATGCGCACTGAAGTTTGATAAAAAAGAAAGCCAATAACGGAAGCATTTCAGTGTTATAGAGTCGTAAAAAAGACTTCAAATGCGATTTGGTGCCCAAGTTGTAGAGTTTTTCCAAGTCTTAAAATGTGCGTCTAAGGAAAACCATTCAAAACCTTCAGAAAGCCACGAGGCAGTGTTAATATTATGCAAGATTGAGTACTGATGTGATTATTACAATAACAAAAACATCCATCAGACGTTTCACGGCCGTCAGATTAAAACGTTCATAAATTGCGCCTTCAAAAACGTACAAAAACAATGAGCTTAATAAAGTCATCTAAAGATCCTAATGAAAACGGGACGTGAGAAAGATACTGGCGTAAATGATGTGTCTCAGAAGCCTCGATAGTCTATCGATAAATGGGAGAAAATATAGTAGCAGGCCAAGCCACCCTTGAAATCGCTTCCCCGTCGTGTGGACGGCTAAGGGAGGGGTGCGGGGCGCGGGGCGAGGGTACAATGCCGCGGCCGTTGACACGAATCTCCCGCACTATGTTTATGTATCCCATTGGATTTTTTCCCTACGCGTTTACTGTGAACGGCTGCTCACGAATGGACCGTTTTGTTTCTAGATTTGAATACAAACAAACCTTACCGATTTGGCTGGAATGTAACATTCGAATAGTATTATTTCAATTTACTATTTACGGATTTTTATACTATTCGGTATAATAATAAGTAGATTTCAATCATAGAAAATGAGTAAATTAGTGGAAAATAAATACAACATGAGCCGCAATTATAAGTTACCTAGATATTTTTTCCACTTAAATATTTTTTTTTAATTATAAATAAACTATAAAATAAGTCATAATTATGTTACTCGCTGGTGTTCGTCACCAACGAGTACCAAACTAGTAGTAGCAAAATTAGATTAAACAAATATTCCATCAACAATGTTTTCAACTTGTAACAATTTAGTAGAAATGATTATTATGATAAGTTTAATCACTTTAGACGCGACAGTACGCGGCGCGACGTCCATCCGTATTGCGTAGCGTCATTGTTTATTTTTAATCCCGCAATATCACCGCTTGCAATAAATACTGCTTTCAACCAACACGTTGATAGTTACTAGGAATTGAGAGCAACGAGAGCAATCATTCATTTATTTATTTATTTAAACAAACAATATGTCAAAATGTCTTGACTGAAGAGATCAACACCTCTTTTCGAACGGTTCAAGGGCTTGTGATATTGATATAAGTCATGAAGATAGTTTGACAAAATAATTAATTTAAACAGACATGAACAAACACACCTATGTATATTTATTAAATTACTGGTGATCAAACTAGTATGGAAATTTAAAACTCTATAATAATTTAGTTTTTGGATTCACCTCCAATATTTTATAGTTACATAGATGTTGTTATAGATGTATAAATTATTTTTAATTACTCAATTGTACGTACCTTTTAGTCAGTAAACAACATTGTTATGAAATGAGAAGATTATATCAGCGGATAGAGTGTAACAATTCAATCTCGCCGGAGATCTAGGGCAACTAAAAATTACTAGCCTAATTCTTTTTGGTCACATCGTGGGTGTCGGCCGCGTACAATAAATCGCATGCAATTCTCAATTTGACATGGTTTACATTCTTCACATCCACAGTTAGGATAATCATCATTTTTGTTTTCGATTTTATTGTATAATATTCTAAAAAGGTGTCGATGTCGATAGTATAAAAACCTACTATAATATAATCTAATATAAAATTATACGTATCGACTCGAACTAAGCACGGCTTCCTAGTCATTTCAAGGAAATAAATCTACATATGTTCCTAATGTTTGTGTACTATTTTTTATTAAACGAGTGTACGGCTCTTAATAGTAAACTGTTACCGGAAACAAACAAATAATTCAAAGTATTCATGTACAATAAAGTTTCAAATTAAAAAAAGGAATTTAAGTCGCTAATAATACGGATGCTTTATGTGACGGTGTTAGTGCCCGCCCGGCTTTGCACGAGTGCAATGTTCTAATGTAGCGTCGCTATTGTAATACAAATAATTTTATTTCTATACAAATGTGTTCACCCTCCTGATTATGATGGTGAGTATTAAAAAAATATGCATTCATTTTTACTCATAAGCAATGATTTTAATGCTTGTTCTTTTAAAAGTAACGGACTCCCTATTAAAACCTTTTAACCCATATTTTGCTCTCTTAGAGGTTTTTCTTAAAACCTGGCTAGAAATAAATGTACTATGTGTTATTTCTAGCCAGATTCCTGCTTGTGGTAATCTTGAGATTTTAAAATAATCATGGACTTTCATAAACCCCTCATTTAATTCCTTTAGGTAGGGTAGGTTAGGGAATTTCTCAAAGTCCTTCTTTGGTTATCTAAATATGTTCTTTTTTATAGAAGGCAGAATTAGGTATAAATTTGATTCTGTGCTCAATAGAAAGAAGATTATAACATTAATTTAATTCAAAGTTTTAGCACTTCTAAACCCAAGTACCAAATGATCATAGTCCAAGTACAAACACTTAACTGTTTATTTGTTAAAGCCTCTTGGAAGCCACTGAATAGAACACCCACGCTACCTACTATACTTTACGCATCTTGGGCTATTGTTCACAACTTGATACAGAACTTGTAAGTTTCCAACCGCCACCCTTCCTCGAGTGTCATTCATGCTTAATTATCTATAACGTAATTGTATAGTGTACACGTCAACCCTTTCTGCGCCCGTCTCGAACGAGCTTATACTGAAAATTACATTTCAGCTGAAACTTTTCCTTCACAGAAGTATATAAAATCTTTTTAATTTAATTTACCACGTAGATAACAAATTATAAATTCATATATAAGGAGGTCGGTGTTGTTTTTTTTTAATTTCCATATCTTTCGTGAAGTTGCATTGTTCGCGACTTGCTTTAAGAATACCCATTTGAGAATTTTTTGTCTATTGTTTAGTGTGATTAATATTTTTATTTGTACGCATTTTGAACACATCTATTTAACTTTTCAGGTGTATAGATCTGATACGAAATAATTATGTTCTTACTAAAATTGGACTACTTATTAAATTTTAGTAATAACATAAACTCAGACAGCTATCTCTGAACAAAACTAAACACTGACAAACGGAGACGCAGACAAGAACAACGAGACACGTATTTTATACATATGAAGGATGAATCAAATGTAACAATTTATATAATATGTATAATATAATCCTCATCAAAAGGCATTGCATGGATAATTAATCCCATTCATGAATATGAATAGACTGTAGACACAGGTGCAATACAACTTCTTCAAAGTAGTTATGTACATAGAGCTTTAGTGGAGGTGCGAAGTATCTAACACATACGTACGTATGATGCTCGTGTATGATACAGATAATCTCTTAGGTTTACACCTCGTTCGATCTTTCAATACCATCTTAATTAAATTGCAAGTATTTTAGAGATATATCTATAATTATCTCTTAGATACTTGCAATTTATTTTATGTAATATATGAAACAATTGCCGTGCGTTAGTTTCGCAAAACCCGAGAATGGTTCGAACGATTTGAATTTTCTTTTGTTTTGCTTGGGTGGTTCACAAAAAAAACGAAGAATAAATATGGAATCTTACACTTACGCGAATATTGGACATTGTCGTGCAGTTTTGTTCTTGGATTTAGATTTAAAGATTTAAACGACCGAAGGACACGGTGAGCTCGTTCTGTGTAAATCGGATTGTCAATAATAATTGAAAATGTAAGGTAGCTGTAAGTAATTATAACTTCAAGACGACCAACACCTCAGTCGGCCCGTGACCATGGATGCTGTAAAGGATCCGAAACGTCGGGTTAAAATAATATCAATATACCGCGATAAAATCCGTAAAAAGTAGTTTTATTTCAATAAATATGGAATTTTAATCAAAAGCCAAAAGCCCATGAAGGCTAGTAATGTTTAAATAAATAACAAACAATGACGAATATAACACTAAAACTTTTAATTTACGCAAAAAGTAAATAGTAAAATCTATATTTTAGAGAATATCTTCCTGAGGTTTTCTTTAAGTTTATATGTAAAACAAATGTTTAAAGCCTTTACCTATCTAAAAGTCGAATTATATATTTTATAGTACTAAGTCACGGCTCATAGTTATATTAATAAGTATGTAACATCACTAAATATATGTCCAATCTTTCTGGTACGTCACTTTCAACCTTATTATTAATTTACATAAGGTCCAAAAGTGGTAACTATCAAATTGCTGACAAGAAAATCTAAATCGGTCGGTCACTTATGACACTACAATAATACATTTCACTTGTGCGTAGCCGGGGCGGGTCACTAGTGTCATATAAAATAGAAGCAACGTCTTAAGATCCAGAGATAGTTCATCTCAGGCACAATTTACAATTAAATGCCTCACGATGTAAGTCTTAATTCTCAACAAAGCGGAGTGGCGAGTTATCATTTCTCCTGATCGTCTAGGCGGTCACGATCTCACCGTTGTGGGAACTAAACATCAAGCCTAATACGTCACGGAGATTTTTGTTTTGTAGGAAATGTTGGAATACTTGCACTGAATATATAGAATGCCTTTTCTCTAAAAAGAAAAAAATATAAAAATACTTATAATATAAGTTATTTTAAGTTCTATTTCTATGTTTCTATTTTTTCTAGTTACTGTTATATTGCCTAATCTACTGAAATTATATAGAATACAAAAAACAAAAATTGAAATAAAATACTATCGTTTTACGAATAGCAATAAACATTTGTTGGTAACTTGATTCAAAAACAGACTAAAATATATTCTAATATTTTTCTTTGACGATCCGTACTATTGTTAAGACTCCAGAATATATGTATAATTTATCTATAATTATCTAAAAAACAAATGAAACGACAATTTACTCCACAATGTATTATTTATCCAAAATTATAAACGAGGATTTATTATAGCTAAAGCTGAACATACTTTTCGAACAAAAGATACCTACCTACATGTCTGAAGAACGCTTATTTCCGATTGATTGTAACCACTGGTATTACGTGTAAATCACAACAACAGTTAATATCGATCGGTCGGGTTTCCATGTGACCAACCCGCTACACACGCCCGGCCGCGCATGGTAATTGAGCCGCTCACTTCCTTCCGGAGACCTGCCCGCTCTGATGACCATTCATACGCACCAAACGGGAATTTATAAACAAACATTTTTACACATAAAAGAGGCAATTCTCTAAATTCAATACCATATTATAATCTTCTTTTTGGAAAGAAGATTTAATTTATCCTAAGGTAAGGCGCATATTTGCTCAAAATCATTATTCAGATTCGTCAACTAGAATTCCGGCGCGCGAAAACGGATTCCGCCATTCTTTCGTTTTCGCGGTGACGTCACTCACAGTGAAAATACTAAGAAGTAGTTCAATGCCATCCCATGTGTTTGTTTAGGTACTTTAATAATGGTGTCAAAAAGTATTCGACGGAAAGGAAACGTTTCTATGGGAACAGAAAAAAGGATTATGAAAAATGATTTCAGTGTTTTTTCTTTTAATTTTACAAATACATATAAAGACAAATTTATCGTTAGCTCTTTTTACAAATACCTTCTAATATATTACAACCTTGGTAATAATCCATAAGTTTAGTGCGTAAGTACCTTACTTCGTATCATAAAGATAACGGAGACATTTCAGAATATTTAGAACTCATAAAGTTTATATATACATAATATATTATCTGACTTCGAGCGTCTACAAATTGACTTCTGCTAGATCCAGCTAGAAGATACCTACTCGTAGACAAATCAATGTTCAGAATACAATCATGATTTCCATAAAATTGAGGGTTGAAGAAGACGGTTTATAGCTGTGTAAATCACGACAGAGTAATTTTCAGTGCACTCAAAGACCCATTATAAAACTATTGAAAAATGTAATGGGCTTTTTGCCCGTCACAACAGAATCAGACGTCAGACCTTCATCTTCAGCTGTCATGGGAATAAATTTAGCGGTCGCAGGATTTGACATATCAGAACTTAGCACAGCCCATTCTATGGCTGTACTTTATAGCTGACTCATGCAACAGCCACGCCTCTTCAAACTTTGTCATAGTTTATTCTTAATTTGTTGAGAATTGACGACTTTGTTCCCGGGGAATAAGCAAACCAGGATTAAATTCTATCAAACGCAGATTTATTGTACAAATCGTACAAAATTACCACCACAGACTGGTTCATTTATTTCGGAATCCAGACGGAATTAATCTGACGACGTTTGAACACTGCAGTAAGCTTAGACGACGATCAAAATAGTAACAGTAACTCTGTGTCGCCTGTGTTGCAGTGTCACCCAGTTTAAACATGCTGTAAAGACTACGTGCCTGCGTCTCAATACATTCATGCTTCAGTTAAGTCCGAGAATCTCGGGAAGGAAGGTTCAATCGATACACGTTTAAGTCCAAGAGCATCTCGATTTACAGGATTAGCATAAATCGAATTAAAGACGGGAAATACTTCACTATTGTTTTGATTATACGTACTCTTACACCCAAATGCAACCCAGTTCGATAACCTCAATAGCCTTAAAGTGCATAAGAATACTTCCTAGTAGTATTATATTGGCAATCCTCTCCTATATCATCGGCAATATATGTACATTTATTATGGACTAAGCTTCCAGAACGTGTCTGCACATAGTCCGCCATGCCACTGCACTCCTAGAAAAGTGGTGTTGGATTGTAGCAATTGTTCTCTCGTGTCTACATGTGCCGCCGCCGCACGCCCCGATCGATGTCTGACCCCGAGATGTCGCTCTCGCCTAAAGCACCGCCTCTTTTGACGGGTCAAAGAATTCTCCACTCATTCCCCAACAGTACTTACTCGTAAATCATAGTTATTGCTTTTCTATTGCGGAAAAAAAATACTAACTTCTTGTGTACTTATGGAACTATACAATATACTGGCTAAATTGGATTACATCGAAATGATCATAATTCGTGATTTAATCCGATTCAAACTTAAAAGTTGCAACTTCGATTGAAATGAAAACATCGTTGCGGTGTGTACATTTCCATATTGAAGCAATCATAGTCACACAATTCAATTTATTCAAGTTCCATTTCCGCTTCTCGCCAGTTCTCGCCCACTAACACAGCCGCTCATCCATCTACACCAAGTCTTCTCAGAAAAAATAAACGAAAACTCATTGCTCGATGAATACGTAATGGGCTTGTGCTCTCACGGTATTGTTGGAGAGGATAATGTACAAGGCATAAAGCCAATATGCAGCGCTATCCCATGCATGAATACTTAATAAAACAAAGTACTTACTTTGAAATTTAATGTCATGGGATGATTTTTTTTGAGAAATCCAATATTTTCTTTGCATTGGTTAATTATCAAAACAATATTGCATAAACGTAGGTAGATATTAGGAGACTGAATATCATCCTTCCTTTACAGAATGTGTATAGAATAAGCTACGTGTATCTACGTAAAATTATGTTCGTTATAAATATGGTTAAATTATAACATAACATTATGAGATAATATAAACTCATAAAATATTTCCAGGGCGCGTGTAAAAGAAAAGATTGTGCTTAATACTGCCTACGTGTGCACTCTGTTTATTCAACGGGCTGACTAATCTATGAGCGTAAGCGCGCACGTGTGGCGCGGAGAGTACGCGCCGCGCGCCGCGCCGGCCGATCGCATTGTTTGGAATTTCATACAATATGGGGCGTAAATATTTCGACAAACCTCTAAAAGGGAGCGTCTATAAAAGAACAACTAAGAACCGATTCCGTTGTGTGAACGATTCTATTCGAAAACAAATTAAATTACTTGATGTTTTACGTATACATCCCATTCTACACTTATAATACGGGATGGTCGTCATAAACAAATGTTGTAATTTTTTTTATGTATCTAACTGAAAGAGAAAAAAAAACTTATTTTATTTTCGTAAATGTAGTCGACAATAAAAATGCTGTGAAATATTAAAATAAAGTATCAAAGAAAAACTGATACGCTGACTTGTGTTAATTACCTAATGAGTTTTGCGCGTGCAATGACGCAGTAGGGGCGGGCCGGTACCGCACGGCGGCGCTCGCTGCCTCTGTGACAAAAAGCAGTGCAATAAAAACCCATCGAGGGCGATGCACACGTGCATCCGTTCGCCACTGTGCGAAGTTATTTATAATAATGCACCAAATAACGGCCTTCGGTGCATACTGCATACCATACTCATTACCCTTGTCTTAAGAGATTAAGTGGTAGCTTAGGAGACTTAAGTACTTGCACCGCATAAGCTTCTGTATTTTTAAAGATAATGTGTAAATTGCCATTTAAATTTAACATTAAATGCCAGAGATATACGAGTCGAGTAAAGAAATTTTAAAAATAGAGTACATACCTAATCATTTTTGTCATTAAATAGTCGCATTGATATTTAACCGACTTCAAAAAGGAGGAGGTTCTCAATTCGTCGGAATCTTTTTTTTTTATTTTAATAACGTTAGGTACGTTATACTGTTCTGTATTTCCTATATTAACTTCCTAAGTCCTATGCTTCAACATCAAAGGAAATTAAAAACGTGATGAAGAAGACGTACCTACTTACGGAAAAAGTAACTACATGGAAACGGTTTTCCTGCAATGCGTAACTATTTTCTTGTGCTATGCTTGCATGTCATTATTTAATGAGCAACTAAACGGTACTAAAATGTAATCTAGATGTGTTTAAGAAATAATATTACAATTTTAAAACAGAGCTAATATTTCCCACTTCAGATTTAATTACGGCCTTTTTCTATTCTAATTACGGTCTATTCCATTCACTCACAACTTTAACAAAATCTTACAATAATTAATAGAATACTAAACAGATTAATGAACCCCTAGTTCTGACACAGCAACGCAACTTTATTCATATTTTGATACTAGATGAATAAATAAGTCAAATGATAAATAATCATATGATTTAAAGGAGATCATGACTGCACGATACTAGACGCTTAATAAGTACATTGTTTAAATAGAAAAGTCAATAATTTAAAGAATACGTTTCAAATTCCCATACAATTAATCAAAAGCTCGATGGCTCCGAGCCACGTGTGACTTAGAAGCGTGACTAAATGACCTTAACGCCCGCGAGCTTCGATTTAATGACCAAACGTGTTGAGTTATTAAAAACCATCTTCATTTAAGCTTATAAGATAAACATTTTTTATTTACACGCCGCCGCGGCTCGTCCAGGCTTAATTATGATATCAAAAGTTGCATCGTCAGCTTGTTCTGTCCCGCGCACGTGTGGTATCTCCTTCTCGCTCCAAACGCAGGATGAGCTCGGTGGACATTGCATCGCCAGCATCGACGATTAAACACGTTTCTATGCGCGGTCTCGTATTTTATGTAACGGCCATAGTATGCCAGATCCTCAGAGAACAACAGAGGGCTAAACGAGCCCGAATCCATTACAACTCGACGCTATCATAAGCCGTGAGAGCTCACCAGGATGATGCGGCAAAACAGCTTCAATACAAATGTGAAAGATATAATAATTATAAATGTATAAGTGGGATATCTAAATAATTTATACGATTGTGTTAGCGCTCTATTAGCTGTACGGTACGTTCAGAATGCACGTGATGATACGTCCACAATACCTTCAAAGGTCCGGTTCACTGATGGGCGTGAGAACATCGGTCGGGTTCGTAAGCCGCGTGCACGCAAATGAAGAGCAATTTCGCCAGAGGGATTGCGGCTGAGATGCTCGCGAACACAGAGTGGCCTGCCTGGCGATGACTCGGTACTCTCCGGTCACGAATTGAATTGTTGCAGATAATTTCATTAGGTACTCTATTGCGCACCTACATATTCTCCAAAGTAATACCCGCTTGTACAGATACACTTCACAAATGCTACCTATTTCTCTCTAAGATACTGAACAATGTACGGTACTACACTCTTGAACAATTGCCACTAGTTTTCTCTCGTTAAACTTAATACTGTTTCAATTTGACCCAATTAATCAACACTTGCAATGTTGCCGAGCTGCAATAAAAGGAAATAGGTGGAAGTTTTTCTTTGCTTGTAATTCAATTTTTTACTGTAAACTCAAATTAGAAAGCGTTGCGTTACAATTAAAGATAGAAACCATAGCATGTATTATTTGAGGAGCACCATCGGTGGGGAATCTTCGGAACGTGTCGGGTTAAAAGGTCACCGATGCTATATTTAGTTCTATCCTATGATTGACTGAGTGTGTTGTAGAAAGTAAGTAAGACAACCATCAAGATCCTCTGCCCACCAATGTTAATAACAAATAATAACTACTCTGAACTACTCATGCTGCTTTCAGTATACAGAAGATCTTTATGTTCGATGGTAGCATAATATACATAATTTTACATTAACTATTTATTAATGATAAACAATTGATTGCATTGCAATTGATAATGCGTTAATAAAAAGTTGCTCGAACTTGTGAGGAAACATTTGCAAAATGTCGATTAGAACAGTTGTTTCCCAAATAAGAAAAATAACAAACCTTATTTGTCGTGAACTGCGTTGTGCACCAGTAAAGTACTGTGGGAACCGATCTCTTGACCAGTAGTTAAGGTTCTTATGTTTTCTAGTAGACACCACTTAACGCGTCTCTCGAATATTTCCAACGAAGCCTCCAGGAAAAAGTATAGAGGAAGTATGGTATAAATAGAGTATCTTTATAATTTCTAGCTTGTTATTTCAAAGACTAGAGAACCATTAGTAATTATTATTATTTTTGTATGTTATATAGTGGAATATAATCATCATTTTCCTGAGTGAGTCCCGATTTATTTCAATTTATTTTGTACTAAAATTTAATCATGTTGTTACGTTATTTATGAAAACAATGGTGCTTAGTACATATGGCAGGACTCAAAACTTAATCTGACTGATCCATCGATTCGCATGATCGAACCCTTCATATTGTGAGTGATGCTATATACCTATTAACCTGTCACTGATTATTTAAACAATCACGACGCAAACTAAACGCACCTTGTGTGTATAAGAGCGTGAAGATAGGGAAGTAATAAGCAATAAACATTTACCGATTCAAATTTGATATCATAAACCAATACTTAAAATTTAACGAACAATCTAAGCGCTCAGGTCACAGTAGGTGTCAGGACCCCTGCGGCTTCGGTGCTTCGATCGTATGTTAAAATAATGTTTAGGAATGCACTTTTTAATAGATGAAATAGTGAAGCTTAACACGATATTAATAAATCTAACTCTATAACGATTCTTGCATTCAAATTTATTCGTAAGACCTGAGAACGGTGCATGGCATCCAGCGTATCTACATAACCAAAACAAATTTTAGAATGTTCGTAATGTTTCGTGACGAGCGCTGCCCGTGTCGAAACTAGAACCTCACACCAAGTTAGCAATTGAGGTTTATTATAATCGAGTACGAATCAGCGAAATAGTATGAGCACGACAGCAGCGGAAACCCGTAAATTTTAACATTCGCCCGAACCCGCAAATCAGAGCAAACGTTATGCGACTTAATGAACAAGTGGACAACGTCGACATTTGTTAAAAATTTGATTGCAGCAATTAACCGGACAATAATCCGGAACACTGTGTGAGCAGACATGTCGCACTTTACACAATTAATCAAGAGGTTTATGTCGTACGAAAATGCAATTAATTCTAATTAAAAGGGGTTCTAGTTCTCTTAATCGTTTAAAATGATGAATAGACTGTTACATACATGGTGGTTCTAAGAATATTCTTGATAAGATTAAAATCAAAAGTTTTTGTAGTGACCGCGGCTAATGTTTCTACGTAAACTAGTGACCTCATAATATTTATGTTATTTTTATATTTCCTAGAAATGACATTTAATCTGGTTTAAAAAAATTAAATCGAAAGCGGTACAGTTCGAGACACACTCGCAATTACACAATTAAATAGGGGTACACTTAAATTAAAACTTTCTATATTTTCAGCATTTCAGATAGTCTTTCTATTTGTAGTCTGGAGTAAAACCTAACCGGGAAAGTAAGTTTTAATTGGTATAACTAGTTCGCTAATGAAAAGAAGTTACTATTAGAAGTTACTATTAGGTAGGTATACACTATATACTACTGATATCATTATTTAAAACAAATTATTCTTTATAGTTCATTAAAATAAGTTAAAGAGATCATGAATGTTCAAAGAATATTATTAAACGCAATACGGTATTTAATATACTGTAGTAGGTTATAAAAGGCATTTATGTACAAATAATTAAAAAGCGTGTAGCAGCGTTTCTAACATCTAAAGATATAATTGATAGTAATTAGACGTGGACATTTGTTAGAACGGATAGCGATTATTACTTTTTACCAAGAGTTGAAAAGCGAGGAGACGGTGAGTAATTTCTCACGGCTTAGCTATATTTCCGTCAGTTGTTTTCACACATTCATGTTTTGGAGCCATTTATGAACTTTGTGGACGAATTCTCGACGTAATATAATCCGTGTTTGTAAGCTGGGTTTTATTGAGCGCGTGTTTCGTCTGCGAGGGTCAGTACCGCGTCATGCCCCTTACAATATTTCCCCTGGGCGTCAAAGAGTCTGCTGATAATTGCGCCCAGATCCCAGAGGTGCTGTAAATCTTAATAAAGCCACCGAAAGTAGACCCCGATCTAACAGTCATCCTTAATAAATTAAACTTGGGTTAGAATACCTTCCCGAACTTACATATAGGATGATCACTGCATACAAGGGCTTAGTCAAAAGTGTATTTTTTTCTGCTATATTATGCTTAAAGATAAAAAGACGGACGTAAATCTGCAAGTCTTGACCCCATAACACAAAGTTACACAGCGGCTTCTAACTATGAATCTATGAATTACTTTAACCCACTTATTTTATATAGATACTCGAAGCTCCAAATTGTTGGTTAATATTTACAACATTGTATGAAAAATGTAAAGTATCTCATTTTTGACTACATTATTTGTTAAACTTTTTTTACCAAGCAGCCAAAGATAGCAATATCCAGCCCGGGTTATAATCTGGCAGAAAACAAAGCAGCGGTGTGATGTAAAAAGATCTCCATATGGCCAACGTTGGCTATAATTAGACACAACTACACTGCGTTTCTGTGTTCTGTTTCGAGTCAAACGGTCAACCCTCTACGTGAACCTGCGCCACACCTCTTTGGCTAGAAGTATCCCACTTGAAGCACACTTGATACCAAACCACACGAATGATGTGACAACATAGATAAGTTTTATGTCAAGCGCATTAAAAACCACAACCGCCTTTGCGTGTACTTAACAAACATTGGTGTAAGAACCTACTGGAGCGACTAACAGTATGTTTTGGTAAATGACTGTCTTCTCATTGAACACGTCACATCAGCTTAGAAATCGTTGATATATTTTGATACGCTCCGCTCTTTGGTTTAATACCAAATTACCACAAATTTTATAATATACGGTACTTTGTGCTGTCCTATCATATTTTTGTTCAAATAACTACAATGTTTGCGATAAAATAATTTGCGTTTATAAAAAGAACAGTTCATCAACCCCAAATATACATATATTCTTACTCACATATGAATTTTGTATGTAACAAAGTATCGAGCGTTCAAGTTGAAACCATCTTACAGAGCCACCCTATTCTTAGTCGGGGGGGGTGAACTTTAAGCCGTCTGGTGCAAACTGTGAATGTCAAATCGTGGATGTGGCTGGAGAGGTCTCGAGAGCGGCCATTGCGAAACCGAACAATGCGGAATGAAGTGCATGCACGACCGCATTGCACGGCGCTCATTCCCGCGATACTCGCAGCGGCGCCTGCAGCCGCACCCCTATTACCTATAGGTACCTATGTTATGAAACCGAAGTGTGTATTCAAGCCCTAATAAAACTTTCTAACAAGCTCATTTAGCTGCAAGCGAATTTGTACCAACTTTATGTGTGAAAAATAAAATATAGAAGTCGTTGTTACATTTGCGAGTAACAATATTTTCCAGCTACAGCTGTAACGAGTAGAATATCAATATTCATTTTATTTTAGTAATTATAAATTCTGAATTAAATATCATGTTTTATAAAAATATTTCACGTAAAATTCAATCTCACTAATTACGTTAAATACTCTTGAATATTCTACATTTTATGATACTCGGGATTTATTCAATTAAATGATTTTACTATATGTTATGATATACATATGTTACAACGTTTTATTAAAATAATTTGCTTAGAATACAATACACAATTTGTACGGTAGGTTCGGAATTTAGATTACACCCTAGGGCTTATAACTCATAATTATATCTTATCTTCAATCCAACAGATGTATTCAACAGCTAAGGATGGAATTCTTGTTACCTATAATTCTATCTCAGAGTTTGACATTTGAAGGTGCCGAGGTCATGTGAACAGCCATCGTAATAAACACAACCATCGTACAATGTTGTAAAATGACAGGCCTGTTAATGCCTTTATTATGCTTGCGTGTCAGCTAAGGTACCATACCACGGTGTGTACCAATTGATAGCCGAATATCACACGCCGCGATTCGATTGACGAAGATCTATTGCGGCATTAATCAACCATAATCGTTACTTGAGTGAGAGAGCATCGTACACCAAAACTCTACGTGTAAGTAACCTCTGATTTACGAGCACGTTTACGTTGAATCGATATCACGAGACAAATTTGACGTCGCTTCAGTCTAAGGACAAATTAAGGGTCGTTTAGTGATAAGATTTGAAAGGACTGTGTAAGGTCGAATAACTTCATTTTCAAAGACAGATGGATGACCTTAAGCATGTTAATTTTGTAGCAATGTATATTTAATATTAATGTAACGCGAATGTGCGGTTTTTTGTTTTGGAATTCAAATTCGGACAGGCAATTTATTGCTCTGATAACAAATTGTGTTAATCTAATGTTAGTTGAGCATGTAAACGCATCGTGGTCTCTCGCCGTTTAGGTAGACGATGTAAATGACCGCAATCAAATCACAATCAGAGTGAAAGCCTATAAATGGGCAGGTCGAGATAGCACTCCCGCGCCGACGCCTCTGCTGTTTACCAATGCGTTAGATGTAATTATAGGCGAGATGTGTAAGCATCACTCACGATCACGACTCTCCGAACCTACGAGTTGTTTCAATAAGTACCTACATACGAAAGTAACAGCTATTGATGTATTAAGCATCGCGTTCAAAGTACCGATACATTTAATGCCTTTGAGTAAGTCCATAACTGTTTAAAAAGGTTACTTACATAAAGAAAGCAATCGAAGAAAAATATTTTAGATATAAGTACGCAAATACAACCAATAGACGAATTCTGGGGCAAACATTTGTTAAACTATACCCCTGTAAACAGAATTGCTCTAATAATAATAAATATAGGACCCCAGAAATAATCAGGGTCGACCACTGCGTCCACAATACACATACGAGACGTATTTTGATTAAAATAAATGAGGGGGGTGCGCAAATTTTATTAACTTACGGCTCACAGACAGACCCTAGACCGCTACCCAACCTTAGAATAAAGAAAATTACGAGAGTAAAGCGTTTTCACTTGTATTGGTATTGTTAAAACCAATTGTTTGAATTACCGCATACATTTCATATAAGCAATATTAATTATTTAAACCAAACTAAATAAAAAGAAAATCTAAGTATTTCACATGACCTTTACCAACGTTTGCACTGTTCTAATTAAAGCAATTAGTGATTATTAACAGTCAGATGCATCCTCATAAACGGACCGTGAAAAATAAAAAGATACGAGATACAGCAGATGTGGTGATCATGGCAATAGGGTCAGTGATAGGAAGTGCGCATATGTAATTGCGGCGAGTGGACACAATGAGGGGAATTGGCCAGTAATGGCCAGTGCGATTGTTGTGCGAGCGACGCCCGCACCCACCGCCATTGATTGAATGACGACTGAATTTAACAAACAACGAACCACAAACGGCTCGAAACCGGTCCGCGACGTTCCAATTTTTGCCACGATACATATTCATTACAGAACATCAAACCAGATTTTATTCAGTAGTGATGTGTCTGCTCCTTGCAACCGTAAAGTTTTGTTTATTACCTAGCCTCTCTATCCGACCTAAGACCTAATATATGAAAGGCGTTATACTTAATCTAATACTGACTAGTCCGGTCCAAACCGTTTCCCGACGCCCGTACCCCTGTCCGGATGTGCCAATATCTAACCGACGACGACGCGCCTGACGTACGTCACACCAGCTATCGTATTCAATTATCGATTCGACTTAACTGACACAGTATTGCAGCAAACCGTCAGCCTAAATTCGATATCCGCAGACAACCGTTGCACAGACCTATCGTCGAAATTTGAAAGTGACACCCGAAAATGGTTTCAGTACTCAAAACATAAGGGATTGGTTTTGATAATCAATACCAGGACCATAAGGTTGAAGCCTTTACGGTAAACACTAAACAAACAACATTTCATATAACAAACAAATTGCTTAACTTTTCATTAAATAAGTTTCTATAGACTCAGAATGTAGT
This sequence comes from Craniophora ligustri, assembly GCA_905163465.1. Taxonomy (NCBI): domain Eukaryota; kingdom Metazoa; phylum Arthropoda; class Insecta; order Lepidoptera; family Noctuidae; genus Craniophora; species Craniophora ligustri. Next base: position 7,754,027 of record LR990956.1, read on the forward strand.
TATTCCATAAATTACGACATCGCATCGTCCGTCGCTCGTCTCGATCGCGACGAAGTGAACCACCTACCAATAATAAAGTGAATAACCGACCGCTGACAAACCGTTTGCTGTGCTATGCTTCATAGGAGCAAAAACCATAAAACTAGAAATAATGTACAGTTCTATTTAAATATTATAAAAGTTTTGAAACTTTATAAAATACCTAGCTATAATGTGATTTGACTTCCATCTCAAATATTAAAAAAAAACAAAACATATTACAAATGCGTGTCAATTGCAACCTGATAATTGATAACTCGTGAGACTGAGCGCTACTTCTTCGTTGCATTGCGCCATCCCTCTTGCAGGATTAAAATGCCATCCTGGCTTAAGGCACACCTGTGCCGCTTTATTGCTTGGAAATATTTATACAGCCGCGATTTACAATACCCATATAAAATAATACGCAATATTTTATATTAGAACATTAGATATTAAAACGTTATAGCGGACACATCGAAACATTTTTTGAAAACACTTTTAGTGTTTGTCAATTGGCGGTTCAAAGAGAAGAGTTGCTGTCAGAACATAGTGCATTAATTTTTGCCAATAGAGCACGCTTTTCAGTAGACAAAGGTGCTTCGACGAGAGCACTTCAACCTTGCTTGTTGATCGATGCCATGTTTCCGATGTTTCATAAACAACATTAGTTTAATAGTATGATAGGAATATAATATGCTCGCGCATTTTTTTCTAAACCTACGCACGTAAAAAACTACAATTTTCAAATTGCTACTAAAAATCAAAGGGTACAAATTCTCGTAGGTAAATATAGAAATCCTGCATGCTCACGATGTAATAATTGAAACAACTATCCACACAAAATGATTATGATTAGATTCCTGGCGAGGTCCGGGGCACGGGGTGATTCGGCGCCCGCGGCCTAATTCGGCCACCCACCTTGGATGCGCCTGCCCCGATGTTGTAATTAAACAAAACCCTTCCCAATTTATTTTGATAATGCCCGATAACACTCCGCTGGACCACATTTACAGAACTCTCCGACGCTTCACCTTGATTTATAATGACGGGGACTTTCGATCATGCCTTTTTATTGGTTTATTATAATATATCATGGTATAATGTAATTATTGCATTGGTTAATTTAGAAATTAAATAAAACATCAGTTCTTTTTACTGCACAATTCCAATAAGGCAGGTAATTATTTGTGAGTTCATAGGATTTGTAAATGCCTGTAATAAAGTGAGTTATTATTGTTTTAAATTGTCGCGCACCACAAAATAGTTCGTGATTAAAAAACGACAAAAACCATATTAATAGTGAAGATTCCACATCTACGGTAATTGTCACGAATTACGGCGCATCGGATTTGAAGCGGAGCGGAGCGGCCGGGCCGTGCGACAGGTCCCCGATTATCCACGCATTCAGCACGGTGGCAGCAGCGGTTACAATGTACAACCTGCTACCACTCCACCTGACAAGCATTGTCCCTAATGGACATTCCACGCGCGCCGGCCGGACACTCGTGCCATCGCTAATTTACGAGATGAGCCGCGATATTTTATTTATATGTAGAGAGAAAAGTATATAAGATAAATGTGCATTTTATTTTAAGTATTATATGCTTTGTTCACTTTTTTAATTTGTTTATTGTTTGAGCTGAAAACGAAAACAATGCAATTATTACGAGGGACAGATCGGATGATACTTTAACTATCCTAAGAATTAATCTAATTTATATAATTCACAAACTAATCACTCGTACAAATACATTCTGTAAGAGTCCGAGCAGTTTGTCCGTGAATATATGGCGGATGTTGATGAGATTTTTTATTTCAGTTCCCACCCAACATGTGCAAGGCAATAAAATACAAAACAAAGTTACTGTATTATAGTACGTATTCTCTCTCATATCAACAAAGAGTGCCGAGGATCCCTCGCCATTGTGATGGTCAGCAGAAATTTACGACTTACCCAAAAAGTTTTATTACGATGTTAATTACTCCGCGACGCGCGCGTACGTCAAAATTAGGGTTCCAGAAGAAAAAAAGGAGATAGATTTTCAAAAATTTAAAAAGACGAGACAACTGAATACTAATCGCGTAATTCGTACAATAATTAGGTAAAAAGGGTCTTTCCTAAGGCTAGACACGTTCCGACAGAGTAAACAATTAGCTTGTCGTGATGGGAGCGTCGCCGCGTCGGAGGCTGCCGGTAGCTCGTGAGTGCTCGTGACCGGCCTGGACCGCGGGACCTGACCACGGCGTCATGCTCCACTGCGCCTTTCGATCCGACAGGTGCATGCGGCACGTATACCATGTTTACTACTTTAACATTATATTTTATACAGAAATCGATTGACTGTATCTTACTAGTCATCAAAGCCAAAGGCATGATTTTCGCGTCAAGAACTTACCTTTATGATAGATTTAAAATACAAAATAAACGTGTCAAACTAATCTTTATTATAGGTGCCAACTTAAAAGTTAATATTGCAAAGTGTAATTGCAATCTGATTATTAGTTTTTGGGTAGCAGGGTAACAAATTTCTCTGCACCGCAACATACTTTGACATTTATAATATTAGCGAGATATACCTTATATTAATGTTTAATATAAGATGTATTTAAAATTATAAAGACACAACACGAAACTAAATTACAAAAGCTTTGTCAAAGTAACAGGCAAAGTAACATGTAATTAAACAACACATCATTAGTAAATGAAAGGGAACATTAACACAATTTTAAAGCCGTCACTGAGTTCTTCGTATGGAATAACACATCCCATCCACCCCACCCTATTTTTTCCCTATCATTATCTCAATTTGCCCTTGATAGAGACATTGGAGAGATGGATAGATGTAAAAAGTCAAGGAACGACTTAAAAGAAAAAATATTAAATTGCGTTACACCCTTTTTTTGGACACGACAGATTGCGTTGAGGATTGTTTAATATTTTTGATACCAGTTTTTGTTCGAATCTAAATGATTCATCTGTTCTGTATATCAATCTTCTCGTAATTTTTAGTATAGTAAACGCAAGATATGTAATCGATAAATTTAATTTACGGATAGGACAACATGGCATAATAAGTAGGTATATTACTTATATCGATCCGGTAAATTTCAAATATAGTTTGTAAATACATGCAACAGATCTATAAACCCGCAACGGTTTTTTTAGGGATCGAATAAGTAAGTGCAGTAATAGTAGGCGTCTATAAAATAAACTGACAACTGTAGTTTAGAAATACTACCTACCGATTTGTAGGTACAAATGTAATAATCACCTGAAATGTCGACTTATAGAAAAGCGCCAACGCGTTTCACATCACCATGAGTAAAAATATTATATTTTTATGTATTACATATATATTGTATAGTCAATAAAGATGCTTTCGTACATTTCTATTAATTTTGTAAATGACCATTATTTTGCGAATATTAGGGGACGCCAATTTAGATTTTTTCGTGATATCTTTGTGATTCGGAGTAAGTAAGTAGACTACGAAATAAAAACGTCAAAGTTTAAAGACTTACCTCCATTACCGGCATTGGTGATTGTCACCCAGAAGTCAATGGTCTTCTCAGGTCCCAACTCCTCATAGTCCCACTTCTTTTTAACTTTCACTACACCACTTGGTTCAACAGTAACCCACGGATTTTCGTCCCGAATTTTAAAAGTCTCGCGATCCGTTTCTTTTTCTAACGTGAAAACGGCACGTCCTTCTACTTCACCATCAGCTTCTGTAAATTCTATTCTTTTCGTTGGTCTTACAGCTCGTGTAACGCGACGCTTCTCACGATGTAGAACTGGCAACTCTCTTTCATCGTGAATAACAAAATCTAGAAAAACTCGTGCTGGTCGACTTTTACGCTGTGGAAAGCCAGTATCATGCGCAATCACTTTCAATTCCGCTTCATGACCATCCGGTTCACCTGCTAATATAAGTTCGCCGGTCTGGGGTACTATAACGGCCAAATTACTCGGTGTTTGAAGAGAATAATACACACGATCTCCATCTGTATCGTAAGCGTGGACTTGTCCAATATTAGAAAATCTCTGCCAGTGTGCGGTGCCATTTGGACCATTTTCGTCAATCGTACCATTCACGGCAAAATAATAGATGTCCTGGTCGAAACACGGCTCGTGATCGTTTTCGTTAGCCACATCGATCCGAATGGCAAGGTTTGCTTTATTCGCTCCATGAATGTCCATTGCTTGTATAACAATTTTATAGTAATTCTTCTCTTCAGCATCTAATGGTTTAGTTGCAATCATTTCAATTTCACCATCCGATACTACTGACTTAATTTCTGGATTAGTTTCGGTTTTTCCTCTTTGTCTTAATGAAAATATAGAATCTTCGTTGCCTTTAATAATTTTATAAGCTATTGGCCCTACATCTAGAAGGGCCGTAGCTTTTATAGGTTGTAAATCAACTACAGTTCCCGGCGGAGCGTTTTCTGATATTTCTCCTATTAAGCCGTTGGGCGCTGTGAAATGTAGCATGCGTCGGCGATCCATTACTAGGAGATGGATAGCATGCGCTGAACTGCTATATGGAGTTTGCTCTAGTATAGCTAGATTGACTGGTTGATTGAGTAAGGGTGTTAAATCAGCCGTGGTCATGAGTAAGCCATCCTCCAGCAGAGTAAAGTAAGGGGCAAACTCTGGATCTAGAAGCGTGTATCTGGAGTGGTTGCCGATAAAGTGTCTGACGGCGTGTCCGGGGCGTACGTCGTGCGGCAGCAGGGTGAGCGCGCGCGTCTGCAGCACGATGCTGAACGCGACGAGCAGCGCGCCGCTCGCCAGCACTGTGCGCGCCATAGCTCTCACAGGGATATCGTTTGACTATCCCAACATTTCACACCTATAACAAATATTTGTATTACTATGACATAAATGCATACTATGCTTAACACTTAACAAAATTACTTCATTAATTATGGAGCACGCGAGATAAACTTACAATTGTAACTATCTCGTAATAAAATATAACACAAAAAATTGCTGTTATAGACTTGTGGTGTGACAAGCGTACTTTGAAGTCGAAGGTCTCAAGTTCAATCCCAAGGCACGAACCACAGACTTTACAAAAGTTACGTGCTTATTTAACGCATGCTCAAACGGCGAAGGGCAACATTGTGGGGAAACCTGCATGCCTGAGAGTTCCTCGCGATAGCATGTGAAGTCTGTCAACCGGCACTAGGCGTGGCGGACTATAGCCTAACTAAACCCTCCCAAATGAGAGAAGAGCTGTGCTGGTCACAGTTCTTCTCTCTGTCAATGGGACATTAAATGGATTAATGTTGACCGTAATAAAACTGCCTATTTAAATGGTGCATGTGAGAAAAACGTTAAGTACTATAGAATTCACACTAGATAATAATGAAAATGGAAGTTGCTTAGAGTTCTCTAACAAAAGTAAAGCTACTTCAGTTTCATTCAGAAATCATGACTAATCTGGAATCTAAAGGATAGACTTTTATGCGTCGGACACACTGTTAGCTGCGGTTCAAAGATCTGGGTTCTACATTCTGGTAATTTATATGATCATTTGAATCCTTCGCTGTGGGCGTAAAAATGCAAAAACTGCACCTAACTTTGGGAGGGATTTCAAGCGCCCGTCATGTTTAACGATTTTTGATCATTTTTGAACTTATAGAACTACTCAAGCAAGCAAGTTATACATATAAGTATAGGTATATGAAGTATAAGGTGTATATTTGCTGAGAGCTAATGACTAACAGCTGGCCTAATTGTACAAAATTATGATGGATCATCTAAAAATGTCTACCTTTCTGAATACCATAATAAATCTAGAAGTACGGAAAATTTAGGTGTGTTGTTATCTTGAATTGCCAAAAGGTATATTATAAAAAATAATAGGTAGGTACAGTAAATCTTACAAAAAAACTCCTCTTTGCTCTTTTTTGGTATTGAAATCTTGTTTTTTAATACATACCAAACTACCTAAATAGCAAATACTATGTGAACTGAGCGTGTAAATCATGTAATAGTGTTTGTAAGAGTATCGCTGCGCATGTTGTACGCGACGGCGAGCGACGGTACGGTACGGTGGCAAGACGTCGCCGTCGATGGCGGCGGGCGGCGTCGGCGTAGGGCGGCGAGCGGCGAGGCGGGGTGCACACATGCGAAGCTTTATTTAGGCGGCGGCGGGCGAACGCCGGCGTCTCGCGACCCGCCGCCGCCGATCAATACCCTCACTGCGCCGTCGCGCGACGCTTACCAAGCGAAATTCAACTCTACACGCGCTCCCGTTCACGACACACCATCAAAAATTCACACACTCATTTTACTGAATAAAAGCACCCGCTATTTCCTCGAATCTTTACAAATCTCCAAAAGATACGTGAAAAGAACCGCTGCAAACACTATATCAACACACTATTCAGGTTTCAAACGTTAAATAACTAACTGCAGGCGTGCAATATTTCATTTCAACTCTATTTTCATTGATTTCTGGTATCACTTCACTTCACTTATTCATTGATTAATATCGAAGTATTATGCATTTCTTATCAGAAACAAACCTAACGAAAGTCGTAAACATGTGTTTCGAATGTAAACAATTCAATAAAATATAATATAATTATAAAATAACACTCCCGAATCACTAATGATCTTAAGTACATTAATAATTAAGTGTAATTTCATTAATTGATATACATACTTTGTGAAAAACGCTAGACTTTTATCGATATCGTAGCGTTTGACAGATGCGCGCCGATTAACGTGACACCAACCGAACGCAACGCTGTCGAAATGCGACTGGCTGATGGCGGGCGCCGCGCGCGCGCGTATCGAGCGCCCTCCGCCCGAGCCCCGCCACCCCCGCTGCTACAACCCCTGATTGTCCCGCCCGGCTAAAGAAGCTTCAAGCTTTTTGGTTCTCAGCTTTTACCCCTCCGCAGCTCCGCGTGGCTTTACTGCATGCACTAACGCGGTTAATTCGCGTTTAACTATTCTATCAGTAGGAGTTTTAATTATAAAGAGTTAAAAGTTTCTACATAGGTACATACTAAGTAGGTACACTAGGTGTTGACTTATTATAAATTAATAAGAAACGTACAGCTTTTTACGTTTCTATTTTAGTTACGTATCTATTCCTATTTTTTTCCAGTAGGTTTTGTTATTTACAGCATAATTTTATGTGTCGAAGTAAATCTATAGACAAGTAAAATAATTCAATTCTACGTTACGTAATGCTTATAACCTATATGCGTAAATATAATCATTCTGGTAGGGCGGTTTTTGTTTCATTAATTTTTAGCATAGCGTAGCGAATTTTTTCAGTTGTTACAGGGTTCATTAAAATATGATTCTGGCATGATTACATTACCAAGGGCAATTTTATACCAAAAACATGAGAGTAGGCTCCCATATTAGCTAGACGTATCATATTACGACGAATTAATACGTTTTAATTACCTATTACACACTAAAGGTTGCTTTCTACTAGCATTCTTATTCTAACTCAAATGTTGTTACACATATTTTACATAAATCCATAGATTCAGATTAACTATAAGCAACATATTGAATAATTAATATTGTACCTAAATAATATAAACTATTACAAACTTATTACAAATTTATATTAAATAAATTATCGAATTTGTAAGGCGGGAATCGAAGTCGCGGCGGGGTAGCTGTTTGTTCTATCCCATTGCGCCAATAGTGTTGAAAAATTAATAGGTAGCAAAGACTATAAAACCGATAGAATAGAATAGAATAGATACTCGTTGATAGGTAGGTACTTAGGCAACAAGTATTACAGTAGGTAATCAAAATTAATATGTCCGGATATTGGGACTGAGCTGTGGTAGCCTAGTGATGTGACCAGTGGACTGACACGTAAAATGTCTCGATTCAAACCGGGGCGCGCACCACTGACTTCGGAATTTATGTGCGTATTTATCACATGCTCAAACGGTGACGGAAAAACATGATAAGGAAACCTGCATGCTTGAGAGATTTTCTCGATGATAGTTCACCAACCCATAGTAGGTTAGCGTGGTGGACTATAACCTAATCCCTCTCAAATGAAAGGAGACCCGTGCGTGCCCAGCAGTGGGACAATAATGGGTTGATGATGATAATGATTATAACACAGCGCCATCTAGTTACGAGCTAAGTAACGAGGTTTGTTAAATAAAATGTTATAATAAATATGTAAATGTCCTAGTATAATGTAAATTGTAAAGTATTTATGCACTGATAACGAAATATTTATCGGTAAGAGAAAGATATCCCATTTTTTTTCAAATAAACCGACTTAAAAGTTCTAATAAAAATCAAACAATGATCTTTGGTCGAATACCAATATGATTGAATAAAATACCACATTGGAGCAAAGTGAACTAGAACAACGTATCGCAATTGGCGTAGGTAGGTATCTACCTACTTAGAATTTAGATAGACCTACCTACAAAAAAAAATTACATCCGAATTAAGAACCTTCTCTGTTATGTGAACTCGGCGAAAAAATCTCGGCCGGAGTCGGACTTGTGCACGAAGGGTTCCATACAAAATTAGGTAAAAATTGCGTATTTTGTATGGGAGAGGTTCCCCTTAAATATCTATTATTTATTATTAAAGTAAAAATTAACTTTGTATTTTGTGAATATTTCAAGTGCCTTATTGTGCCTTAACTTGTCGCCATTATCGATATCGAGCAAAAAAAGGGCAAAAAAGTCGCGTTTGTTGTATGGGAGCCCCCTTAAATATTTAATTTATTTTGTTGAAAACATATTTGTTGTTATAGCGGCAACAGAAATGCATTATTTGTGTAAATAATTTCAACAGTCTAGCTAACGCGGTTCTTGAGATACAGCCTGGTGACAGACAGACGAACAGACAGCGAAGACTTCATAATAGGGTCCCGTTTTTACCCTTTGGGTACGGTACCCTAAAAAGTTTTGATGTTGTATGAGTACGTTAGTACTTATTATTTCATATACGTAGGTATTAGTTCATTTGTCGATATCATTACAAAACCTATCTAGTTACTTACATACCTGTCATGTGGTAGGACAGTATTGGGATCAAGTTATATTATGCAATTAGTATCTTTAAAACTGCCTCGATGGTCTAGTGGTCGTACAGTGCGACTACCGAGCAAGGGGTCCCAGGTCGAGCAAAGTGTTATTCTTGGGTTTTTCTATGAAATTGTCAGTAGCAGCTCGGAGTTTAGATTCGTGCCCGGTTCATGGCAATAGGATCGCCCCTTATTAAATGAGACCTAAAATATACCGGTAAAACGTGGGTGTACATTAGTACACCTCTGCCTAACCTTTCGGAGAAGACAGGCGTGATGGTATGATATGTTATAATTTATGTTCCATCTAAAAGAATACACCTTGCACGATTGCACGGTGTATTTAATATTTTTTCTTCTCATGGGAAACAAGGTTACGTTATCAGGCCAGCACTTGTTATGTTCTTCCGATCAAGGCGGATTCAGAGGGAGAGATACATAGATAGTACTATCTAATATAATTTAGGTATTTATGGTAAAATAAAAATTAAATATAATAATAATATCATCCCTCTTAAATTATCGCACCATGTGATTTATTCCCGACAAGTTTCCGATGTGAGATTAGCTTTTTTTTATTTACCTCGGCTTACCTAGTAGCTCCACACACTTGGACCTGGGATATCCGGTGGCTCCCACCCTATTTATACGCCAATGGAGAGTCATGAGTCTCAGGGGGGAGAGGGCCACATGATCAGTTGTCTCGTCAGAACAGACTTCAATTCGTCATTTCTCACCAAAAAGGTTTGGTCGACCTAAAGCCAGCCCAGGGGGCCCCCCATGACCCCTCCTGGATCCGACTTGTTTCACGTCTAGACTTAGAGATAGGTACATTATTTTATATTCATCCCATAACTCAAACATACTCATAACTGCATGTATAATAAACAGTGGAACATACAACCGCCTCCATTTAAAGAGACAGGGGGCTTACAGATAAAGATCGATGATGGATGGGGTGCCAAAATGTGAATACGGAATAGGTTATTAAGTAGTTCAATAATGAAACAACATACATAATTAGTATAATTACATATCGATAAAGGCCTCATCACTTCGAATATAACAACTAATCCTAGATTAGTAATCTTGCATGTCGAAAAACTCATATCTATAAAAAAATATAGATATCCCGTTGCACTATTGTTTGTGGAGAGATATAGATGAAAAAAAAACTTTTAATTACTGGGTCAGAGGCCCACTTGGTCTGCCGCACACTAAGATGGCAGTTAGGCTCGGTGGGTCATCCGGTGACCTGGTGAAAAGTATAAGTAACATCGTATTCGTACATAAAACAACAGCGTACCATAGAAACATGTAAATTTCTTAATATGATCAGTGGGCATGAATGTACGAACCTATGAGTACAGTTTGCAAATGGCCGTAATTTTTTTGTAGTGCTGGTACAATGGGAATGCAGGCGCACACGGCACACTTGACTGTATGTACGTAAACAATTACTTATTAAATAATATGACCTAAAATTCATTTTCATAACCCATGCATTTTTTTATATCCATATTATATTAATATAAATAAAACAAATACCACATAATGGAAACAATTATTATATTATAAAACAGTAATTTTACAGACTAGTTTAAAAAAATAGCCAAAGCTGGCACTGAGCAATATCATTTGTGACATTTAATAAAAATAGTAAATAAAATTATTTTCTTATATCAATATAAGTAATAGCTGTTATTCATAATACTCTATATAAGATAGTTCTAGGCATTTGCACTGTGTGCAGAATTTATGGTAACTTGGTTACCAAGAAGCTATAACTAAATATGATGAGTGAACTGCTTCGGTGCAACACTGTCGTTTGTGTTCTTATATCTGATTTCTTTGATGGTCAGTTGCTTTCCTTGGTGTATTCTTTGCAGATGACTCCTCATATCATAGGACCGTGAGAAAGACCGGTGACAAACAGGGCACTGTGTCTTTCCAGCATGTGAATCCTTGTGCAATGTTAATGAAGTGGGATGCTTAAAACCTTTTGGACACAATTGGCACCGGAATTTAGCCAGCTCTGATTCTGTAAAAGTAATAAAAAAAAAATTATGTTTCCAACTCTTAGTAACTTGGCATATTAGTTACAAGATAAATAGTTTATTATCAAACGTTATTTGATTGTAATTATTGCTTACCAACTGGCTACTTTAATGTTGTCTGACCATACATTTGTTGAATAGATTTTTTAGCATATTATGCTGATGTATTTAATACATAGACTATATGCAGCCTCTAATGTTTTATACAAAACAAGACATTTAAGAAGGTATTCATAAACAATTGGTAGTAGTTGACCAGATTCCAATGTTAACTCCATATATATTATAGCTGAGATAAGATAAAGGAACTAATCTGCTTCATGAGATTCCAAGTAAAGCTATTTTGAAGCATAAGAAATTCATAATGAATGATTTTTAAATGCATTTACCTGAATTGCTTTTTTCTGATAAATCTTCAACTGATGTTGACTGTGTATCAACTTGCATCTCTTCACCAATAGATGGTGTTGTTTTCAACTTTATATTATCATCAGACTTTGAAGATTCAGGTTGCATTTCAACATTAACATTTTCTTGTTCTGGAACACTTCTGGTGGTGGCAGGCTGTGGAATGTACTCTTCTCTTGAAGTCTGCATTGTTGCTAAGTTAATTGGTTCATCAGATAACACAGGCATAATATTATTATCTTCAGTAACTCTACTTGACTTAGAACTTAAATCTAGAGAAGTGTTGTCTGTGATTCTCAATTGGCTTTTCGATGATTCATCATCTATGTTATCAGTCAAACCCTTAACCTCTAGAAGCTCAGCAGTTATAAGGAATGATTCCAATTGTTCCTGGAATATATTAACCTCACCATGGTACATAAAGTTAATGATCGCATTAAGATCTTCGAACTTGAAGTTCCTGAATATAATCACAGGGTGTTGACATGGGTTCTCTTTGAATATTTGTTTGAAGTAACTACTGCAGGCTGATAACAACATCTTATGTGCTTTAATTTTACCTCCATCGCAGCACAGCGTTACATCCACTAAATCGTTCTCAAAACGGAGAACATTAAACGCTTCTGTTACGTGAGATACGTAATTATTCCAGCGCAAAGAGAACTGCGATGCATTATTCATCCTAAAACTATTATTTAACGAAACCACGGGATAAATATCTGCAACACTTAACTGTTAATCGCTTCACACGTAATTGAGATAATCAATGTAATTTGAAATGTTCAGGATATATTTTCGATGTTTCGAAACAGAATTGAATGTAGTTTCTCTTTCATTTACTTTTTAATATTACATTACGACGATGTGAAAATGTCAAACTGAATTCTTGTCATCAAATTGTCAGACTAGAATGACAATTTTATTTAGTTTCTTATAGAGATGAAGCAGAAGAATCTCGGCCATTCAGCCAAGTATTTTGTGATTTATATGTATATGCTTCTTTTTATTATCCTATATATTTTGAGGCTTTTATACTTGGATACTTTCTATCTTTCACAGTAATACACAATAGAGAATAATGAGTGAGAATTTATGAAATGTATTATATTAAGATGTTATTAATTTTTCCAATTTCAGTAAATATACCCAGTAATTAAACATATACTTTACTAAAATATAACGCAAACTTCTTAAAAAAAATCGCATTTTTTATTTTAATAGATAGCTGTATTGCAACACCAGAGGACGTGCAAATGCGTTGCCGGCCTTCAGGAAAGATTAAGCTCTCTTTTGAAGGTTCTTACTTCGTAACGATTAAGCACAAGGGCGTCTTTTCCCATTTTGAGTCCCGTCCGTCAGGGTCGTTACGAATGCTTTCACAACGACCCTCAGCCGTAGCTCTAATGATTGGTAGTGTTGACGGGGGCATGAGTTTTAGTTGAAAAATGCCCACTGTGGACAGAGCCCATTGGACTAATTTATTTTTGATATGAAACATCTATAGCCGCACGTAAAACCGATTTCTGGCGTGGCGAAAGCGTCGCCACGAAATTTTAATTTTAATTTTAAATCTATTTTATTTTATATTTATTATTTATTAAAACTTTATGCACAAATAAATGTACAAAGGCGGACTTAATGCTTAGGCATTTTCTACCAGTCAACCTTAGTGTGGTGCAGAAACAAAACGGTACGTGCAACCAAGAAAGGGAAAATAAAGTAAAGAATAATAATAATTTAACCAAAATACAAAAATAAATACATAGATACATACATAATATAATAAATAAAACAAAGGAAGTCAGGAAAGATAAAAGGCGATGGTGAAAATTTAATTTAATAATATACCAATTATGATGAATCAGCCAATGTTTTCAGAATGTGATCTCTTGCCATTACTATTTTCAAGTTTACCTTTTTTTTCGAATTGTGAATTGTATTAAACCTCTTTGAGTTTGTGTTAATATGTTTCTTTTAACACTTATATATTTTTGACGTGGAAAAGAAACGTAATATTTTATTTTATCATTAGGACATATTTAGTTCCTATCACAATATGTTCTTTTCTGCATATTACTTTTACAAAATAATGTCGATGTTTCACATCTGCCAGGCGTCCCGTGACGGCTCACTGTTTTTTTTATATGTATATATGTATTTTGGCAATTATAATTTGTTAACTTATGTTCTAGTGGCTTACTACCTAAAGATTGACTATATAAAAAGTACTGGATATATAAAAATCAAGTGTTACAGTGTTTGGCGTTGAACTCCAGAACTCCTCCGAAACGGCTTGATGAATTATTATGAAGTTTTGTATGTATATTTGGTAGGTTTGAGAATCGGCTGTAGGCTATTTTTTACAACCCTAGGTGATAGAGATGTTCCTCAAAAGACTTTTTTTTTAAATTTTTGACAATTATTTTTATTTTTTTATAATTTGGCTTTTTAATATACATAAGACCCTAAATTTTCACTGTTCTGCCACCCATATAATGTAGCAAAACGACGTTTATTGGGTCAGCTAGTATTTAAATATTATTCTATATTGTATTTTTTAATTTTATTTGTTATTGTATTTTTTTAATACTTCAAATTTTTATTTTTGTAGATTTATGTAGATGATACGGGTATTTTTATATATTATATGCCTAGTCGAAAGACACAGCGTTTATGTGAAGAAGCTGTCTATGATCTTGCCATCAAGGAGCATATTTAGTTAAAAACATACCTGTTTGTCTCTGTTTTACTGAGGTTACCATGAATTCCATCCGGCAGGGGCGCTGCGTCCTTCCCGCACGTCCGTTGATTCACTTCATAGCGTTTGTGATTTTCGTCGCGTAAGGAGCGAAAATTTTCCAAAGTTGTAAAAGTGAGAACTAAGTGTTCCTACTTTGATTTTTTATTTTTTTAGCTGAAATAAGTGCTTTATCGCATAAGTTTAATGTAGTGTGTGTGGGTGTCGTCGTTAGCGGCAGTTAGGTGAGTACCTACTTGTACTTATGAATCAGTCGGAGGCTTCCGATGCGCAAGTCGTCGCTCCCGAGGGAGGGCGAAGTGCTAGGAGCTCTAGCTCAATAGAAAGCAGCAGCTCTTCCTCATCTTCAGAAGATGAGGAGGGTTTTGCGGACCCACCACCAAACAAAAGATCCAGGCGGATGTCGAAGCAGGTCGAAACCTGTTAAGACTCGCCAATAAATCAAGTCGATTTCCTTTCAGAGTGCGTAGCTCAGATTCCTTCATACCTAACTGCATTAAATAGTAACAAAACTCATAATAGTTCAGATAATGCCGGCCATTCCAAGATGTCCGAAACAATTTTTTTTTTATACCTACAACTAATATGTCATTAGGAAAGTTAATAATAACTTTATACCTAGTGCTGACCCAAGTAAATTAGCGGAAATCAGTAATTTACAACAGTCTAACTCGCAAGCTTGGAAAGGCATAAGATACAAAAAAGCATTACAGGCTCACTTCGCTACCCGGAGTAGCGATGTGATTGTGAGATTTACAGGTCTGAAATCAGATGAGGAGCTCTGTCATTTAAATAAGGGAACAGATTATTAACTAATACTGAACATTTACTAGCGGGATTATCGAATGCAGTCTAACATAGTCGACAACTATTTAAAAAAATGGTTTACAAGACGTCATAGATTAGGCTTCTAATGCAGGTACGGAACTGAATGCAAACTCGGGTAAATTTACAGAAATATTTGGTCTGTTATCTCCATCATATAAAAACATGGAGTCATGTATGCAGGTTAATTGCGCAAAATAGGCAGAATGTATTGAGGTTATATGTGACAGTATTCTAAAAGAAATAAACAATGTCAATTTAAAAATTGCGTTTCAAAACATTCCACTCAGTTTGAAACACCTAATTAATAGGGATGCTCGTATTCCGCTGGTATACTCTTTGGGGAGATCCCAGGTGTGGCTAAACATGTCAAGTTATTTAAAGAATAAAAATAAATTTAGTGACAGTAATAATACTAACTTAAATAAAAAAAATTAAATAGTCCTCTAAATCAAGAAATTTTGATAAGGAAAATAAATCAAAAGTTGACAAAAAATTACTATAATAACTATCATATAAAATATTCCCCTGTCTCACAGACTCCCATGACAACTCCAACATTAATAAAGACAAGTGACTATCAAAGCAGGATATTCAAGGGGGGTACCATGTTCAGATATGAGCACAGCTGAGGGCGAGCAAATATGTTCAAAATTTTATAGCCAGGGGCTGTATACCCTTTTTAACAAAACCTCCCGTGCAATATCCTTGCAAGAAAATAATAACCAGATTTGCTACAAAGCAATCAGCAAAAATGACACAAGTCATAAGCGAACTCAAGAAAGTGGGCATTTTAGAGAAACTAAAATTAACCGCACCGGGTTTTCATTCAAAGATGATTTTGATAAAAACCCAGACGAGGAGTACAACTCATATTCAATTTAAGAAAACTGAATATGCATGTCTCAACTCGTCATTTCCAACTCATTTTTCGAGTGGATATTATTCTGTTCCTTCAAGATCAGGACTGGATGATAAAAATCGACCTCCACCAAGCCTACTTCCATTTATGCATAAAGGAAACCCACAGGCGTTTTCTACGTATAATATATGGAGGCGAGATATTGCAGTAAACAGCCCTAACCTTCGGTCTTTCATCAGCCCCTCACTCTTTCGCTTCTGTTACCAATTGGATTGCGGAAATCCTTCGGAGACAGGGCATAAGGATAAAAATTAATTTTTATTTATTAATTATTAATAGTTTATTTAACCACTCAAAACCAAGCAAAGCTTGTAGAACCCTGATAAAGTTGGGTTGGCAAGTGAATTATCAATAATCACTTTTCACCCCAACTCAGTAACTAGAATACTTAGGCATGACATGGAACACAAAATCCAATTTAATATCTCTTCCTGTCAAAAAAGTACTGAATATAACAGAAATGTCAACCAATTTATTGTAAAAGAAAATGGCCTGTCTCCGGAAGGTACAGAAATGGCTGGGTATATTAAACTTTGCCAATTTAGCGACACTGAATGGTCACCTGCACTATTGCAGAACACCGATTTTACTAAAATCATTCAGAGGAGGCAGACCAAGGCAAGAGAGGATGTTACCTTACCTCCTCTAGTAGACTCTTGAGTAGAGTTACTAAAGTGGCTAAAAAATACAAGGTTAAAAGTGCAACCACAGGACGCGGGCTGGGGAGCACACCTGAACAACACAATGTTGTCGGGCAATTGGCGTCCTCGCCAGCTAAAGTGGCACTCCAATGTGAAGGAGATGTATGCCGTGTATGCAGCCTTATCACAACAAGGTGCAGACATGAGGGGTGCAGACGTACTGGTACACTCAGACAATCGCACCCTGATAGCCTACATAAGGAACGAAGGGGGTACCCGTTCCTTACCCCTGTTGGGCCTAACAGACAAACTCCTTCACTTGACCGAGCAGCTCAACATAACGCTGTCGGCTTCTTACCTCTTAGGGAGGTTAAACAGGATTGCAGACCACCTCTCAAGAGGAAAGCCTGTGCCCAAGTGGCATCTGCAAATCCAAGCCAGGGTGGCAATATTCAAAAAATAGGGCGTGCCAGACATATACTTGTTTGCATCAAAAGAAACTGCAGTCGTCCCGCGGTACGTAACCTGGGACTCGACAGATGGGTCAGCAGTTTTCTGCGACGCCTCCAGTCAAAATTGGAACTGTCAGTTGGGCTGGGTTTTCCCCCACCCAATCTAGTCCCTTGGGTACTGGCACATTTGAACAAAGCCAAGGTAATGTTCACCTTAATAGTCCCACATTGGGACCAGTACTTTTGGTTAACCGACCTCAAAGCCAGAGCCCTAGCAGATCCATTGCCAATATTGGATCTGCAGCAGAATCTAATCGATCAAACAACAGGTCTAGGTCCCCCACAGGTGGACAAATTGTCCTTCCAAGCCTGAAAAATTCAAACCTCCCAAAATTGGGGGGGGGGTGATCAGCTCTCAAAGTGGAATACAGAGGAAATACAATTATTGAGTAGCAGTTGGCGAACTAACACTCTAAACACACAAAACCCCTATAAACAGGTGGTTAGCATTTTCCACCATGTATAAGGTTAATAATAAAAATCCAGATGGCAGAGA
Source organism: Craniophora ligustri (assembly GCA_905163465.1). Taxonomy (NCBI): domain Eukaryota; kingdom Metazoa; phylum Arthropoda; class Insecta; order Lepidoptera; family Noctuidae; genus Craniophora; species Craniophora ligustri. The sequence continues at coordinate 7,771,714 of LR990956.1, forward strand.
TGTTGCAAGGTTTTTTAGCAAATCTTTATTTAAAACTATTTTATAGTGTATATATATATATAATATACAATATACACTATATACAAAAAATATACAATAATATTGTGTTGTATATTAGCACAATATTATTACATAAATCTGCTATTTCTACTTATTGAGCTTCAACAGTAGAAAACCTTTCCAAAAAATGTCCTTTGTTGACAAGTAATAAAAGCCATTGCATTGATTAAACTCAAACCTACAAAATCGCCTTTATGGCATATCCCTTTATTATTTAATTGGTTAGAAACCACTGTTTATTGCACCAATTCGCTTTTTGATATATATAGAAGAACTGCATAAATTTTGCTCTTAGCATCAGGTCCAAGAATACATGACCTTACCTTACTAGACATATCTCAAAACAACTGCATAGAAGAAGAGGACATCATTGTGCTGTGGTCCAGGTTTGGATAATAACAGATTCAAGCCATTACAGGCAGTCAGGATGGTCATTGGTGAAACACCCAAATGCCCTGTACATATATGTCCTGTAAGACATATCAAACAATTAATTTAGACTTCGCAGCATAGTCGGGTAAATAGTAATATATCCAGTTTATTTATTTATTCCTCTTAAAGGGTAAGTTAAGCCAGCTACTAGAACCCTAATTGCAGGATGGGTTAAATTTGTTTTTTAAAGCAGTAGACATAAGTGCACCACCAGGGAGTATTAGAGCTGCAGTAGCATTCAAAGGCTGGTGGAAAAAATGTACATTGTAATTGAAGAAAGACTAAAAACAGGCAATTGGAAAAGTGATAAAACTTTTAGAACATTTTATTTCATTGCAGGGAAATCATTCAGAAAGGTAAAAATGAGGATTTACTTAGATCAAATTTCTCAAGTGTCTAGAGTTTATATTTTAATTGATAATTACAAATATAGAATTGATCTTAATTAGCATCTACTGTAGATGCACCCTTTTTATAATATTCATTGTTAATGATCATGAGACTGAGTGCCAAATTATTATAATATCTTAATTAATAACATTTTGTTTATTGTAGTAGTAGATAACCATACTACATAATAATATAGTAACTATATAAATGAGTCGTTTATAATTCTTACTTATATTTTGTTATATAATGTTAGAAAAAATAATAATTGATTATTAATAAGAATAAATGTTTAATCTATGAGAAACAATTCTTGGTATTTTACACATTTATATCCAATTCACATAGCGTTTGCAGTTACCATCACCAGCAGATATCAAACAAGTCTTCACATAAACGCTGTGTCTTTCGACTAGGCATATAATAGGACTGTTTTACATTAAAATAAAACAGTTATTATGTGCCGAAAGAAAGACACAGCGTTAGAGCAAGGGCCTTGCTGGTGAGTGAAGACACTATGAAGTGAATCAACGGACGCGCGGGAAGGACGCGTTTGTCTCAGTAAAACAGAGACAAACAGGTATGTTTTTAACTAAATATGCTCCTTGATGGCAAGATCATAGACAGCTTCTTCACATAAACGCTGTGTCTTTCTTTCAGCACATAATAACTGTTTTATTTTAATGTAAAACAGTCCTATTATAGATAACTAATTAATATTCGAGAAATATGGATGACATGAATTTTGCAACACTGCACATCACTATTGACATTGACAATGACATTGACATTATATTGAAAATTGAAATCATCAACTCTTCAGTCTATCAAATATCAATCAGTATTCTTATCTATCAGCAGTACAGACTTTATAGTAATTATTTTTCAGGTTTCATGAAATTGAGATCTTTAGATATTAAGCTAGTAGTCAGTAACCTTATTGCAAAAAATATTTTTTGTACCAATTAATAGTTATTTGTGGCAGAAGTAATACATAACAAAAATGGTATGAGACATATTTGCAATTATCTATTGTGGCACATCTTGTACAAAGTAAAATGAATTGAAATTTTACAGCACGGTAGGGTAAAGGTTCGTACTACAGAAGAAGAACGGGCGAGAAAAGAAAAAGAACGTCAAGAGAAACTCAAAGTGTTCAAACATGCGATGCAAAAGATATTTCACAACGTATGTTCTTATTGATTAAATGCAGGACCATGTTGTGCATACCTTGATGCGATCTAATCATTGCCAACTTTTGCTTACTTACAGAGGGAACAACGTGAATTAGACAAGGATCTCTTAGAGCTCACTGGAAAAGTATTGTCATCCAACCCAGACATTTATACACTGTGGAATATAAGAAGAGAAATACTGATTATTATCAAGTAAATACTGTTTCGGTTATTCTTTGAGATGTACTAAAAATATAACAAGATGTCATATAAAATTATATATTCTACTTATAATTAGGAATGCAAGCAATGGGGTGGTTTATACAATATGTACTGTTTAATACTGATTAACAATGACTCTGTATCTCTATCTCTAACAGTTTATGTAATATATTTGTTAGATTATATTGTGATGCATTATAATAATTTTAGAATTATTATAACTTTCTATACAACAATACCCCAACTTACGCTATCCCATTTATGTGAATTCAGAAATACACCATTTTCATTTAGACTGTAGCACCCCTCATTTTTCCTAACTTGCTCACTCTGTCTAGTTACAACAGGTACTAAACATGGTGGTGATGTTCAAGAGTTACTGAATGCACACAATTAAAAGCAGAAAATTGATGATCTTATAAAAATGCTTGTGCAAGAAGCTATTGAATAACTTGATGGTTGGAACCCAGTTCAATCAAAATATTAAATGACAATAGCAAACTTCATAGGGGTTACCATTTATAGGGTTAATTTAACTCATCAGACAACATGAATAGAATTTATAATGATTTTCCACTTCAATATAATGTAAATAATGTAAAATGTTTTAATAACCAACTATTCATTAAATAGTTTTCTTTTAATTAAATAATAAATTATCTTTCTAAGGGCGCAATTAAATATAAATTATATTTATTTATATTGAAAATTGGACCTCGACTTACTTGAATTCAATTCTTACTTGGTCATCGCTTAGTCCCACCTATGACATATAATAAGTACGGGGTATTACTGTATATATATCGAATTTTATTAGAATTAAAAATCTATAGATTTGGATATTTATAATTTTACAGAAAAAACAATGAAAGCGAAGAAGAAGTCTCTCAGTTGTGTGATGCTGAATTGCATTTAACTGAATATTGTTTGAAAATAAACCCTAAATCCTACTGTGCTTGGCACCAGAGAGAATGGGTGCTCACCACGAGGTCTGACCCCAACTGGGACAAAGAACTTTCACTGTGCAACATGTACCTGAAGTTAGATGAAAGAAATTGTAAGTAACAATTTTTTTTTTCAAAAATGCTATATTCTGAGATTTTATCTCAAAGCTTTATCATGGTTTTTTATCAAACAATAACTTAAACATTACATTTTAAAAACTAATCATTTTAAGCAGTATAAAATAAGTGCATAACACTGTTAAGGCATAATGCATATAAATATTGAGCTACTAAATTTATCACCACCAACCTATAAACCTATTCTTTTTATTTGATCAGTTGGTATACTAAAAAACATGTTCTAATATTTGAACCGCTATCTAAAGAAATATCATAAATTGTACATATATGTTTCATAACAAAATATTTGACTGGCAATTACATATTTAGTTCACACATGGGATTACCGAAGATTTGTTGTAAGCCAATGCAAACCACAACTGAAAGATGAGTTTGACTTCACCACAGAAAAACTAATGGATAACTTTTCTAACTATTCTGCATGGCACTACAGAAGTAAAATGCTTGTGGAACTTTATCCTGACTTAGAAGGTATTTCATATTCTACTAACATAAATTTATAGACATAGACATAATTCATTCATGTATAAATACCTATATCCTGCAAAAGTGTAATTTATAATTTTGTTCCACTTTGCATTAGGAGGTCGCCCAATAGAAGATAGCCATCATAAACATGAGTTGAAAATGGTTCAGAGTGCCGCATTCACTGACCCAGATGACACTAGTGCATGGTTTTATCAAAGGTGGCTGCTAGGTAAAGTATACATATGTACTTATGCAATTTTAATTGTTATTCAAAGTGCTAATATTCATAAATGCTAAATGAAACAACCATGATTTGCAGGGGCTGTAAGAACAAATGTACAAGTTGTAAATTATGTTGTCTCGCCATCAAAAACTACAGTGTCATTTAGCAAGCCTGTGAATCAATCCTTTGTAGATAGAAAGATTCGCCTATATTTTAACACTGTATTAATAAATGGCGAGTGGCAGTCATGTACTGGGAAGCAATATGATGTTTTGTGGATTTTTAAACAAAATTCTGATATCACTGATAGTTTGAATGTAAAGGTAACATTATATAATATTTATGTAATTATTGGCTCTTTTTTTTGTAAGTATACAAAGTAGTACCAATAATAAAATTGCTAATAATCATTTTAATGTGTCTTTCTGACACAATAAAAACTCATAAATAATGGAATTATTTATTTCTTAGGTACTTTAATTTAATGCACGATGTAAATTACGTAATTTTGTACATCAATATTAATTTGCTTTGTACATTGTATTTCAGATGGAGTACGACAATGAAGATGGGAAAATTGAGACAATACCTGTAGTTAAAGTAAATTCAACTACTTATATTGGTAAAAGTGAAATCAGCTTTGAAAGAAAGTATTCTAAGCCAGTGGTTGAGGAACTAAATAATCAACTGGAAGCCTGTCGGCAATTGCTAGCTATGGAACCAGACAATAAATGTATGAAACCTCCAAAAAAATTATAAATTACTCGTACCTTTATTTGCATTTTGTCTCAACAAATATGATATTGTTTTCAGGGACCCTGCTAACGACTACAGTTTTCCTTCATTGTATTGATGCCAAACAGTATCACAAGGAGGTAATCGAGAATTTGCATACATTGAAAAGCATAGACAAATTGAGAGCCGGTTATTATGATGATTTAATAACCAAATGGAGTATAGAAGATCAACTAATTACAGATTATAAGGATAAATGTGTTGAGTTCAATATCACGTTTGACTATAAAATCACAAGTTTACCTCATTTACAATACTACAGCCACTGTGAATCTGTTGATTTATGTAACCAGAACTTAACATCAAATGCTTTACCATCTTTAGTACTGCTGCAGCATTGTAAGGTAATATGATTTGTGTAGTTTTTCCCCAATTTATTGCCACGTCAATCTTAGCAAGCAACAACTGGTCCGGTTTTTGGTCTGCTGAAAAATCCTAGTGAGCTGAATTTTTGTATACACCTTTATTATAGCGTTGTAATGAAGATGTGAAAAATCGATATTTATATCGTGCCGGCTAAAAAAGTTAATCAAGGTCGAAAGGTCACGAAAAAAAGGTTTTCGTAAATATCTCGCTACCTATTGCTCGGAGGTCATTAGAGTAGATTTTTTGAGTTCCCATATCTCTATAATATATAGTATATTTTTCACAAAATTTCCAAATATGAGCAGAGGCGGAGTCAGGTTAAGGGCCTCGCGCCTAAAAACCCAAAAATAAGTTTAAATATAAGTATGGAAAATCCATTACACAACTTCATTACAACGCCGTAATATAGGTGTATACAAAAATTCAGCTCACTAGGATTTTTTCCGCAGATTAGGGTTTAAAATGTCTAAAATGACCTGACTAATTGTCTGCGTAGATTTCAACCGATGTATGAATTTTTTGATGATACTTTTGACACAGTTGGTGTCAAATCAACTTTTGTCTGAGGAACGCGGGTTGTATTCCCATTCAGGGCAAATATTTGTATATTGCTGGTTTATAGTTTAAAGATACATAGATACCGCGTACAGTAGTTACGAATACATAGATGACGATAAAATAAAGTGATTTCACTTATGCTAGTGACTTTGGCGTTTACTATTATTTATTTTTAAACTGTTCTCTTCCCTTAATTTAAGTCATGTAATAATCGTGCAATAAACTTCACACAATAAATTTTCCATCAGAATCTTTTTCGAATTAAAATAATATCCATATGTGTGACAAGATCCACAAACAACTAAGGTGTTAACCGGATGGTGTTGTGATACAACTGGTGGTGATACAAAATCACGGTGCTACTAGTGTTATTGTTGTATTACCGAGTGGTTTTGAATTAGATATGATCACTCCTTATTTAAAATGTACCTGCCAAATTTCAAGTTTATAGGATTTTCGTCCTTGATACGTCTGTGACAATAACTCGTAACAACTTTTCTTTATTACAGAGATTATCTTTAGAAAACAACCAATTAACAACATTAAGAAATTTCCCAAATTTAAAGCTGGATGAAATAAATTTGAAGGGAAATAAAGATTTGGATGGAGGGGAACTGGATTTATTTAAGAAAAAGTATAATAACTGCTCAGTGTTTTTCTGAAGAATATATTATAGGTATTAATGACGCTGCGTGTGTAGCAAATATATTATTAAGGACCTTATTTCAAAACATTTATTAAAACTATATTGATGATATTTTAAAATACATACATCATGTATCCATTTTAAATAAGACACTTAATAAGCGTTTTGGAATAAGAGGGTTAATCTTAAATTATTGCCTTAAACTAAATCCATACTGTGATAACCATAACAGATTATAATATGTCATCGCCACACTGAACATCGACACTTCTGAACTATTTTGTTGTAGTCATTGCCAAAAGCCAATGGAGCGATTGTCTTTTTTTGGCACTGACAAAAATTGTTATTTGCCATTATCAAAAATAGATAATAAATTGGGCCCCTATGATGCATGTGTGAATGCTAGTTCTGTGTGGCGGTGGAGAATATTATCTCAATTACAGTGCATCTTAATTGTCAAGTTAAATAATGATCCAAATAATATATATTCATATAATAACCACTTACAGCTAATGAACAAAACGATTGTCTTAGTTTAGTCGCAAATTGATTTAAACTTGTTTTTTTAATTAAAAAACGCGGTCTCAAGAGTTACATCATAGCACTCTTGTTTCACTTGCATGTAATGCCCACAGGCTTGTTGCCATCTTTTGCACTTATGTTCAAGTTTTCTAACTTATGATAGATTTGTATTTAAAGCTATCCGTAAATAATTTTGAAAACTGGCGAAAACCATATCACTCATACTGTTTACAATAATTATCGAAACTTGGAAGCACTAAGTAACACTTGTTTGGATCAAGGGTCTCGATGTTGTTACATTACTTAATTATTAAAGGGTTTCGATTTATTGTAAAAAAATATTTATTCATATAACATTATTGCTTTTAGTACTACTGTTTAAATCTGGGTGTAATAATATAAAACAAATAACAATGTCTTTATATGACTACTTACTTTACTTTCACAACTAACATTTCTGAGTAGTGGTGACAGTAATGTCATAATTTCGCTTATATCTATTTTTTACAAACATCTAACTGCAAAAATAACTAACGATGGTAACAAGTTATGTTGTATTTCACTAAACAAAATGGAGGATGATGCCTTAAAATGCCTATCTAGCTTTTATCAGTTTTATAAAATTATTTAACCATTATTGTATAGCATTTATAAGAGACTACTTTTTATAATGTTGTACCTTGATTTTTTTATTTGTAGTTTATAATTTGTTATTTTTATCGATATATAAAATTCTAATGTGTTACGAAAATATATCTAGAATCAGCCTACAGTAACAAATACTATTTTACATTTTGTGGTTTCATACATTGTCTTAGCACTTATATATTATAAATAAAAAACTTAACATTGTCATTAAGATATATATATGGTCCACCTACATAAAAAAATCTATGTATTTAGGGACTTATTACAACAAGCAATAATATGCACAAAGTTATCAAGTAATTTCCAGAACAGTTGAGTCATTTAAGTGTATAGCGCAAAAATCTTCTGAAATACATAACTTTAAAAATAAATACTGATAAATATAGAAGTATTTTTCACTAAGTCTATTCACAGGCAGTTGTATACATGTAAGTACATGCCAATTAATTAGCTGTTTAGTGAAAAATAATTATATACTAAACCATCATGAAAATATAATTTGGTGTTTAAAAAGGACTACTATACTGGGTGCCTGTTTTAATGAACCCCCAGAATTTTATTAGTTGCTTTATAAATAGAATGACTCATATGCTATGAGACTTCCAAATAAAGGCTTTAATTTCAATATGTGAATTTTTATTTAACTTAAACATTTTAAAATCATAGATTCTTTTTCAATTCATTCTTTGAAATGTTAAAAATTTATTTACATAAAAATATAACTTTTATTTATAAAAATAAATGTCTACCTTTTTTAGAGACCTAATGCCCTAGAGAAATATTACCAGATCTTAAGCTTTTTAAAGTTGAACACAACTTCACTCACAGGTTTTAACAATATGTCTTCATCCCAAAACAATTTCCCACAATCCTCACATAGAATTGCAGATTTACTTAAAGTAGATAGTTTACAAGCATTGTGTATATTAATTTCCACTCCCTTATTTGTTTTTAATGTTTTTTTTGTATATACATCAGGTTGATATAAATCTTCATCACAATCAGAATCACTAAGAAAATTGTCACAATATGTAGTTTCATCATCATCATACCCACTACATCCATCCATTTGAGCATTAGGTTTATTCTGGTACTCAATGCACATTTTCATAGCTTCATCTGGATTTATTTTTCTTAAATCTTTACTATTACAATTAATGCAAAAACTGAAAAGATTGTCTTGTTCCACTTTTATGTTAAAATTATTAAATATTTTCCTTAGTTGTTGTATGATAGTATCTTTACCAACATCCAATATAGATGTTTGTGGAAAGTTAGATGTTGGTGTATGTTTTATTTTACATAATAACACTTGGCGTTCTTCTGACATTGCTAGATTTATGGCATCATGCCATAACATAGTTGAAGGTATTACAGTTGTGTCTATACCACAATATCTTAAATAAGGCATCAAATTAGATAACACAGGTTCTACCATGAATTTGACCTCATGCACTGATCTTGACTGCACCGTAGGTACACTTGAATGAAACCTGTCTATAACTTTAGGTTTCTTTGTACATTTCTTCTTACTTTCTAACATAACATCATTGCATATTTCCTCAAAATTAATTTGTTGCTCTAAACATAGTTTTTGAAGATATTCATAGATTTGTATGAGCACATGAGCATCCAGAGCAGCATAAAGTATTTGAGTGTTTCTCAATGGCCTCAGTTCCCAATTAGAGCATTGTTCAGATTTTTCCAGAGGTAATCCAAAACATGATTGTACTAAACAGCTGAGACTATTGCCGAAATTGTCACTGTTACCAGGTAAAGTAAGTGCATTATTGAGAAGACTCTTCCATAGTGTGCCTAGATCCAATAGTCCTTCACCTTGTACTTTTATATTTCCCAATCCTACAACAGATGACTTCATTTCTTTAAGGTCTTGCTCAAGACCAAATCCAACTTTGATAATCTCTGCATTATCTAGAAAAGACTTGTGGAAAGTGTACCAAAAACTTGAATATTCTGGTTTGTTTAACATTAGTGTATCTATAAGATACACTCTGTTATTTGTGGCAATTTGTATTAATGCTACTTGAGACTGAGTTGCTCCAAATGATGGCTTCCATTCACAGTCTATACTAACAACACTACATTTTACAAGATCAGATATCATTAGATCATAAAACTTTTCTCCAGTATCTATAAGTGTTATCTGTTCTTCAAGTAAGGAAATCTTATAATACTCTTGAGGGCTATGGGGGGTAATATCATTTGTGTCCCAGTTTTCTTCTTCTGCAGGTACATCATTCAAAGAAATGTGTTTTAGTGCTAGAGGTAAGTCACTTTCAGTCATGTTTAGGTAAGCAGCCCACTTGAGAGCTTCATTTAGGTCATAATCCACTAACATTTCAATGAACTCTTTTCCTGAACCAGCATTATGTTTGAGTGAATCTTTCACTAAGTCTTCCCATACTGAAGAGCTAACATTATGTTCCTGATATTTCTGATGTATTAAATATCTCAATCCACCTGTTGTGCGATTTTTACTCAGATTCTTACATGTTTCTATAGGAATGTTGAACTTATTGCACAGGCGTGCAACTAGTTTTCCAAGTGGCTTATAGTGTAGTTTATCATGTCTGACATGAGAAATATTATTTTTATGAATGAATTGTTGTACAAAATCACGAATACTAATTGATTTATCTAATAAATTATCCAGGAAAATTAATAGTGGTTTTACCTGACTAGGGCATTCATTTAAATATTCATCAATCAAGTTAGACTTGTCCTGCAGAATTAATGGGAACACCAAATCTTCCACTGGTATGTCATCAAACAACTCCATAGATATTACTATTTGTGTGGCTTGTTTACAATTATCTTTTCGGATTAATTCTTTGACCATTGGTAAAATTTTCTCTTTTATAGTAGATACTCTGTATGTTTTTACAAGGAGACACAGGAAATGTTGATTCCTTTGCTGTGTAGCTATATGAAATGCTGGTAGCTTTAAGTTATCATCTGGGAGAATTCCACTTGATTCCGACCATTTCAATAATGTTTCCACAATGTAATAAGGCAATGTTTTAGGCTTGCAATCTTTGTAATCATCACATTTAATAACAAAGATCAAACCTTGTCTGTATGGATCTGTTGCACATTGAAAAAATGTTTCAATGTGTGTTCCTATAGCAGGACTTCTTTTCCAAGTTTTCCAAGTCACTTTTAGTTGCTCCAGCCATATTTTGGAATTTTCATCTAGATTTACATTCAGACCTATACCTTGTAATGAATCTTCGATCGATGGTACTATTTTAATGGACTGATTTTCACGGACTAGTTGATTTATATCCATTTTATCGGTTATTTGAATTGAATTAATTTAATCTTCTAGTTATTACTCCAAGTTGAACCAGTTTAGGACATCATGAATCAGATTCATAAAAACAATTTATACTAATCTATTGAACACAACTTTTGGTAGCACTATGATCTTATTTTTAATTATTGTAATTAACTGAAACTATTAACTTTAATAACAATGAAATCTCTAGAAATGTATTTTGTAAAATTGTAAACTACCTCTTTCATACTTTTGCTTGCTAACGTTAATGTCACATCACAAGTCACAACTCACACTCAGTCAGTCTTCTTTTTTAATGTCCGTCGTCAAAATGTCACTGTCAAACTGTTAGGGCCGGTCTAAATACATCATCATCAACTCCGCCTATCGCAGTCCACCGCTGGACATAGGCCTCTCCCAAACTGCAGCTGCACCATGAAACTCCAAATACATTTATCCAAATATATTTAAATATTTATTAAGAAAAAATAACATAAGGAAAGCAAAAAATTCAACACATCAGGCGGATACCTCGGTGGCTCAGTTGGCAGAGCGTCTGGAGTACCAATCCAGAAGACGCGGGTTCGAGACCCGCCTGAGGTTGAATTTTTCTTTCTTAATAAAAATTTAAAAATCTTAGCTTGAAATAAGCTAAAAAATACAAAAAGATCCAATGCTATAAAATAAAATAAAAGGGTAATATGCTGGTAATAGTTGGCCGTGGGTTGGAGATCAATTGTTTTAAAATAGGTTCTAAGTTTCCTATTCTATGTTTTTAAATTACTTTGGATAGTCTGAAAACACTGAAAGAAATATGTACACATCACTAAGTACAACTTTATTATCTGTGGTATGATCATAGATTAGAATACCTTTATAGATGGGTAACTCTGGCCTGGCTCGAGGTCGCTAATAGTGCTGCCACGTAGTAGGCGTATCATGAACTAAAGCTACTACACGATATAAGTATAGATACTATAATATGCTATGGCTATACATACTATCCATAGCTATACCGTACTACTACGTAGTAGGTTTTTATGCATAATATAAAGTACTTGATCTGTTTTTAACTGTAAATTAAAACAAAACAATTTGAATAAGAATATTTTTATTAATCTTTGCGTTTTTTACAATGTTTTGTATAATAATTGCGTGCTGCCACTTTCATCTCATCATTTTCATCCCAAAAAGTGATTTTTCCCGAAAGCAACTGATTGATGTCCTTACACCAATTATGTATAAAAAACAAAATTGATTTTTTAAGCATGTTCTTAATAATGGCGTCTTTGTGATAAGCACATGTTAAAAAATTAAAATTAATGTGCATCAATACAATCACTTCAACATATTCGTAAATATTTTTAAAATTACACCTAGACTCTAAAATAATAGTTACAATATTTTCAACATTTAAAAAATAAGAGAACACATTACGAGTTGGATAAATAAGCCATGTTTTTGTTGGATCGTATTCTTTTATTTTTATATATTCATGAAAATCTTGCATCTGATCACATTCTAAATTGAATTTGCAGGTTTGGCAGTCATTATAAGTTTTTTTTTTATAACATGTATTAACCAGCCACTACAATAAGCTACTGCTGCGCATTTTTCTTTTTTTCCCGGGTTTTCCAATACAACATCCATATGAACTTCACTTATACCTAAGTGCTCCTCATCAATAGTAATATTCATAGGTTCTGGTTGGGGTACACTCTCAGTTAACATAGTTCTTAAAGATTGCAAATAATCTAAATTATCAACTTCACAATTAGCCCCAACCGAATCATATGATGTAATATTACATATCAATAAAGATTTATATGCATTAATAAATGCAGTTGCACTTGGCATAATATTGCGAATGCCATGAGCTCTGATGGCTCCAAAGAAATTTTCTAAGGGATCTTGATTGATATTGCGCAACAGAAGCGACTTCAAACCTACAGAATGCAAAAATTTTGTCAGAGAAATAAAAGCTTCAATGCTTTTTATCCAACTCGTTAGAGACGGGACAGTTGCTCTGGTACCACTTCTTGTTACGAATTTCATAGACTTTAAAATGGGTAAGCTATTGTACCATAACTTAAAATGTGGCGATCGGGGAGTTACTGCACTTCTATAAACTTTTCCAGTTTGAGGCTTGTGATAATTTCCATTAATGGAGTCAAATAACCGATCGAAGAAAATTAATAGATCTGCTGTGTCAGTGCTGGCTTTTGGGAGTCTTCCTATTTCTGAAAAAAAAAAACAATCACAATATTTAATAACATCCAACAAATCCCATACCAGGATATTATAAAAATGTGAGAAAATATATCCAATATTATATTTTCATGGCATTTTCAATTTTATTTAAAAAGTTAGCATTTTAAGCTATAAAATATAATAAGCTAAGGGAAAATGTTTTTCATTAAATATACTTTATTATTTTCATTGGGTATATATGATTCATTATAATCAATTTGGAGAGTTGTACATGTAGTTTATTAAAGAATTCAAATACACAATAATATTTTTTCAATATGGTAATAGTCATTCGATTTTATGTATAAAAAATAAAAATACAAACCTGCCATGTATCCCATTGTCCGTCCAACAGTTTCACTGAACACTTGAGTGCAGTGTTTAACTCTCATTTTTGGTATTAGAGTTGGAATAACATGTTGAGCTGTTAATTTACTGACTAGCTTAACTCCTTTGTATCCCGGTCCACGTTTGTATAAGGCTTCTATATGAGACCAGGAAGCTATTTTTATTTTTCCATTTTCTTTGAATTCCAAATCCTTTGTTAATAAATTATTACGGATCCCTTTCATCAGGTGAGGTGGATCATATATGGCGTATATTTTTGTGGAATCTAGTTCAAAGAAACCACCAGTATAATTCTTGCCACATCTTAAATATTCAGCTTTGGTTGCATTCATTAAAATGTTTAATGCTGCCATATTAGATGCACCCTGATCTGAGACTTCTTAATGATGTTCTTTAAAAGCTTGCTCAAATCCACCGATTTAGTACTTCCTTTGCAAAAAGAAAATGCTACTGGCTGCTTGTACTTCTTAAATATCCCTCTTACCATAAAAACACAAACATGATCACTGAAGTTTTTTGATCTTTCTTCACCATTATCTGTGAAACCATGAATGATGTCATTTTTTTTATCATATGATAAGCCTGGTGAAATTGCCATTTCATCAAATATGACACAGCAGTATTTTTGACGGTCATTTAATTTATCCACTCTCTTTTTTAAATGGTAAAACAGTAGGTTATTAATCCCAGGTTGCAGATTTATTTGGTTGAGCAGTGTATCTAGAGTTTTTCTCTTAGGTAAAACACAAATTTTACCTAATAAACGGTATGCTTTGGGACACGGTTTATATAAAGATAGACATAAAATCTTCTCATCTAAAGAGAACCGTCTTCCTGTGGGTTTCTTCAAAAATTGGCTGATTTGCATATTGAAAAATGTCTGAGCTGCTGGTGTCATTTTTTCTTTTATTGAATTATAGGCAGAGGATTTCATGATTTTATCTGCTGTCTGCATTTGTATCTTTAGTTTGTGTCTCGTGTTCTGGGATTTGCGTAATTTCAATTTTGTCTCAGAAATTATAGTTGCAAGATACTTTTCCGTAGCAGTCAAGGGGTTTAAAATCCTCTTACGACCTGAAAATAATAATATATATGTGTGGAATTATGAAAGTGTACATATGGTTGTCAAGATGCATTACATCAATTTCTCTTGAAGACTTAGAAGGTGAAATCAACAACATTATTTTTAGTAAATATAGATAAAGTCGTAATAAACATAAAAGTTATTAATCATACCTGTTCTTAAGGGAATTGCTTGAGCTGATGTAGAAGATAAGGCAAGTATACTGCTATTATCTTGAGCTGATGTAGATGGTAGCTCAATATTCCCATCGGTGACCATGTTTGGCAGGTCACTTGTATGTGAATTCTGTAAGCTAAGCTTGCATACATCTGGAATCAACAAATAACAACTTTTAAATTAATTCCTGTCTATTTAACAATAAATTCAAGAAACTACAATAATTAAATAAACTTGGTAAGATACACAAACCTAAAAAGGACCTACAAAGACCACTGTTTTTATAATCAACAACATACCTGTCTCTGAAGGAGTGCATGTATCCATCTGTGCTGATGTTGAAGGTAGCCCAAGATCTGTATTTGTATTTGTACCACATTCTACAGCAGGTGCTGGAGGTTGTGACACACACATTTTGCGTTGAGACACATATACACCTGGAATGCAAAAATAACACATGATTAATAGCGAAATAGTTTCACATATCATTTATCTTTAAATAAACTGATGTTATTAATAAACTTAGATAACATTTGGCACACCAACATTTAAAGCAACAAAAATTATATCTGCTAAACAGTTATTTCCAAATATTTTTTTATCCATGATAGTAAAAAAAATATGAGGAATATGTAATTAGTGTACTTACCAGGAATATGCAGTGATGGAATTGCCAGTGAAGTCAGTTTCTTATTTGGGAATATGAAAATTTCTTCAAAATGTCTATGACATACTTTTCTATTTCTATAAATGAAAGTATTATCTTCTCCAATAATATCACCACCAATTTTCATAACCCATGTGCGGAAACGTTCTATTTGAGCCGAATTGCTGGGATTCGGAAACCGGTGCAGAAGTACACCTGAAATGTATTTCAGAACAATGATTACTCATGATATTGCAACTGGATTTTAAAGAGATTACACAATAACTGGTACATAATTAGAAACTCGCTAAACTAAGTAAGTAATAACTCATATTTACCGTCTCCAAGCTTCACCAAACAGCCGGGTACACAACAAGATCGTTGAGCCATTGTAATTTCTTGTAAAGAAATTTCAACAACGGAAAAAGTTTAAGAAAACGCGTTTTTAAGAAGACTCGACGTAAGATCGGAAAAAGCAAGTTCAACTCAAAGAACCGAACGGAGATACGACCACAAAAACACGGAAAACAAGAAAATAACAGAATTTGCGCAAAGGCATCAACAGAAATTTATTTTAACGACATTTTATCGCAATGTTGCAATTTTCATAAAAAAATAAAATATGACCATTTTATAATTTTATTCTTTATGCTGCTTTCTAGTTATACATTAACTTCAATAAAAAAAGGATGTTTATAAATGCTTATTTTAATAATAATTAATTATATAAATTTATGCAACTGTAATGAATATCATTTTTTATTCTTGTAACTTTGAAATGAAAATGTCAACTATGATATAAATTCTAATACAGTGACATCTATATATTTCTGTTTCCAAACACACATTCATACGAGTTTTACTTGAAAGCGATACTAGATGGCGCGGTTGTTAACGAACCAACGAATTTGTTCTAAGTTACCATAGCATGGGTATGATGACTGAGATTATAATTTCTGTGACTGAGTGACTTTTGTTTTTGATATTCCTGCAAAAGTTGATTGTCCAACGATATAAACTTTTGCGTGATTTTATTGATGATCAAGACAAGCGTATTTGTTGTTTGATTTGAATTAACTATCAACAATGGAGCTCTCTGCAGAAGGTAAAACTCCCGACTATATGGCGTTGGCCGGAATCAAGTTCAAGCTTAGTTTGCCACAGTTGAAAGACAATCAGCAGTTAAAAGAACAGCTCTTGCAAGGAATTAAGGCTGGAAACATGGCTCCTTACTACAAGGAAGTTTGCACTGATCTAGGATGGACATTTGACCAAAGTCTGTTTGATGATATGGCAAAAGAGAACCTGGACAGGTTATCCAAGTTTCAAGAAGATGATTCTGAGACACCTGTTTGGCAAGACAGGTAAGTTATCAGTAATTGTTAGTGAGCTAGTTCAGTTTTATTCTTCAACCTTTGTTCTTGTTTCTATTTCATACTCTGACTCTCAGCTATATAATTTAAAATTAGACAATGACATAGAATTTTTAAACTGCATAATAGTCCAAGATCCCAGCGCCGCCAGACGTCACGTATTTTCTGACGAACCAAATGTGGATTATTGAGTAGTGCTAGTATGTACTAAGAACGCATGCCTACCAGCTATCTTGCCTAGTGGGCCAATTTTCAGGTATCAGGTAATCAAGGTACACACAAATATTACTTACCTCACGTAAATTCTCCAAGCTGATTTTTACGTATATTGTAGGCAATATCCTTAAAAATAAGTCGCCTATACTCCCAGACACTTTCCGTCGGCTGTATTGCTTTGCAGACACTTTAAAGCTCCCGAAGGAATTAATTAACTTCACGTAAATTATGATGTTCCATTCTAGTAAAAGGTTTCAAAATAGTTGTGACAGATGACAGACCGATCATAGGAGCCAAACATCCCCCTTAATTCAATTTTAATGCCACTGTGGGTAGGAGCGTGAGGGTATTATCAATGCGCATGAGAGTGAGCCAGTTTGCGAATATGCGGAAGTCTAGGGGATGATTGGACCCTTGGATCGCTCTGTCTTCTGGTAAAAGGTTTCGTCCAGCAGTGGACGAATATAGGCTGATGATGATGATGATGATGATGAAGTAATATTTGTATGTACCTTGATTACCTGATACCTGAAAATTGGCCCACTAGGCAAGACAGCTAGTAGGCATGCGTTCTTAGTACATACTAGCACTACTCAATAACCCACATTTGGTTCGTCAGAAAATATGTGACGTCTGGCGGCCCTGGGATCTTACTCTATAAGATAATGTTCTAGGATCCAGTAGCCTTAAATAGTATGTTGTTAATAATTCAATTAAAATATATTAAATTACAGGATGGATTATCTGTGTTCAATTGGTGATAAAGAAGCGGCTACTGCATTAGCTACCACCAAATATGAAGATAGTACATTGACTACCAACAGGAGGCTAGATGCTGTGTTTGCTTTGTTTAGGATTGCTTATTTCCATGGCTGTAATGTCAAAGAAATGGGAAAGAACATAAATAAGGTATTTATATTGTTTTAAACCCAGTAGATAAATAAAATGTGGTGGACTGGATAGTAAAGTATTTATTATTGAATGTCAATTCAAAATTAAAAAAGTTTGCTTGTTACTGCTTAGATTGCTTGATAGGTATTGTCTATTCTACCTGCCTAAGTTGCACATTCATACTGAACAAATAATATACCAACAGCATGTAGCATTCATGGCCATAGGCATATGCTGCAGCTGTTAAAAATATCTAAGACAGGTTAAAAGTGTAACCATAACATTTAACTACTCTTTGATGACTGTTCTAGGCTCATGAGCTTGTTGATAAGGGTGGAGACTGGCGCTCCAGGAATAAGCTGAAGGCATATGAGGCTATCTACTGCCTCGCTGTCAGAGATTATAGCAAAGCAGCTGATTTGTTCATTGATTGTGTCTCTACATTTGAATCTTATGAACTGGTTGACTTTGGTAAGTATATAATTAAAAAAAAATAACTGGTCTAATAAATATCATCATCAACCCAATATAAATATACGGATATCCTCTCTTATTTGAGATAGATTAGTCTTTAGTCTATCACACTAGCCTAGTGCGATTTGGCAGACAACACACCATCAAGAAAATGTCAAGCATACAGGTTCAGCATGTGATAAAAATAAAATGTACCTACATATTTATACTATAGCTTAACAATGCTTACTGCACTATCTTGAAAAATTTACCTGTGCCAATGCATAATTATTTTTTTCTTTTTTCAATTAGTATTCCCTTATAAGCATCATGCTGTAATGACTAATCTCTTGAAAATTTTGATTAATACTTGGACAATTAATTAAAAATTTCATATCATCTAGTGCTATTCCGTAAAATCAATGTACTTGTTCTTCTTACAGGTACAATTATCCAGTATTGCGTGCTAGCCTGTGCCCTAGCTCTGGAACGACATGCCTTGCAGTCAGCTCTGAGGCGTCAAGGGGCCGCTGTGCAAGCACTTCGTTCAAGGTTCCCAGAGCTGAGGGAGCTTGTGGAGTCTCTACATGAGTGCCGTTATGCTGACTTCCTGAAGAGTCTTGCTTGGGTATAATATATTACTTTTATATATGATGTATATTAATTTTAGTTGTTTAAGGTACAGTTCATAGAGAGTCCACTGATCAGTTAATGTCTATGTGTCTTCATGTATGTCCATTATGGTAAAAGGGTAGATTCAGTTGTTGAGTCAAGGCTTATAAAACTTAAACAATAATACAATAATCTATGTTAGTGTGGGATCAAAATCGACAATTTTTTGTGTACTTTTTAAATAAATTCAGTTTTAGTGGATTATTTAAATAATAATAATAATAATAAATCTTTATTGCACTAATTGTGGTTACAGGGTATGGTCTTATGATAAGTTTTCAGTACTGCACAATTTACCTACATAGGCATGCAATAGGACACTTAGTGTTCACATACAATATTAGTTTTTTTACGAACTACATAATTATCTTATTATTGTAAAAACTACGTTAACAGAATATAATAAAAATTTAATTACATTGTGCTTTTACACAGATTTTACATAGATTTTTTAGCTTTCAAGTTTTCACAGTTTAGTTTCAAAGTATTCTTTTAAATCATAGAAACAGTGTTCAATTAGAAGTTTTTTAACCGCATTTTTAAAAATCTGTATGCTCAGTGATCTTATTTTATATGGCAAGTGGTTGTAAATTTTTATGCTGGTAAAATACATGTTTCTTTTGTATATTTCATTATTAGGTTGTGGTAGTATTAATTTATCTCTGTTACGCAATCTTTTATTATATTTTAGAGAGTTTTTGTCAGGAAAATAAATACTGTTACACTTAATAAAATTAGCTGCTTGAAGAATATATATCCCTGTCAATGTTAAATATCCATATTTTTTAAATGTCGGTCTACAAAAAAAACAAAGCCCTGAAATATAGTGCTTCCTATCTTATTTTCCAGGCAACCGATTTATATGTTCTTTTGATTATGTTATATTATTTGTGTTCTTATAAATAACCCTCACTCTTTTCTAGGTGGAGACTCAGATCTGTGTTGATCCAGTATTCCGTCCCCACTATCAACATTACGTGCGTGAGGCTCGCATCAAAGCTTACGTGCAGCTTCTACGCGCATACCGCTCGCTTAGCCTCGACAACATCGCTGACACATTTGGCGTGTCCCGGGGGTTTGTTGAGGAAGAAATCTCTAAGTAAGTCATGAAAACATGCCCCAACCATATTAGCAAATTCCTTAGGATTACTTTGGGGATACTTATAAGGAGGCCATTGTTTTATTATGCTAAACAAAGTGACACATATTTACAGTCAGAACACCGTTTAAAAGAGAAGGTGGTTTCTAGAGCAGACTCCTGCTTAAAATGTTATAAAAAGCAATCTCATAGTAATCTTACTGGTGAATAAGTTATGATGTATTTTTATTAGGCACGTAGTAATTGCGTCTGGTGTCTTCAGTTTATAAAACTTATTCATATAGCTTTCATAGTGAAACCCATACAAATAAATAATAAATATGAATTTAGTTCTTCTCTCATCAATTGACAGTAGCTGGTGATATAGGTGATAATAGGTCGTGCCACACCACTGTTTGGCACGGGTATCATCCTATTTGGGAGGGATTAGGCCATTGTCTACCAGGAAAGCCTTGTGCGGCTTGGCAGACTGCACTCATTCGAGAAAGCCTCTAAATGCGCAGTTTTCCTCATAATGTTTTCCTTCGCCATTTAGGCATGTGATAAATACGCAATTAATGAAGGTTTTAGTTGTTACTCATGTTCTAAACTCTTTCTTTCTTCTTACCAGCTTCACAGCAGCGGGTCGTCTACAATGCCGTATCGATGCTGTAGCGGGCTGCGTAGTGACCGGAGCAGGACGCGGCGCAGATGCGGATCGTTCTCAGCTGTACCAGGCGACTATACGCGAGGGAGATTTACTCCTCAACCGTGTCAAGAAACTCGCCAGCGTTATCAACTTCTAACCTATATATGTGTTTGGTAATATTATTATAATATAACTTTTAAGTAATTAATGTAGTTTGTTTTTATATATATTAGCTACCTGTAGTTGTACCTACTTCTTGTTATTCTATCAATGCAGAAATATTGTGTAATATATATGTAGAGTAATGGATAGTTCCATATTAAGTAGCCATGTATTTATGGAGGTAGTATAGTATATACATTATAGAAGTGGCTATATGTATTGTGAACTGTAATTGATTGACCATTTCTTTCCGTTTGAAACCTCTTAATTGGATTATTTAAAAAGTAAGTAATGAACCCTCAGATACATCGTCGAATATTGAACAGGTTTATAAGTCGTAAGATTTTATGTTGGTAACACGTTGGCTGCGGCCTAACATAGCGCGCGCTAACCTACCAGTGCGGCTGTTTACGCGCCTGGCGTGAGCGCCCGCACGGCCGTAACACATTTGGTAATCCGACCAACAGTGCGGCCAAAACACACCTGGTGTGGGAGCGCATATAGTAATAGTAATAATAATAATAGTAGTAATAGTAAACATTCATTGTCTTTTATTTTTGAGTGCATAAAACAATTGGGTACTTAGAATTATTTTACGATATATTTTGTGCAAAACAATCACCTACTAAGTTCTTTATTCAAAATTATAACGCAGATGTGTATTTGTTAATACCGCAGAATCCTTTGTAGAATATTTTACTTTGTTTTCTTCGGATTTTATGAGGGCGTTTGTTATTAAATTTGTTAACACTACGACATTATGTCGATTTATTTTTCGTAAAAGTTGATTAGAATTAACTACCTACGAAAGGAAGATATAAAAATACAGAACAATATATTATATTGTAATAAAGATAAAAAAAATACGGTCGAAATTGATAACTTCCTTCTTTTTTTAAGTCGGTTTAAAACACGCCTCGCGCGTAATCCGTACTGGCGTAGCGATGTTAGAAACACGCAGGGCGTGTTTTGTCGCCCAGTCGTAGCACAAAATATGAAAACACGCCAGGCGTGTTGGCGCCGCGCTCGCGTTACGTGAGTCAAAACACAGCATGTGTGTTTTTCAGCAGCCAACGTGTTAAAAAAATGAACTTTATACCTAAGCAGCTAGGCCTTTTTTAAATGTGCTTTTGATACTGATTGTAGATATCATCAAAACTACCAACCATGATTTGTAGCATAGTTACATAAGTAAAAGCTTATTCAATTCAAGTTTATTTTTTTAATATATATATTTTAATAATAAATAGATCATATGATTATGGCTGAAATAATTTAGTATGATACTTCACAGATTTAAAGTAAGTACTCAGTTTTTGTAACCGTTTTAAAAACTTAAAAGGAAGGTAGAGGTAAAGGAATAACAAAAAAGAAAATAATTATTAGTATAATAATTGTTTTTTTAAATAATTTGAATACTTTTTGGACATTTACATAAACATTTAATAATTTACAATGATTATTTATACTGACATGACATGACACATCATATTCATGACTAATACTACTCTCTAATATCTATTTGCAACTTGATATAATAATTAGCTCGTAGGTGCTATGAGAATTTATTCTAGACAACTAAACTGGCGCACGCGGGCCTATCGCCCCGCAAGCAATAATTTAATACTAAGAGTGTATGCATGATTTATAATTTATAAATAATTTAGTAGGACATTTATACACAGATAGCTAGTGTCAAAAGTATAAGATACATACATATAATTGTTTAAGAAATAATTAAATTTATCAGCAACTGGACTACGGTGTCTACTAACAAGCATTGAGAAAATGCATATTTGGAAAGAAACGTAATATTAATGTGTGTACATAGTCGTGGTCAGTCTGCGTACAGTGCCGGTGATACTACATTAGTATTTAACCGTTAAGTACCTAGTCAACGTCTCAAAACACCAGTCGCTCACATTTTTACAAAGATATGTTGAAGTATTCTAAAGCAATATAATAGCTATGACTCTAAATACTTATAACTATAGACCTCAAATGCAAATACTTTTAATTTACATGATATGAATATGTCATTAACCTCTGTTACAATTAAATGTATTGTAATACAATATTGAATATCTAAAGACAATAGATGTATAGGTAATGGAATTACCATGAAATAGTTTTCAGTATGTTCATACAATGTGTTAATATAATCGTATGGAGTAAGTGGGTATTTATTTTACATTTTGAGATATAATATTCACGTAGATAAAAAATAACTGTTGTCAAAAGAAAGTTTTGGGTCATTTTACATCTGTATTGTAGTAACATCAATCGTTTGGAATGTGGCATAAGACAAAATCATGCATATTGCACTCCAGTTGTAGTCGTACAATATAATATATTTTATTAAATTTATCTACTCGTTCATTACAATACTATTATACAAATTATGTACATTTAATTTAAAAGATATAGTTTTATGAAAATTATTTAATTTTTGGGATAATTTATATTTAATTTTTGATGTCATTGCACATTTCACTGCATCAATGAGACGATATCGTTTCTATCGAACGCTCCCGGCACGTTGGACACAGCCTCCAAATGTGCACTATCACAGAGTAATGACATAAACGTGGAGCTCGCGACGAGCCTCCGATTGCCCCAGGCCCGTACTCGTGCATAATAAGTTACTTACAGTAATACTAGGCGTAATAACACGTGGAATAACAACGGTACATAGCGCTACACTTCGCACATAATTACGCTACAAATAGGCGTCCGCACTCTCACACTAGACTAAGTCTTTGTACAATATAGACACGAACGTCGCCGCGGCCGTCGAGAAATGTCGACTGGACCTTTGGAATGTACTGGGGCGCTGCTCACTACCGGCTCGCTTAGACGGTGAGGCCTTCGGTGCGCGCGGGCGGCGGCAGCGGCGCCAGCGGGTGCTGGTGGTGCTGCGCCGGCGGGGGCGTGGGCGCCGGCGCGGGCGCGTGCCCGCCGTGCGCCGCCGGCGACCGGTACTCGTCCTCGCGCATCTGCCGGCTGCGTTCCGCCAGCTCGCGCCCGCGCTCAGCCAGCTCGCGCATGGCGGCTTGCCTCTCGTCGCCGCCCTCTAGTGACGGCGGTCGCTCCAATGGCGAGGCAGCACCCGGTCGCGCGCCACCGAATGCCCCAAAACCGAGAAGTCCCGGAAATTTCCCAGCTACACCATTTTGTCCCGCGCTCTGTTGTATCACTGATATTTCATTGAGCTGTTAACAAACGATAAAATATGTAGTAGATGTCAACAATTATTAAAAAAAGCAAATCGTTTAAGTCAAACACGTAGACATCATGTTTAAAGCACATAATGGCTTTTGATAGGTCTTGTC
Source organism: Craniophora ligustri (assembly GCA_905163465.1). Taxonomy (NCBI): domain Eukaryota; kingdom Metazoa; phylum Arthropoda; class Insecta; order Lepidoptera; family Noctuidae; genus Craniophora; species Craniophora ligustri. Next base: position 7,795,909 of record LR990956.1, read on the forward strand.
TAGGAGGCTTCACTCAAACTTTTGCCATTATAAAATGGAATTGTAATTAATTAAAAACAAGAAAACTTGTATAAAAACAATAAATGTAGAGGCAAAAAGAGCCCATAGTTATGTGATCGGTTGTGTATCAGTTCTCGCTCACCTTTTGCTGCATGCCGTTAAGGAATGGCGCGGGGAGGTAGGGGTAGAAGAGGTCTGGGCGGCGCAGCAGGTCGTGCGGCTCGTGTAGCGGCCGCGGCGGCAACTCCAGCGACATGCGGCGCCCTCGCCGCGACGCTCCGCCGCTCCACATGTGCGTGCCCATGTGCACCTGGGAAATAATGAAGACACAAATAATGAGTCCATTGATAAAGAGTTTTTAGATCATAGATCTACCAGACCCGTAGTTTTGAAGATTATTATTCGATTGTATATTCTAAATGAGGTTTAGGGTCCAATATTTCTAAATGAGTCATTGAATAAGTTCAAACTTACCTTGAGGTTACCCTTCGTGGTGAAGGCCTTCTGGCACACAGCGCATCGGAAGGGTTTGTCCCCAGTGTGTGTGCGCATATGGATTTGTAGCGCAGACGATGAGGAGAAATTCTTGCGGCACACTCCGCATAGGTGCTTGGAAGATACCGGCGGTGGTGGGTGCGTTGGTCCGCTGGGAACTGGAGAAAAAACAGACTTGACATTTGGTTCTAGTACAATAAGTTATTGTATATTGTTAGGTACTTGGTATTTAGCAGTAGATTGTAGGTTTATCTACATTTATATATTTTTCCATACTTATTTATACATTTGTTTTTAAAATAGTAACTTACCGCTAGGACGTTTAGGCATTGGCGGCATGTCAATAGGTGGGGGGTGGTTCATTTGAGGTGGAGGGTGTGCAGGCGGGGATCGCTTGAGGTCGAACTTGTCGGGAGACGAGCGGCGGTCGGGGCTCGGCTCTCGGCCTTCGTCGGTGCCGGTCGAACTCTTGTCGAAACCGGGAGGGACGTCGCGGATCTTGTGTGTCAACATGTGTTGCTTCATGTTGCCCTGAGAACGATACAAACATATTATATTTAAATGTTAAAGGCTCTGAAATAAGTGTGTAAGTGTAGGTCTAATACAAATGTAACTAAATTTTTTACAAGTCTAATCGTAGCAATGAGTGTTCCTACCATCACTAAGCTAAAAAAAACTCAATTTAATGTCTTGATTATCTAATTATTCGTGTTAAGCGTTGCGTAACTGATTTATTATAAATTATCAGGTAAAATCTCAATGTCAGTTGCATAACTAAACATAGGAAGGTTTCACGTGATTATAGTTAGTTTTATGAGATATAACTGAACAAAAGAACGGACTCTATATCAGGAGCGCTTAAACTTTGGATGGATAGAGATTAATTGAACTAAACAATACAATAAGAATGTTATGCAAATGTATAGAAGTGATTTTAAACGCTCGTGATAGTTGGTCGCTCCTCGGCCAGGCGTCACTCTCGCATACCGGGTAAACGAAGGCGTTCCACAGGTCCAAAGCAGTGGCGTGCGGGGGGCGGGGTGCGCGCGCGCGCCTACCGCACCGGCAACCGCCGCCACTGCTCTGGAACCACAAATACACAGGCGTTACACACGCACCACACGCACACAGCACCGTGGGACAAATTACACACAGTTAAAGGTACACACGACATTTTTTTGTCAGAACTTATAATTAAATACACAAGGACTGGGCTGGGCAATCGAACATAGGTAGAAAACATTCCACTAAGCAAAAAACAAAACACAACAAAACCCTTTTACAGCCTTATTCCAAAACGGTTAAACTCCCTACTTATTACACACGTTCACACCCCTCTAAAGAAAGACAGTGGGTGCTCTAGATAAAACCAACTTGAGACGAGAAAGAACTATTGAGCGTTTTGGAATACGGCTGTTGTCATTAGTATAATTGACACCTCCTACCACAGTAATTATTATAAAGAGGGTAGTTGTTTGTTTACGCTTTGTTTTTGATATGAAGAATAGAATATGCCTAGTTAAAACTACTATACCTTTAAGTGGGATATCAAAGATCATATATACTAATTAATTTCTATCTTTGTCATTTTTGTAAGTTACGCATAAATGTCACACAAAGATACCAACAGTCATAATTCAAACTACAGCAGGAGGCTAACGTGAAGGCGTATTCCTTCATTTATAATGTTCCATAGGAATATTTATAATATTACTGTAGAACATTAAAATTAAGGAGGATTAATAAATAAGGTCAGTAATAAATAAACCTCTGTTTGATTTTGTAATTCAGTATAAAATTGCCCTAACAATTCAAAATGTCAATAATTAAGAATCTATTAGTGTAGTAAATATTAAATTACGTAAATTACCTAAATTAATTAGAACCCGTTGTATTTACCTAACACGGAATATAGTGATTTGTATTAAAATATAAATAATATAATGCCACTGGCGTCCATTAGATATTATTTAAATAGGTAATTCATATTCACCGATGATATTCTTTATGCCGTCTGATACGGGGAGACATTAAATAAAATGACATTTTACTTGAATATTTATAACATTCATAAAGCATTTTCATATTTTTAGTGGTTATTTAGCAAATTTTGTTGGACTCAGGTCTCGTTTATGCAAAGGTAGAATTTTTATATATATTTGATCAAAGTATTTTGTCGCGAATTATTATTTACAATACCTACACATTTTGACTATTTTTTTTTGGCGTAGAATTAATCGTGTGATGGAATTCTTAAACTTTATAAAGTCACGTTAATAGTACCTATGTACTTATATTATATTTCATTGTTACTTATTCTGTTTAACGACTATACAGCTTTCTTTGAAATCAGTTCAACAATATTATAATAAAATCTACTGACTGTGACACTGAAAGCAATACGTTTGAGCATCAGCATAGTGCTTAACACACATACGTAACCACAACATGCGCTTTTTGACCGCTGGTGTTGCTCAAACTGTATTGTGTATTACTTTACTAAGGATCTATAGTATAAAACGCAGACGCTATCCGCGTACTTATTCGTTTAGTTCGTCTAAACTACGCAATGGATTTCGGAAATGATTTTCAAAACAGCTCTCTAAATTAGAGAATTTCAGGTCATGATATTGAAACTGTGGTAGCCTAGTGGTGTGATCAGTAGACTGAGATGTCAAAGGTCTCGAGTTCGGACCCAAGGCACTCACCATTGACTTTTCGGAAGTTATGTGCGTATTTATCTCATGTTAAAACGGTGAAGGAAAACAACGTGAAGAAACCTGCATGTTTGAGAGATTTTCACGATGGCATGTGAAGTCTCCCAACCCGCAGTAGGCTAGAGTGGAGGACTATAGACTAATCCCTCTCAAACGAGAGGAGATTAATGGGTTGATGATGATGTCACCCGCTACCCCCCCTGCCCGTACCTCGCTACGCCCGTGCACGTAGATGACCATTATTATCATAGTTAAACGAATGTTAACGGTTTAGTAGAATGTTACCTAGTATCTATACCTAAGCTAATTATTTTTACAATGCAATAGAATTCCAATGGGTTCGTGATTATGTTCTGCAAGACTGAAAAATTATCGAGAGCGCATTAGGAAGATTATAAGCCAGTGCTACTTATGTAAATACCCAAACCATTGCCGAAACAAGTTTTATCGTTTATAGGTAGTTACATATTTAGATAACATACCGATAATATACTGTTATCTTTAGCGCTTGTAGTTATAGAATGTGAGGATAGGTTGTATAGCGGCGTAAGCAGTGCGAAAGCATATTCATTATTTTAAGCGACGCCACAATATCTAAATATGCTTTAAATATGACGTTGCCGGTTTCGTAAAGTGTAATAATCGTACTAATGTGACTTCGTATCTAGGCCATTATTTTACGCAGTGGCGTCTAATAACTTTAACTGTACCTACATTAGTTTAGTACTTAGTTATAAATCGCTAAATTGCTACTGAATTTATTGAGCTGTCCCATGCGGGGAATATGGATTTATTTAATGACTGATCAAATAGTTTCTAGAGACAATTATAATCGCAACTAGTTGCTTGTATCAAAATATAAGTACCTACGTAGACCTAATGAACCACAAATTAAGCGGAGAAACATTAGATATTATTTACATTAGGCATAATTTTTATATTTTGTGGTTGTTTCTATTGTCGTTTAATACGACATCGGTGAATCAATTGTGCCATTTATAGCACGTAACTTAAAAATATTACCAAACTTGAACTTTACAGTCACAATCGGTTCCTATAAATTATTTTTTATGGGCACTAATACAATAAAGATATGAAATATGGGCGTTTTTATTAACCAATGAGAATAGTTCTGTTAGTGATGTACTCGACGTCAATAAAGTGTAGTAAGAGTGTATCTATATGTAATACCTACCTACAAGAACGTATAATCGATAAATAGTTTGGCGCGTGAACTTTCGTCGGTGCAGTGTCCCCGACACTTATTGTAATTTTAAATGTGCTTGTAAGCAGTTGGTTCAGGCACTAGCGGTTAATGCTTAGTGCCGCCATCTTTAAAATCACTAACCCGGGACAATGAGACCTGCACCCTGGATTTAAATTGGAAACTAAACGTTTTATTATAATATTTATGGAACAAAGAATTTAAGATTTAAAAAAAAGTGGTTAAATGGCGGTAAGAAATTCAGACTGAAAAATCAAAACACTTCTGAAAATAAAACAAGTCAGTCACGATCTCAAATGGTTTAATGGCTATTTTCACACTCGTGGTTTATTTCCGTATGATATACATTTCATAAAAGGCGTCGCGACCCGCGCCTGTCCTCATCGAATGCAACCCCAGAATAACTTAACCAAGATCGATATGAGTACCAAATATAAAAGTCGGTCAAGGTTTGGACCGATTTCAGATCTATCATTTTAGAACGAGACCTTACACTCTCGTTTTTAGCTTTTGGCTCTTGAATCTTTCATGGTTAAAGGTATTTTATTAAATTTATTTGCAGGGAAGCCCTTTCTGTAAGTTATTTAGTTGAAGTATATATGAAGGATAGATAAGTGGAGTAACTAATTCTCCACTTAGTTTATAGGCAAATTTCTCACGCGTTACTGAATAATATTCTGACTCTAAGCGCATGCTTAGATTTGTTAGCACATTGTCAGTTGTTTTACTTGGTGCACCAGCAAGTGCACCTTTCAGTAGAGCGACACACGGCAATAACCGAGGCATTCGCAACTTTGCGTAGGACGTGACAGGCTGCTCGCTTGTCTCTAGCACCATCGCACTAACCAGTCCCCTTCAGCTCAATCTCACGGCATACCAACATACGCACTGTTTCACAAGCGACCGTTTAAACACATTTCTTTCTCGTACATTCCAACACATTCTAATGATTAAAAATTCGAATTGGGAGCCTAATTTTCTTATAAAGTATAAATAAATATTAAGTAGACCGTTCCTGTCCTCACTATCGTTTAGGTTGTTGACAGCAACGGAAACTTGAAGTTATTGTTTTGTTGTTTTAAACGATTTCTGTTTTATAACCCAAGAAATTTGCAAGATACGAGGCGCCTAGTACCTACATTTGCTATATCGGGGAGGGTTAGGTAAGCAGGTGCTTATTATTTTTAACCGATCGCTTACTAAATATAAATATGTATAAGTGGTAGATATTGTTTGTGTCATATAGACAGCATAGCTCAGCACAGAATTGCTAATGAAAGCTAATTGTTCTTATATTATTTATTGGTGTTTCAGAAGGTTTGATTTAGGTTTTCGTAGACACTACAGATCTGGTATGAACTAATTCACTGATAGATGCTGAATATTTATCTCTTAAAAAATACTGAAATAATAATCGAAACAATAGAAGTCGACAGTGATATTAAATATTTTCAACAATTTAGCATATTATATATAGCTATGGAATGGAATCTAGATTAGCTAAATTGTCAATTAAGTATAAGGATAATAATTTATTATACTGTACGCTAATATCTAACTAATGTCAACCTGTCATCGGTACTATAAAGAATTATGAGTCACAATAAGGAGTGTTCATATTAGGATCAACATCGGTCATATCGTAGTATCGTGACCAATAGGAATTGTTAGGTATTTTACATTGTTCAGTCAACATTGTAGCAGACAGGGACATTGACAAAAAAAATAAGTTTTTATGAAATTTACATTATTTATGTGCTTTATGAAATAAACATTGTCCAAAAGTAAAATTGTCCATTCATGTTTTTTAAAAAGCTCTGTTACAATTTTCTTGAGCTTTCGTTTAGTCAGTTCGAGAAATGAACGTTCTCGAAACAAAATAACAAACAGAGCAGAATTAATTCACCTGCATGAAATGTAACCTTATGTGTATCTTGTATATTTATTACGCTTCGTTGGAAGTTATCTAGGCTTCTGGGTCACTCCAAATGTAAATCATAGATACGTAGGTACTAAAGCGCTGGTTTATATATCAAAATAACTTAATTAAGCCGAAGGAGGTCCGCAAGGTGCCTTTGTGAGTTTTTAAACTTTTAACCTCGGCGCCGTCGTAAATAACCTATATTTTATTGATAAGACCCCTGGTCACTTTCGGTAACATACGAAAAATGTTACTTTGTCAAGCATAAATAATCTTTTTATGACGAGAAGCGTAGGTAAAGGCTCAAGGATTTATAAGTAATAAATATTTTACGACATGAATTAATATTCCGATCGTTTTCCGTGACGTTGTTTTTATGACTTATCATTTTTGTGGCGCGACGCCGATGGAGCATCGCAAGCGCAGCTTTACACTACATGCTTGAAATATTGGCCGAACAGAGTATAAAACTTCTATCATCATAAAAATGCTTTTAACAACCTTTATTTATTGTCTAAAATATTGTATTAATTCATTTTGTTCGTATCTACCTACCTGCTAATATAATAAATGTTTCACATTATATTCAGTTGTTTGTATAATATTTATAAAAAAACAGATTTCTCAGGTGTTCATTAGTACGTTTTAAGTGCAAGCATTTAGATTTGTAAAATGTAACCGAGCTGTTTTAATAATAACTTTAACGATAAGGCTTTGAGAGACGTATAAAGGTAAGTTTTTAATGGAACAAATTAGTCTTGATAAAGCAATAAAATATACCTAGGTACTCGTGACCATGGATGCTGTAAAGGATCCGAAATTTTGGGATTGAAATAATATCAATCATATACCGCGAGATAATTTTTAAAAATGGTTTTAGGTCGACTAACATTCGATTAGTGTTAACTTTCATTTTAAGAAACTTAATCTCTACAGGGTCGGCAACGCGCTAGTGACACCTCTGGTGCTGCAAACGTCTACGCTACGGTAACCGCTTACCATCAGACGTGCCATAACACACGCACATACATTCACAGTATGAGCCGGTTCTAAATGATTTATTTATGAATTTTCTTCCCGGAAAAAGAAAATTAACATTTTTCATTTATACGCCTTTTAACGGAAGCCTATTATTGAATCTTTGTGGTTTCTGCGTACCTTGTGGTCTTTACGTCTTTCTTTTATACAATGGGATATTTGAGACTCTCCTAAGCGTCATCTTACTAATTAAGACTTTACCAACAACTATGTGGTTAAAATATATGACAAAGCACAGGAAAAAGCACGTTACTCTGAAAAAACATGGCGACAAGTATATAGGTACACATCGATTAATGTAGTTGGTGCCCGTATGATATGCTAAATGTGCTTTATCACAAAGTAATAAATTAATGACATGACGTACAGTTCAATTTACGATTATCTATAAGGCAGCGGAGTTGGATAATAAACAAACTTTAATTATCTGTAGATGGAACCGATGTTAAATGTAGCCGGTCCTACGGCTAACAAGTGGTCGCATTTTCTGCTGATATGATATGCGTAACCTTCCAAACTGATAAATTGAATAAAATTATATAGTATTTAATTATTAACCATTCATAAATACAGAAATGTGATCAATTAGGTAGTACATAGTTTTGATTAAATCAAAACAAACGAGCCTACAAGTTTGCGCTGTTAGTCGTCAATTACTCGGAGAGCCGACAACAGCTCGGATGCGAGGCGACGGAGGAAGACAACAGCTAAAACTAATGCGAACTAGAGGCACCGACTAGCGACTTGTAATTACTGCCTGCAAAATTAATGCACTGAAACTTGGATGAAATGAAACCGGTGCAAGAAGTTTGTCGCGCACAATGCTCGCTTGTCGATGTCTCGCTTTAAACTCGGAATACGATGCGCTTCTATCATCATGTTATATATCTAACACGAACACATAAGGCAAGTTAAATTATGCTTACAGTTTTATAAAAACAACGCAAAGGAAAAAACATGCAACATATATGTTTTAGTTCTACAAACGTTAGTTCATGGGACTATTGATATTTAAAACCCTTAATATTTTGATTCTCTTCGAACCGAAGGCGGTTTAGACGAACTTAAAATATGTAATAAGTTTCGAGGTGTGGACAGCGTCATTCATAACTTTGGTGAATAAAAATGATTTAATCTAATTCGATGTCGAGTAGTGGAAAATAAAAAAAATGTTAACCTACTTATACTTAGATAGAACCGCAGTCGGGCTAGTTTCTTTGATTCAAACATCTTTATTATCAATGAATTTCTTTAGATATAGTGAAAATTTGTGGAAATGTCGTAAACATGTACGTCTCGCTATTTGTGTAACAATAAAGTATGAACTGGCTAAAAGCCAAAGTCACTCAATCTGAGCTACGCGTAGGTACGTACGTGACCATTACTCTATAGTCATATCACGGTATTGTTGCGCACAGATACATCACACGGAAAGTAGGTTCAATTATACTGTTGGTATCCAAGTCTGTTAACTTAACAATTTAATAACCAAACTAAAATGTAGATAAATATATAACAGGTATGACTCAAAGGTATCATAAAAGTGGTTGAGACAAACCTTTGTGGAGAATCCGCGATCGCAGACGTTGCATTTAAACGGTCGCTCCTTGGTGTGGCTCCGGTAATGTATCTCCAGAGCGGAGTTGCAGGCGAACGTCTTGTAGCAGAGGTTACAGGTCGTGTTGCCGCGCACTGCACACAAATAAACCCATTGTTCAATGCGGTTTCGGTGTCACTAATTGTATAATAGTCGGAACGCACGATTACACTGTATTATCAATGATAGTTACTTCTTCCACATTTAGTTTCTGTCGTTTAATTTGACGTGTATTCGAGCGCCCGGTAATTTATTTATTAGGTGGTGGGCGAGGATCAAAATAAGGAAATGGAAATGCGGGCGACCGGGGCGGACGAAAATATAAGATCCCGCTATCGCATACCTGCGGGAGGGAACGCGAGTCCGAGCGGGCTGAAGGGCGATCCTCCGAGCGCGCCGAGCGCGGCGATAGGCGTGGGCGGCGACGGCAGCGGCGAGTGCAGCGGCAGCCTCGGTGGCGTCGACAGCGTCGACATGGTGGGCGACGGCGGTGATGCTCGCGCGCTCCGCCCGCTCTCCGAACCTGTCGCCGATGGGAGGGAAGCCGTTGTGGTGATGGTTTTTATTTCGCTTTCGGACGCCGAGGCGCAGACGGAGAGCGGCGAAGTTCGACGATCCTTCATATCTAAGTCGTCGTCGAACTCCCGAATTGCGGGCTCGCGCTCGTCCCGGCCGCTCTCATCGTCGGTCCCGCGGGAGTCCGCCCGTCGGTCGCCGGGAGTGGTCGGAGTGGGGAACATCGGGCGCGGGAAGGGGCGCTGAGCTTGATAGTCGCTGACGTCTGACCCGTTACTCAGTGATGGAAAACCCTCAATATCGATATTTCTGATTTGGTCGTAAGGAACGTGGGCGCGTTCGCCCGTGTGAAGTCGTATATGTTGGTGTAATATGGTAGGATCCGAAAATTTTTTATGGCAAACTGGACACTGATGGAACATTTGAACTGGAGGTTTAATACGATGAACGCCCATATGGGTTTTCAAATTACCTTTAGTCGTAAAAGAGCGGCCACACAATTTACATCGGAAAGGTCTCTCGCCCGTGTGCGTACGATAATGCATTTGTAACGCACTCTTGCAAGAGAGAACACGGTGGCATACAATACATTCGTTGGGATCAGATACTTTGTTATCAATATTATCGACTAATTGTTGAAGCTTTGTTGTTTCAGAGGTTTTAGTTATTTCTATTAAACTTTCCCATGAGTTATCATTGCTGCCTGGGCGTGGTAAAAGTGAATTATAAAACATAGGATCACGTGCCAGATCTATATCAACGACGTGTTGAGCAGTGTTGGGAAAAGGAGTTAAACTACCAGAGGAGATACTGCTGGGGGGAGACTGAGGAAACAGAGGAAACGAAGGAAAAGTACGCAGTCCCGTTGCTATTGAAATTGGCCCGGATATCGGTGAATTCTTACTTGAGAGATTTTCCGGTTGATCTGGATCGGGCTTCACATGAGGACTCTCTCTGCCGATTTGTTCTTCATTGCTATATTTTGAGTCCATGCTGCAGTCGTCATAGGGCGAAGTTGAAGGATATCGATCTTGTTCTGGATCTTGCGTGGTATCGTTTTCATCAGGTTCTCGTTTAGGGGATACACGGTCATTGTCTTCGAAACTGGAATCGCGTTGACATTCTTCGTCTTGTGGTTCAGACTTAACCTCGGGTGCTGATCGAGAAGGGCTCGGCGCGGATGGTTTACTGAGATCAGCCGGAGCGTCCTGTTCCTCTCGCATTGCAAATAGTGGATGAGGCGGTAGTGGTTTTTCGCCAAGCGGGCGAGGCGGTAATAAGTCATGGTGTGGGGGTCTGTACAATGGCAAGCTTGGCGGAAAAGGAGCTGGCGCACCCGGAGGGAATTGAAGTGGATGTGGTGGCATGCCAGGGATTGGTCCCGGCGACAATTGCGCTAACAGCGGGGGATGGTATTTATCCAAATGTTCTGGTACTGGGTTAGGGTTCATCTTGACATGTGGAAACTTCGCTGTGTGTCTTTGGAAATGTACTTTAAGATTCCCTTTGGTTGTAAATCGTGATCCACATACATTACATTTAAAAGGCCTTTCACCTGTGTGCGATCGAATGTGGATTTGCAGCGCAGAATCGCTTCCAAACACTTTTCCGCAGTAACGGCATCGATGCTTGAAGAATGGTTCGTTTCTTCCTCCAGATTTTCCATCATATGGTGACATCTTTCCGGATTTACGGAAAGCGAGTTCATCGGCAAGATTATTAGCTAATAGACCTTGTGACGCATTGTCTAGTACTTCTTGTGCTCTCTTTTGTAGCATTTCAAGTGTATTGGGTTCATTGAGAGACGGTGGTGGGTCGTTGTTTGTAATTATTGATGACGCTAGCGATGAGGAAATGGAGCTGTATGGTGGATGGGACATCATCGGTGGAGATGAGGTTGGGAGTTTGGGAACGGAGATTGGTTCCGTCTTAGGTGTGAGATGCGAGTGAGTTGACGGCAAGCTTTGACTAGTGGGGACAGGTGGTGCGACAGGAGTAGGCTCCCGTGGCGGACGAGGTGGCGACGGCGATCGAACGGGAGGTGCTGGCATCGGTTCTGGTTCACTCGGCGGCGGGCTCGGGAGCTGATCGTCTTTCCGTCGCGTTAACGATAACTGGTTTTGTAATTGGCGTATTAATTGCAGTTGGAACACTTGTTGGTGCTGTAGTGTAAATAATGTGCTTTGTAATACGGCCAGTTCATGTAACGCTGCTTCATTATCTGCGTTATTCGCCATCGTAGTCGCGGCAAATTGCGCTACGGCAACTTTAGTATTTTGTAAAGCTTCAAGCGTGACGTGGCCGGCCACCGGGAAGGGAAGACCGACCGGCGGCACGTCGGCTTCAGGCACTTCTGCCTCCCCATCTTCGAGGCTGTTATTATTTTCTGCATCTTGTCGATGCCGCCGTACTTGTTCTAATCGTTTGTTAGGTCCATCCATTTCTTCGTCGCCTGATACAACCATTTCCTCTGGATCAGAGTGCATTCTTTCCTCGCCCATTTGCAACGCTTTTTCATCGCACAGTCGCTTGTGGTACAGGAACTCGTGAAGGTTCTCAAACTGTTCCTGACAGCGCGGACACATGTGCGCTTCAGGTCTGTCTCTCGTTTCATCTGACACATTGTTTATATCTTCTTCGGAACACGATCCCGAACTATCACCTAGAACAAAAGAATAATAGGTTAATGCTTTGTTATTGGAACTTAAAAATTACTTAAATGTGTGATCAAGCTGATAGAATGTTAAGAGTGTAGGTATGATTTAAAGATTCTGATCTGAAAACCTGCGAAAGTGTTTTTGTAATAACTCCAAAATACCTAGTACAATAGGTAATGATAATTTTAAGGCATGTAAAGTCTAAATCTAATATATAAAAAGCTTGCTGGGTCAGCTAGTGACAATGTAAATTTCAACAGTTCATACAACAGCAGCTTTAAAGTTACTTCTGGTTGCAATTGAAATTTTGAATATCTACCCATTTTAACATTTTGATCTGATTACCACTTTTGTAAGAATGGAGTGTTGTAATGAAGTTGACTTGATGATGAACTAGATGAAGAATGATCTCTTATTTATTTATCATTGATGTAGGTAAATACATTTTGATAATTAAGGATATTACTAGGAAATGTACAGAGTTATCGCTTATTTGTAAAGAATATTATTGTCAACAGATCCGCGTTTTCTATTTATAAAGTAATTTTATATTTTGTATTTATTGTATCGTATATATAAAAGTAACATATTTCATAAACAATTGAGTAGTAACGGTATAGTTGATAATATTATTAACTTATTATAGCGATTCCGTTTAGGCCTAAGTCACCGGAACCAGTCGGTTGCATATAATTCTAAAAAATAATTATTATACACACGAATATTTAGTTTTCTTGATGTTGGGTAACAATCCACAATCATATATTATAAGTAGGTATTACAAATATATGTATCTAGTAGCATTATGATCTATAACAAAATACGTTCGCTAGTAGACAATGTGATTAGCTACCTATTATTGTAGAATATATTAGGGAATCCTGAGTAATGTACTTAGGGCTATATTAAGAGACCTAGGGCTCCTATGAGCTCGACACTCCCGGCGACTGGGCTCTAAGGACGGCGCTTCGCTAACCTAGGAAGAAATCTATGCCTGGATTATACGTTATACCGCATAAACAGTCCCAAAACGAGGGTTTAGTTTGATGTTTCCCTTTTCGAGAGACGGAACCGTTGTGACACGATTTTAGTAAATTCCCACGAGAATTATTCGGGACAGTCAACTCACGACGCGACGCAAAGGAAAAACTAAGTGTTCAGACACTTTATACACATAATAAAATGATATGGGTAAAATTATTTTTGACAAGTGCAAGACAGAAGAATAAGTTTTATAACAAGTCCGTAGGAGATTTTATCCATTTTACGGTATCCATTTTAAAAAATAAATCAATAATATATTTACTACAGGAACGTATTGCAAACAATGAAACAAAAGTACTTTTTACGATTTTAATCGTAGTATTAATCTCGACGTATCGGAGGACTCTTCATAGTATTCTTTGTCACAGGCAGGCGGTACCCGAGACGTGATAATAGTTTTACTTCAATCTCTAATATTTAAAGTTAATTGGTATATAAACCTACGTACCCGGTTATCATAATAAACAGGTATACAACTATGCCTAAATACCCCTAAAGAATTAACATATATTGTCTTAAACCGTTTATTTTCACACCTACGTGCCTAGTTAGTGACTACTCGATACTAGATGTCGCTAGTTGGGCCGTAACACTTCCGCATCTCTAAAACCGTAACTGTGAACTTAGCAACATTATACACGAAATATTAGCCACTTATATACCAGTGCTACAAATTTACATTCGCAATAAGAAATTCTGTGTTATTTTTAAGCTTATCCTTTTGTTTTAATACAATGTGTGGCACGGTAAAAAGTACAGTTTTAATTAAAACTAATTAATATTACAACGTTAATTAATATCGATGATCTGTTACCTATTTAACTGTTTGTAGATTATTTTGTATGAGAATTTTAAGGTTCATTGCTTATTAAGGTACCTCCTACCTATGTACGCTGTATTGTAGGTTGGAATGTGCTTAATGAAGAAGCATCTAACTAAGATACAAAGAGATTTAGAGATTTGTTCGATTGAAATACCATGCACAACAGTAAAACAGTAATTGTATTTATTTACCAAAGTTTATATGAAAATAAAATTGAGAATAAATTAACCAAACGCCCTTGGGTTCACGGGAGTTTTGTTACACTTGCTTTGTTAGAAATCATAATATCTACCATTCCTTGTTGTATTCAGGCACTTAAAAGAACTCTTTTATATTACACTAGCTCATGCTCGCAGCTTTGCCCGCGCATCTTAATACTAATTTCTCCTCCTCATTTCGCCCGTTGGGGGTGAATTTCCAAAAACGACGAAACACGTATGCAATTATTTTGAGGAGCTTGAATTAAATTTCATTGTTCTTACTTTAAAAATGACGGACTTCCCATATAAACTTTCATCCCCTATTTCACCCTCTTAGAGGGTCGATTTTATGTAGGTATTTATTTATTTCTAACCAAATACTTGTATATTAAATTTCATATATCTAACTTTGAAAATAACGGATTTCTATACAACCGTTTATCCCTTATTTTACTTCCTTAGGGGTCGAATTTCTAAAATTCCTTTCTTAACGGATGTTTTCATCATAAAATGCATCATCTGTAAAAATTTCAACTAGGCAAACCCTGTGGTTGGCTCTGTGTTCATTAATCAGTCAGGAAAAACGATTATATATATATCGATTTACATTTACTACGTGTATGTACCTACTCATATGTTTAAACATTTGATTTACTTTGTATTATGGTCCCGGAATCGAATCGTAACAGTCATACTTTCCCTGCAATAATATGGTTGTTGTATTAATATATTCTAACTGTATGTATTTATTATTAATATGTAAAATATGTAAATAATACTGAATACAATGGAATAAATTAATGATGCAGGTATGTAGGTAGTACAGTTAATTATTTTCATGAAATAAATTGGTACCTACCTAGCGGAGAGTCTGAAATAACTATCTAAGTACCTAC
This sequence comes from Craniophora ligustri, assembly GCA_905163465.1. NCBI lineage: Eukaryota > Metazoa > Arthropoda > Insecta > Lepidoptera > Noctuidae > Craniophora > Craniophora ligustri. Next base: position 7,811,038 of record LR990956.1, read on the forward strand.
GTAAAATTAAGTGAATATTTAAAATTATTTTATGACGACATGATAAGCTTATCGGCGTTGTTTATTTAATGCTTTATATAGCACTCTCAAGCGCTAAAATATATAATATTAAGTTCGATTTTAGGTAACGTGACAGAAAGAAATGTTTGATGTTTTCATAAAAAAATGTCGGTCGGTAGGTTCCTGTTAGGAAAAACGAATAAATGTAGGTAATCCTAAATCTATCTACCTATTATTATTATACGTTTGACTTAGGTAGGTACCTAGGTATAGTCCGTACCTACACACAACCAAAGTCAATTTAAATTTTTATATGGAACTTAGTACCTACCTTCACCATAACCTAAGCACACAGACCCAATAAAAGAAATAAGTAAGAAACTAAATAATATTATTTAGCACAGCACTACTTTAATCAATTTGTATATAAACCTAACATAGTTACAGGTATTAGTGGCTTAAAAAAGACAAGTTATTTAAGAATTATCTGATTCTTATACTAGTACATATATCCTGTATTGTAGAAGCCACTGTCTTTCATTCAGGTATATCTTGCTTCGATAGTTAAAAAAGAAAATAAATTCACATACCTACCTAATGATATATGATAATTAAATAATACATTTATAGGTAACTAACTGCTTTTATGTATGTATGTGAGTGCGTGTAAGTGTAGAACTTGGTAGCTAACCTAGCTTATATATATTTATATTGTATATATTTATATTATAGCTACGATTATTTACCAAATAGATAAATTACAATTTATTAGGTCTGTATCAATCACACTAAGTATTAAATTAAAAGACAAAGGTGATAATTGTAAATGGAGATGTATTTTGTTGTTGTTTTCATATTGTTTCTTTGTATTTACCTATCTAAGTATTAGGTAAGTACTTTAAGTGGTAATTACATTGCTATTTAGTACCTTATTGTAAAAGGTAAATGTTGTATTACATTTTTATTATTCAATAGTTTGTTAGTAAGACGTTTTCGAATGACGTTTACAGAAAACATAATATATTTTAGTATAAAAATTTATTGTCACGATTATAATAATGTGAACTGTATTGATGGAAACCCAATAATTGAATAAATTAAATAAAAGACTAAGATTTATGACGACAATTTGTAGGAGCCGTCTAAGAAAGCTAATTGATTTTAATAGTCTTGATCGATTTATTACTTTATAAGCTCATGAAACATTTTAAAATTATCTGATAATTTCCTTTCGACTCGATGACACATGTTTAACCCATCACAGAAGTTATAGGTACTAGGCGGTATACATTTAATGGTGATATTATTATTTATATTTTTTCAGCGTCTACACCAGTCCCACGCATGGAAACCATCATCGAGCCTTGCCAGAAGCCAGTGTCCAACGTATGTATGTAACGCCATAGGCATCCACATATTTTTCATACTATTTTTTAATGCTAGCTATTTCCGTAACTGATTTATGAATACATACATAGATACAATAAATTATGATGTTGATTTAATGCGATGAAACAAGTTGATTCGTAAAATATTTTTTCTTTCAACTATGCTAAGATCCATTAATATAAGCATTAATAAAACGAAACTGGTTTAATTAAAAGAAATGAATTATATGTAATATTTGAAATGGTTGATTATATCTTCGATGAGACCATTATATATTTACAATCTCCAATTTATCGTTAATTATTTACTGGTTTCATAAAAGCTTTAATATTAGGATTCACTTAAAATTAATATCTACTAATAGATATATTCCTTGTTAATTGGAGCGAACGTAATAATTCGATAGTTTAAGTATACCTACATGAAAATGACGAAGCTTTTTATAGGTATGACCTTTCCATTCACATTTGACAAGTTAATCGCCCATTTTGCATGAAAAATAGTCAACAATCGTAGTCAAATTTGTAAGTAAAGATATCTTAATGAAAATAGCTTCAATACAAAGGAGGTTGGGCACAAATAAATGGGATGTCTCTAGTAATAACAACCATGCATACCTATATAATCAGAAGCACTTTTCATAACTGATACCTACTATTGTGGCTAATCCCAAATCAGTGATAGATAAAGTTACAGCTGGAAGAAAAAACTGTTATTGTAGTAAAATACGATTTATGGGACATTCAACGATACACCACACGATACACCTGCCTACAAACCAATAAAGATGGTCAAAATAAGTAGGTATCTACTTCCAATGAAAATCAAAATGTTAAATAGATATTGTTTTTATTTTAGCTGTAACATTTTCCTCACAATGACTAGACAATGATCATCATACTAACAAATGATAAACATGAAAATAACTTCAATATTATTAGTCGGTCGGGACAATTTGTCGCATCCTCCTCCATGGAAAGAGTTGCGTTTTAATTAACCTTTGCTGTTAATGGTGATTTTTCATCAAATCATTAGTATTAGTCAGTTATCTTCATATAGATAACTTGATTATAAAATCGCAGGTCAAGGTCCAGAAATAACAGAATATGTTTTTTTCCGTTAATAGCGAGTTTTCCGCGGATAAACGTTTTATGTGTGCGTTAACACACGTTATAATAATTAGCTGATTATTAAAAACACTTAACAATATCACAAATCATCGATAACTTTATGCGGAAGCAGAACGCAGTTTAAAACTTTCTTAATTAGCCACACAGGTGTGTACCTACTGCATTTAAAAGTTATATCATTAAAATAAACATAATGTATGGGTACATAAGTACCTTACTCCCTGCATATTAATTTACTGAGATTTCGAAAACCCGACTTGATCCACTACTTACTGGCCCTACTAGGTATATTGTCAAATTAACGATTTCGAATATATTATTTTATAAATTTGCTTATCAGCAACAATATACTTTCACCGTTTTAATATTTTAAATTCTTTTTTATAAATATTATCTACCTGCTTATATCACTTGGTCTTGGCCAGAGCTTTTAATATTCCATTCATAAAGCGATTTTTTTGGTGGCTATGGTGTTTTGAAATGCGGACAGATAAGTGAGCACCGACACAAAACATGATATAATCCGGGATAATGTTGCGGTGGAGGATTAAATAACTCATTTGTAGCGAGATGCCGGCGCGTTTAATAGTTAGTTGTAAGCAGAAGGATTAGTGGTCTCTGTTTGTTGGTATTTGGCAGTAGAGTGCTCTGTGGCATTCGCAAGGACTCAAAGAGGCTGTCGCGCGCCGCCCGCCGCCCGGCCGCCGCGTTACGCACAAATATAAAAAGGCTTTAGTGTGCCGGTGCGGATATTCATTGCACGACATTGTCCAACTCCTACCTTTCCTCAAAGTAAGCTTCCCGTTTCGAAATAAAGAAACTTGTTAACTGGTTTTTGTGAGGATTGCCAAACTATCAAATACGACTCACACAACTACGCAGGTATGGATTATATTTATGGAGAAGTAGGTGATTACAATGTTATAACAATCACCATTAAAATATTTAGTTTTATACATAGTTGATGGATGCTAATTAATCTACTGACAGAAAGTATATAATTTATACATTAACAGTAATTATTATTCATCATTCAAGGTAAATGAACGGTGATATGCATAGTGATCTTTCATTTTAGTTGAAAATAGAACCAGCTTAGATTTATTTATTTATTTATTTATTTATAGTTAATTAACACGGTACAACACCAATTACATTAATTAACTTAGAAAGAAACACAATATATACAAAAACTATACAATGCAGCCAATTTTCTATAACAAACAATTATTCGCTACATACTAACATGGAACAGTGGACACCCTCGCGTACTGTTTCTCACAGAACATCAAACATACTCGCATTATTTTACTCCATTCGTCCGCAAACACATCGCATTCAGAGTTGGCCGTCAAGAGGGCATTGAGCATCCTTAAAGTGCGACATACCGGCGACTCAGATCTGGCGACAGTTCTACAAGGCAGCAGCGCGAACAGATTGTGCCGACGACATTGCCGGCGATATTTAATGAGTTTTGTATTTAATTTATTAGTCGATCAAACAAATACAGAATATAAGTATTTCATAAGAATATGAATAGGTTATTTCAATCGTTAGCAGATAGAATTTCTGTAATAAATATTTTATAGAGCACTCGTAAAACTAGCAACGAGATAAACTGACCATAGCGTCTAGCGGCCGCTATAATAAAATTTGACGACGTGTCACTCTGTTCAATAAAGACATTTCTTTTTAATCAGTAATGATCGATTTATATTATAACAATATTTCTTTTTATTTAATCCGTGAAAGTATTTCCAATTAAAACATCTTATTATTTGTAAGCTAATTTATAGTATTTAATATAAACGATAAAGTGAATCAAAGTCAGATAGTGTAAGAAGTTAGTAAAACAATGTAGGTAAGATTAAATTATGATGATGACACAATAAATTTCACAGGGAAATACCTAGGTATTTACTAAGACACGAAATATTTATTTTTTAAATTAAATATTTTTGTTTCTATAATATTCTCTGATTAACAACAAAATTATTTTCTGCAAGAAAATAAATATATTTTTCAATACTAAATGTAAATAACTATTTATCATTAACAGATCTTCTAATATCTATTCAGATACTGTTAGACTAATTCTATTAAAGCCCTATTAAAAATTCTATTCAAAGTTTAAGTAAAATCAGGAAGTTCATCCGGAAGTAGGTAAAAGTGGAAGAAGGTTATCAGGAAAGCATTTTTTAAAATTAGGTATAATAATATTCACGCTGCCACTGTAAGAAGCGGCAAGGCATAAGTGGAATAGAATTGTTTTATAAACTTAGGAAAACATACCAATCAATACACTCGCTTAGTATTAGGACGTGATATTATTTTTGTAACGCTATCAGAATACATTGACTGAAAATATATATAAATATATATACCTACCTGGTAAAAGTTTCTATTATTGTTATGTCGGCCCTACTCTAATTTTGATATTGTAAATAGTGATGTATCACAATGCCTATAAATAGGCTATAAGTTATTATTTTAATCTAAATAATGAACTGTGACATCATAAAATCAACGGGGGGCGCCGCGGGGCGCCATTGTAATATGCTATTAAAATTATATTAAACATGCAAATATTATATGTTGCGTCTTTATTAGACTAATGTGAAACATTAATTTGGGACGAAATAAAAATGTAGGTACCTAATCGTAAAAAATCTTCAGATAAAATTATGATAACTTAATTTTTTAAGGAGGTACCTAAATAGGTAGGTACATCTTAAGAAGTTTTATAAATATGTATAACTAAAATTATATAATGTACCAATTCTCTCTATCTGTTGCCGTAGAGGACCAATCTTTTTTATATAAAATGTTTATGAAAAATAAAAATATATTTAACTTAATTCAATTTAATAAGATTATTCCAAAGTTAAATTTATTTTTAAAAACATGGCAGATGTCCGCACTTAAGTGACAAATATTAAACAACGTTGATAGCCGTTATAATATAAATAATATTGAAAATGATAAAATTTTTAACTGTCTATAAATCAACTAAGATATTAATCTGTGTCAATGATTTTTGTAATTTCAATTTTGTTCAATGACAGGTCATATAAAACAACATATTTCAAGATCATTAAAAAAAAACAATATTTTTATATAATAAGAAAATCTTGTACAGTGTTGTCAGGTATTTATTTATTTCAATCCTTGGCGGAAAACAGGTGAATTATGTGCCGTCGCAAAAGTAACTATAAATTTTATATTTAAGTCGGATTTTCCTTATCAACACTTAATTATTCAAAACTGACAACTGTTTTTTAATAACATAATCCTACTATAACTCTAAAATATTGTCACAAGCTACAGTAAACATGACATAATAAATTAAATTATAAATACTATTTGAATGATACCTGTCCAGATTATTAATAGTTGTGTCCATAAAGTTGGACACGGTGGCTAACAGTTTAAATGCAACATAATAGCCTACAAATAAATGCTGAGCCACAATAAGCTTTCTATTTATAACCGTGGTAATAAACAATTTGAAATTCGACCTATTGGTTGCTCGTAACCGTTTTTTAATTGGACCATTTAAGATATTTAGCGCGCGGCAGTGCCACAGCCAAGTTCTACAATGTAACCAGTACACCCGGTAACGTTCACAAACTATTTATTTTTACATATTTCTCTTCCTGTACGTACAGTTAAAAAGTTCCGGTACCTATGTTATATATTTTCCGGCAACTCGAAAAATCTAAAATTTTATCATTAAAGTTGCAACTAATTTCAAATTCTTAGGTCAAGCTTACAGTTTCTACATTTAAATAATTTTTAGAAAACTGTTGCGTTTGATTTAGTTTTTTTCTTCAATATCTGAATTTAATGTTATTTTCACAAACAAAAATATTTTGAACTTCAAAAGTTACAAAAAGGAGCTTTAAAAGTTTTATTTGAGCATTCAAAAATTTACAAAAAAAATGTAAACTACATACCTCCCTAATAACTTATGTTTCCTTTTAACTATCTACGTACGTAATATTATTGTCAAGTGTGAAAATTCACTGCACTGTTTACTCACCCCGCTGGTGACGAATTTTAGTGCTCACTTTCTCATGTATGCCAAATTTTATCGTCGCTAACTGAATCATTTTATCGGTACAATTATCAAATCGTGGATTCAACAATAACGTATCGACAAAAACACATATAATTCCTCCTCAGAGTGGGTCACAGGTCAGCCGGGTATGATGTGGCGGAGACGTCGTGTGAGATGTGCTGTGGTGAGATGTCGTAGTGGATGGTTAAGTACCGATGGAGACGCGTCGCACGCAGGAGGGCTTGACGCGCGGCATGTTGTCGCACTGGCGCTGGCGGCTCAGGGCCGGCGCATGGCAGGCGGGCGCTGCCGGCTCGGGCTGTCAGCGCTGCACACCACGCTGGGACACTCGCGCGCGGCGCCGGCTACTCGGCTCGGACGAAGTACACTGTGCGGAGCGGACGCGGCGTGTGACCGAGCGCACCACTCGCCATCTGAAGCGGGACTGAGCGCGAGGCGGCGGGCGGCGGGCGGCAGCGCGCGCGCGCACCAGGTATACGATTATGACAGGGAGGCGGGGCCGTGCTGGGCTCATAAATCAAACTTCGCCCATTCGCACGCGCTACACGGACCCCCCTCCTCCATATTCCATATTCGGGGCGGGGCATATTTTCATAATCATAACGCCTCATATTCATAAGCGACATGTGGTCGCGAGGCAGTTGGCGGCGCGCGAGGCGGCGGTGGGCGGCGCTGACGCCCGCTAGATGGCGGCCACCGTCGCCCCGCGAAGCCTCCCACACCACACACACTAATTGAACTTGCACGTCATAACTTTTTGTTTGTATTGAATAATTATTAAATGGCTTTTTTAATTGCTCAGAGATAAGTTCTTGGTAGTATACGAGCACGAAAACTAGTCGTGGCACTTTTTTAAATAGCTGCATAGGTAACTAATTGATATGCATTTATAAAATATTTATTTTATTATTGTTATTTTTAATAGACTGCGATATTATATCTTGATGTTACATTGTTACATGCACAAATTAATGGGTAACTTACTTGGTCTGTAAGAATACTTAGCAGTATGCATAAGTAACTACATAGGTACCTAATTAAATAAATTGACTTTGACTTTCATATAATTATACGTGATGTAGAATACATAGTAGATAACAAACTACTAGTTAGGTGGAAAATATTTCTTGTTTAATAATGTTTTGGTGTAATAAAAATAAAGATTTTAGTATCAATTATCTTTATAATTAGATAGATAGTTACAGGTCATTAACCTATTAAGATGTTTATCTATTAGGTATTGTAAAAAGCATATAAACGTATAGCTAGTGTTTTGTTGACAAACATGTATTTGTGTGTCATTATAACTGAGTCCACATGTTAGATGTTTTGACACACAAAACAAGTTTCAATGAGGGCGGTATTATCAACCGCAAGTCATTGTAGTGACAGCAGCGTAGTAGGACCTACTATCAAGTATGTAGGTAAGGTATCCACGAGTACCTGATATTATATATGATTATGATATGATATCTATTGCTTTATCATGAAATATATCATGTAAATGATTTTGCTTTATGATGGGTACCCACCCATCATAAAATATAATTTACCAACCTTGAACAATATACTTATGGGTTGGATTCCCAGGTTAAATATTTGAGATCTTAGTTTTTTAAGAAATTCTCAGGAACAGTTTAGATTTGTGCCCGATTAATGGCAATAGGCTCTACATGTGACCTACTACATACCGACAAACTATCAGCAGAAAGATAGCTGTCTACCTCGTCCTTTGGTGATTGCGAGATGCTATGTCACCATTATACCTACCTAATAAAAAATGTGATTAAGTATACTTAATTTAAAAAGCATCACAGCAGGAGTAGAGATCTGCTCCACTCTTCCATATAATATTATGGGTCGGTAAGCGTGTAAAATCCTTGCTACCGACATCCGTAACAAGATCCATTCACTGACCGATTTTAATTTATGAAACAAATTTTACCAGGAATCGTTATGAAAAAGCGAATGGCGGGAGCCATGTCAATCGCTTTGTGTGCTTTAAATTAAATATAACGAATACGTGTGACTGCCGTAACTCGGAGCCGTCCGATATTAATGTGATAGAAGCAATTTAGTCGATTCTGCCAGTCATCGGATCGGCATCGACTAAGCCCGATACTCGATACTATTTCCTTCATGTCATTTGCCGTTGGATGTTGGGGTGGATATTTTTTTTTAATTAACGAAACTATGTAGTGGGGCTGGGATCATTTTGTTGTTGGCGTGCTACCGGTTTTTTTGGTTGGTTGATTTGATTTGTTCTGTGTTCGATAAAGTAGAAGTAATAAATAGATAAGTAGGTCCATACATATCTAGTTAGGTATAGGTAGTTCAGTAGATATTTGACTGAAACTAACATTTTCTCGTCATCATTGTCTGACTAATGTGTTAAGGGCTCAGGGTAGGTAGTCTACATGTCGGCTGTCTAGAAAATTAGGTACTTTGTTGAATAGTTGAAATGGGCAAGCATCTTCTCATTGAGATTTAAATTGCAGCTCCCTGAGTCCAAATATAAAACTCTTATTACAACTTTAATACACTTGTTAGCTACTGGCGCAGGAGTCAGAGAAAATCTATATTTGCACTTTATTTTATGTCAATAAACAAATTATTATTATTAATTTTTAATGCTAAAATTTCTAATCACAGTCACTGGCAAGATACCTACCAATATAATTCTAGTGAAAGATTCTTAGTTACGGAAGGTCTTAAACCTGCAAAGTAACATATCAAGTTATGTGCCCGAGACGTCGAATTCTTAGATATTACGAACCTGCAACATAATTAATTAGTTACCTATCTAATAGGTAGATACTTACTAACAAAACAAGCATATTTATTTGTTTGTCCATCCAAGCGATTGTTTGAAATATAAATTTGATCATTCGGTACATCTACCTACTGGTTGAATTTTAATTGGGTTTGGATCGAATTGATAAGTTAGAAGTATTATTTACCCCATTTAATAACGTAGGTTAATAATATTACCAGTTAGTAGGTAGGTATTAAATGGGTCCATCATCACTCATCAACTAATTTATTGTCCCAATGTAAGATAGGACCTCTTCACAGACTGAGAGGGGTTAGATTCTAATCCACCACGCTGGTTTAGAGCAGACTTAACACGCCGTTTTGAAAATCTCTCAGGCATGTGTTTTTCCCGATGTTTTCCTTTACCGTTTAAGCGAGTCATATCTAATTTATTATTAAAAGGCACCTAGAGGATTTCGAAGAGTCAGCCCATTCAAACCTTATAGCTAAATATTTATGATCATTCAAAACCATATTAGGTGCCTATAACGATACAAGGAATCCACTTCAGTTCAAAAGCAATTAAATCACCAACACTGGAATCTCCCCTTTTGACTTAGGAAATCCCACATTATAATTAACGGAAAATCTTAGATATTTCAGGAGCACATTACTTGCACTATAATCGCCATTAAAAATAATTAGCCGGGAGCTATGTTGTTGTTTTTAACCTCAGTCGACTAAATAATTCCTGTTTATGATGACACCTAATCCCTTATGAATTTAATGTGAGTTCCCTGAACGGCACTATGGAGGTGTTATTTCAGATCCATCAGTGCGGCAGTTAAACAGAAATAGCACCAGTAACACAAGTCACACACGATTTAAATACACAAATTTTTGAAAACGTCTGTTTATTTAAGCTAAAGCACGCGCCGCTACTCGCTCCGTCTCGTGAACGCCCTTGTCTTACGTATATTTTGTTTGATAATGTTACAACGTGTTACACATTACCAAAAATTCATAAAGATTGCGTTAAATACCTGTCCATTATCGTTGAGCTATATTTTTTACTGCTAACAGGTGTCGAGTATGCGGGCAATGTTGAGTTGGTTAGAGTGGTATAATGTAGGTTTATGTTAGGCAAAACGAGGGTGAAATTTTTAAATTGACCGTCAAAATGATGGCGTCTGTATAAATGAGCGGTGGGCGTGCGTGGCGGTGGCGAGGCGGTGGCGTGGCGGCGGACGAGCGACGTGGCGCGGACGCGTTCATAAATTTGAATATGGAAGTGAGTTCTAATGGTGTCGCTGTTTATTTTTACTGCACCCCCAGAGCCGTACGCCCGAATGCGACGCCGAATTTATTTCCATGCATTTTAATATCTCCCTCTGAATAGCTATTGCCATTTTCACGCGGTTTTATTGCGAAGTCTATAGTCGTGTTATGTTCTTTGTTTTGTTAGGCCCGCTTTACGATCGTGTGCGATGGACAATATCGGTCGATGAAGCCCCGTAAGGTTTCGAGGGAGCTTCGAGTGTAATTAGCGCCAGCCGGAACGCTCATTGAGGCGATAATAAGAGTGTACTGTAATCATGTAAATTTCCTCGTTTATGAAGCGAATTTCTGAAGGAATACCGAGGCGAGTATGTCAGTATTAAGTCATTAAAAGTGGACATTGATTGATTGGAGCTTTTGCAAAGGGCACGCATCGCGGAAGCGCACGCAACTCGTAGGTACGAAACACTTCAGTTTGTTCATTCACTTGTTTACACTTCACTCAAGCGTAACTCATATTTCCATTGATGGACAATCATCTAAATTATCATCGGGTATGGTACTTGATACCTACCTATAATTAATTAGGAGTGAACGAAAGCAATTTAAAGACCCCTATCGATATAGTTCAAATCCATATAAGTATCGATTTGAATGATTGCTGAAGTTGCTATGTAAATAATTAGGTTGCTACATGTAAATGTATATAAAACCCAAGTGCGGTGTATTTGAGATATGTAATTTCAATTTTATTACCTATTTAAGATAGGTGGCTAACTAATGGAACAATTAGGTACTGTATGTATCTGTATTGTGCTTTAAATAAAGCATGCTGTAGATGAGTAAAACAATAACAACCATACAATGTTGTATACAAATGTATAATAAGTTGCAGGACGGCGTGCGTGTTAAGTCATTATTATGTCTCGCCGCAGACATTGAGATGAAATTTTAATACTTTAAAATTATACAGAAAAATATTGTCGACGCAGCTCGTTTACAAACAACACTTAACTTGTCAAAATGATGGCTGTATGAGAACAGCTCGCGAGCTCAAATGCGCTTTGGCGTATTTTACTAAACACAATCATTATTATGGCTTGCTAACTACAGGTGATTTCCATCTTTATCAGTTTTTTTAATACGCTCGTCGGCCTTCATTGTTTGCGGAGGTACCTACTTATATCGCCACATTTAATACTCAAAACTACTAATTTTAGTGTGGTAGTTTTATGTAATTTATATTTAAGTGCGATGATTAGGTAAATATTCAGACAACCGGTTCTGAACGATTACACGGTCGTGTATTATGGTTAAGTTATGGTGTCAATGTTAGTACTTATGTATAAGTAGGTACCTACATATATACTTACTTTGATCTTTTTATAATTATGAAGTTGTCATGAATATGTTGGTAATTATATTCTAATGAGAAGTATTAGTTGCTATGATATTGATCTCACACAAGGACCGGACATCTTTATTATTGATTTATGTAAATATGTCCTCACAGGTACATACATATGTATATAATGTCAAGATTATGATCACAAAGTGTATGCAGGGACCGTAGCGCGTGGCAGACACAGAGACAATAATATCTTGGATAAAGTTATAATTACTTAGGTAAAAGTACTTATCTACAATCTTACTGCAGGGTAGATTTTTTAGATTCCAGAATGTTTAGGCACCTACTCGTATGTGTAATTAGATTCCTACTAGTTGAAAGTTAGTGCAAAAAAGTGTTTTATAAATTAAATGATACCTATACCTAATATAATAAGTATTCTATTATAACAACCAGTCTCCTTTAAGCGGCTCTACCTTTAAACCCCTAAATCAACATAAAGCTAACTTAAAATGGAATAGTGGCTAGGTATTCATGTAGGAGTCACAACGTCGGATATGTCCAAGCTTTAAAGGGATAAGTAGTGTACAAGTCAAAATATAAATCTTGCGTAGGGGTAGTGGGGAGCGGGTGGTGTCTCTCTTGAAATATAAAAGTGTTCGGGGGCACTCAGCGGCCGGACGCTCATATTTTGTTATTTTATTTATATTAAAAGTAATGGTTCGCCGCGAGCCATAATGTTCTAGATGGTTTTTGCGCATTTTTCTCTTTTCTGTGTGTCGTATATTTTCACTTAAATGACGTAGGTACGTGACGGTCGCCTCCGTTAGTTTGTATCGTGCTTTATGCGCTTAACGACCTTTAATGTGTCGTGAGATTAGGTAATAATGTGTTAAGATGAATCTGGTAATTACTAAAAGCTCCGTATTATTGTTGAATTACATTAATAAATAGTAAAAATTGGGAGGTGGAAATTATACTATTGGATTGCAATTTTTGTTGACATGTTAACTGACCTCGTTATGATAGTGAGACAAGATACCCAAGTTTTGCTTTGTAAGTAATCCCATTCCTAAGAATTAATAAACAAAAGTTACCCTCTTCGCTTCGTTTCGTCTAACCTATCATGGTAAATTATTAGTAATCACTATGGTCAACTCAATCACATAAGGATAAACCATAATTGGCAAGTACATTGTCTAAATAATTTAATTTAATTGCTTACGCTACGGTATGTAGCTAGTATTTTTTTCTGAAGGTATAGCCTCAAAAATACAATGTTACAGAACAAAGCACGGCCTGATTTATTATTGTATAAGTACACATTAATGTTAACAAAGTGTATCGAGCGCTAGTGTGCCGCGCAGCTCCGCTGTAGAGGTGCTTCGCCGACATCGCGCCGTCAATTTACCTACCATAGTTTTATGCTATCATAAACAAGAAATACAGACATCTTCACTATAATGTAATGTAGGAAAACGGTGGGCGCCGTTTGAACCGAAAGCGGGCAAGCGTCCTCGAGAGGTGACCGTATTGCGTTTGTCGTAGAGGTGATATCCGCGACTCCTGTAGCGTCGTAGCAAGTGCGGGTTGGCAGCAATCTGCACAAGCAGAAGCGAGGTGTACGCGAGGTGCTGTGGTGGCGAGGCGCAGCGCGGCAGAGTGCACCCTGCGCCGCCGTCGCGAAGGGCTCGTTCGGCGCGGCAGCCGGCGACGCTGGTGGCGGCGTTGCGCGGCGTCGCTATTCCGGGGAAGGCACTATCTCGGGTGCAGCGGGGAGGCCGCCACCCCCTCGTAAATAACGCGCGCTGGCGAGCCGGCGAAGCACCCGTGCCAGATTCTACAGCTAGAAACAGTTAAACGCTCATAATTTCGTGCTGGTTAAGCTTATCTTTGTCTCGTGTACGAAATTTCGCTGTGCCGTCCCCCTCGCGCGTTGTTGTGGACATATTTTATTTGTTGCAACACAACGTTCTGTCGCGTCCGGGGCCAAAGTTATAATTGTAGTTCGACATACCAGTCCAGCTTCTGCATAAAGTTGCTCAGCGACGTTTACATTGTTGAAATAACTTTATCTGGTTAATGTTTTAAGTTTACTTACTTTGATTTATTCGGAACTCTCAGAAGGATTAACGGTGCTTGGCACGTACGTAGCTAATAAGTGCAGCGCTTTGATTTCCCTCCGATAGCAGTTGTGATCATGGATACTATTTTCAACTGTGAGGTATTTCACAAAAATATAGCTATCGTGCTTTTAATTACATACGCGAATGTTACATAGGTGCCGCTTAGTTAAGTTCACATAAACATTTCTGCATAACCAGTGTCGTATAGGTTTTCGTATAGATGTACGGTGAAAAGGCATTCGAGTATGGTGCGATAGTGCGCCGAGAGTCCCGGGGTGGGAGGTCCCTGCCGGGGGAGGGAGGGTGGTGTTAAGCCGGTATCATCCCGCCTTATCGCGGCGCGGCGGTTTCATAATAATTTTAATACTCCGGGTGGCAACTCGCGGATTTCCGTCGCATACTTTTATAAGCGGTTTTGGTTCCCCGACGAGGCCGGGTGTCACCCTCGCGTGCATGCCTTCAATCTCTGCGTCGGTGACTTGCCGCTGAGTACACCCGCGGGATTCTTTTTACTTTTCTTTTGACATTTATTGCCACGTTTTTGACTTGTTTACGTTGTTCGTATAGGCAGATTTAATTTGTTTAATAGGTGCTCTTTATTAGATTTGTCTTGTGACAGTTAGTGTAATTTTTATTTCGTTTTGGGGAATTAGGTAATTGCGAACGGTATTTTATTTTATTTACAAAATTATTCCATGACAAGTTCACACGTCCAATTGATTTAGAACAGTATAAAATCTGCCGACAAAAAGAATTATGGGGAACAAGTTTATTCCTTTACTTAAGATAAACTTGCCATCTCTTGTAAGAGTGGAAATAATAAATAATCACTTACTTTATCCTAACTATTATTTCTCTTATTAGCGATATTAGGGTTCCAAAAAGACCCTTAATTACGGCCGTCGGATAGCGTTATGCGAGATCAGCCAATTTGCCAAAATGGATATAACAAATGACAGGAGTGATAGAGGCGCTTGAGTGTAACATTAATAGAGAGGCAGGTAGAGCCGGGGGGCGGCACTAACGACCGTTTTTATCCAGGGCGGGCGGATGATGGATGGACCTACTTCCGGCCGCGACGTCCGCACTTCCGCCGTTCCTTTTGTATATTTATCAACATTAATTTCAATGTGCTACAAGATAGGTATATTTTCCTATTTTACTTACAGATTTTTCAGGGATTGCACGTCGTGGAATTTGTATGGAGTGTTTCTTTAATACGTATTTACTAGCACAAGAAAGTCTGAGTAAGATATTTTTATCTGTTAAATACATTTGAGTGTACGGGCTAGATATTTTAGGCATAAACAATCGGATAAACGGTAATTCATTACTGTTGCGAGTTATTTTCGTTCGCATTCATACGAGAGAGCAAAAATAGCTGGTACAGGATAACACGGCTAATGATGACGGACACGGCTAACGGCTGCTTTATTGTGGACTCTCCCTATTTAACATGACAACATTATATTGCGAATAAATGTTGATAAAACTGACAAACAAATGCGAAAGGGAAGAATCATTTGTTAGAGCAGATTGGTCTTATTGCCAGTAGTTTAGTTGTTCTTAGCTCTGTACGTACTTACCTAATTGAGATTTTAAATTGAATATATTTTGAACACAATTTAGATTTGTTTCTACTTAATTTGTGTGCGCATATTGTTCGTGGAATCAGAAAGTAGTTGAATATATAATAATAAATTATACCATAAAATAAGTTGGTCTTGGAAATATTGCTTATTGTTAGAATTTAAATAATAATAATATGCTTTTAAAAGCTTTTTGAAAAAAAAAAACTTTATAAATTTTGCTATACAATGACTTCAATTTCCGCTACTGGGAAATATTTGTGAAGTCTATCGTGAAGTCGAATTGTACGCTACAAGTAGCGGGTTTGATATCCGGTCGCAACTGATGTTGGTATGGCCGACATGTAATTGTTCTGAGCCTTTAACTTTAACTTTGTATATGTATACCCAATGCAATACAAGGAAAAACATGTGGGGGCTAAACTTTTTAAGTACCTAGGTATCGATTGAAATGATCTGTTCCTTTTTAGTAACGGCTAAATTCACATTCGATAGTTTTCTTTTTTGGACATTATGACACAACGCCATCTAGTTCCGAGGTAAGCAACGAGGGCTTGTGTTCGGGATACTAGATGGTTGATATACTACATATATTGTTTTATTTTAATAAATACATACATAGTATTATACATAGATAGGTACATCCATGACTCGGATACAAATGTTTATGCTCTTCACACAAACATTTGTCCTTACCGGGATTCAAACCTGGGACCCATAGCACAGTAGGCAGTGTTAACTACCGCTGGACTAATTGGGTTAAATAGATAGTCTTTAATTGAACATTTAATGGTGAAAATGTTTCATTGATTTAATATTTATTTGCTGATCTATAAAATACTGATTTGTAGATCTATAAAAACCACGCAAACAGTATCGCAAACATACATACGCCTATATCCCCGAAGGGGGTAGGCAGAGTACAAGTTTACTCCAAAATTTTGCGCGTATAATTTAGGCTCTATATACCTACTTACTTACATAAATCCAAAATCCGAGCTGTTACTGAGTAGTTGTGTCAGACGACCACTGGACTAATGACGCAACAACACAAAGTATTAACAAATTGTAACGTAACGTAGATATTGGCCCGTCGTTTACTAAGCTCCGAAGAAGTTTTCCTCAAACAACAATTCAAGATAGATTCTATCAGATGATTGCTATAAAGTCCGTGGGATAGCAAGTGTGTGAGGGAGACTATACAATAGCACGTAGTATGAAAACGTTTGTATGCTGTGAAGCAAGTCTATGATAACTCGTACAACTAACTTATTGGAATTTTATTGCGGTACATTTTATTGCTCATCTTCATTAACTCATTGAACAGTTAGATACTGCTGATTAGTTACCGACACTCGTTATCTATAACTTTAATGGATATTTTACGTAGTCGGCTTGTATTAAAATTTGCAATTACCATACTTCACGTCTACATATACTTTATACTCATCGTAAGGCGATATACTAGCTGCCTATGTTCAAAGGCTGAATACAATTACGCTGGCAGCCCACGCTCATTGCGATGTGTGACTTTCATAACTCATGTACGAAACAAACAAACTATAAAACAGTTTAAATAGCAATTCATGCAAATAACTCCAATTAATTTATATTCGTGTTCATAACATGGTTTACATCGAGCGCCCTGCGTACCTACGTACGTACGTATCTTCACCCGACTTAATTGAATTTATAGGCACGTCGTCAAATGAATATGAGTAGTACACCCGCAATGTTTTCTGTACTTAATGATGGCTTATTAAGTATTCGCTGCGCCTCTGTGGAACGGTGAGAACCTCGTAACATAAATTTTGCGTATTATTTACGTTGACAAACGTGCATTATGAAATTATAATGTCTTGATTGATATGCGGGAGAGCGTCCGGCCGCGAGTAGGACGTGTGAGCCGCTGTCCACACGTACCTTATTGTACTAAATACTTGAGCGATGCTATGGACTAGCGCCGGCCTCAGATGTGTGCGAATTTTATTGCCCCTATGCTCTAAATACCATAGTTTTATGACCATATTTAAACTTATCAATAGACACTTAAAATGTTATATTCCTGTAAATATATACTAAGTGCATCCGTGTACAGATATATTACAACACACCCGCATATTTATACCTGAAAACCCACACACACTACATAGATCGATAGAAGAACACGTAATCTAATAGTTATATTAACCTACTTATTCGGAACGAACAGTTGAAACATTCACAAATTGTATCACCCTGTCAAATAATGAGGTCGAAAAGTCACAACAAATGTAAGAAAAGTTTCGATTATAAATTATATTTAGAACATTACGAAGAAGTGTATGATCTACTTACACTTACCTACATTGACGTAGTTTCGTAGATAGATTCGCGCGAGTCGAAATAAAGCGAGCCAATCAATATTAACACGCCGCAAACAGCGTAAATTGTTGCCTAATGCCATACACGCACACAGCCACACGAGCCATCCGTGAACTAGCCAGGGTGCTCATTTTCCGCGTGCGCTCGGAGAACATATTTCCCATTACACTAAGGTTCATTTACAATTTATGTTACTTTATTGAAATGAACGGCGCTAGAAGTTAAGATTATAGTCTCATGATGTAGGTTAGCTAGAGAGTGGTAGAGTTCTATGTTGAATGTTCTATTCGTAGCATGCTAGTGACTAGTTTTGTTTCGGTTTTAATATGACAGGGAAAGATATTTAATACTAGAAAAACAATCTACAACGATATGAATCAGAAAAACAACAGGTGTATTGTATCACCCTGTATGCATTGCGTATTACATTTACACAAGAAGCACATACACACACAGAGGTGGCGCTCCGTGTCGGCACATACGCATGCACGCACACTACACACGCCGGCCGGCCTGTAATAACTCGGAACCACAATAAATCAATGTGATTAATGTCATTAAGCACTGTGTGCCGGCCTCTCTATATTCCGTCAATATGCACTGTTTTACGACATGCCGCGCCACGATAATTAGTCAGCTTTGTTAGGACCGTTGACGAATGTTATGTCCGATCCAAACGCTACGTAGAGAAATTAGAGCAATAAAAATATGTATACGAGCGACATCTGCGGTTCCAATGACGAGGAAAACTACATCGAGGCACCAATGTGACATGTTAGATGAGATCAAAGAGAATGTATAACGGAGCGTTCATAAACACGTCACTCACGCAAAAAATGAACTCTGCTATTTCTCAAACTATGAACACAGTCGGCATGAGATTGATAACTATTTGGTAGGTACCATTCCTTGGTCAGATTCCCAAGATGCATGTTTATCATACGTCCGTTTGATGGATAGGCCGTAATTATTACGATTAGAACGGCATCGCAAATCATGGGAACGGCGAGGACAGGCTGCACTAGTTGACATCGTTATCGCGGCCTCAGATCTCGATTGTTGGCTCTGGGACCATACAGTTGTGTTCGCTGCGTTTGGACCGCGCGACCAGTTTCATACTTTATTTCATCTCTTGTTCACGGCGCATGATCAGTACACGATGCGTAGCTACACTGTTACAAATGTATCCAGCATCGACTCTGTGGCCCATTTAGATCTGCGATACTGCAATTTGCTGAAGGACAGGAGTCGCGCGTTGGCCGCTCTGACTTGTACGCAGGAATGTCTTGAGCACTAAACGTGATCGCTTAGCTGATTGTCCTAAATTGATTGTGTTCCGACATTATTCAATTACATCACGCACGTGCAACTTAGGAAACAGTATTTTGATTGACAGCTTAGCTTCTTTTTTGTATAATTTACTTTTGTCCCGGACCTGCTTACTAAAAAAGTACGTACCTACAGAAGTTGTACAGGCTACTTAGTTAGTAATTTCACAAATGGAAATTACAAAGTACATCTATTTGTTCGCTTAAAGAAATTATTCCAATTGCAGTAAATAAATTGCTCCATTATTCAGTTGACCATTGATTTTATATCCATGCATTATCTAATGCGGAAGATATAAATTATTAGCGATGTTTCAACAACGTGGTGGTTGTTACACATCCTAACACTTGGTTTCGGAATTTTGGTTTCAAATGAAGCTGTGGCTATTGGAAGGTAACCTGGCAAAAATAGATTAGTAACATAGTCTTAATGTGGTGCGGTGAGGTGGCGGGGCTATTGTGGCGGCGGTCAGGATGCCGATGACCATTTCGGTTGCACGCTTCTGCTGCAAAGTTCGCAATCAAATAAATATTTCGGCACAATTAAGAAAACGCCGACGAGGGTAGCACTCGTGACAATCGGCTAACAGTGCGCAGTGGAGCTTCTATTGCGTCTGGATAAATTTGACCCTAACACTAAATATTGTATATTTGATAATGATTTAGAATTTTGATATTGACACATGATTAGTTTTATCGAATACGTTCACTATAGAAAATTCATGGGTAGGTTAAATAGTTTGTAATAAAGTACACACATTGACCCATTACTTTAAATAACGTGTGTCATAAATATTTGTAATAAGTATTTATTTGCGACCGTTTTCCAGTAACATGTAGTTGAGACGTTAGTCGCCGCGCAGTATCCACTCTACGCATCTCTGAGTGCGTGCTCTCCGCTCTGCCCACATCCGCTGAAGTATTTTGTTTATTGCTAATGCGATTTTATTTTTTATTGCTTTTTATTTATCTTTATTCAGCGATTGCGGTTTATTGTATTAAAATAAATAAGAATTCTTGACTTTTTAATTTTATTTGAAGCGAAGTACACGACAGTGCCGCGAGGAGAGAAAGAAATAAATTTTAATAAGCGTTTCTTTTTTAAGGCGTGATTCTTCAGTTAAAAGCGATTTATTTTTTATATAAACTTGAAGATAAACCGTATTCATTAGAGATCGACTGGAAAGGGCCTAAAATAAAAATAAACGTGGTCAAGTTGGTGTTGTCGCTGAGTTATTGTCGTTAATCAGCCCTCTTCTGAAGGCATGTTGATTGGAGCCGAGTTCGGCGCGTATGGATGAGCGGCATTGTTCTCTTTATTAACATTTAGCTTAATTATACCGATCATATAGAAGCATTCTTTGTATTTACTTGCCGCTTTGCACCTTTTATACCCAAGATAAATAACTTAAGTTTGAACCTAGTTGCGCACGTGATAAGGTTTGAATTAAGTTCCAGTTACCATTTTATTTTCTAGACTTAGTTACGTGTAAGCAAAAGATGAAGTCGGTGATTATATTCGGAGCTATCATTAAATTATTTTCTACTACTTTCATAGATACTCAGCATGAGAGTCCTGTTATTGACTGAAACTGAAAAAGAAATAATGACATTTATTTCAGTAGGAAATAATTGTTTCGTAAATAAATTATGTACAAACGCAAATCAGAGGGTGCAGTTGTTTTCCTATAATATGGCTACTTACATATTCGAGACGTATTTCTACGAATTTGTTCACGTTCACGACTCCAATCGTGTGTTACCCAACGGAAGTACATAAATAATGTTTATCGATCGATCATCGCCGAGGTAGAGTGACGCACTCGTTAGATTTATGCCTTCATTGTCAGCGCCGTAAACTAGATCTCCATAAAAAGGGACATTTCCTATTTAAAATTTATATTAAAAGACAATGGTTAACAAAAAGTGGGCGCCTCTTCGCGAAGCAGCCCGGCTGCGCGTGCGCACCACGGCGCCAACTGCCAAATCTCTATCGGACGCACGTAAATTACGCCTTTTTACCTGGATTCCTGTTTTGACATATTTAAGGCATTAGTAATAATTATGAGTGCTCCACCCGGCCGGTAATGCTTGTGTGCGTGCCAGTCAGTTTTGACACTATCTTAATGACGGACGTCGGGTGACAATAAATATTGAATCGTTATCGCTTACCTATCCGAGGTTGCGTCACTTGGGTTTAAATCCTAAAATAGACCTCCCAAATTGTTTCTGAACTATGCTTTAAGTTACTTCTTCAGGTTTCAGCGTCAGTGTGTAAGTGTGAAAACTATCGAAACTGGGTGACGGCATTAGGTGGCTAATTGCAAGTATTGGGGTGAGTGCAGAGGTCAGTTAGGGTCGCGCACATCTGCCGTGTTTGTCCTCCCACGCGCTGCACTGCAGTTAACGAGCGTCGTCCAATAGTTTTAATTGCAACCCGATATCTGCACTTTTATGTCATTACAAACAGTGGAAAGATTTGCTATTAGAACGAACATTCGAAATCTGAACTAGTAATGAGAAAATATTGTGTGAATGTGAGTCATTCATCCTTTTCAATGTGTAAATCAATCCGAAACGTCCATCTATTTCAAATAAATTCTTCAACATGACAAAAGTTAGATGTACCTGACCTAACTAAAAGCTCAGCAGTAATAAAAGAATAACTGGATATCCGAAAAACCGATCATGTGTTTCGGGTGGTATGAATAAATCAGATATAGCGAGACTGGCGTAGGCGCCTGCTCGGGTCGGGGTGATCTCCCCGCCGAGTTATAAAACCTCTCAAAAGGTAAACTGAAAGATTCGTGCGTAAATATTAAGGGTTTACGATGGCTAATTCAGTCATTAGAACGCGTCTTTTGTTTATAACCGCGTCGTAGACTTGTCGCTATTCAGAGATAAGATCTGTCTCGTCGGATCGTCATTATTTATGTGAATTTTGACAGAACAGCACTCTAAGGGCAACATGATCACACTAAAATACAATTATTTATGGCAAGTGTGGTCCGCCATAAATTACCCGTCATCGAATTAAGACAAAAGCTAGTGTCGATAAGGCGCGCGATTAGGGCACGGCTCATTGTTCTGACGAATGCGGTACTGATATAGCCAATATTTTTCCACTTTTACGACTTCACTGCGAGATTGCTTTGCTCGTAGGTACCGAGCAAACTCGTACCTACTGTTGAAATTTATAATGTCTAATGGAAGTATTATATAACTTTCTCAATCTAATATAAATGTGTATAAATAAAATTACGGTAAATAAACAACAGAAAGCTTTGGACATGTCGGACGGATATAAAATTTATAACCCTTAATAGGCTATGGAGGGAAGGGTGGATGAAATACGGTTAATGATAAATCCACAAATGAGATTTGCCGGACGTCTGGCCACTCAAAACTGTCGCTCTATTGTCACAGGACACTCTCACCTTATATTACACGGATCAACTAAATATAGCGTGTTCATTTTAACCTACAGGCTGATGCATATTCGCTCGATATTTTATTTTTTTATAACCTAGGTATAAAACTGGGTTCCTATAACCCAGTTTTATGTTTTACGAAGTTTCTTATTAAATTCATAAACGAAATAAACTAAAACTAACTAGGCACTTGTCAAATTTTATTTGTATTAAATTCAAGGTTTATTGTAAGTAGGTCCCTACTCGAAACTATTATTACTACAAAAATGGTTTAAGCTATGGAAAATATTTTTTAGTAGCAGACGATGTGAGATCATTTTAACAAGTTTTATTTGTGATATTGAAATAATTTCTTCATACCTTTCTATTTCATATATTTTTGTTATTAGACATGTTTAGATATTTTTAATAGATTCAAAATAGTAATAAAATGTATTGAGTGGTATCCGACCAGCCTGTAGACTGGTCAGTGGCCTTCAATCACCTACGGTGATGATCCAGATGGACGCGGGTCAGCAGCTGCGTGGTAATTAAGAGGTGGCTGGAAGTGGCATGCGCCGGCGCACAATGCGGTTCAATTGAATGAGAATAATCTTTGCACCCACGCGTCTTTTGTGAGCGTGGGTGGACCGATGACCGGTGCGTACAGACTCCAAAAGTGGCTCTACTTTCGCTGTCTATTTTATTCCAGAGTTATTTACGTAAAAAAATATATTTGTTGTATCTTTACCTAAATCTTACATGTCTAATAAAAAATGAGTAGGTAAGTTAATTTCAATATAAATGCCAAAAAACTATACCCGTAAGTAGAAACCTAATTGTTCTTATTCATCGTTTCAATTTAGAAATTACGATAGTTACCCTAAGCGTATTCCTAAAACCTTCATTATTAATATCACGGTTTAGCTTGAACAGAAGATCGATAGCAGAAACAACATTCTATTGTCATTTCAAATGTTGCTGTATCCAACGACTGACATTTACAATATTCATGTTTGACTCAATTCGGTTCAAATTCACATTTAAATACAAATGTGAATACATATTAGTCGAAGTCGCAAGGTTTGCAAACATTCTCGTGTCATAATAGGCAAATAATACATAAATAATACAATAAGAATTTTATTGGATATTCGTAGCAATTTATAATTATATGTAGAGCATATTCTGTGCAAATACGACGGCGCTTCACACAAAAGCTAACAATTATTGCAAAAATTGCTTTAATGATAAATTGGTGACCGTTTCTAATGGCTACTGAGCAATGAGTGATTCGACCCGGAATCGAACCCTTGCAGTCATAACGTCCTCGACACACAATGACGCTCTCTCGATGATTTATATCTTAATTTGTGCTCAATACCGACATTCCGTTGGAGGCGGTTTTATATTATACTCATAATTCTTTGGAATTTCATTCGATAATTCAATTTTGTCGGACATCGATTCACCTGGTACCTATCTCATTGGTGTATCGCTAATATATTAGAGGTAATAATATTTTAGATAACCATTCAGTATTTCCTGTCGTAAAGGACACATTAAACATAAAGTTACATCGAGTTAACTTTTCTAAGTTTGTCTCATCTGAGGTTTGTTTTTATTTATTTTAATACAGATATGTTGCTTAGGTCCAGTTGGTCAAAGATTCTATTTTAGTATACCTAACAGGTTTGTGCATCAGTAAAACCTAGTTCTTAATAAAAATAATATAATTAATACAAATGGATTCATAAAATTCAAAACGGTTTTTATAGTAGTTAATTAAATAATAACCAAATTTTAAAATTTGGTAAAGCTGCTCTATAACTTTCCTATATTTAAAAAAATCAGCTAACTGTACAACGTCAATAAGTTCATCGTTTGTTTTGCCAACCACTCTTTAAATATAATAATTAAATAATCATGAGGTAGTAATTGAATCATACTTGGATTACTTAAGTACGTAGGTATAATTTTCTCACCTTGCTGAAATTACATTAGATATTTAATTTTTATTTATAAATACTTACAGTGATTACTTACCTACCTATTAATTTTAAGAAATACAATAATATGATTAATTTTTCTATCATGTTAAAATAAAACTATTTAATCGTATCACGGTTTCGTCTGAAATAGTTTTATTTTGATGTCAAACATATATACGCGTTAGTCTTATGGCTTATGGCACAATTAAAGATTATAATACCTGCAAATATAGTCATTGCAAACCACATCTATCGAAGTTCAGGTAAAATCTGACTTCATGCAGAGATATTATTAAATCGTAAATCAGAAAGATATCATGCCGATGCGGAGTATGAGTAACTGCAAATAGATATTATCCTCTATTGTCAATAAAAGTTGTAAAGAAAACTAATAGTGGCTCCTTTGCTACGTTACGACTATTTTACCGTTTTTACGTGAAATCAGGGCTCACGAACTGTTGGTGTATACCGAGTTTTTATTACCTGTAGCTTTACTTCCGTGATTGCTTTTCGAACGCTTTTTTGTTTGCTATTTAACATCTTCCAAGTGCACTATTACAACGAATTGTTTTGTTTTTTTTAATTGATACTTTTGTTTGCAATTGTTTTTTTTTGTTATTTACCTAAATATTTAATTTACTACTAATTATTTGTATGAAAATAATGTATTTTTTAAGAACTAAATACTATTATACCAAATCAAAAAGTATGAAAATAATATATTTTTTAAAAAATAAATCCTATTATACCAAATCAAAAATGTTGGCGACGTCTGATGATCGCCGGAGGCGCGTGGGGTTCTGTCTTACTATCTCGGTATCAATATGGGGGAGTAGGTCTAATATTAAAGTTATTTATTGTAAATCGTTTCCTTTGCCATCTTGCTACGAAACAATATCCTTGTTTACGTAGCTCGTACAAACAGCATCCTAGTACGTTAGCGGTTCTTTTATGAAGTCTAGTGAACTGAAATAATATTAAGTAGCTTTCTCTTACTGTACATTCATATTATATTGAAAAATAATAAATAATATATGAAAGCTATCGTATGTATTAATATAATATGTTGATTAACCTTATCATGTTTAATAACGTAAAAACGATATAGGTATATATATTTACATAAATAAACATTCAAATATATGGTCATGGATGCTGTAAAATATCCGAAAAATGGGAATAATAAGTTATATCAATATTTAACTATCGCCGTATAAAGTAATATATAAAATCCGTGCGAGTTTCATTTCCAAAGATTTTTTTATTAATTAAAATACTTACCGAGATTTGCATTAGAGATAGCGTTTATGAATGTTATAGTTTATGAGAGTATCAAGGACGACAGTAAGCAGACGTTCGGCGCGGTGACAATGCGAACGCGAGGGGACCTTGTTTGCCTGCCGCGGTATGAATAAAGATATTCCCGTTATTTGTAGTACAGATGTCATGTAATTTCATTGTGTCGTACAATATTTAGTGTAAATACGCGGGGAGACTCCGCCGGGGCCCGGCCTCGACTAGATAACATCTCACAGTTCCGATGCATGTCGCGTATCACACACAATAAACACATTTTTATGTCACCAGAAAAAAAAAAGTTTGCTTTGCTAATAAGGGATTTATACGCGATTATTTGCGATGTTATAAAAGAGATTAGCTACCGTTACCATAAATACGTTAAAATTGGGTCACACGACAATAATAATGCGTGCAACTATTTTGACAACCTTTTTATTAAGCTGTTATAAAATTGGATAAAATAGTAAATATTTTACTATTTTTATTTCATTGCAATCTATAAATCTTTGTCGAATTTCATCATGATTTTTTTTTATAAAAAACATCGTATTTTGTAGGATAAAATCCATTTATGTTTTTTTTTCATTCATTTCGATCTTATAATAATGGCAACGAACTCTTAACGTCCTCAATCATAATTAATCATTATATAAATCGTGTTTTGGACATATAAAGTTTAACTATGCTCGCAAACAACAGAGCATGCATATACTCGTAATTGAGCAAACATGCATGGAGATACTTCCTAGTGTTTATTTATAGGTAATACCTAGTGTGGCCTTAGGTCGTCGTGGTGATCTTTGGGGGAGAGCTATGTCCAGCAGTGGACGTCTAACGGTTGATGGGATGAAGATGATGATGAATACCTAGTGAGACATCTATCCGCCTTACCGGCCCATGACTTGAATAGACTAGCTTTATTTTTAAGCTATCGGGCTTTATATTTGATTCGAGTTTAACTACAGATACTATATTTTGTAAATAATTTATAAAAATATATATAATATAAAAACATAATATGTATTGCGTTGTTTTAAATAATAGTAAACTTTTATCAGCAACAGAATATTAACTACATAAACAGATTAACAGTCATGTTTTGTTTTCATTATAATCAACTATAAAGTTTAATGACAAATTAACTGTTCCAATTATAGTGTTTAAGATTTTGAAGCTTTTATTGCTTAAATTAAGATATTCAAGACTGTAAAATACAATCTAGATATTCGGCATTTGTGTCAACACATTGACTTTACTTTGTTAAACAGGTTCTTTACTTAATTATTGAATGAGAACCTTGCTCACACAATTCAATATAACAATTGAGTAAAACAAAGGATTTCCACATAAGTACGCTAGAAACAAGTAACAAACAAATATAAATATTTGATTGTCATTTAAATTTTACTCATGTGTCATGCGATAGAAAGCCTCCATATATTGTGAATAATTTATCACTCTGTCTATCCAACTCCTAAATTGAACTAATAACTGAACTCGCCTATTCTCAACTTAAATGGCACATTAACTCTTGAAATGAAACCGTGTTAATTATTTACGCTACGCTCGTGTCAGTGCGAAATTTTCCAGCCCACATTGAAACATCGATATGGTGTTAATAAAATCATATCAGTCATGCCTATGACCCGATTGCCTAATCGGGACAAGCAAACATGAGCCCTCCATTAAATGATAATCCTGCCAATTTATCGGCAGAGAAAAAAAAATACACGGCATTGTGTTGCAACTTGTCGAACATGAAAATTATTTTATATAAACACATTGAATATTCCTGGTGCTCCCCAGCCGCGCTCCGAGCTCGCCGCTCGCAGATTACTCGGATCCCCCATCTTCCTCACTCGTCATCTGCTGACATATTTTTTAAAATAGGGTGACGGATAATGGATTAATAATAAACAGGAATTTACTTTTTGGTCATCGTACTGAATCAAAAACAGAAAGGGGTGTGAACATATTGCTTGTTGTAGATTGTTTTCATTGTCGTCCAACGGACCAATACTGTATAATCAACGGTTGGATAAAATGAAATGGAATTCAGTCAGAGCTATTTGTCGCATGTTTGACACCAATAACAGGGTTCGTGGCGCATTAAAGCCACCATATGTCGGTCATATCAAATTTATTTCTATTATTTTATTGGTTTGGTCGCCGATGATTGCCTTCATTACCTTTATTAGAAGTCACTGAGTGAATTTGAATTTATGGCCAGCGATATGGGTGATAGCCGAATGACTATAACAAAGTGAACCAAGTAATAAAGGTAATAAATTGGCTTCACGACTCCACATATCGTTAGCGACATGTCACCAGGTAGGTAGGTACGAGTACAATCCCCTAAATAAAAAACTTGAATTTAACATTTTGTTTATTTCAAAAAATATAGGTGATGTAATGGTGATTGAATAAAAATTGCCACTGCAAAATTGTTTGGTAACTATAAAAACACCAGAAAAAATATGTTAAGCATATCGATTCTGAAATCATTTCAAACGTTATTGAAGAAACTAACCATAATTTTTGCAGACCCTCCAAAATGGTTTACTTTTGGAGTTAATAAAAATTTATCCAGATTAATGATAAAAATAACTAAAATGAGAATTTTCCAAGGTTTCAACCAGTATTATATTCGGTTATTATTACTATATGAATCAAAATTATGACCATCGGCGACGTCCTGAATAGCAATAGGTAATATCGTAACATGTATATCTTTAAATTCTATTTACGAGTATGTAATACTGGTCGTCAAAAGACATTCGGGCCACGTTCGCAACAAAGTGTAAGCATATTAAGAGGAGCACAATAGCTCTATCAACTGTATGAGCTTAAAATCATCCATTTAAATAACGTTTTTAAATAAATACTGCGTAGATAATAGGAACAATGCAATATTTTGTCAACTGCCGACTGCGGGCCGCGGAGAGTGCACCACTGCGTGAAGCGGAAAATCCTCGGGACATTTGAGGACATTTTTTGTGGGATAATATCCGCACGACATTGTCAACCGGCTATTTAATACATCTAGTAACACAATACTTTAAATACGACTAGATTTGTGCAAAATTTGAAATTGTTACGCACAGTGATTTTGTATTACACGATTAGATTAATATGGCTCCGCTCAGTGCGTTATGTTTCGACTGAATACCGGGAATTATTGACGCAAGCTTTGATGTATACTTAAAGCTAGCATAGCCTACGTCACCTATCTTAATAAGGTTAAGTAATTAGATATACTTGTATAAGTTTTATCTTATCGTAAAGTAAATATATTGACCCATTAGAGTTATAGTAATAACCATGTATTAAATTTGACATATTCTAATATTATTAGATACATAAAAGTTAACGGCGCTATAAAATAGATGATAAAGGTGAAGAAAATATGGATTTTAATTTTTTTGTTTATCTTTCGGGCTAAGAACTTTCCACCCTCGTACATTTACCAAATTGAATAACTCTAGTGAGGCTCGTCCCGATGCCAGTAATTCTGTATTGAGACGCAATAAAACAAGATATGACAAAAATATCCGATTTCATAAAGCTTTGGTTTCGTGACGCGTAATATTATATTATTTAAGGGACATTATTCTGCCTTTTGTTTGTGATTCCTTTCCATGTTTTGTGTCACCAAATGAGTCGGTGCACACTACGCGAAATCTTTTTCTCACTTAAATTACAAGTTTTATTCAATATATCAGGAGATTATTATCAGGTATCGGATTTCATGTGTTTCGATACATCCGTATGGAAGAACTGATACGTAGATTTGATAATATATTTTTGTAAACTTTTGGTACTTTTGCCTTGTTAAAAACGTTACAGTTACAACGCTTAAGTCGCGATGGTTCAAAATTTAGAAAGTAAACATTTATTATAAATAAGTTAATACTTTTACGACGTAAATACAATAGTCGTGCTGTGTGTAAAGCGTTTGTTTGTAAGCAGGTACTTGTACGTAATATGACAAGAGAAATTATTGGTAAAGAGGGCTTGGCTTCAATGAGAAGGAAATATCACGACAATTATGAAGCATTAGTGCGGTTGACAATGGCGACATATTTTTTGTAAAGCTTTCATGTGAGCCTCAAACAAAACACACAATACAACCTTCGCTCCGTATTTGGGACGGTTTAATTAATTATACAAATGTACAAAAGGTATGTTTAATCTTTTGAAGTCGGATTAATCAATAGTTATGTAAGGATATGCTTCAGAGATCAATGGCAGATTCCTTCTTAAACTTAGATTAAATCTTGTATATAGTAAAAGTAGAAAGTTGTATAGAATATTGTCTTTTAAGGATCCATAGCGATAATTGACCATTTCTTTCAAAGCGCGTCTAATGTTGTATGATGTTATCGGTTATCTTTTTGTCTGTTTAAGTGAAATGTTAAAGATTGATCAGTTTAGTGAGTGATAGACGTTTAGGTCAATGGTCGTCATATGCACCTACAGCATGGACGTACCTAGGTGGGGGAGGTGTGCAGCTGGATTTTGTTTATGCTTATAATACCATATACCATAGGTAACATAGGTATATACTCAATTTAAGGTCATGTTAATTTTATAACTGTATTATGAAACTTAACCGATTACTAGGTGTTTTTTTATTGCGGATGGTAGACATTTAGTAAAGATCTTTAAAAAAAAAGTTATGCGTGGTTATATGTAAAAAAAAAATATATACGCGTCGACTTGAGAACCTCCTCCGTTTTTTGTTTCGTCGGTTGAAAATTAGGTTCATCTTTGTTTTCTTTTCATATTTCCAAATATATTTTTATACGCTACGGGAATAGAGTAGTGTTAATTGATTTTTTAATGTTTCGTGTTTTTGTGTAGTGTATAGGACAAACTAGAGTGGGATACAGGCTTAAGAGGCTTAATTAGCCGCCTCCCCCTATGGCCCAAAGGATGGCGGCGCATATGACTATGACCACCTGATTAGCGGTAGTTAACGCTGCTTTCATGGCTGATAATGAGTCTTGGATATTTATATGTATAATATGTATGTATTTACCAAAAAGTATACCTCTATGTAGTATATCAGCCTTCTAGTATCTATCCGTAACACAAACTTCGTTGCTTACTACGGAACTAGATGGCGCTGTGTCATAATGTACAGATATGACTACTACGGCTTTGCCATATTCTTCATTGCTTAAAAATAATCGGTATAGCTAGATAAATACCACATTTTTATATAAATAATACTTTGGGACTTATGATATGTGTGATCTTGGCGGAAAAGTAATACAATTTTAATTTAACGAGCTAAGAATATATTTCATAATAGGTAGCGTCGTCGTTGGTTTGGCTACAGAAGTTTGACAAAGTTAGTACATTCTAGAGGTCACAATAGTTATTGTTAGTGTGTGCCGACGTTATAATAAGCGTGTGCTACATGAAAATACTCGCATGCTTCGATCGCTAATGGCATAGGGCGAGATATAGCGTTGGCTTGTTAGTTTGGCTCCTTACAACTTGTTATAAGACTGGTGTAAACACGCGTGACGGCGGTATCACGTCATCGGGCACGCGAACGCGCCTCGCGATCACTCCTCATCCCCATAATACAATTATAAATGAGAAACTGGTCGTGTTTGTTTATTTGTCAGTAAATCACGAAACCGGGGTTTTGCAAGGAGTATGCTATGGTATGCACGAGGTCAAGCACAATGCATGCATGCATATTATTTCATTTATTCATGTTGCAGTACTTTTTTGAATGCTCTAGATTAGTTTTGGGGACTCCCCTGAAATAAAAATTTCTAATATTTTGAACCATTTTTGTGAATTACTTATTATTATGATATATTTACGTTAAAAAAATAATAGTATTGAAAAGCTTCTCTATAGATCATAACTGATTATTTATCTATCGAAAGACGTTGTTGATAATATATGTTTCTATTTTTCTGACGTAGTCATAATTACATACTGTAATTTGGTGTTGCTGACACTAAATGAATGAATATAAAATGAAATAAAAATTGTTTTTTTTTGTATAATAATTAATCATATCAAATTATCTATGATAAAGTTTATGGTTTTTAATGACTTAATTTTTTTATGAATGTCAATAAAATGTCTTCGTTTAAAAGTACCCCAAGGCAGTAACAACTATTTAAAACTACGATCAGTTAACAGTTTCGCGACATAAAATACATTTGCAGTTCATTCTTATCAAGTCAAGAAGCCTTTTTTATAAGGGTAGAGCTAGATTAATTGATATAATTAGGCCATTATAGGTACATACGAAGAAACTCGTGCTAACAAGCCGCAGCAAGCGCAATAAAATGGTCCCTTGCATCTGTATTGCAGAATGCTAAAAATGACGAAAAAATCTATATTTATGTAGGTGAGGTAGTTGCGTGCAGAGGATGCGTGCGGCGGGCACATTCGACTCCGTGCATCACATCGCCACCCTAATTAATATAAGATCTCAATTAAATTGCGACACATAACGAGGAGCGGAATTTTTACACACACGCTTAATATATGGCCAGCGTTTTGTCTCAGAATAAGGCAATATCCACTCAGAATCTGAGAACTCGTTTGTCCATGTCACATGCGAGTTTATACAAATAGAATAAAATGTAATTTAAAATTTTATGATCGAGAGATAAAGCTGTGAAAGTGGTATCGCGTTTTAATCGAGATTAATTAATGAGATCTTTCAGACTTTATAATGAGAAGAATGGAAAAATAAAGAGTCCAACACTAGTTAGGAGTACTATCGGGTATGCACCTATATTTTTAAGATAGTTACGTCGATGGGAACGTCGAGTGGTACGCACGAGTCCCGTCGGCACCTTGGACTCACTGGGCCGAGGTATCTTAAACATTACTGGGACTTTTCTATGCGCACGATCCTATTCTATGTCCCTACAGCTCTTACCTATTAAATATACTAAAAGAGACCGCACATTAATTACCGACTAAGCTTAATTGACATCGTTTTATTATGACTGAACAAATAAAATATGCAGGGTCTGAGTTATAAATGTTCACTTTTCCCTTTAATGGTGCCCACAGTTAGTTTATTCGGGCCGGTCGGTGTCGACGGCGAGGCAAGGTCCTGACCAAGTTTTGAATCGTAATAATTTCGGTTCAGATTACCGATGCTGATAGGGCGTCATCTCACCTCTCGCCAGGGCTAAACTCGGTTGTTTTTCCCCCTTTATTATAAAACTTTCTGTCATTTGACATAAAGATTTGTTGTTTGTTTAAGTTTGGATTTAGAAATGGCATGTTAAATTGTACGGAGATACACGCTTAAGATATAGTGTTTTGTTTTTTCATTACTGATTATGAGACTAAATAAAGCTACCTAAATATAGATAAATTCAATTACAATTCATGACTTTTCAGTTAAATTTGACTTTTATAGTTACATATGGGTAGAGGTTTTAGTTGCGTTTTTGAGATTTTCTACGATGTACCTAACGCTTGGTGTTCAGATATCAAAGACTAGGCGTGAAACTTTCCCCAAGAGCATAAAATTATCGTTAAGCGTTAACATTATGAAGTGGCACCTGAGTCCACACCTGTAGCGACAGTGGTGGAAGGCCACACGCGGTCGCGCAGTCATGGGCGTGCCGGGGGCGCGGGCCGGGCGCGGGCGGCGCGGTTTCATTCATGTTGTTAGATCAGACCGCTCATAACTTAACTCCTAATTTATTCGTCTCCACTTACAATCCAGTTTTGGTGCAACCTTCTTTGTAGAACCTTGATTTTTACTATGACTTTTATTAAAACTCTATTTTGTACAAGTTATAGGTAACGTGTAGGTAGTCACTATGCCGACAGTTTATACGAGTACGTGCCGTAACAAGCAAGTGCTTAGCTTTTGGTCTATATACTTATTTATTTAATTGTTATATTCTTCTGTCTATAACTATAATTAGAAAGGAACTTACCGAGGTGTAAAATATAATCGGGACAACAACTCTATAAATAACGAAAATATTTGAATATTTTTTCTACCGTTATATATGCTGTCACACAATTAATTATTTAGTCTAGTTATAATTGAAACGAAATAGTTACTATAATGTGCGATTGTACTAGTCTAAACGTTAACTAAATAGACATGTCTTCGCCATACAGATATCAACTATTCCTTGCGGCAAGCACAATAACTTTACACCTGTACATAAAATAGTGTGAAGGCCCTTAGTGTAAACAACGCTTGTCCAACTATCCATTCATAAAACAGTCTTATAAACGATAAATATACAGTTTGTAACGTAACAATGAAACAGTACGGGCCGATGGAAAATATCAGATTTCTTTCCAATCGTCAAAACGTTCGACGCGCGACGGTTTGAATCAAAGTTTTTTATTCGATATTTATGTTTGTCTTTAATTTTTACTCCTGCGCCGCTGTCCATTTAATATTGGACTGGGACAGTGTTAACGATCACTATATAAAATTTTATTTCAACGCATCTCGCCTTGCTTTTTGTGTATTCAACACATCGTTGATTTTACTTTTTATTAATCACTCGTGAGTAACAGCGTTTACTTGTGTGTTGTAAGGGAATAATGTGGCCGTTTCTTTAATTAAATTGCCTGATTGTAAACATTGATATTATTGGGAATGAAGGTACGTTTTCATAATTAAGGAATGACGACCTTTTATAGATCCTTCCTCTCTTTCAGGAGGAAATTGATTTCTTACTCATAACAAGTAACCCTACTGATTCTTGCAGTATTTATTATTTTATCCATGCAAAGATATCTTCTTGCACCGTGAATGCAAAAATGATTGCAGGGATTAACAAACACATATTATTATATCAGCAAAAATAATGAGGAAATAGAACAAGCAGAGAGCGGCGTGGCGCCGAAATCAATCAACCTATCTAATAATTGTGATCGATTGGTCATAACAGGACTTCAGTCTTCGACTAAGATTTTATGGACATTCGTCATCTTAAATTGTTTTTAATTAATTTTGTTTTAAATAAATATACATACCTACACCTATATACTATCACTGTGTATACAATTATGGACTGTGAAGAATATGTGGGAGTACCAATGTACTCCCACATATTCCCGGTACATTTTAGGTCCTATGTAATAGGGAGCGCGCCCAATGGTATGAGTCGGGCACAAACCCAACTGCCTCGTTAGTCTAGTGGTCGTACAGTGTGACTGCCGAGCAAGAGGTCCTGGGTTCGATTCCCAGGATGAGCAAAGTGTTATTGGGTTTTTCTGTGAAATTCTCAGTAGGAGCTTGGAGTTTGGATTCGTGACCGGTTAATGGCAATAGGCTCGCCCCCTATTACATGGGACCTAAAACATACCGGCGAAACGTGGGTGTACATTAGTACATCTCTGCCTAACCTTTCGGAGACGACAGGCGTGATGGTATGTATGTATGTATGTATGTATGTAAATCCAACTTATTGAGCTACTATTGAGAATCTAACAGAAATGCCCAATAACACAGTTCGACATGAAAATTGAACCCTCGACGCTCAACATTTGCGCTAGCAACCACTATAATAACGAGGCAGAGGGAAGATATGTCTCGTTATTTATTATTTTTTAGGTATATTATTGTACATACTGATAAGATTTTTCCTAGTTTGTTCTTGAGAACAATTTAGTAAGAAATGTTCAAATTTTTGTTCTGTATTTGTACAATTAAAAAATAGATAACAAATATCAACACAAACTATGTAGATACAAATTATAGTATATGGTATTTGATTTAGAAGCCAGGCACGTTTCTGAAACAGCTAAATAATTATTCTACAATCGATCGTATTTAATACTGCGTTCGTTTAAACTGGATCTGCCGCCCACGCCAATAAACAATTTCCATTTTAATTAATGAAATAGTTGCTGGCTTCCATATTCATATAAATTGTCTTAATGTCTTAAATTAATATCGGGAGCTTTAGTAAACATTTGGGTGCGTGGGTTGTCGAATGATTATAAGAATTAAGTCCGTTTGAAAAAACAAAAAAAACTGGTTAACTTTTTTATCTTAATAGTGTGAAAGGCAACATTGCGTTTATATAGGTACCTAATTTTCTATGGAGTAGGTATACATACAAAGGACTATGGGTAAGTATGTTAGGTACACCCTGGTAAGTGGGTCTTTTCTAGTCCCTAAAAGCGGTATGATCTATTTTATATACCTATAATTTTATCTATTTATCGTAGATTTAAGAATCTTTTAAGAACAATAAAAAATAATGTCGTAAAAAACTGTACACTCAACTGGAAAATTGTAAGGTCAATAAATCATTTGAATATCGTGTTAAGTGAGCGCGACATATAAAAGCAGCAGCAACAAAGGTCGCGAAGATTTGTGCGTGCTATCTGCGGAGAGCGCGCATTCGTGTAGGCCGATACGCGGCGTACCGGCCGGCCGCGACCGCTCCGCCATCGCGCCGCGAGCTGCGCCGACATCTACACACATTAAATATATCCATTTAATGATTACAATTTCTCGTTATAATTTATTTAGGACGAAGCATAACAAGTTTTCGAATCAAATATGTCGCCCATAAAGATGCTGACTCTGAGGGTTGGACTCCCAAACCTGTTAATTCTACAATGATCTTTTGTCCGATTCCGCTCGGCGATGAAATGGTCTCTCGCATCATGGATGTAAGAATTAAAACCGGTCGTTACGTCTCAGACTAGAATGATCGTTTTGAAACGATTCGACCGCGCCAGGAGTTAA
This sequence comes from Craniophora ligustri, assembly GCA_905163465.1. NCBI lineage: Eukaryota > Metazoa > Arthropoda > Insecta > Lepidoptera > Noctuidae > Craniophora > Craniophora ligustri. Next base: position 7,847,857 of record LR990956.1, read on the forward strand.
AGGGTTTCATGAGCGTGTGCCGGCGATAAATGAAATATTTCTTCTACAGAATAAATTAAAGTCTATAATCCAATTCCGCCGATTCGCCGTAAGAACCGTTCTTATCGAGTCCTTAGAGGGGAACGGATAGATCGAGATCGGCCGGAGAGTGTGAATGAGAGCATTACGATCAAAAAGGGAGGCGGCGGGCGAGGAGAGTGAAGAGGCTGTTGGATAATTCTTTATTCTTTATGAATATGTGAGCTCGTTATCTGTGGGCTGACGTGGCCCGAGACATTCGCGGCGGCGGGTGTGTGCGTGGTTGTACTTGGCGGTGTGTGGCGCACACTGGCGCGGTGCGTGTGTAGCCCTAGTACTGCCACTAAATAATACATAGGTATCGACAGCGCCGTCTGCGAAGAGCGGCGGGTACACGACCGGATCAACATACGGCATCGACGCCAGATTGAACGATAGTTCCCGAGGAACTGGTTATCGTTATGGGGCGACTGGCGGATGAAATTTATTGGCAGCGCGTTGGAGAAATGTAGCGAGCGGAAGGGGCTTGCGATTTTAATTAGGTAATGAATGTCGATGCAGATCTGCATATCGATTTAACGGCTAGATTTATCCGTTCGTTCTATGTCCGTGTTTCAAACTTTAACTAAAATCTCAATTTAACGGTTTGTTCAAATGGATAGACACTTTGATTTTTTCCCATAAAGTAAACCGACCCTGTAAAATTTCACAGGTAATGATTCTTTAGAAAATGGTGTATTTTTACAAAGTAGGTACAGATCTTCACTTAGACATCATAATCCGCTCCTGCTAATGAATGTCATCGAAATCATATCAATTGACAGCTTTAATACTTCTTCTGTTTTAGTTATGACCTTGTATCAATTTTGACGGAAATATACTGGGGTAAAGCCTACTAGGTCCTTTTTTATACATAAAAAAATAGAATGTAGAAATAGTCCCTACCCAAGCCTAACCCCTATATAGTTACAATGTTATACAATGACAGTCGTGAATGCGTATGGTGGAAGCTCCACGCTAGCCCGCGAAATTCAAATTTTCGTACGTTTTTTCCAATTTGCCGGTCATTGTCAGGCTGTACATTGAACAAAGTATGATTCGCGCCTGTAATAGGTATTTAGTTACAAAATTATAATCATTTAAATCAATAAAACAGCCCTCAAAGTGCATATAACTGTATTGATTATCTATTTCATGAAAAAGTCATTCAATCCAATTGTATGCAATGTGAGGGTTGTATTGATGATATTATGATTATAATTCTGTAACTAAATACCTATTACAGGCGCAAATCATATTTTGTTCAATGTACAGCCTGACAAATACCGGCAAATTGCAAAAAAACGTACGAAAATTTGAATTTCGCGGGCTAGCGTGGAGCTTCCACCTTAATGTTAATTAATTTTTAAATGTTTGTTATAACATACTATTAATAATACCTAATATTCGCACAAAACTTCCATAATTTACACAAAAGTATAAGTCAACTTACATCCTAAGCCCATTGGGGAGCGACTCTCTGTGACCTAAGTTAAAAATACTCACCCAACTTTGTGATGCTACATGTATTCTTTGCAATTTGTTTCTTTTAAGAGCTCAAATGATAAAAATAAATGGAACAAAAGTATGAAAGGGGATCTTTTGGACGGCACATTTCTCTTCAAAATTGACGTTTTTCAGTAGCGGTCGGTTTTTAACGTTTTAATTAGGGGCGCACATTACGGCACGCCATCACGTTCGCCCCTCGCTCTTTGCCTCACATTTTTGTATATTTCCGTCTATTTGGGGAAAATTTTATTTTTCGACCACTGTGTGCTATTTTTGTGTCGCGTGCAGCCGGCGCGCGGTCTCTATGTTAAATCTCTGTGGGAAACTTGTATAACATTCATTCTTATCTATGCGTAGTCACTAGGTACACAAATTATGTTATTTTTTCACTAAACGTCGGCCGATGCGAGTGGGATGTCATATCACAAATCATAGATGCTGCCTAGATTTTTGTGAACTTTTTTTAATGATCTCATAAAAAACTGTAAATGATGTGCATATGGATAATAAAGTTGAAATCAACAGTGTTTTTAAACATTATTAATGTGCCAGCAGCGAGCAGGAAACGAATAGCGTGATGGATAGTGGTGACGACTGACACTTTCCTTCTGTTTTGTAAAAAATAAGTTCGATTCTTTCAGAGCATGCACTTGAGTACCACTCTGTTTGTCGTCAGTTAAAACATAAAACTTTGTTGTGAAATATTAAATTTAGTTTTTATTAAGTATAGTGTTTTTAATTGTCATTTATTAAAATATTTCTAACTTTATTGACCATATTTTACTCACTTAGTATAACTAACTTTGTTTTTAGACTGATGGCACTCTAAAAACGAATATGCGAAAACCTAAGACGAGTGTCGCGGGGTTTTAGAAGTTTCGTTAGTGAGTACGTGGAGTTTACGTGCCGGATACGTAGCATCTACGCGGAGTCTACGCAGAGGCTAAGCGGAATCTATGCGGCAACTATGCGGCAAGTAAACCATGCAATACCGTGAACACTACTGACTAACACTTAGTCATCGCTCTCGACTTCAATGCCTATTGCTATAATAATCTATGGAAATTGTATGCTGTGATTTACAAATAATAGCCTGTTTGAAGGTTTTAGAAAACGATGCTCCAAACTTGACACACTTTTCTTCCCTGTCAGGTGTGTGTTGTAAACACATTTCGTCGTATACAATGATCTGGTGGCCATAAAAATATTAGTTCTCTACGGAATTCGCGCTCAAAACCTGCGGTGCAGATATCGGTCAATCACTAGCAGCTAATCTTAGTAGATGGGTAGCGTACCCATACAAGATGGGCTAAGATAGGACTAAAAATATATTTGATCAACGCAAGTAACCCTAAGTAGCATTGCTATTAATAATTACATAAGAATTATTCATCCACAAACCACGTCGTCAAAACAACAAATTTTCAATAAATGACAATCAGCACTGATTGATGTTTAAAATTTCAAGCGAGTATCTATATTAATATTATAAAGAGGAAAGATTAGATTTTTGTTTGTATTGAATAGGCTCCAATACTGCTGGACCGATCTGAATAATTCTTTCATCATTGGAATACTCATTATCCGTGATGAACACAAGCTTTTTTATTTATTGTGATAAGGGGGCAAACGAGCAGGTAACACTGGCTTGCAAATGCGTTGCCAAACCCCTTAGAAACCGTTCAGGTTTCTTAAAATAGGGAGTTACTGAACTGACAGCAAACGGAATTCCCATGCTGTCAGAATAGTCACTCCCCCAATGAGCACTGGTGACCTTACTCACTCGCAGAAAGACAACATTGTTGATACACTGCGGTCTTCTGTAAGGCGGAGGTACTTCCCCAGTCGGGCAGCTCAATTTAGCTACCTATATCTTCTTAAATATAAAAATCTCGTGTCACAGTGTTTGTTGCTGAACTCCTCCGAAACGGCTAGACGGATTATTATGTTGTATGTATATTTGGTAGGTATATGAATCAGCCGTAGGCTGTTTGCTGGGTCAGCTAGTTTTTTATATTGATTAAATACCTATATTTACCCGTGCAATGCCGGGGTGGGCCGCTAGTTAATAAAAAAAGTTGTGATAGTCTACTAGTATGATCAGTTGATAGTGAAAGTCAAAGCTCTCATGATCGAAGCCAAGGCAGGCACCACTGACTTTTGGGAAATAACGTGCGTATTTATCATTAAAACACTCAAGCGCTCAACTGGTGAAGGAAAACATCGGGGGGAAACTTGCATGCTTGAAAAAAATTCTCGATGGCGTGTGAAGTCTCAGTGAAGTATCTAAGCTAGCGTGGGGGACAGGGGGACTATAGCCTTATCCCTAATAAAATGAGAGGATACCCGTGCCCAGCAGTGGGACAATAGTTCGGTTAATGGTGATTGATGTATAATAGTAATGTTTGTAACAAATGTTCAGTCAATTCAAATCAATTGCAAAATCCCACCTGAACACACATAAGAAAGCTAATAAAAACGTTGTAAATTACTTCACATAGGACAACAAATATACTCGCAGATAGTACGCGCGTGTGTAAAGCTGTGTCGATATTGGGAGTCGCGTCACGTCGCGTCATTTGTCGTCGTTAGCGATGACGCATGGCGCCGCTGACCCGAGCTGTGACCTGCTCCATCACTCTTCCACCAACGCTGACGCTGACGCCCTGATGACGACACCGTCTACCTTCTTTCACGTTTGTAGCGGCAAATTAACTGTTTTAAACTTTGCTGTAATTGATGTATTATTTCGTGTCAGAAATTTGGTATTTCAATGCAATAGAACATCATAAAATATATATACATATTTGTATTATTTATTATAATAAAAACAAAATATAATTGTTGTACATCAATAATATTATGTTCTCTAGTCGTTTGGCTCTGCTTTACGCAAAATTTGTCTGGCAGATAATCCCTAATGCCGTCGACGGTGCGTAAATAGTATGTGTTGTGCGTAAAATATAACAAAAAACAATTATTGGTAGTGTAAGTTTTATTTTTGTTATAATTTTAATTAGTTTTTTCAGGTATAGGTATATCCTCTTTTTATCCCAATGCGCAACAACTCTCTCTCTTGTAGAGTCATTTAAAAAAGATGTGTCAATTTGTTCTCACACAAGTCAAAGCAGGTGGCAAAACAAATGTCACCATGTAGCGTGCAGCTTTCTTTTCGCAGAAACGTTTTACTCAGTTAACATTTTTGCAAAAATCCTATACCTCCCACCGCGGTGCGTGCACAAATGCCAAAAATCTATATTTGTATAACGACCCTGTATTGAGTAACAGCGACTGCCATTCACCAAATATTTTCTAAAACTGATTTATGACGATATGCAACCGAACAATCGTCCCGTTTTGACTTATGATGGCAAGGCCTGAGGCTTTACAGCTACCCTTTCAGTGCGGCTTGAGACAAACCCTTTCAGAAACGGGGTAATAAACTTTTATTATTATATTTGCAATACCCGGCGAAACAATTGTGTTGTGCACCCCGTCGTTACTTGCTGTAGCAGCCAACCAATTAGTCATGAGCACAAAAAACTTGAATTTATTCAAAATCAGACCCAAAAAAATGACACGTTTACAAAATTTACGACTCGACCGACGGTCATAAGCATTTTTTGGTTATTGTTTAAACGTTAATAAAATTTTAACACTTTAGAAGGACGGTTTTTACTATCTCAAATTCTGCGGAAAAGATACCTACACATTATGAACTCTACTGATTTAAATATTTGTTGTAAAGCCAGGTACATAACTTCAATATTCACGAGTGTAACTAAATGAAACCAAGTGATATAGTTTGTAGACAGACAGAGTGTCGGTGACAGTTGGTGTTTGTAAGTGACACGGCAGTCATGGCACGCGTTCTTAGACATTTGATATGACATTATACTATTCCTGTAGTGGGGACGGCGCGCCCCCTCGCGGGATGCACTGCGATGCGCCCGAGTGCATGCAAATGGTGCGTGGAGATGTGTAAAGTAGATTCAGTCTGACTGTCTTCCACCCTTGTTACCACGTAGACATTATTGTCTAGTAAAACGCCGTCACGTGCTTGAGTTCAAACAAATTTTGTATTAACATCCAAACTAATAAATAAGTAACATTCCATTGCCAAAGTGTAAAATAATTATTTAAAGCATTTTTTGTATTCTCAGCAAGTTTGTTCAAGATTATTGTGTAAATATGCACTGACAAGATATTTCTACCCAAAAAATATCTGTAACATGGTAACAGAATGTCGGTAACTCAGTAGTAGCAACTTCTTCGACAGTTTTTCAGTCGTTTAGTTGAACCAAAATGTTATTTAATTTGCCGCATTATGCAAACTGAGGCATGCCTTTCATTATATTTGGCGTTTCGATTCCATATTCGAGTGGAATAAGTTTTTGTGTCGTCTCGACACGCTCCGGCGGCTCCCATTACATTGTCCCCAGAAGCCTGCGGTTTTAAACAATTTCCATATCAACGTGCACGCCAGCTAAATACTTTTTAATAATAATTATAGGAAAAAAATGTTTGCGAGAAGTCTTACAATAAGTGAAAGTGACGTCGTGTGCGGACCCGATCGTTCTGTCATTCTAAATCACCGTCTTTGTTATGCTAACATCCGTCGATTTTACAGCTTTTCGGCAAAAGGGCTGCAAGTGAAGTCATTGTCACTACTTCTGGCCAGCTTCATATGCTAAACTTTCTCGGAATTTAAATACTTTTGTTTTCATTCGAGAAAACGGAGGAATGGTGTTTGTATATGCAGATTATGGTATCATTATTCAATTTATTATGATAGGGATGGGTTGTGTTGTGAGGTTGGTACCGGTGGCGGCGGGCAGGCGCAGGCTGCGGCGGTAGCGTCGCCCGTCCCGTCTAATGAGCAAGCGTGTTCGCCTCAATTGCACACAGCACTCTTATTCACCGGCAATTTATTTCATTTTTGCCTCTGATCGCGCCTTATTGAGCGTCTTTTTATCTTATTGCCTTCGTGGGTCTATAATACGCATCCTGTTACTTGCAAATGAGACACACACCGAACATGTTGGTGTTGGCTCGCTCATGATGTAGCTACGAATAATTAAAATTTCTGAATGCATTTTTTATTTAATTTAAATGAACTTTACGGGGTCTCTGGAGATATATTGCTTCTTTGTGTATAAGCTTTTGCTTTGTTCAAGGTATCCTTATTACCTACTGAAGATATTACTGTACTCAAATGTAGCAGACTGCCAGCGCAATATTATGAATCAAAGAATTCATTTGATATTAGTGTTAGTGTGACTTTAATGTTTTGACGAGTTATGTTTTATCGAGGATACGAAGACAACTCCCGAGGCAATAGGTAGTGTTATGAGGAGAAGAATCATTATCATAATAACAATCTCTGAATCTTTGCCAAAAGCTTGTCGGATACGACGCGGCCAGGAGTGGGTTGTGCTGCAGAATATTTGTACCAAAAATATAAACAATAATTTCTTGTTACGATCATATGATACATAAATCATAGATTCTTCAACGTTATAGATGCCAAGGGGAGTGCAGATATGCCAACAGTATTGAGCTTCATTTCAATTTACGTTTAATCAATGCCTGAATAGGGTTAACGAATACAAAAGTACATACCTACCTATAGCTTTTTGTTTTAGTACCTATATATCTAAGTAACTCATAGTGTGTCATAGAAGCCAAATTAATTTAAATTACGTATCTTTACAAATAATATATGGAGCACGAAATTAGTAACAATTTATTTATAGATCGTATTCATTTGTTTATTTAATCAATAAGAAGTCTACGACGCCCAAACCCCGATAGGACTATGTAATTTTTGCTTGTTTTTGTAACATTTTATTATGTTTGGAACACTGGGGTAGAACCGTAAATTAAATGAAAGATCCGTCAGTTCGGGATGAAGTAAATCAAGGCGGACGGATTGCCCCTAATAAAAATTATAAGAGGCACAATGCCTCGAATGTGAGCCGAGACCGTCAGGAGTTGTAAAATCTTGCTATGTTTGTTTATGGTGCACTAAAATATGTTATAAACTAGATAAGAAATACACCTCTGGTGCTGGTCGGAAGCGGTCGTGTAACTTAAATAGCGTTAAAATCTCTCAAAAATAATACAGCCTCGATATACAAAAGTGAACTATAAAAAGTGTTTTTTAAAAATCAAGTTGGTTATAATATTAGTAAGCACTCAAGACCTTATTCTTCTACGCGGCAACATACGTAAGCGAGTGCGCAGCACCGCTCACCCCCGCGAGGAAAGAAGACCGCTGCTATTTTTCATCACACTCGCACCTGTGCAAGTAACTGCGCGTGCGTCACAATGAGCATGCAGAGAACTCCGCCTGCTACCTCACTGATAAGCGGGAGCGAAAGCGCAAGCGGATCCGTGCCAAACTTATCGACCTTCAGCGATAATGAATTTCAAACAAATATTTCTCTGAGAAAGCGAAAGGTGCGTACAGATGAGACGGATTATAAAACAGATTTCATGAACTTTCGTGCAGACATAATTAAGTTTTTGAAAGAATTCGGTGAAGAACAAAAATTAAGTCTGAATTATATAAGAGCGGAAATAGCTGAAATTAAAGAAGAAATAAAAGCAATTAAATCTACTACCAAAAATTTTACACAACGATTCGAACAAATTAACAACGAAATCTCAACGATTAAATCTAACAACACTACGACCCAAACCAAAATTGAACAAATAGAAAAGGAAATATATCACATAAAAAATCAGCCAAACACCGAAAGCACATCGTATAAATCGCCCGTCTTACATCAACAAAACCTCATCCTTGAACTCAAAGAACGACTTGATCGTGAAAAAAATATCATCGTTGTGGGTATATTAGAAAAAAATGATAAAAATTCTTACGTGAGACAAAACTACGATACTGAAGAAGTGATGAAGTTATTAACACCAATTCATAAAGACTGCCCCAAACCCACTAAATGTATAAGACTGGGAAAATATGCTCCAAATAAAAACAGGCCTATTAAACTCTATTTCACCAATACTGATACTCCGAAATACCTACTCCGGAATAAAGATAAACTGCCCGGAGGCGTACAAGTCTATTCTGACCAAACTGTAGTGCAACAGAAATATTTACAATCACTTAAAGCAGAACTAAACAAGCGAATCGAAGATGGAGAAAGAGATCTTATAATTAAATACGTAAGAGGAATACCTGCAATTACTACAAACCAAACCAACCAAAAAAACCAGTGAAGGTCTCATTACAAAAACGAAATCATATAGAGAGACTATGCCATCAAATTGTACAGAATTACAAAGATATTCCCGTACACCCCTCTTCATTAAGATTCTTTTACGCTAATTTACGTAGTGTTCGAAAAACAGGCAAGTTCGATGAAATAAAGTGCATATTAAAAGCGATACCAGCAACTACCCACTTATTAATATTCACGGAAACTTGGATTACTTCAGAAAATGATGCTAAAATATATCAGCTGCCGAACTATAAGCATATTTATAATTACAGAAAAGATCGCAAAGGCGGTGGGGTCTCAATTTATGTACATGACAGCATAAACTATAATATAACAGAAGAATTATGTGAAAATGGGAATCACTACCTGTGGATATACATAGATAAGTTATCTTTAAACATTGGTGCGATATATAAACCTGGTGAATCTAACGTTAATAACTTCTTGGAGATTTATTCCGCGCAGCTGGAAAAGAGAAAAAGAACGATTGCGTTTGGAGATTTTAACATAGATCTCCTTAGAAACACAGAACTTCACGTCACAAAATACCTAAATGAAATCAAGGAAACTGGTTGTGAAATACTGAACAAAATAAACAGTCTATATAGTACCAGAGACACCAGTACCACAAAGACTATATTAGACCATGTATGCACAAATATAAGAAATCATGCATTTAGCTTATCGATAGTTGAATCTAGCCTTTCTGATCATAAGCAAATATATCTAGAGGTAGGCAGCTTGGCACCGCAAATAAATAAAAGGATTCAATACACAGCAATTGATTACGGAAAACTATATACGAGTGCCCTAGAAACAAATTACATAAATGAAGAGAATGACTATCACTACCTTGAAAGATTTATTTCAGAGCTTATTACGAAAAATAAAACGGAAAAAACCAAAATTCTGAACCCACCACAAAAAGACTGGATAAACCGAAATATTTTAGACGCAATAAACAAACGAAATTTCCTATGGCAACAAACTAAAGCTTATCCAAAAGACGACGTCCTAAAGAAGAACTTTATTAGAGAACAAGAGAGAGTGACACACCTAATCAAGACACACAAGCAAAACTATTACCTTAATTTATTCCAAAACAGTCTCAAACACCCAAATAAAATGTGGAAGCTAATTAATAACTTAGCATTAAATAAAACAAAAGAAAGCTGTGCTCCTCCAAAACTGATGTCAAACACAGGACTTATTACAGAAGGTAATTTAATATGTGATCTGTTTAACTCATTTTTTTCATCAATTGGTATGGACTTAGCAAACAAAATACCTAACATATATCACATAAACACTGGCAATATCCTCATGTATGAACACAACTATACCCATGACATAACATTAAACGAACTGACACCTTGTACTGTGTATGAAATATCAAAAATAATCGACAATCTTGATAGCAACACGAGCACAGGCATAGATGGCATCACCACCAAATCGATTAAATGCCTAAAAAGTGTAATCGTAGATAGGTTAACAAACTGTATTAATGTTTGTCTAACACGCGGTATATTCCCCGATACGCTCAAGGTTGCTAGGGTCAGTCCTATTTTTAAATCAGGTAGTAGAACTGACCCGGGAAACTACAGACCTGTGTCTGTCTTACCTGTAATATCAAAGATATTTGAACGAATCTTATACAGCCGGTTACACAAATACTTGATTGAGAAGAAGTTTTTAATCGATCAACAATATGGCTTTCGTCCTAAGTCAGGCACTCTTTCAGCTGCAGTAGATTTAATCACAAAAATAAAGATAAATATCGACCAGAGGAACTTTGCTTTAGGTATTTTTATCGACCTAAAAAAAGCATTTGACACGGTAAGCCATAATAAGCTATTACAAAAATTAAACAATATAGGTGTCGCTGGGAGGGCCCTCGATATGTTCACGTCATATTTGCAAAACAGACAACAACTTGTTAAAATAGATAACTTCATTAGTTCCCTCAAAAATGTGTCATATGGCTGCCCTCAAGGCTCAATTCTAAGTACGTTACTTTTCTTAATTTACATAAATAATATTGGCAATATAGGGCTGACAGGTTACTTGACATTATATGCCGACGACACTTGTTTGTTCTACTTTGATAAATCCATCCATGAAGTCATACATGCAGCTCAAAGAGACCTTGATTTACTTAGCGAATGGTTGAAATTCAATTTATTAACGATAAACACCTCAAAAACGTCATTTATGATTTTTCACGCGAAAAATAAGCCACTACCGGAATTTTCATCACTTACAATCAACAATGATGTGATTAAACGTTCTAGTAACGAAAAATATCTCGGCCTAAGGATAGATGATAAACTTACTTGGAAAGTACACATCGAGCACGTCAAATTAAAACTAACATCACTGCTAGGAGCATTACATAAGGTTGCATACTGTATTCCTAAAAAAGTACGTAAAATCATATACAACTCCCTAATCAAATCGCATCTTGAATATCTAATTGAGATATGGGGATCCGCTGCTAAAACTAACCTAAACTCGTTACAAAGAACACAGAATAAAATTATTAAAAAACTATTTCATTATCAATACCTAACCCCAACCAAAGAATTATATAAAAACACTAACTTGCTAAATCTTACACAACTATATACATACTGCACTTGCGTTCTAATAAAAAAAATTAGCACAAATTCACTCCAATCGAATATACAATTACATAAAAAAACTATATCACATAACTTAAGAAACAAGAATAAATTCCAACTAATAACGGCACGGACAAACTATGGCAAAAAAACGCTATTGTTTGAAGGAGCACAGATGTTCAACAAACTACCTGATGACATAAAAAACTGCAAGAACATAAATACATTCAAAAATAAACTTAAGAAACATGTACATACAGTGTAATTTAATATCTTTTTACAATTCATGATTATATAACTAATATTCCTAACGCTCTAGAGGTAAACGCTAACTTAAAAATATTGTTTGTATCTCATTGTAAGTGAACTTATGTATGTTCTTATGAGAAATAAATTCTATAATAATAAGTATAATCTAAATAAACTAACGTATAATTAGTATCATAATATTTGTGTTATTCCTTTCGTCGTGGACTCCCTTAAGATAACTTAATGATTGCTCATATTCCTACCTACTGTATAATCTTAGTTAGGTATAATTATTAATGAACTGAAGACGAAATATTATTATTATAAAACGAATCTCAAAGCAAATATGGCGTGGAAGAGAACAAAATAAAGTCGTGGTGATATTTCTTTGTTCGCCCGACCAATGGTGCGCGGCTGACGTTGACATGTCTTGCTGAGCTTTTTGTTATGCTTTTATTATATTTTTTGGAAGCACTTTTTGGGAGATCTTATTTGTTGGTCCAATACCTGGTCGTAAATCTGTGCGCAAGTATGAGAATGAATATGCAGGTGTGCCAACCCTTTTGCTATAGTTATACAATATGAGCACGATTTATATAAACTACAATATGGCGCGCAGGGCTGAAGTTGTACACTTATAATTAAGTACCTACATAACTAATACACTAAAGTCAAAACACAACTATTTATCACCAGCACATATAACATAACTATAATTCCATTGTATATTGAACACATTACATTAATAATGTTTGGAACGCGGATTTGCCATATATTTCCTAGTAGACAGTTTCTAATCATAGATAGGCAGACGCTATTTCAAAAATAGACTATTTTCGTCAGTTTACTTTGTGTTTAGAAGAAGATGCCCCATTTATTACATTCACAAATGTAAATGAACGTTTTCGAGGTACTCGTTTACGTGAGAATATTTGTATTTATTTTATTTATGGCGAGCTGAGCGCGAGGGCGATGTGTTTAAATATCTGTAGATTTTAAATACGAGCTCAGTTGGAGTAACTCAGGAATCCATTAGGTTAATATCTGTTATCTTTTGTATAGATTGGTCTTTGAATTCGTTAGTGAGTGAAATTAATTGGTCTAGTTTATATTTGTGAATCTATAGTATAAACTTTATCGAATTGAATTGTTTTAAAGTATGATAGCCCTCATACCTATGTTGTTTATTATCATATGTGTCATCAGATGATTTGTATAATATTTTGTGTAAAAACTTCCTTAACTAATAAATAGCTTTTAGAATAAGTAATCGCTCTTTTCTGAAACTAGTTCTAGGATAGCAGAACGAAGCCTGCTATCCTTATCACTTCGGAGATTTATCATTTCGGAGTATATGTATTACAAATGTGGGGCATTCCTAAAGTATTCACATTTATAGTTCTGAATGTTAGTGCGAAAACGGAAACAAAATTGCTGTTTGCCGTTATTTTTTATCTAATTAACATTTACTTATCTGTTATTCATTAACTAAGTATTAAAATTAAAATTTTCTATATCTATGTAAATAAAATTAAAGTTGCTAAGCGCATAACTCGAGAATGTTGATTGTTCAGCCCCACGGAAGGTTTTAATACCTACTAAAAAAATAATATTACTTTTGACAGATCGAAGTCTGTCCGGGCAGGTAGTAATACAATAAATTTAAGTATTTTTCTTGTATATAGGTAGTTTCTTGTAATATCCTGTTTATTATAAATTACTTATATTTTTAATAATCCTTATAGCATAAAACCGTTAATTGTTTATTTAACTACTAGCGTCCTTATGTCACGGCATCTGATTCGTGAAGACGGGAAATACCCATTGTAGGTATGATGGAACTGGGGAAAATAAGAACGACGCGGGTAACACCACAATCATTACATAGCTATAGACTAAATAATTACAAATTAAAATATAATATGAAAAACAAATAAACAATCTATTAGAATAAATAATAGATGATATTAAGTATTCTTTATAGTTTTTTTTTATAAAATAAATTGCGTGGTAGTGAAAATATTTGACGGAGGCATTTATTAGTTCATCTTGTGTGGCAAAATTGAACGTCCATTAGACGGTGATGAAAACTTTTTGTATATTTCGCCTATTTCTTTATATCTTTTATATTATTTTGGCTGGTATTTGGGAGGACGCTGACGCTTATGTTATAATTTAAACTCAAAATTAAAGCATTTATTGCAAATCAAATGAGAAAAGTGAAAAATTATGACAGTAATTTTAGGGTTAGTGACTTTCGTGTTGGTATGCAGCCTCTAAATAAGTTTGACACGCCAAGCTGACGACATCATTTACGTTAAACATTATATACATGCCATCACACCTTTATTCCCGAAGGATAAGGCAGAGGTACTTATTGGTGTAGGTACACATAGTTACACACACTTATAGTTAACCAGTATGTTTTTAGGTCCCATTGCAATTGCCATTAACCAATGACTATTATTGCCTATATTCAAATTAGTAGGAGCTCGAAAGCTATACCTAATTGTAAATTTCATAGAAAAGCCCAATTACCCTACTCCACCTGGGAATCGAAAACACGACTTTAAATTTAGCAGTTACGCTTGCGAACAAATAGCAATAAGGAAAATTAGTATTTAGTTAACAAAATACTCCATGTATTGTCCATTCTATGTTTCACATGTTGGTGTTGTCATTATATTCTATTGTTTCTAATGAATATTTATTTCATTAGATTGCTCATTAGCACCGTGGAAATCCGTAAATTTAGCGAATTCGCGATATTTACACTGAAACATACTAGGTGATGCAAATTAAACAGTAAAATGTGTGCAGCTATCCGTGGTTTACTCTGCACGGCTGAATAAGAACATGAGTCATTAGAACCTGCCTGAATTATTGCTTTATAAGATGTTCTTTCTGATGTCAACTTTAAAATTTACGGACGTAAATTATTGTCGCCTGTATATTCGTGACGATTACACACGTGCTAACGAATTTATGTCTCACTTGTCTTTGCATACTTTGTGGACATTATTATCGTCAGAAATCAGTATTTTCAGTTGTTTATTGGATTTCAAAAGAACTGTGAAAGAGGATTTGGTGATGTTTATAAAGTAGTAACGAGGAAAGAAACATTCTCGATTCGGGGATATTATAGCTTTGCGTTTTCATTTCGAGTGTCAACTTGTCACCGGTGAGCAGTATACAACAATTAGATGACTTCAATTGCAAAGGTAATACTTTATATTAAATCAAATTGTGTACGGATATATTCGAGAACGAAAGGGCTACGCAAGTATTTACTTTTCCTATATTTATGACCAAACATCTGCACATTCGTATGTAAATTACAATAAATCAGTTTACTGTTTATTAATTCGTTAGAAATGAAAGGAGCCGAACAGTTTATTTATTTACCGCTGGAAGTGGGAGTCGGTATGAATCTAACATTGATACCTGTTATACCTCTCATATGTACTGTTTCTGACATGCGCACATCAACACGAATCGGGTCCGTCTGCCACTTCGTAAAACATAAATATTATCGTGGAGAAGGCCGTTCCCGATCGAACTTATTTTTCCGTCTGCCGACAGTTATTTCATATAAATTAATGGCGCGAGTCGTCACGGCGCAGACGCTGAGCTCTATTTATAAACTGACGAATGAGACGCGCCGAGCGCACGCGCACGCGTCTCGTCATATTCCAATTACAAATAGCTGTCATCGTCTTTACATGCTCAACATGTTCTGTTTCTCGTATTCTGAGTAACTATATCTTTCAATTTTACATTTCAGATTAAAATTAAAACCAGTTAACATAGCTCATTTCACGTGTAGGTGCCTCCTGCGCTGAGAGAGAGTGAAACGGAAAAAATAACTACACGAAGATATGTATGTGTATGTGGTAGACGTCGGTCGTAAAAAATAAAATTATGAATTATGATATTTAGAGCATCATGCATCTCTGTTTATCTTTGGAGCAGCCCATTCGCGTGAACGAGACGCAAGGCGGCGCGGCGCGGCGCTGCGTCGTCGGAAGGGTTATTATGTATGAATTATGATGACGCCGCGGCTCCGTCGGCGGTAATATCGTTATGAATATGCCGAGTTCTGCTCGCCCATTGGTTTACAGCATATCCGCCTCGATTGCGAGGGAACGCCTCTGGTGGCCTTTTTTATTCCTGTATTGACATTCAGTTATGCACATTGCGAGTGGCGATGCACAAACTGTAATATTTTGCCTGGTACAGAGATAAGTCTACCGAACGAGCGGTCCGCCCGAACATTTGGGATGCAAATACGTCTGACTGTCGTATGTAAACGAACTTATGCTACTCATGCGGTATAGGCTCCCGCTATGAGGCCCACTCAGACGTTTCCTGCATTATATCAATTTGCATTTCAGCTGCAATACCTACACGAATTGAATATGTACACATGATGTTTGTTATCATATTGGTAGCTACGTGTGCGTTTACTTCAGAGCGTGTGTACATATAGGTATAGATATGTCTCAGTTTGAAAAACTGCTTTAAATGCACACCGTCGTCGATCGTATATTCAGTTTTTCACTCAAAATGCTGTCGTATTATATGTTGCTAGATATCTTGTTTCATACCAAGAAGATTCCAATTAACAGTCTTATTGGAATCATAAAAATAAATTCACATCACATTTTGAAGTCCGCTTGTCACTCTATGACGTGAACATTAGGTAGTGTCGATATTTAGGTACCTATTACCGATGGTAGTTTTTTCACGATAGTAATTCTTCGATACCGGGCTTTGGTAAAATTAACGAAGAAACCATATAACAGACACAATATTAAACAAATATAGCATGTGACTTGTGTATTGTTAGACGACCTACATTTTAATAGAAACGTTGGTATTCTATAAAAAAACACAAATAAATATTTAATATAATTTCCTTAATGCATAAAATTGTTGTGCTCTAGAAAATGTTACGTAGTAGTACAATGAACTCTAAAATTCAGTGCCAACGTGTGATCGTGTTGATCCGGTTACTCAGGAATTGCACAGTTGCCGGCAAACTTCCAAAATGAACCACGGTACGCACAGCCGCTGATGTATTGTGCCAAATTGCAATCTTGGATAGTTATCTTACACATTATATAGTAATCTAATTATGTTATAAGTTTTATTTTTGATACGCACTTTACTAAGCAAAGGTCGAACTTATACGAAACTTACCACGAATTGTAATAATGTAATTAATGTCAATTCCAAGATCTGAAATAGCACTTGTCCATGGTAGCTGTTAGTAATAAATATTTAGGTAGTATAGTTAGCTCACTTCTCAGTCTACACTGTTGCAAGTATGACACATAGACAGGAATAAACAAGTAAAATACACATGCGCAAATGACGTTGTAATCATTCATTACAGCAAAGAATCTGCGAACAGCAAAAGCGGACGTGTTAAACTGTGAACACGACGATTGCAAGTTTGTACAAATAAACGAACCCGAAATAAAATCAAACGCTATTTATTTCGTCAATGTCATTGCCAAACAGACGATTGAAGCACGTAACAACGCTGTAAGTAGGATGAGCACGATTTTGTAAATAACGTCGTATTTACCCAAATAGAAATACCTAAGTATTATTATCAATATGTCTAGCAAGAACTACATTCTAATTGTATAAACCATTGCAAGATTGTTTCTACGTTTAAATCAGAAACTGAATTTATGTACGGTAGGGGAACCAAAATAGAATATTCAAGGCAAGCAAATGTTTGAGATAATTTTCCCGATATTAAGGTAGAGACATCTAGTTACTCTAGTTGTTGTGAACTGCACCATGTTTTCCCATATTTCGTTTTCTCGATATCGTAACGTTATCGAGCTGTGTGAAAATACTCGAACAGCGCTAAAACCCCGTGCAGCAAGTGTTTCAAGTGGACAACACCGCTAAGATGCCACGAGTGTCGCGGTATGACTAGATAAGCGGACATTATGGTATCGAGGGCAGGATATATTTCCGTGTGTTGGGTAAAGTGGGTTGCTCGACCCGATGCGTGGCTCGTGGCATTCACCTTGTTGGCATGGGGCCAATCAGCCCCGCGGCTGGTCGCCACCCGTGTCCCTGCTACCGGTGTGCCGCACACTGGAATTAAGAATCGTGTTTATTGGATTGCTATGTGCTTGTTCGCTTCTAATACATTAGTCAGCGTGTGAGTGTCCTAATTTCGGCTCTAATAGATCAGGAATTGTTTGCTGAACGGCAACGGGAACTTTTGAATTTCGTGTTTGGTTTGATGATTAATGCCCATAGTCTTATTAGTGTCGGCTTCGAATTGTTTGCTACAACATTTCTCAATGGTGGATTAAATAGGAAATATATAAATGTTTCAGACACACTTAGATATAGAGAAGAATCTATATAGTGGCAATATTTTACACATTTTGTGGCACAGGTTTAAACTAGTTCAGGCATATCATAAGTAATCTTTTATATTTAATTGTAAGATATCTATTGTTAAAATGTACAGCACTTTTATTTAATAAACAAATTATTATTATTATTATTATTATTTTTCAAATGATGTCCTTTATAATAATGTTAATAAAAAAGTACCTGTATCTGTGAATATTAGGAATTCTCATTGATATATTATTTGGACAAGCTCGCCTTCTTCGGTAAGATCAAAAATAGCTACCATTTAGAAGATCGTCGAGACAATGTTAGATTATGTATTCTACTTGTTAATAACATGCTAGATTGCAATGTTTGGCACAACCATCATGCTAATGTCCAATATTATACATACCAAAGCTACCTACGCTCCCATCCTCTAACAAGTTTTCATTCTAATTAGATTCCTCGAAACATCCAACATGTAATGAGTATATTAATTGTGGTGGAACTGTTTCTCAGTAAAGTTGGCAACCATTAACTAGAAGGTATAGGTACGTTATACAAGTGAATAACTTAATGAATCTCAGTTCCTATGCGCACTCACCGTGACGAACAAATTACATGGCACGTAACAAATTTTGATTCGATAAACGCTATCTGACCACTACAGGTAGTTAACTCTGTTATTTACTACAAAAACTTGTAATTAATTAGCGACCAAATAAAACGTACTGGGTGTGTACACCTATGAACATAAAAATAATGTAACTATATTATTGGACCGAATTTGTATGACTGTGCCGTGGTTGTGTTAGTTGCTGACTTTTATGTGAAAACTGGGAATTTGTCAAAATTAAAATACAAAGGCGTCATTGAGGAGTGTAATTAATTAAAAGCATTGCGGTGAAAATAATTAGCCATTGTTGGGAGCCCGCTGAGGCCAGCCCCGAGCTTGGGTGCTCGGCTGCTTGGGTGCATGCTCTCAGTTTGGCAAGCTATTAATTAACCAAGTACTTGTAATCTTTCCAAGAAATAATTATGCATATTATTTTTATTGCTCCATACAAATATTTCGGTTTAATGGAGCATTGTTGTTAATGCATAAAATTTTATTTCATCAAACTTGCGTAATATGCACGAACAATTTTGGTTTTGGTATTCGATGCCATGAAAACCAATACCTATATTTAGCGATACCAGAGCAGACCGCAATAACAGACCAGCATAGACGAACAAGGAATATGGCCGTCTTTATTTTATTTTAAACTGGATATAGTTGACCTGAATACTCTTCTTTTAAACATAACCTACAATGCAAAATAAGGATAATTATACAAAGTAGGGTTAAATAGATGCGATTAGATAATACATGTTGTTGTTGTATCCTTGTTGATCCATTGCTCGCTGTAATTAATGTTTTCATGTGCACAAGTGTCGCTTAATGCAATGTAATTAATTTAATCGTAATCATTATTATCGCTTCTTTACGTAGTAACAGTACCTACACCCGTTTAATGTAAAAATAGCTTATTGAAAAAGAACAATGCTCTACAAGAATTCCGTTTGATGGAGAACAAATTGTGATAGTTTGATAAGAGATCAGTAACAAGTATCCAATCAACCCATTAGCCTTAGTCAACCGTTACATCTTGCGTACCAAGATTAACAGCTGATACTCAATAATTTTCAGATCAGCATGGTATTTAATTCAACGCAGCAAAAATGTCGTTTATTTAATTAATGTAATGTAACAGCTGCAAATTGTTTTTGTTATACGAGTATGCCCCGTTTATACGACATGAGTATGTGGACCAACACCTTATTGAACTAATTTAAAAAAAATATGCAAATAAATAGATACATTAACTAGCCACGTAGGTATGTATACAATTGTGAACTTATTTAATTATGTTATTCGGTTTCGAATTCGTAATTTTAAGCGGCAAGTGTTCGGAACAAACCAACTAGGGCGATGCTCTGTCGGAAGTTAGCAAATTATCACTCGCTCGTAAAATTAACGCTTCTTATCGATCGAGAAATGATTTCAGAATTAAACCATACGCACGAAATTGTACACATTGGGTGAGCATTGAAGGATCAAAGTCGCACGGCAAAGCGGTCGACATCGGGAAACTTATTTAAAAGGTAACAAAATGTTTTCAATTTTATTGCTGATTTTATGTTGAATTCTTTAAACATGTACGGTAGGGTGCGTGCGTACGTGTCCATACTCACACCAGTTCCGCGCGCGTTACGTTAAGCGGTAACTTGCTTTCGGCTAAACGCAGTAGAGTGCAAAACCGGCAACGACTCACGGGGAATCTGAAATTTGCCTGCTGGAAGTGGCAGTTCCGAGATAAGATCTCACGATGCCGCAATAAAAAGCGTTCGTACCTCGTCCGTTGTGTAATGTGCATTCAAATTGCATTGTGCGAGAACTAATTCGCCTTAGGCCGATTCGCATGTTCCGATAAACACATGTTTCGATTAAGTGTTACGCTAATGTCCCGTGCTTATTACCTACTCGACTCATGCGCCCCACGACAATTGCGTTACACTTCTGTTGCCATCATGTGCCTACCCACCTGACTACTCACCCCTTTCCACCTTCGAGTGGAAATCGAAAGTAAAACTCAATACAACTACTAACTGGTACTTTCCAGCAAAATTGGATTTTTTTCTCCGCACACATTTTGGAGCTTTCAGGAATATATTAGTCTAAGAAGTAGAAATATGTAGACAATTTAGATAAGGCTGATGTGAACGTTATTGTGCTTACGAGGGCGTTTTGAAGAGAGACAAACGTGGCGCGCGAGATAAGGGTATGACAAAAGCTATTGTTCTCCACACCAATTACTCGCGGCTCGCGAATTACCTAAGCCTCATATATAAATTAAGCAGCGGCAAACAGCGGAAAGATTTCTCTAGTTATACGCCAACACAACAATTATTCGTAAATCACTTTACTATATGTTGAAATTTACGAGAGCTCGTTCGCTGAACCGCCGACCCCGACTCTACCGCTCTAGTCCACGCATGCGAATACTAACTGATGGTCGTGGGGGGTAAGGTTTACTTTGTTATTGTTCCGGACGTGACTCTACGGAACATGAAATTCTGTAGCAAAAGAGAATATGCATGGCGATTTCGTGATGAATATTCATTTCCTACGGGGCATGAAATTTATTGTGTTTTACATTTATATTCAACTCAGCTGTCTTATGTAACGGTAGCGACGCGGGATTAGCGAATTGTGAACGTTCACATTACGATTGTGTCGCACGATTCCCATTCGTGAGCGGTTAATTTTAACCGTCCTTAATAAATTAATGAAAACTCCGCGTGACTTTCTAATGATGTATATTTGCAATTGTTTACCGTTATCGGATAACAGTAGCGAAATAATTATTTACTGACCGCGCGTACAAGTTAATGTGCTGCATAGTGTTAGATGTTGGAAGGAAGCTTTATGTTGTGTGTTGGAGAGTTGCATGGCGATGGGCGTGCTCGGCAGGACAGCTCGTGTGTCAGCACAGAACGGCGGCGGCGCGGCCGAGACGCGGGCGCCCCCGCACGTAGCGCTAGGCCGGTCTATGCGCAGGGCAGGTGCTCAAATTATTTGACATTTGAAATAAAATTTAGGGCGTAGTTAGTCATCGGCGATCGAACTCTACGACACACTTGGCACCTGTCGAATATTTAGCGCATAAATCCATAGCAACGGTTCGATCGCGGCGTTCGCTTGATGGATTCTGAGCTATATTTAATCAACGCGGGCGCGACACGCCGCCGCATTGTTCTCTCGATTGGATTGCTGAAGCGTCTATCGATACTTATTTTATGAGGTGTCGACGGAGATTCATTATAGCTAACGCAATAAAATAATTATTCAAACATTCGATTAATGTTAAACGGCACGGACGCGTGACTTATGCATGATAGTTGTTAGAAGTGAAGGCCGTGTGAGGATATTCATGTTTAACATGATGAGTTTGATGTATCTGTAGCGGGCGTGTAACTAGCGGCGTTGGGCGGGCGGCGCGGCGGGCGGCCGGCCGGCGCGTGATTGCAGTGGTCGCGTCAAACAATTGATTAGTCGCATAAACTCGGTTTGGCGCGCGCTAACGATGCATCATCCCGACTGATAATTAAATTGTAAATTAGCTAAGCCGATGCTAGCTCACCGCCGCCGCGCCGCCGCGCCGCCGCGCGTCGCCCGCGCCGGGCGTTGCCGCTGCTGCAGTCGTCACTGTGCGCCTAATCCGTGCCCGCGGTTTGACGTTCATTGATACTTTCACATATTTGGTACATTAATTATTAATTTCAATCACTTAGTTTTCACCTTCACCTTGCACAACTACTGAACTAAATCTTTATCACCAGCCACCGAAATACTTCACCGTTGATTGATCACTAACTATAAATAAATCTATGTATCTCAAATTCGTTTGGAGTAAGCTTCACACGAGTTGATTGCGAAAAATTCAATTTTGTTTCATGGAAATTTAATTTAACATACAAAATGAAAAGCTCTCTCGTTGGATATGAATCGATGTCGGCTCACTGACTGCTCGCCTGTGTTTGTGGACGATACTGCTTTGTGTGCATATTGTAATCAATTGTCGAATTGTATCAATTTGAATACACAATTTGCAATTTTGACGCGAATTTCATTAATTTGTTAACGGGATATAATTATATATTGTTCAGGTGATTATGTTCATACGCGTGTTTTGGTTCTTGTCGCGACAATAAGTACTTATTTTTAATGCCAAGTGTAATTTTACTATTAGTATAATTACCTTGTATAATTAATTGTACCGATTAATGAGACAGTCCAAGGTGTTTTACCAACGCCTATAAATAATAATAACATGCTAAAATTGGTATTACCTCGTGAGCATTATATTTGTCATGAAATCGTTTAATAGTTTGTTTTCAGTGATCTAAAAGTAAACTATTACTGTGTGTTAAACTTATACTGCGTATAGTTGAATGCACTATGCACTGCGTCTAACTGGACATATTAAAAACGAAAACATGGTCTATTGAAATAAATCTAACAATTATAGCTCTGCAGAGACTGTTTATCTGCTACTTCTCACTACTTCGAAGTATATTACTATATAAGTTTTACAATCCAGTTACCCCCAAATTGCCCACTCTTCGCCGCTTTCTACTGTCTACTGAATGAACTTCTCAGCCCAACACATCCATCTGTCATAATTATAATGGTTTAAGTATAAACACATCAAGACTACCAACTAGTTCAAATGATCAAATTCACTCAAGCACCATGATAAAGTATTGTAAAAGTCTCCTTATCTGTGCTATATAAAACAGGTTTATAAAATATTTAATAGACCATCTAAGATAACCAGCACATACACAATGTATGTGCTGGTTATTCAGTGGAAATAAAGAAACCCAGCGAGTCGATCATTCATCAATTCTCTGGTCAAGAGAATAATGCACGGATCAGTCATCACCTCAAAACCAAAGACGCTACCTTCTTGGTATTGATGATATGGACGAATGTTTTTGAACTAGATGTATTATTTATGTATAATGGAAATATACCAACCAAGCAGTCTCGAAATTGGCCTCCCTGCAATATGAGGACCACACTGAAGTTTGTAATCGACTGAAATATGTACTTAAATAGTATTGTCTACACGATTAATTAATTTAATTATGGAGGATGATATTGAGTCCAATTTTTACAATAAGTAGTAAGAATTGTATAAACTTTGGTTTGTTGGCTGTGTGTTAAATAAGTCAGAAAAAGTAGATGTGGAATATGGTTGCAACAATTAAGTTACACAAATAAGCTTGCCGTGCGGACCGGTGGTGTTCGTGCAACAATCCGTCACATACCTGCATCGGGTGTCGCTGCATCGCACATAAAATATATTTATAGCAGTTCGTCGCACCTACCGCGGGGAGAATTCGCGTGCCGATGCCTTGTCAATAATCGTTAATAGATATTTCAGAAGACAATGCAATCGGCTAAGTATAGCCGCCGTGACTAACGTCCCGTCAACTGAGCGGTACACGCATGCTCAACTCTGTTAATCTTATTATGGCAACAGAATTTATTTGCTATGCCATGGAATTCATTTGACACCTAACGTTTCATTTCACTGTCTATTTGTATAGGTTTTGGAAAATAGTTTTTAGTGGACAAGAATAGTATTCGACTTCTCTCAGAATCCTCAAGTCATTTGTAACTTAAGGAATCTTTTGCCCTAGTGGGTACCTTCTATAGGATCCTTAGTGGATCTTTTAAGTAAAGGATTGTGTTAATGTGACCGGGTGACTAACGTACCCGTTTATACAAAAAAAGCTTTTGCCCGCGACTTCGTCTGCGTAAAATTAATATTTAATTTCCACCCGCCTGTTTCCCCTTTTAAGAGATGATTTCCGGAATGAAAACTATCTTATGTCATTCACCAAAAAAACAAAATTTCACCTAAAGCGGTGCAGTGGTTATAGCGTGAAGACATAACAGACAGACAGACACACTATCACATTTATAATATTAAGTATGGATATGGATAGTATGGATAGCAGCAAAAATAGCCAGTCATAGAGGACAGAAACAAATTTAGAATTGATGATTCCAGTATAGATAATCAATTCTGAATTTAATTATGTCCTCTATGACTGGCTTTGGGTATGATAATTCAGAGATCTTACTCTGTGCTTTTAAGAACTAATGTGGTGATGATGTGGAGGATTGCCTTGTATGCTATTTATTACAAACAACACTACCTTTGGGTAGGGATTTGGTGCTGTATATTAATTAGGTGCTTAAGATACTAGAAAGACCAGGTAGTCTTCAAATTTAATTATCTATTTTTAGATTAAGATAAGTCACATTACAAAAAATTGCGCACGGGTCCCATATGCTGGCAGCCGTCGGAAGTCGTAACTCACAGTTATGAAGCGAACGACACCAGTTTCATAAACATTGTTTTTCTTCGTTTCGCCCCTAATATTTATATTTATCAATCCATCTACACATTTATTTATAGTCCAAAATAGCGAGCATCCGAGGGTGCCCTGGGGGCGCGCCGTCATTACGATTTATTGTTTTCTTTGGTCATAGTTTGGGGTCTTTCTTATAAGAGTCCTTAGACGGATTTTAAGATTACTTATTGTTGACCAAAACTGGCTGAGGTCCCCCACGAGTGTATTCAGAAGCTTCAAAATCTATTGTCTTTCGTTCACGTTACTGCGTTTTTTCATAAAACAGTTTGTTGAGAGTAAAATAAACAACAGTGTTATAATTGAAACTTTTATGTATTGTGGACTTGTATGTTCCGTTTGTTTTATGTAGGTACTAGACAAATTCAATTTTAAAACCAAAGTAAAAAAGTTAGATAAATTTTATTTTACTTATAGTATTGTGCGTATAGTTTATTTTGAAGGCAATATATCACTAATATTTTATTTTTATAAGCGGCGCAAGAGTCATCTATTTTTGAAGTTCGCGCATGTGGACGCGATAGTCAAAATATTCTTGGGATTATATATTACTGTAATGAAATGAGGGTGTGAACGAATAATATTATTATCTGTAATCTGTGAAGGTTTAGTCGTAAGGGATCGCACGGCCTCAGTGCAGCACCTGGTGTTAGGTACCTACGATGAAGTACGCGTGCGCAGATAGATCGCTGCCGACCTTTGGCTGGCTGAACTTTGAAGGTGGTAGAAATTGAAATCCGATCTAGCGCAGTACCTACTTAAGTAATGTATAGTTTGCATAACTACGGCACTATTTCATAAATTGAAAAGTAATTTTATTCATTATGTTTCTTTGAAATTCCAAATAAAACAGGAAGTTTTATGTGATTTAGTGAGTGATGAATTAGATGGACTTGTAATCGATGATTTATATGAAAATTTAAAAAAATAATTGAGTTAAGTCCAGGCACATACATTCCAATATCTTACCTACCTATATAGACAAATCACGTGTAGTAATTGTTATGGGGGCCGAATAACCATTATTTAGTATGCACTATTTTTATCTCCCAATCCCAAATCCCCGGAAACGCAAAATTGTTAGTGTCAAAAATTCTATTTGACTCGTGCTGCTGTGTCTGCGCCGCACTTTATACACTGACTCGTACACTGATTTATTTTCTTGATACTTTGACGGACTAATCATTTCGTTGATTAGTTTAGTTTAGAGTAGTTTAGTTATAAATTTGAGATTAAATATATCCTAAGGTATTTAATAAGTTTCTGAGACTAGTTCAAAGGTGGTTGTAAAGGTGATTTCTTTTTGTTTAACTTTTAGAAAGTACAGGTTCTATCCCTGCTAGTAATGCTAGTTGTAAGGCCGGTAATGCTAGTTGTAGTTGAGACGGTTAAAAATCACTGTAAAAGCATTCTTAGTTATAGTTTACGTGATTTCTACGCTGCATCTAGGCATTAGCTTTAGTGTAAAACTGTTGCACTAAGGCAATAACAAAATATAATAAAATTGATACGGTAGTGCATTTGTTCAGTAACATGAAACAACTTCATATTTCTAGTAAGAATAATATTCATCATCATCATTATCAGCCTATAGCCGTCCACTGCTGAACGTAGGCCTAATAAAGAATAATATTAGTCATCAAATATTATTAGGAAAATCCAACTCGAATACAACGAAACTATTTTGTTCACATTTATAGCGAGATACGTCAGTAAATACCAAGAACCCCAATCACGCTATACAGAGCAGCAGTCTTCTCAATACTTGACATATTTATGTACACAGTAGGTGCAACGCACGGGACATATGGCGCACCAATTTATGAACCCGAGGGCCCATTACCATTTTAAATATTATTTTTAGGGAATTTCGTGTCAGATCTCACTCGTCGTCGGTCCGTATATTAAGAGATGTGATCCTCTGATTAAGTCGCCCTGATATTCGTGAACGCGAGTGCTGTAGGATTTTGTTAATTAAGGAAACATACAACATGACTTCATTATATTATAGATGTTAGTTGGTTTTGTAACGGCGGCTAAAAATAATAAGATTTATTTAGAACGTACTCGATTCTATTAATGAGAAGAAAAAAAAACATATTACCAGAACTGGATCACTAAGCTTGTAAATTATACACGTAGGTATTCAGATACAATTTGAAAGCTAACTATTATTATACGACTATATCAATATATAAGAAATAAAACATGCATCGTATTTTTTTATATTGTAAAAATAAAATCTTGTATGCAAACGATCTGCTATAGTTTGTCGTAAACGTCGCAATTCTCTTCTAACTACATATCAATCTTCTTAATTGAATTACGTGTTGGACCAGTCGCCCGGATATACTCGTAGCTCTTAGTTTTGCAGTCTCCTAAAGGGACATTATTTACGACGTCTATCAAATCTTCGTAGTTTACATTTTTATATGGACCTGAAACATATTAGTGTTCAGTATGATGCTTAAGAATCTTTTTAAGATACATGTGTTGACGTTTCACAAGCAATTAATAGTTTACCAGAATGACTATGAATGGTACAGTTGTGGAGTCGTGTAAAACAAACAAAGCTGGGTCAACCACGCCATTAAAGTTTATGAAACGGAAGCCGTCACCCGGCGCATGTGCCGCCACTCGTTCTCCGATCTGTCAATACCAACCATCGGCGCGTGCGCACACCTCCCGTACAACGTAGATCCGTCACTAAACAGTAATTTATCTCGCATTTAATTCCAAATTTGGCCTCGTTCGGACTAATAGCTTACAACTTACCTTTTCATTTTTGAGTTTTGTGACTATCTGTACCTTGTATACATGACTATTTGTAATTTAAGCGATGTAATCATTCGTGTTTGCATATTGCAATAGTTTGCAAAATATAGCTCTCTTATTATATTCAAAGTAAAATTTAAGTCATTTCGTTATTTTTACAGTCGAATGTACTAAAAGATATTAACAGAAGGAATGAGTAATCTTTTGTCAGTTGATTTCTTTATTCTAAAATATGATAAAGCACCTGAATCCAATCGTGTTATTGTGAGGTGGTGTGCAGTGGGTCGTAACGCTGCGCACTGCCACCGGACATTGTGGTAGTACCGAGTACCGACACCTTGTACATTCATTGTACACTCACGACAAAAACTCACTGTGTTGTTACAAGTTTACATTATGATAAATTGTTTGAACCCATTATTTTTTTGATGACTCGTAACATCTTATTGGAACGTTGTTATATAGAATTTAGTTAACCTGTTTTCTCGTCTTATCGAGCGTTATGATTTTATTTTTTATCTTATGGGAATTTGTAAGTAGCATTTCTGTATAACACATAAATACATATTTGTTTTTCACTGCTGCGACGGTAGCAGGTAGGTCGTATAATTTCAAACAATTTAATGAGAACACTGTTACCGAATGTACTTAACGAATGATAAACAAGCACAATATCAAACGGAAATATCGGGTTCGTCGCCGCCATTATGTTCATAATAAAAAGGTCACAATGTCACATATAATTTATTTAAACCAGTGACGTCAGTCTCAGTAGATTTTTATATACATACATAAATTGATTTATGGATAATCTAAAAAAATATTAAAATATAGATGATTCCTACAACCGTGAATTCCAAAGGGTCAAGCAGAGTTGTTTTACGACGCTGAGGGTATCAGGTCCCAAGTGATAGAGGGCGAGCCAATTGCCCTTTAGCGGTGGCAATTTCAATCCCTGCTGTATCTGAGATTTTTCTAACAGAAAAATTCAATAACTATTCTACCACTGAATGGTTAATAATCCAACCTGAGAGGCTGGATTCTGCAAGGTTCCTAATTCTAGTGTTAAGAGACTTATTAGCACTAAAATTGAATTGTACCATCAGTGAGTATAGTTCTTAAATTATTTACATTTAATCTAAATTATTTGTTCACAAAATAAAAAGTAGCATTTTGTAGCACAATCATATAAAAAAGTAGGTACTAACTGGTATTCTCAGTTGTCCTGTATGCAGTATGGCATACAAAAATCCTTTTATAAATAAGTAATAACGTACACTAGTACAAAAATAAATCTCAAATACGAAATTCCCTTTTGACGGAATGCTGAGTATAACCGTAGCCAAAGGAAATATAAATGCTGTCCAAAGGCGAATATGCGGCAATCCCTCACACAAGTGGGTAAGACGACTTGAATTTTTAATGTTACACTCAGACCGTTGCAAACCGTAACAGTTTTCTTGTCATTGGTGGAGTGGAGATGTGAGATAAATTTTGCAGAGTGGCCCCATCTTTTCGTCTGACATCAATCTTTAATGTGAACACGGGGTACACTCTATACGTGGCGTGTCTAATACTATTTGTGTACAAAGTATGAAGCTTTTACTTTGAGAGCCGATATAATAGCGTCCACCCAAAATAATATTGGAATTTAATAAAACTCGAAGCCCCGAAGGGTCGCGTCGTCATTTGATAGACTGCTCACCAACCGCTTGCAAAATTAGTTGGAAGTTAATAAAATTTAAAATAAGATGTAGGTATGAACAGCTCACCTTGAAAGCGTCAATTAACTTCCTCATAGCGCGATAATAATGACAAGACTAAAACAATAGTTGTATTAGTTTTTATTTTTCGCCTCCCTCGAAGGCCATGTTCAACAATACACAAAACAAAGTTGGAGCGATTCGTCTCGCCATATAATTTCAGTAATCAAATGCTACGTCACTACGAGGCGCGGTCCGGAATCGATTAAGCGTTCCATTTCCGGTGTTTTTATAGGGAATAATTATTGGAAAACTGATCAAACAATCAAGGACTGCTTGTTTCCGTCGTTCTAACTAAGATATTATAAAGAAAGAAATCTACTCATAGAGCTGTGGATAATCTGTGGATACAGTCAACTGTGACCGCTTCCTCGATAGATTTTATTTCTTCTTTGATAATTTGTTTTTACATTCAACGTGACGGTTTTTCTTTATCGCTGAACGTATTCGTCTTGTTGGAGCTCGGAGCTCTGAGCTCCAAGCACGGAGCGCGGTGACAGCGCGCGCTGCGCCGGAGCACCTGTCCGCTACTCCAATAAAAGCGCCGGTACCGTGGTTTAATTATTATCTTGTTTTTGTACGATTTAATATTGCGACTAGGGAAGTAGATCACCTCGTTGATTACGAAAATCTTTTTGCTATCGTTTTTAAACATTGTGCAGCGATGCGTTTCGTAATTTTTTGATCCATCATTTATGTTAAATTGTCATCGATATGAAAGCTTTCATAGACGTAATTATGGCATCTGATCTTTAATTGGGTGCAAAAGTGCTTACTATAGATGTATATGTACTTAATCAGGAGTGAAATTTCTTTGTATTTGTGATGAGCCGTTTGAATTGGTTGTCTAATATATATAATATAAAATGATGTTATAATAAAGGTCTAAATCAGAGTGGAGGTGATACAGAAGCGCGAGAGACTGCGTCGGGGCATAAGGGTTAACACTCATGTGAGTCTTCATATAGATTGTATGTAACATTCGGTGAAACAATAATTTCCTCCACTTGTTCGCTATACTAACCTATTCATTACCGGTATGTGCACTTATGAACTGTTCAATTGTATGTACGCATTTTATTTAAATATATATATATATATATATATATATATATATTTAAATAAAATGCGTAATATATATATATATATATAAAATCCTCTTTTAATATTTATCTCATCAATAAGATGTAATACTTAGAAAAAGTTGTACGTCTTACAGATTATTATTAAGAATGTTGTCGTTGACAGTTAATATTTTATTCAAGCCATAGATGGCAAGTCAGAACTGAATTTATAGCGACCTGGCGACATGCAGACGACACACGCATGAGTTGCACGACGCAAGGTGAATGACGAGCGCGACATTTACGCGGTGCCGATGTGGTTATTGAGTGACGACCACGTTCGAACACGGTGCTAATGGACTATTAACCTCAGCTGCTAATTATTAATATTTTATTTTTATAGCCGCCTCTGTCCAGAATTAACGACCACTTTCCGGTTCTCGCATACAGTTGATATTTTGGAATGCTAATATTTGCTTAGCGTTGATTGAAAGGTCAACGGTTTTGTCAACGGTATGGTTTTAACAGGCCCTATTAACTCGACGCGATATAAAGTTACAAAACCACCTCATATTAAATTTCGTTGAAGATATGACGATGTTTTTTTTTGTTATTATTAATGTTTATGTGTTATGTGTATGAAATATGATATTTTGTCGCTTTTATATTTTAAAGCAAATATTAATGTTAATTTCTCCTATAACCTGGTGGATAAATTGATTCGGGTGCACGGCAGTGCTCCGCTGAGAGTATATGTTTAAATGCGTATTTTTAACAACGATGAAATCTACAACACAGGAATTTTCATAGCAGCGTGTTTTTTACCATAAATCAGTGAAAAGTAATTAAACAAGCTTAATAATACCTACTAATATGGACTGATGATGGTGAAGAATACCTACTTAATAATTATATTGATTGGATTTATAAAAGGGAGACATTGCTTTTAATAAAAAAAAAACAAAAATATAGTTTTGTAGAATTTTATATTTGTTGTGTTACTTAGCATACCTATGGGTAACAAGCATTCTTATAATCCACTAATAATAAATAACACACAACAGTTTAAATGCTTTGTATAAGTTATTTCATATCTAGATATAGAAGTCATATACAACCATCTACCAGACTCTTGTCAGATTTTACCGTTATGTTTCTGATGAGACATCTATTACCAGAAATAGACTGGTCGATTAGGAAACATAATTTGTTATACACTAATAAACATACGCCTTAAATCATTTTCTTCCATGATCCGTCAACTTATCCCGAATGTCAAGGGTTGACAGCAGTTCGTGGCATCCGTTCCGGACGACGGATGAAACTTCACAATATGGGACAACGCTAGCATTTTATCCAAAATAGCATCTATGACAACTATATAGAGCTTGGTTTGCTCGTCACCTGTAAGATCCTCATAATGCTTTTCTAGCTGCGGATTATTCCTCTGACACTTTTCAAAAAGCTTAAATATACAGTTTTGTACGCTAAATCGGAACTACCTTTAACATGACTAGAGTTGCTTTTTGTTTGCACGCTGATATTACAACTCCAACAACGGAAGGAATAGCTCAGTGTGTGGCTGTGCATTTGTGTTATTAAATGATTTATGAAGCAGGATTACCGAGCGTATGGTTTGCTAAACAATTTTGGGGGTTATTGGTATAGATATTAAGTATGAAGTTGTTTGTGGAGTAAGCTTGTTAATCATGCACGGTAGCCGTGTGTTGATCTCGTTGTAATTGAGTTAACTGACGTACTGATGACTTATTTGACAGAGTGAGTCGTCTGCTTCACCGTTGTGTGTTATTATAATCTACGAGGGATTAGTTATGTGTTTATTATTTGTATGCAACTGTTTGTACACTGGGATTTTAATTAGGTGCTTAATATTAACTGTACAATATAGACGATGTAGTCGTTGCATGCATCTTTGACGTCTAGACGAATGGACCTTAGTAATTTTCACTTTTCGACACTTAACATAGAACCATGATAGAGTCAGTGTTACATTGGTTTCCCTTTCCTTTATAGTATGTCGCTATCGATTCATCTGTGGCGCATTATGTTTCCACATCGAGATATCAAATTGATAAGTGAGGCACATTCGCAGCGGGGGCGGCGCGGGCGCGGCCGCTCGAGGCATTATGAAATTGGCCGTACGTTAGAAGCCGTTACTTCCGATAAAATATAACCTGCTCGCTGCTCATATCTGTCGGACGAAGTTCCTAGCGTTTCCTAGCGAGCGAGTCACGTCCGACGCTAACATCATTTGAACTTATTACATAATCAATAACCCGTCAATAGCTAAACGTGTTTAATAGTTATGACAGAACAGGTTTAGCCACATGTGATTTATTTCAATAGATAAGATGTGGAAAATATGTTTTTACTGAAATGCGTCGTAACGTTACCAGGTGAAAGCGGTATTCAAATTAAAAAATGATGTCCAAGTGTGTCGCATAAACCCATTTAATATAAACATCTTCATGGGAACCGAATACATATATTCGTTGCGACATTTCTTATCAATAGACGTTTATATTCACATTAATGTAATAAGTATGAACTGATTGATGTTTGACAAGTTTTCTATATCAGATATATCAGCTGTTGTTTGTTTTAAATGGGGTGGAACATGGTAGAGCGGATGGGTTTGTGTTACGTGATCAAACTATGGATTGAAATATTTATCAATGTATTGAACTGTTCTGTAAATTGTTTATGTTGCCATACTTATAGGTACCCACCTACAATTAGCATATATATGGACTATATTTTTCTACGAATATGAAACTACTAGTTATGTCTCTTGTATTTAATTATTTTACTCTTGAATATTAAAATTACATTAGGTACATGTAGCGACTAGATACAACCTACCTTACTAATTGGCGTTCATAGTACAACACAAACAAAGGTTTTGTTACTATTTATTATATAGGTACCTACATAGTTTAAATTATTATTAATACTTATTATCTACTTTTCGATTTTCTTTTGTAACTATGTATACAGTTAACTGATGCAGCTAATTAGTTTGATGTAGTAAATGTGAATAAACAGAGTGTATCGTAGAATGCTCACCCTCGCGCGGGAAGTCTTGCACAACACTATCTCGTAATGAATAAGACTCAATTCAGTCGGTATAGTGGTATCTCTCACAACATCAGATGCGGTGCACTATATCGTAGGGGTAGCAGGGGGAGGGGGGCAGATACTCGGCGTAAGGTCAGAGATTTATGTTCTCATAACGCGCCATTCCTCGCCAGCCAAACGTTCAAACGTATTGATTTCATTTCCAACATTCATTTTTAAATAGTTGTGCTCTTCTAACCGATACCAAGTACCCGTACAAGTTATGTTTGTTTATTTAAACTGCTAACTAAGCGAAAAACTTGATATAATCAGCACATATAATTACCATGGAACCGACGAAAATTTGGATGTACCTATAGGTATGCGACAGAGTATCTTTTCCACTGTCGTTATTTCGACATCCCTCTTTCTTAGCACCTGTCCTTACTCTACATGCTGGCCGTCTGAATTAGGGTTATGATCTAATAATTAAATTCCAGAAATTGTTATGAAATTGTATGTGATTTCACAAATCACCAACATAATATCGGTGCAATAGAGACGCTTCAGAGAACAATTTGCACGAGTCGTTGTTATTATTTTGTGGTATATATATTTTGACAGTAAACGAAATTCTCATGCTGTCAGAATAGTCACTACCCCAACGAGCTTTAGTAACCTTACTCACTCGAAATACAACTTATGTTATTTCACTGCGGTCTTATGTAAGGCGAAGGTACTTCTCCAATAGGGCAGCTCAATTTTAGCGAGGAATCTCGCTATGCGGCTATGCCCTACCTCTCGAAGCTATTAAGATATTTTTGGTAGCTATAAATTATTTCACAATATTTTAATAGAATGGAATAATAGGTATGTTAATGCTTAATGGGTATTAAGTATACAAATTTGACCCGAAATCAAGGCAATAAATAATATTAAATTAATATAAAGTGAGCTATAAAACAAAAAATATATTCATTTCATCGTTTTTTTCTTGGAATGCGGCTTCGCGATAAGAGATGTAGCTCAGACGGTAATAACGATTATTAATATGAATTATTTAAATTAAACAAATATCAACGATGGATTTTTAATTAATAGAAGACTTAATTAGGCAGTTATCTGTCACAGTAAAGGGCAGAGCTTAGGTAAGATAGGTAATTTATAGTTACTTTTTACAGATCTTTCTATGTATACGGGCTGACCGGAGCAGATACGGTCGTGTAGTGGATCTGAAACGTCGAGATTAAATACTATCTACTTACCGATGATTGTTTTCATGGCTAATATTTGCATACCTAAGTGTAAGAAATCTATTATTCATAATATATTAGTATTATAGTATTTGTATTATAGTATGAGGAACTTAATTCTGTTACTATTAAGTTGACTACCATATAATAGTAGGTAAATGTATAAGTACAACTAATTAATACAATCATATCAACATTGGCAGTGTACCTGTGTGAGTATGAATCTCAATCAATGTCAAAACAGACACGATAAACTTAAGACGAAAATCTATTTTGTACGCAAATCAAAATACCATTCTTTTGCTTATAATCTCTGTGTTTTATTGCATTAGTAATAGCATTACTCTAGATAGGTGCACAGGTGCCGTTGACACGAAATCGTTTTGTCTTCGAGCCATTGGTGGGCTCCTATCGCGTGTAACTAAAAAGGTGTCGTTAGTAATGGTTTTTGAAACATCATAAAGATGTCATGGCGGCTGTTACCTGATTGTGGCTATCGCTGCGGCGTAATAGGGCGCGCGTAAAGTTAGCCGCCAGATACCGTGGACGGCCCTTGAGGAATCTTTTGTGAACACTCACACTTGGAATACGCTGACAAATAACTTACCTTCAAGCATTTTCAAAGTATTTAGTTTAATAAATATCGACTGCTGGAAAATAGTACAGGCGAAAAAAGTCGGATTTTACGAACATTATTTCCAGTTTCACTGCGAAACAAAGTATAACTAGACACTGTTTGACTTCACAAACAGTTTCTCGATTTTTAAATGGCTTTTATCGGTAAATATTTGCCGTTATGGCGCGCGTTTTTTTAATGTCGCGTAGTTCAGATTTTAACACGGATCAGCGACTATGAACGAAATAAAATATAATCTGTCAGTTTTCAGTGATCAATATTATTCGGCAACTTGTTTGATGGTTGCCGCGCTCTTTTTTGTTTTGAGATTTTTTGAGAAAATATGACATGATTTTTTCAGTAACAGCAGAACCTTTGTGCGCAGTAGCGCAGATTACAAAAAGCAACACTAACCCAGAACTGATTTCTGTTTTAGAACTTTTTCGGGCGCAGGCGTGTGGAACTGAATAGTTCTGTTTTCATTAAAGTATCATTTGATAGTCAAAAGTCAATAGTACCTATTCAATTTATTGATATATTTGTAATCTGGCCCTACTATAAACAATAAATGTTATTTATTGTTTAACTGATGCACTTTGATTTCAATTTATTCATAAAACTTTCGTTCGAATATGGCGGCAGGGATTGCATTTAAAAGTTTCAAATGAATAATTGGAAACTGCTGAACCAAGTGCTTATTAACTGAATTGATATTTTTTACCTTTTGTGAAACATAAAAACCAAGGTAACTGCTATTATAGTTCGTTATTTTATTTGCAACTATGCAAAAAAATATGCGTCGTTTACCTACCGATAAAAAATATTCTATGTCATTTGTTGCCGACTGTACAGCACTTTTTAATCACTTCATAAGTCACCAAGGTAAGCATTGTCGAAGCTTATCTGGTAATTTTTGATAGCCACCACACACTTAACACTTGGAATTGTTTCAGATAGTTGTTTATTTATTTTAATGGCACCTTGGCCCTTAAAGAGCATTCCACTAATCAAGGCAAGTGCACTCTCAAATGAATATGATGTGCAGTAAAACTAATTGATAGATAGTTATTCACCGGGCTGATCCACCACCGTCCATGCGTGTATACTTCAAATATAAATAAACTTTATTATAGTGTCCAACTGTTCGTATAACTAGTTTTCAAAATAAAAACATACATAAGTTACTCTTCCAACAATATCGCATAAAATGTTTTGCAATAACAGAATATGGATGGCTCAGATCCCTCGGCAATATTTATGCTTGATTGGCCATTTCTATCAGCAAGCGGAAATTTTAATTTATGCGCTAAACAGACTATTTGTTTTTATATCATAGTTATTTTTTGTGCACCAAAAAACACAATCGCGGAAGTGTGATCGCTGCGATCGTTGAACGGTGATTTGTGGATAGATATCAACGTGATTTTCACACAATTATGTTTCGACAGTTGGCATCATCGGCCCCGCGATGTTACCACATAATCTATATAAGTGGATCACTAGTGATTTGAAAAACGTCAGTCAACTGATACCCGAAACCAATAAATTTCATACTGCAATAATTGGCTACGCCCGGAATTCTAATCTGCGCGGAGTGACTGAGCAGAATCCAAGAACTGTATTGCAGACTTTTTTCTTTCAATTAAAGCCTTTTATCTTCCGGATGATTTACGATGCTTTCGATAACATTCGGTTTAGGGAAATGAAACATGTTTAATTTGTTATCGATGTCATTATTAAAACGTGAATGCGTAGGTACCCGACTATTTTTTGCCGTTCCAACGTTTCGTATAATTATTTTTGTTTGGGTTATAATGAAGAGTCGACGATAACAATATCGATTGTTCATGGATCGAGCGGAAGTGGAAATTTGAACCTTGTCATGGCGAGGCGCGGACAACCGTGACTGAGCCCACAAGCGTTTCACCTCACATTTGCTTTTTATATTGTTCCCTGGTTCAATAGTTGACCTAGC
Source organism: Craniophora ligustri (assembly GCA_905163465.1). Lineage (NCBI taxonomy): Eukaryota > Metazoa > Arthropoda > Insecta > Lepidoptera > Noctuidae > Craniophora > Craniophora ligustri. Next base: position 7,885,429 of record LR990956.1, read on the forward strand.
AATTGACTTAGTTATCCGATATTTTGTAAGAAAACTCATTGTGTAGCTTTTCATCCGTATTTATGTATTTAGCGATTGTATCATTGTTTTAGTATTTTACTAAAAAATATTTTGTAATTTTCACCATGTGCGCTATTTTCATCTTTGTTCTTTGAGCTACGTAGACATACACATGGGTTAAGATAGTTTAAAGCTTGTCAGTGCAGTCATCGTTGTAGTAAAATGAGCGGAGAGCAGGCGTGTCGGCGCAGCCGTTATCGAGATCTGTGTGTTCTGAGAACAGAGAGTCTGCTACCAAATATCATGACTGTCGTCTTACAAATGAGAAAATTTCGCTCTAATTATTTATGAATGTGTTATCGTCATATCTCTGGAGCTCACGATCCGGCCTCCGTGCGCACGACACGAGCAAAACCGCAATTAGCAAATGTAGCTTTCTTTGTTCTCGCTCGCACGTTTCGCCATCGTTTCGTATCTATTGACTATAAGTATGTATTGCGAGAAGAGTAGTCGACGATCGTTAATAAACCTCCATTACTTTCATTAAGGGATATCTGCGGACAGTCGCCGTATCGAGATGTCGGCCGGCCGTCATGCCATCGACACATAACGAAATTAAACGCGATGACGCTATCGAAGCGCGCGCATCGAGCGTTCGCTGCTCGTTCTTCGCCGCTATCCGCGCGCGCACTTAATTGCAAAATGCCAATGAATGTCGATAATATATTTTAATCGCGACACCGAGCTCTGAACGCGACGTCATCTACGTAATCCTAAATCTCGTTATGGACACGACTCGAATACCTAGGCATCTGTTATAAATTACGTTTCAGATTATCGTATGATCCAATCGTAAATTAAGACAAGATACATAATTAAGGCGAATAAATAAAATGGTTGGCATTTCGACGGGAGCACGTTCGATTCTGCCTCGCGATATACTCTCCATTTTGAGCTATCAGCCCTTTTAATAAAGTGTAGTTTGATTCGTTACATTTAATTGCGATTCAATCGCCAACAATATTGAAGGAGCCCAAGGAGTGCGGGGGCGAGGCGGGACTCTGAATGTCACGACAAGATTTTTAATTACGTAGAAGATATCATCTAAGAACTGTGCCCCATCCTATACGAGAAACATCGCGAAATTACAATTCAATAATTATATCTGCGGCGGAGGTTAAAGGAGTATTTTTAATTAGTGACAGGTTTACTACACGTTAGCACGAAAATATCGGACAGTGAGTAAGGTAGTAGCGTGGTGTCGCGCACGTGCGGCATACTGGCGGCGCGGGCGCGGCCGGTGCAGCGGCCGGCCCGCCCGCCACCGGCCCGGATCACTCCTGTCCAATATGATCCCCGGTTTATTTTCGTTCTTCTAATGCGTCTTCGCTGTCGTCCGGAGGACAATTAAAAATACAAAAAGTGAAACGTTTGTTTCAGACGTTCATTGTCTCCGTTATTAATAAATTCATTTTACTGAGTTGAAGTCGACGTGTATTTTATTCGCTTTAAGTGGTTTCACATTGTTTTATATTTATGTGCGGTTATTTTTGGTACAGACATTATAATGCAGTTTGTGGGGGAAGATGTAAAACGGCTCACTCTTGCTCCATTAGGGATATTTGAAACTTTGAGAGTGCACTCATAAATTCGCTTTTGTTGGTAATAACACGTGTACTAAGAATAGAATCTATTGTTATTATATTTCACTTTACTTCACTCATTAAATATGTCTCGGTGGGTACGAACTGCTGGATAGAAATAATTTTATGGAGGGGAAGCAGTCAAAGTGTAGCCACGCATTCTATTTTATGATTTACTTTGTTTAATTGTGCTTAACGCTGATACGAATTAATCATGCATATACCACGAGTACCTAATCCTAAAAGATTTCATAGGAAGATATTACTATATCTTCCTATGAAATCTTATATTCCTGGACATTATGACACAGCGCCACCTAGTTCCGAGCTAAGCATCGAGGCTTGTGTTACGGATAGTAAGTAGTTGGTTGATATACAAAATATATACTTTTTTTTTGTTAATACATACATATTATACATAGATAGGTACATCGATGACTCGGATACGAATGTTTATGCTCATCGCACAAACATTTGTCCCTACCGGCATTCGAACCAAGGACCCATAGAACAGAAGGCAGCGTTAACTACCGCTGGAGTAATTAGGTCGTCAAGATGAAGTCTATTAACATTATCTTTATTAGATATAGGAAATATAGAGATAGATATAAAAAGAACTTTTATTTCATAGGTTACCTGAAATGTACGCGTAATGGTAACGCCTCACATAGATAACTTAAAAAAATATTTTGAGAATAAAATAAGTGCATTTTTTTATTACTTAGATTTAGTTATTGCCACAACTCACACTAATAATGTACTGTGTAATAATGTCCGATTCATTGTTATTGATTTAGATCCAGCCGGCTAATATACATGCCTAAATATTCATGTATCTAAATAAAATATAAAGTAGGTAAACTAGACTCAACCTCGGCGTTAGAACTACGGATCATAAAAAGCAGTTTTCGTTAACGTAAAACTTTCCGCCATTACGGGAAGAAAATGATGTCACGATGAAATATGAGGCTATCCTGTACTCTTAAACAGACGGTTCGAGTACGAAGCACGTCTTCTCTCACTAGCACTGCATTTACTTTACTGCTCTGATATTTTACAGGTAGTGCTCTTAACATACGTCCCGCTTTTATAGTGCGCACTACGCCTTATGGTCTAATGTCACGTGATTCACTGATTTAGCTGTCCACTTTTGAAATGTTGCCATTTCTGTACTAAAAGGAAGTTTACTCCAAGAATTACTGCAATTTTAAATACTCGAATAATTCTTATAAGAGACTATTTACGAGACTATGAATAAATTAACATTACTTACTCAAAAGTACGGACGAAGTTTAGTTATTTGGACCTAGCATTTTGTTTACCAATACAAGGAAAGTTTTGAAATGAACTTAGTCTATATTCACACACAGGGCCTATAGAAATTCCTCATAAATTTTCCATTAAAAAAGATAGAGAGGCTCCGCAACAAAGTGAAACAAGATCCACTCTACTAATCCGACAAAAGCGAGCCTTGTTACCCTTCAAATTTATTTATAAGAAAACTCTCGGACAAGTCGTTAATACCTATAAAGTAGGGGCGAGAGAGGCGCGAGCGAGTTTATAACTCACGTACCGAACTTTACTCGCCGACACATAAAATAATAGGTGTAAAAACTTACACGGGAATGTACTCAGTGAGCGGACGAGCCGCGAGATGGACGGCGCGGCGCACCGCGCTCCGGTACTCGCCGGACCTCGCTACACATTCATGTACCCACCACCTAATACCGCGAAATTATATCCGACCACCAACCTTTTGCAATGCACTTACCTAGTTTATGAAAACGCTTTATCTATATAGCAACCTTGCGATTGCGGGGGTATTGATGTTTTTCTACTAATTCAGAAATGCCTATATAAGCAAATATTACCGCAGCCGGAGGACGTTTTGTACCCTGACCGAGTCTTAAGAGAATGGATTTTTCGGACATATTATTCTCGTCTATCAATAACTCTAAAAAGCATGGTATAATTCAATATTTATTTTTCTGCCGTAAGGGGTGACTTTTTTTAAATATCAAAATGGGACTAAATAAACGTTTTTCATAACGATATTTTTTATTGGCACCATACCTACCTACTTCATTTTGGTATAGGCTGATGATGATGATACTTAATTTATTAGACATAATACATGGATTCTCCTTAAATTAAGAAAATAACAACTAAACAGCAGTCCTCATTAAAAAAATTCGCCATTTTCAGACACATGCTGGGATAAAGGCGTGTTATAAAAATACACTCCTGGTGACAGGATTCTGGATTAGTGATGTATGTATTTTTGTATCCTATTATATACTCACATTTCGATTGTATGTATCAAGTCCATCAAGTCCCAGGTAGTGGAGGAAGCCTCTCTCGATTGTAAGGCCACAAATAATCCAAACTCCAAGCTGCTATTTAGAAAAACGCAGTACCATACCATTTGCAAGACCATGGAATTCAGGACCTCGTGCTCAGCAGCCGAGCATGGGACTCCTAAGTAGTTCCAGTCAAGTAGTCTCGCCGCCTCATGGGTTGAAAATTTATAAACGTTTACATACTTTTTTTAGTGACACCAAGGGATTTAGACATATAGGGTTGATGTTTTTTTTTCAGTTCTAGCAATGTGAGGGTCTGACCACCCCCCAGTCGTTTCCTATCACCGTTTTCCATATTTTGCGTATTCCAAAGCTGCTATGCATCGTTGTGTTTGTATTATACGAATACGTACTCAATTACAATAATTCAAATAATTTATTAAATAGCTTCCCTGAGCCTACATTAAATTAACGAAGGTCGACCCTTTAAAAAAAGCTGTAGTGGTTGGCTGTTTTGAATATTATAAGTAGTTATAGGTCAAATAATTATAATATAATCGCTCATGGTGACAGCAATGGCCGAAAAAGTAATCAATATGTTGGCTAGTGCCTTCGAACAGGGTCCGTTTCGTAGCTTTAATCAGTACAATAAGGCCTGCATAAGAAACATATTATCTTGCATAAATCATGTTAATGAGCACCTTTCGAGCATTTCGTATCGCCATTAATTCAGATATCACTGCGGAAACAAACGTCGGTTTATCCCGCCATCTGTGGCGCATGCGCGCACCGGTAATCGTTAACCCTGAGGTGATATTATTTTGAATATCCATTTCCTTTTACATTATTATTCAAATCATCCTTAAGCGGGGGTTCTAGAGTTCAGTTTGCATAATTTTGAGTTGTTGTTATTGTTACCTAAGCATAAGATGTATGACACGAATTTGAATTCGGAACAGATATTGTAGTGAAGCCGCGGGCGACGGGCACGTGCGTACGCGCACCTTGCACAACATTCGGCCTTTAGACATAAAATAAGGTAGTATTTTATTTATAGTGCTTTGTTGTATGCTATTTACAGTGATATCATGAGCTTAGCAACTTGTAAGCATCTTCTTAATGCCTTATTTGGTTAAACAAACACCCTTTTCACACCTCTTCTGTAGTCTTAAAATACGTCTCCGCATTTTATAGGGTGTTCAATTACTAAAGTATTTCAGTAGAGATTATTTCGTTTCAAAGACTTTATTTTGGTAAGTCACAATTGACAATGTTGTTTAAATAAACAATGTCGAGTCGGTGCATTTTTGAAGCTGAAGCTCTGCATTTATTTATGTACATGTGTAAATATTATGTAGAAAAGCTCATTTTTAGCATTCATGCGAACCTGTTATCCTTCCAGTGACCGAGGTCAATCAGCAACTATATCCAAACTATAAATTTCATTTAATAAGACACAAATACAACTTTGTGCTCGTTTTTGAATCGCCAACCAAAGAAATTTAAATAAAACACTTTTATCAGATTCGACAGGTGGAGGCAGTGTGTCTCTTGTTCTTTTTAACTTCGCTGTAGGTTAGGGATTAGCTAGTAACTAATCGATTCTCGATACGGAATGGAGTGTTTTTCTATTAACCATTGTCATTCGTATGCAATTGTAAAATTATGCGGATAAAATATTCTAGTAATTGTACGATGGTTAAATGTAAATAAATCTCCATAAAACCTCTTTTATATAATAAGTCTGTAAAAATTAAAACCGTTGCTTGTCTATGATTTCTTACTTACGCGAATGTTAGACATAGAAATAAAAAATTAAGTGACCGGCCGTGACCAAAGATACTGTACAGGATTAACCTACCTATTAGACATTGAAATATTTTTTTAGGGATATTGATATTATTTTAATCACGACATTGGATCTTGATCATAGTCACGGGTAGACTCTGCTAGCTCGTAACCGTGGCACTTTATCTATTATCCAAAATCTAATTTTAAAATAACTGTCTAAATCTGTTCAAAAATAAAGTAAACTTTTAGAAACTTTAATATCTACTAATAGGGGTAGTTGCTAGGTACCAAAATTAGTAAACAAACATGTCTTAACATCATCGCCATTTAAATACAGGCGTGCGAGTGAGACACTGAAATATTCCCACTGCACTCCCACTATTCCATTTAAAATATCAATTACAACCTCATTTTACAACATTTATGTGTATAAATAAAACGTTCAATAAAATCATCCTCTATCATTGTCATAATCTGAAAGCAAGGTAATGGTCACATTACTCAGAACTGCACCGAAGCCTTTTCCCCATAATCAGCATAACCGAAGGTGACAGAAGTGCTGCAGTTCATATAGAACAGCTACGGTTATCACGACGGCGCAGGCGCAGATTAATATTCATCATGTCTTAATCAGGAGCTGGCAGCCCACCCACGTCTGAACATCGCTTACCATTTTCACTAGCATCGGCGTACAATCGTCATACTAATTTAACAAACCTCCTGCCAATACACTATGTGCAATAAATATTTAAGATTAATCTGATTGGACCGCTACCACTTGTTAGAATACTAATGCCACGTGTATGTGCACAAAGCAATGTCTAATTGTGTTGGAATTTCTCTTTTAATTTGCTAAGTGTATGCTGGTTTTTAGATTTCAGTTACGGGTTAATTAGTTATATTAGCATGGACGTGAATAGATTGCTAAATGGATGGTTGAGAATTTAAGTATAGGTTGTAATGAATAAACGGATGCATTTCTATGTTTGCGGACTCTTCATAAACCTATTTATTAGGTTATATATGTAACATGAAAGTCATAAAAATAAATCAGTCCATACTAAGATTGTAAAATATAAATAAATATAAATATTCCTGGACATTATGAGACAGTGCCATCTAGTTCCGAGCTAAGCAACGAGGCTTGTGTTACGGATACTAGACGGTTGATATACTACATATATACTTTTTTTTTGTAAATACATACATATTATGCATAGAAACATCCATGACTCGGATACAGATGTTTATGCTCATCACACAAACATTTGTCCCTACCGGGATTCGAACCCAGGACCCATAGCACAGCAGGCAGTGTTAACTACCGTTGGACTAATTGGGTCGTCAAAAAAGAGAGAGTAAGTGAGATGGTATAGTAAGATATAGTAGAATAAATTTACTAAAATTTCTGTTAAACATACCTTTTTTTGGTTGCTTTATTACCAGAAAATCTGACATTGTATACACAATAGGTACCTAATTACACATCCTTTTCTTAATTAAACACCAACCTTTTACTAAATTTCACTGAGCAAATTCCTAATTCCCTCTAATACTGGTATTAACAAGAGATTCGTTAGACTTATGCACCTATCGAGTTACAAATTGTATATCTAAGATCGATACCGGTCGTAATGAAGAGGGCTTAGCATTTAAATACATTTGCATATTAGACTGCGTTCGCTCTATCACAGACCTAGAGGATTGCAGTGTAGTAATGTATAGCACTGACCATACCACTACTGACGAGTTTGTAACTACCCGCTGATAAGAACGGACTTATAAATAGCATTGCACCCCAACACAATGTAGAAATTATTTTAAGTTTTCATGTATTAAAACATTAATTGACGCACGTAACCTTCCACCTTTAATGGACAATACATAACGTAAATCACATTTCATTTGTATATGAATGCATACATTATAGCATAACAACATTAGTAAATTTATAAGTAGTTACGATTAATTTGGTAAATAATTGGCATGACGTAGAACTTGAAGAATAAATATATAATAATATTTTTTTTGACAGTTGACAAAACATTTATATATAGACTGTTAAGACTTTGGACTTCTTGATTTACACATATATGTTGACGTAAATTTACCTTATCGCGCCATCTTAAGTTACTTTAACATAGCAAAAATCCTTCCCAATGTAAGCAGACGCTGTCAATATCATTGATGGCAAACATAATTATAACTAAGAAGAAATTAAATAAGACAAGTCGAGCATTTAATGATGTCCCTGTAAGACGGTATCTTTTGCTATTAATTATGCACTTGCCAGTTTGAAAGACGTTTGCATACATATATTGCTGACATCACCCGACCTTTCAGCTCGAGGAAAGTGGAAACTTTCAAGTTTTGAAAGACGAGGCATTAATAAAGACTGTTTTGTATTGCAATTTAAATATTTCTCAGTGCATTAACCTAATAGTTAAATAGGCACCTTTATGGTTCTTTATTTGATTAGAGGTATCTACTACTCATAGTAAAATTCATTGATAAATGTTGAGCTCGCCAATTTAGAAATTAGATATTAACCAGGTTATTTATAATAATCCGTAATTCTCCTTTACACTAGTTTAGAGTAGCGACGGGAAACTGGCCAGAGGTGTATTTTTCGTAACAAATCACAACAATGTGTATCTGGCGCATATATTTGGATAAACTCCGCGTATCAACACAATATATGGTAAAACGTCCGTAGATAGGTGGTGGAAGCTAGGTCGCAGCCGATGCGCGGCTCGATAGCGACACCAATTAATATGCAATGTCGTAGCACTCGTAAACTAGTCACGAACATATGCCAATACGTTGGTGCAGTTAGGCAAACGCTATTTGTATAATTCGGACGATTTACTTGCCGAGCGCCATCTTGCCTGTCCCACACTGCCATGTGTTCACGTCATTTTCGGATTTCTTACTTCTCAGTAGAAAGGAAATACGGAAAATTACATACGGTGAGTGTGAATTATATTATCATTAATATGAATATTAAAGCCATTCAATGGCCGTGTTTTATGAGATTATCTTTTAAAATGTAGTAGTAGGTGATTTAGAAGATTAATAGACAAAAGATGTTAGAGTTATCAATATATCAACGCGCGCATACATTTTCAGCACGAATGAAATTCTCGGGGCATTTGTTAATCCATCCATACATTACGACCATTTTGTGTAAATGTAATTTATGTAAATATATCTATATTTAAAAAATAAGATTAGGTAACATTCTTTGTGTATCAGATTTGTTGTCATAGGTAACGAATTGTAACAGAAGTTTACTGAGGATGTATTTTGATAGTTATTTTATAGTGTCGTCACGATTTACCTAAATATTAGGTAAGTGCATATGCCGTAATAAAAAATGCATCGTACTGGACTGTAAACAAAATAAAATAAGATCGTTGTACTTAGGGTCGTACTTTTATTTCTATAACAAATAACCGAATCTGACAAAAATAATTTGCAAGTACCCAATACTACATTAGCACTTGTTATCACAGATGGAGCAGAGTAATAGTGTGCGAGCGTTATGGTAATGCCGTATCACACATCGGCACTGTCGCCGACGTCGCCCTCTATCGGCGTCATCGCGCAGGCGCCGGCGCCGCTCGACGCACGACTATATATTACGCTACAGTCATAAGCAGCTTAACTTCATTATCAATTACAAATTATTCATGCCCATATCGGTGATCGGAACTTACCATTCGACAGAAGCCTCTTATGCGAAGCCTAGGCGCCAGGCATAATAATTTTCAATTAAAACCACATTAGCGTCAGTTTAGCGGAAGGAATTGTTTATAACTTATTAGAATCAAGTATCAATCATAATTATATTCATTGTTGTAGTTATCAAACTTTCAACCTCATAGATACAACTCAGTGTCATGCAGTAAAATGGAACGGGTAAATGGCCGCAAAACTACTGAAAAGTTTGTAAAAGTAACAGAAAAGCTGCAAGTAGAAGTACAGTCGGTCGTGTAGATAAAAGAAGTCGCGGCACCGAGTGTAGGCAAGTACAGGCAGGTAGGCTTCACTCGCTGACGTTAAAGCTCGGAACGCACAGCATAATAATTAGTCATTAGAAAGTAGGCAGTTAGGGCGAGTGGTGGGAGGCGGGAGGTGGGAGGCAGGGGCCGGGCTCGTCTGTTTCAGCTTATCTTAAATTACATCTTTTATGGGTATCCGCGATTATTCCGCGCTGCAGCGACTTGCGGCGCGTTAGTACCGCCTGGAAAACAACTCGGCATTACCATTGGTGTTCTACATAATCCCTACTATTGCTTTTTATTAGATTGTCTCTACTTTTGCTCCTCATTTATCTTTTTTCCCAAACATTAGATTTCATGATAATGTATCTATTAAGCCTCCATTATTGTCAATCGGTTCTTCCGTCTACTCGCGTTCACGGTATGTCACTAGTGCGGTTTCAAAGCATTTCTCTGGTTCGCCATTACATATAAACCAAAATGTATTCACGGTACTATAAAACAAGAATCTGGTACATTCTAATATCCTTGTTTGTTACACAAAAGCGCTGCTTACAACAACAGACAAACAATTCAGTGGAGCTAACTTGAATTCATAATCAAGTAATTTATGTGCACGGCGAATAAATTAGCCGCTCGAGCCCGCGCGCCGCCCATAACTTACCCCAATAAATTGCCCAAAGCGGGCCAACTTCATTTTATCTCCAAATACTAATAAGTACTCGTACTACCTACGTACGCGGTAACGCGGCTGAATCGGCTTATATTACGATTTTATTTTTTAGCATTCAGTTTTTCAACCCTGACGTGAGCGTTTTATGATGGCGATACGCGATTGACACACGATAAGAGTAGAATCGGTTGTAAACCGCCGTAAGAGCCGCGGAACACTTCACAAAAATGTGACTTACGAGCAGTTTAAATAGAATTACCGATATTGTATTACATTTTTAGTGCTTATAGTGTTCGTAGTAGATGGAGCAACTGATATGTTATTGAAACAAAATTGTTCCTTGTATACGTCGAGCTTTAAACAAATTTTCGTGAGCCTCCCCGGCGAGGCTTACAACGTTTCTAACCCTGCACGTGAACTCACGTATCAGGTAGCACCTGCTTTGCATAAGGCGTCATGTCGAGAACCCCACGTTTAAAGTGTAAATTTTGCGATTAAAGTATAAAATTGTGCATAAACACTTTAAACAAAATTCGTCTCGATAAGAATAATAAATGTACAATGGTAATTTATGTTACAGAAGGACGATTCAAGGTAACCTTATTATAATATTGAAACTATATGTTTCAGCGTTACCCACATGTTCTTATCATTTTAACTGCTCGGTACTATTTATCTAGCATACTGTATTAGCTAGATACACGATGACAAATTGCTATTGTGAATATATTTGTACCGAACATCGAGATCGAATGTCTAATGCATAGTTAATGCACTTCTGTTGAGTTAGCAAATAGCACTGAAGATTCTAAATTCTGAAGAGAACTGTGAGAGCACTGTATACTATTTTAGAAATCTTCGAGCGTTTATTTATTCACATGGTGCATGACAAATATTGCCTGTATAATGCTTACACAATTAATATGTTTTGTATGTCTGAAATTTAAAAAATAAAAAGGGCGATTTATATTTACATTATTCAAGTACTTACCACCCCAACAAAAGTTGTCACGGTGTCCAAATCGTCCAATAGAGGCGACAATAAAATTAACATACGCTTCGGCGAGGTGTCACGCCGCAGGAAGTATAGTGTAATTTGTAAGCTTTGTGATTAATAAAGTGTACTAAGTGCGGCCCCAATAGGACAGATTAGCGGCCACTTTATCACATCTATTCCGAGTTAACGTCGCGTGACGGATCTCGTTTGAAACTCATAAAGAGTCCAAAGCAAAATATACTCGTAGATAACGCTTACTTTACGTCTCGGGCCCTTTTCCACTTGCCAAGTTTACGTCAAGTCGGCCGGAGGGTAAACTCACAAGTTTATTTAAGTTTAGTACTATTTTATAATTAAATTTCCACTTTATAATCGAGTCAGTGAACGAGTTATGTTACCTTTCAGTGTTAGTGAAGGAAATCCTTTCAGTTCATGTTTTCCTATTTTCCTTAACGTTATACAATCCAAATTATTCATTTTTCAGTTTAATCTTTTAACTTTTTGTTATTACCTACGGATTGTTTTTTTTTGTTGGCTAAGTAATTCTTCTTTGTCCCAAAAAAGATACACCTCATTCTAGCTGTGAGTCGATAACAGTGGAAAACACACTTGTCTAGCTCACATTTGGACAGATTGATGGAATTGCGGCGGTCGTATACGTTGAACAAATGCTTATAAAATAGCTTTTATCAGATTTTTGTGTGACCTTTCGTTGCTAATAACAACCTTATAAAATTGTACGTAGACGTCTGCAAACTGTTAATTATTGCTTTGATTATATTTAGTCTCATATTGAGACTAAACCGCTGATATAGGTATACACACATATTTGCTGTATATAGGATTAAAACATATTTTGAATTTTTAAACTTTTTTTTTTAGAATTTTTCTTTCTTAATAAAAGTTTAAAAATCTTAGCTTGAAATATGCTAAAAAAATACAAAAAGATTATATTTTGAATTTGTAATATCTATGGTAACATATTTCGTTTATAAAAAGCCATAACACTTAGTCTAGACAAAGTATTATTTTATCAGCGCGAATAAGTCACGTTCTCGCCGGTATCTCCCGCAGGCTCACATTATGAAGGTGTTTACTAAGGATTATGGATACTTTGAATTTACATAACATTTTCTGTCATTTGCTTATCGTTCACATGACAATTCTCGTGCATTATACATGAATATATTTGACAAGTTTTAGCAGAAGACGGCGTGGAATAGGAATCCAAGAATGTGTGCGAGAAAGCCGGCTGCGAGGAAAACGAAGCGCTCGGCTCGAGTATTGCGATGAGCATTTGAATAATCGCGCTGTGTTCAAAGCCTGGGGTATTATATGATAATAATTTCACGCGCGAGCGCCTCCCGGCGGGTGCCAGCCCCCCGCCCCCCGCCACGCCACGTTGCCTCCCTGGAATGTGTGAAAAAAATTACCAGCACCATAGATAATAACTGAATACAATTACATCGGCCATCCAAGTCTACAACGCAACGCTACAAATTTAACGCCGATATCGACTGCATATTTTATTAGTCACTCCGATAGTAGCTAGCCCTCTGTTATGCTGTAATTAATTGACTCTACAAACGTTAAAAATTGGTGAAGTGTTAAAATAAGTTAGGGTTGCGTCGTCCGGTGGCCCGGCCGGTCCCACATTACCCATAACGTAGGTATGACATATTGTGATGTAACCAAATGTTATTTTAATCTTGAACTTTGACATTTCGTTATCATACAATGCTGAATATTGGAATGAAAAATTAAAAATATATGATTAAAATGGTATTTATTCATTATTCCCATGTAAGTATGCACGAATAAGTAAGTTATAAAGAAGTAAGTACATATGTTAACGTGCAAGAAACATGCATAAATTGACTTACGATTACTGTAGCGTTTAAAAGGCGTTAAGTGAAAGGTGTTAAGTTGTTAAATGAACGTATCATAAAATTATAACGCATAATTACATTACATAATGGGCGTCGTAAAATTAGTAATTCATAACAGTGTTGTTTTTAGATCGTGTATCAGACGCGGAGTGTTGCTCTGATAATATTGATATGTTTGTTAAACGAACTATACACGGTCAGTGAACACAAGGTGATCACTATGGGATAGTTCAAATAGCTTCAAATTTTACGCGTAAATTCTTAGAACATGAACCAGTAGTCAAAATATGGTAGGCAGTGGAATCTGTAACACCTTTTATTTCAGGATTTTGTCTATGTAGTATCTTGCCGGTTTTCCATAAGATTGATTGATTGGTACCCTTAAGATGATAAAGTAAAAATCTTGATTTTCATGTGTTCGGACCTCTAAAAATATTGTATTTATAATACCTATTTATAGGAGAGCGCATACTTATAAGCATATTTTTAGTTTACATGAAACTCAGCCCTTCTGAAGTATGGCTTTCCAAACCACAAAACCACGAGAATGAGTAAGATCCACCTCTCTGAAGTCCTGAGCATCGGAACTAAGCCATAATCACTTTACCTACATAAGATTCTTCAGTACGTATAACTAGGTAGATAAGAAACCTCGTTATCACTTATCATGTCCACAAATGAACGACCCAATACAAACAAAGTAACGCTAATCTAATTTTTGTGTCATAATTACGTTCGAAGCTCACCTGTTCACCACATTACAATTTCACGGTTCACAGAAAATACACTAGGTACTTTAAGTTGATAAATATTTGTCTGTCCACTGATAAGCCACTACTATGGATAATTTATACACTTCCTTTTAAAACGATAATGGTTAACTTTTGTGGTAGTTATACGCATTTAAAAAGCGAATAACTATAAACCTATAATTAACTACAAACTTCATGCACCAGTAAATGTAGACATTAATTTCCACACTAGTTTATCTATTTGGGCGCACAACCCGCCTTTATCTGTCATCGTTCTGTAGCTATTCAATATAAAATAAGCGTAATTGTGAAATTATCTCGAACAGATATTATGTTAATGGTTACTAGCGCAAGGTTTACTTTCCGATGGCAATAGATGACCGTGCATGGCGTTTCAGAAACGGGCGAATGCGGGTGGAAGGCGACTTACGTATTGCGTTTACTCGAAATTATTTTAATATGCAAATAAGAAAATGTGAAGGAGAATTGTGTTTCGACGTTGTTGGTAAAGTCGGTTACGCAGACGTATTCTTTAAATTAATGGGCGTGCGAGATTAGAGTACTGCTAACTGCTTTACATGGAGCGGGCCTACACGCCGGGGCGCGCTCGTTTGTTCCGAGAAACAGACAAATGAAAGCACATAATTACTAGGCCGCCCCGTTCCAAATGCAACAAGGATTAGAATTTACATGAGCGCGTTAACAAGCACGCGTATGGCATTTATGACTTTTATATTTAAATACCGTGCACATAGATATGCGGTATGAAGCAGGATTTGCCCATGAATTGCGGCCTGCACCAAAAGCATGTCGATTCATGCTCTTGCTGTAGATAGGCCACAACTCGCGATCAAATCCCGCTACATCTACACATGGCATATTGCCATTGTTACTTGTACTCTTATCTTTAGATCTCGGTCGAACAATTAGATCCAACGATAATGATTAACAGCCTTAGAGGACAATAAATTAAGGACTAAATCTAAGCGTTAGAGATAGCCGTAGAAGGGATGTCTGGAAAAGAACACCACGTTTAGGGAAAACAGGTGTTGAGTTGAGGATGATAATTATATTTGATGGGAATATATAGACTATTATGTTTATTAAATATGCCGTTATATACCTTTGTTTTATAGGCCTGGGTATAAATGCATCACCAACGACAGACGTATGACATTTTTGCATGAAAAGCAACACGCATGCCATTAGCTCGGAGATGAAGAACAAAATTCAGCTACCTAATTCGGATTCGTACGATAATTAAGCCCAGGTATTCTTTCAATGTTTATCCAATTAGCGTGTGTATGGCCAGTAGGGCGGCACGGAGCAATCCCGCGCCGTCAGCAAGCCGCGAATATGAAGTGATGGATGAACTCCAAAGCTGCTTTACATACAATGGAAAAATGGTAAAATAAACCCCTCCGGCCGACACGTTACTATGAACGCTAATTAAAACAGCTATGTCAGTTTATGCCGTTTTGTTACGACTATCTACTTCCCATTTCTCGATGTATTGTGAAACATTTTAGTGATATTTATGACCTTGTGAACCGACCGTGTAAATTTTAATAACTTATTCACTTTTATCGGTGAATAAAATGCTTTTTGCTGCTACTGTGCCACATATAGGTACCATTAAAAGTAATATGTATGCAAATAAGTTTAATTGTATCTTCTGTTTATTACTAAATTCATTCCTTTATATTTTGCTTATGAGTCAATTCTTTGGCAATATTATAAGAACGTTTACCTACAAAACTAAATTATTACCTCATTTAGTTATTATCGCGGAATGGAATACCCTATAACTTTAATGTGATACTTAGGAGTACAATTTTGTATTGTAATTGTTTAAACAGGTAAATAACTTTTACAATAAATGAATAGTTTTAATACATCATATATTATTACGCATTAAAAGGTATAAATCTGTGTTATATTCTCATAGAGATGTGTATAACCGTTTTTCTCGTCAGGAATCGAAGCGTAATTATAGTCAGCGCACCGATTAACATCTGTCGACTATTAAATAAACTCAGATTATAAGGGTTCAATCAATGTAAGTAATTATTCTTATCCGTCGGATGTTCTCAAAGCGGCTCGCTCGTCTGCAGAACAATTTTCTCATGATTCGCGAGGAAATCAAACTGCCCTGCAGCCTACCCGTTTATTAGGCAGTCACATTGACGAGACTGCCTAATGCACATCACTACAACTCTACCATGTAATTTCTTGATCTTATGTAAGCGGTACAAATAATTCCTTTTACCATTCAGTTTTATTATTCATACGGAACAAAATCGCATTGATAATTTAGGCACTGAAACTAGAAACGTCCGCAAGCGATAGCTCAAAGACGATGAGTCACATTTGATTCCACCACTAAATCTACTAACGTAGTCATGAAATGCTTTGTCGAAATTCTTCATCCCAGTACTACTGTAATGTGGACTACAAATGTTAAACACTTAGAATGAGTTACGTTATTCCTAGAACATTCCTGATCAATCAGTTCGAATCGTTATTGGGTGTTACGGGGATGAGTGTGTGAACGGCGGTGCGCTGTCGGCTCCCGGTGCTCTTGCAAAAACCACTGATGCTAACAGAACGATTATAATATATTAGTTGGTCTTTAATTGCGCCGATATAATTACGGCAGTGCGCGGCGCATACGTGACAATATCCTGACCGCTCAGCCACCGTCGGCGCGATATTAAGAGGAATAACTCGAGTGAGCCGATCGAATGTTTCGCGATAATGAGCGGCGGCCGCGATCGAAGTGTCATTAGGAAGTCGTAACCGACGATGTGCGCCCTCAAGTTATGTTAACCTTCGAGCACCGAGCAGATTAATCTTCATAATTACACGCATTCAGGAGCTCAGTATGGAGAGTGTTAGTTATAACTCATTTGTTTTTGCACAGCGCATTTGGACGGCCGATGGTCAAAATGAGTTTCTTTACTCGTGAGCCTTGTACTTTTAATTGACATTTGAAGAATTAAGTGTGTTCGATGAACCGACGCTTAAGTAATTTGCTTTAGATACATTTCGATTTTAATAGCGCGCCATTTACCATGTATAAACCCATTTACACGAAATTTGCAGATAGTTTTTAGTCAATAAAATATCTACGAACATGAACATGTCAGTTCCTCTGTTACGCAAGCACTATATAACAGATACTATATTTGATCAAACGTAATAGAAGTATAAAAAATACGTTAGAATAAAAAATAACAAAAACACAAGCTATGTTTTACCAACATACTGTGCAAACGAAGCCGCAAGCAAGCGGAAGAGAGTAAAAATACTTTTCAAAACCTGCTACAAATAAGTTTTATTCAATTAAAAGCTATACAATGTAGCAACCCAATGTTGTTCTCATACTTGTGAAACAATTCTGTGTCCGAGGTCCAAAGGAACGACATTAGACGCGATCAGTCGTTGTCGGCGCGAGGAAACGGGGTAATTTCCTAATGATTCAACGAGGTGATACTTACCCATCGTGGGAATCAAGGCAATACTTGTGAGGTTAACTTAAAGGAGGAATAGTTACGCTAGAACCAGCAGACGACCATTATAGTAGACCTGATAATTGTGTTTGTATGATAATTAAGATTGACGTATTTAATTGTGTACATTCCGATTCCAAAAACATTGAATACATCAACATACACGGATAAAATTATGAATTAATCCTGATAGGGCGGCACCTCTCAGTCGCGCGACATACTTCGTCCAGATAAGGGAAAAGCGTCGCTGGCTTATAAATGACTCTTTATTAAACGTGAAAGGAGCGACGTCGGCTAATGGGCCGATCATGCGCTCCCATTAAAGATTATTTAATATTCAAAAGCGGCCGACGATAAATCACGATCGCCCGCCATGCTTCTTTGACTACACCCTGCACTTTTGTTCAGACGTATCATTTTGTATTCCATTTTATCTGTACATGTGTACTTAATTATTTTTTTAAGTTAATACTTTGATACATAAAAGGTATTTTATGTAGTATGGTGTTTATTACTTTTCAACTGGAGGTGGATTTAAGTAAAACACGTCTCAAAATGGTCCTAGCGTAACATAAATGGTATCAGAAGCTGTTATGAGCGTAAAAGTGTCGCAAATTGGCGTCTGGCGTCAGCTAGTTATGCTTGCTGGTTGTTGAGCTGACGGTGCCGTGTGTGGCCGGCCGCGATAGCCATCGGAATATCTCTCAGGGAATGCCTTCAATCGTATAAGGCTGCGTACGATGCCATAACACTTGTTCCCTCCGATGTTAACAGCGATAACAGCCGCTCGGACGCAGCTCGCTGTAGCGGGGCGGTTATTAACTCAACCAATGATCCATTCATGTCTCGTCTTTTATAGTGCATCAGTTTTTCAAGTTGTTCGTGTATTGTTTTTGTATGTAATTCACACTTCGAAACAAGTGCTTTTTGTAGTGTCCAGTGCATTCTTATAATTAGAATTGCAGAATTGCCTATTGGCTTATACAAAATCTTGTTTCGATGGAATCTGCATACCAAAACGAAGAACGCAAAAAAACGTAGATCTGCACCGAATAAATTGATTGTCATATAAAGTTATACCTTCGTCTGAGGAGAGCCTTTTCTATTTTTGGGGACAAATGGCAAAACAATAATTCGTACCCTTGCGCGACTGAGCTAATAACAATAAAATAGAAAGTCGATCACGAAACGCGGCTCGGCGACTGGTTCAATCAACGCGAGTCAGATTTATTTTTATGAAAATTGGCATAAAATCGGGCGGGTCAGCGGGGGCACAGTGGGCCCGCGGGACCGCACGCCCGACCGTTTACTGCATATCGTTTCCTACGAGCGCTCGGCCGCCTCTCGGAAATATTGCCAGCGGTCATAACTTTTTATATGCACCGATGACATTGCAGAAAGTGGCGGTTGTTTCGATTATATTTTACGGCAGTTAAACCCCCTTGCAACGATTTTAATTTTATTATCAGATCTCTCCTCTCTATTGCTACACTATAATAATAATAATAAAAAGTTAAACTTATTGTGAATGTAGTTTGTCCCACAAACATATATTTTTTAATAACAACCTAATATTCTGCCTGTACTTATATACAGCAGGTCACTGTTAGGTTTTCACTTCTAATTTAATTGGAGGAAAGCACAAATCCGCGAAATGTTACAGGGAATTTCGTAGAAAAGCTCCACAGCATTGTCAGACCTGGAAATCAAGAAACCTACCAGGCTATTATTATTTTATTAATCATATTTGTTTTATATAACTTCCATATACGCTCAAAATTATAAATTTCAAAAGTTTGTCACAGTGCCAACTTCACTGTCACACTTGACCGCAGCTCGAGTGTCGCCGACCTGTCGACGTCGGTGTTGTGTTGATGTGTCAAGCGGGTGTCGAACTCGTAAAGACGTTTCTCTATTATCGTCCACTCAACTTCGGAGTCCTCACCTTGGGGTCCACGCAGATCATTTCAATGGGTCGTCAAACGATATAAGATACGATACAGCTCAAATCTGATATCGATGAGGTGGTTGCAAAATTCAGAACCTATCTATGGGGCTCGTCCGTAGCCACTAGTAGAATATTAAATGAGGTAGATGTATGACTATTACACACCTATCAAGTACAGGTAGCAATCGATACATTATTCTGTTCTTTAACTCGTGCCTTTTACGTATTGGCGATAGAAAATTAATCAACACAAATTTACTATTAAATGTTAACGACATTACGTTTATTAAATGGCTATGAGATGTTTCAAAATCTGATATGTATTTTATAAATGTTTGCTCGTGATCAAGGATGCTACTCCAAACGATCCAAAATATGGAAATTTAAATATTTTTTTATTGTTATTATAATTATGGGTATATGTAATCTGGCCACCTCTGTTTTAATTGTTTATCATTAGAAATTTCTGGCCACTTTTGTTTTACCTTTCCTTATTGTTTATTATTTATATCTTGTATTTTATGAAAAACATTATTGCTAAGCGATGTTTATGTGAAAATAAAACATTTATTTATTTATTTATTATTATTATTATTAAATAATACCTATCAATATACCGCGATAAAAATCGTCGAAAATATTTATTTTATATTCTATAGTTTTCAATTTGATAATCGACCAGTAGTACTACGTCAATAGGGTGCTATAGGGGCCTCCGCGCTACGATTTAGGTTTAGTTTAGTAGCATTGCTCTCAATCTGCTGCTTATTGTTCGTATTAGGAAAATGAACCATAATAGCTTCTCCTTTTTAAGTAGTACATCGATTGTTTGGAATGTGCGAGTAATAACAACCATTACAAATCTATAAAAGATAAAAGTCAAAAATAGCTAACATATTCTATGATAAACGACGATTTTTAAATTGTGATATGAATTTTAAAATTTCTTTATTAATAACCAGCACCGAATACGTTGAATTTTAGTATATTTCTTACATAGTGCGTTATCCTATTGTGCAGTTCCTGACAATAAAGCCGAGTTACCTACCCTACGGTCCGTACATCGGTTGTCAGAACCTATTGCACCAGTTCCTGTTCGGTGTATTCCCAAAGCTTTCAGAGAATTCTTCACGGCATTACATTCTGGTGAATTTTGAAACGTATTACCTACAACAGAGATTTTAAATTACATTACAACTCACATGAATGTGGGTAGTTCTCATTTAATCGATCTCGCCAACCTGATGATATGCACAATCACACACAAACTTTTCTTAATAAAAAATGTGCTATAAATGTTTGACGAGCTTTTCGGAAAGTATTAATGACATTGCAATAATTTCCCTATCTATTTTCTATGCTAAAATTATGCTATTAGTCATTATAAAAAATATCGTAAAAAATCCCCTTTCTTTACCACTCAGTTGTCGAATATGGTTGATAACAATAAAATGGCATGCACGAAACAAAACACGACATAAAGTTTTACGTGGCACATAAATCTGAAAGTTATTCTCACGGGATGATAAGGTGGGGATCGCGGGATCGCCGGGATCGCGGGACTGCGGGTGACGGGCAGGGGGCCGCACTAACTTGTAGCGCTCGCTGTGGCAAATGATAAGTTATTTTTTATAGATGGCACCGAATAATGTTTGATAGTTTGACTTATGGGGTGATCAGCGATGTCCGGTAAGATTGGAATTGGTTTCAATTAGTTAAGTTACAAGGCAGATTCCCTTTACTTATAATATGCATATATATGCAGAGACGCTCGGATAACGGGTTGGGTTTCCAAATTTGACTTTATATGAAACTTTTATAATAGAACACATCACTTTAGGCAGACTATGGCATAATATTTTTTTTAAAATATTAATTTAAAAAGAATATTATTTTCTAGGATCTTCCTTTGACCGTAGTTGCGTTTATAAAGACTACCGAGAACCGAAAAAACGACCTGTAGATTGAACAAATATTTGTTCCGGTGGGGTTCAATCCCGCGCCCCGTGACTCTGGACCAAAACTCTCAACCACTCTGCCTATTGAGTCGCCAGAAACTATAATAGTTCTCATGGGTTTACAATACATCGCGTATTTGTATCTAGTAGGTATACGAGGTTAAACTGATAAATGATGTATCTAAAGATCATATAATCAGTCTCTTTCAGTATTATTGAATATTTATATTCCCTAAGCAACAGCATAACATGCTGTCACGCGTGCATATACCATATAGTAGTACCTATTAAGTAGAGGTGGTGTACGTCCAGTCCAGTCGCTTATGTTTTCAGACCTCTGGAGTATAATGAGTGCGCTATTGTCATCTAAACTCCAACCGTTACTAAGATAAACTCTTAAGAAAGATTTGTGCATTATATAAATACATTTTTGATCATGAATCTTGAATGGCAAGAAATGAAAACAACCAACAGGTTATCATGTAAAGTTTCTATCTGTATCTATTTAAACATAAATATATAATTAAAAATACTTTAACCGTGGCATATCGTAGTCTGTTGACAACATATTATGTAGTATGTATGAGTGCTTAGCGGTCTATAGATCTCAAAACTGTATACGAAGATGAATGTTGAATGCTGATGGGATATTTTTTATCATAACACAAATGTATGCGCCGATAAAATCAAGTATTATGTCAATGGGGTGACCGTCATTTGTCAACAAAATGAAAGCTTCGTTGAATCAATCGTGTGTAAAATATTCAAGTTTTATCCCTAGGGGTTGACGCACAATTCGAGTACTGCCTGCCGGGGCAGAACCGAACAGGAACCAAACAATTGCAATCGATGACTAACCTTATGATACAATTTAAAATTGCCAATAACCAAAAAATGTTCCAGAATGATATAGGGAAGTTGACACCTTTTAAAACACTTCTCTTTCCAATCCTAAATAGTTTACTTGCTTCCCTCTTTGATATAAAAAACCACTCATCGTGTCATCCACATATTCAATATGCTGTTCCCCTGCCTAGCGGCTAAACCCAAATTTTCAATCTTGACGGTTATCATTTTACCAAAGCAAACTCCCATAATATTTGCTCTGCATCGGCTCTGAGGCGAGACTTCGAATTTCATATTTATTCGCGGAAGCAAACACCGCGGCCCACACCCACGCCGCCGGAACTGATATTATTGTGCATTCCGTATAATATTGTTTGCTATTTGGCACATTCTCTGTTTGTTTTCGTCTCTCATATGAAAGGGGAGCTATAGACGTGCAAACAGATGGGTGACAAGCGGACTCTTCAAGCTTTTGTATCGGGAAATGCTATTAGTTTGAAAATTGAAATGTAAATTTTATTTAGGGTACATTTTGCGACATTAGTTGTAATTTGTGATAGTGAGATGACACAAACATGTTGTAGAGGAAGCATAAACCGTTAAATCACTATACGTGATCATAGGAGCGCAAACATTGTGTACGTTCGGAATATGAAAGCGAGCAATCCATTAAGTCGGAGCGGGCCATGAATGGCGGCCGGAGTCTCCGAGACGCGACTGACTCTGATAACCCATAATACGCTGATATTTTTGCTTTGCTCATATGTTGGAAGTAATGGCTCGTGCCTGTTAGCTAGCTGTGGATACGCGACACAGCTTCCTTAGTAGGTATAACATCTTCCACACTATGTGATTTTATTACATTTTAATACTCCATTATTTATTATCAATATCAATAATTTTGTTCCATTTCGTTTTATATTAAACTGGCTTTCATGAAACAAGTTAATATTATTAACTTGTTTCATGAAAGCCAGTTTTCAATAGCAGATTAACCTAGGTAGTTATATGTAAAAGGTAGTAGTAAAATAAATTAATAGGTACTATGCTGACTTGGAATTTCATAATGATTTGAATATGACTGAAATAAGTAAAAAAGAAATATTAGCCCAGCGGTAGTTAACGCTGCCTTCTGTGCTACTGGTCCCGGGTTCGAATCCCGGTAGGGACAAACATTTTGTGCGATGAGCATGGACATTTGTATCATAGTCCTGGATGTTTCTGTATATGATATCTATGTATCTACAAAAAAAGTATATAGGTATGTAGTATATCAACCAACAAGTATCCGTAACACAAGCTAGCTCAGAACTAGATGGCGCTGTGTCATAATGTCCACAAATATTTATTTATTTATTTATTATTAAAATAAATAAATAATGTTGTCGCTACATTGGTATATTTATTATTTTAATAATAAATAAATATACCAATGTAACGACAACGCGACCTACAACATGATTGTCGCAACAGACATGTAACTTACGTTTCAAAGTAAAGGTAGGCCTTATCCACGTTATGATTGAACAAGAATTGTAAACCATAATATATTATATTTGGCATATAAAAGGCTCGCTTATCTAAGGGGTTTGACTGGAAACGAACATAAAGGGTGATCCTCTGTGACAAATACCGTGATATACCGCGCGACAGTCGTAAGGGAAATATTTTTATAAGATGAAACATTATTATTTTTGGGGGCGCGGAGGGATCAGAAGTCGGTTCGATGGATTTGGGAATGTTTCTATGCTGTGTCAGCTCAACACTGTTCTGTGGTTTTGATTGCACGGTTACTTCATCGGTATTAAAACGGCCAAAATAAAATACGATTCATTGCTTAAATCGTTTTCATATTATTAAGCCCATTTGGCGTCGAATTAGTTACCAACAAAACACAATAGAATGATACGAACCAGAGCAATGACGACAGGAAACGGTTAAACGTTTAAAGCCGTTAATAAAACAAATTAATGTGCGTTAACCCTAAAATTGGACAAGTTCAATGCAGAGGTCGTTACCACTATAGGAAATTTATCCCCGGCAAGTATTAACACTGAAATCCGTTCGTTGTATTTGGTGTCATTAAAGATATGTAGCGGTAGCGACGAAAATTGTGTTTTATGCGTTGGCGGGTTAGGGTGGGTTTGTGTTGCGGGGCGAGGCGACAGCCAATCAAAACATACAAGGAGCATATTGATTCCGAGAAGTGTCGCTGTTAACGTGGAGGCTGAAGCTGAATACATTAGCCAGCGGCGTAATGAAGTCTCGTTGCTTGTAAACAAACATCGGCAGGGCGCGGCGTGGCGCGGCGCGACGCCGGCGTGGCCCGGGGCGCGCGCGCACCACTCGCTTACAGGAATTCTATTTCCACGACAAGCGTCATGTGTTAATTAACTGCTCGCACCTACCATATTGAGATATCGTCGTCGATCCCGCTGTTGTTATTAGCTGACGGAGGCTTATTGCTTACCCACTGTTCCGTTACATGTCTTTATTGAGGCTCTACCTCCTGTGTAATATTGTTCTTGTAATCCACCTCCTAGTAATCCTTCCACTTATGTATACCCTTAGTTTTCGGTTTTCATATTGATGCATAAGGTAGTACTTACTACTTTGAAATAATTTTTATCACTATTTATTTACTAAACTAACCAATGTTAGAATTAGAAATGTTTAGTACAACGAGTTTATTATGAGCGAACTTATCCAATTTAAACGTCATTTGATTACAATACACAAGTAAAATGGATTCTCGTTTAAAAAAAAATAGTAAGAAGTTTAAAGTGTAGGTACCTATCGGTATCATAAGATGTTTATGATTTGTATTTATAGGATAAAACACAATATTAATATAATAAGTGACGATTGTACATTAACAGATTTATCTTACAAAATGTAAGAGCCTCACTGGTTCCAAAATGAGCGCGACATGAAACGAGCCATCCACTCAAGTCAACGACACGTGCTCATAGTCATTCAAGTTACGGGTGTTCCACATTCAAAAATAAACAAGATTATTAAAGAGAAGTTGTTCAGAAACCACATAAAGTGAAGCGCCAGCTGCCGCTCACCGCGCCTTTATGATGAAAGAGTTGATCCCGCTACCCGCCACCCGCTACCTACCGGCCGGCCACTGTATCACGTTTCCTGTTATGACTTCAGATTTTAATAGGCTTTTGTTAAAACCATTTTATTATAAAGAAGCGCTAACAACTCTAAATGCGTTCGTCAAACTTTTTTGTAAATACGCCGCTTGGTACGTGGACGATTTATTGTCTATTCTTATTTTTCATTTTATAAATGTTCACACATTGTTTATGGACGTCGAGATGGCGGAACGGGATGAGCATCGACTGAATGGGGAAAGCAGACTCGAATTATATATTACCTACCCACAGTTACAGACTAGCCATCTGATAGCTAATATTGTATTTATCACTAGCAACACCATATTTATTTCAATAAACAAGTTACGTTTTAAATTGTGCGGCAAAGAAACTGGCTGTAAATGTTTTGTATCTGCCGTATCTGCGTACAAAAAGTAGGTACTTAGAGCAATTTTTATACAAGAGTGGAATTGGAAATTTGACGATGTCTGACGACTGTCCATAACTTTAACATAAACAAATTTATACGAGACGAATAATTTAGTGCGATGACCTGGGACGTCGCCATAACCCGTAGCCGCGTACGATACGTATTTCCTATGACATACTCGTATCATGCAAATGGAAAAGCGCGACGAATGGCTCATAAAGTTTGCTATTTGTTCTGTTTACGATAACCGCGGTTTTATAAAATTTTATTACGTGTTGTAGGAATTTCGCGTTTGTTGGATATCGGCGCTGATGTCGCGTCGTCGTCACGTAGTCGCAACGTGTCGCACGACGCCATGCGTGAAATCCGTCTGCAGCGTTGATAACAGGTGGGCTTGTTCATATAAAATCAGCTATCATACGACACGATTTTATACCTCCCTTGCTTGTTTTGTCGTTACATAGTGTGTCATCTTGAATTACTTTTAATCTATCCTAAGCCGTTTAAAGCTTCGTATTTAAAAAATGTAAGAGATTAATTAAAATGCTCACATATAAAATAAGGTCATCATCAATATAGAAGGCACGTGACATTAAAAAAGCTCATCAAATTAGACAAGAAGTATAAAGTAGAAAATAATCGTTTACTAATAATAAATAAATGGTAACATGTGGGATAGTTTGAAGAATAATAACAATTTTCTAAAAGACATTTAAAAAATCTTAGGGAAGTTTATAGGTGTAAGGACACAAGTGGTCGTCATAAAATCCGCAATTCGTGTCGTGTAGCGTGACGCGCTGACGTTAATGCGAAACTAGACTCACTTATTACTGAAATATGCGTGTTTTAGACACATTTTAGCGATACATTATTTAATAGTTACTCAAGTTCTATTTGAAATTGAACAATTGAGTGGAAAATATTGCAATAATACGACAGTCACGACTTGTTGGCAGGAATTAGTCATTCTGGCAGCGAGTCAAAGAGAGGCAAATTAATTTATAGCTTCATCTTAAGATTCCCACTATTGTTTTAAGATGATCGTTGGATCCCCTGCGTTCGTTAATTGTGAATTGTCACATTCTCTATTTTGAAGGAAGGCGATTAAAAATTTTCATTTTCAACAATTTGTTGAGATTAAGATCGCGCTGAAAAATATTATGTTGTTAACATTCCGTCCCAGATTATGTTGATTTTTGGCACAGAAAAAAATGTTATGTGTGGCAATTTTATATAGTCGTCAAGACAAGAGTCATATTATGAGGACGTATAATTGATTAGTAGGACAGCTGTTGTGGGTTTTCTTCGAATGTGACCACTGAACATTGTTCTAGAATAATGATATAGGTATAACCTGCGCCATTATGATCTTTTTGTGAACAAAATTATTCTTACTGAAGATTGGAAGGGGTGGCACACGCATGAAGAATGCTCTGAATACGCTTTCGGCAAAAAACTTTTTCCATACACTTCTTCCGATACATAAATTCGAACCCAGATTACTACTTACATGATAATATACAATTTCTCTCGTATTGTTTTATGGGGTAAAGAAAAATATAGCCAGCTTTGATGATGAAAAAAATATACGCACTGAATAAGTTTGTAATATCGTATTATAGAGCTCAGCAACAATATTTAGCTGGTCTTAATTATCTTGTATGACACTAAAATAAATCAGAAATATTATTATATGTGCTTATGCACCCGACTTCGTCTGCGTAAAATTAGTAATTGTATCCAATATGCTTATTTATTTCTAGGCTTTTTTAAGAAATGATCCGCATACAATCTTGGCACCAACTTTTCGCCCTTTTAAGGGATGATTTTCGGGACAAAGGACAAAGGACTATATGTCTGTGTAAAATATTTAAAAAGCTATGGACATAGATTCAATTTGGTTTGGGTAAAACGATATTAATCTTTAAGTCTACTACACTAAATCGTTTTAATTGTTACCTAAATAAAACATTCGTTTTTATTTAGGAAATAAATAAAAAATAAATAAATATTCCCGGACATTATGACACAGCGCCATCTAGTTCCGAGCTAAGCAACGAGGCTCGTATTACGGATACTAGTTGGTTGATATACTACATATATACTTTTTTTTTCGTAAATACATACATATTATACATAGATACATCCATGACTCGGATACAAATGTTTTTGCTTATCACACAAACATTTGTCCCTACCGGGATTCGAACCCGGGACCCATAGCACAGAAGGCAGTGTCAACTACCGCTGGACTAATTGGGTCGTCGATAAAACATTCGTTTTTATTTAGGAAATAAATAAAAAATGTCTTATACCTACATTAGATGATACTTAAATTATTAAAAAAAAAATTATGGATCTATCAAATTTTTATTGTTTAAGGTTTGTTTATCATTTAGATTTTCTTCAAGGCGTCGAAATTTTTCTTAAAGTGGAAACCCTATGTAGGCTAATGCATATGTATGCAGGAACAATATTCCTATATTAGGTAGGTACCTACTTAGAAATAGATTGCAAAATGTCTACGTATACCTACATATATACTAAGATCTTGATATATATATCTGGGGGCACGGCAGTGCCCCCGCCAAGTCGAGCAAAAAAAAAAGCGGCACGGCCGTACTATACTTTTCTCGAACCAATTCAGGCCATTTTCGACCCCCTATAACTTCGTTGTGGATTAAACTAGAAGCTTGAATTTTCGTAACTCAAGCACGCAGTGTATAAACACGGTATATTTAAAATTTCATCCAATTTGAACCAGTAGTTTAAGAATTATAACTAGTCAAAGTTTCGTAATTTTGTCACTCACTCACTGACTGACCGATCATCAAAACTCTAAGGCACTTCTAGCAGACATAGAAGCTTCACATTTAGAATGCAATGAGTGTTTAGTGTACAAATACAGGGAAAACTAAAAAATCTTTAAATTTCAGTCCAGTTTTTTAGTTTCACTAACTACATACGTAACTTTGTATTCCTGTATAAATATGTTGGATTATAAAGTTACATTTGCGTTGCATTTAGAATGAATCGTAATTATGGAATAATAGGTGTAGATAGGTACCTAGATATAATTATGTTTAATAATCGTCATCATCATCATAATTTCAGCTAAATTACGTCCACCGCTGGACATAAGCTTCCCTTGAGGAATTCCTCGACGACCGGTCCTGCGCCATTCGCATCCAGCGACCTTTACCAGGATGTCGGTCCACCTTGCCGGAGGCCTAGATACGCTTTGACTTCCTGATCGCGGTTGCCACACTAGAAACTTCGAGCCCCACCGGCCTTCATTTCTTCGGGGCAATGTGCCCTGCCCACTGAAACTTGAGTTTGGCGTTTCTTTTGGGCTAGGTCAGTGTCCCGGTTACTTCTACGGATCTTCTCATTTCTGATATGATCGCGTAGTAAAACTCCTAACATAGCCTTCTCCACCGCTCTATGAGTGACTGTGAGCTTTCTTATAAGGCCCATTGTTAGCGGCCACGTTTTGGTGCCGTAACTCATTACTGGCAACACAATCATACTCGTCAAACACTGTCGTCTATAGACAACTGACATTTGGGAGAAAATGAATTGGCATATCTTCCCGAACGTTACCCAGCCGAGATGCATTCGACGATTGAACTCTTTCTAAGAAGTTGGACTTACCTACCACGTAAAAGCAATCGTCAACAACTTCGAGGACAGAACTACCGACCTTCAGCGGAGTTCTAGTCAATACAACATGGATATTCAACATCACTTTCGTCTTGTTCATGTTCGTTTTAAGACCGACACATTCATAAGCTCTGCGGAGGTCGTTGATAATAAACTAAGCTGTTCAGTGGGTCTCAGCCATGACAACTATATCGTCGGCAAATCGAAGGTGAGTGAAGTACTCGCCGCTCATTTTGATGCTAAGCCCTTCGCAGTCCAGAACTTTAAAGACATTCTCTAGTGCAGCGGTGAACAGTTTCGAACGGATACCGTCGCCCTGTCTCATACCACGCTGCAAGAGGATAGGTTTTGAGATGTGATTCTGTAGTTGGACTGATATAGTGTCGTTTTCGTAAAAACACTTCAACGTTTCGATGTACTTATAATCAATTTGGTACCGCTGTAATGACTGCATTTTTGCCCAAGTTTCATAGTCCAACACATAACGCTAAACATAAGGGTCGGTTATACTCTGTGGTCTTCTGTAGAACCTGCCGCAGTGAATATAATATGGTCTATGGTATTGAAGCCTTTTCGGAAACCGGCTTGCTCGGGAGGCTGGGAGTCGTCGAACCTGCGAGCGGTTCTGTTTGTGATGTTTGAATTGAATTATATTCGAAGTTAACTTTGATACATTGAAATGGGAATGTCTAATGCAGATGTATCTAAATCGCGAAAAGTATTAAGTAGATTAAATTGCCCGAATTAGCCATGAAAGACAGAACACTAATAATAATAACCGCAGCCGGCGAAGGTGGCGGGCCCGCGCCGCAGCTTTCACGCTGTCCGTCCGTCACAGAATGTTGGTCGCTTTCTTCCATGCAACCCATGGGTCTTGGGTCTTGCTGTTGTAATTTAATATAATGACATAAATTGTAACATTAAAACCTCCGAAAAAAAACCCATAGAGACAGTGAGTGGGCTTTGAGAAAAATTCTAGTAAGCTGAAGATCAAGAAGTAGTATCGGAAAAGAAAAAGAGGAGCACGATCCACTAAAATAAGAAAAGCCTTCATGGGAATACAAAGTATCTTACAAGTACTACATATTATCCTTACTAATATTATAAGCCCGAAAGTTTGCAAGTATGGATGGATGGATGTTTGTTACTCTTTCACGCAAAAACCGCTTAACACATTTGAATGAAATTTAGCATACATATAGTTTATTACCTGAATTAACACGTAGGCCTCTTTTTATCTATATACCATGCGGGCAAAGCCGCAGGAGGCAGCTAGTATTAGATAAGTTTGTTTAGTGCGATGCCCAAGTCAATCTAAATCTAAAAGTAGAGACTGAATAAATTAACCGACTTGGTATTACATGGATCTCACAACTTTTTACGGTAGGAGAACTGAGGTGCGCGACTTGGGTTTTTTACAAGTATGTTTTTGATGGCATATATATATACATGTAGCAACTTTAATAGTTTTATGTTGTGACTTGATGTGAATACAGATTTATGACATCACGAGCAAAGTAACTCATGAAGGAAGGACTTGTTTGTATTACGAGCGCTCAGCTAATAAACACGTCTTAATTTCTCGTTGAATAGTGGGCTATTAAAATAAAGTTTTAAAATATGGAACGCCAGATTTTATTTACGTCTTACAATTTATGGCATATGGAAGCATGACGTGGACGAGGCGCAGGCTGGCCGCGAGCGGTGCGACCGCGGGACGACGGCGACGCGGGCGCGACGCGTGCGCATCCCCGACAGGCGTATGACACAGCGCTGACGGTTATATTTTCCAGACGATTTATTACATTATAAGAGTGGCGGTGCGTGCCGTTAATACGCTCTCAGATACATAAATAGTAGTGATTTTATTTTGATGTCTTACAAGACAAGCGACGACGTGTATAATTGTTGAGACGTGTCTCCTAATACCCCTTACCTATTCTTAGTCAAAACTGTCTTTGAGCGATACTTTATAACTTATCGTTCACAGAAGGGAGTGGCTGTAACAAATGTTTGTGTTTAATAAACGAATGCGCTTTCATTTGGGTATTATTCTGTGAAACTGTTTTATGTGGGTACGCTCACAAATCAGACGGTTCATTGCACATTATTTTCTCGACACAATCGTCGACACCTCATTGTTTTGAGTTTTTCCGGCGAGGCTAAATCAGGCACTTAATTGAAATAATATCACGTTAGTGGCCGCATAAAGACATTACAATTCGTTGAAAACAAAAGCCGAACTTTGTGTTGAAACCACGAAATATTGTAATGCGAGATATAAGTATAATTATATGGTTGAATCATGCAGCTCAAAGGGGACGATGACATGTTTATAAGAAATACAATGATTTCACCTTAGGTATATATATTATTTGGTATTCGGAAAATCTCATGTATTTATACAAATGTATATTCGGCTCTATTTACTGAACTTACTGTGATACAAACTCAGGGCTGCCAGTAAGCAACGACGCGGCTATGCCATTTAGTATCTGCAATTATGCCAAATGTGATGGTATTATACCATACTGCCCATTCTATGTCGGATGAGCTTTTTTCTTTTTAGCTCCAATACCTCGATTATTCAATTATCTTTGCAGAATTAGCCGGACAACCTCTTGGCATGACCTTTTTTTTGTGAAGAGTCTTGCTTTCTATCGAATTATACCAAATGATCATGGATACCACATGGATACAATACATCGTCCAATTATACCAATTTGGTGTCAAAAGATACAATCTGGCAGCCCTGTACAAACTTCCCTCTTTATACATCTGCTTCTGCTATCCAAATAAACATCCAATTAAATTAAAACTAGTCGCTAGAACGACTTCACACTATATTTCGATTAGGAAGAAAGCAGTACACTCCCTTGAAACAAAGAATGGACGTCTGATGGATAAGAAATCATAGCAGGCGCTCGTAAACGGCGTACAGGGTGGCAAAGCATATTTCATATCGCGTAATGGAGAATTTACAGGCTGTCGGAGCGAAATGACTCCCACCGGCGCAGCCGACACTACTTCACAGGACTATAGCTTGAGAGAATCGTGGTGTAACTGAAATCTTTTATGGAATAGCGACTACTGTGTCTATTTCAAGCCGAATACGTTTCGAAAAATGCCTTAACAAATATCATCGTTGATATAATTATATTTAAATAATACGTTTATTTTATAGACTTAAGCACGCTCAATCAATGTAGCCGAGACTCGAACTAAGACGGGTCAAGGGCCTTCTCTGGTTGCAAGGATCATCAAATAGTATATAAAATATTCAATATAAATTAATAACTAATAAGGCAATAAAATATGACATTTTGTGTGAACACGTTTTTGTAATTATTTGTTTAGTTTCACGAGCACAGACAATGGTTTTAATTAAGTAAAGTCAACAGATCAGATTTGAAGTGTTTCATATTTGAGATATTTCACTAATGCTGGTGTGTGGAGCGAGCGTGCTGCAGACACTTCCCCGACCGTCCGGCGCGCGATCACCATTATTATTTATACCCTCAGAAAAGTACATTTATAACAATATTACGCCGGACCGCGCCCGCCCTCGGAAAATGATTTTCCCATTTTCCGAAGATTGCAGGTGTATTATATTTCATGATCGTTATTTATGGTGAGACTTTTATTACAAATGCGTGCAATGTCTCTATCCGTTTTTTATTGCCGCCGAATTATTTGATGGAATTCTTATTTTGTGACAAATACAGATAGGACTATTTATTGGCTATCTTTTGTGATATGTGTATCGGATAAGAACTCGGTTATTGCTTTCGCCTTGCGTTTTATTATTGACAGCGCTTTTTATTCTTGTTACTCGTGTCGTAATAAAATCTGTTTGATGTGAGACAAGAATGTTTGCTCTGTTTGTTCAGTGTTTCTGCAAAGGTGTCGAGACAACACCCTTTTGCGATTCATAATTTTGCAAACGGCGAAGTATCCTCAGGAGACGGATATATCCGTCAGTGGCGGCACCCTCAGTGAGCGCGGCCGAAGTCCGAGGCGTTACGAGGCTCGCGGGACTCGCCGGCCGCCGATCAACTCTGTCCATAACCAATAATCGTAAATAAACGCAGCTCGCTCCGCGCCTCCTCCTTGTAACTCACAGAAATTATAACGAAAATCGCACAAAACTTTGTATGCTCTAGGGAACTCTGTTCTCGGATAGATCCTCTCTCTAGTGTTTATGTTAGCAAAAATGTCCTTTGTGACGGTTGAAAGGAATGTTTGTTATAGCAAGCCAGCCAGTAATATTTATACTACATGCGAATAGGATGACTAAAGCCTTATAATAAAATATCTTGCAGCGATTGGTCGAGTTGACTATCGTTTATTTTTACCTGAAGCTCGCGATCCCGCGCATCTCTCCCTATTAAATTTTGTTTGCATTTATTTTAAAGGTGCGACGCTCGAGAAGACGTGGTATGTGAAAAATTACACCTCAGCCCAATATTTATGGGTGATATTCGGCAGCGGTTCCTTTGTGAGATGAGGGTGTATAAATAACACCTCTTATCGCGTGGGAGCCTACCCTTAAATGGGATTTATTTTAATTATATTTATCGGTAATGCTCATTGAAAACATTTTGTGTCTTTCGAAATTTTAGCCAGATCATAATGAGATACTATAGATATCTTCAAATCTCTGCATTTATGCAAAGATTTTCTGATAATATGCGTAAATATACCTACACGATAAATAAGTTTGCATATCAAGAGTGAACCTATTTGGAAAAAGATATTAGTATATACTCTTATTAAAAAGTCTAGTCTCTTGAAACTTCTTGGTCGAAAATTAAAAAGTTTGTGTACAGTTAGGTATGCAGATCCTTGCTTATTCTAGTGAGGGACGGTATAAGTTATGGAAACGGGGAGCTACGGCAGTTATTTTTACCAGCACATAATCGCCGAGTATGACCATAAATTAGTTCTATATTTGGTGGCACGTTGTTTTGCATACAGACAAGCCGTCTGCACATGCGTGCGACATCAATCTCAATTCCGAAATATTTTTCCGTCTGCGGCGCAATGAGGCGCGCCCGCGTCGCATTTGTCGCAAGTGTCGTGTGATACTTATGCAAATTTTTCGGAATTACTTTTTAAGGCATGCTTTAATGAGAAATGATTTCAGGTAATAAAAGTTTCACTCCCTTTCTTTTGTGTTTCGGTATTTAGTTTTGATTTGTTTGTAATATTATATTATGATGATATGAAATACCTAAGATTAAAGGCGTTTGTGTTTTTTTAACTTGGCCCACACTTATCACTTAGGACCTAATTAGTCCAGCGGTAGTTAACACTGCCTGCTGTGGTATGGGTCCCGGGTTCGAATCCCGGTAGGGACAAATGTTTGTGTGAAGAGCATAAACATTTGTATCCGAGTCATGGATGTATCTATGTATAATATGCATGTATTTACAAAAAAAAAACGTATATATGTACCTAGTATATCAACCAACAAGTATCCGTTATACAAGCCTCGTAGCTTAGCTCGGAACTCAATGGCGTTGTGTCATAATGTCCAGAAATATTTATTATTTATATTTACTTCTGTCCTGTCGCATTTACACACGTAAATTAGTTTTTTTTTTTATGGTGATAAGGCGGCAAACGAGCAGGCGGCTCACCTGATGGTAAGTGATGACCGCCGCCCATGGACATTTGAAACACCAGTGGCTTGCAAATGCGTTGCCAAACCCCTTAGAAACCGTTCAGGTTTCTTAAAATAGGGAGTTACTGAACTGACAGCAAACGGAATTCCCATGCTGTCAGAATAGTCACTCCCCCAATGAGCTCTGGTAACCTTACTCACTCGCAGAAAAACAACTTGTTGATTCACTGCGGTCTTCTGTAAGGCGGAGGTACTTCCCCAGTCGGGCAGCTCAATTTGAGCGAGAAATCTCGCTATGCCCTACCTCCTACTATTATAGTACTTATTATTAGTACACTAATATTAGTTCCATGCGAGGATCGAACCCACGGCCTGTGACGTAAAACAAATCGATAAGTCACTGCGCCAAGGGTCTAACCATTAGCATCGGCAATGGGGGCCGGGCCGGCCAAAATGGTCCCTACTTGACATTTTTGTTATACACATAAAATTATTATAAAAAATCGTCAATGTTTCTGAATATTATAAATAGAAATTCAAGCAGGTAGATATTGCAAAAAGAAAAAAATACAAAACGTTCTATCGATTTTAATGTAGTAGCGTGGAATTAGAACTGACTAGAAGTGAACTTACGTTTCTTTGAAATAAAGTAACGTAAATTAAAAAGAAACGTAAGATTTCTTACACTTACGCGAATATTAGACATTGAAATAAAACTACTTTTTACGGATTTTATCGCGGTATATTGACGGGTTAAAATAATGTCAATATACCGCGATAAAATCCGTAAAAAGTAGTTCTATTTCAATGTCTAATATTCGCGTAAGTGTAAGAACGTTGCGTTTTTTTGTCATAGGTTTCAATAAAATTATAATTAAATAATGTGTGCAATGCATGTATACAACGATTTTTCTACTTTTTACGACCATATCTTTATAATAGAATAAGGAACAAATGTCAAATATTTAGCTTATCCTATTATAATTGTAAAACGACTGTCCGCACATTCCTCCAAAACAAAACATACGTAGAAACTGAAAAATACCAAAGCGAACAAAAGCAGTTAGAATACTTATTTTATGCATGCGCATCCTCACACACACACACACACACACACAAAAAACAAACACACAATCACACAGCACACACACACATACACACACAGCTACACACACTCACACACACACACACACACACACTCTGACATACCCAGCTCACTCACTTCACTCACACACACACATACCATTTTGTAATCTAGAATGGAAACTGTTGTACGACTACATTGTGACATTATGTTTGTATATTATACTAGCTTATGCCCGCGACTTCGTCCGCGTCGAAAATGTTTCTCATATGATATTTAATCGGTATTTAACGTTATCAATTTTATTAACATATAAATTATTATGTCAAAATGTTTAAATACTTATAAAATAAAACAATCTTAATTATAGTGCAGGGATTTACAATTTTAAAGACGTCTACGTAATTCGAAGAAATCACGATCAGTGGTTTAGGCTGTGCGATGATCCTACAGTCATTCAAGACAAAGGATTTTATATGTATAGATAAAAGAGGGAAAGGGACTGTTACATCTAATGCAGGCTATATTGTAGCCTAGCTAGGAGTAGAGCCTCACCCACTTGATTGAACTTCAATGTATATACATTATCCTATAGAATACTAGCTGACCCAGCAAACGTTGTTTTGCCACATTATAGGGGTTGGTGGACAACCCTTATCACTAAGGGGTATGAAAAATAGATGTTGTCTGATTCTCAGACCTACTCAATATGCTCACAAAATTTCATGAGAATCGGTCAAGCCGTTTCGGAGGAGTACGGGAACGAACA
Organism: Craniophora ligustri; assembly: GCA_905163465.1. Lineage (NCBI taxonomy): Eukaryota > Metazoa > Arthropoda > Insecta > Lepidoptera > Noctuidae > Craniophora > Craniophora ligustri. Next base: position 7,922,421 of record LR990956.1, read on the forward strand.
TTGTGACACGAGAATACGAGTTGTACAATCTCCTATTTTGTGAATAAAGTTTAGTATTCACAAAATTATTATTATTATTATGTTTCTAATTCTAATTGCAACTATATTTTTGAATTTTTCATTCTAAACATAATTTTAAGTAAACACTATACTTGAAAGAAAGAAAGAAAATATCTTTATTGACACAACAAAATAAAAATAAAAAGAACTATATATTACATTTTTATCCTATTTGAAGTTTAATTAATTGAATTGTAAGTACTTTAAAGTAAATATACTTTGATTTCTTATAAATGAAGAAACACGCAGAAAATAAAATGTATCCTTATAGCATTAACATATTGTGTGATTAATGTTTCTTGTTGGATATCTTAATAAAATAGATATAAATTGATATAAAATAAAAATAAATTGTTTTAAAATTATTTGCATACATCAACTGGCATTTTTTTTTGGAATTAGGAAATATGTATAATTCCAGGCACTATCCGCGGTGGCTCCGATTATTACCCACTTAGGTGCAGTATGGGAAGAGACCACCATGTGAGTAGTTTCCACGTAACATCTTCGAGACGGATGGACGGGGCTTACGCACCGGAATAATGTCTCGATTACTTTCCCACTCCGGCTCAAGTTATCGGCAATGAGCGGGTGCCTTGTAGGTTTGTCATACAATACACAAAGTGTCGCCTACATCCATTGCATCTGATTATGATAGGAGGGAGAATCAGTACTTCCATCATTATTTTTTCCTGTATATAACAGGACACGTACACAGCGCCGTCTAGTTCTGAGCATAGTAACGAGACATTCATGGCTCATTTTAAAAAGTCGATGCTCGTCACGGCTTATCACGATCATTTCGGCTTATCACGTAAATCGGACCTTAATACCACTGCACTAATTAGGCTCTGCATTTTTCTTGATTAATTTAATCAATAATATCTTCTTTAATGCCACTTGTTACAGCCGTAAAATAAGGTTTTAAAAATTAGAGGTTGGATAATGACGTTATGTTTCTGCCAGATTTCGTTTGTGACTTGTACCAGAGCTTTATCAGCTGACTAGTGGAGCGACCTCAGCGAGGGGAAAATGATTGACGGCGTCGAGAAATTTCATTTTGCGGCTTGTTGAGGGCTGCTCTGAAGATTCGACGTTTCCACTGTCAAACCTGATTGCCTTCTCGAGTACCTTTGTGTTGTTGCTCTTATGTTACACTTCATTTCCTCCATTTTGAGCTATTAACCACGAATGATCGGTCATTTGAGGACCTCAAGCGGTGCGATGGCGAATATTTTATGAGGCTTCAACACAAATGAATATTAATTGGAGTGGAGTGACCATTCTGAATGCAGAATATTTACTCACTTTTTCCATCAGTTTAATGAATTGTACGATGAGACGTTACTATGAATTTGTTTAAGTTATGCGCATACAATCTTTCAAATATAAATATTCTTTGGGACCAACTTGTAAACAAATCCCAATACGACCTTTTTGTGCTCATTCAAATGTCATATAATTTTGCATACAATATTTTCTTAGGGCGAAATGAGAACAAGCCGGTGACAGGGGAATTTAATAATGACAAAATAATACAAGGTAAGTTTAAGGACAGCCCTTTCTGCTGTCCGTCATACGGAGCGCTATTCATGCACATAATATTTCTGAGATATTTGCCGACCGCCTAACGACTGACTAATTTATTTACACATAACTATTTTTAACTTAATCCATAAAGATGAGTTAACTGTTTCAGCCACCTATACAATTCATTGGACACCTGCAAATATACAGGACGTGCAATAAAGCATTGAGTGTGAAAAAACGTTTATTATTTTCGTGTATACGGCTATTGCTTCATATAACTATTCAAACAATAATCGAATTGATTCAATACAATGGAAAGAGTTTCTACAAGTTAATCGCAGACACGATGACAAATGCATATCGTTTCATCTCGGGCCCGGAGATTAATGTACGAGAGAGGCCGAGCGCGCTAGACAAAACCTGCCGCCTGCGCGTACGCAACCAACAATTCACTAATTCGACCCGCGACTGCAACGTAAGCGGTCATACGACATCCATACTCCGCTTGTAAGCAATGCCGCTTATTATTTATCTGTCAACTAAACACAAATTAACAGACACAAGTTAGGCGCCAACTAAACGCCATATTAAACCTTTTGTTGATCTGATTAGAGTCTGTATCCCTGTAGCTCTATTAGCTATTAGGACGTTGCTTAATTTGTCAAAGCGACCCGCAGAGACAATAATGACGTGATCTACATGTAAGAACTATAGTTTGATCTAAAATTAAGTGAGATGAAAGAGAATTTATATTTGATACAAAAAATATTACTAAAGTATGGAGTATTGTCTGAGCATTGTGCTTTGTTGGGGACAAAACTATGTTAACACACGAGCATTCCGCTCGATTACCGTCATAAATGAGAGAAATGTCGGATCAAAAGAATAGCAGGTGTGTCCTATTATTATAATTTGTCATTTGTTCTCATTCTACTTTAGTGTCCCTTTGTCATTTGGTTCACTATAGATACTATAATGCACTTATTAACATTCAACGGTGTTTTTTTCTTCCATTTTAATGATTAATTTAAGGCGTTGTGGTATAATTATTATACGGCTTTACAATTCTGTAATGAACATTATGTTTGTAAATGTCTCAATTGAAGCACATCACTGATGAACTTTGGAAAATTGATAATTATAATTGCAAAACTAAATATGGCGTTTTGTTGGTATGTGTGTAGGGGTACCTTCTATCTCGTGTTTAATCATCTCATTGGTCTACAGTTTACATTGTAAGGCTTTGGACCGATAATAATTCCTAGACCCCGAGTTTATTGCCGAGGGCAACGCTAACGGGGTATGAAGTTTAACATTGGTTTGACATTTTGGTCTGTGCGTAGGTGATACATATTTTTTTTTACGTTTCACATTCTCCACATTCAGCGTCTTCAGTTCCTGCCTTACTGTTACTCAAATGTAAGATGAAATAGAGGATGTAAACTTTCAACTCTTATTAGCCACGTAGTTTGGCTGAAGATTTGTAAACAGATCTGTTCCACCTACTATAGCTAATAGGTAGGTATACCTTTACAATATCGGTAAGCCCTAAAATATAAATCTAGATAAGCAGAATATTAACATGTCTTTCATGATATAAGTGTATAAAAATGTTCACCTAATAGGTAGATACTAACTGACCATATATAAGTACAAAACGTAATAATATTATGATAAAGATATCCGTAAGCAATAAAAACCAACAACTGATAAAATATATTGATATTAGTTTGGTTTGAATCGTTTTATTATTGTTTCCCAAATGAAACAAACTTTAGGGACCGTTACTGAATAACAATGACCAAATATAATCCATATCTAAACGCTACAACTTAGCTGACGGAATATAAATGCGAGGCCCGGTCCTGTGCTTGTGAACCGACGACGTGATGCGTCGTTATTAACGCGGGCCTGCATTAATGAACACATAAATATTATACTTTCACATAGCTACGTACACTCCTCGGCGTCTAACGTGTCGCGCGGATCCGTTCAGCGGCGAGACACGTATTCGCATACACCCGAATATTTACAGACCATATTTCGTTTACAACTGTTACATTTTTATGTGCATGGCGTAAAAATTCTCAACGGGCGCAGCCGTAGTTAAACCTTATTAGTAACGTTTTATCTTTTAAAATTATACAATTTTATCTGTATGGCGTATGTTTTATTGAAATCGAGATAATTAATCGACAATTACGATGCTGGACGTTATAACGCGAGGTATACCGCTGTGCGCGGCGCCCGCCGACGCGGCTTAGGAACTAAATGTTGCTTATAAATCGAGGTGCACGCTCCAAGCGCGCTCACTCGCCACACAAATATTGACATTTATGCACATATTGCTCCATATACGTTTTTTATGATTGTAAAATATGAAGCTAGAACGATACGTTTGTTTGGCTTTTTAAGTCGATACGGTCCGTAAATAGTCATAAAGATTAGCATAATTGAATGTTTCTTGTTGTAAATACAAATTATTTGGATCGTTAGGTAAAATAAGTCTTGGTTTAAGTTGCTTAATTTATAGTTAAATGACAAGAGATTCTGGAATATGTAATAAATGAAAAAAATATAATGTTAATGATGCTACATGTGTTAATGATGACAAAGCACAGAGGACTTATTGTCCATGCCAATCATTTCTAGTAGTGCACATATAAACTCGCCTACAAGTTACACTCGTTTCAAGAGCACAAAAAGGGTTGTAGAGACCGTATCTCATTAGTTGCCAGCAGTTCTTGCGCCAGATATTTCTCGCAAGCGAGCTTATCTGTGCGCAGATAACATCGATTGAGTTCGTGACGGCATATCGTCATCTTCTCGTCATACAATATTTTCCTGGAAGCGGCAGAAATTTCCCACGTGGTGGGCCGTGGTAGCGCGGGCGGCGTGTGCTGGCAGCCGCGCACCGATCTGATAACATCCCTCTAGACAACATCCACTCGCTTTATCTGCAGACGTGGAATCAATTCAGCTCGCAGAATTATCGCAGCATTGCCTCTGGCTAATTGGACATTTCCTTGTATACTATACATTTCGATATTGCATTTTAATTCACTCAGACATATTTATTGGATAAGAAAAAAATATAAAAGGCTAAATATAACCACTAAAATATGTTTATGGAAACTATTGTCGCGTTCAAAAATGAGTCGGCCGTATAACAACAGAAATATAAAAGTCTTTATATCACAATTAATCACCACTTAGTGGAATCGAAATAATTTATTTTATGGTGTCGAATTGTGGACTATAAGACAATTACAATAAAGCTTTGTTTTGAGGATGAGCACACATGTCATATGCGGTAGCAGGAAATGCCGCAGCGGAGTCGTGTCAACAAAAAATCTAAAAGCTCGCATTATGCTATTAACTGCGATTTAACACATTTCATATTTGAGACGACTTCTGTTGTCTTAGTCACTTAATTTTATCACATAATTTATAGTGCAGCTTAACGGACAGACTTAGAACATGTATTCGAGCGCCAGAATTAATCGGCACTATTAGAAAACTTTTTAAGTCTATTGTTTTTTGTCTACATTTAGGTTTTATGAGATCCCTCCGCTTATAAAAGTAGGTTGAGTATATTTATTTACTTAATTGACATTAAAAGTGTGATTATTAATTTATTTTAGGTTTGTACTTACGTCTAGTCAAGCACCTAGCAGCTGAAATATTATTCGATTCCTCTTTGTAAATGTATTTTTCTATTAACATAGAAATTCAATGGATTATTAAATATTTATGAAAGTAGCTACGTATCAATAACTATGAATATGAAATTAGTAGATAACAAACAAGTGTCTTCATGACATTTACAAACTGAATTGACTATAACTACGTTGACGTCAGTCGCATTAAAAAAAATATGAGTACGATATTATTGCGTCTTTGTAATAATAGGTAACTACATATATTTTGAATTTCATCACCATGACCAATTAAATGAGACGTACTTAATGATATAATCTGTCAGTAGATGCAACTAATCATGGTCACGCCTATAGCAGCGGTTGAGACGAGTTGCTGGTTCGATCCCCGCACGGAGCAAATATTTGTTTGGTCAGAAGCAGACAAAATAGTGTTTCTACACAAAGCCATTATAATTAATGCAAATATAAATGATGTTAAAAAACATAGTAAACAAAATCTAAGTACAAATGAAAAACAGGTTACATAGTAAAAAAACTAATATTAATATTACGTATGCTACTTGTATCATATTAAATAAGTAATAGTATAAATATTCACAAGGTGCGTCCTTTTATATTCTGTGTGTATGCACAAGAAATAAAAAAAAATAAAAAAATAATAAGGTGTATACGATACGTACCGTAAGTACCTATAAAACATTTTTGTCGTCACATTTCATTAATTCAACATATTTGCAATAATTATCATCTCCTAATTAAATTTATGAAAAGAAATGCTCTTGATGTTAACCATCGGAATTAATGAAGGGCACATCAAATACCTACATGACTGGTTTGTCTCTAATGATGATAAATTGTAGTTTAAAACATGGCTATTCAAGGTGTCTCTATAAATTAATCTTACTTCTGTCGCACTACACTGAAACGGCAATTAAACTGTCGAGCGAAATTACCACACAATGTGTCGAGTATATCATGAGATGACATCCAAGGAGCATGCTGCAAAGCGAGGACTAACCATCCATCATACACAAGTATTCTGTACTCTCCACAGGGTGCTGCCGAATGTAAGACGCGATTAGCTTGTGATTTGTGCTTGTGAACGGTATCTATTTATGATAAATATGAGAAATATTAAAATGTTCTACGGTCCATCTTCTTCATTACATACATTACACAAAACTCTCATCAAATACTTAGCAAAATATAAAAATAATGTAAATCCTCTATTCTAAAAATCCATAATACGCACAGGACATATTAGATCTACCTATAATTAATTGCACCACTCAGATGTATTGAAGTTTTTGTAGCAAGATGTGTACTTTTTAAAAGTTTAATTGAAACAGTACCTACCTGCACCAATTAGTATAGCAATTAAAAATTCTCTACAAATGACAGTTATAACACGTTTGAGAATTAATGTATCTCTTTAGAATATTGGACTGGATATTTCTGGTTCCATTTAATTTCATGACAAGTCTTTAGTCGTATTTACACTATTAATATTAAGAGAAAAAACAATCCATAGGTTCCTATTTAATTCAGAACTTGTAAATGTTTCTTTTTTAAGAAGAAGTACAGATTAATTATTTCGCCACATTACCAATGTGGCGTATGTGTCTGCAGATCAGGGATTTCTTAGCTAACAATAACTTACTGATTTTGTACACTTACGGGAAAAAGAGACATTGAAATTAATTGACTTCTGATGAATTTTGTCGCGTAATTTGGCCGTAAGCATGGATTCTAAAAAGGATATAAAACATCGGGTTTGAAATACTATCAATATACTCTAATAAAGTCCATAAAAAGTAGTTTTACTTCATTAACTATAATTATTATTAAAAGAAAAAAAGCCGCGTTTATTAAATTTATGTCCTTGTAATATTTCCAGCTACAATACCCCATCGTAATTACAACAGTTGAAATTTATAATCGTATTCCGCATTTCACCATTTTCAAACATAGGAATTCGTTTAAAATTGTTTCATCCACCTACAAGATTCCTGCGGCTGAAATATATATTATTTGGCTCAAGCTTGCCAACATCATTCACAATTAAATAAACTTAGTCATATTTACATCTAGGTGCTTTGCCGGTTTACTGATTGATATGTGTGGAATGTCTTGTTCTACTGATGCCAATATAGATAAGGTGTAGCTGTAATACGATTTTATAGCATCTATGTTAAAAGCATAAGTAGGTAATATATACTCAATCACGTAGCGGTTTTTCCATCACTAAAACATTTAGTGTACAATCAAATTTGCGTCATGTAGATACTTACAACAGTGACTACTGACCACAGTTTTCATGGTAACCATGCATCAGTAATGCAATCGTTTTTTTTTCTTCGCACATCGTAATATACGTGCCTACATCAACCACTGATAAAAGTTGAATGATAAAGATTGCTTCGGTTAGCATACAATACGTCATAGATCAGCCTGTATCGTGTGCGGCCGCGCTAGTGCGCGCGCGCATCACTATGACAGCGGTTATGAAGCTGCGCGGGAATGCGTTTAATGAGGCCTGCACTAACTTATACACAACACGTTCATTTACGCTTTTTGGAATTTCATTCACTCCCCCTCGTTTGCTATGAAAAAGAAAGCGTTAAATTAATTAGCGCCAGAATGCCTGCACAATGATCTACGGCCGCTCGAAGATTTATATGAACCGCTGACCGTATAGCTTTGTAATTAATTATTATTGTATTTGTGTTTGTATATACAAACGTAGATTTGACGGTTCACAAATAAATTAAAGGGAAAGGGACACATTATGGAAATATGAAAGAATAATAAATTGTTGTTTTATCAACCTGTCTGTTGAACAAATTGAACCGGATGCGTGGATACAGTTTTCCATAATTATTCTTATCGAGAGAGATATACAATAAAATTCAATTTTTGTACAAGTTATTGAAACACATCGGATATAAATTAAATAATTTATGTACCTATAGGTACATTACATCGTGAACTAATAGATATAATATGTACTGTATTAACAGTACATATTATATCTATTATGGCCTGAAGGGTAGTTGTTCCAGCGATTAAAAAGCATTAAAAAAAAACATTTCGCATTTAAATATTCCTAAATCTATAATTAATTCCTTAAATCTATTTCTTTGAAAACTAAGAAGCAAAAAGTTAGTTTTTTTTAAATATTTTAAACAATCACCATATGTTCTGTTTACTCCCGACAAGGTTACCGGCCGCAACAAACCGTGTATTGACGTTGTTAATTATCTAAATCATCCTTCACAGATACACAAACTTTAATGTAGTAAGGGGCTGTCCATTAATCACGTGATGTTTTTTTAACATTTTTTAACCCCTCCCTCCCCCATGGTGATACTTGGGGAGGCTACCCCTTCCCTCCCTTACCTCAGTCTTAAAGACTACCCCCCCACCCCCCACCAAAAATCACGTCTTCAATCTTAAAATGTTTGTAATACTATTTTTAGGTTTACAAATCACTCGTTTGACGAAAAAATAAGTAGGTACACGTGATATCTTACTATACCCCCCCTCCCCCATGTGATATTTAGTGATTTTTGCTGAACCCCTCCCCCCCCTTTCGAATCTCACGTGATTATTGGACAGCCCCTAAGTAATATTAAAACCGTAAGTATCTAGTTAACCTACTGTATATTATATTTAGCGTGAAACAACAATCTGCATAGATTCAAATAATGTCTTATACATTCAGTTTCGAATTTAGACCTTGTTATAAATGTGAGTAAAAATCTTTATGGTAATACTCGTAGAAACATTACCATAAGATCGGTTTCAGATTCATAATAAAATGATGTTCATGCATTTGTAAAATAACGGCGTATAATTTTCAAAATGTCACGTGGCTGCTAACGTGGGGGCTATCCGTCAGATATTCAATTTTAACTTATTTCCATTTCATCAGTTAGTAGTTGATCCACAGATGTATAGTTCCTGCAAATATTTTTTGGCGTTTCACCCATCAGGGCCCCCTATATGCTTATATTTAAATTTTAAACATGACTTAAGAAAACGTAGTTATATTAAATGTTTATGTAGGCACTTAATAATTCTGACGCAACTGACCTCGTTGTGTTTATAAAAATATTATCATACGATCGTCCTCAACAAAATTTACAACCTTTAGGTTACAGAATGTGATAAAGCTTATTAAAAATATGTTTTCCTTTTTGAAGTTATCAACTTTTTAACCAAACCTGCTGCGCCTTCGTTCTGGTTATCAATTAACATTTTAAGTTACCTACCAAAAACGTATGTATGATTGTACGTAGATTATTATTAATATTCTCTGTCATTACTAATTTGTAGCGTAACATGCACAACACAAATCATCGGTATCACAAATAATTCCATTTACATTTCGGACGTCACATTTAAATATTAAAGTTGATCTAACAATATACGAGCCTTTTAATTATGCATTCATGACATCTATTCGGTAGTACATACCTATTATAATACATACATATAGTTAGTTAGATATATGTGTATTGTCGTTTAGGTATAAGTACATTTATGGTTTGAAAATCAGAAAATTATGTCACATTCGAATAGATTAAACAAGGGAAAGTCTGTTACGATGTCTTAGTAATCCAAAGTCACCACTTATTTAGTTTAGAGGTGTTGCAATTGTAAAGAAATGTGTGCATTGAATTTTGTAACTATATGTAATAGCGAGAGTCTTAGAAAATTGGGCATTTCTACATTCGGCAGGTATTTGTTTGCATAACAAGGTTCTTACACAATGCAAAAATGTAAAACTACGAGCACGAACAGTATTTGCTACGTACATATGTACGTTTACATATTAAGAGAATTATTACGACTAATCCTAGAAAAATATAAGAACAGGAAATTTTAAAGGAAAAAAACAAAATATGAAAAATGAAAGAAAATTAAAATCTGATGATATTCATATGTTTGAAACGCATTGTATTTTCAAGTTATCGAAGTCTCTGTAAGTGACGTCACAGAAAAAATAAAATGGTGGCCCCGGTTTCTATGCCGGATTTTAAAATTTGTAGCACATATTGATGTACCTATTTGTTAGCTATTTAATGTAGGTACCTAAATTAACATAAACTTGTATTTTTTCTCCGCTGAATTTTTTACTTGGCATTATCATAGTAGACTGACTTAGGCAAAGATATTGAAGAAAAAAGCCTTAATCCTTAAAATTAATTCGAATTAAAAAAAAAATACTAAAAATCCCTTACATTGTTGTTTTAATTAATCTTGTTTTAATTAGTCTAAAATGCTGTTCTTTAATCTTATTGTCTAACTTGATTTTAGTGAACTACCTTAGAACACCAAAACGCGCTAGTTAGATAAGCACCTACTACTTTTATGATTTTGGAAGTAGTGCCGTCATTCTGCAAACAATTTATACACATTACAATACTTATGTTGAATGTAAAATGAGGCAAACTGTCTATTTTTACGTAAAATCTTTATCAAATATTCATCGCTGTTGATTCTAGATGGGCCTTTAAGAAGCCAATCGGTATCAACGGACGTCACAAGCAGTTAAGTAACTGTGATAAAATATACGAGTAGATCAGTAGACAATGTAAACGCTTGAATTTTTTTTAAGTGTTTTGTTATTTTCATTTATTTAGACGTAAGTACTGATACTTTGAAATAATTACAATAATGTTTGTATCTAGGTCTAGTGTTTCGCAGTCGCCACCATAGTGGCGGTAAGATTCATCATGGAGGAGTGGCTTGAGAAGTGCCATGGCGCCCTCAGCTTTCAGCGTAGTTTTAACGGCTGCAAAAAAACAGGCTTACAATTGAATGATCCATGTTAAAAAAATACAAATATTAACAAGTATAATAAATTAATAAATCAAAATAAATCTTTAAATACATTTCATTGGTTGAATGACTTATGCGCCTTCTGATCACATGACATGACGAAAACGAAAAAAAACCGTACCGTTATTATTTTAGGCGTACAATATTAATAATAATATGTAATTATTCTGATACAGTAATTAGTAAATTAAAATATTCAATATTTTTTCTAAAGTTGGCCTACGATGGGACGCATGAATAAAATTATGTTGAATTACTTAGATAGTGTGCAGAGCACGAAGGAACGCAATCAAATTATCATGTAAAAAAATATTGTCTATAGCTGTGGTAGCTACATAGGTACCTACATACAGTGTTCTACATTGTTAACAAAATTGTAATAAAGAACAATGAAATTAGATTCTTGTTATTTATACAATTTCGTTATACCTATATACATAAATATGTATATCACGTTTGAATAATTAACTAGACATATTTACGTAAGTAGGTACAAGTCTGTGCTGTGTTCGTACTATTTCGACTTCGTGGAGTCGCTAGTAGGTACTCTAGGAGGTAAGTATAACATAAGTTTTATAGACGAAATAGTCGCACGCATGTCTTCTACATGAATAAATGTTCTCATAGCGTCGATGTAGACAAATTATGTGCAATATCAATACGCTATGACGCAAACAAGGATATTGTTGTAGATCGTGCAGTGCCCGCTGCCCGCAGCGCACGTATCTTTATCTACGTCCAGAATGCTAATGACGTCTAACGTTACGAATCGTCCGGACACATCCACGAACGAATTCACGCCGTGACAATACAACGAGACCTCCCCCTCCCCCTCCCGCGCCCAGTACCATGCCCACCAGAGCAACCGATCAAGGAACATCTACGGCTCATCATTATAATGGATGCACTGTACGTAGGCCTGCGACCGAGTTTACATGACACGCACTAGTTTTATTACCCTCATGTTTCTAAATGGCCCTCATTTCGTTTCAAACAAATTATTTATATTTTACTGCATGGGCAGATCGTTTCCCAATCAACTGTTGACCTAAAAAGCATTTGTGTGACGCAGTCATGCGTTGACAAATTATATAGACGCTATCGATGCGCCCGCGCCGCGAATTGTCATACAACGGGCGTGCGTGTGTAAGTGCGTAATATTTACATTTATTACAACAACAAAACTATTTGATGATGATGGTCCTAAAACTCAATATACATACATATAATCTTTCATTCGATTTATATCAAATTATGAGGTATAAAGTAACTTAATAAAGTTATGTACGAAAGTAAATATGTACTTGTAACATTTTTTTATATTACCCATACTTAGGTATGGGCTTGGGGGTATGGGTAATATAATGAAACAAGTTACTTAACGAATCTGTCTGAGAATATATTTAGGACTTTTGTATTTCCAATAATTCATTTCAAAATGTATTACCTATACTAGACCTTATCTTTCAGAGAGTCATTAGTTAATAGAAATATACTAAACGAAGTAAAAATACTTAGGTATAAGTTACGTTACGTTAACATTATCTTTACACGCATAACTTTATCTCGGAAACTAATGTTTGGTATCTTAAACATATATCCAACTTGTTTTAGAACAATGAGGTTATCCACAAAAGGAGCATTGAATTTATCTACCCACGCGATGCCCAGTGAACCTCATCAATATCAATTAAATTAATAAAATGGTTATAAAATGTTCCAATGACAATAAATATCCACTATTATTGGCCGTACTGTAATTCGAATCTAATTGATTGTTTACTTCAAATAGCTCCAAAACAATGAAGTGAATCATACCATGCACAGGGTGTACACTAAATAACAGTAACAATATACTCATATATAAAAACATTTAGGAATTATATGAGGTACGCTTGTATCTAACACAAATGATAAGTATTTAGCTAAATTTCGCTGGCATTAGAACATTCATGAATCTATGAATAAAAATAAAAGGGCAATAAATTATGTAGCAACACAAGTTGATTTGTTAAAAGCTCTTTGTGGTTGCGCTTTTTTGTAATTTATTTCATTGCACAATATAAACGATTTCAATGTTGATGGACTATTCTAGAAGAGATTAATGTTGTCAATATGCGGCACCTTGTCAGAACATACCAACCGAGTTGTGTTAATGGGTGTCACCTTTAATTTCATAATTTAAAAGTAATTATTTATGCAACTCAATGACAACCACATGCGTGTTCAGTGTTATACATATCATCAACATGGGTAAAATATCACGTAGATATGACAAAGGTCAGAAAATAAAGTATACTGTTAATATTTGTTATGTTACTCAGTTATTTGGACACACTGTTGTGCCCGGGAGTTGCCTGCGCCGGCGCAGCTGTTAAGATGTTGATTTACGTGGGTATAGAGCGCGGCCAATTATCTTATTAGTGGCCAATTTATCGTTCGTCACATTAACATATGGATGAGACAAGTAAGAGGGAACCACCTGACAAGAGAAAACTTGTATTATCAATACAACTCGACCACAATGGGGCTTTGAATATTTATTTAGGTTGTATTATTATTATAGATATTTAACTTACACACCTTAAAGATTTTTTTATTTTGCTCATAAAAAATTAAATATATACTTCGTTGATGCGTCTTTAACGTAGGTAATCACCTGCACAATATGTAAGAGCACTTTGCAATGTTTTATTTAAATAAGGTTGGTAACTAACCGAAAAGCACCGAGCACTCGACCCAATTACACCTATATTACCAGTGAGTGTTGATCGTCATAAAAATAATACGTAACGTTAGCGGCAGATAAGACGGAGTGGTTGGTTCCGTTCCGTGATGGGTATCACCAATAATTCGCTTATTCCACTATCTGCGGGTCAATATTTTCTCATGAAGCGCGACGTTTTGTCACACAAAATAACGTGTTTTATCGTCCAACGCTGCTCGCTAAATGTTTTACGGCAATAACAATAAAGAAAAACAAAAGCATATTGTCTCCTCTCTTCCCGTGCATATTTTCTTTCGAAAAGAATGACATTGGTGCTGTTTTATTAATATTTATTCGTCGTGTCCAAAATACTTCAGCCACTCGAATACCACCTCGAGTATTTAGTACCAATTTATTAACGGGTTTTTCGTGATCATGGTATATTGTGTCCCCTATCGAAGTCGCTACATTCGAATTTAAACATACTTACCTGATTCCCATGGTAAAATTGAAGGTTTGATGCGAAGATTCTACCTACGATAACATTTGTCGAGTACATAATATAAAGTGTATAATGATATGAAGTTCTCTTTTAAACTAGCGGGCGTTTTAAAAAACATATTCTCGTGTTTTTATGAGCTAAGAGGCCAGTAATTCCGCGTAGTCATATGTTTCTAATAATATTTTCATATCGGCGCGGCGCTCAGTGACCGTAATGCGCGGAACAAATGGCCCTCTGTGCACTTCTGTGAACCTTTCCATTTGTACAGAGCCGAACACAAGCAACCGGCCTTATTTACTCATAACTCGGTAAATAATTCCATATTACTACACTGATTCCACTGAGGCCGAATTAACTAATCGTGTTATTGAATTTCGATATTTACATACAATACTTATTTATATGTATTTCATTAGTTATTGATATATTGTCCATTCCATGCTATATTTTAGTCGACTAATAAATAAACTATATTGCAGGATTTACTGTCATATACTCGAACACCTCTCATTTATAAGTAATCTTTAAATACGGAGGTGCCTCTTTCTCCCGCCTTCAAAGTAAAAGGAACAGCATTGTATAGCGTTTAAATATTTGGTCTTTAAAGCCCTACAACATTTTCCTAGTGATACTCGCATAATTTAGTTTGTACAAACCTCGTAGGAATTTACTGAAATTTCATCCTAGTTTTTTTTTGTTACATTTACCTAATCAGTCAGTTTCTATTTAACAACAAGATTCTAAAATCACTAGTTAATAGATACAATTTAGCAATTGACATCCACCACCATCGAATTATTGGGTCTCCCCACCCCTAGTTCGCACTAAAAACATTCACATGTTAAAGTTTCACAACATGTCGCATGAAACATGTTGTCGTCATATGTTTTGGTGTTGGTAGTGTTGACTCCGCGGAGGAATATCAATTTTTTTAACCTATTTCACGTAGAAATTGTATGTCCAGCTTTTGACTGTACATGTCGTTTTAGAATGCGATTGTTAGATACATTTACAGAAAACTCAAATCACAACATGTTTTTATGTAAATGTTGCATCTGTGAGAACTCACTGTAGGAACAAAAGAAATTGATGATCAAAACACACAAATTAACATAATTTAGTATCTATTAGTATAAAGTTCACGTATCATAAAACGTGAAGGAAGAATATCATAATTTTTTTAATGATATATGACCAAAATATATTTGATATTCAAATAACAGAGGGGGCTTCCGCTGGGAGTGCAGCGCCAGCGCTGTCGCCGCGCGCCGCAGCGTCGTCCGCGGACTCTCACAAATACTCGTATTTTACGGCTACAACCGAACTGAATAATAACACGCTACATTAGTTTCCCATTATGCCTTCGAGACAATAAAATTTGCCCAATTTTACGATCACATTAATAATTTTATGAATGGAAGCAAACGGTTTAAATCTTTAAATGCGATGAAATGAATAAAAAGCATTTCCGACGAGCCGATGGAGGTCGTCTCCTTGTAAATTAAAGGTGTTAAAAAGTAATAAGGTGCTCGGCAATATTCCTACCGCGTTGTTATACTGTGAGAGGTTATGGTGTCGAGGGTGATGTAAAGGGGTGACGTACGGTGTAGTGCGCGGCTGGCGCTGGCGGGCGGCGGAAGGAGATCGGTTCCCAGGGTATCACTTGCACGAACACCGGACGCTGTCCGCTCACTAGGACGCACCTCTACGTACTTCCATTCGATGCAACATATATTTCTTATCGATTTTACTGTTTTAATAACGAGTAAGACTCGACAAGTTTTCACGGCAGCAAAAGCAGTATATCCGAACTATGTACTAGTATTGTACTTTAAAAATAAGTATAATTCCTCGCCTGTGTTTGACATCTGCAATAAATTATTGCAACACATTTGACTAATATAGGCATTGGTAGGTAATTAGTTAACATGTATTCATTAATTTAATTTTATAATAGGTACACTGTTAAGAATTGTATGTCTTGTTAGCCCTCAAAAAATTCATTACTATATTCACACTATTTGTGGTGAAGACATCGCTAATATATAAAACATATATATCACATTATCAATAAATGGTGCTGGTGAACTATTAAGTTAAAGTTAAACCTTTTATTTTCAATTAAATCAAATTGATACTTTTGTCAAACCTAAGTGCATGGTTCCTAAAAAGTGGATCATTCATTTCTATCAATCATTTTTACTATTCTCTTCTCCACATGGAGAAGAGAATAGTAAAAATGGGTCGAGTAATTACGTTTAATATAACATCTTCTATTTCGCGTTGTATCTTACAGTTTAAAGAATATTTAGGCTCAGTCACATTATTCGATTACAAAATATCGATATTGTCCGGCACTGGCCGATCGCGGTGGACTATAAGGATGTGCAAGTAGAGTAATACGTCTCTATCAAGTTACGCGAAATGCAACCACAAAATCAGCGCCGACCGCAAAACAACGGAAGCCACCGTCGAGGGGTCCCAACTCTCTCACGTACCTGTGACTTATTAACATACACTCAGAAATCACCATGAAAAGCCATAAACTATTCACGTTTCTAGGACAAGAAACTTTAAGTAAATACATGTGTAATGCACCCAGACAGACATTTATGACAAATATTTTGAATTTTTATTTCAATTTATTGATTAAATCCAGTCTTGCATAAAACAAATACTAATTCAATGTCGCAGCCAAATTGCAGTCATAAAAGTGAAGACCATTTATACCATTATTCGAAGGCATATCGAAACTGTGCTTTCTATACTCGATTACACTGCAGTGCAGTGAAATTGAACCACGTGCGTGTTATAAATTATTATAATAGTTGATAGTTTTAAGTAACCATTGTTTGTTTCAGAAATTGATGATTTTTATAAAAAAATAGTTACTAAAGTTTTAAAAATATTTATTTATATTGGTGTTACAGGTATATAATCGGTATAAGTGCTAGGAAAATATCTTTAAAACAATATAGTAATTTAATCATTTAATACTGTATCGAAAGTTTTCCAATTTCCAACTAGGTACTTACCTAGTACCTATCATCTTGTCAAGTGACAAGGTATTCAATTTAAAAAATAACTTTGTCTACAAATACCTATCTGTAAGAATCGTACATACCTACGTTCATCATTTCTCCATTAGGTAACGTAACATTTTGCACTCACATCTCGCGGTTCAATATTGCGAAATGTTTACCCACCTTTTTGGCTCCAAGTGTATGTGAGGAGTTATAGGTTTCATTTGCGGGCGATAGACGACAATTTTCAATTTTCTTGCGCGTGCGTCCCATTTGAATATTTTAATTTGGGGGGCGGCGTGACTATTTCAATTTATTTTATGAGTCCCGAACCCAGAAGGGGTTCGCGCGATGCTCTCACCGTTTCAGATTAGTAAATATTTGATAGCTTTATTGCTCCTCCTGATATATTTATATACGCTTTTAAAATAATGTTGGTATTGAAGTTAAAATTGTATATTGCAATGTAAAATACTTTCACTAAAGAGGGAATAATTTCCTTAGCATAGTAGATATACAAATGTTGTGTTCAGTAAAGTTATAAAATACTAATTTCTAGACATTAAAATAAGACTACTCACGTAAATCCCTAAGCAATTATTCTTCAATTATAATTATTCTCAACGATGGGAGTAAATCTGAGTGTTATCGTGTCTTAAAACGTAACGTAATAATAACTCATAGCAATATTACTGTAAAATCACCTAGCTTTTCATTAAAGGATTAATAGAGGGAGGTTTGATTGCAGCAGTATAACTTAATATAGACGGTATCACAAGCGGGCGTGCACCGCGGGCCGCGCCGGTGCAGCTAGGGGCCGATCTGACTGTGTTTAACCTCACATAGCTATGTTTCATCTAATAGAATTGCGAGCTCGTTATCTGCTCAGATTAAAATATTCAGTATTTGAGTGATTTCACGTGCGAGTGAGCGGCAAAGGGTTGACTAGTCGTTTCACCCGCTTTGACTACTTGTGGGGAGAGCCGCGTGGGGTTGCGCGGTTACCTACCTATTTTGCATATGAGGAAGCGCCGGTGTGAAGTAACTACTACCTACTGTTATCAAGTTGACACTTCAACATTTAATCATTGATAGCAAACAATTTAATCAGCTTGATTGATTCTTTAATTACAGTTGAGTTATGAACGCGCTCAAATGTCACGGATATCGTTAACTCAATTATCGAAGGTGAAAATAATTCGAAATATTTAATACAACGTTGCATCAAACGGCAATGAAGCCGCAACACTCGCACAAACAAATGAATTGTCGATTTTCACTGGCTTTTTCCGGCGTCTGGCTCCATGAATAATTCCATTTATATAATGGCATCGACCACATCAAATATTTCATTCGGAGTTTTGCATATTTAATAGTGACAAAAACAATGTCCGGGGATATTTTACAGGATATTCGAACCGCTCGTTTCCTTTGCGACTGTCATTTGTTTTCCATAATATATCAATTATTATACCTACATTTGAATTGGAAAGTTTTTAATTGAATTGTCGTAGTCGTTAGGTAGAAAACTATATTTAATATGTAAATACTGTGCATATGTGTGTTATATGGACATGTCAAAAATGTCAGGTCAAATTACTTTTAACGGATTTTGTCGTGGTGTATATATTATAAACCTAGGTATTATTTATTTCTACATTTTAGATGCTTTACAGCATCCACGATTCTCAATTTTAGGAAAGTTTGTCCGTGAACATAACTTAGGTAGCTATACCTACCATATACCGCAATATCTTAAAAGGTGTTAATTATATCTAGAAATACTTTTATTTCGAAATGTAATACCTATTTACTTCAGTATCTAATATCAGTATAGACACGTACATACGGTATAAATATGTATTGAATGACCTATGTCCTATATAAATGTAGGTTTCCAAATGTTAATAAAACAGGAATATGTAATATCTAACAATTAAATTACGTAGTTTTCTAGGTTTGCGTATTGTAACCTAATGTTTCTATGTAAACTAGATTAAAAAAGAATTAATTATTGTGAAGGTTGCTTAATAATATGACATTTTAGTTGGGTTTGAATCTAATCCTACGTGTTTCCGAAAATATTCGAAACAGTCTCTACTAGTAATAGTTTCTTGTCAAATGGTATTAACAAATAATATAATATACCACATAAGCACCAATTTAACCTACTTACAAATATTATACTTACCTTCATTAGAAAAGTCTTTTGTATTCACACATTCAACTATTATTTAATTATTTTGGCGGGCTAGAGTTTTTGCCTTTTGATTTCATGATGGGCTTTATGCTATTTTATATCTAATTTTAATCGTAAGAAAGGTGTTTATGTTTTACACCTAAACGTGGACGGTTATGTTGTGTCACAGAAATAGCGTAAACAAGCGGATGCTGACGACAGTTAAATATTGCACTCCACCCATGAAGATCTAATTTTATGAGTGAAATTAGTTATTCACCTGTTGTTGCCATTTATTATAGAGAGCACAATGCGAGCGGCAGCGAAGCGCGCCGCCCGCCTGCCGCACCCACCATTATTTGCGGATAACTACATCAAAATCGCCTCGCCTGCGCCACATCCAGGAAACACAGCCGTAGTACCGCCACCGATCCTATTCAACACACACTCGTAACATTATGTCTTCTTCATCACTATTATACACATATTCCACCCCGTCATGCTCCACAGATTTTTACTAACTGCGCGTACCGTGCTTAATTTGAACATTCAGTGATTGGATAATAGGCAGATAAGTTTTGAAAACAAAAAAGCATCCTCACCATCGCATCAATTTAGATTTTCGTTCGGCTGGGATGGGTAAGTTTTTATAATTGCTGTAGTGGTCGATTGGCTTCGTCCATATAATTCGTGGGGTACGTGACCATCATTTTTTTCTATTGGGTTGATAGTGCGATAGCACAACGATCCCGCTGCGTGATGATATTCCATTCAAACAGGTACATTATTTCAGATTCCGTTTTGGTCATCATCGTCACGTACTTAATGGTAGTTAGTGGACATCTCATATAATGCCGTTCACCAAACAAATATTTTGAAATACCTGCCTACTTACATTTAAATGATTGTAAGGAAAGAAACTAATGATTGTCTTGTATAAATAAATATACACCTATATATTTAATAAAAGAGACACACCTACATTTATGAAAGTAACCCTGTTTGTCTGTTACGTTATGACGACTAGTTTTGTTGAATAGATTATGTCTAAAAAATAATTTCGTAGCTAAAAATAAACATTTGCAAATAAATATTTATATTTTCATAGAAATATAGCTAGTCGATTTTATGTATATGACCATAGGCATCAATCAGAAAACTTTTTTATAGGTATATTTATAAAAGAAAAATACAGTAAACAATTAATATTAATAATGTAAAACAAATCAGGGCACCACCCACACGTAGGTAAGTAAATCAGGTATATGAATTAAAACGCAGAAAGTCCTAACATCAGATGAGATATCCTAGTAATATAGGCCGTCGAGGCGCAGTTCTTAAGTTTGGATACTAACCTCTGACCTCTGACTACTGGACATTCCGAGGTGCAGGTTAGTGATATTTTTAACGTGTGTTGTGTAAAGTCTATAGGTCATTATGGGCTATAATCTAAAACTCCCCTCGTACTGAGAGAAGACTCTAGACGGTAAGAACAGTGGTATAGAAAATTATGTTGATGATGCATAAGTGACACATAAATAGTATAGCATAAATGAGATGTATTTACCGTCTCAGACAAGTTTAATCTTCACTTTAAACCGTCGACATATAATCGAACCGCAGGCGATACTCATCCGTAACTAATCGATTACACCACGCTACTGGGCATCTTGCGCTTCACTCATAAACCATTCTTAAAAACCCTTACAATCTAGAACAGGCTTTAACACGTCATAATAAGAACTTCTTTCTTCTAGCAGCTTTCTGAATTATATTATCCATAGTGAACAAGCAATTATAATTTTGTTCTTAAGTTATCTGTAATCGATAATTTACAATTAAGAGAAGGATATAAATCGAACTGAACAAATCGTTAATGCTGTTATGACGCCAGGTGAGTGCAAATCGTAAAATTATCATTATTAAGTTGATCTTTTATGCTAAATGAGCATTTGGAATTTTCATTGTGCCTCTACCACATAGCGCATCGCTTGGAGTGCCGTAAATGAATAAGGATTGTCGTCCGTTTTGTTGTTTTTCACATGTTTAATTCTACATGCCATACTTCACAGCAATAAAGAGGATTCTTTGTTTTTGCGCGTCACAGTAGGTTTCGCTTCCAGCATCCACGTAAAACACTCGTTTTTGCAATCCCTCTAGATCTGAAATGCATTTTCCAAGAAAAGCAAATCACGGCAGAAGCCTGCGCTGCACAACACAGTAGCACCGGTGGCACGTATCGCGATGGGCGACACTTTGACGGACGGATCGAATGCACTCAATAACTTGAGCACAATGAGCCTAAATGCCGAACTGTCTCGCATCTCCACTACGCGTGACCATTAATGGCCTCCCTAAGCAATCTTGATGCTTTAAACGACCGAAAAGGACGATCCGTTTTTTGTTCTTAAGTTATACAATATTTTTTCCCTTTCTCCATGAATTATCACAAGATGAGGCACAATAATCATTTTTAAAATTGGTAATTGGGTACAATCATCAAATATGACTGCTCGCCGTAGGTATTATCACTTGTTAAGAGAGATTATGACATTGTTAAGTTGACGAAGTTCTATGTAGGAAACTTCACACGCTCAGCCGGCGCGGGCGGCGTGGTAATTATCCATATTTGTCAAGCTGGTTCCTCACGAAGTTGTCGAAATTGAACTTCTTTGTAAATAACGTAAACTTTCTTAGTCTATCTTACTTTTCAATAGGTAGGTACCGTCTATTTTTCTCTCTAGGACGATCTTGTAATAAAATGGGCACATACCTATATTACTCTAAAAATTAAAACTTTACTTCCTAGTAAAACCATCAAGTATCAATCACATTGTGTCGCTGTGTATGTAGATACTGGTAGCCACAGAAAAGTTATTATTTTCTGAACTATGGTCATTAAAATTTTTGATTAACTACGTTTGATCCGTGTCGATAAGATGACGTTGCAAGTCCTTCTCATATTGTCCTTTTGCCTCGAGCCGTAACTAAATGTTTTGTACACTTTTTATACCGTATAGATGTATATTAAAATATTATGCCCTTGAGTATCAGGAATGCATCGACACTTCTTTTATTTCACTTATTTTAATAACTTAAAATGATTATATTTTTTGTGTAGGGACCACATATTTTTTGGAAACATATTTTTTATGATGCAGCTGCAGAACATAATTTAAGATATAACTGATTAGAAAACAAGATGAATAATCCGTTAGCTTTAAAACTGCGACTTGAATAAACGCCGTAAATATGCATCTTTATGCGTTCATATTCGTATAATTATTACCAATATGAATGTACATAGGCATATTAAGTGTCATAACTAAGGTGGGTACGTAATAAAATAAATGACCAATAAGACTAATCAAGTTGAGATCGGTCTAGTACATCTAGCCAGATGATTGCAGCGTAACCTAGTGCCGTAGCCGTAGTATCTATAATAGATGTACATTAAGAGCGGTCCGCACGTCGTGTTTGTGCGTTTAGGGCAACCTTCACAATAAGAGCCCCACCTCGGCATGCGGCACGAGCCCGGTATAGAAACTAACCATTCGTCATCCATTATTCACGGCCTAAATTGCACAACTTTAGAGCGCCATTTCTAAATGACATCTAAATCTGTTACTGTATTAACATTGTGAATAAAATTCATACAATCAATCTACATAAATGTCCGTGAGCGTCCGTCCATTAGTCAGCTGGAGCACAAAGGGCACACGCTCGTCTCGTAAATCAGTCGCATGTACTCGTATTGAGACTGCTTGCCCAAATCGCTCTCAATAACCGATGTATGCACGCCGCCCGCGCCCGCGCCCGCGCCCGCGCCGCCCCGTCCTCGCCACCAATACTGAACTTTCCAGCCATTAACGACCCCTTACGATCAACATTTGTCATTAGACGGAGGTCACGTCATTGCTTCAATCTTAAACCGCTTCTTCTACTCTAGCTAACATTTTATAAAAAATAAATCAACTCGCATTTCAAAGCGATACATAACAAGTACCTACATACCCAATCGTTGCAATAAATTAAAATTAAAATACTAATAAATTCTAAGTGACCAACTGATCGTTAAAAATTTACGTAATATCATTATAGTCTACAACAAGATTATGTACAATGTATGACCTCCTCACACTGCAATTGAAATTGTGCAACATGCAGAGTTGACGAGCTCCGCCCCACTGCGAGCGGACAGCGTCTGATTTAATTTGTGAATTAGATAATCTGAGATCGATTTGTTAAAATGAAGTGTATAATTATTCAAAGTGCATACTAAACACACCCTAATCGGTTATTAAGATATTAAATATTAGATGTGTTGCCGCGTCGCCGGAGCGGGTCGGGCGCGTGTCTCGGCGGGGGGCCCAGCGGGGCGCGCTACCGTCCGCGGGCCGCGACGCTCGCACCAAGCCCTGGCCGCGCCGTGCCGCGCCGCGTCGTGCCAACTAATTATTATGCTCGACCCCCGCTACTGCTTGACACCTTACAACACTATGACAAATGTTGCTAATTACTCCTGACTCACACCCTAGTTCAGAAAAAAAACAATAAGAATCCCAAAAACTCCATTAATTATGGTTTCGGTTTGAAAACACTACATAAAATGCGTGCAATTGTGCAAAAAATCACTAATGCACCTGCCTAGATATTCAATTTAATAGCACTAAAAGAAATAAACATAAATATCCTTCTTTATTGACACATCCTATTCATAAAGCATAAAATAATAGATATAGTAAAGTATCGAGTTACATCAAACCGCTTTAAAAAGAGGCTTATCTGGTTATCTGTTAAATATTGTCGCCACATCTCGGGCGGCGGGCGCACGTACAAGAGGTGACGAAGTTGACTTTCAAACTCAACGTATTAAAATAACGATGGGAATAAAATAAAAGAGTACTTATTTATGCATAATAATGTTTTTGGGTGAATAAAAATGAGGGGATCCGTACAAATATCTAAATAAAAGAGTGTAACATCATAAAGCGGCCGGGCCGGGCCGGACGGCCGCTAGATGCCGCCAGCAGATTGTACCGCGTACCACCGCGCATCATTTATATCATTTCATTGCGGCTGTTTACATTTCATTCATAAGCCAGATTGTCCTATCATAAAACCTAACTTTATAAAGCTTTTTATAATTTCTTTGAAGTTGGTTTACATTTATATTTTGTTAGCCTTTGCAATAAGATGAGTTTGCCCAACTTGCAGTGAGTCGAGCAGTTCAACATCATGTTTCATTAAGAATAACAAATATTGCAAAAACAATATACATTTTGCAATACAAAGTCACAGAACTGACTTGTCCATATACAGGTAGGTATGATTTTAACGACTCACCTCGACAATTAAAATATGAATATAAAACACAGTGTAATATTGTGAACAGCGATCGTATTGATTATTTTTTATTTTAATAAGCCGTTGGCGTGTATGTGTCGCCGTCCCGCGTCCGCCGAAGCTCGCACGTTGTTCCTTATTTATTGACCTATTAGAGATAACATTAAGATCAAGATGCACGGCCAAGGACCTTTGTTATAAAAATGTCTGCTTCATTATTCTTAAAAAAATTAACGTAAGGATTAATGTGGAATGGATCCAATAAAGACTTATTTAATTGTGCTATAAATATTCCGAAATGTTATTGTGGTAAGTGTTTTTAATAATACGATGTTCAGAGCAAAATGAAGACCAAAAAATTAAATTCATACGAATTGCTTTATAATACAGTGGTAATAAAGACGATACAAAATGTCATCTCTTCTATGTAAGGACATACATTCACCTAACTTTAAGATCGTAGTAACGATAGAAATATCTATAGGTTAAGCAAGATCGGAGCTAAATAATGATATAATGTAATATTTATTTTATAACGTTTATTTTTGTTAATAAGAGTAATTAGTTAACTATTACATAATGTGAGCAGGTCCATGTTATTTCCATTGTAGGTAAACAGATGGCGGCGTTCTTTCGTTATAATTTTTCCCAGATTTTTTAATCCACGTAATTTAAATCAATACTCATTATAGCCTTTCAAAGGACCGTCATCATGATTTTTTAACACAGAAACAAAGAACTTGTTTTATAATCTGATTTTTAAAGGCATTTTAAGTTTTATGGCTCTCGTAGCTTGATAAATAATCAGAAATGTCGACACGGTTCCATAACGAAAATCCGTTTTAAATGTGCAGTATATTGAAATAACTTTATCGATAACAATCTATACTTTATATCGAGAAAGGAAAAAGGTCGTAGATACGACACAATACAATCACGAGCAGATGTTTATGCCTGACTGTTTCTAAACTTAGCTGCAATTTAGATTTGTTTATTATCGGGGTTGAAGTGTTGAATAGTTTTGAAGTTGTAACACAAATCAAGTTCCGTGGCGAAGCATTCGTGACTATTGGATTGCTGCGCCGCGACTTATGGCTAGGTAACGGAAGTTGCCAATAACACGGAGAAGCTTAACACCCGTTTATGACTTGATATCAATCGCCATAAAAATGTAAATAAGCCATTATGAATCGAGTTTTCAGTGTCAGCGGTCGTAAGTCCGGCTACCAAATATGAGGTCGTATCCTGGGTTCGTTTCCGAGTTCGAGCAATTTTATGAACACAATTCTATAGCTCAATTCAGTTCTGTTTATATTTCAATTTATGTCAGTTTGATGGTTAATGCATCCACAGCTTACGTCTGTGAAGATACCAAGCGTGATAGTGGCTTTACGTTATGTTTATATGATAATTCTACCAGTTATCATCGGTAGGGGCCACTTGTTACATACACAAAACGTTAACGCTCACATCTCGTGCGCGCTGCTACTGGCAGTGCACAACAACTCCGTGGGGGGTCCTGAATTCTCTTTTGGATTAACCCGCCATCTCTATTCATCCTATGTATTGTATTATATATAATTAGTATAATATAATACATACATACACCAAGACTTTGTTCTAATGGGAGTAGACCAAAAGCACATAACAACACAAGCTACGATGCTTGCATTTATTTTATTACTACGTCTTAGGTTAATTTACTTTGTTATCACAATTAGTGTGAATATAACTGCAAGTCGAATTCCATATGTAGTTGATATTATTTCCAACTTGATATCACCAAAGATTCCTATAAATGAAGGTTTTGCCTGAAAAACGGTACAGATGGACGGGTAATGAAATCGTACAAGAGTTATCCATTTCTTCTTTAGAGGTACAGAACTCTAAAAACCAATGACACCTTACTTACTCGAGGTATTGAATTTAGACCCACACACTCAGCAACCACGGTAGCATCTACAACCTACTACCAATGAGCGGTGTATACTTATAGAAGTATGGGAAATGCGTAGAATAACTTGACACCTGATTTAGATTGATTAAATTTTACTGCCGGACAAACCTGTTTGTGTCGCACAGTATTTAATTAATTAATACTGAACACAGGAGCGTATAAGGTACCCGTGGGTGTTAATTAAATCTCATAAAACTATGATAGTTTAAAATATTGCAACTCATTTGCATTACTTTTATATCATTTTCGTTCAATTTGCAATTCACGTGAGGAATTAAAATTAATTAACTTACAATTGACACTTAAACGCATTGTGACAATTTTTAATTTAGTTACCTACATTTAATTAGCATAAGACTATTATATAGAAGTACTTACTAATAATATTCAATGTTGCTGGGTAAGTTGTGAAGTAGGTAATTGCTATTTTTTGCTGTTTGTGTTTTCAATACCTCATTGTTCGCGATCATCAGTTCAAATTATATAAAAATACCTATTTCCACCTAAAATTTCAGTTCTTTGAAGTAAAAGTAAGGTAATAAAAGTAGCGTAATAAATATCCAAGAAAGTTGTTTTAATTTCTTCTTTACACGGAGTAGATTAGGTAGGTACCAGGCGCAATCACCCAAACTTCTTTGTTTTTAATTTTCTTTAAAACATCCACTTTTTTACATTTTATTTCCAGTGAATAGGTGGAAAGCTTTTTCACTTCCAGAAACGTTATTTTTCTCGAAGGATGTATATCGTAATACCATTTTGAACTTTATACTCTTTGTCTGAAGCTTTATTATCTGGAAACAAAACATTCTTCTTTTACTTTTTAATTGCTAAGTAGAAGACTAACTTTATCGACTGCTTCAATTGTTTTTAGGAATTCGTATCCCTAACTCATCCACTCGTAGACTGTATTTGAAAGCTTGAATCCATGCAATTTCTCGTTAATTAATTCCGTCATACCAGTACCTGCCTAGGTAGGGGTGATGTATGTTTGACACGCATTATAATAATTACTTTAGTAGTTATTACTAGACGTCAAAAAGATGCACGTGCTTTAACCGATGGTTGTTCGAGTTAAGTAGATGTTGGTGTATCGTTTGGGTACATTCTCGATCATGGGAAAATTACCGATGGCCGGACAATCAGGCGGCGGAGTCGCGCGCACCGCGGGTAGCGGCCAGCGTGCGCCTTATCACTCTGCGGTCCATTGTGCGGTGCCGGCTTATTCCTGACATTCGCAATATTCCATGCCGTTCTACCAATACTCTCTAGATTACAGTAGTATGATTAGAATGTTTAGTACTCACCAACAATATTCATTCGTCCCGTAATAGTGAACTGTTTGCTGATTTATCCCGAGATCGTTTCGTAGAAAGGTTAACAATATTGCCGACTCATAACTTGTCCATAAAAAATGAATAAAACTATCGAGATGATCGGAGCCCATTCCTCATCGCGAAGAATTATGACAAAAAATAAATAATATGATTACAACCGAGATTCTCGGGACCCCTTTGTGGGAGTATAATAAAAACTGATCCTGTTATAGTTTGCGAAAGCAATTAAGTTGTAAAACTTAGTGGTCTCTACTGTCTTAATGAAATATTCCACTTTGATTATTAATGTCTGCCATTTATTGGAGTGCAATATAATTGGATAAAATAAATATTATGTTAAGTTTATTTCTTTTCGAACGCTATCAAAACCAACTGCAGGTAGACATGTACTGTACATTTAAAAAAAACAATTAAACACCGACCCTTTTTAAAGCTAAATAAGTAGAGCTCAAGTTCAATAGGAATTTATAGGTATTCTGATATCATTGTTGTAAGAAAACTCATCAGTTCTATAGCTCTATTCTATCTGAGAGGGAGAGGGTGAATTGGCAACTGCACTCTTAATTAGGATTACATATTTATTGTTCATTACACAGGGAACTGAAAGGAAGTAATCAAGAGAAGATTTGAGTCTTGGATAAACTTGAATGTAGGTATTTGTAGTGGTTAGATAGAATATTTATGATCGTTTTTCTACTATTTATAATATTAAATTCGAATCAAATTAAGTATCATAAAGAATTAATCGATTCCGTGGACAGTCCAATTTAAACATCCACAAAAACACGATAATAAAATAATCATACACATTAATTAGGTAAAATAATTAAACGAAAATGATTACCAACGAAATGCTTTGGGGGTGGTCCAATTAGCAATTATTTAGATATATAAATGTAGTAGATATACATATATATGTACTATAGATATATATGTACTATAGATATATATATATATGTACGGACAATTCACATTGAATTATTGAAAGGTAACGTAATATTAATAAATTTTCCAAGAGAACGCGGCCGAGTATGTATAATGTATGACGAATGAACATGACATGTCTCTCGGCTAATTAATGTAAGCACTGCGCAGGAGTTAATTAATTGTCGGCTACCCATGTAGCGCGCATGAAACATTTATAAAATTCATAACAGAGCTAATTATGAAACATGGACGCGCCCGCGCTTTGCGCCACCCGCGGGGAATCGCCCGCGCGCCGATCTCCAGTTTAGTAAAAACTAACAATTCTCCACTGGCTTTTCTTGTTTATTAAATTACTGTTGTACATACTCTATAGATATTCCCACCACGATCATAAATTGACTTTGTACTTGAATTAAATATTAAAATCTTTTGTAAAAACTGCACTGCGTAGAAGTTGGAATACCGAATACCGGATTTTTGCCTGTTGCTTTTCAAAACTATACATGTAGAAGGCGTCAACTTTTCAAGAAAAAGAAAAGAGGTAAAAGATTCCTTACCCTAAGGACTGAAATGTGTTGAACTCAACGTGGTTTTCGATAAGTCAGTCAGTCAGTTCAGTCAGTTACTAAACAAATTAATCTACCTTGATAGAGCATGTACTCGGCCAACATGTTATTAAAACATTGATCTGTTCATGATATATTAGTTCAGGGTAAAATCTAGATAAGATAGATAGATAGATCTTCTTCTGTCTTATTATTTCAGAAAACGTCATAACTCTACGTGTATAGTTTTGACAAGCTTGGCTTTACATGAGCTTTGATAACTTTTTGACAGTGCGGGTCATATGGTCTCATTTTATATGAAAATGTTTTTGGATTTCACTTCTTTTAGTAAGTTGCTTATGACTATTTTTTCTTTATAACAAGGATCCGTATATCAATGTTCTTTAGCGTCAATTTGCGGAAGTCTCATACAAACTTCTATACCCTAATGTAAGGGGTTGAGCGATAAAAGTTTCAAGGTTAACATTTTTTGTTGTTGTTTGTGTAAGAATTACAACTTTCTAGGACATAAGGAAGTCGCCAAAGATCATCAGTGAGTCATCATCATCATCAGTGAGTCAGTGACAAAGTCAGGCTTTTTTTAGATAACAATAAAATCTAAAGTATTAGAGCTATCCAATTAAAACTGTATATGTTTAATAAGTCCGCTATTGAAAATATATCCCAAGAATTTCGTTAATTTGGTATTATCCAAACCCAAGTTATGAGGGATCAAAAAAATGCCAAAGCTCTTGGCTGGCCTCGTCGGTCGTTGCTAGAGTTCTATAAAGTCTAACATTCATTACATAGATACGTAGGACATACATACCTACATATGTACCTCATATGTGATTTTACCGAACTCAAGTCTGCCAATAATTATAAAACCAATAAGGAAATGCTGTACTAATATATAAAAAAATATCAATGAACACACCTCGATTACTTATAAATAACGTCTACTCCTCTACTCTCCATGGGGGTTAAATCTACTACATAACTATACCCTAGTCGGCAAACTTGACTGCGTGCCTAATAGGTAATTTACTATGGATCAATCACTGATTTCACAATCTTACTGTGCGAGACAAAATATCAGTTATTAATCTGTGCAAAAATGTATCGTTTACTCACTTAGTTTTCAGTAGGTGCTAATATGACGTGGAACAATATCATCGAACATCACGTATGCATCATTGGCAGAAATGTCCATGTAACACCCACAGTTCTCTGGTAATTTTCTTTTAATTTTCTTTGAAAAACTCAATTTTTATTGGTTCAGCAGCAAAACTTGTCACTATTTGAGCAATAACGTGTTCTATTGATTAATTATAAGATTAAAAGTGTTGACTGAAACAAATAAACCACATCATGTAAGTTTCATATCGGTTACTTATCCAACGAAAATCTGCTATAGGTAAATGTAACCTAACTGCTTACTGTCTGTTATCCAGTTATACAACGAAACCCGAGCCAAATATGTAGGTACTTAACATAAAAGACTTGGTGAATATGAAGATATACCATTAACGAAGCTTGACACAACGCAGTCAAAACCATAAAATTTGCTTGATGTAAAACAAGTAGTTACAAACCATCTGCAACATTGGCACGTATATGGAGGTTGTTTAATATTAATCAGCAAATTAGTATGACTAAACTAACGAAATCAATTAACTCATTTTTTGCAACAAAACTGGTTTTGTTCAAAGCCGTTCCAGGATTTTGCGGTGACAATCGAGTTCCGCTGTCAGTGGTAAAACAATACAATGTCGTGTCGTGTAAATATTTAATTCATTCTTTAAATGTCATTACAATACTTAAACATACTTACATGCATAAGGGTTGGACATTATACGTTTATGGCCTTCTTTGTACGAATTCTTCGGTGCATTCACCGCACTGGTTTTGTCAAAGAACAGAAAAAGAAGACTGATCGAAAGTGTTGTACCTATGTAAATTACCGGCACTGATTCTGTCAAGTGTAAGCCGTACCTTAGTGTAAGTTTGTTGTAACAATGGCACCTGTTAGTACTTGTATGTGGGTTTTATTATAGTGCTATTGATAGTACTGGTAGGCACATATAACATTCTCTCTCCTCTACAATAATATACCTATATGTTTATGCTACAGAAGAATCTATCTATTAAGTCCAGTTCGACAGTTCATGCCGTGGTGAAAATAGGAGACAGCAAATTGATAGTGAGCCTGAATTTCTATGGAGGACTGTTTACGATAATTACAACAAACAACTTTTTGAAATAGCAACAATTAAAAAAAATAGTTTTCCCATAAATCGTTACAAACACTAGGAACAAATTAATCGTGTATTTTATACATACGTACCCATGCAAAAACAATTCTTTGTTGGCAATTTGATAAGTCGTAGAACCATAAATTTGCATAAGAACTGTAATTATTATTAGGTGTAATTAATGTAATTAAATGCGTCTTTTTTTGGATGTCTCATTTTAATGGATATGTGTAGGTATTTACTAAACAGACAAAATTTTCAGTTATAACACAGATTGTCAGGATGTTGAACAAGATTAGTTCTGTAAATAATTTTCATAAACAGTTTATAGGCATTACATTTAAATCCGTGTCTGCGGTAGTAACGTAGACCCAAGTCAAACGTGACGGAATGACTCGTGGTGAACAGTCAGATAAACTGACAGATACAAAGGCAGATCACGTCACCGGTAACGGACTTCTTGATATTACGGTTATTTTGGAGGAAATTTGGAAATTTAGAAACCGTAACAATAGCAAAAAGGTACGCGTGCCGGGTCGCACTTAGCGTTTGTACAAACATCACGGGCATTACTTTGGTTGTTTTTTTTTTGTTTTTGTCACAATTGTATTATGCCGGTAATATTTACTGGCTGGATATTCCGAGCTAATACCTAACTTTAATCCTATATTTTTTTGGATTTCCCGCTGATGTGTTTACCTATTTTTTATGATGGCTCTTTACTCTACGTCGAATTTAGTATGTCAAAAAATACTAAATTTCATGGTTGGTTTCATGGATTTGGAGCAACTAGTAGGTAGGTATATATCGTCCAATCAAGTCGACTCGATATTATAAAGATACTGACTCTGATGATAGCACACTTAATGCATCCGGCATTAAGAGTGCTATCATCAGTGTTCGTATAAACGATCACCCGGCTGATCTCTTTGCAGAATTCAGTTTTGGTATTAGGTCTGACTTGGAAATAATTTTATTATAGCGTCATTATTTTCATCATTTACCTATATTGATTAACACAGATGCATCTCATTCACTTAAAATACGCGTAAGCATCTCTTCATATGTTTATTAAAATACTTACTTTAAGCAATCTCATCATTTCAGGAATGGTCATTCATCCACAAACGATCAGTAGTAAGGAAAGTATTATTTTTAGCTACTACTACATTTAACTAAAAATCATAGAATGAAAATAAAAATAAGGAATTTGTAAGGTAGCTCAATTGTCTCCATTTCTAAAACAAATACAAGCAAATAACAAAATAGCTTGACTCCTCGTATTTAGGTACTTGAACCAAACTGAAAAGATGCAGTTGAAGCGTGCAAATTCAAAACTTTATCTCACCTTACAATAACGACAAGGACGGCGAACTTGCCACCTCTCTCGCAAGCCATGAGTTTTGCATAGTGGCCAGTGGACACCTTACATCAAAACAAGTGAGGTCTTGGAGCGCGCGGGGCGGCGGGCGCGGGGCGGGCGCGTGGGGCGGGCCGGGGGCGTGCGGTGCAGCCTGCCGCGCTGACCTCCCGCCTTGAACGATGCACTCTGCAACACTGCACTGCTTGCACCTCACTCATCACAACAAACAATCTACCAGTTCTACTACCTACATTCCCAAACAGAAATTAGCACGAAGACACGAAATATATGAATGTTCCCATTTACAATAAATAACCATTATGTAGGTACCATCGGCTCTTATGAATTATTTTTATAAAAGTTTTAAATTCATTGGCAATGTTGTTATTATTTGTCTGAATGAAATGTCGTGAACACTGAAACAAGTGTACTTTAGCCCAAAAAGTTAAGAGCGGATTGTCATGTACTGCCAACGCCATCTATCGGACGATAGCGGAACCTAAATTTACTTGTTCAGTTTAAAAAGGTAGAGTCTAAAGCTACGTTAAGATTATAACAACACTCAAGTTTGAACTATCTTAAATAACATTGAATTTTATACGTCTCCAATATTACTTTATTTATTGTATTTTGGGGGTGATGTGGTCTTTGGAGCCGTCCACTTTCAGACTTTTAATTATATTGCAATAATATACAAACTGTTGGTCAATAACACGCTCATAAAAATAAATATAGATAATAATATCGAATGATAAGCCTTTATTGTTGTTCTTAATTTTTAAATGCTATAAACATATGAGTGTGCCTTAAATTTATTTAAACTTAGATTAAACTTAACTCAAACTTGGCTTAAACTTACGTAGTTAACACTAATAATACTAGTATGGTGTACTAGTAGCAGTATGGTGCAGGCCGGTTGTCTTCCGACAAAGGCTTCCTCTACCTAAACATTTCCATTCTGTTCTGTCCTTTGCAATGCGAATCCATATTAGACTCGCTATTTCCTTGATGTTATCCTCCCATCTCTTGATCTGATTACCTCTATTTCTTTTGCTGTGTCGCGACATAGATACTATGATATATTTACAACTTTGTATTTAAATTATTTCTGAAAAATCTTATAGCTTCTATAAGTTACCTCAATTTCAATTGTGTATTACAGTCCAAATAATCATTTTCGAAGCGATAGATATAAATAATGTATGTATGTTCGTATTTTATATGCATTTATAAGTACCGTTCATCTGAATATGATGAAACTTTGTTGTTTTGTTCTGCGTATACCAGTTTTGCGTATAATATACATACGTAATATAGGCACTTAATAATATTTGGCACTAGTTTACCTAGCCCGGGTCCAGTTCCCCTTGCGAACCCAAGATTTTACATCACATAACGGTGTTAAAAGTGTACCTATCTGTATTTTTTATTTCGTTACTATATATTTTCATAATTAGGTAGGTAAATATGACCTTTAGTATATATAAGTTATCAATTGTTATTGGTTGAAATATGTACAAGTTTCTTCTAATACAATAACTTTAATAATATAATGAAATGCAGATTGTTTACAACTATGACGGTGCACATTTACAATCTGTAGGTAATTGTAACATCCGCGGATACCATCGTCATTTACATGCAAATACATCGACTATATTACTAAAATGAACATCCTGTCGCTTCTCGATCGATTTGCATATTTTTTAATAATATCAGGAAAAAATAACAAAAGCGGCATTTGTGAAACGGACGACAGACAATTGTTAGGATTTCCGGAGCAAAAATGTAAATTATTCATAAAATTTAATCAGCGCGTCCTCATAATCGTAATGATAATTATGTATCATTATGAATACAATGAATTTATGGGGCTGTCAGCCATTATTATAGCTACGTGTCACGTGATAATTATCTTTATGGGCTGAAGTTTCCCAACATTATTTGTGACGTGAGAGTAATCATACTCTAAATATCTAGGTACCTTCTTGCGTAGGTGACCAAATTACTTTTACTCGTATAAATTGTAGTAGAGCTGCACAAACAATGAACAAATTATTAACGTAAGTGGGTAGGTAGAACCTACCAACTTAGCTGCAGTATTTATTAATTATTATAAGTCAAAAATAAGAAAAGAGCTTACCTATGACTCCATATTTAATAGGTGGTTAAATAACCACCTTCTGCTAACGAATAGCAATAATTTATAAAATAAGTTATTTTTTATTTATAAATCTTGCTTTTCAATAGGTGTTCATGGGTACCTAACTTAACCTCATAACCTCGTAACTTTACCTCACTTCAACATCTATTTCGGATTGATTTACGCAGCTACTCTTTAATAAAAATATAATACTTTTAAATATTTAAATAAAATTCTTATAATTTAGAATAGCCGTCGTAGGTACCCTTGACACCCAGAGCCTGTAATATATTTATTATTCCTAACATCGTATTCAAAGTAGAAAAGAAAATTATAAAGAAATGTACAAATAATATTCAAAATGGATAAATCCTAATGCTATGCTGATTTCAGCATAGCATTAGGGTTAGCAGATTTCTGCTAACCCGCTTACGAACCAGCGTAGTGTAGGATTAAACAAGGCACGTGCTGATAATTATTATTCTGACCTAATATGACCTGAATTGTTTGTCATTGGTAGATGATATAAATATCGATTTACAGGCTGAGTTCAAAGATATCTGCTTAGTAGTACAAATTGATAGTCTAGCTCCTTGCTTCTGTAGAGTATCTTTATATATGTCTATCTTTACCATAAATTGGTACAGGAAAGGAACTGTTCTAACGTCCAGTCTCTCTCCACTCTTTTCTACTTTTAATCTTTTTATAGCCGGTAATACATCATAAATGGTAAAGGCTGTGGTAGCCTAGCGGTGTGACCAGTGGACTGAGATGTCAGAGGTTTCGAGTTCGAACCCAAGGCACGCACCACTGACTTTTCAGAAGTTATGTGCGTATTTATCACATGCTCAAACGGTGAAGGAAAACATCGTGAGGAAACCTGCATGCTTGAGAGAATTCTCGATGGCATGTGAAGTCTGCTAACCCGCAGTAGGCTAGCGTGGTGGACTATAGCCTAATCCTTCTCAATTGAGAGGAGACCCGTGCCCAGCAGTGGGACATTAATGGGTTGATGATGATGACATCATAAATGCTGGTTCAATTGACCATCAGGTTTGACCTCTTTCTTGCTATTGCTAGCAGTCGTATTTACGACTGCTAGATCAACGAGGCAATTGTATACTTTGATAAAATTATAAAATACTCAGATAATGTTCAACACATTATCGAAGTAATTATCAACATTGGGGTTTGAGAACGCGACCCACAGTGAATATGTGTAAGATATTATAATTATATTAAAATATTTCACGAACAGAGTAACAAAATGTGTTGTCAGAGTTATGTGTAAGTAGATGTTATCGGCGTCGTCACCTGAACGGAAGCGAGACGGTGTCACTAACACAAAAACCACATTAGTACCCCCAATTATAATTACATTGTTATTTATGCACGTTGATCTATCAAAGTTTACAAACAATGTGTATGGGGATATCAATTTGTTAAGGAAAAAAATATCCCTATTCCAATTTCATTCCCTACATTCTTTAAACTAAACAAACATTATCGTAGTCATAATACACAAGTCAGTTTATTTCTTAGTTATGTATCTTCAGACTGTTAAAAATATAGAATTTGCAGATTCAGTACGTTGTTATAAGAATTCTCTGAAGTCTGTATTAAAAATTACATTCGCGAAGATGTTATTGGGGTTACGAAAGAGCTAGATAAGCAGACCTCGTCCAGATGTTTCAACGCCCAAATTATTTCTTGAACAGTAAATCTTATTTGAAAAAAAGTATTGGTGTATTATAAACACCTGAGTCTGAATAAACATACATGCAGGTAAATCAGAATGGTAAATGACTAACTGTAATATAAATATCTGAAATAGTAAAACTACCAACATGTGCAAATCAAACAATCTTTCAGCCGCTTCCACAAAGCTTAGCATTTTAAAATGAATCCGGTGAAGATCGTAAAATATTCGATAAACAGGGCGTGTATGTTTGCTTTCGCCGAGTTTAACATTGCTATTAAACAGTCGTGAAATGGACAGAAATAATCGGGTCGATCCGTTATATCGCATCATTCGTATGACGCTGGCGTCTGCAGACGCTGCCCATTGCTATGCTGACCGGTGCGCGTGCGACTCCCGCGATCACACGATTACTTTATTTCTCAAAACTTATATGCAGATAGGTACATGTCTGCCTTCGTTGTACAACACAGTAACATCCAAAAATATCTTTCATTTTGTATGCACTGAATATTCACTGCTTCCTGTGTTCCTATAATAAGTTTCTTCATCAAGGGGCACTGATATTTAGGTAATGCATGCGTTATTAGCGGGCGGTACTAAGCAGTGACATGCTCAATCGCGAACTTTGTAAATGTTTGGTGGCGGCGGCAGCTACGCTGCGTCCGCGCACCAGACGGCTTTGTTTTTGTGAGTCGCGGCGCGCGCCTACCGGCCGGCCTTTCGCCGCCGATTCTTTAAATCGACCGAAACAATACTGGGAACTAGGACATTTCGCATCAAACACATACCTGCCTACTTTGAAGATGACGTATGTGTACAACTGCGCCCGCTTTTGTTTGCAAACTAGATTTAATGTAACTAACAGTGTTTGTGCATCGCTTTAGCTAGAACATAAAGTGATGTGAACGGACTGCTGAGCGCTTCCGCCGGCAGCGGCCTATGTCATATAAAAAGGACTTCTACCTACTAGACATGAATGACTCCTGGTAAGATTGATAAAAGCTGGCGGGATGTATCGCATAGTAGCGAACGTTTTAATCGCGTGATTCAGTTGCGCATTAGGTGCGCGGCGGCGGAGTGCGGCAGAGGACGCGCGGGGTGCGCGCGCGGCTGCGCGGTGCCTCCCGCGGCGCCGTGCCCGCTCCGCAACTTTTTATCCGCGCATGCTCGGCTCGTGTCTTTTTCGCTCTTCCCGATTGGAATTCGTTGAGGGATCGCCGCTGCCGGTGGCAGACGTCTTGTGACATGTCAGCGGCGGTACGTGCACTGCGTACAAGGCAATTAACCAGTCATCTCACTCGAATCCACCCGTCGGGCGGAATCTCCTCGCAGTACGGGGTGATGTTTCCGAGGAGGCTCGTCTTTATTCAAGGAACAACCGTGAAAATACTTCGACACAGAAATCGTTAATTGATCTCGTTAATTGCCCTTTTTGAACAACTTGTACTTAGTTTTTGTCAAGTAGTGGTTTAATGAACAAACATGGTTTTCTCAATTTATGTTTCATAAATTATGACGCTGCCAACCAGTTATTACAGTACTTAAAGATTTTCTTTAGACGCATGATCTAGGTAGGAACTGACGTTGCTATATGCATTGTGGGAACCTAATTCAAAGTTTAGTATTATTACAAAATGATACCTAATAACAAAAATGTTCATAGATAAAATAGATAACATGCAGAACTATTTTCATTATTTGAAACAAAAACGGAAAATTGGAATGGGACCCAAAAAACCACATTCATAAATGATTCTGTGGCAGTGAAACCTGGCATAACAATAACAGCTTTTACAATAGAAACTTATGTTTGACAAAAGGAAAGGGCGAACTTGGACGGAGCGTGTGAATGAAAATAAAAGACAAAATAATGAAGACAAATCACGGCAACCAACTTAGATACAGCGAACAAAGTATTTCTAATTCATTGATATGTTCCTACAGTCTGCAGGATACAGAATTAACTGTATTATATGTACCACGAGAAGTAATATAAACCTTAGTAACTATAATAGGTAAGTACCTACCATTCCATCTATTTATATCTATTCATTTTTTGTTTTTGGGCATTTGATCCTGTAATGATAGTTGTGATTGTGATAAATAAATAAATAAATAAATATCTACGAATATATACTGAATTGATGGCTCCAGCAAGTCTACTATGATTTCTTCGTGGAGTTCATTTTTATAACATATAGAGGTCCGTATAATATGACATGATGTTGATATTCTACTATTAATAAATAATTACTAATATTGATAATTATGTAATAAATCGCAATAAGCTCGCCCCATACATGGGACCCAAAACATACCGGCAAAATGTGGTTACCTTAGTACACCTCTACCTAACCCTTCGAGGACGACAACCGTGATCGTATGTTATGTTATAATAAAGTAATTTTCTATCTACCTAGCTGTCACATCTTCAACAGTAGAACAACATACCCAATTATTGTATAATGTTAATAAGGAGCAGCACATGACAATGAAACACAATTTCAGAACAAGGAATGTATACAATGTTAAATTGTATTTATTAGGGTTTATTATTATCGCTTTTTGAACAATAAGTAGGTACGTATAGACAATTATGGTAAAGTCTGGTAAAGGTGTCGCCGTGGTGCGAAGCCGACTACTACATGTGTTACCGACTTGCATAATGGATGATCCAGGGCTATCCGTGCGCTACGACTGACTCACTTACTTAAATACACCCTGATCGTATTAAATTTAAACGAAATTCACTATACTGATTAGTATATTATCTAAAATTCAACTGATATCAATTAAAATGTCATAGTTATATGTCGGGAAATAATATTCGTCTTACATTCCTGATCAGCTGTGTCTATAATTATTGCTGTAATATATTTATTGTTATAATTAAGTTTGTCATACAATGCGAGAAAGAAAATATAGCTCTATCAAAATTCATCAACACCAATCTATTAAAGTTACCATTTGACTAAACATAAACCGTCACACAATATTTGCCTATTATATATATATATATATACACATATATATACTGTTATCTTATATATAAATATATAAGATAACAGTGATACCCCCATGGGGAAAAGGCGTGAGTGTATGTATGTGTATGTATATAT
This sequence comes from Craniophora ligustri, assembly GCA_905163465.1. Taxonomy (NCBI): domain Eukaryota; kingdom Metazoa; phylum Arthropoda; class Insecta; order Lepidoptera; family Noctuidae; genus Craniophora; species Craniophora ligustri. The sequence continues at coordinate 7,962,622 of LR990956.1, forward strand.
ATATATACACATGTCTAGAATGGCTAATAAATCACATGGCTACTAAAACTTGTGAACGAAGCCAAGTCTCTTGCATCGCACTTTATAAATACTGTCCGTACCTACGTCGAGTAGATAATTATTTAAATTAATAGAAAGTCAATTAAATAATCACAGTCTTTGCCAATATATTTGAATACTTCAATGTATTTCCTACTATCATTGTAAGACTAGTCACGACCGACTTATCATATTATTAATATTAATAATGTGTTATTTGTGAACACAAAAATATGAAGGAATATTTTGGTGAAGACGCGAATATGCGTCCATATATAATATTGAAAATAATAAAAAATGTCTCTACCGAATACTCCGGTGGTAGCCCTTGGAATAACAGAAAGAAGCCGCTTGCCTTTCCATTGAATCAAATTCATATATTTTGAGATTCAGTCGCCAATTTCATTTGTACAGATAGTAAAAAAGTTAAACGCAAAACACCTGTTTTGTCTTAAATATATTTTTTTTTAATAGAAAAAAATAATATTGAATGTACCGGTTAATATGACCATGCCAAATTACAGTATTATGAAATACTACTGTAAAAATACTACTTTAATACATTTGAAAAAGATCTAAAGCTTATTAGTATACCTAGAGACTAAATTATTTACAATTTAAGGATTAAAATACGTGAACTCATTCAATATTAAATTAATAATACAAAACCTATAAGCGCATTAAGTTTGACGTCCAGCCAAGAGCTCGTTGAACATTGTAATAGGCAATGACACATATTGTTCTGACGGTACATTCCACGGATTGTTTTATTGGATTATGCGGCGAGGCCGCGAAGCAGCTATAACTATTCAGTGTCGTCTTTTGTGTTATGGAAAAACTTGTTCTTGAACCCATGTAGTGTGAAAGTCTCGTTTATTTGTGCAGTTTAATGTTACATATGTACACATATTATCGGGTGCGCAGCGCGGCTGTCAGGCCAGCGCGATGCGCCCGCGCACCGCGCATCGACACTGCGCACACGCCGCCGGCCGCGTTGTTAGCGCGGACAATGCAAAACTTGACCAGATCCCTCACCATTAATAGGTACTATTCCGATTTCACACCTTTTTGACTTTAGCTTTTAGTTGTGCACTAACCGAGACACTGAACAAAATACTATCATGGAACTACTTGTAAACGTATTAAGGTAATTGATGAGTATAAAATGAACCAATGAATAAAATTACGGATAAAATACAATTGATTCGAAATCCGCATACGTGATATTTGAATCGGTTGCATTTATAATGCTTAGATATAGGTATATACATATTGCATTGAGTATCCTTATCAGAAGTTTAGGCTGGAACAATTAATTTCACTTACTTTTAAATGTAACTATTTAATTGCAAAGGAAACGGAACCCTGCGCTGCCTTATTCAGTCGGTCGTCGACTAATGTTTATTTGGACATATTTATGGCTATAGTTCCGCTTTTTGTGCAGATGGAAATATGTGTGGCGGATCGCACGTCTGCGTGAGATTTCGGACACCTCTCCACTTACTAAATTTAATATCGTCGGCTTTTACGCCGACGACGAACCAAAAAAAAACTATGAAATCGCCATTGTGTCGGCGACACGAACGGCAGTTCGCGCCTACCGGCCACTCATGAAAATTATTTTGTTTTTATCGCAAAATGTATGTTTATGATAACACCTGTTTCGCTGATGCCTCCGCGATCGGTGTCAGTCGAATCTTGTCTCGATTTTTTGCCAATTTAAGGACTATAAAGACGCCCGCATCGCCAGCTAATTTAACCACTGTTCACCGAATTACGCATTCGTTTGCTCTCGTTCGAGGGACGGGTCCCTGCTTTACTTGTATTACTTTAGACATCAATTTAAGCTGCAGTTTTGCTACTATACATTTTAATACGTTTTAATAACACTCTATCTTGGAGTTATGAAGCTAATATTTTTTGTGATCAGTAATTAATAGAAAATATTTCGAAGAAAATAACTCATATTTATTAATAAATCAATCGCATAAATCTTAGTTTATGTCAACTATAATGATGCGGTTGTCAAAGGACAGCCGCCGCGGCCACAGTCCAGCTTTTTGCATAATTACGTCGATGGAATGCCGTCCCTTTAATATGATAACAAAGAAAGATGACCGACTATATGATTGTTGAAATTTATAACCATCCTCAACACGAGATGTTAGCCGCTGATTGTGAGAACTACGGAGTCTTGGGAGCCATCGAATCGCTTCATTCTTGATATTCCATTTGCTATATTTCTTCAATATTAATACGCATTTTTATCTACAGAAAATCTCAAATGTAACCTTATAAGGTTTTAATATTACTACTCGAAGTACCTAATCATGGATCTTGTAAAGAGCACAGACATAGATTAGGCGCGCGAGAGCGAATATGTCTATTGGACTGTTCGAATTGATAAACAACATGAAATCAAAGATAGTGAAACCCTTCTTAGCGTAGCTCACGAGTTATATATTTTCGAAACGCAATCCATAAGAAAACACTACAATAATCGTACATTTCTCTTGACAATGTTCCTTTGAATAAAGAGAGTTAAGGCGAACAGATACAATGTCGAAGATTTGTTTACTCAGCGCTAAGAGGCCAGGATTGCGTGATTACCTCCTCGGCACGACCGCTTCAAGAATAGACTTTCCTGCGTAGAAATATAAGGAGACATTTTCTGTATTGCAAACACGACTCTGTATCTATGTGCAGATAGCGCACCGGCTCGCAGCCGCTCTTGTGGGGTTAAATTAGTACGTACTCAAATGTCATCGTTCACTATGATATCGCAATCAAAATTGACGTGGGAAATATGCTCGTTTGTAACGTAACATGCAGCTGATGTCGATAAATTTTCCAATGAATTGTATGGACCACTCTGATAGATGGTTGCATAATTCAATCATAATACTGTCAAAGTATCACCGTTGCCGTTACAGCGTCGATATGCGTAGGTTATGAGTGAATGCCAGTTGACATTAAATATGGTGCGCACCGATAATACATTATGGCTCGATGCTAGTAAATGAATATGTTCAGTAAAAAGTGGTTTGTACATGTCATAATAACTGGAAAAGCTAAAGCAAACAAACAGGTAGCTCACAGTATGCAGTGTCCGGGTGCGCATACGGGATGTGCGCGCTCGATCACCACCACCTTCCTGTTCCAATACCCAGTTTTTGTTCACCTTACTTACCTGAGATCATTTAGCTGAGTGTATCAAATAACTATGCAAATTTGTTAAACATCGCTCAACAATAATTATTATATGAAACAAACTAGCCATTTCGGATGCTTTCACTCCAATGAATTCAAATATTTTGATTAAAGGAAACCAGATAAGTTTTATTTTTATACTTAATTGCTTTTTATTTTTGTACTTTTATAACTATGTACCAAACCTTATTATGGTCGAAACACAAAATAGATCTACGTTTCTTAGTTTCTTTAACAATCGCATCAACAGAAAATAACAAACAAGTGTATTATGAAGCGTGTATACGACGAGACATAACTATAGGTATGTTTCTACAATCTCCTTGTTATGTATCGAGATCTGAATATTCTCAGAGCCTCATGATTGTATTCTCTTATAAAGAGCCAATACTTTTCTTACAAAATTGACATCCAAATCAGATTAATCCAATCAATGGAAATTTATGACGCACCGGAGAGCGAGCAGCGTGCCATTGAGAGATCGGAGCAGGGCTTTGCTAATCAGCTCGCGACCAACAAACTATAACCTACCTGTTACTTGCGCCGCGTCGCATCGTCGTCCTACTCGAACGGTCGCATACATCTTTGAAATAATATACAAGGATAATTTTAGATTGTATTTTAAATATTCAAACGAAATCAATCACTATGCTATATATGTACGTTAAGTAGGTACTGCTGCAGTAACGGGTACTGCCAACAAAATGTGACAATGTCACACTATGTATTTCGGTTTTAAAATTATTCGGAAATTTGCCAACGTCTTCGAAAATCACACAATGTGTGTTTTTGCGGCAATTACAGAGACGTGCAGAGCGGTCGCCTTCTTTGCAAACATGCCTTTGATTTATATGTCTGCTTTCGGCTCACGGGATGAGAGTAAAATATGAGCCGACCCATCAAATATTCAGCCTTTTTGGGACGCGGGAGCGACTCTTAATGCTCATTATAATAAAAATACAATAGTTCATACTGAAATATATAACGTACATGTTGCCTACGTTGGTATGTCAGTCCCATTTTGGAAGTTAGCAAATCCTTATATGCGGACTGAATAGTTTTGATACCTATTCCTCGTAAAATAGCAAATTTGATATTATATCTATATTGACTGTTGATAAAAAATTACCAAAGGTATAAATAAAATAAAATAATTTAAAAGAAATTCATCAGATGCAAGCCTGCTTAATTTAATTAACAAGGTAGTTAATTAATTTCATGAGTCGATGTAGATCCGCTATATATTTCACCTTGCAATGAGAATGTTTATTAATTTTATTAATTGGGAACTTGTTCAGTTACCTATAATACTGTTAATGCTTGCAAATAATATTACATCAAGTATCAAGACACGTCGGTCTGTTGGAGACAAGTTGGTTATATTTCATCAGGACTTGTTGTCACATGATCCGCGGGGAGATTCATCCTTAATTGGGTGAACCGGGCCAAGTTGCTCCTTTACATTGTGGACCTTTATTAGAAGCCTGACTGGGACACAAATGTCATACCTACCTGTACGAAAGTTTGTATCAGGTTATTCTTAGTATCCCTATATTGTACCGGGTAGACAGAATTAAATAAAAAAAGAAAAAAATAATTATTGACAAACATTAGAAGTCACATACAATTTTAATTTAAATAATAATAAAATAACTGCAACATTTTGATTGCTAGCAACTTACATTGTCGTCGCAATCAAAATACGAAATATTTTTTATTTTAAGAGTGACAAGATCTATATGTGCCTAATATTGTTTTTTGTAGGTAATTTTGTTCGTGTGTGTTTTTTGAAATTAAATCCATTTTATTTGATTTGAAATAATAGTAGATAGTTATTATGGCATATTAATAAGGGACATGGCCATATATCATGGTCATATGCTAGGCCTCCATTCCGAGTCTGTCATCGGTAGCTTGTGACGCGCAATTAAAATCAATATATTATATGGCCTTATTAGAACACATAAATAAGAAGCTGACATTTTTCAACGTGATGGTTGGTGACACTCTTCCAATAAATCATGAATAAGTTATGTAAAGTCAAATGCCAACACGCGTATTTAAGTAGGCACTTTTCGGAAACGAGGTTATTGAATTAAAATATTATTTTAGGTGATATTTTTTTCCATTTAATCTTACCTAATATGACGTAAATTGCATGTGTGTACTTAGACGAGATAAACTATTACGAATGTTATTTGGTTAAATAGTTACTCTTTAGATAACCAAAGGTTTCATAATTTCAGCTAAAGGACGTCCACTGCCGGACATAAGCTCCCTCAAGGATTTCCACGACGACCGATCCTGTGCCACCTGCATCCAGCGGATCCCAGCGGCTCAAACCAAAGGTTTGTTCCTACCTAATTTAAATTATCAACAAGCTTATTACGCAAGTTCATAAAAATATTACTAGTATGGACCCGTACAACGATTCCTACGGTTAATATGGAATATTAAATTATACATACAACCTTTATGTTTACTGTAGCTATGTCACCAGTACAAGTATTCAAACAAGTTTAGCTTTGTAAGTTAGTATTACAGCATCAATGTATTCATATCAATATATGGATTATTTTCTGTGAAAAATTAATTGATACCAAATCTAGTAACGACTGGTTATCAAGCTGAGAGTCTATACATCACATGTGCCTACAAGGTACTTTTTAGCAATGTTTCAATGGAGTACTTGGGTATCATTTCATAAACATACATCTTATCTTGAAATATCTTAACGGTCCAAATAAAACCTGTAGGTTAACAGTAAGTCAACATAATAAGAACAAGGCTACACAGATGGTATATTTAGCGCCTCATCCCCCTTTTGAAATTGACACATAAAGTTTCTACCGAAACATAGTCGTCTGAAACGAATTTTGGATGCTACAAATTAAAGTGAGACGTGTAAAAAGCGTTTAATTTGGCGCGCATTAATGCGGAACCCTGAAGTTAATGCACGCACACATAGGAGCGCGCGCAAAACGTCAAAGATTCTTAACTAGGACGAGTTAAACGTATGACGGTTGTAAATTTCATGTCGCTTATTCAATTAAGAGTCGTGGATTGAATGACATAAAACTTCTGAGATAGTGCAATAAAATACTTGGCAATTACGGGTCAGCAAGCAGAGGCTCAGTGTTTGCCGCGGCCTGCCGCACACGCCAACCGACACCGCGTTTACTTACCCGCCGCCTCTCCGCCAGAACCGCCATTGTGATTTTGAATGTTCACTTACGAAAATATACGACAACCAGCCGCAGATACTTACATGCTCATCTCGGAATAAAGAGGAGAGTTGTGTTACGTGCTTTCCGCCAAACGAAATACTTGTGAGCTTTGTCATAGAGTAGCATTTAGTACTTTCGTGTAGTAGATTCATGTGTATTCATCATATGTGCGCCTAATGCCTATTTAGCAAATTATAGAATACCAGTTCCTAATTATAAAATAATTATAGAATACCAGTGAATTACAGTTCCAGTAATAGAAATACCGAAACTGAATACCGAAAGTCAAAAAGGAAAATCCGACTATGTAAAGTAGGTATTTCTCTGGTACTATTGTAGTAACGACTTTTCGAAAGTAGGTAAGTACCTACTTAGCGTTAACTTATAATTCTCTATACTTGGACCATTGTATGGAAATCTTGACATAATCATAATCATTAAATTTCAGACATGATGGCGCTCATCAAACTGACGTTAAGTTATGATGATTCTCGGTATCGACAAAAACATATCGATGGAGGCTCATTATTAAGTTTAATTATGACAGTTCGCCATATATGAATGGTTTACTTAAACGTGTCTGCGGCCAATGGACTCAAAAAACAGGCATTCGTCCCATAAGAGTTCTCCTATATAGAGCAACTTGACAGCTTATAAAAAGATTTATAGCACATTATCTTAGACTCAGCATGTCAATGACTTCTGATAACAATGTAAGATAATGCTGTATTTTCGACGTACAGAAGCGTCAGCGAAGAAATCGCGCCTAATATGGACATTTACACCGATTAAACTATAAGTTTGCACATTAGTGCCGTCTAGATATTTGCAAGGCGTAGCATGCTTTGCATTTCGTCTTTTGGTTTTTATCGGTTCTTATGTCCAAATGTGTAGTAAGGGCCTGGGCCGCTCGGACGACCATGTTTAATTGCAGCTATTAGAACAGATGGCTTATTCATTTGTAGAGCAGTCGGTCGTTGCGCTCATGTCGTAAACTGGCGATTCGTTCCCGTTCTGATGTTATTGTAGCGTTTTGTCTATGTTCCGCCATTTTATTGGGCCATTTTGTTGTCTCTCTGCTAAAGTTCTAAACGTACATACATCATTGTTTATGTTTTAGTCATCGGGGCCTCTCATTTGATCTTTCCTTTAAATGAGTGTGGAAATCTAGACGATTAAGACAATAGTTTATTTTCTGTTGTAAAAGTTTCCATTTACCCAAGTGAAAGATAGATTCTTTTAATGATCTAGTGTTTTCATCCTAAGATTTTTGGCGTTTATTTTTATATAATAAAATTTGGTCTAGGCTACATATTACTCAAATCTGCGAAGGTCCTCCTTGGACTCTTCGGATTACCGGACCAGACACTATAATCGACTTAGCTACCGAGATTTTTGCTCACGATGTTAAATTTACTTCTAATATGTCCAACTCTGTAATTAACACAGGTTCGAATCACGCCTGAGATAAAATGTTCCTCTTGCAATAAAATACATGAGGCGAGTACTTAAAACATTCTAAATAGCAAAAGTGAGATATCTATGAAGTGAAAAACATTAAAATAATGATTTGATTGTTCTAATGCCGCAGGGGGATCATATTTTATCCGGGTGCCAAGTGACGACACGGTAAATTTTGTCGTTCAAAACAACACAATTAGCATTTTCATTGTAGTTGATTATAGTGATAAGGACATGTAACCACTGTCACACCTTGTCAATGTAGAAGCACCGACGTCGGGGATGGTATGCAACACTAATTGACCAAACTTTTTATTTTTTTTGCATTTCTGTTTCAAACCACCTTAGTTGAAAAGAGGGAAATCTACTGCATTAGCGTAATCTCTTTCAAATAACAGGGGACCCCTGCCCAGCAGTGGGACAGTATATGTATGTACTTCTTCTATTTTCTACTCAACTATGATCACCTCGCATTTAGAAGATCACGAAAATTAGGTCGCCCAAGATATGTACACATACATTATTTGTAATATGGTCAACAAATTCTGTTGCTGGATGATCAGCAGTTTCATTGGATGATCATTATTTTTTGCTACCACTAAGTTTTTCTCACTATTCTGCATCATTTTGTTTTTTCTGTTTATATTATTTTATTTATAATAATATCGAACCCTGCGAGGTCGAGAACAAAGGTTTTTCTTTCTCTCTATACTAAAATAAGTTATATATTTTTTAGCAACCATTGCGGTTAAGACTGATAGACGTCGAGATAGAGACATATCTTATTCAGGAAAAGACTAGAAAGATCTTTTTAAATTTTCTCGTAATTTATAGTCACATAGAATTTTCAGAGAATTTCTTCAAATGATGTCAATCTATAAATATTTACCTACTTACTCGTAAACATGTAGACGTTCACCCGCTTGAATAAATGAACAACAACTCAGGAGTGTAGGTTGTCATCATTATACTACATTTAAATGTCAAAACGTACATAATAAGTGTTGCACTTTGCATGAACATGTCCACGACCTATTCGAATTCAATTTTGCTTACGTGAGTGGTAAAAATAAATAAAGGCGAGCGAAGCTATGATACGAGGCGGGTTGCGAGTTATTGGTCCCCGTGCGCCGCGGCGGTCGTTCAATTTCTCTAATTAATTAACGATCCCTTAGATAACACACGCTGACAACCTTATTTGTGGCTAACAAATCTTTCAAACATAAATTTTAGTGTACACGCTCTAAACTTGTAAACTCTATGCACGTCTAGATATTTACATGTAGGTACGAGGCCCGTAAAAGATAAATTTATTATCCTACCAGCACACAACTGTTACCGATATTCACACAAATTATATCACACAACCATTTTGTTGTACATTTAGGTATTCCTTAAAAGTACTAATCCACATTGTATGACATGTTTATAGCGTATTCGCAGCAACGTATCCGCGATTAGAAAAGTGCGTAATTGAATATTCACACGGCGTGTAGCTGAGCGTTCTCGCACTAAATATTCGTGAAAGATTCACCCAACAATTTACATTTGTCACATAAATAAAAGAAGCAAGCGGCCTCATTAGGCGACAGCACGCCGTACCGCGCCGTACCGCACCGCGCTGCGCCGCTGCCGTGCACGCCGCTACCGTGTCCCACTCCTCACCAATAACGTGTATTTGTCCGGAAATTTCCACATAATTGCTCAGAGCTCAGGCGACTCTGATTATTTTATTCATTCTTTTCCTTAGGGTTAGAAGGGTTAGCACGACTCGATACTTAGCAAGATTCGCTGAGAAATCCGATGAAAGACGGAATGAATTCGTTAATCCATTAAACATTTTTTTTTCTGCGGCTTTCTTTATCTGGAACATTCTGGTTTAACTTAAGTGACAAAGGACAAAAGTTAAAAAATCTATTAGTGTATAATTTATTAAAGGCTTACACTATCAGGGGGAGAGCGCGCCTGTGGGTAGAATCGCCCGCTATCAGGGCTGGTATAAGCATCGGTCAATTTGTTGACCGCTCGCTCCTATCTTTTATGAAGATTTTTTGTCATCCTATTTTTCACTACAGACAAAGTTATGAGGTTTTTAGAGAGGTATACTTTTATTGCAGTAATTTAGATATGAAGTTATATTAGAGCTTTTAACGTAAGCGAGATTTATCCCGACCGTATATTTTTTTATGTTCAATATTGTTCATAACTTCTCTGTCCAGACTGTTGAGTCCTATCTAGGAATTTAATGACTGCCTTGATGAATTTATAGCTGAAGTTAAATTAATACGATTTGCTCGAATGCTCGACTCTCCGATATGTTTCAAAGTAAGAGCATATGAATGTGTGCGTCGCAAAAGATCTTTTGCAAAAAGAAAGCTGTCTTGATCGTTGGTGCTTATAGTCAAGTTAACGTGACAAATATAAAACACTGGAAATGCGAAAGTTATTCCAATTTCCACATAGTTGGGCGAGCTCACTACAACTCATTGTGACGGTCAGTGGATCCCTTCTCATTGTCGCACACATGTCACAACCGAATTCGTGACATTAATCTACGGCGATCAGTGGTATCAGCATGCAAAGGATGATATTATCGACAGTATGCAACATAAATCTGAAACTCGCTTAGCTGCCATATTATCACGATTCAGTTTACGACCTTGGGAACGGTCGGCCCGTCGCAAACATGACCGCGAGAAGACTAGCCTCGACGACCTGGCTTCAAACGACACATCATTACTGAATATAAATGAGTCAGCAGACGTCAACATCTGCTTCACGTAGGTAACGGGAGCTCATATGAGTTCACACTGTCACTTAAGCAGGTCAACACACAGTAATAAGTACACTATTTGTTGGCAGTTGTTTTCGTACCTTTATCTATTGACCCAATCTTCGTAGCTACCGTAGCTACTACGCATGAAGATGCCTAAACAAAGATTGTAAACAAAGATCTGGTGATTTTATCTCAACAATGTAGGTATCTGCCATAGGTATAATTCCATTTTTGTTAGTAAAGTCTACGTAAATACCTCCTTATTTTGAATTCTGAACTGTAACAATAAATAATGTTCTCATATTCTGCTATACTAAAATCGTTCCCATGACAATAAAATATGCTTCGAGACAATGATTGAAAATACGCCTCGGGAATAAAAATATGGTCGTTAATATTTCTCATAGCCGCTGACATATCATTGCTTAAATAACTCGACAATAGGTACGAACTAATAAAATATTCTATAAACATTGTGATGGTCGCGCAATACAGACACCGATCGACGATTCTGTGAAGTCGTTTGGAAAGCAGGCTGTGATTTGCAAGGTCACGCGTATAACACGGATGTTCCCGATATTGAAATGTACAGACGTGCTTTATTCACCTACATATCAACACATGTTATTTGAAAAGATCCGAGCCAAGCAATCATCTCTTTATTAAAATAAACCTTATACGCGGCGCGGAAGCTATCGTTTCGTTCGGTGAAAACTCGCCGCTTGAACGTTGCCCAATGCGACAGTAGTATGAGAATCAAATACTCATATTGAATACGAAGCAGACGAACGGTACGATACTTCGTATGGTAAATTCCGTATTGCGAATTATTAAATTATTTATGCCGCATATCGCGGTGCGCCGGCTACCGATCGCTGAACCACAATATCGGGAATCCCTGTTCGCTACTAATGCAATAATTTGGCGTATTTTGCAATCGCGTATTGAATATTGAATAGTTGGTAAATAGTTTATGTTCTGAACGTGGATTTCAGAGTACGTGATCCGGCGTGGCGGCTCGTTGTGAAATTGCACGACACACGGATAACATACGTTAACAAGTGGTCGTTTCGAATAAAATTTTATGTTCTCGTTGTGTTTAGATTTATAACAGATACGCGATGGATTTCTGGATATGCGGTGCATTACGGCACTGCGGCACCTACACCGACTGCAACGTAGGTGTTCAAACGTCAAACCGCTATTGAACGTACCACATTATTATTTTAATGCTCAAATACCCATTATAACTTTATTGCGAATGATCACGACATGCTGATGCGGCCCACGAATTAATCGAAACGTGTTTATAATGTAGTATAAGCATGGATCATATCAACGTTTGAATTTAAGTTCATAGACACGAAAATGCCATTCAATTCACGAGCTTAGATTTGGAATTGAATTTCCATGCAATCTTATTGTAAACGTATAATAAAGTTACGTTAACTTTAATATTGTGGTCCTGGAGAAGAATCCGGTACATTTCCTGATAAATCTAGAAAGAGTCCGATACAACTTAGGCAGCCAACCTCGATATTAACTTGAACAAAAACTGCCTGAGTTTGCAAGTACTTTGTAACTCTTAAAATCATTCATAATGTACATGGTTCAGAAGTCAGGAAAAATGGTCTAGTATTGACGTGTTTAAATACCTTTACTTTTTGCACCGACCGAGCTAGTGTAAAAAATATGTATGGTAATGAGAAAGGTAAGGAGTATGTCTGAGTATTTTCCATTTTCAGGATGATAAATATAAGGGGCTATGATCGCATGCCGTGCGCACGGATCTACTTTTTTTTTAATAAAATAAAATTACTATGCAACAATTTTTAATAAATAAATAGAGCTGCAACCACATAATTGGTCATTAACTTCAGATAAAACAATAAGTCAATAAGCAAACAGTGTCAATTCGATATGTCCTTAGAATGATAACGGCGGATATCGCGTGCGTCCAATCGCAGAAATGATTTAATTTGTCCGTAGAGTGGCTCCGAGGGAGTCGGGGAGTCGCGGTTATAGACTCATGCCAGCTATCATTTGTCGTTATTTTGAAGACAATATAAAGGCAATAAACAGAACAAAAAGTCGATGCGAACTGCGAAAGCAGCTCCACACTATTCATGTTAGGAGAAAACTCGTACCGCGGCTAAATCAAAAGTGGAATAACAATTAAAGAGAAAACATTTTAAGATATCATGTTATACGATGACATTGCCATTAAAACATGTTTACCACGTAGGTAATCATATAGGTACTTATATTCGCAGATGGCACAGTGCGTAAAACACCAATGTTTTCTCATAGTATATCTTTTCGATTGGTACTATTGCTAATAATAATGGTAGAAAAAGTAAAGTAGAGCACAAATTCATACTTCGAGTTACAACCTAGAAAACTTCAATATATCTAGCTACAAATTTCGGGACTATTGTGTAATGTCTACACGTTGGCGCTGCATCGCGTGACCCGACTCCCTAGTGTTGACTAAATGGAGTACTCGTGAACAAATTTAAAACACGCCTTGTTATGACTTACATAATTTATAATTATGCTTCAGTGATTGTTGAGAAATAACACGAAACACTTAAACTTTTATTAGGGTCGTTTACATGCTAAACATCGCGTTTATCCTTAACATAATAATGTTGTTTCACCTACATACTTTAATGTTTCTTAACAATTATAAAGTAAAAGGCAGTTACTTTATTTTTACGTATTCTTGACTTATGTTGAAACATTTTGTATGTGCACCTAATATTCATAGACACAAATAAAAAATTACAGGATATACAAATACTTATATAAAACAGTTTACAATTGTAAGTATTTGAGTTCCAGAAAAATAATTATAATAGTAAAAACAAACGCTGCGAATAAAATAATGGAATATTTTTGGGTCTTGCAAAGTTAACCCTGAGGCGACAGCGCGGGCGCCGGGCGGCGGGCGGCGGGCTGCTTGGGGGTTCGTAATTGAAAAATAAAAGGCCGTAATAATAGAATTTACATTACGTGCTTTCCAATGATAAAATCTGTCGTCTGTCTGTTTTTGTCAGGAACAGTATTGACTTTACATACATATGAACAATTTAGTCACCCAGTTGCCCCACCCTATTGTAGGTACTTTTTGTTCCAAATCTTGTTAAAATATTTAGTTCCATGGATACAATGCCTATAGACATATGCCATTATATTTTATAAAAAAATTGCAGTGAGTCGGTGTTGAAGTTAATATTTCATATGTAGTTATAAAGTGAGGGTGTTTCATCATCTTGAATAACAGGAGTCTAGTAATAAGCAAACGGACAAATTCTCGATAAATAGACATATGTAAATGTAGTAAAGAAAGAAAGAAAGAAAGCAAGAAACTTCCTTATAACTATATTGATAAGGTACAGAATAAATACCTTCAACCAAAATGAGAGTCGGTTAGCATTTGCGAGCACATACCGAAACAGAGTTCCCAAACATTTTGAATGCAGATATTACGGTAAAGGGGGATTGTTTCGTGCATCGGCCGACATTTCCGTACAATAGATTGGCCGAGGCGTGGTACAGCTAGTTAGCCGTAAAGTGAGATGTAAATATGCGCAGGCGCAAGGGTCACACATTGCATCTGCCGCATTGTGGCGGAAAACGTGCCAGCTCACACACTCGTATTAGCGACGGTCCCTGGTTTTCGATAATATACCTATTATTCACTCAACTGCAATTATTTTATCCAACGGAATCATCAACTACTCAACAAAATATTAAACAGTATAGCCTCACGACGATCCCATATTTTACAACCACGTGGATAGTCTTCACGCAAAGTGAAAAGGTCTAATCAATACCGACAAGTCGACATAATAAAGTGATTACAACGTCAGTGATCAGAAACAAGTGTTATCTTAGATGTTTCACTGTCAATTAGTTATTTGTACGACCATAGTGTAGTCGTCGATAGACTCATTAAGTCTCTCTCATTGGTTCAGTAGGTACTCCAATATAATCGTTTACAGGCACATGGCGACGCGGCGCTCTTATCCGATCAGGAAAATTGATAAACTTGAATGAAAATCTAAATCGAGAATCTAAGTTTATATTCCGTGCGCTGCTTTACGAGATTCATGAGTACACGGGCATAGATTAGCCTAACTACATATAAATAGAACCCACTGTCGCTGGTACCACTATAATAATTGCCTACTCGCATTTTATCCGCGCTATCATCTGCGAATCAATCAAGTCCGATCCGTAGTGTCTTACCGAGAAAATTTATAGCATCTTCTCCTTCAGATATTTGCATATTATCTTAATGATGAAGAACCACCTCTTGGCCACTTATCGCCCTATATTCCAATTAATGTTGGAAATATGCGGCGGCTCCTCGCGACGCCGTGTTTTATTAACCTTTCATAATGTACGCCCTTTATCGCTCGTATTAAATCGGCCTTAATGTGTAACAGTTTTGTGAAACATATTATTATAAGTTTCCATTTATCGTAATGTAGCGATGACACTGATGTAGCATACGCTTGAGTGATTTGTGTTAAGCAATATACTGGTTTGTTTTTTTCTTTAAATGAAATGATTTGTATGTAAGACGATACTACTATACAAATTTAGTAGATATATTCTGCTTGACTTAGTAGTCACATATTTTTATACTAACATTGATGAGAATAATGAGATTTGAATTCGAAATACATTCCAAACTAATTAAAAGATGGTCGAATATCAAAGTGCAGACCCACCAGTGATTTTTTTATTAATTTTCTCGGTCGAATTATAATCATACAAGGACTATTAAGTACGTACTATTAGTGGTTTTATTCGAGGCATTTGAAACATTTCAATAAAATATACTTTTATCTGGCAAGTAAGTATGCAAAATGTGTGTTAAGGTGGCGAAGAGGTCCATAATTATTCTGAGCGGCATACGTGTATGCAATGGTGAAAATAATAGGCGCAGACGCATCGTTCGGTCCTGCTCCTGCGCACACCTAATTAACCCGGGACGTGACATGCCCGCGTTATAAATTTTAAATCTGCTCGAAGCCTTTGAGAAAATAAATGCACTTCTGTGGAGAACAAAACGAATAAATCAGGCAGGCGCGGTCTTGAGAGAATGTGACCTATGTGTTGTCATTTAACTCTAGAGTTTCTCTATTTTATTATTGGTGGATTGGAAATTTTGTTAGTAATAATTAAGTTAGGTGAGTTTGAATTTGAAGGAGAATAATATTATAGTTAAATGTTGTGAATAAATTCAGTTGTAAATAATTAATTAACCAGGTTTCAAGTAGTTAAAACTATTTTCAATTTTCTACGTCATCGGGGCACAAACTAAAATTGACCGATAATTTATACCTATCTAGTATCATACACATTCTTCCAATGTTTTTTTTATAATTAATTCATACTTATTTGTTCTACCTACTGGGCTTTAACGTAACTTACTTTAATAATTAAATACCAAGCTACTGGTTAATTGATCACAGGAAAATAACCGATCAATATTCCACATGTAATGTCTATGATTCCAAGATGCTAATCAATTATCTGCCCTTTTAAAGTGTGACAACGGACGCATTTCTTTTATGTCGTCGATCTCTCGGCCATAAGCGAAGAGCCCGACTTTATGGCAAGCACTAGATTTTGCATGCAATATTATGTAGTACAGGTTGTTGTTTGTTGTCAATGAAGAATATAAGTAGACAAGATATAGATTCACAGTAAGTGAAGATTCAAAAACACCCCACTATGATCTACAAAATATATCACGCTATTTATAAATAACTAGCTGACCCGTGCAACTTCGTCTGCGTATATTTTCATATTTTTTTCATTTGTGCTTTGCTCCTAATGGTCGCAGCGTGATTTTACAAAGCCCATAACCTTCCGCGATAAATGGACTATCCAACACTGTTTTTTTCAAATGGGGCAAACGAGCAGGCGGCTCACCTGATCACCGCCGTCCATGGACATTTGCAACACCAGAAGGCTTGCATTGCATTGCCAACCCCTGCAGAATCCGTTTAGGTTTCTTAAAATAGAGCATTACTAAACTGACAGCAAATGGAATGCCCATACTGTCAGAATAGTCAGTCCCCCAACGAGCTCTCTACTCACTCGCACAAATACAACTATTGTTGATTTACTGCGGTTTTCTGTAAGGTGGACTTCTGTAATTCCCCAGTCAGGCAGCTCAATTTGAGCGAGGAATCTCGCTATGCTACCTTTCAAAAGTTTTCATTCATCCATACCGGTACTAATCGGGTCGTCAAATTGTTACTTACGGTAAACAAAGTACTTTTTGGTAAAGTGAGTCATCTTTTTCGAAATATTTATATATATTACCTTTTGATATTAGGTTCTGGTACGTATGTGACGTATGCCTATACCTACTTGGTACCTTGACAAAATAAGTGAAAACCGTCGTAAGAATATAACTACATACATATTTTAATTAGTCTATTGGTTTTAAAGAATTTGATTTCTGAATGAACTTTCAATTAACACTAGCGGTTAGTCTAAATTTCTTTTAATATATTGAACGTAAATGCATTTGGCATTTCGATTGGGGAAGCCTTCGGAGAGGACCAACAGCTGCATTGAATGCTTTTAAAATTAAATTGTTCGAAGAACTCTCTCCTAAAACTGCAGGTCCCAAAACCGTTAGGATAAACTAAAATAAACCAATCAGTCTGTATACCTTCGTAGACGTAGGTTTTTGACGCCAGAACTCAATATTATACTTTTACTATCTGTGTATTCCATTTTGTAGTGTTTTGTTTGCGTACAATAAAGAATACCTACTCTATCTATTGCAGGACAACTAACAAGGTAATAAGTTCTTCCTATTATTTAGTTGCCGTGTCCTCAAAAGACCATACAGTAATAATTTGCCTATCAATAACTCATGGCTGTACTACATTAGTGAGTAAGTTATACTTGTAACAGTGAAGGGTCTAACAAAAACACACGTAAAACATCTCTCGATTAGCAAGTATACGGCATAGCAACGCAAGGCACATCTAGTTTTAAATAAATTTCAGACACGATTAAACCAATTGTGGGTAATTGATGATATCGTTCGTAATAACGCGTCTCTGAACCAAATAGATGGCATCCTGTATACGCGAATGCGATTCATTCTGGCAGTTGTATGGTGAACGTAGTAGCAGCTACCGATCATCGAGTGAAATATATAAATCGAAGCGTTATCATCTTCGCCGATCACCGCAGACGGCTGCGGCGAGCAACCGAGACGTGAAATAAATATCCATTTCCATACTCAAATGCAAGCAGGGTGCAGCAAGGGCGCGCGCACCGGCCGGCCCGGCCGCCGCCGCCGCGCCTCCACCGCCGGCTGCCAGCCTCACGCGCCTGATCTATAACTCCTTATTATTATTTGAATGAGATCTATTGATCCCCGAGGTGTGCAACCCGCAATCCGTTCCGACGACGATCATTTTGTTCGACTGGAACGACCGCTTTTGAACTAACTTGACGTTACAATAGCGGCCACTGACGGCAATGATTTAAAATCTGTTAACAGGACGGTTCTCTTTTTAACGATTGGTATACAATTTCCATAAATGGTTTTCCAGATTATCTCTGTGTTTGAAATACATTTCACATAACAAGGCATAACCCGTCACTGCGTTGAAATAGCTGATCTCTTAGCAAATATTAAATCTAAATGGGTATAGATATTGATATCAATATATACAAAAGATACTGATACAATGTCTCAATAATACGGACACAGTTGTTGCTCTCTATATCACCTGCATTGCAATATTATTTGAGCAATATAATAAAAAAAAGAATTTAGTCGGTGAGTTTACTATTAAATAAATAGGTTACTTCATAAAGTTGTTATATGTAGTTTTTTTGTTTTTATAGACACAACTTGTCGATTTATAGTAAGCCTCTAATAACTAATTACAATTACAACAGATTATTATTTTTACCCGGCTGCAGACAGTCTCGCAGTTGATTTTTCAGCTACATTAGTTGTATCATAATATGTGCTCCTATAAATAATATTATCCACATTCATATTGTAGTCGGATTCCGAAATTAAATATGCGGCAAAAATTCTAAGGAGGGTCTTAAGGAGCTCTTGGCTGGGTAATTTCCACGCAGATGAATTTATGTGTACGTCAGGTTATACTGCACCTTCTAAGGTGAGTAAATGGATGGGTGACGATTCTATACGCAACGTGATGAAAAACCTACCGATTGTCATACGAATACCTTTAATTTATTGTTAACGGAATCATGATAACCAGCTTACCCTTATTACATCGGTATTGTCCAGTTATGGGTACAGAAGCCTGATGGCAGTCGTTCTACGTAAAGTACTGATATTCAGCCGTATCTGAGTTGGTTAGAACCTGAACCTAACATACTTGAAAAAAAAACTAGAAAGATCATAATTATTAAGAAAACATGATAGTTGATTATCAGATTGATTGAACATAACTGAAATTTATCTGGGTGGCTAATACATCAATAATCTACAGTTTACCAATATGATTTAGATTTAAATACTAAGTAGCTACTTTTAGATATAGGTAACTTGGTACAAACCCAAACTTTCAAAAACCAATAACATTTGCCCTCGACCTAAGAATCAAACTCTAGGCCTCATCCTCTATCTACCGACTCGGATCTTGTAATCTTAAGAATCTAGTTAATTTTGTTGGCTCTTTAACAGGATACTTTCTCGAAGGCATTGAATGGTATGGCAGCACATATTTATTTAAATACAATTTATTTATGCCACAATGTGGGTATCACATAAAATGTACGTTCATATACATATATTATAATAAATTAATTATACTAGGTTCAGTTGACAATCATTCAAACAAACAATAAAAATATTCATTCTAATTGTGAGTCATCGACGGAATAGAACGAGTACCTGCTTTTGCAAAAAAACAAGCTTCGTTATGTTATTTGTCGACACATGCTTTCAATCAAAACTGTATCGATTTGACCTTCGGCGTAGTTAGTTGAAGGAGTGCGAGCACTCCAGGCGAGTGTCGAGTCGGCCCGTGCCAATCATCAGTGATAATATAATGGCTCCGGTGCAGGAAACGCAGTTATTCGCAACGAGCCGCCCGCGCATGGGGGCTTTTAATCAACACTTTATTGTTTAATGACCCCTCGTCCAAGTCTAAATTAAAAGGGTGACGGCTCAAACCCTATTGACGGAAGCGTAATATGTGCGCGGATTTGCCTGAATAATTGATGATAGATAATAGCGACGCGTCGTGTTACTAAGTCCGCTGACGCTGTTTTCTCTCGTATTATCCACAATAAATACATACTTACACGCTAGTAATTGGGCACCTATGACGTAAATTATCTAGTCCTTTTTTTTCATCATCATTTCAGCTAAATGACTCATTTACCAGATCAATCCACCTTGACTATCCTTTTTGATTTCATTTCTCTCAGAAACGACGACAGTTCGCTTCTTTATGAATATTAAAATTACATGAGACTCCTGATATGATGAAGTGTAGAAGATTAAAGGATAAGAACACATTAAAATGTTCACCAACATTTTTGCTAGTATGTTTTAGGTATCATGTATTAGGGGGCGAAGTTACCTATTACCATCAAGTGGGCAGGAATCCTAACTCCAAGCTGCTACTGAGAATTTCATAGAAAAACCTAATAACACTGCTCGGTTTGGAAATCAAACCCAGCGGTCGCACTCGACGAGGTAGTTACTTGTATTCCGTTGTAGCTATTGTAAAATAATTGTGCGTGGTGTCTACTTCTTGAACTACCTAATATTTTAAATTTATACTAGCTGACCCGGCAAACTTTGTTTTGCCACAATTATAGGGGTTGGTGGCAGAAGGGTGACAATTTAGAATTATAAGTATTTTTGGATGCCAAATCATAAAATAAATAAATAAATAAATAAAAAAAATACAAAAAATATTTCGTCAAATAAAAAGAAATCAGAAATCTGGTTTCTGATTTCTTTTTTCTTGATCCCTATCACCTAGGGGTATAAAAAAGCCTACAACCGATTCTCAGACCTACCAAATTACATACAAAATTTCATAATAATCCGTTCAGCCGTTTCAGAGGAGTTCAGCGACAAGCACCGTGACACGAGATTTTTATATATAAGAATATATTGATTGATATGATATATAAACACAGAATGTTTTAATATTATCTCAGAATTTCCACAAGACAAGCATAGTACAATGTTACACGTGTAATTAGTAAATATGAGTGCAGATTAGAGTAAGTAGCATAAGTAATGCGAGCGAGGCGGCGGCGGCGCTTGGCGTCGCGTGCGCCCCGCGTGCTTAAACGCCTCACCTGCCTACGAAAACTTTGGAGATTATCACATTTCACAAACCTATTATACTTGCTAAATATATTTATTTCGCTCCACTAATTATTCTTTACACCAACAGTAAGTACACATAAGGTATATAGCAAATGATAGACAAATGCAGCAATGTCACAAGAAAGTTGTCAGCGATTTTTTTTATAATTGTATCGCTATATTATTTTATTTAGAGCATATCCGATTATTTACAGCATCCTAACTACTTACTATAACTAATGTATCTATATAAACTGGGACTGTTATATTGATACACTTAGGTAGCCAGCCACACACCATTTGAAACCTTATTTGCTCTATTTGCTCGAGAATCTAATTGCCCAAATGCCCAAAACAACAAATTTGTATAACAGTACTTATTTTAAAGAATCTACCTTTAAAGAAAATATATACACATGTTTTACCATGAGACAACTCCATAGTTTTCTCGTATAAGTAGTATTAAAGGCATTTGATCCCTGACTTTTAATGCTTCACCCCCGGCATTAAAATTATGTGTATATTTGTATCACGCTCGCGATTGTAGGGCCTCGACAACACACACAGACTGAGGGAAACGTACACCGTTCGGCAAGGTCTTCGCCATCCACTTAATGTATTATCATGTATCAAGTTCACAACACTACATCATACAATTGATGTTTATTTCGTGCTATGAACTTTAATTCAACAAAACAACGAGTACTCAACGATCACTGTTGGTAAACATTTATATTTGATAACAAAAATAGCATTCCGCCTTCGGCGTTAATTACTCGAAACTTGATATCACTCATTAGACGAGCCCTAAATTATTGCAAAATGCTTTGCAAAATTCTTAATTATATCTCTTAAATTTCTAAGTAAAATTTTGCCTAGAGCGTCGGTCGGCAGGACAGCAAAATGATATGTTTGTAAACAACGAAAACTTTACCGTTAACCCTTAACTTTATGATTTTGCTGCATGCCTACACGGGTTTTTAAAGACTATATTTATTATTAATTATGGCCTGCAATTTAACTTTTTTATTTACAACCACAGTTATAATCGATCCATTCTCACACCTTTAGAAGTAATGAAGGTAGTTATGTACTGTTTATAGTTTTACCCATGTCATAACACGTTACGCTTCGGATGACGGAGCGAAGGAAATATTAATTACACAGTTCATAAAAGTCAAGTTAAACGCTTAGTTAATGTGTTAAAAGGAGCCCATCACCCCTCCAATTAGTTGGATAATGACGGTGTTCAAGTTATTAAATTAATAAGGGGAGGTCGGGTGAGTCGGTGTCAGGTGACTACTGCCGACTCACACGCACTAACAAAACGAAGACACATTGAAAGCCGTCGAGTACAATTCGTACAGATGTAAGGAATAACCAAGAGTTCTTTCACAAATTTTAATTTTCTAATTCACCCGCCGTAAGAGCTCTCACAGGGTAAGTAATTACTGTAAAAGGACTTAAGCATGAATGTTATGACGGTGTTTATGAAAAGTATTTCACTGCTAGAATAACGAACCAGCTGAATTTTCCTTTTAACCTCTGAATGCTTACCACACAATAAATTTGAGGGCGAAAAAGATCTATGGATTTTTGCATTTTGCAAGTTTATTTTGTTTTGTATCTCCGCCGAAATTAGAAACACGTATTTACTTACTCAGAACCTCTTTGACATGATAATAATTCGAAGGGAAGAAGTCGAATTTAATAGCAAGTTAAATGATACGTGTCCTGATTGGAAAATGTATGCTTATTCAGGTCGAGCGAGGCCCGCGCCCTCCCCAACCCTCCGCACGGCTGATTTGAAATGAATGGTAATAATGGCCGAGCATCCCGTTTGCATCGTTTTGTATGATTATTCCAGATTAATTATTTGTTGGAATTTTGCTGGCTAATTTTTCGGAACGAGATTTTTCCGCTTTGAGTGACGTTTTAATTCTAACTCGTGATGGGGAGAAGATTAAAATTTAAATATAACTGTAGCTGTATCTATGTAGGTTGAAAGATGGTGTAATAATCGACGTATTATAGAGATAATATTTTACGAAAAACTATGCTGTCTATGGTATTATATACTTACATAACTGTTAGTGATAAGATATCATTTTGTAGATATCAAATTATGTTAATAGTACAATTACATTTTGAAAGTGAAAGTGTATACGTAAAGTATATGTAAAGTCAATAATTTGATGGCATAATTGGTGCAGTGGTTAAACGTTCAGCTTCTACGCTACAGGTCATGGAATTGATTAACACCGAGATCAAGATTTTTATGACTTACAGCTACCTGTTTGTTCTGGATTCAGGTGTTTGCTAATGTGAGAACTTATGCTTGCTAACT
Organism: Craniophora ligustri; assembly: GCA_905163465.1. Taxonomy (NCBI): domain Eukaryota; kingdom Metazoa; phylum Arthropoda; class Insecta; order Lepidoptera; family Noctuidae; genus Craniophora; species Craniophora ligustri. The sequence goes on from LR990956.1 coordinate 7,986,045, forward strand.
CACTCACTATATTTATAGGAGAAAATCAAAGCATGAGGTAGATATAATTGATATGTATCAATTATTATAAGATATCTTTTTTTGGCGTTGTGACATATTTAATGCGAGTAATCTTTTATGTTAGACTTAGACATCAAGTCGTGCTATATCATACACCTGACCCTATTTGCTATCACCACTGATGCGGCTATGACCTATGCCGAGCAGTGGAATAATAATAGAACACATAATAGCTAAATCAATATATTGTAGTCAGGTAAAAAATACACAGGTATACGTGGTGTTAAACACCTAATGGATTTTCGGGGTGCATGTTCCAAAACTGTAGATATTATCATTATGTCGATCGCAGACACATCGCTATTGAATCACGTCTCAGCGCACAGCGGTCCCAAGGTCCCAATCAAATCATTGCCACCCCTTGACTCTATAATTTTCATCCATTAGACGACAGGGAAAAGCGACACCTATGTCCATCAAGTGTCACTCAATATTTTAGCCAAATCCCTTACAAAACGATAACTCACCAACCACCCCGTGCAAATAACTTATTGTGTAGTACAGAAAACTAAAAATACCTCATTAACTGAACCATTTTCTTCATTTGCCGTTTATTCTGCTTTGTTTCACATTTGACAAGTGAATCTCGCTCCTATCAAAGTATATAAGGTCCCATTTTTGTTCAGCAAGCGAGCGATGTTTGTGCTCTCCGCTGGACTCTCCCAAGGGGCCTGAGCTGGCACATTCTGACGACTGAACTAAGTAGAAAGATAGAACAGAATTAAGCCGGCCAATTATCCCGTATTGGATTTATTGGTAATCTCTGCACGAATGGGCGCGAGGGTGCGAAGCGAACCAACTTTTGATGATGCCTCCATCGGCATTATGAACAAAGTTGTTGCAATTTTTATGTAGGTGGATTTATTGTTTGCCTTCCTCTCTTGATTCGCCCTCTGTTGTGCACGGACAGATAAAACTGAGCCCAAAAGCGTTTTATTACAAATAAATCAATTTTCAATCAAAGTATGCTGGTGCGGATTAGCTGACTTATCTTCTTAATAACTTTCTTTGTCAAGATTTTGTTACTGCTTTAATCAGGGTAACGCAGTAGGATATAATGGTAAAGGTAAAAAATAATATCGTTAATATTTTAATATCCTATGCAGTCACTTGCTCATAGTGCTTTGAATACTGTGTAGCAATATTTTGGACATAAATAACATAACATACGTGATAGTATGTTATGTTATGCCTATACAGCCATATTTCGCCGGAATGTTTTAGGTCCCATGTAAAAGCTTATTGACAGTAACCGATCACGAATATAAACTCCGAGCTACAGTTATGAAAAAAGTATTTTACAATTATAATATAATACAGTTATGAAAAAAGCATTTTATTATTATTACTTATTTATTTATATTTTTTCCTATGTATTTTATTCATTTATTTCATTTAAGCTAACGCAGCATAATGCTGGGATAGAGGCCTCTTTTGGCCTCGCGCAGGGCACTTTCCGTTTGTGTTATAAGTATTGTATTTTAATGTGTTGCGAATCTAAAACAAATCATTTTCTTTCTTCTTTCTGATGAAATAATAATACTTTATTTTTCGTGATTCCATCCATCTACCATTTTCATGTTCGATGTCTTCAAACCGAGACGATGCGAATTATATCTGAATCTGAATTATGTTATGTAGAAATAAGAACACTTGTATCATACATAAGCGGGAGTTTTTACGTCAGCCGCGATGTACAAACTGTTAGCCACTACCTTCTAATCAGAAAATCTAATAAATATTATTGCAACTTCTATCATCAACTAATATCTCGATTATTGCAACTGTTTTTTATTAACCCAAAGTATCTGTAATATTCGTATAATTGACATTTGTCGATTATCTTTGGTTCGGATGGTAACAATACGCGACCATACAGACATATGTAAACTAAAATACAAAAATAAAACTACGCCTATAGCTATAGTAAAGTAGGTATGTATGTACGATTTTCTTTAAAGCACTGGTACCCTTGTCACGAAAGTGTCTGTGAATAAAATAGTATATTTTTGAGAAAAAATGTCAAAGCGTATAAAAGAAATTGATGTATCGATATAAAAGCAAAAATATGTTCAGGGAGTATTTGTAAAAAAATCTTAGTGATACGTCATAGCCGTCAGTCTCAACCATTGCCTCTTGGGTATTGCATAAAAAGTTTGCTACTCACCCCTATTTTGCGTATGTCTACGTAAAAAGACAACGAAAAATGTTAGCTTACGTAAAACTGTTGGGTATGGCCCAACATATACATAGACTGGCAGCACGATTGGTTTATTGTCTCAGCGATCAGATTCTGTACTGCGGGTTGCCAGTTTGTTTCCCACATATAACCGATATTTTATAGTCTACACAAGAAGTTGTCAGTTTTGTAACCCCCTTATTTTGAAAAACCGAAACGGTTTCTACAGTGTCGGCAACGCGCGAGGTCTTACGTCTATAGGCTGCTGTAACAGCTTATCATTAGGCGGGCCGTACGTTTGTTTGCCACTCTTGTGGTATAAAGAATACACACAAAATTACCATTCCTAATAGAGACTTTTGTTATTTTGCCACAAATACCCACAGCACATGTTTGCTTACATTCTCAAACGTGATATCCGTACACATATCAGAATGAATATTTAATAAGCAAGAGGATGTTATTTCCCTAATGCGGCCATTACCAAAATATATTGATAATTATCAGCACACTTCGTAAATATTTATTATTCGTAGAGAAATTTATGAATGCCACTTTGTTTATAAAAAAAAACGCGTCTTACCTTGAAGCGTTTAACATCTATTGACGTATTTGTTATCAAACGTACCCTTTGCATTCCCTTACTTGGAGATCTTAATTTTGTAGGTACTTTTTTTGGAAGATAAAACCAATACAATTGTTGAGCATAATAATATGTATCTGTTTATTTCAATGAAACAGTTAAAATTCCTCACTTTAGCTTTCCGTCCTCTTAACCTTCTTCTTAGGTGAATTCATGACTATTTTGTTTCTTCCTCCTCGTTTGTTTCCTCCTCGTTTGTTTCCTCCTCGTTTGTTTCCTCCTCGTTTGTTTCCTCCTCGTTTGTTTCCTCCTCGTTTGTTTCCTCCTCGTTTGTTTCCTCCTCGGTAGTTGTTTCCTCCTCGGTAGTTTTTTCCTCCTCATTAGATTCTTCCTCCTCATGAGATTCTTCCTCTCCATTAGATTCTTCCTCTTCATTAGATTCTTCCTCCTCAGTAGTTTCTTCCTCTTCATTAGATTCTTCCTCTTCAACAGTTTCTTCGGGGTTATGATCTTCGTCGCCGTTGGCTATCTCACTAGTATGCTCTACATTTGAATTCGGGTCCAATGTTGTTTTTACTGATGCCATACCATCAGTAGAGCTATTACTTTTTTCCTTAGTCTTATTGACATTTTTATTTAATGTATTTAAATAACCGATAGGTATATATTCACCTCCTATTAGTTTCAAACCATGTGGATTGGGACCTGCTGCCCATGCGGGTAAAGAAGTAGTTGGTAGGATCCAGGGGTATGATACACTACTATGCTTAGCTTTCATTCTGTTTTTGTAACAAGTACATTTACATTGTCGATTTGAATAAGCAATTTGATATTTTAGCTTAAGACATTCAAGAATACATACGTAAGCCTTTTCAAAACTAGGACACTGCGCCGTTTGATGGTGGCCATAACGTAACATTGTAGTTTTGTTGATATCTGCAACCCATTGAGATTTTATATTTAAACCAGGAAACTATAGTATACTAACCACTAGATAAAAGATTTCATATATACATAATTATTCATGATTGGAGAAATTGCCCGCAGCTCAACTGAAACTAGAACTACGACTAAACATAAAAGACAAGAGATGAGTATAAAGAACTAAGTATGCTATGACTTTACCTTATTGATATAATAGGTTTCTTAAAGTAAAATGTCACATACTCAACTTACATCACTAAACAATAAATCTCAAAAAAATCCTTAACTAAGACCTTTCTACAGTGGAGTTATGAAACCTTCTGACCTGTGGTAGCCTAGCGATGTGACCAGTGGACTGAGATGTCAGAGGTCACGAGTCCAAACCCAAGGCACGCACCACTGACTCTTCGGAAGTTATGTGCGTATTTATCACATGCTCAAACGGTGAAGGAAAATATCGTGAGGAAACCTGCACCTTCAGAGATTTTCTCGGTGGCAAGCTGCCAACCCGCAGTAGGCTAGCGTGGTGGACTATAGCCTAATCTCTCAAAGTTAGAGAAGACCCGTGCCCAGCAGTGGGACAATGATGGGTTGATGATGATGAAACCTTCAACTTTAAAGCGGGAAATAAGTTAGGGGTGTAGTAAATCTGCAGTTCTAGTTCAAATAAACATACGTACTCTCAACAACAGTTTCATTGAAAATTGGAAGCGTAACTGAAACAAATTGATAATATTAAATAATTTCTAATCATGCGGTTCTGTTTGTGCGGGTCTGGACGTGAAAGTTGGATTTTGCTGAAGTTGTGTTGGAACTCGGACATTACAACCCCTGGTTAGGACACTGGTTATGGTCTGCAAACTTATATAATGTGATAAAGTCGATTTCTTCAAGCCCCTATTGCCTGTCGTCGTAGTCTTATTGCGTCGTGTCATGTTATGTGTGAACTAAATATTTTAGTATGAATTAAAATACCCCTAAGCTGATACATCACTTGGCCTTCAATACGCAGGCACTATTTAATCATGTGAGCTCATGTATACTTACTATTTTCCTCGGATTCCTCTGCAAAGGCCATAGCACATTGAATTAAAATAAAAAATATCAAAAGTACTCTCTCCATATCTACGTCACTTAAATATGATATCTAGATGAAAAATATTTTTATGTATTCATAATTTTTTTAATGTAGGTACTATAAAATATTCGTATTTGCATTTATAATCTAAACCTAATGTTAATGTTACCTTATCAGCATATAAGTAATTAAACATTCTTATATGCCGTTGCCGGTGATAAAAATAAATGTTTACTTTGCCTGCTTTAAAAATTAACTATTACTATTATTTTAAGAGGAAAGAAAAAAGTAGTAAGGTATTTAAGTTCCTCGGGATAAAAAATTGTATAAAAACTATTACTAACGCGTTTATATATTTTTTTTATATTGTAAACGAATAAATACACCAATAGCAATGTAGAGTTTATTTAAGATTCTAAAGTCTTTTCGTTAGATTCCAAGCAAATTTCGGTCTCCCTTGTCTTTAGACTTTTTAAATATAAATAGACTAGAAGTTTTTATTCAAAATAACCTCCTCCTTTGGAAGACGGTTAAAAAGGAGCGTCAATCTCTTTTCAATTTTAAGTCATGGCTAAAATAAGAGATCGGTTGTGTTTATTTCTATAGCATGCTCTTCACAGTAGAGCTTAGTATGGTTCTGCTGTGAAGAGCGTGCTATAAAATATATATCCATTTTTTTTTACATTTCCTTTCGGTTTGTACTCAAGGTTTTTTGTGGCTTTCATACAAAAAACCTTATAGGCTTTCAAACACTCAGATATTATTGCATATAAAATTCTAATAAAAAAAAATTAATATAAAACAAATAAACTGAGAACAAATACTATGTAGAAAGTTAGTGTTGCTTTATTTTCCACGTCGAAATTTTATTGAGATTCCTAAATCAATAATGTTGGGACATTCAAAAACTGTGGCGCCGCAGGTCAATTAGTTCCAAGTAATAAACAAAGCAAATACGTTCGTTATGAAAAGAATTCGGCTGCCGGCAAATTTCTTTTGCCACATCAATCAAAATCAAACTGATAATTAAATCATCATTTGGGTGGCCATAGAGAACTAAGTTCTGAGAAATCCGTCTCAGAGTCTCTGTCTAAAGTTGTCCCACTCCGATATCATTATCACATTCCTGATTTATTAATTAAGTCTAAGTCAATGAATGCTGAAAGGTACGCATATTAATGTGTTTTTTTCTGCTAAAATTAAGTTTAGAGAAATACCTCTGGCGATATTAGTAATAACTAATATAAAATTACGCAAAGCATAATAATGCTTTGAAACATAACGCAAAGTAATGTGGGGCAATAAAAGTAAATAACAAACTCTGGGGATTGCTACGTTTGAGTGTATTTATATATTTATTAAATACCTGGGCCTTGTTTTTTTGTTGTTAGTGGTGTGGAAACCTTCAAAAGGCAAATCTGGGGAAGAGGTTTAGGTGGGGAAGGATTTTTACCTCACTAAAACCACCCCGATGGTCTCCATCTGCGTACGAATGCTTCGGAAAATCCAAAACAATATTAACAATGGATTTATATATTACACTTGCTATTGCTCGCACCTTCGCCCGCGCAATTTAATACTAATTTCTCCTCGTCATGTCGCCCGCTAGAGGTGAATTTCCAAAAACTACGAAACACGTATGTGTTTATTTTTGCTGAGAAGTTTAAATATTAAATTACATCCTTCTTACTTTAAAAATGACGGACTTCCCATACGAACTTTCAACCTATTTCACCCTCTTAGAACGTTATTTTTAAAAAAATCCGAAATTCGTGTTTAATTATTTCTAACCCAAAATTTGAACCTATTGTACAACTATTGATCCCTAATTTTACCCCTTTAGCGGTTGATTTTCTAAAATTCCTTTCTTAGTGAATGTTTCCGTCATAAACTGTCAAATTTGTAACCCTTGTGGCTCTGCGTTGATGAATCACTATGCGTACTGCACGGTTCCAAAGGAACTTCATACCACAAACTTCAAATAGGGTTCTTATAGGGTCGGAAACACGCGAGTAATACCTATGGAGTTAGAAACGATCATAGGTTACGGTAACCGCTTACCATCAGGCGGGACGTAAGTTAGTTAGACCACCCGTCTGGTATAAAAAAATATATCAAAATCCTTAACTGTATGTTGAACTATCGGTATTTGTAATTTCATAATAATTCATATCTTCAAAACGTAATTTTGCCACGGTTACTAGGTTGGTAATCTTCAGCTTGCGGCTGACGGAATAGGAAGAAGAAACATCCACCTATTTTTGATCCTGATGTGGACATTGAGAGTCCTAAGAAGGCTGATAGATCCTTATCTTTGTCAGTCTTCTCAGAGCTATGGTCAGAGCCCCAATTGCGTACAAATGCAAAACTCCGCACTCACTACTTTTATGTGCAGAGTAGTGTATGCGGATTTTAGTCAGGAAGACGATCTCGGAGGATTTTCGTACCTTCATAAAAAGTGCATATGTATAAATATATTTCAGAAGCTGCTTAGGAACTTATGTAGTTATATAACTTGAATATTTAAAAAACCTTGAAGTCTTGTATACATATTAATGCCAGAAACGAATAATTACATTCAATTAATACAGGCGTTAAATTTTATCGAATATTAACTACTTTGGTAACTACTTAGTGATTAGTTTTTTAAACATTAATGTGCGGATAAATATACATTTTTGTACGAACTAGGAAGTTTCTCTTACATTATCGAATTTAATGTATCGGAGATAGAAATGAGAATCCACGTCGTTTTTGCACTTTTGATTACTGTTATTTTTTCATTTCACTTCAACAGCGCCGCCGCCGGTTAGTATTTTCATTTTTTTTAATAAATGCTAACAAGTAATGGAAGTCATCAGTACTGTTATGTGTATAGGTTTAAAGAGACGCCTATGCATATAATACAATTTTAGCAGGCCGATCTGAACTAATATTAGAAGGAAGAAAGATTTGTATGTTTATAACGAATAAACTCAAAAACTAGTCGACCGATTTCAAAAATTCTTTTACCGTTACAATGCTACATTATTCTTGAGTAACAAAGACTATACGTGGGATACTCAGAGAGTTCCTAAAAATCTAACTTCTATGAAAAAAATATTTTTATTAATTCTTTTTAAAGAACCTAACAAAGTTTCAGGCGACCGAAAATTTTTTCAAAAAAACATCCTGTCTTCCGCAGACACCTTTTCCACGGCCTTCTCAAACGCTGCTAGCGCGTATTCCGGCGATGAAAACTAGATCCCTTTGAGCTGATTTTTAATTTTAGGGAATAAAAACAAGTCACACGGAGTCAAATCAGGACTGTAAAGAGTGTGTCCTAAGACTCTGACTGGTGTGGAATCCAGAAAGTCCCTTGTTTTAATCGCAGAGTGCGCGGGCGCGTTGTCGTGGTGAAGAAGGACCCTGCGAAGCCCGATGTTCGGTCGCTTGTTGCTCATTGCAGAAAAACCTTCTGGCAGGCATTCTGTGCTATATTCATTCGGCGTTGATGCTGATTTGGGCTCGAAGTGGAATTGAAATTAGGTACCCCATCAAAGTGAAGAAACTAGCGATCAACATTTTTCCTGCACTCCTCGATCGCTTCACTTTCGTAGGCGTTGGTTCATATTGAAACAGCTAAACTGTCGACTGACGCTTTGATTCTGGATCGTATTGATAAATCCAGGATTCGTCACCTGTCACGATGTCGTAAACGCGCCGTGACGAGCCTGCATCAAATTTTTGTATCATATCACGGCACCAATCCACACGGGTGATCCACTTCGGTGAAGGTTGTGCTGTTCCCAGCGGGAAACTATCCTCCTTACGCGAAAGTGCTCGTGCAAAATCTTGTGAACACTTCCTGAACCAGTTAGCAGAGTATGCTGAAAGAGATTCATTCGTACGTAATTCGTCTGTTTTTACTTGAATTATTTTTTTTACTGCCAACACACTTTCTTCGGTGACAGCCGTCGTAGGACGAGTACTCCGTTGTTCATCCGCTAAAGAAAGACGACCACGTTTGAACTCGCTATATCAGAGGTAGATGGTTGCCTTTGAAGGTCCATCCATAAAAGCAATTTGAAGTCGATCAAATGACTCATCAGGTTTTAAGTCACATTTGGAATCATAAAAAATCATTGCATGAAAATGTTCTCGATGCAGATCCATTTTTTTATGAGAATAGAAAATTTGAATTGGCTCTCAAAAAAATGCGTAAGGAAATTTGAAATTGGTATTTTTAAATTTTTATTAAGAAAGAAAAATTCACCCCAGGCGGGATTCGAACCCGCGTCTTCTAGATAAGTACTCCAGACGCTCCGCCAACTGAGCCACTGAGGTATCCGCCTGATACAAAAAGATTGGTATTTTTACTTTTATATACTCGAAGTTTTCAAAATAATTACAAGTGGCCAGTGTCTTTACATACATAAAAACTTTTTGTCGCAAAACTTTCTGAGCGGCCTGATATTTATTAGTCTCTCGAATTTAATAACACGAGTGAAGCCGGGGCGGGCCGCTAGTTATAGATATACACATACGTAGAAAAAAAACGCGTATATAGAAGTCAAGACATATTTTTATCTGCTTGTCTGTGAATACCTACATAACGCAAACACTACTGCATAGAATTCAATCCAACAATGTACGAGTAGTGGTTTGATTTAAAATATATGATTTAATTTAATATATTTCATACATTAGATAGGCTACTACTTATCCACATAGTACGCGGACTAACCCACGGGCGGAAACTGGTTTATAATATTAGTGAGTAAGAGGTTGAAAATTGATACATATATGATATGTAAATTATATACAATTATGATTTATTGTTTCAGATGACCAGAAAAAATCTCGGAAACATTATGGATTGAGTTATCATACCAACTGCAAAGATTACACAAAGACTTTCATGTGTATGAGTGCATGCAAAAGCATTGGCTTTCAATTATTTAGGATGAACTTTTCTTGTAAATGTAGTTGTCATAACTTGAAAACTACGACTATATTACCTTTCTTTAAGTGGCAGACAACTAGAACTCCCAAAACGCCACCTGTAACTCGAAGTCCAGAACTGTATCACGTGGTCGGTACCCTCTCGCCTCCGACTCCGATCCCCACCGATTATGCGGATATCACAACTATTATTGACACTACACTGATCTCATCATCATTACCCAGTTGTAACGGAGGCCCTGCCAGTAATACTACTGACGATGGAAAAAAGAAGCCGGCTGACGGTGACGTTACAGATAATCCCGCGGGTACCCCTACTGACCAGAATACTAATGCTTAGTTATAAAACGTATACTTTAATATTATTTTAACCCGAAGTTTCGGAGCTTCAAGACTTCCTCTCAGTAACAACCTAAAAAGAATAAATACATTTTAAAATATAATTTTACTCAGTATCTAACTAAAAATATTGGATAAACATACCTAACAAATATTTTATTAGGGAACTGGTTCCAACAGGTAAAAATGTCATAAAGTAACATCACAGAAGGATTAAAGCACTATGAGCATTCAGATAGGTACTTTAACTTTCAAGCAAATTTTGGTATCCACATTTCCCCTATTTAATAATTAAAATATAATAGTTATACAACACGCTTTTTTAAAACACCAAAGTAAACTATATTTAAAAAAATTAAGCAGTTTGATTAATTAAAATAAAATTACAAAATCAGCCCTACGCTTTTAAATCTGTCAATAATTTTTTTTTATTAATCACACTATAGTTAATTTTAATTTATTGAAAATTACTTTTTTCTTTAACCAATTCGAAAAGGATGCTATTTTGTTTGATGTTTTATAAAAGCTTGTTTTTTTGGCTTAGTAGCGGTTTCGCCCGAATCTTCCTCGCCCGAATCGGGCGAATGTACTACTTTCAGTTTAGTGTTTTTCTTCACTATTATTTATTTTATACATTTTAGCTTGGTTATTTACAGTAGCATGTGTTATTTAAACTGAAATTGATCGTTGTTTTCTTGTACAAAAAGTCATTATTCCTGAGGATCTTAGTAATGGGATAAATTATTGCATTGTCATCGGTCCTTGATAAGTGAGCAAAATATCAAATAAATCCGTCGTTTTTAAAGGGGTGAAAATCACATTAAAAAATCCGTTACATAAATAAATAAATATTTCCGAACATTTATTACACAGCGCCATCTAACTCCGTGGTAAGCAACGAGGCTTGTGTTACGGATACTAGATGGTTGATATACTACATATATACTTCTTTTTTGGAAATACATACATATTATACATAGATACATCCATGACTCGGATACAAATGTTGATGTTCATCACACAAACATTTGTCCCTACCGAGATTCGAACCCAGGACCGATAGCACAGCAGGCAGCATAGTTACATAGCTACATATCAAGCTAATAAAAGCGTGTTAATAACAGTGTTGGTAGATCCAAACACGAGGCGTTTGGGCATATGTTGGCTATCTACCAAGTAAAAACTATACCTACGTTCCTTACTGAAGCTTCCATAAGATTCGTAAATAATATTCTCAGACCCCTGATTGGCTTTCGCGTGCGGTTCTTATGTGCTCGTGTGACACGCATGGACTGCAGATCGCAATAACGACAGATGGTGAGTTATCGACAACTGGTAAATATCATACGGGTAATTCCTGAAACAACCGTATCCCAAATGCAACCGGACTAGTACCAGCGCACCTCCCAGATCCTGAGCGATCCTCATCCTGAATAAATCGGATTGTTAATAAATTATCAAAAATAATGTGTAATTATGATAGCAATGTATCAGTATGCTTGATTTTCGTTTAATTAACGTATTTATCGACATTCTAATTATTTCTCTGCTTTTTGGCAATGTCGGATCATGACGATTGTACTCGTGGCTTTCCGCTACTCTAGAATTTACTTTTGGTTTTTACATCGCTCCGACTTAACTCGATATGTGCACTAAATATTATTGTATAATGTAAGGAGCGCATACCCGTGCGCAAGCGCAGGACACCGACCGCTCGCGGCGCAAGCGTCGTCTTCTTCAATAAGAAAAAACTGGCTGTTGTTGTGGATGCCAGTTAATACCGCGAAATTTATGACGGACATAATTTTGTCATGGGACGTCACCGATATCATCAATCAGCCTCGAACCTGATTTATAACCATTGTTATTTACCGATATTGTCAATCTTTAATCTTCATTATCATACCTAATAAGATTTTATAGTTGGAGGATCTGGTCAATGGTTCGATGTAGGCTGAGGAGAGCTGCTATTGACAGATTCTTAAGAAATTGAGACGACGACCTTGTAATTGGCTTTTGTCATTATAGGGAACCAAATATTTTATGCACTTGCATTTTGTTGCTTTCCTTACTTGTGATAGATCAGAAATGGATCGTGTATGGCAAGCTTACGGATTCTATGAAGCCAATATTACACCTGCATAATTTTTCTGTGGTTACATTATGTATTTCATGCCTTAAACCTTGACAGACGTTAGTTTGACCATATATTGCCATTTTGCAACACAATATAAGAAATATGGTCTCATTATGTTTTATTTTAGTATGATTATTTTAAAAAATAAACACGTAGGTATTTTTTACACATTAACATTGAGCGTGAGCAACAAAGACATTAAAATATTATGTACCTCTACCTCTTTGGTAAGCAAGTAATACTAGGTATGTGAATAGCAATTAAGGACCATTGGCAGCATATTAATAATCTACGACGGGCAAGTGATATAATTATGATACTCGATTTGAATAAAGTTAATATCACTCAAGTGTTGTCATCACAAAAATGTATAATGGAAAATCGATTAACCGTTTTTTTATAGCTAATAAGGTGTCATAGGTATAATATATTTCTTTGCTTACATATCATTGTTATATAACCGACTGAAGAAAAAAGGGCCGAAGATCTGTAGCGTTTACTAGGGGGGGGGGAGCCTACATCCAGCAGTGGACGAATATAGGCTGATGATGATATAAACTGAATTTATTATTTGGGTTTTAAACTACACTCCGTTAGGTCATAACTATTTATATTGGTTGACTATTTTACTTATGAATTCATTTTGGCACAAAGTCTTATTATATTTCAATCCTGGCAACATTTTGCCAGTTAGTTCCCAGTAATCCGGATACGCACGCACAATTGCAGTATTTTCGTGTAAATTACTATAAGTATTTAGCCAAACCTATATTCACTGGAACTAGAGGCCAAGATACAGAAGAAAATCTTTGTGTCAGTTCTTCCGCCCGTCTTTAAAAACTGTTATAAACTTGAGTTATCTATGTATAACAGAGCAATAAAATAGGCATCGAACAGAAAAGACGGCCCGTCGACGGAGAGTAAAGGTGGTAGGTCCCCTTGGCTTACGCCAACTACGGTACAAATTGCGATATTAAGCACAAGGCGTGATGAAAAAACACTAGCTGAATATAAATTAGGCAGGAGGAGCGCCATAATCAATATAAACGATACTAAAGAAGATTAGAACAATCCTGTAACAAAACAAATTTTACATGATCGTAAGAACACGGGGAACGACGGTAAACGCTTTTATTTTCGAGTTATTTGTTAATAAAATAACTTTATAAATTGCAATTAATTACACTGTAAGTATCAAGATGATTAAAAATTTGTTGTCATATGAATCCTACGCAATCCTGCTGTGTTAAAAATTAAGGTTAAGTTTCTTAAAGTAAAGCTGAAACAAAATGACCATTTTAAACCCATAGATATTTTCATCGATCATATTATATTCAAGCAAAATACCTACGTATATTTATGGTAGAGGTGGATTTTGTAATCATAGCTGGGTTATTTTGAGGCTTTTTGTTAATTTGTATACATCGGTATCGCTATAATTATGTTTCACGTCATAAAATCATATCTAACTGGTTTTATTAATAATTATCCTGAGTCAATAGGCCTGTCCTACTTGACGATACATATTTTAATGTCACGGTTCTTTGGTTCAGAAGCTACGTCGCTAGAGGTCAACATTTGTATATGTAGGTGTTAATGTGTTGATTAAAGTCGAAAGTAAAATGGTGCGGCTTATCCCTAGTATGGTATTGTAAATTAAGTTTACGTAGATAAGTATTAGTAAGATTTTTATAAAGAAACTATAGTTGTTAAAGTATTTCACTCGAGAAGAATGAAGTTGAAATAAAGTGTTACATTTAAATCAATGAATAACAACGGGCGTATCCTCTTTAGGCTTTCACTTCGCACGCAAAAGCAAAGCGGTCCTAAAAAATCGTGTAAAAAATGCAAAGACGAAATTGAATTTGATTCCGATACATAAATTTTACTTAGACTATTTGTCTCTCTCGGATCAAGCGGGGAAATAAACGAATGTTAATTAAATTTGTTTGTTCGGAACAAAGTCGCCAACTGCTCTTTAATTGTTTGTTTTCTCATTTTCCGGCTGTACATTACATAAGCCATAAAACTTATTTGTTTTAATACAGGTACTCTATGTACTTCAATGTCTATTCATCTAAAACTACTTTTTTTTTTATTTTATCGCGGATATTTTTTAAATCCGGACGTTACGATCCTGTACAGTATCCATGGTAGCGGTCAGTATTATATAATATAACATTTATAGTTGATTTAATTAGAAGAGACTAGCACTGATAACTAGAATTCAGGCATTGCCTAGCCAAATACCGGTTGATTTATTACTTAATATAATTTGTCAATTTATTGGTAGCATCTCTAAATTTAAGGAAAATGATTTTATTACTAGCTGATATTATTACTGCCTTTTACCCGCTTTTTTTTATATAGGAACTTTGTAGCTTGCGTAATAATATAGCTACCTATAGCCACATAAAGGGGTCCTTTATTTGTAACATAAGTCTCAGTTTAAACATAAGATCAATCTCATGATGAAGACCATTGGGAGACTATCAGATTAATTTTTCTACTTATCCTAACCCCATTAAACTAAATTACAGAAGTAAATAAATTATTTGAGGATTTTTGGTCCTTCGACACAGATCTATCATCATAATAGTCGCTAACTATTTACACGTTTATTACCGATGATATTACCGTTAAACAAATTATAATTAAGACACCTAAGAATAAATTCCATAATTGAATTATACTATTGGTCGAATTTAATGCCTTTACTAACTGGTATATATTTAAAGACAGGTATGTATTTGTTTATCAACGTCTACATACTTTGATTTTTTCGAACTATAGTTACCTACATACTTAAACAGAACAAGTTTAGTTTTTCCAATCAGAATAACAATAAGTGATCGAGTCGGTTTCCGTAAGGGTATTTGTCTAGAAACGGCTCGTAATAAAATCTTATAATAGTAACTATACAAGCGGAGCAATACAATGCATCGTAATGAATGACTTTCGAAATGAGTTAAAACAACAGATATAACGTTTTTTATGCTTGTTATGTTTACATAAAGATTCTTTGTGTGGGGTGTTTTACGGTTTTCTGTTCAACTGATTTGTATACGAATGAAAATAGATTATAGCCAGTTTTTCCCGTTATTAGTAGCTATAAATCATTGTACATCCGTAGTGACTGATCCTTTAAATAAGATCTGAAGCAAACCAAGAACATCGATTGTTTTAATAAAGTTAAGGTATCGAACTTGCTTGTAAGAACGTGTGTTTATGTAATATAAATATGGAATATAGCCTGATGACAACAAATCGTAGGTATGTATATGTCTCAAGCCGAACGTACCAATCTAACTTAATGCTCTGAATTCAAATCTTCCGTATCGCATTAATCCGGCTGAGGGTCGGGCCGTAATAAATTCCGTATTATACGCACGACACGCGTATTAAAATAAACATATAAACATGTTACACCCTCGCTATGTGTGCACACCAGCAGGCTACCATGGCATTTAGCCTAAATTTATTATTAATTACAATAAATAACGAAAAGTTATACAATATTTTTTTTTTACAAATAATTGAGTATTCAAAGAAAATATAGACACAATTTTTTTGAGCCAGTGTCTGCCGATAACCCATCAAATCATTAATGAAAATATATTCCTATATATTATATTAACAACACAGGTAAATACTTCATAAGTTATGGATTGTGAACAAATTTTAAATGTCAAATAGCTTTGGCCCGTCCGCGTAGAAATTTCTTCTCCCATTTTCGCCCTCTTAGAGCATGATTTCTTGAATAAAATCTATCCTATATATTTCCCTGGGACACAAACTAGTTTCATACAAAATTTTATATAAATCGGTTGAGTAGTTTAAGTGTGAAGAGATAACAAACATACTTTCGCATTTATAATATTTTTTTGGCTATAATATAATGTAAGGAGCCTGCGGGTGTACACAGTGAGATGGCATTTTATTATAACAATAGACGCAGCTCCCAGAGGCCGGGTCCCGGCGGAGCGGCGCAGCCCTACTCTAGGGTGCAAGTGTATAATCTACATGACACATTGTCGCCAAATGCACTCACTTTCTTTCGCTACATCAATTATCTCGCAACTATGGTAAATCAATTTTTCTATCTGTCACATAGAATACGTTCAGTTGCATAATATTTGTATATTATTAGTTTAAATTGTCTTTTATTTTATTTAACCTTAATTAGAACGGCGTGAATTTATGTATTTTCCAGGTTTGTGAAGCTCACAATATATATGCTTATTTACTACTTATTAGATTAGGACTAAGAACTTTTAGTAGGCGAGCTTTTACCGAATAAAACCTATTATATTTTGGTTTAACCCTGCAAATCTGCATCTTCACCATACTCTTCTTGTAGTGTATAAATCTCTATCTTGTAATGTAGATATTTGCCTTTCTAAATTAGTTGTATCTAATTATTTCCAGCTGACGATGGCTTGTACCTACACTGTCGTTCGCAACTCCTTGTATTGCTTGCGCATTTTAAAATCTGTCCACAGATAATCACATAATAAGAGATTCTGAAAGATCATCCTTCTGTTTGTATGCCGATTAACTCATAGTAAATTGATGGTAGAGTTAATCAGGTAGTACCTACCTACCTACATATATCTTTATTCTCCTTACATCTCTATCAGCAGCTGTGACCTCATCAGTTTCATCCATAGTACCATCCATGTAGCCAAGGGTAGGAAAGGTACCTTATAAATATAACTAACTAACAGACCTGAAACAACAAAACGTTCTAAATAACCCCGCCCACTTCTCTAAGAACCGTTTAATTCAGAGAATTCCCAAATCGCGCTTATAATTTATAATAACAGGGAGGTCCCTTAACGAAAAGACCGTTTTGTAGATAGGTATCTATCAAATTACGCCACCTTCCCCTTTGCAGGCGCCCATTGTTGTCTAACACGGAAAATATTCATTTGAATATTTACTTAACATGGATAATATTTTAATCTTCCCCTTTGAATTATACATTTTCCAACGGAGACAATTTCACGCCATTACGGAGAAACGTTGTAACTCCAGCGTTTTGTACAGACAATTATCTTTCCCCTGTCGCAACAAAAATCATGATTTAAGGTTTAAATTCATTTGCCAGATGTAGCAATATCAATTTAACAAGATATTCCTTTTGTTAATATTCGCACACGCTTTATCAAATTCTCTAGCGGGGGTGACAATAAGTCGCTGTAAGTACTCTCTCTGACATATGAATAAAAGCTTTCATTTCACTCTTAGCTCTTTGGAGTGTGATATAAGTAGATAAGTAAATATGTAATTATATTAGTGTATTTGCTGCAAAGAAGATTACGGAGGCAAAGCGGAATGAAGAAGATGAAAGGTACACGATCGTTGAAGAAATTACGACAAATTCTACCAAAATACGTAGGTATCTATTAATTTAATAGATTAATGATTGCTTAAGAGACTTCTACAGATGCCTACGCTTTCAAGTTATCAGTATTAAATTTTCACTTTCGTTTGATAAAAACAAAGCGTTTTTATTTAAATTAATTTGCAATCAATTTGACAAATGTAATCTGATTTATTGTCCAGACGCAAGCGCACGCCTAGCGGCACCGCTGCAGTGTCAAATTATATCATAACTCCATTGTAAAAACTGTTAACTGGCTTGGAGAATCCCGCGCCCTCCGCGCAAAAAAATATGTGGCGCGGGGTCCTGCCCTCGCCTGTTTAATAACATAATAGCACAATTCCCTCGCCGCATGATTCAATTTGGATTTCCTCCAGCCTCCCCCGTGTAGTCTAAAAAATGACAACTTCATTATATTGTTCGCGTTCCTTAGGGCGACTTGTTTGCCAGAAGGATTATAATGATTAATTCCGTAAAATATTAATACACATCACACCCGCGCTGCACAATGCAGTCTTTTTAAACGGCTTATTGAAATTATAGCACAAGTGCGCTTTTGTTCACGGCTATTTGTCGCTTAGTTGTATCTGTGTATACTTATAGATAAATAGAGTCAGATAAAGTAATTTTTTTTTGGAAAAAAAACTCTAATTAATTATTTGTTTCTTTCTTGAAATATTTAAGATCCCCGAGAAGATAGTCAAAATGTATGAAGTATGTGCTGCAAAGTAGCAAGTATCTTTATTGCATGGCCAGTTGTCTTCCGGGCCTTTGTCTGCGCTGAATAAAAACTTCATCTCTCTCCCCGAGGAATTTAATTTGGAGTAATGGAAGTGTTATATTGACTTATCAGGCCAGAACCTCCCCTCGCGCTGTTACAGTTATTAAAATGGAGAAATTTATTATTAGCATTTCTACGTTCCACTATTTACATTTTAATTTTATTTGTTCTGTGATTCCATTAGTCACGACTTAATGCGTTAATTCAATAAAGCTACCAACTCATAAAACTATGGCGAACATTTCAAGCAACATTCAATGTGAGCTGTAATTAATCAAACAGGACGTTCTTAGGGATCACCATTTTTATGCCGTTGTTTTTTTTACATAAATAATTCAAACAATATCAAGCAGAAATATGCTAGCTAAAATAAATCTCATTTTTATAATAAAAATAGAATAAGGAAAAATAATTTTACTAAAAAAATACCGTACGTTTTTGTATTTTTTAAATAGTTTTTTAATAAACATAAATAAATTTACTGTTACCCAAACACACAAATTAAAACTAACAGACCTAAAAATCAATTACTTGTATAACCTATCCTGGTTAGGTTAGGTTAGGTTAATACATCCTTTATGTATATGTACGTCCTTTAGTCTGAATTAAAGAGGGGATAATTTTAAAATTCGTGTAAGCAGAAGCGCACTTGCACTGCGACCCTGAGTGTATCATTTATAGACCTTTTGTCGCCGAAATTATATTTACAAAAGTGAGCAGACAATTTCACGGTCTCTTCCCCGCTCCCCTACCCTGCGGACAGTAATCAACGACACGTTGGTTATAATATAGATACGACTATCAACATTGAATCATATGAATTATTGCAAGCCTCCTTCCTACTCAAAACAGATTCCTAAATTTTCCGATAAGGATATTAGGTAGTATTCTTTATTAAGTCATTTACTTGGGATGGTTTTAATAAAAATTTCAAGTAACACTTGATGTAAAATTCATTTAAAAGTATTAAATAACAAAAAACATCAACTTAAATTAGCGCTCTAAATTGGCTCTCGCTAATTTTGATCAACTTAAAACAGGAATGTCCTCACGTTGCTCGCAATTTACCCCTCGACCAATAAAAGGGTGAGCACACATGAGCGTGAAAGATTGTCCACATGTTCGTCGGGACCCCACGGCGTGATGAGCCCAGCACCGATCTCCTCCCGACCAGCTTATCTCCACCTCATCAAATTATATAATCTTCGCGCCTGTCCTTTCACTAACACGTTCAATGTATCACGCTGATTTTGAGTCGTTATCACAGTTTGTGTATCGATATTTTCAACTTCCGACTTTTGAAATATCGAGAAATCTTTCTCTCTTTCTCTTTTATGAAGGAAGGAGAAAGTACAATGTACATTCAAACTCGTGTGTTTTTTCTCTTTCCACTGCAACTCAGGTCAGACAGTATCTACAATTATTATGAAGAAACAAATTATCCTAAAACCTAATGATAAATGATGTTTCATATACCTAATCAGATATACCTAACGTTCTCTCATCTTATCTCTGTCTCTCTCTCATGTTAGGTATATATTTGTTACACAACATATGATGATTGTGAACTCTTAACTAAAAATTATTACTAAACATTAACTCGCATGAGATCAATGGAGCCTACATCTATAGGAGCCACGTGACCTTTTCCTGATATTGACAACCAAATAAATTGTGAAATCAAAGTTCGGTACGTACGTAGAAATGTTTCGACAGGGGCGGACCTACCATGAGCAGCAGACATGATCGTGCGGAAACGGAAGTAGTGACAGTCGCCGAGAGGAAACGATGCATGGCGCCGGACGTGCCCACTTCCTGTGCGCATTGCCTACACTTATCCCAGCGGGGTGCGAAAAAATTACCCCCCAATAATGTCATAATATACAACATATTTTATCTTCAGTTTTCCTGTATACTTATCGAGAAGATACACGGAGATAAACAAAATATATGAGATATATTTCTACAAGTAAAAAGCTACCTACACTACTATGTCGATTCTTTTTCGCTAGTACATGGCCTAAATAAAATAATTGCAAAATTATACACACAACACATTTTATTTGTAGGTATTTCAACAAACACTCGGTCCCCAATAAAATTACCATCAATAATAACAACACCATCAGCACCATCAATTCTATAAAACTCATTGCGGTTTTTACCCAATTTTATGATAACCATCTGAACAATGATTGATAACAGATCTAATAATTGTAACTGACATAAAAACCACAAAATCGTTCTTGTTGGAAATTATCAAGAAAGCAATTTCCAAAACCGAATCGTTTGTTCATCGCGTGTTCTCGAAATTAATTTATTTTCATGTTGATTTATTTTTAGGGTTCTTAACTGTGATATATGTAAACAGATAAACCCTTCGGGATTATAGTCAAAATAAACTGGCCGTAATGTGATTCGAAATTCAATTAAAATATTTATGTCAGTTCATTCCTGTTTACTGTTAGTAAATTAATTTTGTTTTTCATCTTTCATCTCAGCATAAGTAAATAAAATTATTTATTATTGTTAATTAGTTTTGTAATAAATTTTAGTAATTACTTTATTTCGAAGTAAAAATATTTAAATCTTATTTAACAGGCTAAAATTAATTGTGAGTTTTCAAAGTACTTCAATAATTATGATATTATTTAACATATTGTCTTTTGCAGAAAAATCTTTAATGCACCTAAAATAAATCATAACTGAGAGAGTAGTTTATAAAATTCGAAAATCTTTTAATCTGACTAACAACTACCGATGCACAAGTCTAGAAAGCAGAGATTTGGAACACGTGTCGGGTTTACGTATTTCATAATGTACAGATATGCTAAAACTAATTTTTTTAGAAATTTAAAATTTAACGAAATAAATGGAGGATCGCCTGTCATATGTTATTTATTTAAATTATCATTTTAAAAATCGGCCGCCTTTTTTAGCTACGGAACCATAGAATGTTTGGGGCTAAACTATCGATTGTATTTTTTTCTACGAAGGTGGGTTAGAGTTATATAAACGACTCCTGTAATGAGTTCCTCCATCTTGTCTAGTGGCTGGTGACATGAGCAAACATTATTAAAACTAGATTACGCTAGTCTTTGATAATATCAGCGAAATGTAGTTTCCTCACATTTATCGTTTCATAAATTTACGTTTTCTTAGACCTTATGTAAAGTATAGACAGAATCACACACAAGAGACACACGCACACACACACACACACACACATTTATTTTTACGGTTTGATTTTAGGTACCAAACTCCTTTCTTCAAAAATATGTGATTGATATTCTGTAAAAAAGTTATTATTTAAAATCATTAATATAAAAGAAGGGCGGTGCTATTTTTATTTGCTTTTTTAATTTGATAGTAAACTTTTCATTATACTTAGATTTTCTAATAAAACTACTTTTTAGGGATTTCATATCAATATAAATCAAATTTAATTGAAGCAATTAATTATTTGCAATAAATATATAACATTTTAAAAGGGAATAAAATAAAATAAATTAAAAGATTGAAAATACTTTTAATGGTTTTATACCTCGGGCTATAAACCACAGAGAGGTGCTAATTTTTGTTGCTATCCGATGCACCCATGTCAATCAAATCTCGAGAATTATTTTCGAGATATTCATAAACATTTCAAATTAATTAATAGGATAATAACAACGTAGGATTTGAATGGTTGCATACGGCCTTAGGTCCTGTGGTCAATTTTTCCAGGTCGAGCGAAGTATTAATAGGTTTTTCTATGAAATTCTTAGTAGCAGCCCGGGGTTCATGTGTCCGGAATAAGCTCACCTCCCTTTATATGGGACCTGAAAAAATACCTAAGCCTTCGAGGATATACCTAGGTGTGATGTTATATTTTATTTCATTACATTGCAAATCAATAGGAATAATTAATGCAGTATTTGATTTGTAATATTCTGATTATGTTGTAAGGTAGGTATTTAGGTGCATACATCGCCAACTGATAACTACCTATTTAACATTTATATACCTACAAAAAGACACCACAAGCCGGCTGGTATCAAAATCAAAAGGTATTTATTTCAAATAAACTTTTTCAAGCACTTTTAAAACCTTATAATTCTAGTTGCACGGTTCCAAGAAGTCGATCTTATGGAGAAGAACCGGCAAGAAACTCCATAGACACTCTTTTAAAATAATGGGTATATTGTAATACAATGTTCAGGCAATGGTGTGCGAGGTCAATGTAAAAAATGTAATGTATGTAATGTCTTAAATCGTCAATAGTCAAATATCATGTAACCAGATATAAAAAAATACCAACATTTATATAAGGAATATGTTATTGCATAGATTTGCATAAGGAACAAGCAGTGTGGCATGTAACGCCAATCTTAAAAATGTACGTAAAAACTGCTCAACGAATAGATAATGTTCCAATTTTCCGAATGCGTTTGAGACTAGTGCAGGAACACAATTATGCAATGCAATGAGCAGAACTGACGAGACTGACGGCACTGACGGACACTGCGATCGGACGGCTCGTCCGACTGACGCCGCCGTAGGGGCCCAGCTAAATAACACAAATTTTTGCGTAGCTACATGCAAAACAATACCTAGGTATGTTGCTATTTAACTTTGTTTACTTCATCTTATATATACCGGTATCTAAGATTTTAGAAAAACATGTGTGAGACAACAGGCAATCATTCTCTGAGTTACAGCTTAAACACCATCCAAAAAGTGATCATCGAATATTATTGATATAACTATCTGTTAGCGGCACATTTACACTTGCGTATAATACAGGTGCTTTAGATTATATCAAAATAGACGGTCATGCGGCTCACGACTATATTTACGTATCTACCTAGGTCGAATTAGAAGAAACATCATTACAAGCCACTATCATTATTGTTTTATTTGCAAAATTGCTCGCTCCACTTAATGCCCGGGTTCGCTATTCACACGGCTCTCCATTGGCGTGTACTTAACGACGACTCTTTGACTTGACAAGCCCCACTTCTAATGTACGTTGGTACGCAATTGTTTAGTCAATCGTAAATTATTTAAATCGTATGTTTCATTGAACAACTGTGCCTAGTACACAGGATCAATAATAATAAGGTAATCAATAAGAATAATATAGAACGGCCGACAGTCCTCTTAATGTCTAATACTCATTTTTCCGCGCAGTTCGTGATGTTATCTGTTGTCTACAAAACAAGCTTTATTTCACGCTCACCATTTCCAGTGTATATACGATGTCTTGCTAGTGTAGGGTGCACGTAATACAAAACACCATCAGTTCTTAAATATGAAGTGTCACACTTTGTGTGATCATACAGCTTATTACTAAAGTTCTATTTATGACATCGTTTTACGATTTCTTAAGAAAATCGAATAGTTACTGATGTAAAACATTTTAGCAAAAATGTCTTCTATAAAATTAGCCTTAGTATAACTAGGTAGCTTAATAGTTTTGGATAAATTATCAATACTGGCGCCGCAGGACTAGGAGGATATAGAGTTCAAATTGGCTTTTTATATTCATTGTAATGGAATTTAAATTGCTGCATGGAATAGCTTCCTTTAAACCATTCTAGACTCGTTTAAAGTTAACTCTTCTATAGTCACGACGGTTAATTATATTTATATATAATTCGTGGCAATTTGAAATCGATACCGAGAACTATAACAGCTATAACTTTCAATTTGAAGCTCAATTTATTAAATTGGCATATTTTGGTGCAGGTATTAAAGAGTGGGGTGCCGGTATGAGGGCTCGGGTGTCATGCAAGTGGCAGAAGGTAACCTCTGGCACCACAACACGTCGAGGAAAGATAACGCGGTGCACGCGCCTCGCAACCCAATGAGTTCTGAAACGGGCGAAACATTCAAATTGCAAACCGCCCGCGCCCGCCCGTATCAAATGTTGTTTTATAGCTAATTCCCAAATTCGGTTATGGCCTATAAACGATCCGCTGGAATAATTTAAATGCGAACCCGCCTGTATAATGTGCGTACTTTACCCCAAAATTAGGTATTTGTATGTGAAATGCGTTTTGAAATAGGATTCACGGACGACTTTTTTTTGCGCGTTGATTCCACGGGTAGTGAAAATTCGCTTCAATATTCAAATGGGATGAAAAAAGAAACAGATTATTTTATGGTGATAACGTTAATACGGTTTTTGGGTAGGATTCTGACGGACTTAACCCATTGTTGCGAATTTTATGTGCATCATCATCAACAATATCAACCCTAAGTCATAATGAGAGGGGTTAGGCTACATGTCGAGAAAATCTCTTAGAGATGCAGGTTTAACAAGTATAATGAAATTTTCCTTAAGCGTAAAAAAATACGCATACAATTTTAAGAAGTCAGAGGTTTCTTTGGATTAAGACTAGCAACCACGACGACCCTTGGTGTATAATATCTACTAACTAGGCTATCATTATTAGGCACCGCACATAATTTAATTAAACTTACCTCTTCTTAAGAAATGTATGAAGTGATTATTAAATAATACCTTTTGGTATGGACAATACTTTGTCAAACGCTGTGTATGATGTAGAGAGAACAGTACACGCTTCATAAAAATGCGAAAACTTTTGCAATGTAACAGCGATGAACAAGTGAAATACATTAGTGGTGGTCGAGTACCTTTCTTCAATTTAAAACCTTTTAAATATAATAAACGAGTTGCTTTTAAAGGTTTTCTCTTGTTTTCGAGTTAATTTCTGGGTGGACATTTCCGGCCATTCAATATGAGCGATTGTTTATTGAGCGAGTCCATTTTGCAAGACAATTGAGTAAATTACTTAGTTTAACGGGACTGTGTAACGTCTTAGTACACTTGTTTACTTTGTTGCTCAACGTTTATACAATTTTAAAGCATCTGATAATTTCCCTATCGTTCACTTTACATACCTAACTACGATGATCAATCAGTTAAAATATGTTTGCCACAAATAACTCCTTCATTTGCAGTATTCTAACCATAAACAAAACAACAATGTAACAGAATTTCGATCGCAAAGTTATGAAAACACATTTATACACGAACTGCAACATTAATTACATTGGTTGGGCTACAGAACACCGAGGCTGAAACCGAACAACATTAAATTATTATCAGAT
The DNA here is from genome assembly GCA_905163465.1 of Craniophora ligustri. Taxonomy (NCBI): domain Eukaryota; kingdom Metazoa; phylum Arthropoda; class Insecta; order Lepidoptera; family Noctuidae; genus Craniophora; species Craniophora ligustri. The sequence continues at coordinate 8,011,575 of LR990956.1, forward strand.
AACAGCGGACGAGTGATATCACTGTACAAATTCTATTTGCCGGATTATTAGACACATTATCCGTATACATTCAACGATCGGTATAACGGTGTCCTAATGGACGAAATTTAATCACGACAAATCGAATGCCACCTATTTATGAAGTCGAATGACTAAACAGCTTTTTAATACGATTCACACGTTAGCAGTTATAGTTAGTTAAGTTTTTGTATCGACACATTTCACGGTGAGATGTATTGAACTCTTATTATATTAAATGTGATGCCACATACCGGCCACTGATGGGATCTATTATTGTTGATCCACGGATGAATATTCAATCATCACGCTACTTCACTTCCACTTGATGGATTTTGTGTGGTCATAAAAAACACAACATTAGTAACACTATTTAGCGCTTATAACATTTTTTAAATTGGATCGTACAAACATCGGTAACATAGCAGAATTCTTTGTGTCCATTAATCGGCAGTTACGATGTAGACCATTGCTTCGCCTTTCTTTAAACAAAAGACTTTGAAAACAATGTGATTGTACTTACTACTGAAACAAAAGAAAAGAAACTTAAAGAATAATCACAGAACGAAAGCACCTTAATTACAAGGCGCCTTTGACTAATCTGTACAAAACACAGAAAATCAATGTATCTGTAGAGTAGCCGGTACCTTCCACACAGATAGAATGAGTGCAAAGTGCATACAAAATCGTGATGTGGCCTTTTAATCGGTTTCACGTTCGTTCCCGCGTTAGTTTTTGTATTCGAATTTCACTTGCCAATCTGCGGGCTTACTGTCCGACCGGGACTCCTCGCCTTTCAAACGTATGAAAATATGCCATCGGTCACTCGCATAGAATTCACTTCTGAAGATATGTTAGGTGGCTCGGTCACGGCAAATGCTGCAGTAATAAGATAAAGAGGCGGACCCATTTTGTTTTGCAGCAAGCTCACTTCAATTTACGCGGCCCGGTGGCCATTAGCATAAGTCCGACCGAAGCGTGATGTGCGCGCGATTCGCCGTCGGTCGGCGTGACGCCGCGCAGGCGCGGTGCCCGAGCAGCGCCGCCGACGGTGTAATTGCGGCCGCGCGACACATTTGTTTACTATTGTAAGCCGTGAAGATGCCATCGCTTGCGACACTCCCGCCGACTCCTTCAAATTAGCTCGCTAAACGCTTCCACTTACTTTATTTTTTCGTTACTTGACTAGATATATCCTGTTTTTTTATCAACTTAAGCGAATTCTATTTGTATGTCAAGCTAAATATTTTATGCAAATAGTTTAGCCATGTTAATTATAGCGATCTATGTAAATATTTAGACATTTTACATCTAGAATTAATTTACATAGGAATTTCTTAAGTTGGTAGTGAATATGGTAACAGACACATATCAAAACCCAACTGCGATTGTAGATAATTACACTTATACGAACATGGCCGATTCATGTCCTAATAAAATACATTGACAAGTATCTGCTGCCTTAGAGATTAATCTAATAAACTCAGTGAGTGACGCAAATCATAAACTGTGAATAGTGGTCGGTCTAGTTATTTACTTGTTATATGGTAGTGGCAGCTCGCGATGTGTGCATGTACACAGCCTCTAGGTGCGTTTCTACCTTTTTTCTATCAATTCAAGGTAAATATTTGAACGTAATCGTACTCACTGCTAGTTTGTTTCTGCAAGTGTACCGCAACATTAACTATTCTCAGTTTCACCGGATGAGCATCTAGTTAGACTTGCATAGCGCTGGGTATGGTAATTGAAATGCCTAATATATATGTCATAACTTTTTCCAACAGTAGCAAGGTACTGCTTACGTTACAGAGAAACGTATGAGACGTTTCATAAAATTTGTAAAATTTCGGTTGGCCCGGGATGGCTCTTTGGAGGAGACGTACGTTCAGCAGTGGACGACAATAGACTAACATAAATAATGGGTAAGCTTGGCAAATAGAAGTTTATTATATAGATTAAAGCTAGATTTTGAATTCGAATCTGAGGCACACGCTTCTGCCCCCTGCATGGCATGTGTAAGATTTTGTTTGCTGCGGTGGGCGTATGATACCTATTTTTCACACTGCACAAGCCTTCCGCGTAGACCGTGTTTGACTGGCCTACTCTTCTAAACTTGACAAGGAATTCTTGCCCAGCAGTGGGACAGAAAATGGGTCGATGATGAGGTAAAACCAGTTATTATCTATATCACCTTAATAGTCTAGTAAAATAAGTACTCGCTTAAGGCGCAAACTACGAACATAGTTGCGTTAATATTGATTTATACCTCTCCATTCTCGATACCTAGAGTCATTTGTACGATGTGTTATACCTCTTAAGGTGTGGCAGCCTGTCTAGGGTTAACGTCAATCATTAGTAGACACCAATTATAAGTACCTAAGTACTTATAGATATAAAAATGTCATGTTGACAATAACATTGTTCATTTTATGTACAGGTGCGCCGCCGCCGCCTCATATTTTGTTCGTTAGAGTAATAATTGTTTTCGATACGTTTACGAAAGGAAACTAAACCGGGAGGGTGTAGCAAAGTAATTTATTTTTAAAACGTATAGTGAAATAAAATTAATGGAGCTGTTGCGGACATACTTTGAAGTTATTTCTTAAACTTTACAAAGGATGACGATAGTAACCGTTTTATTGACTGACTTTGAAACATGATTAACATCAGCTTGGAAATTGCTTTTTAGCGATAAGACCTCCAATTATACTTTTACTATCCGTATATTCCATACGTTGTCCATTGGTGTACAATAAAGAATATTTTATCTCTATCAGCTTAAGTATCAAATTAGTTTTGAAACGAAAAGCCATCAGAAAATCAATACAACTATATGTAAATAAATTACAAGAAGAAGATGACACTTTTAAATTGTTCTAAGTGTAGAGTATGGACCCAACCATAACTTTTTCTGGAGTCACAGGTTAGAAAAAAACTTTTAATTTTATAAAATTAAACTAAAATTAAATTGGTAAGTGAATACAATGAGTTGTCGTTGGACAGCCCTGCGGGCACGGTGACGTGGAGAGTAGCAGCGCACGCGCTCACTTGCGAGCCATCATTAGAATGTAGCATCTCGAGCGATTTTCCTACTTTAGATACGGTAATGGTCGTAAAAACAACCACTAAGGAAAAACGTACCGCATAAAAATATTGTATCCTTACTGCCTATAAGCCATAGCCATTTCTGAAAATCATACGGAGCGAATAGCAAAAGCAAGTCGGTGCACATATTTTGCCATACAGAGCCGCAGTTGACGAATGCAAGGAGGATTTTAATGCTTCTAATGTGATTCTCGCAATATACACTTATGTACCGCTTATGCTTGCATAAATAACTTGTTTATTTTAATACTTAACGTTAAATTACTGCAAGTTGGGATGTAGGTAGGGACGTAGTTTCATTTGGATTCACGCGACAAGTGTACATGTGTGTCACCAACAATTAATTAGTTAATCAGGCCAATTTCAAATACACCTAGGTACATATTTATTTATTTTGGAATTTGTTGGTAGATACCTAGTTACATAAGTTCATTTACAGGACAGAAAGGTGAATATAAACATAAGTCAATCTCACCCAATAAAAAATATTCAATATTTATTAAGAACATTATAACATCTTGTACGTCCTCTTCATTAATAAAAAACGATGTACTGATACCTAGTGTCTATTTGTAACGGTGTAACTAGATAAATAAATCTCATTATAGCTGATAGCGTTTTTGTAAGACCCGGAACATCATAGTAATATGCTACAAAAATAGAAAATGAATATGATTTTGACGTTGAATACCAGTTATCGCCGTTATATGATGTCCCGTTTACTGACAGCCACATCGGATGCAAGAAAAACGACAAAAAGTCGTATTTCGAAGTACCGCCAAATCGGGATAGGATCATTAGATCGATACCATAACCGACACATCCTGAATAGGTAGGTGGTGAAGCGTGCCTACTGCGGCGCGCGTCTCTCACCAGCTATGCGCAATTTTTGTTCATTCATCTTCTGCCTTAACCCACTTGATATATTTTTTTCGGCCGCATACAAAAGCTAGTCGCTCTTGTGTCACGCTGTCAAGACTAAGCACATATGTGGCACAAAATACACGAACGTGAAAACTTCCCTTGGATAGATGATAATGGGCTGTAATGGCTTCACCATATACGACATATTCAAGCATTTCGCTTTTTTAGTACTACACCGAGAGGCAAGCGTCTTTGTTTAAGAAAATTGCGGTAATAGTGCCGTTCCACAAGAAAGTGTCGAAGCTTTTACTTACAATTAACACATTAGCGACATATCAATTACATTACTTGCAACGTGCTCACATGATTAAAAGTCTTTGTATTAAAGTCACGGCGGACGATATCCATTTGTTGACAGTCAAACATGTGTCAGTTGTTAAAAACTAAAATAATAATTAGTTGAAATGAAGAAGTGGCGTGAGAACGTGCAGGGTGGGCGGTGCGGGCGGCGCGGCCGGTGGTGGTCGGCATACAAATTGAAACTGTCAGATCGGCCGATCGCTGGCCGCCGCAGCACCGCACCACCGCCGTACTCTCACGGAAGCGATTACCCTACCTTAGACAATGACCGACAAGACATGCATCTATTATCGTTTTTAAATTTGAAACTGAATGGTTGCCCTTTGTTAATCGCTCAATATAAAAGATCCAAAATGTTTAAAATGCACGCCGAGTATATCAACGAGAACCTCTTCGTCTTCTAATTGGAAAATTTTAACATTAATCGTTTATTAAACCTCTAATGCTTACCCAACAGACCACCCCGTCAAATAACAAGCCCAATCAAATATATGTGTACATTCGAAAATCTCTATATTATTACATCGGATTATTAAAATTTTAGTCTAATTTCTCTTAAGTAAGAGAGAGAGAGATGCCTTCTCGGCAGTAAGACAATAAATGGATTGATGATTACGGATAAATTCGGCCTTGTGAATCTAAATAGGGAACTCTACTAAATCTGAATCAAAACTGTATGTGGAGAAAATAATGTGTGAATTAGGTACCATTAATTCTATTATTACGTTTGATGGGATTAAGGTAGTCTTTTTGAGTTTTTAAAGTGAAATTATTACCTACAGCTTCGAAGCTTTTAAAGGGGGTGCACAATCAAAATATCATTTGATATTCTGTCAACAATAAGTGCAATATTTGGGTGCAATGTTCGCGGTGTCGTGTGGCGCGCGTCGCCTCTCCCGCGACAAACAAATGACGTACATCGTAATGTACTCGCGCACCCCCGAGCAAAGCTAAACCCTATGCAAAATAAAACACTCGATTGACATCTCTTTGAAATTTATTAAATATTCAGGCGGCTTAAACTTTAAATCGGGGGTTAAACGCTCAAGTGAAAGGATTACATTACGTTATAAAATGTCGTTGGTTTAAGCTGAAATCTAAGAATGTATATGATGTTTTTTTTACAAATAGCTTCTGATGTATACACGGACAATTCTTGGGTGATTTTTTTTTCTGGTGCCATGAAACAGAGCTAACAAACATGAACTGGGCACAAGTCTAAAGAACGAAAGAACTATTGAGAACTTAATAGAAAAATAAGATAACACAACATTTGTTAGGAACTTCATGTCCTACCAGACCACTATAGAACTATGAATTAGTTACAGTTATATTATATTACTCATAATTTTGAAAATCACCTTGAACATGGCATATTTTCATATATTAACGCATTACTCTCTGATACAACTCTTATTTAAATCAACAGGATTTAGTTCTAGCCATCATAGAGCCACCTTTAAATTTCAAATTGATAAATAGGATCATAAAATGTAGTTCCCTTTACATTAAAAAAGCTGGGACTTAAAAATCGATTGGACTTATACTGAGGTACAACCTCGTACCATATCCTATTTTAATGTAGGTAGTAAAATTACTAAAACGAACAACCACATGAATTTGTTAAAACATTTTGCAAAACTTTATTAAAAATGGCGAATTTATCTGTTTATGATGATTAGGTGGCGGGTGGTTGCCGGGCAACGGGGCAGTGGTGGCAGTGGTCAGCTGGGGAGGGCACGTTCCTCATACTCGAGTTACTGGCGCGACCGGGGACCCCCGCCCCGGCCCGGCAATTATTCTCCTCGTACTAGACCGTGTTAACTTTAATGTTACTTTACATGTTTCAGCTGCTTCACAACGCTTTACATACATCTGTCCACTTTAATTATCTTCAATTTCGCTATCCTTGATAAGTGTTCAAGTTTTTATATTGTTAGTTGTAGGTACCTGGTTTTGGAGACACTTTTTTTTTGATAATGAAACGATAAGTGTATCCCGCACAGATTCAATCGGGAGCGACTCAATTTTTTTATGTTCTTGGTGAAAAAAAGTTTCTCGCAAACCAAAACACGGCTTTCTTAACTCGATCTGTATATTATTTGTAGGTATTTACTTTAATAATAAATGTATACCTTTGTTATGATATACTTCGCAAACTAAAAGTCGTCTTTGATTTTGATCAGGTTTTAAGTTAGTCAGAGAAATTCTCTGTAACTTTATTAATTGAACAGACGTAAAACAGCTGGCGTGGTTCGTTTACTTCCCGTACTTTAAGCTCATGAATATTAGCATAAACTTATCATGTGTGCAGTTTTAATAAAATACAACAAATTTTAATTAAATTACATCTGTTCATTTGTCCAAACGATAACAGATAAATGTTGTTTGAATAAAATATACTAACTATATTTTAACAAAATGCATACCTGTGTTACAAGAATATTGTGCCGTTCCGCGAACATTTAAGGATAAATTAAATGGAAGTACATGCCAGGCACAGCATTCGCTTTCTCAACGAGATTTTTCACCAATTCCGACTCATTTATGCTTTAAATGAACGAATTCAGTGAACAGATCTCTATCGGTAGCCACGGTCAACGGGACTCATCCGATTCTATTCCAACACTAAGTAGCCATGGTTTATTTTGTGGCAGCTTTTTAAAAATGCCATCCTATTCTCTGTGGCATTTTATCGTCGAATTCTATATTCAGAATTCGGAGCGTTTAAATTTATTCTTTAATTTTCGCGCCCATTTTCCTCTGAATGCGGCCTTAGGTCTTAATTAGAATAAAACATACAAGTATAGATAGGAAGTTAGGTCCCTAACTAAGTATTTGTATAGAAAATAATACATACAATGGCCGATGATAGTTCAATATCCAGCAAGTAACAATAGAAAATAAGTGGGTGGTAACAAAAAATCTAAATTTAATTTCGATTCGGATTAAATTGGCAACGAGTTTTTTTTTATTAAAATGCTAATAGTTTATGAGAGCACTGATACTTTATAAAGGCAAGATACATTAGTTTTGCTACCTACTTTATGACTTACATGGCTTTAATATTCTGGTAACTTAGGTAGATACTTGATGTTGGTTTGACATCGTAACACTCAACTAAGCGTAGTCAAATGTTTTCTATGCTTATCTAAGTATAATGCCAAGCAAACTCTCCTCGGCGGTGCATTTAACTATACAATAGCGAGTAAAATGTTCTAAAATTGTAATATCACAACGTTTAAAATACAATAAACGATCGCACTATCAAGAGTGCATTCAACTCTAACGCAGTACTATTATTAAACGGAATTCGATTTAAAGCCGAACCCTCCTCGTCGTTTGTGAAATTGACATTTATTCTTCGTTTTTCATTGTTGCTGCAGTCGGTTTCGATCTATTGTTAATTAGCTTAAACGGCCCATGCGCTGTGCCATGCCAAACAAAACCTGACCAGCGCCAGTAAAACACGATCATGATACCAGCGCTAACAACACTAATACTCACGCCTACACTTGCATAATTTGTACCTCCATGCATATGTTTTAAATTCTTCGCAGCATTTGTTTGGTAATAAAATTAATGTATCTAATACGTACCGTCGTACTTCAGGTTGTGGCGCTACTGTGTCGCGGAAAACTGTAGAACTAAATATTGCAGAACTAACTATTGGTACTGCCAGCGCCACCTGTTGTCGAATAGTAAAAATATACTTATGTGTCATAGTTGCCCGGTATTAGTTTTATAAATATTTCCTTATAGGATTAAATTATTTGTTTGAATGGTTTTTTATTACGAACGGATAAGTTTATTTTATCGTGCCTACTCTGGTAATAAGTACATACGTAGGCATAAACTAGAAGTTGTAAGTATGAGAAGTTATGTTGGTATAGGGCTTCCACCCGTCCGGGATTCCCCGTATTTGTCCCGGTTTGAAGGGCGTCCGGAGGCCGTCCGGCAGGGGTCTAAAAAAGGTCCACATCGTGTCAGAATAAAAAATAAAAAATTATGACGTGTTTTTATTTTTGTTGCAAAAAGTTCAGGGTAGTCCGAGGAAATAAACTATATTTCGCCCAAATGTCCGGGATTTTTGCCGTGTTTATCCGGCGTCAGAAATTTAGGTGATGGCAGCCCTAAAGGTTGGTAAAGAGACTTAGGTACTGTTTTATAAAAAAAATTGAAAACGTACCTATGTAGCCTGCATATAACAACGATTCATCTCTAAGGGAAAATAGTGAGGTCAATAAATTTTATAGGCCTCTCCAAAAAAATTTTACTTCCCAATACATTTATATGTAATTTAACTAATAGTATGAGGTATCTTTTAAAGTACATAAGAAACCTATACCTATATTTTAAATACAGAGAGGCAGGATCGTTGGAAATTTATTTCACCGGGCCGTTACCAGGAACTTCAATCTAACCCTCTTTTGTAGGTTTTCTTACAGAATATGCCGTTGTACAAAAACGCAAAGTAACTACCAAACACACAAATCAAACATAAACTAAGCATATTTACTAATGTAAATATGCTTAGTTTATGTAAGCATATTTACTAATGTAAATATGCTTAGTTTATGTTTGTGTGTTTTACTTATAAAAACATGTGTATACAATGTAGATAACGTATCGACATAGCAACGTTATTACATACGCGAGTTATTCGCTCCCCATCAGCCGGGAGTGCCTCGATTAAAGCAGTAAATACTTTGAGATTAATTATCTCGTAAACAGTCGCAAGCGCGTCGCGACTCAAATCGCTCACCTACGCCGTGAGCGCGATACAAATTCAACTTTTCCAATTAAATTTCGTGAGGCATTAATAATTATTTGGGTACATCAATTTGTTTCGTCTCGCGAGGCGCCGCTCCGCTGCCGCCTTCCGACGCTCGCTACACACCGCCACCAGTGTTAAGATGTTTCTTAAGATATTTTATTAACTCTACCTTAGTTACTTATAGAACATTGAGTAAATAACCATAATTAGACAACGAGAAAATCTGCAATGTAATAAATAATACATCTAATCCAAATCTTTCAGATAAGAGTCTTGCATTGGATACTGATTGGATATCTTCAATAAGAATTCCTATTTAATTTTCTACTTCCTTAATCATAAATATCGTATGGGATAGTTCTGTGGAATAAGGAAGGTTGAATTATTAGGAGAACATTAATTTAAGATTTATGTTCTCGTAATAATTCAATCTTCCTTATTCCGTAGGACTCTCAATAAACTTTCAACGAAATCGATTAATCATTAGAACCTAATTAACGATGACTCAATCATCATTAATAAGTAACATATCTTTAGAAATATCATCGAACTCCACCCACACTGTCACAATTCCAACGAATCCTAACTTTGGAATTAATTAAATTAAACTTGAAAATGAAATATTAACACTTTAACGTATAAAATTTAATGCCGTTACGTTATAACGTGATTATTCAACTCCTCGGCAATTTCCAAAAACATCTAGAAAATTAAATTCGCGAGCGGAGGCGCTGCCTTCTTTGAGCCGAGCTTCCGCTTTTGTGCGAGCGAGGCGCGGCGCGCTCGCCACTTCGCACTGTGAAATTAATTTTCTTCGTCTTTATGTAATTTAATTATAAACATTTCAATATGGCGCTCGGGGAATTTCCGCCCGAGAGAGAAGTTAAATAGAAACGTTTGATACTTATCTCCTAATACACTTCTGGGATGATTGCGCGATTTGAACGAAATTAATTATTTTATTTGCTAAAGAGAATGATTACTGCTATCAGTATATATCCGTTTTAATATGTACCTTCGCTCCTACTAATATTGTTCACATTTCAAACAACTTTTTAATGAGATTCTATGAATAGATAGTATCGTTAAGTAGAAAAATTATAAGCACAAAAAAGTGCGAACAATGCATAATGAATGGTCTGGAGTAAATCTCCTATAAACATAAATCGTAATACTTAATCAGTTATTATCATATTATCGGACCTAATAAATGGACAATTGTGGGTGGACCTGTGATAATGATAACACCTCAGCCCACCCCTTCGCGAATTATAGTTGAATATAGCCAGCGAAATTATCTAAACCAGTTTCCGATACTTTTATCATAAGCAGTAAACATTACCATGGTAAATTATGCTGAACAACCTATAATACGTCTGCCTCATTAAATGCGCATTTCCATTTTCATTACTCTTAACTGTCTGTGTATATGAATACAAATATAAACTTCAATGTTTATTTTAATTGCATAGAAAATTGAAATATTTGCATCTAGCCCAATGAGTACTTGTTGAATATATTATTTATTGAATAGCTGCCGTTCAATGACATTCCATCTGCAAAATTAAAAGTATCTATTTGTGTGGAGTGCACAGTTAACAGATGCCACTGGCGTTCGTGCAATTTTGCTCTTAAACCGTTCACGCTCCGGCGACGAGAGGCGACATCAAACATACGCGGTGCCTGCAAACCTTTTGCCAGCTTATCTCCCATTCACTATCTTCGCAAAATATCTACAACCGGTCCCATTGTTCAATGTTTATTAAATTTCATTTTACGTTTATACAACAACACTTTTGTCGGCCGCTTTTTGTACCGATTTGGGACATTTTACGGGTGGATTAGCTCGTGACGTCTACTATTGTAGAGGCCGGCAGCGATGTCTTTTTATATGTCTCCCGTATTATGGTTTGGCATTGCGCGTATTATGTCATAACAGCGAGGTACTTGATGCACTCGCTCATGCTTTTTTTGTCAGTCTATTTTATTCTAAATTGAATTCGGAGTTGACAATAACACTGTAAACATCCTGTCTTTTTGTACAATATTAATAATATGGACTGCGGATGAAGCCCGGTGAAGTAGAGGCACTCTTAACAATAATAATGCTCAAGCAGGACGATTTTTTATACTTACCTATTTTATTTTCTAGGTACTCTCTAAGTATTAGACTAAGTATGGTTCATGTTAAACCACCTCTTTGATTTCCTACAAAACAGAAGTTCATCCTTAAAAAACACAACTCAACCCCAAAACAACACCTTAGATTAAACAATCCAGCCCTACTCTGGCACTAAAAGCAATAAGACTTACAACTCCGCCCCTACCAAAACAATCCTGTATCTCGGTGTCTTCACTAATGGCGCAAGTTCGACAGTCGAAGTTAGTTGGAGTGTTCTACGGCTGCAATAAAGATAAATCCAGCAATAATATGTTCGGTTGGCCTTACTTGTAGGATTGCTTGGGCACGAAATTGAATTTGCATGGAGTCTTAAGTCGACACCGATTGAGACGCGCCGCGCTCGCCTGTCTCATCCAGTGGACAATTACGAGTTCACCAACTGTTAGGGAACGGCGCGATTACGCACTGAAGCCTGTTGAGCCCGTTCTCTAATTGTTTAGACCTAACAGCACTCCGAAATGTACGTGATTTCGGAGTTCCAAGCGTGTTCTCCTGGTATCCTTGCTGTCATCACACGAATTCAATAACTTGTTGTGTAACCACAGCAGCAATTGTTTAGTTGCAACTTTGTAGTGGACATGTTATATCAGTACAAAGTCACATTCGCGTAGAATCTAATACGTGAGCGGCAATCTTCTTCAGTGGAAGGCGCACTAATCCAGACGCCAGAGGGCCAGTACCGTATGAAAGGACGTTCCTTATCCCTTGATCCCGTTGTTTACCAGACATTAAACAGATAACAAGTCCGCGCCCAGATACCGTCTGAGCAGATTAAAGCCCCGGTGGCCGTAATCCGAACTTCGATTAATTTCATCCAATACTTAGTCAGGGAATGCTTAATTGCTCGTACTGTAAATCGCTATTTATGTAGGTAAATATATTACTTAAAACCTGCAAAAAAAGATTCATCTCTACGCGCCATTTGCATCAGGGAGAAAGGCTAGGAAACCATAGGCTGATCGTGAAGTATTGCCTCTTTTCTTCGACCCTATTTAAAGTTGCTTCTACTCTTTTTACGTACCTTATATTTGTAAGGGAAATTAACAACTAACTTATAAATTCTATGTACTTTCTATGATCTTGAACTTGACCCCAAGCGTTGTTTGTTCTTGCGCAGTCAACAAAGCGAACAAAGTTGCAAAGAAAGTGCTTGCTGCAACAACGTGATCAGGCGCTGCCGTATAGTACAAACAGGTACCAGCTACAGTGGTGTCAATGAACAAATGAACTAAGTTAATATCTTACCATAAATATCACACCTATATTTATTGGATTCGATATATTTATTTCAACTTCTGCATATTTTGGTTACCTTTATGTAACATTTTATTTACTGCGTTTACACAATCTAATAATCACGTGGGTTTGTAGATATTCCTTGATGCGTAACTCAAATCTATGCGTGTGACATCTGACAGAGTAAATTTTGTGTAGCAGGGGTTGCAGAAATCAGTGTATCAATATAGTGCGTTGTGCGTTCTACAAACACTGCAAGCCGTGCAGAAAATGACGCCGCAATGATACCCCTCCACCCTAAAAGTTTAATAAATCATGGGCATGCGATGTAAATTAAATGTTTAAAATATTTAATGACCTACGTATTTCTTTTAAATAAAAAGAAAATTACGCATCAAATAGATTATTTTACCTTTGACCATAATGTTCGCCCTGATTTTTGATAAATATAAATAAACTAAACCAGATTTTATGATTGAAAAAGGTCACACGCGTAGTCCTCGCTGCCGGCATGCACTTCTGACAAGGTTCATAAATTGTGATGAAGAACGCCACGCTTGTTTTGTAGGAGCTCTGTTTTGTTTTGCTTCTGCATAAGTTTACATCTAGTCTTAGAAGAAGAGGCGTTAGTGTATATTTCCTAAACTTTTATCGTAAACGACCTACTTTTGAATTAAAAATGTTCCTAGAGACTTTGATAGCTGACTTTCTGTCTACCCATTTACATTAGTATAATATTATTAAAAAAAAACAAACGTAAGAATTATACCACATACACATAATTTCTTTCTCAAAATCCGTACTAAATACCGTACCATATAACGGGATTTTTGTGTATTGGGCTATTGGTCCCACAGCTGGGCACGAAGTTCCTTATTTATTTAGAGGGGTTAAAAGACTACAGGTCCTTAACTGTTACTATGCTGCATTAGTATTTTGATATCAGTCATAGATTTTAATTTTGGGGATTTACAATTCTACCTCAAGCAGAAACCATTATTAATTCTTTAATTTTCCAATATTTTATAAAATTTTCTTATTTGAAACCGTAACAAAATTGTATCTTTTTAAACTAAACGTGCTGTCCTTTATCCAGATACCAAAAATTACATCCATAATTTGACATTTACACCATATTATCAGAATGATCTTTAATTACTCGCTTAGGCAGTTCCTCGTTGATGTAAAGGTCCTCAGTCTGGCTAGTAACCTATGGTAATTGGGTATTTCTATGGATTTTTTTCAATTTGTGACAATAGGCTCATCCAAAACAGTACAGTAGAGTACATCATGTCACAACATGTCATCACTGACATGTTGCAATTGAACAAATATTTCTTAAATTAATTATTTTGATACCTTCACTGAATAATAGAGCTCCACGTACAAACCTCTTATTAGGATTTCATTGATTCATTAATATTCAGCCAGAATAATACATAGTTCAGGCCTAACTAATTAGAACGGTACAAACCAACAAGACAACCAATATTTGTGTTGACTGTCTTAAATCACATTTACCTACCACTGTAACAAGGGACCAGGTATGTTTGTGGACCGATAAAATGTAGTTTGGTCTCATCGCATTCAAGTCATGCACTCGGCGAACAACGGTAACCACACACGATACTCGGCCGCGCCACATACAAATGTAACACATCCTTTTGCATATTACGTCACAATATTGTATTTACAGCCCCTGTTTTTTACAATAAACGTCATTGCGAAGATTTTCCTTGTTGTGAAGTTGGACGACATGGATTTCTTTGTATTATATATTATATGTTCCTATTATAATTGTAAAGGCACCTACTGATGTTATGTACTTAATTTAATTTTCTAGGCCTAAACAGTCTTATTAGGTTTTTCTTGCAGGATTTGTGTCCAATTTACACAGGATCTTAACGTATGTATACACTATGAGTGTACACCTCTGCCTATTCGTTTGGTAACAGTCAACAGTTATCATTTATTATACGCTTCATTCATCTTCTTCTGTTATCCATATTAACTCTAGGTATAATATTATATAGTTTGTAACGGGTTGATTTATTTATTTATACAAAAATATCGGTAATATTGGTGTAATTAAAATGCAACATTTAAACTTTAATTTACAGACATGAATCTTAGACTAAACCTAAACCTTCATAGTCACTTGACATTTGAAAATATATATTTAATTTAGCTACATAGAATGGATCACTGAGGCTGTACCTGTCTCAAAAAGTTGATTATATAAGTCTACTCGGAAACGGGAAATATTATCCTTGCCAAGACAACACATGTAAATTATGTTTATAAGTTTTTATTGTTGTAACGAATTCAGCTAAACTTAAATATATTTACATAAACGTAACAGGACATGAAAGCGTCTTTGACAGTATTATTAATAATGTAACTTCCAAACCGCAGTCACCCGAATGACTAACTGAGAGAGGCGAAGTCTCAATCTGCAAACACAAATATAAAGCTAATTAAAAAGTTTCAAACTAAATTATGAGAGGGGTTGCGCCGATGGACTACGTACCAAGATTGTCTGTAAGATTTAATCAAAGGGGTGTTAACGTCAGGAATGTGAACAGGCAAGGAAAACGGTGCCGCGCAGGCTTAGTCGCCTGCGAGATCAAGTCTCGTGGTACCGGAACGAGTGTTTGTTCAAGACGGTTGGAGCAACAAACATCGGTGTCACACTCGAAGAATTACAAATTTATATTAGATATTCATAACAGGCGCCAAGGATTTGTTCATTTCGTAAATCCCAAACACAATAACAGTTACTTAATACTGGCACGCGAAACAGTTATAAGAAATTTCAAGTAAGCTAGCACACGCAATGATTTATCTGACTTCGACCTATACGGGCCACTGACGGCACATTTTTATTGATTGGTCATATATTTTTGAGTTGAACTGAAGTGGAGCTATAAAAACAAAGAGCATACGGTCCCTTCGGACTATTAATTCAAGTCAAAGTTAAAATGCGACAAAGGCGAGTCAGCTCATAAAATTTATAGGCGATCGAATGAGATAATATGGTCGACGTTAAGAGCAGCTTAGACAGTTTGGAAATTTAAATGTGAAGTAAGTTTTGCGAGATTGCGCGGTATAAATCAGCGCGGGCGGCGGGCGAGCGGCGCGGCGCGGCGAGACGCGGGCGCTCGTCAGCCCGCTGCGGCGATAAATCCGCGACTCCCTCGGGCTTCTTAACCGTTCTCCATCTTCATGTACACACCAACACCAACGTACCGTATGCCCTGACTTACTACCTAAGTACATATCTTTTATGCAACGCCCACACTTCACGCTTTTATGTATCGATTTCCAGACTTCAAATTCAGTTAACGTTTGTCACTAGGTCATATCTGTATAACGTTAGAAGCGTTCGCCCTATATATTTATTAAAACAAGTTCTTGTTAGGTAGCATGGATACCTACTCTTCAAGTCCTGCGCCCTGCGACATAAAGTCAAATAGAAATAAGTTTTTAACATTTCTCACTTATCCCATCTGTCAGCTTGTAGCGTTCAAAGTATTTTCCGCGAACTTCGCCCTAATTCTTTTTCACGCTACATTTCAAGAATCTTATTTTTGTAATTACAAAAATGTCTAGTACGCCGACGTTATCCTTAATTGCTGGACATAAAAATTCCATTTAAATTTCCCTTTTAACGATCAGGGAGAAGTGTCTAATTGTATAATACACTCGTTTGCGTATTTTTATTGTTGGTACAATAATTAGAACATAACGCGACTTCGCTCTTTTTAAGCAGGTTTGTAATTAAACTTTTCCTAAGAGTTGTAAAAGAATATTGCGAGTTGCGAGATGCGAGCGTACCTTTTAGCAGGGGTGCTAGTGTCGACGAGGGGCGGGGGCGGGCCGGTTATTTAAGAAATGGAAAGAAAAGCAATTTACTGCTTATCAGTGGGAGTAGCGACCCGTGGGTCACTCGGATAAAAAAGTACCTACCTAATGTCGGGACTGAGACAGCCGAACAACTTGTGCACGGACGCTGCTGCAATTAACTTCTTGTGTACTTAGCCACTCACAATAACTTTGTTCGTGCACATAACTTGTATTTTAAACCCTTCACTCTAGTTCTTGGAGACTCAGAATGAAAAATAGATTAATCTATAAAGTTACTCTATTATAAGTTGTTGAACGAGTTAAAGTAAAATTAGCTTAAGTTGACAAATTCCGCTCGTAGCTTAACGACGCGACTCCCGAGTAACTTCTCCTTGAGTCCAAGACTCACGGTGGTGTGTGTGTGTGTGTGTATTTATGTTCCTAAGATGCATCAACAAAAATAGGTGGGAAAATATAGCTCACCATATTTTAACACTTAGTGTCTTACGGAAGTACATGGAATAAACAATTTTTATCAAAATTGTTGAATGTAGAATGCAAAGTGGTACCATTAGGTATTAGTAAGGTAACCTCACGAAGGTCTTATTAGGATTATTTAAAAACATTTGTCATACATATTTATATTTAATGTCTAGATTCTTATATTTGTTCTGATACTGATGGAACTGAACTCTAATACAGAGCAAATTTTTATATAATAGGAAAATAAATTGGAAAAATGACCAATAAATAAATAAATAATAAATAAATATACCCGGACACTATGACACAGCGCCGTCTAGTTCCGAACTAAGCAACGAGGCTTGTGTTACGGATACTAGTTGGTTGATATACTACATAATATATACTTTTTTTAAAAAGACATAATCAGGGGGGTTTCTAGGGGGGTAAATACTAAAAAAATCTTCCATGGCTTGTAAAAGATCCATTTACAGAAATAAACAAACAATCAATCATTTCATTCCCATCATGAGATCACAGGTCTCAATTTTCTTTCTATTCAAAAGCCTATGAAATGTATTTAATTCTATTTCACTTTCCGTGCCTGCAAGTAAGAGATAGTAATACGGTTAGTGATGTCAGAATATGAAACAATCAATACTAAATTCACACTTGCCATCAAATTTGACCATGTGTCTTCCCTTCATAAATAAAAACTTTTGTTTCAAATAAATCTACACATTAACATTTATTTCCGAACGACAATTCAAAATGGACCCTTCCTATCGACAGTAACACAATACAGTATTGTAACAGTGCGTCAAAAATTTGCAATGATTAGTTGGGGTGAATCTATTTTTACTGCCGGTTGGGGTGACGGGGTGATGGGTCGTGACCCGGCCAAATATTTGGCTATCAATGACTGTCCTCCTATTATTATAATCGATGTACTGGCACTACGATTGTGCACCACTCACTTTTATAGTCCACAGATGAACAAAAAATTTTACGACATTTTTCAAAGTTTGCTGTTTAAATAAAATACTTTAACTGAATAGATATGTAAAAAAACGTTTTATAAACGTGTTATATTTAAAAAAAACGGTAAGAATCTTGAATCGTTGATGCACTTACAGAAACATCCATACAAGGAACACCTGTCTGAAGACCACCATTTTGGTTGACAAATATTTATTCCTTGACAGGGCCGAATTGCGACTGCAGCTGATTCTGTACATTAAGACACAGCGCCATCTAGTTCCGAGGTAAATAACGAAGCTTCTATTACGGATACAAGTTGGTTGATATACTACATATATACCATTTTTTCAAAAAAAATACATATTATACACAGATACATCCATGACTCGGATAGAAATGTTTATGCTCATCACACAAAAACATTTGTCCCTACCGGGATCCGAACCACACAGAACAGCACAGAAGGCAGTGTTAACTACCGCTAGACTAATTGGGTCGTTGATTGCTCAGATATTGTCAATCCTATCAATAGTTAGTTAGATTACATTAATCACACATCTTTCTTATTTAATGTATTAAATAAGAAACTCCACATCTCAGCAAAATGCTGAATGTTATGCGCAATAAGTATACCTAGAATTAATTTTCTCATAAGTATTCTTTACTCCACTTCTTTTATTCCTCAAGACACATAACATACGAGAATCATGAGAGCCTCGGAAAGCACCACTATTTGGATAATGAAATGCCACACCATTAGAAATAATTATCATTCTTCCGAAAAATGATACATTTTCAGATCTGGAAGTAATCAAAATATTTTGTGAAATATGTTTCTACAATACTATATGTCTATAATATACTATAGACATATAGTATATTTAGACTATATGTGTATAATAGTGTCGGATTCTGTTACACTTTGGATTAAACACATCTTTATGTCTCTTTCTCACAAATATAATTTAATAAAGACGGTTAGCTCTAATAGAACTATAAATTTACTCTATAGTTTGTTTTTTCATAGATTTGCCATAGTCTTAATTCTCATTGATATTAATTTGAACATAAAATAAGTGAACTCATTTCTCCGGAATGTACATATGATTTCTTAAAGAGCTCTAATAGCCTAGTGGAGTCACCAGTGAACTT
Organism: Craniophora ligustri; assembly: GCA_905163465.1. Taxonomy (NCBI): domain Eukaryota; kingdom Metazoa; phylum Arthropoda; class Insecta; order Lepidoptera; family Noctuidae; genus Craniophora; species Craniophora ligustri. The sequence goes on from LR990956.1 coordinate 8,030,558, forward strand.
TGAAGTCAAAGGTCTTAAGTTCGATCCTAAAGCACGCACCTCTGCGACTTCTCTAAGTTACGTGTGTATTTATCACGTCCTTAACTGGTGAAGGAAACCTGCATGTATGAGAGATTGTCTCGATGGTATGTGAAGTCTGCCGACCCGTACTAGGTTAACATGGTTGACTATAGCCTAATCTCTCTCAAATGAGAGGAGACAGTAAATGAGTTGATGATGAATGACTTCTATGTTTTGCAAAAATCATAATGACACTAAATTAAGTTTGGAGTCTACAGAATAATCAATTTATGCTAAATAACTATCCATCGCCTATCGATACAATATTAAATGTAAATAGAAGCGAAACCCTGATTGATTTGATCGAGGGAGGTCTCGGCTAATGTTTATTAACTGTATAAATTATACAATAGCCAAATTTGCGCGCAATCACTTATACCTAATATAAATTCCGGCAATGTTCCTTGAAACGCTGTGTCAACCTATCCATCAGTGTAAAAATTCCCTGTTGATCCCCTTAATTTAATCAAAAGATCGCTTTAGCTGGTCATGGACAAGAAAAAACGGGATGACGTAACGACGACACGGTGATATAAAATTTTCATCGAACGGAAGACGGGAGGGGTGGGGCAGACGGGGGAGGCCCGACCTCCTGGTGTAATATCCAAGTCGATCCGGGTAACCAATAAATTACAATTTGACATAAACAAAACCCCACCGCTGCATGGAGCTGCGAATTATTTATTAGATATAGGTACACAAGCCATCAAACAACCAAACCAAATGCTTATTCATCAATGGCGAACTTATAAACATACAAACCACCTATAATATTATATTTATAAGTTCTGCCGAATTGAACTTCCGGTCTCAGTTTTGCTACACCATTAGACAAGTACAGTAGGTAGTACCTATGTATTCAACCGAGTTTTTTTTTCTGATTGTACATATTAAAGTAAAATTATAACTGACGATATTGATAGCAAAACGATATTAACTTAATACATAATCAACGTCTAAAATATACATTTCTTATCAGCATAAGATCAACGCCTCTTCAAGACATAAAATGATTGTCATACGAGTGATGCGGATGGAGTGAGCAAAGCGGTGACCTCCGCGGCCCTCCCAGCTCCATGTAATAAAATTTGCATACTTTTAATCAAGGCCCGTGTTGTGGAGAAGTTTCCCAATAACGGTACGCCGTGATCGATTCGATGCCCAGTCTAGGCATCGTTTTTGCATTTATAATGTTCTTTATTACGCAACTTGGGAATATATTTATGTATAAGTTTAAGACAAATTTGTATTAATTTTAAATTAAATATTGATTAGTAATTAATTCTTAAATATAAGCCCAATATATTAAAAGAGTGATTGAAAAAATAATATAAATTTATTATAATCAAAGTGAAAGGGAATATTGTATTTAAATGATGATATTTTTACACGCTTTTTATAAAACGTGGCACACTGCACTGCACTTAATGATGTTGAGTTAGTGCCTAGTTCGATTATTTTATACCATGCACTCTCAATTAGAGCTGTGTAAATAATAATTTTAGTAATACTGACGGCGTTCAATGTTGTAAGAGGATTCCCGTAGCGCAGTTTGCAATAAATTAGCTAGCTTCTAATATAAAACGACAAAACCCCGACAGAGCGTCACGGCCCCGCCGCCGCCGGCGCGCCGCGCTGCCTCCGCCTGTCCATCTCCGCTCCGCATTAATCGTGTTTAGTTAGCGGATATTGGCGGCGGAAATTCAAATGCAATCAAATGAAAATAGAATTCGTAAAAAAAGCAAAGAAAACAAACCGACAGGCGTCAGTCTAGCGGGAGCGCGCGCCCGCCCTCGGCCGCCGCGCGCCGCCCGCCCAACGCCGCGCACCGCACGCTGACCGTACTTACACGATTTTAAATTGTACATATCTGAAATTCCGATCTGTCGCGCACCCACCCTGCGCTATGAAATGAAACAAAATAAAAGTGGAGCGACACGGCGAACTCGGAAAAAATCAAAATCGAAATTAAAAATAAAAGGTTTTCCCGATGCGGCGCGCGGCGCGGGAGGCAGTCGCAATGTTTGCGGCCGTCATTCGATGCAGTCCGCAATAAAAACACGCGCTCGACTTCTACATATAAATATGTGTGGCAGGATTGATTGGAATTGAATATGTGTGGGTGGAGGGTGGTGCAGGAATCGAAGGTGAGCGCCGCTAAGACTGTAATCGGTTTTGCCCGGGGCCCCGAGCGCCGCACCACCACCGCTCACAATTAAACTTTGTTTGTACATGTGTCGCTCGAGATTAGCCGCAATGGTCTTTTTAAGTGGACCAGCTGCAGTCCCGTATGCAATTTAAGGATCTAGAACACAATTTCGGCAATTACACGCCTAAACGTTACGGTTTGTTTTCGCATTTCACTTGGTAGTCATTGGGAGAAGAATATTAGTAGTCCCTATTAATAATGGTCTCCTTTTACACCGCAACAAAGTACATGTAGCAATCGCGGCAAATGTTCGAAAGATGTAAATGCGCCGGCAGGGCGCGGGCGGCGCGGCACAGCGCGGCGACACATAAATCATCAGGAGGGGCGCTGATTGCCTTCAATTATGGCATTAACTTTCATAGCTAATTCTATATCGCTAGTTATTTTCTAGCTCCCCTGTTGCGGTCAAGTATTATGGTATTTATTGCATCACCCGCTTGGGAGAAACAGTAGAACCATTATACTTGAACTAAATAGACAGTAATGAGTTTCATTCGAATTTCTTAGCTATTATGTTATTATTTTTTTATTTGTAAATACCAACACATCATGTATTCTGCAGCTTTTAAAATAAGGATTGTACCTAGAACTTTAGTAGTACTAGTACGGTACGGTAGTAGGTACTTACAACTCTAAAACGGGTTGTCTTGGGAGTTGGGACTTACCGAATTCAATCCATGTTCAAATGTATAACTTACAATAAACTGGTCAATACGACATAATAACACTTTATTTAGGCGGAAACTTGATATTTACATAAAAAAATCGGTACCAAAGAAACATACAATATGCATAAATGAAAATGAAAAAATGCTTATCAAGATCGTGGAAAATATTTTCTTCGTTTTCGTCTGCTCTGTTATTTCCAACAACATACTCAGGGTTGCGATACCAATCACTCAGAGCCGTCTTTGGTATAAGGAAAACTTGGCCAAATTGTCAAAACAATCACAAGTACCTGCGTAAGTATACGTACCTACTACAAATACTCGTGCCAACCTCAACACAACACTATAACGACCTCTCCATATCACACGTTGTATGTATAAGCGCCTTCATTTTTTCTCCCCTCGAAGTTTGCTACTAAGTAGGCATCGAGTACCCAACCGGCGCAAGGAGTTTCAATCGATCAATCACTCCCAGCATAACAGTTACAACCGTGAAATCTTCAGGGGCAAGACAAAGATAATTCCCGTTTAACTTCCGTTTCCAACTTATCGAATAATTTAACTGAACATTTATTTTTGCGCGCTCATCAATCAAGCGAGCTCGCGCTTCGCCGATAAGCCGCGTCTCGACGCCGAGAAATGACTAGGCATTACATAAATCCCCTCGGATGATGAAAAGTGAAGTGTAACAGATAAGAACCTACAAAAAGTTACGATGAGAAATGAATCGCGATTTATATCCGCCGCTTGCGAGTCCCGAAAGCGCCGCGCTGCGGTCGCGGTGCGGACGCTGTTTTCCTTCTTAGACGTGTTACAGTTTAACCTATGTGATAATTATATCATGGTATGAGTGTAAGTAAACACATTGAATCAAACATGGATTTTTTCAAGATGTTTATGAAAAATTACAATTCCTTGTTTACGTATAAGTACCTACCCGATAAACGAATTTGTCAAATATAAGTTGAAAATTATATATAACTGGGATTTAACTGTCTGACTCTGTCACTCTATGAATGTTTTTTTATAGTATATGAGTACTTATATATATATCCTGTTTATTGTCTACATTATAAACACGGGCAAAAAAGCTTCACAAAAAGCCAAAGTTTAATCGAAACTTTTCTCCCAGCGGCCATTATTAAGATAAACAGTACAATACATAAGCCTATCTCGACATTTATTTTATCACGGGTTCACATCACGCGCCGCTATTCCCTGTTATGATACGGCCCGTACCTGAGTGGAGCTGAAAGAAAAGCTATAAACCTGTTCGAAGCGTTTCTTCCGGCGCGCCGGAGCGTCGCGTACGCGCGCCGACTGGCAAGCAGCTCCCCCGCGCCTCCCCTCTCGCTCGCGAACACCCCCCACATCTGCCGACCATATTTTCCACTTTATGTGTGACAGTTGAGGTAATATCGAGACTCTCGCCGCTCTCTGATTGGACGAAAAATACACATTAAAGGAACCTGCCGGTTGCGAGCGAGCGATTCGAAGCTGTATTCCCGTGGAAAATGTCGGAAAATATTGTATTATGGGGGTGGAAAATTGCCACCCTCCCGCCCGCTCGCTCGACTCCGACAAAAACTGTCGAGTATTTGTTTTTGATGAAAACGATTTATTATTCTACGTGGGTTGGAGGCAATAAAGATAAGCCGGCGAGGTGCCGGAGCCTTATTACAGCTAACCCTCGCCTTTGTTTCCTTATAAAGAATAATAAATGAGGCCGCACGCTTATTTACCAACTTCCTTAATTATATATTTATGCGGAAAAGTTTTTGATATTTATTAAATGCATAGAGTTTATAAAACTTGGAAAATGGCAGACTGAAACAATATATTATCAGTACTTTGTCAAGTTTTTGTGAATTGGGGTAATTTATGCTTGATTTTGTATAGTAAGTAGATAATAAATCATGAAGTGGTAAATCCCGGTTGCGACGCGCCGGCAGATAGCAATCGCCATAACGCTAAATCCTCAATTTGCATGAACACCCCAATGCACAGGGGTAGACAATCTCACAGTGTTTGGGCAATAGTGGCGATTTCGATACTAAAGATTTATGTGACAATATGACTAATACCTACAAGTACAGCGATTAGACAAATGGACAAACGACAATCGATAAACAACTCAACAAAAAATCAAACAAGAAAGAAATTATACTAAGATATCAGGCTCATTAGTTATTTCACCATTAATTTACTACCAATGTTACAAAATTGTCTCGCATAGAGTTTATTTATACAGTAATAATCAAACGTCGGTGTTCGCTGCGAAGCCCCCGCTGTGCGCACGCGCCGCTAAACAAGCCATTTAGTCAGATTTATTAATTTTGCCGAGGACATGTGGCCGCCGCCGCCGTGTCAGACATTTTGCTTGTTTATATCATCTGTCGTGTTTATTAACCACGCTTTTTAGTTATAAAATATTAATTTTATGAGTTTTTTTTATAATCAAATGCTCCATTGTAAGCGAGTCATCATAATAAATTTATTTTTAATTGTTGATATCTTAAAGTTAAGTTTTACAATACTTTCATGAATTAATTTAATTTACATAACTTTAAAAAAAAAAAAGAATAGTATAATATTTCACTGTCGTTTATATTTACAAATATATATGTGATGTATTTGTCAATATAAACGACTGCACGAGTGGATTCAATGCAAACTTTTAAATAATATTCATTATAAAAACGATTAATAAACAAGTTTACATTACCGTGCTGACAAATTTGTATATACAAATTGGTTGTACAGCGCCTCCCGTGTCCCTGTCTGGGCGACGTTTAAAAATTTAAATATCGACAGCCGACCCCTCCTAAATTAAATGAACGTACATCTGAAAAATACTCCACCAGCTTCGGGTACAAAACGCACTTTTTCCATATTGTATCGTTCTATTTAAGACGTTTTGGTTGTGAGCCGAAATCTATGAGAATGGTTCATGTTATAAGTAACACTTTTTTTAATAAATTGTTTTTTTTTATTTTTTACAGATGGTTTTCTTGACGTTATCAAAAACTGATTAGGTTATTAATGTATTAAAAGTATTGTACATATCTACGATTAGATTTGTAATGTGCACCAAAATAATGGTGATAATCAACCGATTTCAAAATAAGAATAAAGCACGTTAAATGAAACACAGGGCTATCTAGTTTCCAGCTAAACAACAAGGCTTGTGTTACGGATATCACAAGGTTGATAAACTGCGTAGATTTTTTTTTAAGTCTATTAAATTATATGCGAATGTGCATGCTTATCACACGAATTTTTTTTCCTACCGGTGTTCAACTCCTACCACGAAAGGCAGTTTTAATACCATCAGTTCGTCAAAATTTAATATGATATAAGTTAATATTAATAAACTGACTACCTGTTATTTTCCCGTAGTACAATGTTACCGTTGTACAAATAATTCTTAATATCAAATAATAATACTAGTTCTCAATCATTACGAGTTCAATGCCCTCGTGTTAAAAATATGTGAACAACCTACGTATAGCCGTTTAAGGTATGTAAAAATTTTAGAGATCGTAAAGGAACGTACGATACAAAATCATCAAAATCGTAGTTTGTTTGAAAAAAAATATTGCAATGGCCATTAAAATCTAAATAATGATTACTATTGCGTAGCTCGTAGCTGATTATGTATAAGGATATGCTACGAAAATTTTAATAGTGTACAAGTTTTACTATAAATATGTCGGTAGTACACAAATATAGGATGTGCAATAACCATTTTCCCTACAATATTATCATTTAGCAATTAGCATTAGAACATAAAGCGATCCACAGCACCCCTAAATGACGCGTAGCGGATGCGGTGTAAGTTAACTCGTACTATTTAACCATCCGTTCATACAGCCGCGATGAAACAACACCCTCGCCGCCCTACAACTAGACAGGGACAAAAATACCGAAATATTAATGAACGAAAGAGATAAACGCGCACTCATCGGGGCATAACTCATAAATAAAATACAATATGGTGAGCAAAACATTGAATTATGCCGCCGGTATTATGTCACATTTGGCCTTTGTGAACTAGTCGGCGCATATCGCTAGGGGAGTAGATTGGATGTTTGTCACTGATGTTAACCGACCGTGCCGTTGTGTGGATTTATTACCTTTGTATCTGTTCCAAATATTAACACGAATCGGTGAAAAACTGCATACCAAACGATTCTTGCTACTAATCAATTTATAATTACAATTTTAATTATCTTTTTAATGAATAGTGCCTAATATCTATACGATTTAAAGTACCTAACTTAGGCTGATGAGAAAATGTTTTATGAAATCGGCAACACTAATTCAAAGTCTTAAATTAAATTAATTATTAAACTCTGTATACAGTTTCTAACAAACATAGACTACGATTCGACTTACTAAATGTCGACATTTCAATGTGAGATGATATCGATATTTAAAACACTTCAATTTATAAACAAAATGTTCGCCTGCTAAGCTATAAAGGGGAAAACAGCGTGCCCGATTCAGCGAAATCATAGAAAAGCACATAAATTGGTGCGCATTAACATTTCCTTTATCCTACGTGTCGTGTATGACGGGGGCACCGCGCCGCGCCGCGCCGCGCTGGGGCCGCCCAAGACAATAAATTTACATATTTCACCCCTCAAACAGACCTTTTTTGCCATTCCGCAGAATTACGCACATATGGGAATATTCTGTTGAATACATCAGCAGTAAGGAGAGATACTCTCAGAATAAAATTATCTTCCACGATGCCACATTTGGAGATAAAGAGCCGCTACGCTTGACGCCTTTGATACAGACGACGATTTTTTCAAGCCACACGAAAATGAACCTACCAGACATACATATACATCGTAAGATCATAATCTTTTTACTTTCATATTTCGCTTGTCGTATGTGTATACATAAGACAGAACTCAGCAAAAACAAAGACTACTTGAATCATTAAGCGTAAACCTCGAGTTCCGAATTATAAAGTCTTAATTGAATTACTAACTACATAATATTATAGGGTGTCAGGTATATACACAAATTCACATATGGAAATGTAATTTTGCGGTGGAAGCACCCTTCAAAGGGTCAAATCAAAATCATTTTCACAGTCCAGTGAAGCAATGTACGGTCGACAACGTAACGCTACGCGCGCGTACCGACTTCCAGTGAATCTGATTCAGTGGCAAGTCACTCCAGTATTAGATGTCTCTTAAGTAATTATTTAATAATTCTATCTATCATTTATCTAATGATTGTTTGAGGATAGTTTAAGTGTTCAGTGCACCAATCATGTTTAAAACAAGATGCTCATCAATTTATTTTAAACAATAAACCTTTCGCATAGAATGTAGAAATATTTTTTTTTACTAATACAATAAAACTAGTAAATAACCACATAGTTTTGAATTCTGTATAGTGATTCTAGACTACATTATTATTAAAAAAAAAACATTAGGTGCTAATTAACGTTGCTTAAAACTTTATAATAATACCTAGTCATGTTGATTACTAAGGATCTAAATGCTACTTCCCTTACATAAATGGGCACCTAAATACGACTACAATTTGACCCGCACTTAGGTATTATGCACAATCGTATTACCTACGCCGAAATAGGAGGTTGCTTTATAGAACGTAGCGAGAGAGTGGACGGTACGAGGTAGACGGACGACACTAATACTCATTAGAATAACATGGCGGAACGGTCCGGCCGCGGCCGGCCGCCGCCGACGGTGGTGCCGCGCCGCGCACTTGCCGCGTCCGAACCGTGTCCGCACCGCCACTGATGCCGTACCGCCTATACCCATTTCATTTGTTAAACTTAAAAAGAACTGAGTCTTCTGAATAATAGTTTAATATATCATTTATGAATTTCAGAAAAGTTTTCAATTAGAATTGAAATACTTATTAATTAAAACTTATTAATAATGAGGCTTACGCTATAGATATTTTTACAATAATACTTCTTTTGTATCTAAGTAATTTCGTTAAAGATGACGGAAGATATAGATCACACATACGACATTTAAACAATCATAGTATTTAAAAGGCATATAAACATATGTTAAGTATACCTGTTATTCCGGTCAAACGAAAATTAATGTATATTAGTGTTTTTTATAATATTCAAGAAAACTAACCTTTATTGTATTCAAGCAATTTATGGTACAGATTTATTTGGTTTCATATAAAATTTGGGAATATAATGTTTATTTTTTCATAGAGCAACCTTCAGTTCGTTCTTGATCTCACTTGTCCGAATTTTCAACATAAACTACAACACAAGGAAACTATGGCAAATCGCTGCTGTTTACGGGGAAAGACATGTTCCATAACGGCCACCTAAAATCTTTAACATTAGATTCATGACACATCAAGAGGCGCAAGGGTTTTTGTAAGTAATTTCTATACCTATACATTAAGGAAAATCTTTTCTTTGTTGTATGAACAACTCGTTTCTTTTCGATTGTATATATTTATCTCGTCTCTAATTACATACATTTAGAGGTACAGTTTATGTTTAGAGTAGTAGTGATAATATTCAACAGATAACGCCTGATATTGGTTCCATAGTAGTACCTAGTTTAGAATAAGATAGTGATATTTTTTTAGGCGCTATGTGCAAACTATAAAAAGTTTTAACAATAAAAATTGCATTTTTAGTTATAGGAATTCGTTTATATAGGCCATAACTACTATACTAATGATATATAATACTATTTAATAATGATTATACAGAAACGATTGGTGTCCCATAATAAATAAATAAAAAATAAATAACACCTAAAGATATTAGGGAATATAATTTCCTGACGTATTATCTCTCAATATGTTGTATAGACTGTTGGGAAATATCACATTCTGTGCACGAATTCCACCACAATCGATAAGAGAGATGACCACTGGCCGCGAGGAGGCGCGCGGGGGGAGCGCCGATGGGGAGACTGTTATTTGATTAGTCTTACCGAGAATGAGCTCGCCTCTACTTAATGGGGTGAGGGCTTGTAACCGGACCACGTATAATTTTCACCACTCTACGTTAACACGAGTCGCAGGAAGACAAAAGCTCAAAACCACTTATCTAGAAACAATAAAACGATTCACGGCGGAACGTAAGAGTAGACCCGAAAGGCGTTCATCCCATCATCGCTTAATAGACACGCATTTCGACATAAATGAGTTTCGCTTTAAATTAATTAGTAGCACATTTTCCATTATAAGGACAAATGTAAAAGCGACCGCTTAATAGCGCGGTGGAAAACTCGCTAGTTTTCGCTCGCGAGAATAGGGCCGGAGAGAAATTGCGGATAGACATAATCAGTCTTCTGGCTTTGAGGCCGCTTCAGCCCCCTAATGTGGCACACACCTCTCCAACTGATGAATACGCTTTAGACATACGCCTAACGACTGATTGAATACAATATCAACATTGTAATTAAAGTTCCCTGCTATTTTGTTTATGACGACTACTACAAATTCAATGTTTCCTTTCTAAAATGTATTCAGAGCTCTTAGTGTACTTTAAAACTCAACCTGTCCCAAGTTAGCAACCAAATGTCTATAGTTAACTACTACAAGGAAAGTTTTGAAGCAAAACGGGAGGTCAGTTTGTGAGGACGGTCCGTAATGACCCTGTCCGATCTTACAAAAGGCAATTACAATAAAGTTCCATTCGCACATGGTCGTTAACTGGACGATATATCTTGGATTCCCTCAGTCAAGCCGGCTTTCGCTCTCGTTTCATCTTACCGCCTGGACACACGACCACACATGTCAATTTTAATTTTTAATTGTCCTTTAACTTCTGCAACTCATTTGTGCTCTTTTAACTGTGAAAGTATTAGTAACTTTATGCGATGAAAACAGTTAATTAAAAAGTGACATTTATAATAGTGTCATTGATAAGACAGTAGTAGTGAGGTTTGCAGGTAGTTAGTGCGAGGTGCGGGTAGGTGTGCCGCCGCAGCCCGCGCGCACCGAACTGCCTCGGAGCGCACACTTTACGAGCGAGGGATTAACCCGTGTAACGAGATTCATTAATTCTTGTCGTTAAAATTTGTCGTTCTCGATTAATAAGGAAGTCCCAGGCGGCGGGACGTTATTATCACTGGACCGCAGCCGGGTGTCGCCGGCGTCGCCAGGGGCTGCCTCGCCGCGAAACTTCCCACTCCGCCCGCTTTATTTACACTATCGAGTAAATTAAACTCGCGCTCGAGTGTCGGAGAAAACTTTAACAGAACTTTGTGTGTAATAAGTGGTGCAACAACACGAGTGGAAGAGCAAACGTCGGACGCGGTCTCCGCTTCGCACTTCTCTCCCACTTAACTCTTTGGGACATATTTATTCGACCCTCCGGCGACCACTGCGGAACGTACCCTCTCAGGCCCTTCTGAAATTAACCTAACGAATTAAGGCGGCCATTAAACAGTACCTGAACCATTCTTACGTACAATCTGCGCCAATTACGTTATGAATGCTCGCCGCAACCTCGATCGATCGAGTACGTACGCTTATAAATTTTTGATTGGTCTCGGAAACGAATCGAAACAAAGAAAATACACAGCCCCGTTATTAGCTTCCGTTTCCTCTATCTGTTTGTATGTAATTTTTAATGCGGGGTCAATCAGGGAGCTATATCGTAGATCTCCGTTGGGCCGAGACCGTAACGATAATGAATCGGCACTGTAAGAGCGCCGGACCGGACTCACGAATTATTAATAGCTATGTAAGGCAATGTACTCCTATTATTAAATACCATCTTATACCTCCGTAGTTTTCGATATAGATGGTCTTTACAGGCAAATAACCGCACCTTGTTTCTTATTAATAACTAAATACAGAACATGATTCAATCTGCGGAAAGCATTTAAATTTAAGATTAAGGCCTGGTCAACGTTGTAAGCTATTTCAATTACATGACATTACTAATGCATAAAGAACATGTTCTGTGTTCACACCGGCCGCATTTCCTTGTCCTTTAAGATGACCCTCCCCTTGTGGAGGCAGAGCGGGCTTGTCCACTATTTGTTTTACCTACCTGCGACCCTCGTACAACTGTCCACTAAGTGTTGATTGCTTGTAAACAGCGTTTGTAAGCATTTAACTATTTACTTTTAACAAAAACTTACAGTAATGTCACGCTATGTTAGGTGTTATCGGGAAACCTTATGCTATTTTTAGATAACAAAAGTTAGAAGTTGCGTCATAAGTTTATTGTGCGATTCGAATCCCATGCGTGGAAGGAATTGATAAGGCGCGCTCGAACCTTTGCGTCTATTGCTTGAAATTTATTGCTGTTTTGGGTTTTTATTGTTCCGTTTTACGGCCTCCTCGTGTATAAATCGTACAGATAGAAGATGAATTCCGCGCTAAAGCGACCGCTACCGACGTATACCATACATTTGGGCGATACCTTACGTCCTCGTATAAATACAAACACATAAAGTCGCTATCCAGGTTAGTTTATTTTTGCGACACTGTCCATATTGAAGGCGAACTGTTTGAACAGAGCCTTTATTTTCGTCTAAATGCCACCCAGTAGTTTCCACGAATGAGGACGATTTTCATAGAGGTCCATCACGACGACCCAAGCGTGTGCAATATATCACACGAAATTATGCTTGGGCTGCGGTTCTACGCCGAGCGTGACAGAGACGGCGTACGAGACTCGCTGACCCTCAGCTCATAATGTACGGTCCGGTTAGGTACACGACTTACGGGAAATAGGTACGTAGTATGTAACCCCGGAGCCCGCACCCCGTGCCCCGTGCATGAAATGCTTATTATACGCGGCACGTAGGCCGCCACCCCGCGCGGCCGCTCGGCGCCTGGCCCGCTCGCTCGCGCTACCTGCCTGCCCGCCCAGACAGGGACGCACGACCGATATTATAGCAAATCGAGGATTGTTATGTCCGGTCCGCCAGAGGTCGGCGTAATATATGGCCACGGTATTCCGGGCACATATATTAACACAGAACTCGCCTCATACGAAAAGATCTTACGCGATGGAAACAAATGGCAAGGAAAATTTTGGCGGTGAAATTCATTGAGATGGAAGAAGCAAAAACGAGACGAAAAATTACGGTAATTTTTCTGACTGATCTGACTACTGCTTGGTAAAAACTGCTTGCTTGTTTAAAAGGTCACACTTCTCAAATTACATATTTAAAATATTTACTAGAAAAGTCACCCTTAGACGTAAACCCTCAGAAGTAAACTTTCTTACTAGGTAGAGTCGTAAGGTAATCTATTAAATAATAATGGGGATCTGCGGTCAAGTGGATGATCGAGCCGTGAGCTCGGACAAATGAAGAATGATGAGCAGTTGCAGCGAGGGGCGGTGCAGTGCAGCCGCGCACTATGACACGTCGCGCTAAGTGAATGATCACACTATCAACCGTATATACCTCTATACCTAAACTACATACTTGAAGTTTCCACAAAGTTGGATTACACCTGAAAATAATAATATTAATACGTCTATATTCAAATCAAGAAGACTAAAAATCGTAGTTTATAAAACTATCGTGTCTATTTATTTAATCAGAACATAGTCTCGATTTTTGTTGTAACGTTTTATTATTTACGTGAAAATAATTACAAGCACAGTGAACACATACATATTTTTCTCAGAATTTTGTATTAAATAACGTAACAAGAAATTGTAATAGGTAAGTAACAAAGTATACAATGAAATACTTTCTGTTTGTAAGTACTATCACGCCCTCTCGTTTAATGTGTTGGGCACAGTCACCCGCACGCCTAAACGAATTTAAATAAAATCGGGTATGAAAATCTCCAGGCGATCTCACAAAAATATACCTATGTCAGGAGAGATTTGAGCGGAATAAAAATTCCTCAGGCTCATCGCATTATCGAGGGGCGGGTCTCCTGTTTTCTTTTATGGCTGTCGTAAGGTATAATCTTCAAGAAAAATGCGATATTTAAATGAAGTAAATTCCTCGAAGGGGATTTCCTTAATACCCAAATTTTTCAGTTGCAATTTCATTTGTTAATTCAGTGAGGTTGGTTGTAATCGCGTTGGGGTGACAGGGGAACATCTGTCAATTTAATTTCCGTTTTGACAATTTTAATGCGGCTCATATTACACAAGTTGATATGAGGACTTATGAAAAAATAAATGTTGAATGTTATCTTTTGATACGTCAACCGAGTGTCACCTTTTGTCACATACAGTATAAACATTGGGACTTAATGAGGGCAGTGTGGTGGTGCGGCGCGTGCGCGTGATCCCCGCGCCGCTCCGGGCTCCGGCGCCACGTGGCCGCCACGCGCAACACGTCTTTAATTGCCCTACTATAGAGATTGTGACAATATTGGACAATCCAGTGAAAATAACACCCGAATATTGTACGCTTACAGTTTGAGCTGACAATAATCTCTCATTTTAATAGATAAGTGGAGGCGGAGTCACGTGATTTGTTACCGACTACCCTAATAATACCTCCGGCTTTGTTTACGTTAAGTCCTTCCCTCCATAAAATATAAAATGCAGAATATATTTAACTTAAATTGTTTTTATGTTCAAAGGATTTTATCTGCAAAGTTTCAAAACAAAATAACATGAAAAATAAAGTCAAGGCGGTCCTCGGTCGGTGGCCATTTCATTAAAATTAAAAGAAGTTAATTCGCGACACAAGACAAACTGCCGCCTAGAGAAATAAAGAGAGCAAAGCAAATGAGAAGAACTCATTTGTGCGGCCGCTGAATTGTGTTCGAGAGGATAATAAAAAGGGAAGCCATCAGTGACACGCACAATAAGCATCAACCTCAAGAATATCATAGATAACGGCGCGGAGCTGCCGCCGCAGGGACCTCATTAGGAGGCCGCAGGGAAATTAAAAAGAAAGCAAGATCTCGGACTCGATTGCGACCCGAGAAAAACGACCGGCCTTCCTCTCATAACATTACATACAGCCTCCGTCGATTTTCCGGGCGATTATTATTTTGTGGTGCGTAAGACTTGGCCGGAAAAGTAGTTAATGACAGAACAGAGGGTGAAGGCGCACAGGCGCAGCATAAATCAGTCTGGAGCAGAGATGAATGTAATTACCGTGCCGGACGGGACAAATCGGATCTGCGCCGAGCGACGTTTGTTCGGCGTCTACCGTCGCATACGCGAGTACGGTACTCATACTTACATTATATTTTATTTTCCTAGTAATGTAACATAACTCTTAGTTAGCACCATACGCTTCATTTTATGTAGGTACTTTTGGTTGAATAATTTTACTATAGGAAACTACTGCACTTTTATGTTCAAAGATCTTTATATCTTCGCAGAGCTACCGTCAAACACTTAAAAGTATAGAAAAGCAGCAAAAATAACAATTAATTGCCTCTTTCGAAAAGAAATTCCGGTCTTTCGAACTGACTCGATTTGCTTGAGAGAAATCTATAGAAATCTTACATTTATGCAAAACAAAGGCAATCAAGGCCCGGACGAACAGAAGAAATGAGCTTCATTAAACGACGGAATGAAAACTTTAATAATGTAAGATGCAAAAAACTCGACAAAAAATACTTAAGAAAATCTGACGACATAAAGGCTGTTGTAACCGGGGACTAGCCGTAAAATCATTAAGATGCTAATAAAAACTTCCTTTTGTAGCACAGAGGCGAACTTGGGGAGCGGCGAAAAAAATATTCAAATAAAAACTCAATCGAGAGAGTGGAATGGGAAGCGGTACCATGATTATTCTTCAAAACATAATGAAGAGAATTAATGTAAATATTCTTTTTGCTGGGAACTTTCCGCCCTCCGGAAAGTTTTATTTTACGGCGCGTCGTTTAACAGCCGTCCCTACTTATTGACATTCAATTCGGGGGAAATTGATTTATGAAGATTGTCGCCTTAATTGTGGAAAGATTTTTTTGGGATCGATTGTAAATCTGTAAAATATTTGGGGGAGTGTAAATAAATTATCGAACGTAGAATGAACATAGATTTATTCATGTCGGTATTAGCATGTTTATGTGTAGCGGAGTATTTTAGTAGAACAATGGGTGTGCATTGTTGCATTATTGAGTAGGTCGCGACAGGTCGGGCAGGGCCGAGCCTGGCCGAGGGCTGCAGCTGCACTGTCATTACACTGTCATGCCGAGCGTACTCCGCACTCAGCGCACGACAAGCGGAACAAATGTACACTATTTTATTTATTAAACATTTATTAAATGTCAACGACTTCATACTTTACGCTCCATTTTTTATTTCATTTTTAAATAAAGTTTAAGTGTACATTGTACTTTATTTTTTTACTTTCGAATTCAGTAACGTACTTCTCCAATATGAATATATGTTATTCACGTATAACAATAACATATTAATATACACATAATATAACACTAGCTTTTGCCCGCGACTTCCGTCCGTGTAGAATTATTAATTTTATCCAATCTACTTTTTCATCAAATTGCTTAGTTATTGTCTACTTTTTTTTAAGAAATTATCGATTCCGCATACTAACTTCAACCCCCTTCCCTTTTTAGGGATTATTGATTATTTTTAGGATTTATCCCCTTGATTTTTGAGATAAATCTATACCCTACGTATCCTATGTCTTTCCCCGGAACTCAAACTATCTCCATACCAAATTTAATCTAAATCAGTTCAGCTGTTAAAGTGTGCAGAGGTAATAGACAGACACACTTGTGCATTTGTAATATTCGTATGGATTTAATTTAATAACACACTATTTTATTTTCTTAAGTTTGTGCTCAATTAAACTTGAAATTCATTATCTGACGTTTTCAAAACACAGAGGCCCTATTCAAGCATAAAGTAAGTACCATCCCTTTTACTGGTCAGTATTTTTCGGGATTTGGAACAAAATATCCGTAAATAATTGGAATCTCTTCGGAGGAGTCGTCGTGGAAGGGTCCACACAAGGTCCGGCACCTTTTTACGGTCGATAAAAATAATAAGTCGGTACTCCCGCTACCCCACTCCCCCTACCATCCCGGGGCAGACGCTCGGACCCCGTTCCGCCCACATTCGGACACCGCTCATTTTTTGTTCGTAACACTTTTCATTTGTCCCCAAGAACCGAAGTGAACATACTCGTATATATACAAACAAACATTTTATTTTTGGAGTAACAACAGTACACATTTATTAATCTCACTTGTGGGGGCACGTCGTAGACACAACCTACCAACAGACATTAGGCCAAGTTACACACATTAAAAGTTCCCGAATCGACACCTAATATGCAATCACATACTTTATACAAAATTTATCGTACCTATTACAAGATTCGCATTAAACTACCCAGAAAATCTTTAACCTAAGCTTTAAGCTTATAAAAGCTCGGCGCTAATGGCCGGATACCGGAAATTGCGCTCTCATATATCTCCCAACAGATTTATGAAAGTACCCACACATGAGCCGATGTCTCTTGGGCGCACACGCGTCACACACTAGAAAGTAACATAAACTTTACACACACATTCAAGCACCTACACCGCTAAACTTTGACACTTATTAATTTAAAGGATCGTTAATTCTGGAGAGTATCGTAGTGATATGAAACTAAACCAAAGTGTAGATTTAAAACTATTTGGTTTAGTTTGAAATTTATATACGGATATAGTAAAATTCAGCATTAATTAATAAGTAATTTTAGACCCCACAATAATAAAAAAGTATATAGTCATATATTTTTTAGAATACAAATTTTCATTGGAGTAGTCTTCGGTAATCTAATGCTACGCGCGTAGCGGCTGGTGCTACATCGTAGCCTCGTAGCAGATAATCCGCATCCAGCGGCGTAGTCTCACGCCTCCTGCCGTAGCCGCTGATATGACTCTGATGGTCTTTCCCTGTCATGTTTAATGCATCTGTCAGATCTGCATACATATTTAACAATAATGAGATTTACACCCTTCCCCAATGTGACACACACCAAATTAACTGTTTGTGTACTTTAGCAATAATTGGGTATATATTATTTTCCTACGTATACAAAACATAGGCGTCCTCGGGAATGTTGTGTCATATTGCATTACAGCTGATTAAACAATGAGAGAGAAAAAATACTTAACAGCTATCTCGACACCCTAAGTCAATTGTGAAAAGAATATTAGGTATATTCGCGAGTGGGGGCTGTTTTTTTAGGATCGTAATCTTTTTCGCGTATCCCGTCTCAGCCCTCACCGACACGTACCGGCCATTGTGACGCGGAATACGTCTTCCGCGGCGCGTCTTATATGAGCGTTACAAGTGCTTTCTAAATAATCTAAGTCCAGTCGAAGAGAGCGTATTGTATTGACACAGTGGAGTGGTGGCCGGCCGTATAATGCCCGGCGTGTGTGTGCGTCGTGTCAGTGCACGGCTGCGTGTGTGTGCGTCCACGCTTGATAGAATAAGCAAGTCGTCCGGCGCCGTGGGGGGTGGAGGGACCGCCGCCCCCTTAAGTATCTTCAAGACTGGACCTCCACCGCCCCCTACCCACTACACGTCTTCTGTAGCACTTCCCGTAGCCACATCGGACTCTAATGGGCCTTTATGTTATGTTGTAAACTTACTTTTATCATAATATAAAGATGTTCACAATTTGCGACAAAACGTGATTTTCTTATACAAAAAATCCTCGTCTCCATCCACCAAGCAAATTAACGATATAACCGAGACGTTATAGAATAATAATAAACTTTTGATATGAAGCCATTGTAGTTGTTGGTAGATGCTGCGTACTCATATAATAAATTTATTCAATGAAACATGAAGTCTCATATCGGAAATTACTGTATAAATAGTCAATAATTTGTTATTATTGCTCTTATAACCAACATAATTTATTTAGTTAGTTTCTATGACATCTACGTAAGGCATGAGCATGAAGTTTCTATATTCATCGTAAGTCCAAAAACACAGTCTTGAAAAGAAAGTCATTTAACAAAAATAGTAATTCAATAAAAAAAAATAAGAATAGAGAAAATTGATTTTCAACAATAACGATCATATAAACAAATATAACAGTTATAAAACTCTGAAACGTACAAAAACAATGACTTCGAGAGTTCTGAATATTTATAATCTAAATATTTATTGTATTAGAGATTGTTATTGTTATTGTATTAGAGTGTTAAATATCTAAAGTTCCTAATATATAAAATGACTTTGAAACTCCAGCCGTTCGAGTTAAAAATAAGCAGGTTGCACGAGTACGAGGCAGTAGTTTATTAAGTTGCTTAAAATGTCAGCAAGAGCGTGCGAGCGCCGGGAGCGGCGTGCGAGCAAATCATATTAACTGGTGCAGCGCCGCACCGGGCGAGGCACTGCCTCCGCTCCACTGTTCCGCCGCTAATTCTCAACAACCTGGACGTACCATATAGTTACATTTCCATTCTGATCAAGAACACGTAACTTCGCACGTTTAGAACTTTATTTTGTACATGAACGTAAATTCAGACTGACGTGTCTGAAAGTTTATATAGAAGATCTTCAAAGAGATCAATTTTAGAAAATTCGTAATTCATCATATATGAATGTTCCAATATCTTAATATTAAAAGTTCTCACAGTACTCAGATACATGAAATAACCGTACCTACTTTTAAGATTTCCTTGACCTTTACGTTGCTTTTCTTCCATGTCTATCTGCCCTTTTTATTCGTTACTTTGTTTCCCATCATAACGTTTTCCGAAATTAATTCATAATTATGCAATTATCTCCCACTAATGCAAGTTTATATAAAACCAACTTCAAATTCACGACAACATATACGATGTCGGCTGAAAGAAACAAGAACCAAACCAGCAAAATATCAGAAAAACTTCAGCGAAATATGTTAACCGTGTATAGGAAAACAGAAAAATAAAAGCATTAAAACGGAACGCTACCAGCGGTAGGTACATAAGGTGCTCGAGCCAAAAGTTATGTCGGAATACTTGTAACGGGCGGGCGGCTGCTATGAGTAGATTTACAATAAATACACCAAACAAAGAAAAAGGAATCTCGCTGCGGGGAAAACTTCGGCTTTGTACTCACACTACACTGTTACGGTGAAGTGCTCGCTTTATAGGTAAAATATGTGGGTATTTGTGTACTCGCTCTACCTACCATTATAGCACGTATTGTTATGGGGCCATTATAATTTTGTTTTAATAATTAGTTAAATGAACACAAGGTATGTATTAGATTTACCCACTACATGGCTGTGCAGCCATAGTAATAATTCATTTTAACAGTTTTTTTTTTTTTCTACTAAACGACTTTCAGTATATAGGTATCAATGTTTCATTATACATATATTCCGAAGACGATTCCCATAACTTCAAGAAACAAAAATATTTTTTAGAAACAAAAATACAAAAAGATTGTATTTTTTTGTTATTAATATATTTTAATTACTCGTATATGCAAAAATATATTTTATCTGCAATTTCCTTCGAATCACGCCAACCGATTAATAAAGGAAGAGTAGAATCTGCCCGAAGCAGGTGACTAATCGAACTTCTTCAAAGAGCGTCAAAGTCAGCAGTGATTGTTCAGCTGAAGGGTTGAGTGGCGGCAGGAGGCTCGCCGGAGGCTGCCACCTGCCTGCGATATAATTGGACTTCAAAACTGCGCGGCGGTTGAGATCCCCAATACTTCCGGCTGGCTGGATCGCTGCCGCCCTCCTATTTATTTTGTCTGCGTTGTCTTTGGCGCTGTCACGGCTCTGCCTTTTGAACGGTTTTCAATCCAACGCATTATATTGACGGTATCAATTCTCTTCACATAATATATTGATCAGTCACCAGCATTTAGCTGTGTTTGTTATGTGCTCCGTTTATTTTTATTGAATTCAGTGATCTGTAATGACCTGCAGTTGTTTTTCTGACGTATTATTATTGCCATAAGAAGTAACTGGTTACCAGTTACTACAGTTATAAAAATTAATAAAATAATCAAATCCATCCAAGTTATTATCCTAATATAGCATCATGGCCATCCATAAAACAATAAATCTATTTCAATTCTTTATAGCTTACTCTAATTCTTAACAGTTTACCGGACACAGGAAAACTGAGATGTTCTAATCACAAAATCTCGGGTCAATGACCTCGCGATCGCTCTACTACGCTAATAATAGTAAATAGATTACTTGTTAGAAGATATTTTCGTAAATTCATTTTTTTTTAATAAGTAATGAGCACTACGAAAACTATACCTAGTGTTTAAATAAATTATGCCTAAATAATCAATCTATTTTCTATAATTTGCAGGAAACTCAACTTTTATTCGTAGAACTCGGGGTAGGATATATCGTATTTACAACATAACATTATCCTGTTTACGAAAATACCTGCAAGACGTCGTATCAAGGATTCCCGGTCTTAGCATCATCTCCTTGATTTAAAACGAAATACCCAAAATCAGCTCATGCAAATAGAAGTGTCGTTCGGCCACTCGAGTAGCAAATCAAGAAAGAAACCCCGACCGGCGGTCGAGCGTCGTTCACGCCTCAATCAACTGCCAGTTACGAGCCTTTGTACAACGAGTGCCCCTCAACCTTACCACACAAACTTCAGCTCCTGAAAAACATTGTAGTCGTTCAATAGGATAAGACGATTTGACAATTACATGTTTCCTTTTAATTGGTAGTTAAACAATTCCATTAATATATCCTTTCTTTATATTTAGATGTCCATAAATAATCCATAACATATTATGTACACAATATATAATGTGTCAGATCATCAAGTGGTGGGGTTTATACAGAGTAAGTCCAGAGAAGAAACGTCAGACGTGCACGACGTACTGCATGCGACTTGAGACCAACATTCCAAATATGAAAATAAAAAGAAAATAAGCTCTCCCTGACCGTTCCTCCAATCGCGCACCTCGCTTTTATTACATCCATAAATTCATCATATCGCAGCGGCGGCGGCGCTCGCCATTGGCCGCGTGAGGAGGACAGAGCGTGCCTCTCGCTTGCACCTCCTTCATATTAATATTGAATTTTTCTCGACCCCCGCCCGCCACCCTCACGGGAGGCTCTACACTCGCTCGCCCCCGTATTGTTGTTATCTTTAATGTTGTGGAAAACGCGTTTTCTTGTGTCGTTAACTTTTATATTGCACGAGTGATACTTTTACGGGTTTGATACATAACTTATACTGGAGCTTTTAGCGATGTTACATTATGTATGTACATAGAATATTCATTGAATTGCACTATACTTAAAATATACATATATTAATAACAATTAACTAAACGAATATAAAAATGCACTTTTCAATGTATCTCTTATTTACTTGATTTTAATTAAATAAACTCACTCATGCATATCTACTTATTAACCAAAACATAAAATTATAATGCATTAAGGGGTTTGATTGTAACAATCCTTATTGTTCCACGTTACCGAAATCAAAACAGAAACAAAGAACATAATAAATTAATCACTTCAAAAAGGGGTTGGAGTTCTCCCCTTTAATGTTTTCCTTTAGTGCATTGTTTGGCTGCCAAAATTAAAAAAGAGGAAACAACCCGTCTCAGTATTTAATGACGACGGTGACCATAGTCTAACTTTTTTCAACAATTTTTTTTCCTTAACATCTTTATAAAGATATGTTGCATTAAACACAACTAAACTTTTTTTATGAACATTAAACTCTATTCGACCAACTGAAAATCTCAGTATGATACAGGCTCAATCAGCTTTATGTATCAATAGAATTTGGTTACGTATAATCGAAACAAAAGATTTTCACACAAAATCATTGAAAACTTTCCACACGCACTGAGCAGTAAAGTACTACCCCTAAGTAACAAATACTCAAGTCAGTCAGTTTTTATTTCTATATAGAAAAGAAAATACATGGAATCTTTTTAAATTCCCTCCCTTATATTTCAAAGCTCAAAAGAAATCGCTAGCAATATCTGTCTGAAAAATATATCGGATTGCTTTGTCGCAGCTTTGGAAATCGAAATCTATTTTCCTTCAAATCTAAGTGAATCCCGTGCGGATTGGAAATGTACCCTTTACCTACCGCCGGGCGAGGCAATTGATATTCCAACAATACAATGTATGAATAAAATATAAACTGAGTTCCTATCAGGCGTGTTCGTCGCGATCGCCGTATGGATTTTGAAGAAATCTCTACATCATTTTCCGTAAACAGCACAAGAGATTTAAATAACACAGGCGTATTTTAATAATTAATAGACTATAGATATAGGTTCTGGTTTTGTTTTGTCTAGACAAGTAATATTGCTGTGCACAATTTCGATGGATACCTTTTGTAAAAGGCTTTGCGACTGTTTGGTTCGTACACAGAACAATGACATTGTTTGCCCACCGAGATTGAAGACGGGCGGTTTGATGGGTTGTATTATTTTCGTCTCATCCCTTCTTTACTAACTAACTGAATTACTCATGAAGAGAGTGTCTCATTTATATCAATAAATAAAATTACTTGGAGTAGGTAGTAAATAATGATTCCCAAAAATAATTTAGGAAAAATAAAGTTGCGATCTTTGAAAAACTACTACACCAACGTAGAGAAATATTAAAGATCATATCAAAAACTTTAGTCGTCCTCCTCCACAGTTGGTGCACTGAAACGCGTTGATAGTTCACGGTCACCGACACAGGTGGCGGTGGTGGCTATACTTTGCCGTTTTCTAGAATATTACACTCAACCGCTCGTTCGATTTTATTATTAAGCTATTGGATTTCTTGCGATTTCGGGCCAGGGCCGGAGTATATAATATGGTTTAGCTTAATTATTTTCACTTTTCACTTTTCATTTTTCATTTTTCTTTTCACTTTCAAATAAGTCATCGATTTCATACAGGCTCCTACTTTTGATACAATAGTTTCTCTGACATCTTCGATGTTTTATTCGCATGAAAATGATTGATTGTTTACATAACATTGGAAACTAGATACTATATCCAGTTTTATATGATAATTGGATAATTTATTTGCGTACACCTAAGTACAACTACGGTCGGTCATTATTTCAAATTAAATTATTTATTAGTTAATATTGCAGTAGCAATTTCAAAAAAGTGTAGTAGGAACGCCATTCACACTTATGAACCTTCTTTTATACACACATACACTTTCAGACACCCGTAAATCCTACTCTCATTAAAAGGGAATCAGAAAGAGCAGTATATAAACACGTCTCTGAATTATGAACGTCGACGACGTATTTCTTAAATTATACACACTTACTATAATTTACTTATATACTTAAATATACTCTCATCTTTTGTACAACTTGTTATACAAAAGATGAGAGTATATACATTGAATACATTTTATTTCAAAACCACCTTCATCTTTTATTATTGTTACCTGATTAAATATTGGTAAACTTAATTACGAATATCTCTTTTATTGTTTTTTGTTTGTATCATCCTCATCATCAATTTGCTTGTTTCAATGAAATTAAAACAATTGAATATAAGTTTAAGTAGTTATATGTTTTAAATATAATGTCATGATATTATAGGTTTGAGCTAACCTTATCTAAGATTGAGAATTAAAACCCTTCTTTTAATCTACACTAACTCATACCACCACAATTTATGCGAACCTTAGCGATACTTTCGGATTAAGTACGAATGTTAAGAACTCATTAAATAGAAAACGACTATCACTTTATCTAGCGTTAGATGTGTATGGTTAATACGCATCTGATTAACATCACCTTATTATATTGTTTGCTATGAAACAATACCTACAAACACAGAGTTATGCGCAGAAATTTTCACGTGAATATATGAACTTTAAAGTTCATATTCGCCTGCACATTGTGCAGCAACACCTTAAGTAATTGTTGCACTACTGTCCCTAAATGTACATTATATATAAATGGATTGATGCCCACCTATTCTTCCAGACCACCTAGGATCTCTACAACCGTATACGCCCACTATCTATCTCATAAAAATAAAGCCTTTAAAGATTGGCTTTATATATTAAAACATTGTAAGTACCACATATATCAGTATTATTAGTAGTCCATTACTTTCTTATTCGATTAATCACTTAACCTATTGTTCCTTAATGTATAGGTACATTGACGTGGTACATAGACATATGTATGTCTCTAAAAATAAATTCAATAAGATACGACGTACTAATAAAGGTTGTGTAGGTAGGTCGATATCGTAATTTTCTTTATTGTTCCTTACCGCGACGGGTAGTAACAAATTCCGCGGGTTATTCTGAACTCCGCCACTATTCCATCTAATAACAAGTATCAGAACACTATTTAGATAATATATTTGTACATATAACTAAATTAGTTAAATGAATTACTTTACAATCATACGTAATATACGTAATACGTACATACGTAACTAAAACGTAGCGATCCTAATATTATATATTAGTTCTTATTGTAGGTACCTATGTTTCACAAATAAATAATTTGAATAAAGTGTAATAACTATTTATAACTATTGAATTTATTTATTTCGTTTTAATTCATAAATTTACATCAATTACTGTAAAAAGAAAATTCTTTCCTACTGTAGTGGTGCTAAAATTCAGGTACAAACAGATCATTAGCCAGAATAAGATAAGCTCACTCGCAATATTATAATACACTCCATAAATTTGCTATAACTTAAGATTTAATTATCGATTCCACAGTCTATTTGCACATTTTTGTGGGACATTGTATTTCGGCATAATAAATAAAATAAAATATATATTAATCGTTCAATAATAATAATTATGACCGTCAATATGCAATTATTTTTAACACCATGGCATGTTCAGTATTAAAACAAGAATTGCATTCTGCAACTCTACTAACGATGCCACTTAAAATAAAGTGCAGAAATATTGCAAAAGTGTTCGGAATAATCCTGCGAGGTTATTCGCGTCCCCTACTCATTTAGCTGTCGGAGAGTTATTTAATACTGCTAGTGACCCCCGCCCCGTTCTCGCCTGGACTCTAAATGTATTGAACACATCTGCCGGACACAAGACGCACTGCCGCCAAGATAAATTAAATAATTTGAATTTATTTCCTTCCCATTACGTTTTCACATTTTTGGAATTTAGATATTACTACAGTAGTTACTTTGAAATAATTAAAATTTGATCATATGTAAGAATTTCCTAGAGATAGATGTGCTAATTTATAAAATAAAAAGAGTAAACACGATAATGGCATTTTGTGTAAGCTATAATGTGTTGTCTCAAATGTAACATATGAAGTACAAAAGGCTTACATATATATATTCTCCTAAAAGTGCACCATACGTATACATGTCAAAACTTATTGAATACAGCGTCAAAACTTCCAAGGCTACGTCGCAATATTATGCATGATTGATAGCGCCAGAAGTTGTTTGAGGGTACTGCTTAGAATAAGCACGCACCCAGTATCCGTAATCTTTCAACATCTTAAATAAAATAGTTCAGAGTAGTGTTGTATGGCCGGTATCTTATGAATTAAATATGAGCGCTTTATTCGATTCCCGAGTCCCTCGATATCTGATAATAAAAAAGAAATTTATCGCGCACATACGAGAAGCAGAGGCCGAGTCTCATCGGCCGCTATTTTTTACGGCGTCCTTCCATCGACAATCACTTCATAGCGACCCCTGTCCGAACGTTCGATGACAGAATTATTTATCAGTTTGAAAAATGACGGGAAATTGAATGTAGTCGCAATGTTTACAACGAATTTTCTGTCCAGTGTCCTCGGGGGCTCCTTCCCTCGCGTTCCGATGTCCACTTTTCAAAGAGACCGCTTGGACGAGGGTCGAAAAAGTGTCCCCAGAGTAAAAAATAAAAATATATATAAATTGTATCTCCGTTCAACAAATGTTACATTACCCGTATACAGCAGATTACAAAGAAAACGATGAGATGAAACGGGAGCACGTCGAGGAGGTGGACAGCGATACTTTATTCATTTCGTGTCTATAATTGTTTTGCGCTCGGGGACGACATTACGCTGTGACGCAATCTATTTGAGTGAGTCAGTCCATATGTCTACCCGCGGCCGTAACCGGTGTATCGGTGCATCGAACCTGCACTTTCGACTACTAATATGATTTCAATTTCTTACTACAGTTAATAATTTCCTCAAGAACCGAAAAAATCATGAACTATAATGCTAGTGATTA
This sequence comes from Craniophora ligustri, assembly GCA_905163465.1. Lineage (NCBI taxonomy): Eukaryota > Metazoa > Arthropoda > Insecta > Lepidoptera > Noctuidae > Craniophora > Craniophora ligustri. The sequence goes on from LR990956.1 coordinate 8,057,607, forward strand.
CCATAAATGGTAGAATAATTGTCCTAGAGTACCCACCAACTAGATTATTGTTATTAAGATTTAAAGATCGGTGATCGTAAATAATCACATTAATTTTAAAATACTTTACGATACTCAAATTAAGAGAAAAATGCATAGTTTAGCGTTTCCTTTTTTCATGTAAGGGTATTTCTAGTACGTTATTTTTTGTTTGGCTTTACCTAATAATGATGAAAAATACCGATCACTTTGATGGCAAACTACCTATAATGGAGTGGAAAATTACCTATAGACCTATGTTAAAATGGCTAATTATTTTAAAATAAAACCTAGATACTTACTAAACTTTTCTCAATACTTATGGTTAACATCCGGTGGCATGCCATAGCATACCTAAATATATTTAATTATTTAATATAAAAATAATTCTTATTTTATTAATTGTATTGTATTTTATACATATATTATAACTAGGGCAAAAAGTATACTTTGAGTAATGACTAGTAACTAAGAGTTCGACTTCTAATATGTAACTTAAAAAAGTATTTTTCAAACAATGAATTACATGCATAAATCTCTTTCCAGGTCACTGTCTGACAAGGTATATAGTTTTTACATGCGATCGCGACACATAAGGGACAGGCATACGTGTGTGTATTGAGTTTATACGTTATTACCTATAGGCATGTAGGTGCGTAGTGTGTGCGTGTATGTATTATAGCACCCATGGCCGCTCGTAAAAATGTTTTATTCACCCCATACGGCGTCGTAAAAGGCGTAATAACGCGAGGAGGTATCGTGGAAGCAATTACCGATCTGTTATAGTTTGTTACAAAGGCGCTTGTTTATTATCGTTTTATTATCAACTCATTTGCTGAACAAGGACGCTGTTTAATTCAATACGCTTTTATTACAACAAACTCAAAACAATTAGGAAATAAATGAGTTAGTTAAACAAACAGTGAGATTTAATAGAATCATAGCGAGTTTTTTATAGTTGTAAAGAAACAACGAAATAAACATTTGTCGAAGATTTCGTGACTACGTAACTTGTAAATACTAAGCAGGTCGGATGGTATTAAATCAGAATTATCCCTAGGCCCGAGAAGTCACAGATGAAAGTTGCGCAACAAATCCTTATCTACGTTTCAGGTCACGATTCTGCAAAATCGACGAAAATAAAATCAAACGTTCCTCGCTCACAGTGGAAATGGAGAATGTGATATTGGATAGAGAGCGCCGTTGAAATGTCATCATAAGACTCACTCGGCTGACGAGCGCTGGGTGGCCGTCCTGCCCGTGTTGTGTAACTGCTATCTAGCTTTCTAGTATTTACTATAAGTAAGAATCAGTAAGATAAATATTTATAGTATCCGAAACTAAGAATGAATACGACTCGTTAAAGGTCAATTTACAGGTTCAGAAGTCAATAATGAACAAAAACACATCAACCGTTCTGTTAAATACAACTCTAACTACTGGTAATTAGAGTCATAACTAGATTATGGGTTGGCCTCGTATTCAATTATATTGGCATGTTGTTTATTTCATATTATTTCGGCAGAGTTCGGGATGTTTCTTAGTAAAGTTACATTTTGTAGCCGTGTGAAGAAATATCCAAATTTTTATGTTAGTACAGAGAGCAAAAATCGAGATGTAAGAAAATCAATTACACTCCAATTTTAGCAGCGCTTAATTCTGTTTAATTCTTCATAGCATATACCCCATTTACAAAATAGAACATACATAGGTATAAAACTTTCACGTGGAGTTGCAATTAGGTATGAAATATGAATATTTCTTTATTGAATTCTAGCTGCCTCCCGCGGCTTTGCTCGCATGGTATATAGATAAAAAGTATCCTATGTGTTAATCCAGATAATAAACGCACAATCACACAATATGTCTGCTAAATTTCATTCAAATCTGTTAAGCGGTTTTTGCGCGAAAGAGTCCATCCATCCATCCATACTTACAAACTTTCACGTTTATAATATTAGTAGAATCCTATTCGTTGTCCATCTTGTGGTAGGTATCTATTATTCAACAAAATAGGTACCTACGTATAAATATCGGTAGTTTGTACCGCTTCAACTAATTCGGCGAACATTAAATTCATATCTTGATCGCTAATTGAATTACCTCAAATCATTTCCTTGAAGTTGATATCATAAAATAAAGTAAACAACCCATTAATGATTTGATTAGAAAAAAAAATGAGTATTTTATTTAGTATTTTTTTCGTGTTTACGTTCGTTACTCTGTACGAAATTCAAATTCTTAGAAAAGAGCATTTATTTATATTTCTATAATTCATAGAATGAAATATTTTATTTATTTAATTAAACTAAAACAATGTTATTTGTATTGAATCGTAATAAACAATAAATAATCTATGGATTGCTTTTATAGGAACTGTAAAGATGAACTAAACGTTTTTATTGGATTTTTTAAATAAATATTCGTTCTGTTATTTATTGTATGGTATTCGATAATTTAGTTTCGTCATTGGTATGGTACCAATTAAACATTCTTACAATAAAAGCAAATATATTTAATTATTTTTTTCTTTTGATCTAGAATTAATTAATAAAGCTACAATAATATTCCTTTTCAGTTATTCTTAGTTCAACTGTATTAAAATATTAAAGTGTACGAAACAAAACGTTTCATTATGTGTTTGTTTATTGCACGCTAATTTCGAATAAATGATGACAAATAATTTAATAAAGAATTACGTGGATATACGTTCTAATTAGGTACTTGTCATAATAACCTATATAAACGTATTCAATACAAAGTAAAATTCCCACAAAAACAAAAAGCTGAACATATTTTGTAATGTAACTTGGGTCCCATGGGAGTAATACTCCATGAGTGTCATATAGCGAGGGTTTCTTTTCAATCAGATAAACTGAAACTTTTCCTTGTAGGTAACATCATTTTAGGAGGTAAGCTTTGTACTGTACGGGGCTACGAACGTGGCGGCAACAAATCATGTTAAAGTAAAGTAAGTTTTATTAAACATACCTATTTATAATAAAATAAAAGACTATATATGAATAAACTTGAAAGACTTAAAATGATAAAAGAAATGAGCCTCCCTTTGTTTCCTTCTATGTACACCCCGCATAAACAGTTCCCTATATAAAAACTGTGTTGTACCTGATAGGTACCACCCAGACACGCACCCCATTATATTCATAACTGTATATCATAAAACCGCCCGCCCAACCCGGAAAACTTACGAGTGCATTTCCCTGCCCGCCTACAATATCATAACGAACGGTGATTGGCCGATATGAGTTGATATAATATCATAACGCGTTAGGATTGGGTGAGGAGCCGCGGAGCGCGCCCCTCCGCCCTCGCGGCGCCCTACGCCTCTCATTAAAGGTTAGTGCACCGTAGTAGATGGTCGGCGTCGTTATAATAAGTTTTACGTCGTGTGCCGTCCCGCGCGCCTCAATAAATATGCCGGGCGGCGGCCGGCGCCCCCGCCCGCCCGAGTATGAGCGGTAGGAAATGCCGACCGCCGACCGCCCGAGCCGGATCAATAATAATACTCGCCCATATCTGCAGTGGACTGGATCTGCTTGAGAAAGCATCCCCCCGCGCCCCCCGCGCCGCCGCTACACAAACAATATAAATCATTTCTCGAGCTGAAGCCGCGGCCACACGCAACCCGCATCCGGCCCGCGCCCGCGCCCGCCGCACCACCGCCGCCGCTCACTTCCCGCTACGATATATTATCATGTTGTGTTTTTGTTCTTAGCCGACAATACAAGTTCATTTTTATTATCAATTATAATATAACATACTTTCAATAATTTCACATGAAACAACTTACACAAAAGATTGATATCTCCGTTGTTGATACCACATTATTACATTCTGGACTTTCACTTACACTCAGCTACTATTAAATCTACTTATTATATCTCTTATCAATAAAAAATAAAAGTTTTGAGATGTAATACGTTTACATCTCAAAACTTTTATAAAAGCTATTTAAAAAAGTTTTTATGGCTTACACATTTTCACGCAGAGATCAAATTGTAAAAAGTTTTAGTGCAGTCCTGAAGGTGATTAAACCAATGTTTTGAAACACAAAAAGCTTATTCCAAAACGGTCAATACTCTTCAACAAAAAAAAACAATTTATTATTTACCTGTCTCTGTAATTTTTATTCCTAAAAATACAGTCGAATTGATAACCTCTTCCTCCTCCTCCTTTTGGAAGTCTGTTAAAAAGTAAGACTGCGCTAGAGATAATACCTTTTATTTGAAGTCGGAATTTAAATAGATTTTTTTTAAATTACTTACTATACCCAATAGTAGACTGGTATCAATATTTTACATACATACTTCATCGTCTCACCAAACTGTATTGAGAAACTTTCTATAGCTGAGTTGGTGTGTACGCCTCCTAGTGTAGCTTTTGTGTCCTCAGTCCTCCACAACCCTCGGGGAGGCCTAGCTCTCGTGTAATGAAGACGTCAGTTTGCAGATGGACGCTACTATCCAACAAAGTTATATTTATTCCATTTGTACAGTCAAACCTCATAGATCTGTGACATATTGTTTAAAAAAACATTCAACATGTAAAAGCGTCTCGGGATATCCATCATTAAAATAAATAACTTTAATTGACAATAGTCAATTTCAATATTATTTCTAGGAACAAACTAAAATAGTTAATTAAAAACCACTTGGATTAACTAACGAGTCCCCAATGAAAGATTCTTGCATGATTTTTAAACGACACGCTTTTCTGTTATAATGAAAGTCTGGCACAAAAAATGACCAGTTGGAACGTAAAAGCTTGTAGTGCGGCCCGCGCGCTCGTAAAGACACAATTTTGTGGTGGCTGCTATACACATAACTTGCGCCCGGTGTCGCCCGGTCCGATATTACATGCTTCCTGTATATTGCTAGGCTAACTTTTTATATCCTGAAATTCTACGCTACTATACAACGAGTTTATACAAAGTCTAACATCATATATAAGTCAGACATTTTAATAATTATGTTATTATTTTCATTATCAAAATATAATATTGTAAAGTAGTTATCTACTTTACAATATAATATCATAAAAAATTAGACCTTGTCAAATATATTACAAATTTCATAATATATGTATTTCAGTCATATTTACCGCATTTATCATACTTTCAAATATATGTTAATAGTGTGATTGTGATCGCCTGTAGATATATTAAACGTAAATGCATTTACATAATGTGCAAGGTGATATGTCGATCCATTTGATGGCAATACTGAGCAAGCGAACTTTGTACAATTTATCAAATTGAGTTACCGAGGGGCAATATCGCAGAGCGAACGCAATATTGCAGCGCGTGACCGCGTCTGCAATACGCGCTCAATACATCGGCCGGCGCCGGGCCGGCACGTCCGCCGCCCGCCCCCGCCCGTCTTCAGCCGCCCAAGCCCCCGCCCGCCCAACTGACCACCTAGATATTTAGCTAACAATGCCTCGCCGCGAGCGACGGCAACCTCCAGCGTGCGCCGTCCCGCTCGGGCGGCGGCGAGGCGCGCGGGCCCGACAGGGACCTCGCCTCCGGTCATCGCTATATTTATTGGCGACGCTCATAAGTACGCGGGTCAGGTTATAAGTTTCTACGAAATGAATGGCCGAGGCACGTAGGAGGCGAGCGCCCGCCGCCGCCGCGCTTAACAAGAAAGCACCTCCACCAGAAACTTGGCAGGGGGAGCCGTCACCCCACGGACGCTGGCGTTATAATTAAAAAACAAAAGAATACAGAGCCACTCAGCCTCTTGCCCGCCGACGCTGCTCGTTCGACTTTCATGCGAAAAAATGCAACGACTGACAATTAAATACAAAAGAAGAATGAAGAATTCAACAAAATTAGGAACTTTCTTCATCGGAGACGCTTCAACTGTAATTGGGTTTTATGAATTCCCGGAGAGTTGTTTAAAGTGTCTAGCTGATCACAAATACAATGCACTTGTTAGCATATTATTAGTTTGCATTAACTTTAAAAAATAATGGTGTTTAGTTGCCCAATTTTATATGAAAATCATTATTTCCTTAGAGGTATACACTTACATAGGAAATTGTAATTAGGATATGATATGATTTATGTACTTATACATATAAAAAAGTATTCTTTTAATTTAGTTTTGAAAATAGTAAACATCTGGCAGTAACAAAGCATTTCCTTAATTACATTTAAATAAACACATTAATACATGTACAATCCATTTCATCATCTTGTCAAGTGTCGTAGCTACATATACATATTCATTCACCTAAGAACTCGGAGGTTGCGCAGAATCGGATCCGGACCAAATTAATGTTATAAATAAAGCATCAGACCCATGTGTTGTGCGGCGGTCATCACAGCTCATGCGGACCGCTCCTATTACAAATACCATTACGGAGTTCGCAGATGACCGCACGGTTTTATAATGCGAAGGCACCGTCGTCCGCCCCCGCGCCCCGCGCCCTCTGCCCCGCGCCCCTCGCTCGCTCCCTTGACCATCGACCGACAATTGTAAATGGCACATAAAATAAATGAATGTGCAGCGGGACTCGCCTCTGCAGCAGACAATATAAATTACGACCGGACGATTATATTCCGGCGGGAATGAAACGTTTTCCTTCAGATATACACTTTACATTGCGCGCCGGGAAGCCTCTCCATATAAATTCACAGCTGCCCACCGCCCGCTCTCGTTAGCCGTGCGTGTAATTACCTACTGTTTTAGGAACTACTTTGATTAGACAAATTACGTTGTACACAAATAAATTCTTTCACTATTTTATTCGTTCTAGAGATATAAAAAGCCACATTGATAAATTCCTGGTAAGAATTCATAGCCATTTCTATAATGAGAATCAATTCTAATCATCCATTCATACAATATGATGTGCTAAGAATTCGTGAAGAATACGGCATACGCTATCTTCAAACACTGAAGATAGCGTTTGCTTGAAGATTGTTACAAGATCCAAACGTCTGCTGAGAACTTCATAGGAAAACCCCAATCAAAATCGGAAGAATCGAAACCTGGGTCCTCACGTTCGGCATCAATGCGTTTGCCACCACTAGATAGTATAAGTTTAGCAATCTTTTTATATTAAATTGTATTCATTCAAATAAAGCATAGGATAGCGTCGTACATTATAAACATAACCAATCGTAGGTACAGATATGACGTGATTGATGATGAAGTAATTAAGTAAACATGTGAAAACTAAAGCATTATCTCTTTGCAGCTGATATTCCCAACTCCCCCGATATATTTTGAAATCAAATAGATACATTTGCAGTTAATGGCAATCTTCTAATAACAACACATTGATCTTGCTAATTTAAATTTATGGTTTGATTAGGGTTGTTAATCGCGAGGCGATCTCGGTAAGCGCTGTCGTTAATTGTATTTAACCTTATCAGATCTTAGCAAACTAATTTAACATTCTCTGGTCATGCACATCATGCAGTGCAGCACAATCGTCTGAAGGTGAATGAATCTCTTATCTTCACAATCATAAAAGATAATTGATATAAAAAGTTCCCCGATTGTTGATAACCCGTATAGAAAATCTTGATTTTTATACATTCTACAAGATTGCCTGGAATTTTATTAGTATGATTTGTGACCACAATTAACCTCCAGTAACCAGAACTAGAAATTACCTTTCTACAGACATTGATAAAACTAAATAGACTAATCACGAACGGAATGAGTCATACGATATCGCAGACCAGTCATTTGGTCAGTGTCGCAAAACTAATGACACATAATGACGGGCGGCCGTGGGCCGGAGGGTGGCGGGTTGGCAACCCGACGCTGCCACCACGTCGCACTATTGTAGCCCGTAACACTGGCGCTACAACGACTCGCCGACTGTACGCAGCACAGTCAACGTCTGTTAGCCGTCTCCCCGGGAGGTCTTGTCGACCCTGCAGCCGCTACCGACGATGACCACCTGACCACCCTGGCCGCAGCTAATTGGGGTCGTCCGCCAACCACATACTCATAATTTTGATATTTCAAACTATGCCTACATCATATCCAGTGTTACGCTTCACGATTCATTTGTAGAACAAATAAAGTCGACAAAGAGCTATTTCATCTTATCAATAATATTCTTTATAAAGTAGACTATCGTTTATTTAAAAAATATATATAACTACATGTAGTCTTTTTAGATCATACGGTTCAGCATCCCTATTTCAATTAATTTATTATACGTTTTATTCCTACCTTAAAATGTATTTCATTATATTCTAATTTATATTCGAATACTACTTTACTGGATGGTAGAGTCAGCCACCCGGCCCACTAAACTGATTAGACACAGAATTATAGATGTGCATGCGCACGTACGCAGAAAATAACACATAATGGCACCTTATTGTGGCGATCCGTTAGGACTACTTCGTGGAAATAGGAAATTGTGCCTGACTTACTAACATAGATCATTTAAATTGTTTTACATTACAAATGTGAACATGACGATAGTGTTTGCCAAATGGATTACCAAACCTAAATATATTAAAATAGACCCTCATTTCACAATTTTGAAGAGTCATTATAGAGGAGGTTGGATGGAGCTGGATTATATATTTTTCTTTTCACAGGAGGTAGGAGCTTAAACTCTTGCAAATCTACTTTCATATCATCACGCCTGTCGGCCCCGAGGGTTTAAGTATAGATGTACTAATGTACACAATTACTTCGCCGATATGTTTTAGGTCCTGTGTAATGGGGTCGAATGGCTATTGCCGGACACGGATCCAAAATCCGAGTTTTGCTCGAACTGGGATTCAAACCAATACCTCTCGCTCAGCACTCGCACTTACGATCACTCGACCAACGAAGCACCTATTTTCATCCAATTATTTGTAGAATAAAAGTAGGTGTGTGAGATTTTTCTTCAATTCATAATTAATTTATATACATATATTTAAGCAAGTATATAACTAACTTGTGATCAGTAAAATAAAGCTGACATTAAGAAACAACTTCGGTCGAACTTATAAGTACTTAATGCATATAATATATAAAAAAAACATAAATGTTTATCATACATTCACACATCAATGAATTTGTACGTTTGAAAATTAGAAAGTTACAGTGCACTGAGCAATTCCAAATGCAGTTAGATTTCAATAATTTCATTAACATCGAACGAGCGCACAACTGCGAGGCACTTACTTTCACTTCGCTAGATTTTCCTCATTTTAAACCATTTTAAACATACCTACTTTTCACTCTCTTATAGAGTAGAATAAAAATAATAAATTATCTTACATCTATACTGTAGTTTTCAGCTAAATGATGCTATTGGGTCAGAATATTTGACAAAATATAATTTTCAAATTTCCAACCAACAACCAACTGATTAAGTGGTTTTCTTTTCTCAAATATAATTATAATATTTAAATAAAACTATATGAACCGTTCAATTTGTTCTTAGAATCTTATATATAAATATCTCGTGTCACGGTGTTTGGCGCTGAACTCCTAAACGGCTAGACGGATTATTATGAAATTTTGTATGTATATTTGGTAGGTCTGAGAATCGGTCGTAGGCTATTTTTAATACACCTAGTTAATAGGCCTCACTAGTTTTTTTTCCTTTTTTTTTGACAAAATATATGGTTGTATTTTTTTATGATTTGGCATCAAACAATACTTAATATTCTAAATTTTCACCCTTCTACCACCAACTCCTAAAATGTGGCAAAATAACGTTTGCTAGGTCAGCTAGTTTAAATATAATTTTATGAAATTCTTCTCGTACATAACAATATAAAAGCAAAACGTTGCAAGTTAGGTATGAGGCACGGGCTCGGATCGCGCTCCGTGTACGTGCATGGGGCCAGAAATGAAATTGATGAACTTTTCTCGCAGCAATAATGGCTTTGGCACGTACCAACATAATTCCTGGGAAAACTTCCTCACATAACCCCCACCCTCCGCCAGGGTTGCTCTACGCGCGTCTAATCAAACCAATATTAAATCAAATTCATTTAAAAATATGAGAATTATAAGAAATTTTCTCCGCCGTACCAATATCAGATAGAAAACTAACGAAAGTAAGGTACGGAGTGGTAAAGTGATATCTGCACATAGTATCAGGAGTACCACGATTCGCGCAAACCGTAACAGAGCGAAAATGTGTTCTACGATGTACATACGTGGATTAGACCAGCTCATTAACGGGAATATGTGCTGCAGAGGCCTGCCAGGATTCGTTTAAAACCTGCAATAAATTATTAAAATAAATTAAAAAAAATATAAATATTTTTTTTTTAATATTGGTTTGTGAAAATTATCTTTTCTTGATCTCTATACAACTTTTTCCATATTCTGGCAATGGACATTTACACATTTAATAACTTATTATAACTCATTAATTAGCATAGGTATTTTTGGAATCGGTTTTTACGATGCATTTTTCTTTTGCAACCTGTTTATTCTCTTAACCAAGATAGTAACTACTTAAAATAAATAAAAACTCAATAATTTATAATTTTTCAAAACAGGAGCAGCCCTACAGCAGTGGACAGTGGCAGCGGGTGAAGGCGAAGAAGGGAGCGTACATCCAATATAAGAAGAGAACAAAATAGGTTTATGTCGAATACTTTGACCATTCGCCCGTAAAGTAACTTCGCTGTACGAGTGACGCCCGCAGCCTCACGTCCATGTTTACCTAGACAAACATATGAACATCGGAAAAATGCATTACCAAGATTGTTATGTACTCCGAAATGTCGGGACTTCGCAGCGACATTCTATTATTAATTCTGTTTATGCATAGTAGAGCTAGAATTGTACATACGTGCATTTAGCAAGCTTCAATTTAGCACACAATTTGCATTAGCACCTAAATCAGTAATCTATGGAGACACCACTTGAAATGTTAGTCTAATTCGTGTAGACAGCCATCAAGTATTGAGTGGTCGGCAGATGGGTGGCCGACAGCGACACTCGAGTCCTAAGGTAAGTCCGCAGATAATATTGGCTCACCCGGTGACTGCTAACTGAGGTACGTCCCAAGAGGAACCGCAACTGACAGCTGCAACCTTCATTGATCATGAATGTTGCGAATATAACGGTATCTTACCACCCATTGTGACTAGGGAAACGTAATGTAAATAAAAAATACTTTTTACAAGAAGGTACTTTGATTTGCAGCAACCTCCGAACATACGATATGTTGAGTTTGACAAATAAACATACAAGCTAAAAACTAATCAAGTGAGGCTCACAATGCTGATACAGAAATGAAGCGAGCTCTGCCGCCACTGCACCGCTTAATCAGCGTTGGTCCGCCCGCCCTATATTTGCGTATGCAAAGAGACGCCAGCCGCATTAACGATGCCATATAGCCAGCGTAGCGTGCAGCGATTGGGCAAACACATATCTGCATTATAAACAGCGTCCGGGCTCACAAACGTGCACTGTGGTCGGCCTATACCGGCGCACGGCTAATCAACGAGCTGACCTTCCGCAGCCGAACAAACGCTACACCACACTCCGCTGTAGCTCTTCGTGTAAAATGCACCACTATCTAGCTAGTTAGCTGCATACAGGCACGAACTTCGTCATTCATTAACAGATTATTTGTTCAGCTCTAATGAACGAATCGATCGTATAAGTAGCGCACGTTACTCCAATAAATACAGGCAACGAAACAGAGAAGATGATAATGAAATAGCTATGCAGTGTAACAGTATTCGTGCATGTGCAGTGAATCGATTAAAACTTTCTACTTTCCACGTGCATAGCTGTAGCGTCCACATTAACGGAAAATCTCAACACATTTCTCGGACTCTTCGCCACTAGACCGTGTAAAGAAAGCAGCTTGTAACAATAATTAAAACACCATCCTTACCTAAACATATGAAAAACACGGCATGCATGTGAATTTGTGCTAATCATATCAATATCATTAAAACCAATGTCGTAAAGCAAAACGTAAACAATTTATTGGTGTAGATTTTCTTTTTTCCTGTCAGGTTTAGAACGTAAGTGGATATATGATGTAAATATTCAATTATCTTTTCAGTATATAATCACTTATATTTAGCTAAATGTTTTTTTGTCGTTATAACTTGTGTAGTATGATGCCTTTATATTTGTCTAATCAGCAGATGGGTCGCCCCCGCTAATGGGTCAAAGTACTGATCATAAAATAATATCTATATATTTTTCTCGTTAATGACGATATATTACATTAGGTTATAATCATTAGAAGAATAATCAGGTGAGTTAATACAATGAAACCAAAATGAGTGTAACGTTTTTTATTATTACCTCTTAAATCACTTCAATAAATTAATTAATATTAAACATACAACAGTAGTCACAAATAAATAAATTACATTAAATAATTTACTGACATAGATTTGAAATCGAGATGGACGACCGTTTCGTCTCGGAAGGATGTCCATACAGGACGGTACTTTGGTTTGAGGTTATTTTGTGTGTTGGCGCGGTGGAGTCGCCTGGCGATGGCGAGCTGGGGCTGGTTCGGGTCGGCTGGGCCAGCAGGGCCGGCGCTCCCGACGTGTTGACGAGGGCTACACGCTGGCCGTCGTCTGCTCGCCGTAGAAGTACGGATCCACCGCGCCTGCTTTCGCTGGCCTCACCACATATAGATTCCGCCTTCGAATTAAAGACTAGAATTAAAAGATTTTGAATTAAAACATGAAACACGAGCCATTTTAATAATTCTACGAATTAAATTAATTTTAAACTTCTTCTAAAGCAATATAATATAATTTCAATATTAATGTTCACAAAAGCTATAATATCTTTATTTGATTATTATTGGTAAATTCAGCTGTTAGATATTATCCTCACCTATGGTGTCCGTCTGCGTGTACTTGGAAGGTAGTTTCAGCGGGAGTTCCATCGTGACTGAACAGTTTCTTCAAGGCGATGATACCAGCAATAGTCAGGGCAACCTTACTGGCGATGAGCGCTTTGCCGGCAATCGCTGCTAAAGTCTTAAGCGCCATTCCTCCCACGATTGTAACGGTAGTAAAAATACCGAGTAACAGGTAAGGTAATACCTTTTTACCTAAAATCATAATGTCAATTAGTCAATTAATGAAAAAGGGCCTTCAAATAAGAATATGAATGCTAGAAATTAATACCTCGACCCCTGCCTTCCGTTGCCAAATCCATTGAAATTGTATGTGTGCTCATTAATTGCTCGAACCTTGTGCGCAACATCGTGTCGAGCTTATCTTCTGTGGACATTCCAGGGAAGAAGCGCGGCTCCGCAACTGCGGAGGGTGCGTCAGCTTGCTTCACCAACGTCAGCCCATCAGCGAGCTGAACGCTCTCCTGTACAGCACAAGTAAAAACATCATTACACTTTTGGTATCACTAAAAATATTTGGTACAAGCTGTAACACTAAACACACAACTGCATCACCTGTTCCACTGCTCTTGTGAGTGCCTTTAAAGCCTTGCCCTTTAAACACATTGACATGTGCTTCTGCGCACTACAATCGTCATAAAGCTTCTGTAAAACAGAGAATTCAGCTGTCCACCACCACGAGCTATCCTCCGCTCGCCCACTATCAATTTCGTTTTGTGCATAATCTTCAACCTCCATCCTGCGGGATCTTCGAGGTCCGTGCACATTGCCCGCAACGACTGCAGCACAGATAACTGACACGACGTATATCCGGAAAGCGGTACACATGTTAGTTTTTGTCACGCACAGCACTAAAACTAAAAATCAACGTGTATGAGGGTGCTCCGACAGCGACTGACAGGCGGTGGAGCAGGTGAGAGCTTATAACTGTGCGCCACTTCGCCGTCGAGCACCACCAAACATCCGCTATTCCGCACTAATTCTTCGCACGCGTACTTACGTAACTGAACTTGAAAATGATCGAGAACCATTTTCCAAGCCAATTTCTCCGATAAAATGCACAGCAAAAAGCAAGACACATATCTGTTACCAATTGCAACGAGTGTTGTACCTACCTCGTGTTCACGTGTGTGAAAAAGCGTAATTAAGAACGACTTGCGTGTGCTATGAACACCATTCAGTCCCACATTTCATTCGCAAGAGACCGATTTTAGTTGATTAGTTGCCGCTGAATCAGGACAAGCGGAAAATATTTCAGTCTTTATGAGCGCGTACGCAGGGTGCAGGGTTGCGTTGCGTTAGCTTCAATTGAACTGTATCGGCCTTGCACTCCAGCGCTGAGGATGTACCTATATTGTAAACTAACGTTTAAGTCACTACATTTACAAGAAACCACGAGTATACACGATTTACAGGAAAGTAAAAGCGGTGCATGTGTCGCTGTAGTTGTGATTTATAGATATAAAATAGATGATAAATTACCCAAATAATAAAGTCTATTCGCCTTTCGCCTGCTGTTAATTTTTATAGTAAGGTCAAATCGTCCAAAACGGCTATAAGGGAAATATGGCCAGTTAGGGTCATATAGCGATCCCTTATGAACTCCCATCGCTTCGGAACATTGAAGTACAGCTCAGAGCAAAGTGGAATAGGTAATCCATATTCGCAGTTGATCAAGGAGGCAGGATTGAAAACACTAACCTCCGAAACAATGAGCAGCCGTTTTAGGGACATGCGCCGCCGCACTAGTGAGAAGCCCCAGTAGGAAGCACGCGTGAGACACGCACTACTTACTACTTTTTCACCCTGATTAGCATCTATCAATCATGTTTTTAAGCATTCAATGAAATAAAAATTATTGGTGTATATAGTAGTATAGTATTAAACACATATAGTCACCTAACTAAGTTAGAATGTTATGTTATTGATTAGAAAATACATTTTTGGGGCCTGACCGGAGTATGTAGAGCTAGTATTTGGGATGTTTCGCAATTAACACTCGCACAATACTAGAATATAGCAAATTTCCATCCTAATTATTCCATCTTTTCTTTGAAGAGTATTTTTTATTTAAAATTGGCCGCAAGCCTAACTAAATGGTATTCTTTATAAATGTCGACGAAGTATGGTGTTTGCCCATAATTGGTTGTGAACCAGTTAGATATAAAACACTAATACATGTATGTTCCTACTTATATTATATCTGTAACAACCTTAATTAAATAAGTAAATAACTATGTAGCTAAACAAACTAGTTACGAAACGACAACTTCATATACAAATAGAAATACTTTCTACTGATTTTACGTTATATACCTACATATATACCGTAATCAAGTCTGTAAAAAAATATTTATTTCACAGTATAATATTCACGCTATCGCTAGTGGCATAAATAAATAAAAAGTTCAAGAAGTTGAATTTTTATAATTTCCTCAGTTCCAATCGGCAAGAGATACCTACAAATAATATATGTAGTCTGCTTCCGTTGTTACGTTAATAGGAAAAAGAAAGCCTAAGCGTGTACACGCATTTGTATTTGACACGAATAGGTAAAATTGTCTAGTCGATTTTACAATAATATATAATGAACGGTGTATTTTTTGTAAATTAGTATCCACTACACTGCTCCATTCCCTAAATCCCTGCATTTGTATGTATATCCCTTCCTCGTTATACAACACTATAAAATGCCTCTGCAATAGGTACACCTGTCGGTTAGTTAGGTATCGACTCACACGAAAAATACAGCATTGCTATTTATGATTGAATAGTCATAAATAACAACACTGTGATAATGGTTTTTAACAAATTTATCTTTATTTTAATACGTAAAGCAAAACCTTTATAGTTAGCTACCACTTTTTACGA
Source organism: Craniophora ligustri (assembly GCA_905163465.1). Classification (NCBI taxonomy): domain Eukaryota; kingdom Metazoa; phylum Arthropoda; class Insecta; order Lepidoptera; family Noctuidae; genus Craniophora; species Craniophora ligustri. The sequence goes on from LR990956.1 coordinate 8,073,351, forward strand.
AAACTGCGCGGACTGAGAAGTATAAAAATTTCCCACACGTTACTATTTTCATTTTTAGGTATAGAGAAGGAGTGCAGAATGCTAGATATTTCTTTTTAATTAAGCATAAAATAAACGTATAAATTAAATGATTTATGGTCGACCAGTGCGCGACCACTAGTAGGAATAAACAACCAATTGCTTCTATTTTTATAACTCACTAGATATTCCAATATTTAAGTGGAAGAAAAATGTGTTTATGAAATTTTTTATATTTCCAGTATTAGATATTTGTATTAGACATTTGTATTAGATATTTGTGTCATATTTGTATTAGATATTAGTATTAGATATCAGATACTTGTACATTTCTTAGATTGAACCCTGTATCCACTCAGAAATGGGTCTGTCAGGTGTGGACCTAAAAATATTGTTTAATAAAAGTAAATCATAATTTTATTATAACAATATGCAAAGCAGATGTGTCAAATAGATTATAAAATCAGAAATGGAATCTCTACTTGGAACTAGCATTTGCCAGCGACTTCGTCTGCGTAAAATTAGTATTTTACGGCTTTTTTTGGTATTGAAAGCGTCGGTATTGACGGCATTGGTATTGGTAGCGTCGTTATTGTTGGCGTCGGTATTGATAGAGTCAATATTAATGGCTTCGGTATTGGATGCATAGGTATTGTTGACGTCGATATTGTTGGCGTCGGTATTGATGGCGTTGGTTTTGGCGGCGTCGGAATTGAAAGCGTCGGTATTGGTTGCGTTGGTATTGGTGGCGTCGGTATAGATGACTTCGGTATTTCTGGCGCCGGTATTGATGGCGTCGGCGTGGGTGGCGTCAGTATCGACGACGTTGGTATAGGTGGCGTTGATTACGCCACCAATACCGACGTCGTTAATATTGACTATATGTTGGCGTAGGTATTGAAAACGTCGGTATTGATCGCATCGGTATTAATAGAGTCGGTATTGAAATCGTCGGTATTGTTGGCGTCGGTATTGATGGCGTCGGTATTGGTGGCGTCGGTATGGACAGTGTCGGTATTGATGGCGTCGGTATTGGTAGCATCGGTACTGATGACGTCGTTATTGTTTGCGTAGGTATTAGTGGCGTCGATATTGAAAACGTCAATTTTGTTGGCTTCGGTATTGATAGAGGTGGTATTGAGAGAACTGTCGATGATGGCGTTGGTTTTGGCGGCGTCGGAATTTAAAGCGTCGGTATTGTTGGCGTCGGTATTGGTTGCGTTGGTATTGGTGGCGTTGGTATCGATGACTTCGGTATTTCTGGCGCCGGTATTGATGGCGTCGGCGTGGGTGGCGTCAGTATCGACGACGTTGGTATTGACTATATGTTGACGTCGGTATTGAAAACGTCGGTATTGATCGCGTCGGTATTAATAGAGTCGGTATTGAAATCGTCGGTATTGTTGGCGTCGGTATTGATGGCGTCGGTATTGGTGGCGTCGGTATGGATAGTGTCGGTATTGATGGCGTCGGTATTGGTAGCATCGGTACTGATGACGTCGTTATTGTTTGCGTAGGTATTAGTGGCGTCGATATTGAAAACGTCGATTTTGTTGGCTTCGGTATTGATAGAGGTGGTATTGAAAGAACTGTCGTAAAAATGAAGGTAACGTGAGTTTTCTTCTTTTCCTTTGAGTAAAAAAAAATTACAACATTTGTAAAACAGATAGGTAGGTACTAAAAAGTTGTTATAAAAGGTGTACCTTCTAGTTTTATTCATAGAAATCATAATCACGCCTATCATCCCGGAAAGGTTAGGCAGAAGTGTACTGATCCTACGTCATAAGGATCCAGGAGAAAATCAGCGTCAGGATATTACATCACTAATATCAGGATATAAACACTTAACTATGCATCTTTTTTTTTTTTTTTTAAATGGGACTTGCCCACCACCCAAATCCCTACTACTGCAACTCCTGTAAACCAGGATCAACAATAGTAACTATCCAGAAAATCGTCGAGACAATGAAGTCCGACGTGTCCCAGGGGAATGATTTTAACTGTCTTGGAACCCGCAGCGAAATTAATCATGAAGTTATATAGGAGGAGTAAGAAAAATATCAGTTTTTTCACTTCCCTCCTTATCAAGCGAGAGACAGAATAGAATTTACATGTCATTGATATGAGAACAGATGTTTACAACTGAGTTAAGCCCAGTTGCCAGGCACCACGGATGATAAATTAATAAGTTATGGGTCCTAATAATGTGAGCTATTATATCTGATTCCAATAATAGGTATGGCAAAAACGCTTAAACGCACGGAAATTCATCCTAGTCGCAACAAGGTCCGAGTAATAAATCACCCCAGATACAATTTGCAAACTATCGAGCATAATATTGCGTTCACTTTGCCATAGACTACACTCCCACAGGATATGATGTGCAGATTGCTCGTATTCACAGTTCGTTGAACAAGGGCACAATGGTGAGGAGACAAGCTTAAATGAAAACAATTTACTTTTAAAGTTGCCGTGTCCTGTAAGGAATTGGGCAACACAGTGGTCCACCTCCAACCAAGTCCTCTCCAGCCGCTCACGAACGGATGGAAAGAATTGGTGGAGATGGCGGCCCTTAGTAGAAGAATCCCACCTTATCATCTTATGCATCTTTTATTTACCTATTTTTAATTTTGTATGTGTATGTATTTCTTTTGCTCTCAATCCTTCTATACATTAGTACACTTCTGCCTAACCTTTCCGAGACGACACGACGACGACGTGATTTATATTTCTATCAATAAAACTAGAAGGCAGAAGTATATACTAGGTTAGGCAGAAATATACTATATACTATATATATAATAGTTTGGCCGGTATGTTCTAGATCTTATGTAAAAACCCTATTGCCATTAACCAGGCATCCAACGAGATGCTACTGAGTATTTCATAGAAAAACCCAAATTATCGGTCTCAACATACAACTGCTAACAAGTATGGCGTACATATCAGCGACGCTCTAAACAAACAATTCACAGGAAACTAGCATCCGCCCGCGGCTCCACCCACGTGGTAGATTGAAAAATAAAGGTGGTAGGTTTATATCCTTCTCCAATGTTCAATACCAAAATCGATCAAAAATCTTCTATCTTTCTTTTTTCTCATTGTTATATACTTATAAGAAAATTATCAACGACATGCAATGCCACTACATTAGCAAGGTATTTGAATCAACATGATTTAGCATAGGCTCCTCTCTACGGGTAGGCAATTTTGCATTTAAGATTTGTATTTGCAACTTCAATGCCAACATCCGTCTCATGTTCTGATTTCTTACACTTACGATAACATTGTGCATTGAAATAAAATTACCATACGGACGATATATTAAATTACCATACAGTCGATATAGTTAATAATGACAAACACCCATCATGTGCTGGGTGTTTCTCATTATTAACTATATCCAACGACATTGCAGTTTAAGTTTTAGCATAGCATTTTTTTTATGTAACTACTTTAGTGATTAAAATTTTTCGGCCTAATTCTACTTATATTTTTCGGCCTAACATTTGTTCATTTGTAAAAAACGGTACGTTTAAAAATTATACCTACTTAAATCAAACAGTGTGTAATGAGACTAGAAATTATCTTAACTTCTGCGCTAGGGATCAAATAAAGGGAAAATAAATTACTGAAACTTAAGAAAAGTAAACTGAAAAAAAGTAGGTGCTAAACGTATTTACACTGGTCTTCAAAAAAATAATGACGAAAGACATAATAAATGTAAATTAATTAATAAAGAAAAATGATTATGTCAAGTATATGTGGTGTAACTTTGAATGATAGATTGAGGAATGATGTGATAATAAAACGTTGTGGTTTGAAAGACGACGTAGTGACAAAAGATGAGAAGAATGTACTGAGATGGTTTAGGCATGTTGAAAAGATGAATTATAGGCGATTGACGATAGGAATTTATAAGGTGGATGTTAGTGGAATCGCCGGGAGGGGGCGCCTTAGAAGGACATACACCGACCTAATTGGTGAACTCCTTCAAAAAGGTCAGGTACGCAGTACTCATAACCGGCGCACGTGCATGACGAGATGTATGAATGTGGACGAGGCAAAAGTGGTATGCAGGGACCATAGCGCGTGGCATTCTGTAGTTTCTGCCTACCCCCATGGGAAAAAGGCGTATGTGCATGAATGTATGTATTTCAGTTACGCGCGAGACGCGATCGTGAGCGCACGCGCAGATAGCGAGTCCCGCGTTTGTGGCTACATCGTTTTTTTTTTTTTACATCTACCTACAATTTTATTTTATTACATGTTTTCGTACGATGAATAACGAAGGGGAGAATTTGGAGTTTTGCGACTCCAGTGGGAGTGATATTATGGAAGAGGAGATTTTAAGAAGCGAGCAACAAGTTACTGCAGAAATTCACAAAGAAAATGAAGACAATTCAAGTCTGAGTCAGAAGACCCCTGAAAAAAGGGTAAGGGAAGAAAGTGAAGAGATAATAGAAGAAGATGAGGGCTTTATTACAGTCAGAAAAGGCAAAAAACGGTTGACAAAAAGTCTGTCTATGTCTAACAACACAAATAGAAGAAATTTAGAGTTGGAAGCACAAAAAGAAATAGCCATGGTTATGGTTACTTCCAAAGAAATCTTACCCAAACAATTTGGAATGGCAAAGCTATTGAGGGCGGAAAATATTCCAAATATTTTAAGAATTCAATACAAAAGCCCATATAAGGTACTGATGCAGTTTGAAAATAAAGAAAGTGCAAGGAAATTAGTTAGCTGTGAAAAAATGATTACTTTGGGACACAGGTGCCAACTGATCGATGAAATAAATTTAACATATGGTATTTTGCGAGACGTAGATTTAGAAATCGAAGATAAAGAGATTGGTGACAATTTGAAGTGTGATCATGAGATAATATCGGTAAAAAGATTAAAACGATTAGATGATTCAAATAAATGGACAGATAGCAGTACTATACGGCTATGTTTTAAAAGTTCCACTTTACCCTCATACGTCTATGGGTATGGGTGTCGGTTCAAGGTGGAGCCATATACATTTCCTGTGACGCAATGCTCAGGATGTTGGAGGTTCGGTCACCTAATAAGATACTGTCCTACCAAAAAAATTGTATGTCCAAAATGTAATGGCCCACACGATAACTGTGAAGTGACGGACTTTAAATGCGCTAATTGTAAAGGCGCTCATATGGCTCTCGATAAATCTTGCCCTATATTCGCCAAAGAAAAGGCAATCAGGAAAATTATGTCCACTGAAAGTTGTACTTATCGAAAAGCTTTATCAGTATGGTTGGAGAATAGAAAATCGCAGATGAAGGAAGCTGAAATGACTGAGACGATAGATTTTAGGAAAACTACAACTACGAGAGAGAATAAAATGTTAGACCAATCGAAATCATACAAGGATGCGGTTGTAAACAATTCATTTGAGGCATTAGTATGTGATGAGGCGACACATGAAACTAACACTTCAGAAGATGAGGAAAAACGTACAGATTACCCACAATCACAATTAAATACAAAAAAGAAAAAGAACGAAAAGTATCACAAAAATCAGAACCATATTTGGGCAAACGAAAGTGCTTCTAGAGCAGAACCTGATTTTGAAATGAGCACCAGCAAACCTTATGAGAGAAGACAGAAAAATACTAACTTTAAGAGTTTCATGAGTAAGATAAAAGACATTTATCTTTTAAATACCGATTTCGAAGATAAAATTAAAATGTTTTGTAGTTATGTAGTGAAAGAGTGCATAGAATTTATTATTGAATTAGTACAAAAACAAGAGGTAATTACGAAAATAATTTCAATATTTACCAATGGCTAATAATGTACAAAAAGTTTTTGGCTTAAATATAATGCAGTGGAATGCCCAAAGCTTACGACCGAAACTTACAGAATTAAAACTTTTGTTATCTTACAATAAAATTCACATAGCTCTGATATGCGAAACTTGGTTGGAACCTGATTCTAGCTTACACGTAAGTGGTTACTATCTACATCGCAAAGACCGAGATGATGGATATGGAGGTGTTGTTATCATGGTACATAAGTCAATTAAAGTTCAAGAATGTCATTTAAATTGTGTTAACCGTGGCATAGAAGTGGTATGTATTAGATTACTGAACTGTAGTCAAATTAAGTTTTTAATGCTAGTGTATTGTCCCCCGTCAGTTCACACTATGCAATCCGACTGGGATAATCTCTTTTCAATTTTTAAACACAACTGCCTAATAACAGGTGACTTTAACGCTCATCATACCAATTGGTCGAATAGAAATGACTGTAGAGGAGGACAAATATATGATGCAACTTTGGAACATTTTGTTTCGCTAAATAATGGTCAGTCAACAAGAGTTAAACTGGTTAATAATGTTGTTCAACAAACTTCTCCAGATATTTCATTCATGTCGAGTGACATAGCTATGCTTTGTAATTGGCAAGTGACTAATGATAGTCTTGGAAGTGATCATCTAATTATTAAAATGAAATTTAATTTTAAAGATATTCAACGCGTACATAAAAAACGTAATTTTAAATTAGCAAACTGGGTTGATTATAATAAATACTTAGAAAATTATTACTCTAAGATTAATGGCGAAGTTAGTAACGTTCAAATGGAGTATAATAATTTTATTAAAAAGCTTAATAGTGCAGCAGATCTATACATTCCGATGACCAAAGAATTTAATAATCCTAGTAGAAATTTTCGGCCACAATCGTATTGGAATCAAACGCTTTCTAAACTTATTGCTCAACGTAGGTTAGCTCTTAGCCAGTTTAGACGAAATCCTACTCCATCAAATCTAAGTACACTAGAACACATTAGTTTAAACACCAAATTAGCTATTCAACGAGCTAGAAGTCAAAACTGGCAGAAATACTGTGACGACATTAATGAAACAACGTCTATATCGGAAATGTGGAAAAAGCTAGGATGGTTAAAGGGACGTCGATCACCTATAACCTGTATTTCTGACGATAAAAAAGAAATCCTTTTAAATAGTCTGGCGCCTGACTATGTGAATCCATGCTCACCAGAGATACGATCAGATAATGACATGTTAGGAAGCTCCTTTTCAATTCAAGAAATGTATAATTGTTTTAAGAAAAAAGATACCGCTACAGGTGATGATGGGATCACATATTCGATGATTTGCCACTTACCGCATTGTGCTAAATTACATTTGTTGAAATTATATAATATCATTTTTGTAACTGGAGTAATCCCGGACCAATGGCGTGACATCCGAGTTGTGCCAATACCAAAGCGAGAAAACACGTCAAACAATGATATTAAGCTACGTCCAATCTCTTTGATATCATGTGTTTGCAAAATTTTACATAGCATGATAACGAAACGTTTGGAGTGGTATGTAGAAAATAATAAATTACTAACACCTTTTACAACTGGATTTAGGAAGGGACAGTCATGTTATGATAATTTAGCTCGTCTTGTGACACAAATACAAATCGGATTTTCGAATAATTCCCCAACACTGGCATGTTTTTTGGACATAGAGAATGCTTATAATAATATATTGATTAATGAACTAATAGTAAATCTTGATGAAATAGGGGTGGGTAAAAGGGTATGTTTATATTTATGGAACTTTTTGACTGAAAGACATTTAAAAATAAAGGATGATCTTGATGAAAATAAATTTATTATGCGATATTCCAGCAGGGGCCTCGCACAAGGTGACCCTATGTCTCCCATCCTTTTTAATATAGCTACAATTAAAGTCAGTAAGGAAATAAACAATATCTTTATTTGCCAGTACGCTGACGATTTTGTGTTGTATACTTGTAATAAAAACATGACAGAAAATGTAAATAATATACAAAATGCACTCAACGTTATAGTCATTATATTGGATCAGTTGGGGTTGACATTGTCGACTACTAAAACCAAGCTGTGTTTATTTAGTAGAGGACGGAAAAATCTCCAGTTACCCATCTTAATTAATAACAATCCTCTAGAATTAGTTACATCTTATAAGTATCTAGGTTTCTGGCTTGATAGATGTTTAAAATGGGGGAAACAAATAAATGAATGTTACCAAAAGACACAAAGACATCTAAATTTGCTTAAAGTTTTGGCGGGGTCGACTTGGGGGGTGCATCCAAAACATTTGCGTAAACTTTACGTATCTTTAATTAGAAGCAGAGCAGATTATAGCTCCTTTTTGTTTGATAATAGTAGCAAAAATAACACTTATAAGCTGGACAAAGTACAGAACCAAGCATTACGAGTTATAGGTAGCTTTATAAGAAGCACACCCATACATGTGATGGAATCGGAGCTTTGCGTTCCTCCTCTGCATTTACGTAGAAAATATTTAGCATGCAAATTTTGTTTGAAAGCTTTCTCTCAAACTAACAATGTTACTATTGATTTACTATCCGAACTGAGTTCCCTTTGTAATAATAGTTATTGGACCAGGAAAAAAACACCTCAACTTGTAAACATTTATAATTTGATAAAAAACGAGAACATGTCATCGTCATCACCGTTAAGAATGTTTTCTCTTAAAACATGGGTGACTAACATCAATGTCAATAATGTAATCAAATTTCACTTAGACAGTATAATTCACGCAAAAAAGAACCACGATTACAACATTTTAAAATTCAATGTTATATCCGAGTTGAGAGAAAAATATGACGGTTGGTATGTCATATTTACTGATGGCTCAATCAGCACAAGTGGTCGCGGTGCTGCATTTTATGATCCTCATGTAGCAAATCATCTTTCCTACAATAATTGTTTTAAATCAACCTACGAATTCTCAGTTATGTCCATGGAACTCATAGCAATTTTAGAAGCACTTTTGTATTCTCGAGCAATTCAACAGAATAAAGTTTTAATTTGTTCCGATAGTAGAAGCGCTTTATATCATATAGCTCGATGCGCCTCTGGTGGCAGAGGTACATCGATAGCTTATGATATCCTTTCTGAAATTTATGATAACAATTTAAAGGGCACTCAGTTGAGATTGCAATGGATTCCATCACATATTGGCATCAGAGGTAACGAGGAGGCTGACATGTTGGCGAGAAAGGCAGCAGTAGATGGAAAAGAGGTTCTAAGTTTGCCAAATTACACTGAGCTGTTGCCTAAATACAAAAAGTACTGCCACAATAACTGGACGGAATATTTTAATGAGAGATCTTTAGTAAAAGGAATTTGGTACAAAACAATACAAAGTGAGCCCCCTCGAATACCATGGTTTACTAATGTAAGGTTGAGTAGATGTTTACTTGTAACAGCGCTCAGGTTAAGATCTGGTCACGTTCCACTAAACAAGTTTGCACACATGATGAGGAAATCAGATTCTCCAAATTGTGATGTGTGTGATGTTATTGAAGACGTGCATCACCTGTTGGTGGAATGTGCCCGTTACGATACCGATCGTGAACTCTTTATAAAAACTTTTTACTTGAGCAGAAGTAATGTGGGTATGTTCCACGAGATGTTGTCCTCTCCTTTGTCTGAAGCCTCTAAAGCTCTGTTTATGTTATTTAGTTGTAAGCCATAAGTTGTAAGTAGATGTAGTTGAATTTAAGTTAGGTTACGATGGAATTGACATGTACTTAATGTATAAAAATTCCTTAAATAAATAGAAAAAAAAAAAAAAAAAAAATGTATGTATTATGTTATGTTCCTAGAAAAATATTGTTTCTTTAAAAAAATGAACGTAGACAGGAACGTATAATAATACGTTAGAAAATTTAAACCATAAACCTATCTGTAGGGACACGGTATTGAATAGAAAGTATCGATACTGTACTCATGAGTAATATAAAAAAAATATCATACTCATAAAAGTATCGGTACTGCAAGGTATCGAGTACTTTTCTTCGGGCCATCAGGCCCTCGATCAGATTAACTTCAGTAGGGAAGGGTATACATAAACAAGTGGTATTGATACACAAATTTAATACAATAAAAGAAAAAGACAACTGTAATTAAAAAAAAAATATTTAGAAACAAAATTAAATTATTTAGTACTTTAGGCATATAGTGATATAGTTAGTGTAAGTTCCCATTCCTCCTCCGTTTAGTCACTTAAAAATAGAAGTTATACAGCACAGAATAATATGTAATGAGTACTTTTAGATTACACTTGAATAAATCAAATAATATTTAAGCAAAATAATGATAAACCGTATTAGTAATGAAATTATTTTTTATTTCTGTAAATAAGTCTTTTGAAGACACTTTTACAAGTCACGTATTACATTATTAAGAATCTAGATAGCATCGGCATTTCCGAACTGACGACCTCCGAGAAGAAATGCTGAAATAAACTCAGAAAATTTAAAGTCCAAACATATCTTTTTACAAGCGAGTATCCTTTCATCTAAAATCAAACGATGTAAAAAAACGCAATATCTAGATGTGATAAAAACAAATACTGACGGGAATCGATTCAGCGCATCAAAATCTCCATAATTATGATAATATTTTTTGAGGAGGATATTGCAGACCTGGGTTTCAATTAATTATTTTCATAGCAAATAACTGATTGATTGAAAATTTTACAGAAGACTGGGCTGTGGACAAGATGCCTTTGCCTTTTGTCACTAACCGTAAAAAAAGTAAAAAAGTCATAACATGTCACAAAATTGTCAATATTGTGATTAGGTTATGCCAGGTAATGGTACCAATTTATTTATTCTTCAATATTATTTACTCCACATTATATGTTAAGGAGTTGGAGAAATAACAAATAAGCGACAAGCAAGGTGTGGTCAGTCATCTTAATAAGTTTTAAGAAGTCAAGTGTTGTAAAATTCAAAGAAACATGAAAAGTGAAAGTGAAATGAAGCCTGATCTAAATTTTTACGGCTGCGATCCAGGCGCTGTAAAGTATGGAAACTTTATAAACTACTATTCATTCCATAATGTCGAGGAAAGGTTAAACAATCTTCACCCAGATATGTTTCCACTTCCAGCGCCAGCAGACAACCAGCTTGTCTGCCTTGATGTCGGGTGTAATACCGGAGAGCTGTCCAAAGCCTTATACACCTATTTAAAGTCTATATACCCAGACTGTAACATTTATATGTTAGCAGTAGATATAGACTCAAAATTAATTGAAAGAGCCAAAGAATCAAATGAATTTCCTAACATTAGATTTATTACATGTAACATTATGGACAGTAATGATCGTTTGCTTTTAGAAAACTATTTGGACTCTTTTCAACGAAAATCCTATGATTTAACTTTTTGCTTTTCAGTCACTATGTGGATTCATCTGAATAATGGTGATGAAGGATTGCTAGAATTTTTAAAGCTCATAAAGTTTATAAGCAGATGTATTATTATTGAGCCTCAACCATGGAAATGTTACAGAAATGCCCAAAAAAGGGTAAAGAAATCTGGCAACTCGTTTGATCATTATGAATCTTTAAAAATAAGAAGTGATGTAGCCTTTGTAATTGAGAAGAATTTGACTGATAACACTCATTTCAAATCATATGAATCTCAAAGCTCTTCTTGGAATCGAAGAGTTCAAAGCTATCATTGTTCAGATCTATCTGTAAATGCATAGGTAAGTATTTATTATGACTAGCATCAGTAGCATCTAATGGCAGTACAGGTATTTTAATTATGCAGTACTTAAAAATAGAAGTTATACAGCACAGAATAATAATGAGTACTTTTAGATTACACTTAATATGAATAAATCAAATAATATTTAAGCAAAATAATGATAAACCGTATTAGTAATGAAATTATTTTTTATTTCTGTAAATAGGTCTTTTGAAGACACTTTTACAATTCACATATTACATTATTTTAAGAATCTAGATGGCATCGGCATTTCCGATAATACATCAAATACTTGACATTACAGAATAAAACAAATAAAAGTAAATTCAAATCTGAATCTGACAATATTAATACAATCCTAAGATTTATTATTTATACAGGCACTCTTTCAAAAACATGTGCTGATAAAGAGACCTGTTTCAATAACTCGATGTTTGTCTACCTACCCCTAAATAATAAATTTCAATTTACAGATTTAAATGTAGCATATTGATATTTATATAATATGTTTAAGATTGTGTACAGCATCATCAGTGACATGGTCACAGGCAGACTCATAAGGCCACCAGATGTCTGTCTTTGACCATGGATGTGGTAATGTAGTGTCTAGTATTTTACAAGATATAGGTGCCGTCACGAGTTTAGAGCGCTGGACGAAAGTAGTGGGGAGACTTGCGCATGTCGTACACTCGTGCTCACATTATATTACGAAGTGTTTTTAGAAAAGTTAAATTAACTTGAGTTGTCACTTGTAATGGAAAAGAAAAATAAGTTTTATATAGGTATTTTAAGAGAAAAATAAAATATAACCACAGTTTATTTTATAAAAATAATAATTTATATTTTTTTGTAGATACGTATAGAATCAATATTACATAATCAATAATAAAATTAATGTAATGTGTATTTTAATTATTGGTGTACAATAAAGTATATTCTATCTATCTATCTACATATAATCAAATAATCAATTATATTTAAAAAAAAACTTAAATTCTAATCGTTTGGCAATAATCCTATTCCTTCCATCAAATCGTCGTTAAATAAGGAAGTCGAAGTTTATAGATGGATGCGACTGGAACTACTTATTGAAAGGTAAAAGGTTAAGACGATGAAAAAATACGAAAGCAATATGTGCGTGAATGTACTTTGGGCGATACACCAATACGGCGCCGGCACTGGCCGCTTCACACTCCGCACACCGCCCACCCCGCCAATCGGACCCAAAAACTGATATCTGCGCATTCAAGGCCAGCGCTCTAAATTCGTGACGGCACCTATACCAATTTTTCATTGTTATTGGTGAGAAGCTTAGGAGACTAGAAGGCAAAAACATTTTTTTTTTAATATTCATACATGTTTTTAAAGTAGTTTTTATGTGTTTACATATTGTTCTTATTTACTAATGAGTCATATCTGTATGTATATCCTAGACTCTTTATCTGCATAGCAAAATATTTGCTTACTTACTCAGGTAACTTACTGTTAAATTGTACAAAATATTATATTACATCCATTCCAATGTAACATTACTTTAAAATCATCCAAACAAGTATTTACAAATACATATATATACATATGTAGTTAATTCAAACCAGAATCTGGATAAAGATATGTAATATCAAAATAGCTTGGTTAGTGTACCAAACTAGAGGAGGAAACCAAAGTTCTACACTACATATGTATGTTACAATTTAATATAGGGTAAGAGTTTTGGTTTCCCCTATCAGGAAAACCTATGTATCTTAAAAATAACTTTCGAATATCATACAAAACAATACAACTTAGCAGATAAAATTTAAGGATGGCCAACATGTTTGCTGTTTATAATAAGTTATTCAGCTAAAATTAAGATTTATTTTGTAACAGTCACCCAGGTCCCTGGTCAATTTTCGTCTTATTTAATATTAAGTTGTTACTTCTTCAGTACTAGACTCAAACTCCAGCTTCACATCTCCACCTAACCCATCTGTGTCCATTTCTGTTTCTTGAGCATTTAACATGTTGAGTGTCACCTAAAAACATTAGTTGATAAGTTAAATACTGAGTGAACAGTAATTTGTACAAATCTTTCAAACAAAATGTATTAAACAATATTAAGTAATATTGTGTATATAGCTTTTTTGTGATAAATATAGTAATAATTACATTTTATATTAAAACCTCTACACACCAATGCAATGGCATTCACTGTATTCAAATGCATATGCTGACTAAGGCAAAATGCACATTAATTGTAAATTATAACAATACAATTGCATAGAAAGTATATCAATTAATATTTCAATGATGACCAAGCTCCTATAAAATCCAATTTATAGATTTATTATGTGTTCTGTTTGTAACACAATATCATGAGACTTGGATCTGATTGTAGAAATAATATCCTTATAAAATTATGTACACAGACTAATAGTATCTGTTTAGATTCATGAGCAAAGCACTGAAATTCATACTAAGAGTCCCATATAATTATGATACTTAACATAAAGCAAGTGACAACCTGTTGTGATAAAGGTGCGGTATGAATGTTGTGCTGAGTGTGAGCTGCTATACCGCTACTCCTGTCTTCTGCTATTTTCTTCTTCACAGGAGTCTTTGGCTGCTGGCTGAAAGGCACATCATTAAACCGTTTAGCAATTTTATACACATAAATATATCCAGTCATCATGACAATACCATCTAGTTCTGAGCTAAGCAACAAGGCTTGTGTTATTGATACTAAATGATTGATACAGTACATAGATTGTCCATGCTCATCTCATAATTTTACCTACCGGGATTCAAGACCCTCACCTCAGAAGGCAGCTTTTAATACCACTGCGATAAGCTATGCAGTTTGTAAAATTACTTATATAAAAAAAAATACAACCTATTTCTCCTTGCACTTACTACCAAAATAAAATAATATGAAGTATTGATTGCAAGCTAACTGTTCATAATCTACTTGAATAAAGAAATCATAGGTATACATTTTATAAATATATTAATATGAAATAACCAGTGGAAGGTAGCCACTCTGGAACTGGAACTGGTTCAAAATAGTCTGCAGCCTTAGCATAACTAATGATTACCTAATAACATCAAGAGCTCTTTACATAATTCATAAGGTAACTCTAAGCACATCATTATTATTACCTCAGGGTAGGTTCTCCCATGGGATGCAAAGACATAGCCAAATCTGCTAATTTATTGAATGCAGCTCCAGCCTCAGTAAATATTTCTCCAACCTGAAAACATTTTATAACCCATATGAATAAATACAATGTTGTGACCGTGTAATATCCAATATGGGTAGCATCATCAACACAGTTTTATTTAAATTTACTGAAACCGAATATTTCGGTCACATCTCGGAGAACCGACAACCGTTGGAGCAAACGAGTTCTTGAGAGACCGCGTCTCGGCAAACGTACTGTAGAACGGCCAGGTGGAGTTAAGACTTGCGCTAGGCAGTGACTGGAGCAAAAAAGCGGAAGATCGAGCTCTGTGGCGTTCTCTAGGGGAGGCCTACGCCCAGCAGTGGACGAATATAGGCTGATGATGAATATTTCAGGTGATAAACTTGCTTAAGGATTCATTACCTTAGCTGCAGAATTTGCAGCGGAATTATTCATGGTTATTGATTATAATTAAAGCCCTTCCTTTAATTCTTGTAATTAAAAAAAATAAATATTCCCAAATGCAGCCTTTGAAAATAAACACAAATTGACGTTTGATTTGACATAGTGTTGTAAAGTAAACTATCGATAAAGCTATCGAAGATTCGCTAATACTATCCGAGCGGGTGCAAAAATATAATGATAATCAAAGAGTAATACGACACTACTATTACACAACGTATTAGCTGTGCCTAGCGCCTAGCCTAGCGGTGTGACCAGTGGATTGAGATTTCAGAGGTCTCGAGTTCGAACCCAAAGCACACACCGCTGACTTTTCGGAAGTTATGTGCGTATTTATCACATGCTCAAACGGTGAAGGAAAACATCGTGAGGAAACCTGCATGCTTGAGAGAATTTTCGATGGCATGTGAAGTCTGCTAACCCTAACCTGTGGAAAACCTAATTTTAAAGAAACCGTGTTTGATTGTAGGGACTACACCTTTAAAATATTATATCTAACTATACCTAGGTAAGAATGCCATTTCATTAATAATCCCACTATCGATTGTTGGTAAATTTACGGTGCTACGCACTAGTTTAGTTGTTCTTTTTTGTTAATTTTTATGGCATGGCTCCTTGGCCTTTGTGCCATCTAGTTTAGTTGCGGATGCTGTAACCACGGGTTAGTAATCATTCATAGTTTTTCTTAATACATAATCATTCAGTTAACTTAGTTTTTGTATTTCGAAAACTCTTGTAATTAATAAATAAATAATATTTATTCATTATTAAAAACGTCTATTTACAAATTTATGAATTCATATTGTAAATATATACTAGCAAACATTCCGAAAAGCCGCCAGTGGCCGGTGGCCGGTAGTGTGATCTTTTTCTTACGTAGATTATTTTGCCTTTGGTAGAAAGATTTGCATTCATAGCAATAGACAAAAGTATCTCAATTCTCCTATTACTCTTTGATCTCATGTCTTTCTTAGCCTAAGAGCCTATATATACGGAAAAAGTGACCTAAGAATCTTAGGTCACTTTTTCCGTATATATAAATGTACTCTGTGGGTCACTGTTGGGCTAAGTTAGGTTAAGATATGCGCCTACTGTTTTTATTAAGTATTAGACAAGTTACATATTTTGTAAATACAAGTTTACTATACCGAGTGCTTTTCCCCTTGTCATTGTAACTAGTCGTGTTTTATCACACGGGATATATTGATACATACAAATCGAAGTATATATAAAATTATAAGTAATAAAAGAAATTACAGAATTAATAATAATATTACTACGTAAAATGAATAGACATCCCCGTCCACGTATGATGAACAATGCTTATAGAAGCCCTCGACCATATAACCACCAATGGAGACCAAACCGTGCCCCATCAACACCATTTCCATGGAGGGGCATTTCACATTTTGGAGCCAATAATACAAAATATGAAAGCACTGAAGAGCACTGGTGTGAAACCTGTGATAGAGGCTTTCCTTCACTGGAACTTCTTCAAAAACATAAACAACAACACCAAGTACTAAACCTACTATTTAAATCTAAATGAAATATAATATATTGTAAATAACAAAGTAACCTAAGTATTTAATAAATATTTTTGTTTTTAGAAATGTAATATAGATGGTTGTCAGTTCATTGCACATCCAAAAGTAATAACTAAACACATTCAAATGCAACACTCGACTGGCTTGTATAAAAAGATAGCCAATTTAAACAACTCTGAAGACATACAGAAATGGCGGGATGAAAGAAAAAAGAAATACCCTACCAAATCCAACATAGAAAAAAAAGCAGCAGAATGTAAAGAAAAAATTGAAAGGGGTGAAAAAATGGCCATGAAACATGACCATAGAAGTCAAAAGCGCCACTCAATTGGTTTAAATAGACAAGGTATTTTATATTTTCTTTATCCTAGAAAATCCTAACTCTGTTAGGCTGTTTAGCTGCCCATCAATGATCAGAGGTAGAGATCCAAGCCCCATTTGCTGACAATCTTTGCTAGATTTAGTTAAAAATTAAATGTCATTTGCTCCTAGTCCAAACAAACATGATTGTTTTTGATTATCTTTGACTAGTACTTTCTATATCAGTAGTAACTTATTATTTTAACATTCTTGTTTCAAGATCAAAGACCAGGCATGAAGAGAAATAATCATTTTGATAAAAGGAACCAAAATCAGAAGACAAACAATTCCCAACCAGCAAAGAAGGTACCTAAAATTATACCTACTGCTCCTGCTACTGATGAAAGAAATAAACTAAGACCATTCACTGGAATCATTAATATACAGATGGATGATGAAGTGGAAGATATCATACAGGCACCTGATAATGGATTAATTGAAAATGATGATTATGAAGAAGTAGCAGAAGTCCCTAAAAAGACAAATGATGATGAAAAGCCAGTAGTTTGTGGAGCATTAACATCCCTCATGTGTGTTTACGGCTCGTCTGATGAAGAAGCTGAAGAAAAAGAAAATGAAGTTAAGAAATCTTCAGGTATGACAATGCAAATACCAATTGAAAAGCCACCTCTAAGAAGTGATAATAAGGTGGATTCTCCAAATATCAGTAAGCACACAATAGTTGAAAAATGTGATAATGATGATGATGATGATGCCCCAGTGGAAATATGGATTGAAAAAAGTAATGTTGAACATGAAAATACTCACGAAACATTCATCAAGAATAAAGAAAAACCTACTCAAAGGGTTATTCCACCAAGGAACCCAAATCAACAAAATTACAAAGTAAAGAGAAAAATACCATCAACATTACTCCAAAAGTTGCTGCATAAAGAAATAAGACAAGAACGTAATATAGTACTACAATGTATAAGGTTTATTAGAAAAAATAATTATTTTGATAAAACTAATTAATAAAACAATGATATTCATAAACAAGTACTGAAGCATATACTAAACCTGCATCAATATTTTTTCTCTTATCCACATTTATTAGAATGGCTTTATAATTAGATGTTAGGGTTACATTCCCGCAAGATCACTTATAAATTTAAAAATCAATAAAAAATATTCCAGCTCAGGATAAAAACTGCCTGATTCCCGAATCACAGTGTTAAGACCATTCAGAGCCCAGTTGCGGCTCGGCTCCTGGGTCAATATTATAGCAAGGCTCTGGGTATTGAATTACAATTACTTTATTATATTTATGATTACTTTGACATTCTTTTCATCAATGGCAAAAAGGCTTTATAAGTATATACCTTAAATAGTCAATGCCCAAAGCCTTGCTATACCTATGCGGGCAAAGCCGCGGGAGGTAGCTAGTAATAATATATTAAATTAATTAAAATGAACATTACATATAGAGGTACCTACAAGTTTTTCATTGTTGTTTAATTTCTGAATTTCTCCACAATGGCTGCGTGCACAATTTTTTTTTTACCATACAGAATTATACGACGTCATACTCTAAATATCTGCATAATTAAAATCTTTAAATTCAACATTCCGCTGCGCGAACGCACATTTATGCGCAAATATAATAAAACCCATGCATAAATTTTAATTTTCTCCCTCTGATCATTCGTTTAGAATTCTCTTTTGCTGGAACAGCGTTAGCCCAGCAGAAACGGATTTTTCCGTTTTTTTCCAAAATGACAGGGCGCACTATTTTTTTATTTGGCGCACATTTACAGCATAACCTACTAGGTACGCACTTATTATACCACTCATATCAACTCTAAGAGTTACTTTCTTGCTGGGGTAACGTACACTTGTCGCTCTCAATTTTATTACAAATTCTGGAACTGGTGTGCGTTCGCGCAGCGCAATGTTGAATTTAAAGATTTTAATTATGCAGATATTTAGTGTATGACGTCGTATAATTGTGTATGGTAAAAAAAAATTGTGCACGCAGCCATTGTGAAGAAATTCACCAAAAACTGATTCCGCTGGGCGAACGTTGTCCTGGCGGAACTTTTTTTGATCCGTAGACTTTAGAAGAAAAGAGATGTGTCCAAAAATTAGTGTGTATTTGTGTGTAATTGTGTATGTATGAATAAAATTGGTGCATGCATAAACTTCGGAGAAATTCAAGATTCCGCTACGCAAACGTTTGGCCGATAGCTAGTTTTCATATAAAACGCTTACATAGAGAGCTGTAGGTTTTTACATACATTGTTTTAAATTTGTTTATATTTGTTTAAAAAACAGATTTAGAAAAAATCGTAGGGCTTAAAAGATAAAAATATAAACGTAAAATACGCTTATTAGGTCTTAGTTCTTAAAGTATAAACTTTGGGGTCTAGATTTTCACGTTTATACAAACCTTGTAAGTGTCTGCAACATGTTGCCAAGTATCAATGATGTTCCGTTAGTAATTAAAGAGTTATAGGACAATTTACCATGAATAGATCACTGTTTACAAAGCAGTCAAATATCACGACGTTCTAAAGGAATTGCATGGTAAAATGTATGCCAATAATTAGTTTATTCATTCAACTATTCACATGCAAAATTTCATGTCATTAAATTCAGTAATTAAAGAAAAACAATTATAATATTGACGAAGCATCGAAAACCTACATAACCCGACCAAGTTCGGATGGCTACAAAAAAGCGGCCGTGCCATATATCTAAGAAACGTTCTTTACCTTCCAATATAGTATTTATTAATATGGTACAGTTGCGTACACAAGCGTTAGGAAAAAATAAAACAATTCCATTTCTTGAATCAATTTTTTTTTTAATAATAACGCCACTATCTACTATAAACTAAACTACAATACTTAGACTATTTAACCAAAGGACTAGCCTTAAGCGTACCGCTTCAAACAAAATAATTCTGCATATTTTGGTGAGGTGCGGGGGAACACGCTCACATATATAAGTCACTACCAGTACTTACCTACTTTCTGTCATAGTCAAATACATTTAAAAAAGTAGGTGTATAAAAACAAATGACCTATAAATTATATGGAAACCACAATTGTGTTATCACCTATACCAATTCAATACCGGTATTATACTGCAAATTTTGGGATGTTACCTAAATATATTGCACGGCCGCTTTTTTGTAGCCATCCGAACTTGTTCGGGTTATGTAGGTTTTCGATGCTTCGTCAATATTATAATTGTTTTTCTTTAAGGACGCTATTACAATTTTCTACAAATAACGGTGTTTTTCAGGTACAATTTTAATGTATAAGCAATCATATATGTGAAGATATTATGGTCTCAATTTAAAGGTAATCTATTCATCTTCAGATTGGCATCACAAAAATTGTATCACATCATACAATTTTTTCCCATAAATCCGTTTTCACCATCACAATAATCACAGAAAATGTGTAAAAATAGGGTCAGATTACGTACCATTTTAAAGTAAACTTAGAGCATATTTTATCATCAAAATTATATAAAATTACGGCATATATAGTCCTCTATACGTCCGACTAATTATTTTGTACCTAAATCATTACATTTTTCAATAAACAGCAAAAATATGAACGCTTGCAAATTTCTTCATACATTTTTCACTCGCGGACTTTCATTCCGCGCTCAGACGCGCTTGTGGAAGCATGTGCGTATCGCTCTGTCGCAAAAAATAAATTACGAAAAAGTCTGTGTCATACACTCATATAGTCGTTTATCGTGACCGGAAAATGTTGATACTTTTTCAAACCTAAATAAAAGTAAATACGACTTTAATAATATTATTAATTTTATTATCAGAATGTTATTTAGGGATTGATGAATAAGATCGGGATTTGGATACTAACGGCTAAGCAGTCGTTGACAAGGTTGAGAAATGGATGGGTGGAGTTAAGTCATATTAAACCTGTGATTTAGATTAGGCCTGAAAGTAGATGGGTAGGGTTAAGCTGCTGTTGGGCAAGTAAAAAAATAGATGGGTGAGGTTAAGCAGCTGTTGGGCAGGTGAAGAAATGGATGGGTGGGGTTAAGTCATATTAATACTGTGATTTAGATTAGGCCTGAAAGTAGATGGGTAGGGTTAAGCTGCTGTTGGGCAAGTTAACAAATAGATGGGTGAGGTTAAGCAGCTGTTGGGCAGGTGAAGAATTGGATGGGTGAGATCAAATTTTACTAAAAAAGGCGAGAATAATTGGGATTAAGAGAGTGTAGGTGAGTCCAAGAAAAGGATGGGTAGGGTTAAGCATTTGTTAGTGAGGTCGAGACTTGATGGGTGGGGTTAAGATGTCAACTCCGTTCCTGACGGGTGTTCCCTGACTAGGCTTGTTCTTACTCGGCCACTGAATGACTGTACTAGTAGGTAAAACTTTCAGATGCACTAGTTCTGTCTTCTGGTACTATTAGTACCACCTACACCAGTACCATAGTACAGTATATAGTGAATTACATTTTATATTCCTTCATACTTTGCAGGTTTTGCCTATAATTCTTACAATACCCGATTATTCTTTGTATGAAATATTATCATGCATCCCACTTATTCATACACTGATTTTATATCGCTCCCGCTCGTTTAGTCGCGTTTCGAGTATTTCAAGTATCTACAGTCCTACAGTTACTCAATTACTCAATTCTTTATTGCATTTCATAATGTGTACATTAGTTGGTAGGCATGTTAAACATTGGATCAATTATGGTAAAAAGATATTTTTAATAGGAGAGAGGATGAAGGCGCTCTTTGTCAAATAAGATAAAAACTATATAGGTATATTAAATTAAATTGTATCATTAAAATATGTATGATTATAGTATCGTATAATATAATTATTTTATAATAAGTATTTCTATATTTGTTTTAGATATGTTTATGTATTTTTATTTTATTTTATTTATTGCACGTTTTTAATTTTTTGTAACTATAAATTGTAATGATCTACATATTTTCAATTTTATTAAGCCTTGTAGAATGTTATTATTTTTATTTGAAAATATATTCTGAGTTAAATTTAAAATGAAATATAGGTATCATGTTATTGTAAATTTTATTGTTAAGTATTTTTTGGTATAAGTATGTGTAGTTTATACCGCAGACTGTTGTTTAAAATTTTAAAATTTTAAATTTACTATCTTGTAGCGTGCGACTACTCGATCAGAACCAGAAACTAAGAATACTGACATCTCGAACGAACGACGTAGTACTAAAAGAATTATGTAATAATAAGGAAAAGTAATAGTTTGTTCTTGTCAGTGTCGGGATTAATTCTTATTAGTACTTAGTACGTGAACTATACAAGCCTATCTCTGACCGTAAACTTTTGACAATCTTTTTATTAATTTGTAATGTATATATTTAACTACTTAATTATGTTTGTTCAGGTGGATTCTTGCAAGTCAATTTTGAATCTTCAACCGATTGAGCTGAAATTTTGTATAGACATGTTTGGATGTTTAGTTGTGTGACGTCATTCCGGAACACCCATGGCGGACTAGTTATTTGTGATGCACTTTACAACATGGGGATCAAAAACTTACTAAAAATAACTCAAAAAATAAAATGACGTCTCTCTAAATACAATTTCTACATTTTTATGCTTTCCTACAATATGGATATCAAATTATAGGCTTGCTGTGAATAACTCTAAAAATATTGTAACATCACTCTAAATCCAATATTATGGCAGACTAAATTTTTCGTGGCTTTTTAACTAAATTTAGTTTTCTTATTGTAGTTCTAGTTTTCATTAATAAAGGTAAACGAATATTTTTCCATTATGTTTTTTTTTACTTTTAAAAACATAAATGCATATTAATCATAATTAATGAGATATAGCAAAATAGACCGAGTCATGAATGACTCGGTCTATTGTGAATGCATTACAGCGCATTGAATTCACATATAACGAAATAAATTAATCTTTAAGATATTTTACTTAGGGATATCTGCAGACCAAACGTAAAGTAATTCGTATCGAATGTACAATAGGTCACCAGGTAGCAAATAACTTAATTATCACGAAAATAGTACGATCACTAAACTCTATCAATTCAAATAAAAATAATAAATAATAACAAGGATCAAGATTATTTAAGCGATGTATAAAATCGAGCGCTCAGTGGTTTCAATGTGTGCGTGCCCGTAATGTTGCTGTGTGCGACTCTAAATACCTAAATTTGAGTTCGTCGAAAATGTAACAGCGTCCTTAATTACTGAATTTAATGACATGAAATTTTGCATGTGAATAGTTGAATGACTAAACTAATTATTGGCATACATTTTACCATGCAATTCCTTTAGAACGTCGTGATATTTGACTGCTTTGTAAACAGTGATCTATTCATGGTAAATTGTCCTATAACTCTTTAATTAGGTACTAACGGAACATCATTGATACTTGGCAACATGTTGCAGACACTTACAAGGTTTGTATAAACGTGAAAATCTAGACCCCAAAGTTTATACTTTAAGAACTAAGACCTAATAAGCGTATTTTACGTTTATATTTTTATCTTTTAAGCCCTACGATTTTTTCTAAATCTGTTTTTTAAACAAATATAAACAAATTTAAAACAATGTATGTAAAAACCTACAGCTCTCTATGTAAGCGTTTTATATGAAAACTAGCTATCGGCCAAACGTTTGCGTAGCGGAAACTTGAATTTCTCCGAAGTTTATGCATGCACCAATTTTATTCATACATACACAATTACACACAAATACACACAAATTTTTGGACACATCTCTTTTCTTCTAAAGTCTACGGATCAAAAAAAGTTCCGCCAGGACAACGTTCGCCCAGCGGAATCAGTTTTTGGTGAATTTCTCCACAATGGCTGCGTGCACAATTTTTTTTTACCATACACAATTATACGACGTCATACACTAAATATATGCATAATTAAAATCTTTAAATTCAACAACATTCCGCTGCGCGAACGCACACCTGGAACTGATATCAGACTTCATTTTTGTGGTAGTGGCCCTCACACCACACGCACATCATATGGGTAATTGGGTAGTGCCAACTATTCAGATCGTCACCTATTTATTAGGTACCTATCGAAATTATTCTATTAAGGTGCTCACTCACCGGGAGCATTCGCGTGTAATGTAACGTTACAGATTTGAGCATTACATCAGTGAAGGAGGAGAACCGAGCATTACAATGCGCACCTTGTTGATACAATGTGTAATATCTTGATACAACTTGTAACATCAATGCGCACCACTTCCCCCAGCCCCCCGCCCGCCCGCTCAGTAGCCTATGAAATGCTCAAATTCGAATCTATATGTTACATTACACGCAAATGCTCGTTAGTCAGGAAGTATTATTGTAATGTAATGCTCAAAGTCGGATCTATAATGTAACAATACACGCGAATGCTCCCGGTGAGGGAGCACCTTTAGGGTAACGTAATGGTTCGTAACTTATAAAATAAAAGAACTAGTTAGTTTAGTCTTATTTATTGATCCATAAAGATGTTTAGGACTGGGCAGGAGCTACTGGCGCAGTAGTAGCCGCAGCTTCTTCACGGATACGATCTTTCTTGAGTATTCCCATGAACGCAGCCTTGTCAGCCGGCGTCTGGAAGCGACCATGACCGAACTTGGAGGATGTATCAATGAACTTGAGGTTGATCTTCTCAAGCGCCGCCCTCTTGGTGTGCACACGCAGGGACTAAAATAATAATGTGACATTATAATAATTATAAAAGAGAAAACAAACAGTGATTATTTATTTGAATGCTAGATGTATGTACCTTTCTCAAAGTAATAACACGCTTCTTGGGTCCCATACAACAACCCTTAATCATAACGAAGTCATTGTTGACCTCACCATAGTGGGGGAAACCACCCATGGGTGTGATAGACTTCTCAGACAAGTCATATTCAGTACAGGCATTGTTCTTGATAACCTTTCCATCCTTAGTGTGGATACCTGAAGAAAAGACAAATACATTAACAACCAGTCACATTGTGAGCATTCAAATATGATGAAATCAGTGTAATAAAAGCTTGTAAATAAAGACCTTGTCCAAGACGGTAAATCTTCTTGTTCATCTCTGTACGATGGTGGTAGCCCTTCTGACCAGCACGGGCAACAGTGAATGAAACTCTAGAAGGATGCCATGCTCCAATACAAGCAACCTTCCTCAGACCCTTGTGCGTCTTGCGGGGAAGCTTCTTTGTGTGCCAACGGGAGGTCACTCCTAGAAATTGTATATTCAAAATTAGTAAGTTTGGTATTCAGTGCACAATACTGCATTAGTTTATTGTTGATTCATAACGAAATGAAAATTTTGTTGAAATACGTACCCTTGTATCCTTTACCCTTAGTAACTCCAATGCAGTCAATCATCTCATCTTGAGCAAACACAGAGTCAATGGGGATGGGCTTCTCTAGGTGTTCTCTTGCCCATTTAACTTTATCCTCAATGGTACCACCATTGACTTGGATTTCCATAATGTGGGCTTTCTTTTGACGCTGCTTCAGCAGCTTCATCTGAGTGTGGGCAATAACTCTGACCACACTGCAGTAGCGGATCATTTTCTTGAAGTCCTTTTCGATGGACTTACGCCCAAGCTCATCCTGCCATTTCTTGCTGGACTTAGTGAATGCCTTCTTCTTGCATTTGTACCTGATTAAATCATAAATTGCCTGCTGTAAGAAAAACCAACCAGCCTCATCGTTGAGCGGAGACCAATCGGTAGCAATATGCACCAGGCATATTCAACTTCAGACTCTCATTGTTAAGAGGAGAGCTATAGGTAAACATTAGTAAATTGTCGATGTATAAATAATTTCATCAAAATAATGGCAGTCCACATTACATATGCATGTAATGTTAATACATATTTTTTGAATAAATATATAATGAAATTTATAGAATTATTATATGGCTATCTAGCGGCACTAACTTGATTTTACAAGATTTATCACAACTTTAATCCTATCAATGATCATTCATGGATTATAAAGGATAACAATAATGTTGATGTTTACCAATTCTTGTAGAAGCGACGGCGGCAGTCCTCGGACATGTGCTCTGCCCAAACAGTGAGCAGTGCACGGAGACCATGTGGGGTTTCGATGTAACCGACCACACCAACACACACCATTGGGGGAGTCTCGATGATAGTGACTGCCTCCACTATCTCCTTCTTGTTGATCTCTAGAAAATTGAGAAAATTCAATTTGTAGATATTTCACATTTCAGTCAAAATAACTACTGTAGCGGCAATAAGTTGTTGTCAACTTACTTGATCCAGGACGGTCAGGTTCACGAACCACGTGGGTCATACCCGCCTTGTATCCAATGAAGGCGGTAAGGTGGACAGGCTTGCTAGGATCATCTTTAGGGAATGCCTTCACCTTTCCACGATGACGGCGGGACCTCTTCTTGGGGTAGAATCCCATGGACCCATGACGGGGCGCCGAAAACTTTCTATGCGACTGAAAACAAACTAAGGTTACAACCACGTCTTGGTTAAGGAATAGTTCTTAACTATAAACGAATTATCATCAGTCCGCCCTAGAAAAATCTTCACATAGAACTCAGGTTCTAACCGTATATTTTTTAATAGGATATCATCATTTGAGTTAACATGGACACGAGTCAGTAATTTACAAACCAGATTTAAGTAACCCAAAATACAACCACAAATCGTTACCCAATATCATATATAATATTTCACTATAAGATGATTCAATTAACAAGATCCGATTCAATAATAAATAACTGATTATTATAACACCACACTTATAATAGTCTTACCATGTTCGAACACTGTCGCAACAAAAATGGCCGAGTGAACTGGATTACTGGACTTCATCGATTAGCTGTCATTGTTATGGTTGCTAGTACCATTAATTGAAAATACCCCAAAAATCTTTCAATTAAATTTCTTAATTCTTTAAATTATTTGGAAATAGTGTCATTATATAACAATGTTGCGTTTTTTAAATAACTATAATGATTTTTAATTCATATTTCATGTTACCAACATTATCTTTATCATCAATCATCATATACAATGTGGAGATGACAATATGACTTTAAATGAAAACACTGGCAATACTGGTTTATAGAAACATTTGTAAACTATCAAATAAATCCGAACATGGAAATTAAAAAAAAAAAAATTTTCTTACAAACTAAATAGCTTAAAACTGCAAACAAAATAAAACACCATTTATAAAAATGGTACACTGACCTGCGATAAGAATGGCAACGCAGCTTGGTTTCATTCATGTTAAAGCTGTGGCCGACGCAGCGACGTAATGTTTGGCGCCATTATTCTTATTGTTATTAATGCTCAATTACACAAATCAAATCACAGAATATTAACCAAATAGTCGGGCATCATTCACCCGCGAGTTATTCACTGATCAATTTATTATTCACAATCACTTTTCGATCACATAATTATGTCGCCAGTCATTAAATTTTTTTATTTTCAATATGTCCGCCGTGTTCTTGAATACACAAACTACACCGACGTATAATGTTATTTCTCACTCTTGATAATAGGTCTCACGGTATGTCCGTACAGCTAAAGCGGCATTACCGTGACACTCCCCATAAATTAAAATCATATCAGTGTACTCCGAAGCGGTATAATTGTAACGAGGCATGATTATTTAATAATAAAACCTTGAAACACCAAGTATTAAGCGTCTAATTTCGCAAAGTTCACTTAGCTATTTAACTAAGTACCTATAATACGTTTATGTGTCCTGTCACTATTAAAACAAAGCGTCAAATTTCGCACAACACAACACAACACAACAACAAAGATACGATAACACTCGCGCGGCGACTTCAAACGGGCGCGGGCGCATCCGAAATTCCAGAGAAAATAAAATGCGTCACAGGCAGTAAGGACGTCCGGTGACACACTGACCGCGTAACCTAGACACGTCGACAAGTAAGCAAAGAGGAAACAAGCAAACTTACCTATCTCTTTCGCACATACATATTTTCTTATCTAGCTGTGATGACACGCTTTATGACTCTTATGGCTCGGGCATAAAGTATAATTTGCATTGAGAAAATAAATTTGATAGAAAAGGCGTAGGTTTTTAAAGTGGCGAGCTGGCAACGTAAGTCGTTAACCTGTCGCGTGCTCTCCTGTTTACAAAACATCATGTCGAAAATACTTAAAATGAAAAATAATGTCCTGTGGCTAAACTACTGGATATATTCATTTGATTTTTTGTGTGACGGTTGGGAATATCATGACTTATACGAAGTTTCATTTATGATCATATTGTCCTCCCCACATTGTATATATATCTTAAATATATATAACTCAAAGTTGACTGACAGACTGACTAACTGACATAGTGATTTATCAACGCACAGCCCAAACCACTAGATGGATCGGGCTGAAATTTGGAATGCAGGTAGATGTTGTGACGTAGGCATCCGTTAAGAAAGGATATTTGAAAATTCACCCCCTAAGGGGGTAAAAGAGGGTGAAAAGTTAATATGAAACTTTATTTTTTTAGTAAAATTGCACGCGGACGAAATCGCGGGAATCACCTAGTGTATATATAAACATCGTGTCACAGTTATTGTTATCGAACTTCTCTAGGTTTAAGGGAAGAATTAACCTCTAGTTAATTTCTAATTATTTTTTCGACCATTTGATTTAGGAAAATACTTACAACGATTGCCAAATCAGCAAAAGGCTGGAAACACATTTACAAGCCCTCTAGTGTTACAAATGTCCATGGGTGGTGGAGATCACTTACTATCAAGTGAGCCTCTAGACCGTTTGCCCCCTTATGACCATAAAAAAAAACTAGTTTGTCATTCATAATTGATGTGCGTATAGGTTTTACCAAGCTGCTTTTATATATTTTTTAGTCTAAGTTGGATGTTGTCGTTGCATACATACTGATGAAAACGTTATAACATTAGAACAAAGTATGTTCCAATTTATGTATGTTGTAGAAACACTCAACTTTTTTCCTTGCCGGTACATATTAATGTTCAAATAATTCGAAATACATAGTTTATACTAACTTCAGTTTACGGCTTTGCATCGACCTTCCACTATTAAATCTGACTATAAAACCAAAGATCCTAATTCCATCCCACGGTACACACCACTGACTTTTCAATATTACTTGCAGATTTATTACAAACTCAAACGGTGAAGGAACACATCGTGAGAAAACCAGCATACTTGAGATATTCTCTCGTGAATGTGAAGCATCGGACTTGGTTAGTGTGGTATGTTCAATCTCTCTCAAATGAGAGGAGCCTCCCAGCAGTGGGATATGGTCAGAATCTTTGTGTATGTGGTAATTTGCTTCGTAAATGAATGCTTGCATAATGCAGGAAAATCGACATGAGACATGACATAAGCAGTAGTGTTAACTAGTTAGTTAGTGTGGTGTCTTTTGTTTAGACCGGCTTTCTTAAATAGTTGGCCGTCTTGAGCTTCTTGTTTTATATAAATAATTCTCTATAATTGGGAAAGTGAATAATTATGTGTCATCGGCTCAGCGCGGGCTTGCATAAGCCCACCTATAGGGTTATTGGTAATTCGACGAGTACCCGTTAGGAGGTGATAAGGTGACTATATAAATTCTTAATTACTATTTATATTAATTGATACTACAACTAAACTGTTACTGGTACAAAATTTTATTAAAAGTTATTAATTTTTATTTTATTTGCATTGGGTATTGTTTATAATTAATTTTATGGAAAGCTTAAAGAACAACCTTATGTTTTTTTTAGTATTATTAGAGAGCTAAGAAAACGTTATGTTTTTAAAATAATCTGCAAGACAAGTTTAATTGCAGTAAAAAGATTGAAATAATATCGTTTTCCGTATCGCATTTTTAAATTTGGAACTAAAAGCTAAAAAACACGATATCTCAAAAATGGTTCATTTTGCATAGTGTATATCGATGTTAAAAATATCGCAAATAGTCACCCCTATCACCGCCTAACGGATATACGTCGAATTAACAATAACCCTGTAAACAATTGATCTACATATAAATAGATATACTAGCTGCCCTAGCAATCGTTGTTGCCACAATATAGGGGTTGGTGGTAGAAGAGTAAAAATTTAGGGTTATTATGATTTGGCGTCAACAAATACATAAAGTATTTGTTGACGCCAAATCATAATAAAAATACAAATAAATGGTTTGTCAAAATAAAAAAAAACGTATAGTGTGTGTGACATCCTTATCACCTAAGGGGTGTGAAAAAGAGCTTACGACCGATTCTCAGACCTACTAAATATACATACAAAATTTCATAATAATCCGTCTAGCTCTTTCGGAGGAGTTCAGCAACAAACACCGTGACACGATATATGTATATAAGATAAATTTATAAAAATGAAGATACAAAAAATATTTCACTGAAAGAAAGGTACATTGTCGTGTGCTATATGATACACATTTTTATATAAAAATTTATTAATAGTACCCAAAGCGAAGCGAAGGCGGATCACTAGTATAAAATAAGGATTTCATTAAATAAATATATATACAATTACAAGACTACCCTGAATCAATGGAAAGATCTTATGCGGCTGGCAATATCTACTAGGGTGGGATGTTTATAACCTACTAAACTAATAGTTGAAGAAAAATATTGGTTATTATTATGTTAAAAATTACAGACTAAAATATACATTATTGTTGTAATTTCTATGGACTTTTTCAATAAGTCTTTTTGGCGGGAAAGTTATTTTCTAAGATCAGTTTTGTTAGATTTCTATATAAATTAATGGTGGAAATTTAATAAATGTTCGTAAACGTGCATAGGTGTTGGCAAATAAAACATTATAGTGTAATGTGATTTTCAAGTGCTCCCAAAATGTCAGGGTTAGGTTTGTTTATAGTAAAGAATTCGAAGAAGTAGTAACGAAGCAATTTTATGGAAACTGGGTAAAAAAATATTAATTATTTATTCCTTCATAATCGTTTATTCACCAAATGATTATTAAAAGCAAACACACACAATTTTTTTATGATCTATCATATATCATAAAAAAAATACTGAAGATTCGGACTATATTCTTTGCCGCATCCCTCGGGTAGTGATGTTGCGATAGCGATAGCCTATCGATAGTATCGTGATACTATTGTCGCCTTGAAAATCAATCATACAATCGATAGTCCTATCGAAACTATCGACCCTTGACGATACTATTGAAACTATCGATAGTATCGATTGATAAAAATAAGTAATACTATTGCCAAAGATCAATAGTATCGATAGTATCAGTATAAACACTATCGATAATATCGATTCTATCGTTAGAATACGTTTCGATAGTATCAATAGTATCGATACTATCGATAGTATTGCCCTATCGATAGTCGAACATTTTCCGATAGGATTTTAGGAGTACAGAAGCGAGACAAAGCGAATATTTAATTTAATGATTACTGAAATTGGTTGGTTTCTATACTTGTCACAGAACAGATAAAAGTCACTGTTAGTAAGTTACAGATATAAGTCACTGTGCAGTTATCTACACAGTGATTTAAATATTATTTGCGACGGTGACTTTATATAAAATCAGTCACCGTCACACACAAGTATCAATGACATTTTCCGATAGTTTAGATTATAGTCAGAATTTTAATTCAATTCCAGATTTGACATTAGCTACTGTCATTTTGTGAAATAATGATACCACATATAATAGTGTAGTGATGTACACAAAAATCGATAAACAATCAGTGTGTGTGCCATCAGTGTGCCAATTAAAGACTAAATTATTGATTTTTATTTAAATAAATACATAATTATTCATAATAATTCGTGTCATTCGGCTTCATTCTCCCAGTCTGACTGCACGAATATCTTATTTCATTGCGAATCGATATTTTGTTATTTTGTTGGGTTTTTTGTTAAAGTGTTGTTACGTTGTGTTTGTTGTTACGTTTATAGTTTTTTGTGAACTTTGAGTGAATATTAGTTAGTTACTTTATTATTATATTACTTTCATTTCCTGATATACTTAGTTTACGAGAGTAAAATTATAAACGAGAAGAATCGATCCGGAAATATTCCATTTCCATATCGAATAATTTCGAAACGTCACTATTTAGTACTTGTCATAACGTTGCAACACTGAAATTGTAATATCTGGATTCGAATTAAAATTCCGAGTAGTCTATGAATGACAGATTCACTCAGACTTTTTGGCGGGAAAGTGAAGCGTCATGTTCAGCAGCTTTGTTTTATTTTCTAAAATTTGTGTTTTGATGAACTTTAATGTATAATAATGGTGGATTATTAACCGTTAAGTGTTTGAAAACGTGCATGAGTGTTGGCAAATGAAACAAAACAGTGTAACGTGACTTTCAAATTCTCCCAAGAAGTCCGCCTTAGGTTTCAGTAAAGAACCACATATTTACTGAAACTAGGAAAAAAACAATCATCTATCACCCTTCATAAACCATTAATTCACCCTATCATCAACCATTATCATGAATCATCCAGTCATCCATCATAATTAAAATAAAAGAATACTGAAGACTAGGCTGTATGGACTAGATTCCTTTGCCTCATCCCGAAAGGGAAGAAACCTTTAAAAAAAAAAATTTCTATGAATGACATCTTGTCACCGTGACAGACTGTGAAATTTAAATATCGCGTATTTATACCTGTGACGATTAATACGCCTCAAGCCTAATCCCTATGCTATATAGTTAATATAGTTTTAGCATTAGCACTGAGCATTTTCATCAAAGAGTAATTTTCATTTTCTGGATGTCGAACACGAAGACTGATTGCTGTAAGCTGTCTTTGTATATTGCATCACTGTATCAAATGAATACTATGATTTTGTTTTTATAACTGCGATTACATTACATTATTTGTATTTCTGTCTGCTAAGTAAAGCCACAATTAAACAATCGTATCACTGACTATCACTGTCGCTGGTTTTGTTTATACCTATATAGTTACACTGCAATATCCTTTTTCGTTCTCTGTAAAACTATAGGTAAGATTATTAAAAATGACTGCACCTATGGAAAGAATTCAAATTCTTGATGATATTGAAAAGGAAATTATTACATGCCTACAATGTGCAGGTAAGAACTTACGTATTGAACTTACGCGGTTAGTAACTAGTAACCATGATTTGAGCTAAAATTTGATGCATGTACTGCTTACTTTCAGCTCAAGCTCTTCTGGAATTAAGTAAAGAAAAATCGGGACAAAAACAAGCAGAAACTAATACTTCTCAATTTCTAAGGACATTGAGTCAAGTGGAATCAAAACTCAGTGATCAAATAAACTACCTAACTCAAGTATCTACTGGTCAACCACATGAAGGATCTGGTTATGCATCTCAAAAGGTACTACAGATGGCATGGCACCGATTAGAGCATGTACGCTCATGGGTCAATGAATTAGATCGCCTGAAAGCTTCTCATCTGGCTGCTTCTAGATCAGTTTCTGGTAATGTTCAGAATGGCAACATGACATCTTCAGGCACCAGTACTTGATACTAATTCTCTCCTCTGAGATTATTTAAACCAATTTAGGTGATAGTCAAATTATGGACTTAAAATTAATAATTTATATATAACATGCAATTAGCTGGAGTACTGCACACTGTAACTGATGAAAGAGATAAGAATTATGTCTCTCTTTCAGCTCTGTTTAGTAATACCCAATATCTATCCTATTTTATGGATTGTATAAATAAGTATTCAATAAAAAAAATGTTTGTAATCAATCTGGTTAACCACACTAACAATAAGTTGTATTATACCTGAGGAGCAGGCGAACAAAACCGGACTTGTCCAATAAATTATTTTTTACAGGAGAGCGAAAAATTTAAATGAGGCAATAATAGTTTAGTCAGAGTTCTGATTTTTAGTACATGCAAACTACATAGAAGTACTAACACGTACCCGTTTCATGTTAATCAAAAAAATTACTCGTCGCTTTTTTTAAATTATTTTTGTAAAGGACAAGTCTGGTTTTGTTCGAAAGTTTGGATAACTCTGGTTTTGACTGAAAAGTTGCTGGACAAGTCTGTATTTGAAATGAATATCTCATTAGTTTATATCAAAAGTTGAACCAAAAAAAAATTCACTATACAAAATCTTGTTGATTGGGCTCACAAAAATCGCATTCTTCAACATCAGCATCGTCGTCATTGACGTTATTTTCTGTAATTACAGCAGTTGATGTAGGTATGACTGGAAATAATGGTTATGAACCATTCAAATCAAAGTTTTGAAATCATAAAGATTTCAGTCTTCAGCCAACTTGTGGATTTTGCCATGTTTAGCATAAACCTCGTAATATATTTCCGGATTCAATATTAATGGTTTTTTCCATAGATCTTTTTCAACTCTGCCAAACATCAGCTGGTAAGAAGCTTTGGCCTCGCACGGGGAATGTTAAAACAATTTTAGCCACATTTGCAGGAGCGTAATTTTTTAGCCAGAAGATCAACATATGCACAACGTACGAGTTTTTGTTTTGCCCGCCGCATCCATCGGCAAAAAGGCGCAAAACTTCAACTCCCGACAAATCAGCAGAATTCAAGTATGTCAAAAGGGTAGACGCTATTTCTGCTGATCCTTTTTTGGTCTAATCTTCAGTGCAAATAAAAAAATATGGACTTTTTAATGGACAAGTTACAATTTGTTTGAAAATCCATCAACATGAAAATATTTGTATTGTTTTAGTCCAGTTTTGATTGAAAATCTAAATAAAGTAAAATGTTAGCCTACTTTTAAAAGGACAAGTCCGTTTCTGCATGAAAAGGCAAATTTACAACTTTATTTTGTATATGAAAGAGCCGGAATTAATTGAAAATCTTTTGGTAATGTATGTAATAGATGTTTACTTTATGAGTTATATAAAAAAAGAAAAAAAAATTGTGATACGTGGACACGTCCGGTTTTGTTCGCCTGCTCCTCACCTATTTAGAGCCAAATTTAATTTGTAGATATATTTATAAGATCTTTACTTAGAAGTGGTTCATGTTTTAAATACCCAGCCCATTTATGACATGTTGTTTTACCTGTTCAAGGTTTGATAAGGATACAATTTTGTCTATTGTGTGTTTCTGTGTTCTTAAGAAGTTATAAGTCATAAATAGTGATACAAAGTTTGTGTAATGAGTAATAATATTGTATCAATTCAATATTGTAGAAATAAAAAATCCCTGCCTGTACATAACAGGCAGTGAAATTAACTGTTCTACCTATTTTCTTTAGAATACCAGAAAATACCATTGGATTCCCAGGAGAAACAAGCTAATTGAAATGTTCCATACCCTAACACTAGAAAAATGTCTTGTGCTACTGTTAAAAAAGTGAAGCTTGAGTATTGTTTTAAGTTGTAGATACCTAAATACAAATACATTCAACTTTCCTATACAATGTTTGAATCTTATTTTACACTAATTCACGCAAGTATCCTCAGAAGGGTAGGCAGACAAGAACTGATTCTATTGCCATTAAATAGGCTCAAATTCAATATCAAAGATGGTGTGATTCTGGCAGTTTTGATTGGTTTTGCCTGCGGCTTTGTCTGCGTAGAAGAATAAAGTAATAGTATCCAAACTACATATTTTTTTACCCTCATAAAATAATATTAATACCACATACAATTTCCCACCTCCGTTTTCGCCCTATTGAAGAATGATTTCCAGTACTAAAACTATTGTATGTCCTTCCGCGGGACACAAACTTCCTTCATACAAATTTAATCCAAGAGATAAGATTTTTACGTATATTTTAGGCAATATCTTTAAAAATAAGTCGCCAATACAGACACTTTCCGTCGGCCGTTTTGCTTTGTAGACGCCGTTTTGCAGCTCCCAAAATAATAATTAACTTCACGTAAATTCTGATGCTCCATTGTCGAAAAAGGTTTGAAAATAGTTGTGACAGAAGACAGACCGATCCAAAGGGCCAATCATCCCCCTTAATTAATTGTTAATGCCTCTCGGGTAGGAGCGCGTGAGGGCATTATCTACGTGCATGAGAGTGAGACAGATTGCGAATATGCGGGAATCTAGTGGATGATTGGCCCCATCCCATGGATATGTCTATCTTCTCGTAAAAGGTTTTAAAATAGTTGTCTGGTCTCACGCTCCTACCCACAGAGGCATTAAAATTTAATTAAGGAGTATGATTGGCCCTGTGGATCGGTCTGTCTTCTGTCAACAAGCGGCGGGTGTTTAATTTTTTAGAGTCACATTTATAATATTAGTAGGAAGTAGGATTTGGTTGGATAATCGATATGCAGATATTGTGCCCTTCAAAGTTTTGAAGGTCGATGAGACGTACAAATGACCTAAGATTGCAGAAGATGCAGGCAGCATATTATAATCGGTCGGTTTGAGAATCCTTCTGCTCATAATTATGATGATGATAATCAAAAACAGGCGCCCAGAGCAGGCTAACATTATTTGTGCCAACTTTAAGATTAAAATTGCACACATAGGTATAACACACTCACACTATCCATTTCTCAAAAAAATTAAATACTAACACTTCATCAAAAATTTATTGCAAATAATATGAAATTGAAAACATACAGAATGCTGAAATATGAATTTTTAATTCAATACCAAGCATTCTTTAAGTCATGTTTGGTAAAAATTTACAGGAAGGAAGTAATGATGTGAATTGATGATAGCTAATTTATACATAAGATTAATTAATTATTTTAATTATACATAATCCATTAACAAAACCTGGTCGTAAGGTTTGAAACCGAGTAATTGTTTGGTTAGTACCACTCAAAGGTGCAGATTTAATATACAAAAACGCAACGTCTTGATATACCGTTTGGAATACAATAATTCAGCTTATAATTCCTATTGGTCACCAATGAGGGCAAATATCAAAACTTCACAAAACATTACCTTGGAATGCAAAATTTGCCATTAATTCAATGATGATCAAGCGAATGAGTGCTCCCGAGTTTTGCATTTTAGACACAATAAATATAATTGTAGTATTGTAAACTTAAAAAGTTTATCAGTCTTTTCTGCATCTGATTTGAAAGTATGTACCTTAGCCAACTCACATAAATTACCTTTTATCACAAAATATAAGATCTATATAATAATAAATAATTATATTTGATATAATTCAGATTTAAATTAAAACATTAAGAAGAAATTTACACCAATACACCCAATGAAGCTACATTAATTTTTATTTTACTACAACACTTAAAATCATTACACTTTTATACTCTCATAACTTGATACTACATATATGATTATTTGTTTTAAAACTCATGATTAAAAAACTACACATCAACACATACTTGGAAATGTACTAGTACAGTTTTGTCATATAAGGTAATTTATTATTTCTTTCCAAAATCATTTTTTAGATGTCACACAATACTTAGGCAGGTATTTACATTACCCATGTAAGGAAAGTTTTAGCACATTGAAAAACTCTATTATCATGCATCAATCATTTAGATAGCAATACAGCTGATAGCATAATCATTTTTCTTATATGCAAAAACTGACTTTAGATAACCCTGCCTTTATCTGAAATCACTTTAATAAGCACATATTTGCTAATAAGACTATTAGAAAATAAATAAACTAATGTTACAGCAAGACATAAATTGACTAATTGTTATTATTAGACATTTAGTGCAGGTCATGAGTTGTGTGGCACAACACTTTGATCACTCCTCTTTTCAGCTCCTTTGGTTTGCATTGGCTTTTGTGAATTTTTCTATGTCATCAAGTGACCTCTTTGCTTTTGTTGATATATCGTCCATTGATCTCCTCGCTGTGGAAGTTATGTCATCAAGGGATTTCTTTGTTTGTGATAATAGTTCATCTGTACTTTTACATGCTGTATTTGCAAGTTCTTTTATTTCTGAGTCAATTTTTCCTATGACCCATTCTAT
This sequence comes from Craniophora ligustri, assembly GCA_905163465.1. NCBI lineage: Eukaryota > Metazoa > Arthropoda > Insecta > Lepidoptera > Noctuidae > Craniophora > Craniophora ligustri. The sequence goes on from LR990956.1 coordinate 8,111,349, forward strand.
AGCTTGTCGGCCTTTACCAGCATTTAAAGATATCCTGTTTGTTAATAGATCTTCCATATAACTACTAAGTGGTACACCCTGAAAATATTTACATGATTAATATAATGATTTTTAAAGTTTATTCTACACAAATTAATACTCATATTTTGAACTACTTATAATTTCTAGCAAAAGTGATCGTTAAATATAAATTTTACACTAAGTAGGACATGTATGTATAAAAGAATTAATTAACAAGCAACATTGCATCACATTGCTTACATATAATATAATTAGGCACTTTTATGTACTGTTTTGTAGGTAGAAATAATTAGTAGACCACTGATAAAGAAGTTATATTATACTTACTTGTACAGTAACAACTGCTTCTTGTGTCAGTAGAGTTTTGGATGTATCAGATGGATGTGGTGTGTACCGTACAGTCTCATCAACAGCAATATAGTGGCAGAATGTTAAGTTGGTGGTTTTTAAGGTCATTTGTCGTTCATTTGGGTTTACCTCTGACTTTTCGCTTGCATAGCATATTTTTGCAGTACCAATAAGCTGAAAATAAGTTTAATAATTAGGGTTAATTCTGCCCTATCACTGATCACTGATACCTTTATACTAACAATTAATAGTGGTTAGTTAGAAATTCACACTATTCTTCAGACATCAATAACTGGACACAACAAAAACCAGTAATAGGGTGCAAAGGCTTGATGATAGATGTTTCATGAATACTATTTTATCACTTCCAACATATATTCACGTCTACGTCTGGTTAGAATAGAGACCAAACGTAACATAGTTGAGAAATGTTTAGGATACTTAATTATATTGCAATAATTCGTGATTTCTAAAAACTAAATTGGGGTTTAATGAACTAAAATTAAAACTTACTGCTTGCGCCCATCTCGGGAAAAACCATTTAGAACTGACAAGTCTGTGTGTGACTAAAACTCCGTCGACTACCTTCCTTTCGATTACATCTGTTCCGATAACTGCCGGATTCATAGGATTCGGATATTTTCGCCATGCTGCTTGAGCAACCGTCTCCCACGGATGACTAGAATAGAGAGACAAAGCGAATAGATTAATTGACCGATAATATTATGAGGCTTATAATTCAAGGTTGCGTCATAATATCAATGCTTTTAACTTACTTGAAAGTGTGTTCTGAAGTCCAAATCTTCATTATATTTTTTAATATCAACGAAATAAATCAATAAAATTGAGATAATACTAAAATTATCTCATTTGAATCCTGGTTTTTTTCCTTGAACTTCAGTTACATACTAGATAGTAGTCACATTTACGCACAGACGACCTTTATCCTCTTAGTAGAGGTTTGAAGTGAAGGAAAGGAAGTGATGTGACCATTTTTTTTACAACAATTCTACTAAAGATACTTATCTAAAATGTGTTAGGTTTAAAAAAATATACGATTTATCTACCACTTTCTTAATTTACGGAAGGTGCTTAATTAATTAAATATTGGACGTGACTTAGGGGCAACGGTTAATTGGTAATTTTCAAATCTTAAAGAAATCCTTTATTTTTAGGGTCATATACACTAAAAGAAGTATCTCTTTAGGAAGCCACAAAAAAATATATGTTTTTTTTTAATGTAATTTTTTGGAAATGTTTAAGATTACCACGTTCAGAACGCACCCATTGACTATTTATTTTACGTATGAAATGATTAACAACTAACACCTCATCAACGTACGGGCCAATCGGCCATATTGATTTACATGTTGTTAACTGTGATACGTTCAGCACCGTTTTGGGTTTCCTTCTAACTAGAAAGCTTGTCCGTTGAGCAAGTTATTAAATTTATTTACTTACTTTTGTATTAACGATAGACGTCATTCGAAATTTCACTTAATTAAGGGCGTTCAGCGGAGCGCAATATTAAAAACCGGTTACATAGTGAAAACTCTCTCCAGCTAACAATGAAATCCATTTAAAAAAAGTAAAAAAAAAGTAGCGCAATACATTCTGGAGTCGTCGTACAGTACGAACCTCTTTGGGACATCCATAAGCTGCCCGTTCAATAAACGAAGTTTTAATAGTTAACTGAAGTTTTCTTTCGAAGACCCAAAATGAGTCATCATCATTCTGAAGGCAAATGTGACGTGGGCAATGATGACGTAAAACACTTCTTGGCATGAATTGTATAGGTATACCTATAGATTTTTAATTATTATTATTATTTGACTTTATTTATTTTATATTTTTGACATTATGTTAATGTTATGTTTTGACATAATTATTTTATATTTGACATTATGTTGATTTTTATGCATTGGGATTATTTATAATATACATATCTATGTGAATGTGAGCACTTTGTAGGTAGATAAACATACGCTTACAAACTAATGTCTGGCGGCTTTGGGTTTTTGAAATGGCCTACGCAAATGTCCCGCTGATCTTGCATAGACGTGCGTCGGGTCGTTAAGCTCCCACAATAATGGTTTGAGCTAAACGATGGCTGACGTATGCATGCTGTCAGTATGGACAGGTCAACTCAAAGCTGCACTGGTGCTTTCTTCAAAAGGCCATCCCAGACTTTAACTTACATCGTCAGGCTCACATATTGTAACCAAAATGTTTGGACTTTAAAAGAGACCATGATTCTCTGAGTTTGTTTCGGCATTTCTTCTCAGAGGTCGTCAGTTAGGAAATGCCGATGTCAACTAGATACTAAAAAAAAAAATGTACATGACTTGTAAAAGTGTCTTTAAAAAGATCTATTTACAGAAATAAACAATCATTCAACAATCATACGGAGGCTCCTTCACCGTTGTATAATATATAATAATTTACTTATCTTTCAACACCCAACCAAATTACAAAATCTAAAAAGCTGAAATTTAAAATATAGGCTTATTTTATAATGCTGTTGCTGAACCAGAAAAAAATATAATTCTAATCTAATCTAAATAATTCTAATTCTAATCTAATCTAATGTTTCAAGAAAAGGGAGGGGTAGGACAAATCCGCGTGCAACAGCAGCTAACATAAATTGGGGGAATTAAGAATTGGAAAGTTGTAAAATTTTAACCGCTGGTAATAAGACTCAAGATCTACAAACGACGACTGATTGCATTTGTTATAAAAAACAGATTCTTATTACTTATGCGTACTTAAAAATAAAAAACAAACTGAAGAACCGTTCATACATACTGACTTTAAAGTTTCTACCAAATTTTAGAGATATTAAGCATAGCAACTTTTCGTAGTACCTGTATTTGTGAACAGAATGTAAAACCAGTCTTTTAAGTATTTAAAAAAAAAGTTATATAAATAGCAGATTTTAAAAGGTTAAACAATATTCTAGGAATCAAGCAAGTTATCACTATTTTTTTTTATTTTTTACTGTATAATTGTCTTACTTAGTATAAATCGTGATTTCAAATTATTTGAAATCAGGGATATCACGATAGTTTCTACATCCAAGAATCTAGGGAACAACGATCGTTTAATTTATAAGTTACGTTTGGTTTTGTGTGGTAATCATTGGTAAATTCTACTGTTACGTTTCTCTTGTAACAGGTGGCTAGTAAAAAATATTTGAATAAACTGATATTGTGCCAAAAGTAAAATAGAAGTTATTGGGTAGTTTTATTGTGTTTGTTCGCAAATTAGCAGGAGTTAATATCTCTGAATAGTTTTTAAAGGACTGTAAAGTTGTAACGATAGGTTTATGCCGTTTATGGGTGGCACTTAAGTTCATTATTTTACGGTTGGATACGGATTGTTATAAACTTTCTATTATGTGATGAATTTATGTAGATTATCCGCTTAAGTTTTTTATATGTATAACTAGGGGTGAATATGTTTTACGAACCAATTTCAGACCTATCAAATTTATACAAATAAACGTATGAACCGGTCAAACTGTTTCGGAAGAGTTCGACGATATCGAACACTGACACGAGAATTTTATTTATTGGCACTAGCTTTTGCCCGCAATTTCATCTGCGTTTTATCCGCATACTTACTTCCACCCCCCTTTTCTCCCTTTTCAGTGATGAAAATTCTATGCCCTTTTAATTTCGTCTAAATCGGTTCAGCGGTAATAACGTAAACAGGTAACATACAGACAAACAGACACACTTTCACACTTATAATATTAAAAGTATTTTAAAATATGGAGGCAAGTGCTCTGTGGTGTTTATTGTTAACCAAACTAAGTTCATTTGAAGGTGGTTGACTTGTTGACGTTTAAATTTTGACATAATAGGTTTGATTTTGACATACCGATTATTAGAATTGAGTTTGATGTGAGATTTTTTTAAAATTTAATTAAAAAAATAATATTTTTTTGGCTTATTTAACATAGTAAGAGAAAGTGGTAATGCGTCCCGTATTGGATTAGTAATTTGTTATTTTCTTAGCACTGTTAAAATATAATCCTGATTCATCAGATTTAGTTTATGTTAGAAAGACCTTTAAACTATCATTAGTAAGTTTTGACTTGCAACTATACTATATAGATAATTGTAGTATTCCGTGGTTAAAGTACATATTGTCGCCCCAATTACGGCATAATGTAGGGCATTTGAAACCTACCCTCAACTTTACAAAATATTTACTGATTCGTTTCGTCTTCGAATGCAGAATTAAAAATTATAAATAAATCAAGAAGATGACTACAGAATCTGAAGAAAAAGCGCTTAGATATAGGCGAGCTCAAAGTGTTTCCAAGGCTGAGGAAATTACAGAACAAGAGAAAAAAGTTAGAAAGTTGCAGTTAGACAAACCGTAAGTAACTCAATGTGCAAAGGCAATGATAGTCGTGATTGATATGGTAGTAGTTTATTTATTACATCAAATAATTTACAGAAAATATATTGCCTCAACATTAAATGTTAACACATTAAATGTTGTACACTTTCTGTCAATATGTCAGTAAAAGGAAAATAGTTTCTATTATATAGAACTGGCTGGCAGGAATATATAACACAATGATTTAAAAATGTAATAGTTGGTTTTAAATTCTAAATATTGATGAACAATATATTTGCTCCTTTCCAACTTATGTTAATGCAATAATTAATTAATGAACGCAATTTTTTTTTTCAAATAAAATATTATGTAAACTCTTACTTAATTAATAAATTTTGTAGTTACTAAACTATTAAAGTTATTGGGAATGAAAAGTACTTCAATAGTTTTCTCTTATTTATTTATGACTAGCAGTTGCTCATGGCCTTGAACAACAACTCATATACCTACATCATCATCATCATCATCAACCCATTATTGTCCCACTGCTGGGCACGGGTCTCCTCTCATTTGAGAGGGATTAGGCTATAGTACCTACACCTCTTTGAAATTTATAAAAAATCCTATCTTAGTAAAAGCTTTTTCTAGACTCAGCAGCTAGGTTTTTAGCTAGTCATGTATAAAATATGTAAAGCAAAATATAGTTACAAGAGTTTCTCAGCTCTGTTCTTTTCTAATTTATATATTATGATAATAACATTAATAACAATACAATATTGTTTTAGTATACACACACCAAGAGATTCCCTGTTCTCATGGAGTTCAGAATTCAACAACTTCACTGGCCTCGTAAACTGGGGGTTCTTGATGCTGTCTGTTGGTGGAATTCGCTTAGGCCTTGAAAATTTCTTGAAGTAAGTGTTCTATTAGTAGTGTACTATTATTGGCAATGGTAATTGTGGCTTCAATATTATAATATAATATACATACTCCTATCCTATTAGCCTGAACTTACCCTAAGATTAAGCAACTGATTGGCAGTCAGTTGGATGCACACTGTATGGGCGGGAGCCCAGTGTGGGGTGATCATACTTGAACACACACAACTGTAGATTTGTCTAGATTGATTGCTTTGTTACCTTGCACTTGGATTCATATAGTTTTGGATTAGTTTACTTTGTTTTAGCATTCGAAATATCATGCATCAGCTAGTTGACTGAGTATAATAAATACCCACACAAAAAAAATACTTATCTTATATATAAAATACTCGTGTCACAATGTTCGTTCCCGTACTCCTCTGAAACGGCTTGACCGAGTCTCATGAAATTTTGTGAGCATATTGAGTAGGTCTGAGAATCGGCCAACATCTATTTTTCATACCCCTTAGTGATAAGGGTTGTCCACTAACCCCTATAATGTGGCAAAACAACGTTTTCTGGGTCAGCTAGTGTTTTTATATTTTTATTGAGTATAATTGCATAAAGTGTGTTAACCTGTGTCTATAACTGATGGGTCAAGTAATTAATATAAGTTTTTTTCTGTTATTCAGAATGATGGATCAGGTATGTATTATTATTCTTTTCCTCTCATTATATTCAGTTTGCTTTCATTATGATGCATTCTATGATGAAAGGTGCTACAACAATGTTCGCGTCATTAGTTCAACTATACCTGCGTGACCGCAAATGGTTTTAATTGACATATTTCATATTCATATTGATCTGTGAAATCTGAGGTCTTCTCACTGAAATTATACTTGAACATTTTTCATGATCTATTTACTTTACTCATGATCTATCATGAACTTGCACCGTTCAAGTTCATGATAGATAGAAAATAGCTATTTTTAGGGTTCCGTACCTCAAGAGGAAAAAACGGAACCCTTATAAGATCACTTTGTTGTCCGTCTGTCTGTCTGTCCGCCGTCCGTCTGTCTGTCTGTCAAGGCCCATTATTTCGGAAATACGTGGAGGTATCAAATTGAAATTTAAACCGTATACTCAAGTCTACGGTCCCTTGAAGTTGTGAAAAAATCAATCTTCTAAGTTTGCGTAAAAAAAAGATACGACCGTTTAATCAGAAAAAAACGCATTTTTCGACCCTCTCAAGGGAATCAAAACTCATAGGGTACTTCCCGTTGACCTAGAACTATGAAATTTGGCATTTAACATCGTTATAGACCAACAATACAAGGAAAAATCCCAAAACTGTAGATTTGTTACTAAATCTTAATTAATAGGGGTCTGAATTTTGTTATAGGAATCTGAATTTCTAGTTGAAGCTATTAGTTCAAATGGGGTATCATATGAAAGAGCTTGATGTGCATATTGCAAAATAAATTTTATTTATTTTTTCCGACGCATTATTAATATATTTATCAATGACATTGATAAATAATATAAAAATATTTATTAAAATAAAAATACAAAATACAGCACCCGCCATGATAAGTCAAATGTCAGTTTTTAAACACCTACATCGAGTACTGATTATTTGATTTTTACTTCCGTTTAGGGATAAGGCAAAGGAATTTAGGCAATACAGCCAAGTGTTTTACTCCAGTAATTTTATAATTTATTTGTGATGGTGATTTTTTTGTGTGGAACGTAAATATATAATTTGTTGAGAGTTTTAATTGATGTATTTATTGCATTGGGGGGCCGCGTACCACTTATATAGTTTAGAGTTCATATTTAACACGCTAAATATATTAGTTTATTAGCACTTAATGTTTAGTGTTGATTTACATAGAAATGACGTCACAGGCAGACACCATGACCTGCATGACCAGTAAGCGTTTTGGCGTGAATTTTGAACATAGAAATTAAAATGTTAATTTCATTAATATTAAAAAATCAAATAAGGCGAATCGATTGTTTAAAATCTTAATCAGTACGGGGGGAACAACGTCCTGATTAAGATTTTAATACAATCGATTTCCGTATGAAATATTAGTGTAATAAGATGTTTGAAACAATACCGATTATGATATCAAAAATAAATAAAAATAAAGCTAATAACAATATCATTGTTTCGTCACATTTTCGATGAAAATTAGGGTAAATGAAACAATCAATAAGTTAATCTATTTCATTTTATTGTATGTAGGTCAGTAGTCACAATACACACATTAGAAAAATGGGCATCCCTAGTATTGACAGGCGATAGTAAAAAAATGGCGTACTTTTAATCGGAAACTTAAAAGTACTAATTATTATTCAAAAAACTATCTCGCGTCAAAAAGTAATTAAGTCTGTTTCAAAAAAATGTATTTTTAATTTAGATATTTCATGCTATTTCGCTTTTTGAGATACAAGCCATTTGTCAAGGTACTGTCCTTTATTAGATAAATAAAGGTACTATTTATCTATTTAATTTACTACTTATTTATTTTCATAAACTATTTATTTAATTCTGTAACAATCCTAAATACATAGGTACTATTAAATAAAATATGAGTCAATCATCTTTACTTAAAGAGTATATTTTTATAATGACAAGCTGCAAAATCAACAACGTTGCTTGGCAACGATGTCAACGAGTATGCATCAGGTATCTACCAACTTAAGTGTCTTGTACTTATTAATAAAATAAATAATATCTCTTGACTATGTATATAATATGCCATCTAGTTCTGAGCTAAGCAACGAGGCTTGTGTTACGGATACTAGTTCGTTGATATACTACATATATACGTTTTTTTGTATATACATACATATTACAAATAGATATATCCATGAGTCGGATACAAATGTCTATGCTCGTCCCACAAACATTCGTTCCTACCGGAATTCGAACCCGGGACGCATTGCACAGAAGGCAGTGTTAACTACCGCTGGACTAAGTGGGTCGTCAAATAGTAATAGTAGGTATACTTTAATAGGATATTAAAAAAACATACGTCACGTTTAATTTTAACGTTATAGCACACTTCAACTAAAATACCTATCGAACAATTTATCATACAAAGCAATTGAAGAATATTACATAAATTATATAAAGGCTACTCGAAACGGACTAGGTAAGAGGATCCAACGATTTCAATCCAAGTTTCCTCCAAATCTTGATTTTCGTGTCCTTTTAAAAACAGTCACAACTTAAATCTATTTTAAAAATCTCAACTTGATGATAAATAATAAATTATAATAAACAGCTTATAGACATGTGCTCGTTTTTCGTTTAAGATCTCCTCTGCGCCCACTTTGATGATTTTATATTTAAATTAGGTACGGAACCCTCGGAGTCGGTAGTCCGACTCGCACTTGTCCGGTTTTTTTATGATTATTACTAATATTGAAAACTTATGAAAAGGTCACTTCCTCCGATAATTTATGACTCTATCCCAGTAGCATACTATAAGTGTGTTAAAAATCTTGGCGTTCTTATAAACTCTAACTTAACATGGGAAGCACACATTGTAGAAGTAAGCAGGAGAATGTACGGTTCGTTCCAGTCTCTCAAACGACTTCAAAATTTCCTTCCTTTTCAAACTAAGGTTATACTTGCGCAATTACTTTTACTTCCACATCTCGACTATGCTGATGTCTCTTTTCTTGATGCAAATGAGGAACTCCTAAACAAATTCGAGCGTCTGCAGAACCTGGGTATCCGCTTCATCTTTGGGCTTCGAAAGTACGATCATGTATCGGAATTTTGCGCCAGATGGAAGTGGTTGCCCATTCGGCGACGCCGGGACTTACATATTCTTTGCCTTCTCCATACTGTTCTCGACAACGCGACGCATGCGCCGCGCTGTCGCGGCGTCTGCGCCGCGCATACTTTCACCTACGCTAGTGTGAAGTCGCCCTGATAATACGGGATTTGCAGTTTGCACCAAACAGTTAACCAAACTATTATATGTTATGGCCATATTCACACGATTGTTCTTTAATCTAGGTATTTATCTATCTATATGTTGCGACTCTGACTCCTAATGCGACCACCTGCTGTGCCCACCGTAATAATATAATAAGTAATATAATTTAAAAATATATTGTTGAGAATATTGGCGCCATATCAGTTCCAACATAAATACCGCAAAAAATCGGTGAACTTTGAAATATTACAAAGGTTATCAATTCAATTAATAATAATTAATAGTGCTTCCATGTAGGTATAGTCACTTAGGCTATAAAGATATTTATTGATTTTAATCATTTTTTTACTTTTATGAAAATGATAAACCCATTTTGGTACATATAATGATATTAAGGAAATAATCTGTCTGTGTTTACTTAGAAGAATATTCTATTTGTCAGACAGGGAGATATAATATACGGATAAAGAAGTGATATCGTCTTTTATTTTATTTCTTGTTTCTGAGCTAATCATATAATTTACGAGCCTGTATGATTTATCTATGTCATATTTAACCTGTGTTTATGACCATCCAATAATAATGATTGCATATGCTTATAACATCACTTCATGGGTGAATTAGTAAAAACAAAAGTAATTTTAAGCCCCATATTTTACTGTGTATAATTATTTTCGTTTATTAACTCCTATTAACTTGTTGAATTTGTATGCAGAGTTTTCTTATATGTTGCATTGTTCGTTTATTTTAATGTCGTTATTCCCATTTTCCTAAAATACTCATTACGTACTTAAGAGATATATATAAAAAATAAAAAGGCTGAAGCCTGAAAATGTTATTCCTAATTTTTATTTCTTTTTTAATTTCTCATTTATAGTCATTGTTGTTAATAAATGGGAAACTGAAGCCAAGAGGGCTTCAAATTTCCATTTATTACAGCTTTAAAACAAATGTCATCGCAAATCGCAATAAATTGAGGATAAGTTACATTTATTAATGTCATTCTATTAATTCAATCTTACAGATATGGTATCCGTGTTAACCCTCTCGAATGGATTATAGTGTTGACAGGTTACAATGAAGGAGACAGAAACCAATATCCATCTGTTATATTGATCGTGTGTAAGTAATTCAAAGACCTTTATTAAAGTTGAGTAAATGTAGTATAATAGTTGTTAACTGACTTTTGTATTTTCGGAAGTAGTACAATTTTAAGATTGATAGAAATACTCTAAAACATGTTCCCTTCGTGACACATTTCGTGGTTAATTTACTTCTCACAAATATGTAGTTTTCTTTTAAATAAACCTTGTTATACTAAAAAAATCCATCACATATTTTTCTAGTTGATATTTATATAAAATGATATTATGTTTTTTTTCTAGTCAGCATTGTGCCTATTGTAGCCAGTCTACTTTTCGAAAAGGGAATAGCAGTCGTAAGTTTACAACAACAGTTTTTTAATTTTATTTACTTTGGTCTGTGATCATTCAATAGAGATGATAAAATACAGTATTTTTTTGTTTTTAGGATATATTACCGGAGAAGTTTGGTGTCGGATTACAGATAACTAATATGCTCTTCACAGTTCTATTGCCTGTTGTCGTTCTAAATTTTAGGGGCAACGATTTCAGTTTTGGTAATTATACTTATCTACATGTTTTGTTATAAAATATTTATTTATTTATTCAGTCAAGGCGCTTTTGTATTAGTAAACTCCTAAATGCTGAATGTTCCGTAAAGTAGAATATGTTGTTAAAAATACGAAGCATAACTTATTACTATTATAAAAGTTTATATTTATTTTTAAAGTTTGAAACAAGTCATTTCTTCTAAATGCACTTCTTACCGGCAATCATTTTTATTTATGTTCTTAATATCAAATATTTATTAAATTAATCTTCGAAATTATTACTTATTGGCCATATCATTTTAACGGTAATACAACTCGAATATTTTATACAAAAAAGTATTTTCCTTTCAGTGGGAATAACAACCGTCTGTATGCTCTATTTAATTATTTTCTTGAAACTCTGGAGTTACACACAAACCAACCACTGGTGCCGAAGTGGTTTGAAGAAAAAGTATTTGGATAACAAACTTAGGCGACAGAGTTTATCAGCACCCAACTGGAGTAAGTTTATATCTTGTTAAAAAGTATTCAGAAAAAACAGCATCTTAAGAAATACATATTATTAATATATCAATCGATAGCTACTAGGGATTGCAATCTAGCTAGATTTTTATGATGGATTTAAGCAATTTTTTCCATTTATTTTTCTCATTTTTTAAACTATAGAAATGGTAATAACGAACTATTTCGTTCGTATAACTTAATAGCTATATTATTTTGTACGAGTATAGTTATTATCCCAATAACAAATCATAATAATAGACCTATGTAAAAGAGTTACAGAATTTCCTATTTTACCTAATAACCATTCAACACGATTTCTCTGTCCACCTGTCATTAATTTTCTAAATATTTTTTCATACCCAACTTATAGACTTAAAAAAAAAAAGTCTATATGACTTAAGACTCTACTTGTCTTTAGCAGCGTTTGCCGTGAAAGGACTTGACTAGTCGATTTACTATCGAAAATCATCTTATTACATATTGTTACGAGTATATGTACGACACAAGAAAGTGTAGCACGTGCTACGAGGCCGACAGAACAACAACGAAATTTGTTGCAGTTCAGCAACTAAAGCTAAGCAAAGCGTACAGTTTAATGGAGTTTTTGCGCGTAATTTAATTTAGAGAATTTTTCACGTTCACTGCGTTAGCCAAATTTGATGACTTTCAATTGGTGCGGCATGGGGTCTATTATATCCGAAGCATGATTTGTTCCTGGTGCGTTGTTGGGTCGAAAAAACCCGTTCGACTTCCATCTGTTTAGGAGGACGTATCTTTATATGTATCATGATTAAAGCATATTCCTATAAAGCAATATGTTGACAAATAAACACTCAATAAAAGGCTAAAATCGTAGGTACATGCAATGAATGGTTTATTTGTAAATAAAGGGATTGCCTGTCGGATCCTTACGACCCGTTATCCGCACTGATTAGTAAAAATGTCGATACATTTTTAGTGTTGTGGATGAAAAAGAAAACATCGATAGCGATACAATTTACCTATAATTATATTTTTGAGATCTGTTGATTAAATATAAAAAAAAAATATATTAGACGTGTGATTTTCATTATATATAGCATTCTCGTTATAATGTTTATTTACATGCATTACACAAGATTTTATCGTTTTTAACTTTATTACCGGCTACTTTGCTACTTAGTGTTTGGCGTAAGTTATTGTGACATCCTGAACAATTTCGTTTTTTGTTACCCATGATTAAGTTATGAACTGTTTCTGCTGTAGATGTTGGTAAAGTTAATGTTGAATTCATTTCCGGAATTCAATTTATTTTTCGTTGGCTTTTCACCTTCACATGACATAAACAACATTTTCCTGGATCGCTTCATGTTTCATTCACTTTCTCTTCACAATAGTATAAATTAACTTTAAAAAAAAAGAAAAACCAACTTCAAAAACTAAAAAGCAAAAAATAACTTCATACAGTTTTACCTTTTTTTTAGTTTTAAAGGTATGAAGTTGGTGCCAAGCCAAACGTAATAGTAAGTACACCCACCACGAGTGACTTTGAGCAGGGTGATTAAAACCACCACATCATCGGCACCGACTTCATACCTTTAAAACTAAAAAAAAGGTAAAACTGTATGAAGTTATTTTTTGCTTTTTAGTTTTTGAAGTTGGTTTTTCTTTTTGTAAAAAGTTAATTTATTTTATTCTTTTTAGTGTTGTGTATATTAAACTTTTCATATCAGGTCAATCTAATAGCCTGAAAGAATACAACTATCGATCCATATATACTTATAATTATGAAAGATTTTCCCTTCAACTCCTAACCGTTGAGGAGTTGTACCTTCCATCATCAGATCATTACATGAGAAGTTGATTTTCAGATGCAAATACTTGAACAGCTTTGGAGAATACATGTAAATGTAATAAATGCTTATAACTGAAAGAATTTTCTTTTAAATCTTAACTGTTGAGACCTTCCATCATCAGCTCATCAACCTCAAATGATGATTATCAGACACAAATACTGGAACAATCTTAGTAAATATATTCAAAACGTGATAATTGCCTATAAAATTTGAGGGTTGCCCTCGATTTCCCTGGGATCCCATCATCAGATCGTGATGTGGTTACAATGGGACCATCTGTGAAGTATACCCTTTTAAACAAAAAAAAAATTTTGCAAATCGATCCAGGCGTTTTGAAGTAATTCGTGAACATACATAAAAAAAAAACCGACGAATTGAGAACCTCCTCCTTTTTGAAGTCGGTTAAAAACTCATCTAAACACAAAGACCTCACTAGCTCAACTAGCATGTAATCCAGTGCGGCTATCGGGTTATCGGGTATCGTCATTTAGAACCGATAAACGCACTAGACGTTAAATATTTTGCTTCAGTCGGCGTCGGGTCGTAAGAACCCGATGCAATTTTTTCTTACCTATATTATTTTTTTAACGAGACAATTCCAAAACACTAACTGTCTCATTCATATTCATAAGGAGGCCAAATATATCTGTCCCGCACTAGCGGTTAGCACAGTAATTTTTACGCCGCACCGGAGGAAAGTTAGGCATCGGATATAATCAACCCGATACCGCACCGAACGTGTTAATGGAGTTTTTGCGCGTAATTTAATTTAGAGAATTTGTTAATTGATTGAGATCTGCGGCGCTGGATCCAAGCCCAGATGTTGGGTCCAGAAAGCACAAAGATGTGGTCTGTCCAGCTGGATTGCTTTATCAAGCAATCCCTAATAGTTAACCTATCGATCGATAACAGTTTCTAATTTAATTACGATGTAATATAATGTTAAGGAGTTTAGTCTAAATGTTACTGTTAAATTACAGATAAACTTATGACGGCTGAACAGGAGCGTAAGTTTGATACAGTACATTTTGTGTGACTTCTGCATTTCTTCTCCTGTGTTTTTCTCGCTTTGGTTTTGGTGGATACTTTGTACCTGTATAAAACCCTCTAGGCTTCTCTTTCCCTCTCTCTTTAAGGGCTTCTACACGAACCAGATCCGTGATAACACGAATTCTCTAGCGAAATTGCATCGCAACGCTTCGTGCCGCGTGCTAGAGACATTAGTCGAGACGAACTGAAATAGACTATTTACAAGTATGACGTCACATTGTAAGAATGCGCGAAATATTAGCGAAACGTTGGACGCGGTCTTATAATTTAAAAATAGAACGTTGTTTTGTGTAGAGGCCCTATTGTTTACAGTTTTATCTACATGCTTTTTGTCCAAGACACCCGACTAATTTCGAGCTTAACCACAAAACGAAGTTAAGTCTGTGGTTAGATTATACTATGAGCTCTGCTGCCTTTCATCCCCGCTTGGTTCTTAGGCAGCAAAGGTCATAATTAAAAATAAGCCGGGCAACTCTGATAAAAACACTTAAATAAAATGAAATAACTTAATTGTGTTGCATTTTTATTAAATAATGCCCGTTATCTTGCCATACTACTTATAAAACTACGCTTATTTTTATCGCATTTTTCTTATCAATACCCATTTATCTATCTGTTATTCTGTGTTGCGTGAAAGGCTTGTGTGACTAATAATAATTTGTATTGTAAATAAACAGTAGTACAAGTACTAAACTAATTGCTGCTAATAACTTCTATTTCCCTTCAGAGAGTAAAGAAGATCTTATAAACGATACTCCAGCTGCGGCGAGGTTGACGAAGTATCCGGACAATTTGAACCTTAAAGACTTGTTCTACTTTATGTTGGCCCCTACCCTTTGTTATGAGTTGAATTTCCCCCGCACTGCACGGTTAGTTTTGAATGCGTGTGTTTAACTTGAAATAAGTTTTGGTTGATAACGTGTGTTTCTGCAAAAACTACCATTCATTTATTATTCTAACAATGTTAGAGAGTATCGATGACACGAAACGTAACAGGTTGACAGGTAGGACCTAGTACTTTATTATAAATTATATAAGTACTCCTCGGTAAGTATAATAACTATAAATAAAAATGAGAGGTGTCAAATGAGGGCAATACACTCACGATATTATTTCACGTGTTTCGTAATCGTGCTATCTTAATAATACCTGTGTTCCTGTCTGCATATCTTTACGAAACACGTGCGATTTTATTATAAGCGTCTAAATATTGAATTGCGTTGTTTAAAGATAAAACATTGATCCTTATTTAATGATAACGGAAGATCTCGTGATAAAACATGTGCGCTTGAAGAGTCGCCAAAACTGTTTGGAAAATGTTGGATTTTGTACTTTTCTCACGTGTTTTTTGCGCACCTGAAGTTCAGCCGATAACAGATAGAATATTTTGTAAACCTTGGTTTGCCTACTATCGTATCGTCCTTATTCAGTTCACATAAACTTTTAAATAGAATGCAATTTATAATCTAACTTAACTCTGAATCTGTACTGTAAATTATAAAACCTATTTTGCGAAGTAAATGCTTATTAAATCCGAAATTAATTATTGTATGCGCACATTTTCATTATTGTTTTTTTTTATTAAGTATTCAAAATATTTTTTCCGTAAATCATAAGTAGATATATATATATTAGCATTACTTTATATTTTGTAATTAAAATCAAAATTTCAGAATCAGGAAGAGGTTTGTAGTGAAGAGGTTGTTGGAGTTGGTTTTCGGAATAAATCTAGTGTTGGCACTGTTCCAACAATGGATGATACCTACTATCACCAATTCTGTGGAGACCTTCTCAAAAATGGATCCCATAAGGATTACAGAACGATTACTTAAATTAGCTGTGAGTATTATGACGAGGAAATAAAATTCTGCGAATTCCATTCCATACGCATGGCCGGTCGTCGTGGCTATCCTTAGGGGAGGCCTATGTCCAGCAGTGGACATCTAACGGTTGAAGTGATGATGATGATGATGATTATGTACAATATACCATATTTTCTCTAAAATGTTGGCCTGTGTCTAATCATATTGAAATCTGTGGATGATGATAATTGTGTACGAGTATACTCGGTCTGGAAACTGATATACTACGTCGTTTGCACTTCGTGAAATGTCAAGTTTATTTTCGACTAGCTACCGCCCGCTTGGTATAATGACAAAAAATAGCTCATTTGTGATTTAAACATAAAATAAATATTGCCAGTGCAAATGACCGTTTAATGTGGAGGTAGCCACTGGGAGGTTGATTGACCACTATGCTATTTAAATGAACAATTATTTTAATAGCACCTACGCTAGTTTATGGACTCTGTACAAAAATAACTAGCTAACGCCAGTAAATAACAACTTGGCGCATTGACAAATATTAGTTACACGTGCTGGCAATGACTATGAGATTTGATCAACGGGGTTTGAGATTTAGATGTTTTCAGGACAAAATATGTTAGGCTATTTGGTTGAATATTACAATATCAACAGAAGTACAAATAATTAAATTAAACATAAATATAAAAAATATGCCCTGATGATCTGTTTGTATATTCAAACCTGTAATCTATCCTATATTGGTTAGAGAGCAGAATTTTACTGAGCATCAGCTCATGAAATGAATGTATGAACTATTAGGTACTCTTGCATTGTTTCAACGGTCTACTAGTTGAAACGACGACTGATGAGCTCTTGATTCTCAAGTCCAGCAGTTATATAGATATTTCTATCATATAATGCGTCTTTCTTTCTTCTTTATAGGCGTATGGTGTGTACATATTTATATATTAAATATTAATTACATTTTCAGGTACCAAACCATCTACTATGGTTGTGCTTCTTCTACTTATGTTTCCATTCGTTTTTGAATCTAATGGGCGAGTTGCTACAGTTTGCGGATCGCAAGTTCTATTGCGACTGGTGGAATGCAAACAACATATCGGTGTTCTGGAGCACATGGAACATGCCAGTGCACATGTGGGCTGTAAGGCATGTGTACAAGCCCATCACTGGATTGGGATATACGAAATTCATAGCTGGTCTCGTCGTTTTCGCTATATCTGCATTGTTTCACGAATATCTGGTGAGTAATATTTGTTAGTCATAAATGTATATAATCATGCACTTATATACTGCCCAAATGCAAGGCACTGGTCACTATTGTCCACCCGGAGTAGCGATCCTAATACTGGTTGGCAGATTACATATTCTAAAAATTCATAAAATTTCTTAGGGATGCTGGTTTCCTCATGATATTTTCCATCACCGTTTGTGAGAAATACACGTAGACTGCCTTGAGATCGCACTCGAGCCCGTTAACTTCACAGTCCACTGGTCCCATCACTAGGCTTAACAGAGCTGTCAAAATTCCATGCAAAACAAATGTACTCTAATTGACTGTATTACAGTCTCCCAAGACGTTTGTAGTGAAATGTTCCAATCTTTCAGAATCGAGGGTTCGACTTGTCAAATGAATCAAAATAGAAAAACTTAATGTATAGAAACGAAGTTCATGATCTCCCAATTTATCGAAAACTGAGTTATTCAGTGTCACTCACAATCCTGAAACTAACACATCATTGGATACAATGATCTAATCTTCAATCGTTTTTATGTAAATGTTAAATTGATTTTAGTCAACTTTCCGTGGTTCCGTAGTTTTAGTACACTTATTTCTGAAATTCTTACAGGTAAGTGTGCCTCTACAAATGTTCCGGATTTGGGCCTTCTTGGGTATGATGGCCCAACCTCCGCTGGCTGTCATCTCACGCTCCGCTGAAGTTAAACTCGGACCTCGTTGGGGCAACATCATGGTGTGGAGCTCCTTGATCCTCGGCCAGCCCCTTGCCATCATGATGTATTACCATGATTACGCGATGTTACATTTCAAGCCAGCAGGCAGTGCAATATCCTCATAAACTACAGGGATTAGTAGCAATTGGGATAATTTTAGAGTATTGCAGTAAGTAATATTATTATATATTTTGTGATAAGGATAATTCGTTGAATAGTGCTATTGAATTCGCCAAAAGATAATATACAAACTAGGTTATAGAATAAATCTATATTTTTTTTATCAAATAATTTGTAGTTAATTCGATTTTCTACTTTTGGTGGTCGGTGCATTAGCAACATTAATTTAGGTATGTTTGTAGCATAACCATGTCAATTCAGAGATTTATGCAATTATGAAGACTGAATGACACCTAAGAAGTTTACTCTTTGGTGTTAAGAAATTAATCGAAATTTGAGATATAATGTCATAATAACACTAGGTATTTCACAGAAAAAATGATTTTACCGTATTCGGATTCATGCATATTAGCAGATATATTTTATTTCTACAGGTATTTTTAGTTACTGTCATTAGTTTTAGTATTGGTTTCTGCCTAAATACCAACAAAAAGTAAGGCCATCGTGTAGATACTAGAATCTGTCTCGGCAGGTTTCCTAATGTAAGCGCGGATTTACAATTATTACCTATTTATTTTTGTTATTATTTTTATACGTTAAACTAATTGTTTTTACAACATAAGAATGATCATTTATCTTACTTCTTACTATATTTAGAACTTTTTAATTTTGTATCGCAGTATAAAGCATTTAAATGAAATTGTTATGAGATTGGATTATTGTAATACGATGTATTGTATTATTCCTACTTATGTATTTTATGAAATTTTGTACTTTTATAAAAATTAAATAATTTATTACAATTTTAAATATAGTTTTTTCATCATTAATTCCATAGCAAACCTTTGCAAACAATTTTTTGGTTGGGTTCCATTTACATCATCGACGGAATATCAATGAGTAAGAGTATGAGTAAGTAAGAGTTAAGTGTATTCGTAAGTATACGCGCGACTGTGCAATGAACGGACAGTAGCGAAATCATAAAAAAACTGATGGTCAAGCTTATCGACCTATTGAATATTCGTAAATAATTATTTACGAATATTTCTCGGTCATACGCCAATCATGGATTATATGATATAATCCATGAATGATATATATAGGATATAATCCATGAATGGCGTATGACCGAGAGGTTATAAATGCTTAGGTACTTATTTATAGAACGATCAATCAAATATGTATAAGAGTCTAAAGAATTTAAAGAAGATTAAACAGTTTTACTAGTTTTATTCATTATTATAATTTCAAATTGCATAGTCAAATCATTCATGTTGTAATATCTATTACTTATGCTAATGTAATCAAGTGACATCACTATTAACTGTACCATGACTTTATTGTTGGACATCACTAGTTGCGTTCTCTTTGAAAATTGCTGTGAACTGAAACGGTAGCCTCTGTAAACTCTGTCTCGAATTTTGTATATTATTACTAACAATAAATGGTGTGAAGTGATAATATCTATTATTTACAAGTGGTTATGGGCCCAGAATGCCCAGAATGCCCAGAATGCCCAGAATGCCCAGAATGTCCAGAAAGCCCAGAACGATAAAGTTCGTAAGTAAATATTGTTAAAAGTTCCAACTGTAAAAGGTAACATGGAGTCGTCAGGCACAAGGATGTTTATCACTCAAATTGATAAACTCGAAGGGCAATCTAATTGGACAGATTGGAAATTTCAAATCAACATTCAACTCCAAGTCAACAATGCTTTTGATGCTGTTCAAACGGGACAACAAATTCCCAGTGAACTGGTTGCGGGCAGCGTAGACAAAATGGCGCAGGCGGAACATGAAAAGAAAAAACATAAAGCCGAGTACATGGCACAAAATTTGATTGTATCCTCTCTCTCTAGTCAAGTTAGACAATTAATAAATATGTGTTCTACTGCAAAAGAGATGTGGGATAAACTGCACACAATTTTTGAGCAAAGAACTGAACAACGACAAGACCGTTTATTTAACGAATTTTTCGGTATTAAACAAAAGAATTCCGATGACAGCATAGCGAAACACATAGCCAAACTAGAAAAACTATGGGCTGAATTACAGGATGAAACATGGAAAGAAGATAAAGTTAAGTTACCTGAATCATTATTTTTAAATAGAATACTTAACACATTGCCATCAGAGTACTTTGAATTTCTGAATGCATGGGAATCTGTACCTAAAGAACAGAGAAACTTACAATCACTCAGTGAAAGGTTATGTATTGTTGAGAATCGTTTAACTGATAAAAATAAATCAGAGCCAAGCTCAGCAGCATTAATGTCAAAAGGACAAAGTAAATCAAAGCCTAATTATAATAAGTTCAACAGAAGCGGACTTAAATGCTTTAATTGTGGTTTGCCAGGTCATCTGAAAAAGGATTGTAGGAAACCTATAAAAAATAATATTTTGACTTACAGAAGTTCACAGATTAAAAATGAGGGAAATAATTCCAATAAAAAGGATGCAATGTTAACACTATTGTCAGCAAAGTGTGATAATGTTACTAAAACAGAGTGGTACATTGATTCTGGTGCAACGGCACACATGTCATCAAACAAAAGTCTTTTTGAGAATCTACAAGAGAACAAATTGTTAACTGTTACTGTAGCTAATAATGAGCAATTACATTCAGAAGGAATTGGTAACATAAATATTGTAAATGAATATGGCGAAAAACAATTTAAAGATGTTATTTATGTTCCTGATATTAAAGCAAATTTATTGTCAGTTTGTAAAATTACTGAGAAAGGACATACTGTTGTATTTGATGCAAATAAGTGCACAGTGTATACTTCTGATAAAAGAGTTATTGCAACAGCTCCTAAGAGGAATAATCTTTATGTATTAAATCCGAAGATTGAACGATCATTGTTATCCGAAGATAAAAATATAGAGTTAGTACGTCTATGGCACCAACGTCTAGGTCACCTTAATAGAATTGGCATGGAATTGCTTAAAAAGGGAATGGCCAGAGGGATATCTTTTCCTGGTATAAAAGACGATCAGTGCATACCTTGTTTAGAAGGCAAACAAGCGCGATTTCCGTTCAAAGGCAATGGAGGTAAGCGGGCCAATGATATATTAGAGCTAGTACATACAGATGTATGTGGTAGTATGCCTACTGAGTCATGGAGTGGTGCAAGATATTTTTTAACTTTTGTGGACGACTACTCAAGAAAAGTATTTATATATTTATTAAAGACTAAGAATCAAGTGTACGATAAATTCATAGAATTTCAAGTAATGGTTGAAAATCAAACCGGTAAGAAAATAAAGATTGTACGATCGGATAATGGTACGGAATATGTGAATGCAAATCTGAAGAATCACTTTAAAAAGTGTGGTATTCGTCACCAGCTTACTATCCCTTATAGTCCAGCACAAAATGGACTGGCTGAACGAACTAATAGGACATTAGTTGAAAAAGCTAGATGTATGATGAAAACAGCAAATTGTGATGAAAGAATGTGGGCTGAGGCCATCAGTACCGCCACATATATTGCTAATAGATCTCCACATAGAGCAATAATAGAGAGGAAAACTCCTGAAGAAGTTTGGACCAAGAAACCAGTTAATTTAGAACATCTTAAAGTATTTGGATGTGTAGCTTATGCTCATATTCCAAAGGAAAAACGTAAAAAATGGGACACAAAAAGCCTCCCATATATATTTGTTGGTTATTGCGAGGATAGCAAAGGATATAGGCTGTATGATCCAAGAGATACTGGAAAGATTATAAGATCAAGAGATGTTATATTTTTGGAAAATAAATTTTCAATAGAAGAAAAGGAAAGTATATCTGATTTACAGGTTAATAAAGATATTTCAGTTATTACAGTAGATGTCACAAATAAAAACAAAGAAGAAGACAGAACAAACATGGACAGTCTGCCAGATGCTGAAGTGTCTATACCGAGAGCTGACTCCCCTTCAACCTTTTATGAGTCTGAGGACCATGAGGTATGTGAAGATCAAGATACACAGAATCCTGAGGTGAGTGAACAAAGTACGACGCGATCAAGAAGGCAGGTAAAACCAGCTTCTAAATATTCTGACTATATTTTGTATCATTCATCAGCTACATATGATATTCCAAGTTCATATGCTCAGGCAATAGCGAGTAATGAGAAAGCTGAATGGCAAGCTGCTATGATCAAGGAGATGAACTCATTGAAAGAGTATGATGTATGGGAACTTGTTGATGCACCAGCAGATCAAAAAGTGATCAAGTGTAAGTGGGTTTATAGTGTAAAATGTAATGAACATGGTGAAATAGTAAATCACAAAGCTCGGTTAGTAGCAAAGGGTTTTACACAAGAATTTGGTGTGGATTACAATGAGACCTTTTCTCCAGTTGTTTGTAAAACTAGCTTAAGAATATTGTTTGCTTTAGCAGCTCAATTAGATTTATCAATTAATCAGTTAGATGTTAATACTGCATTTTTAAATGGCAATTTAAATGAAACCATTTACATGCAGCAACCAGAAGGTTTCATATGTGAAGATAAATCTAAAGTTTGTCATTTAAAGAAAGCACTATATGGACTTAAGCAGTCATCTAGAGTATGGCATCAAATGGTTGAAACTGAATTAAGTAAAATAGGCTATTGTAAATCAAAGTATGATCCATGTATATTTGTTAAAAATAACAAAGATATGTTTAATGTTTTAGCATTACATGTTGATGATTTTTTAATTTTCTCTAATGATGAAAAGGAAAAAGCATACTTAAAGAAGTATCTTATGTCTAAATTTAGTGTAAAGGACTTAGGAAAGGCAAAGTTTTGTTTGGGATTGAATATAGAAAAAGGCCAAGAAGATATTGTAAAAATAAATCAGAAATCATTTATAATAAATTTATTAAAGAAATATAATATGAGTGAAGCAAAACCAGTCAGTACACCAATGGAAACTAATTTTAAAAGAAACCATGAGTTAGGTCAAGGTTTATGTGATGATAACCTACCTTATCAATCATTAATTGGGTCATTAATGTATCTAGCAGTAAATACAAGACCAGATATTGCATATGCAACTTCATTTTTAAGTCAGTTTAATACTTGTTATACATTAGTTCACTGGAAGGCAGCTAAACGCATTTTAAGATATTTAAAAGGTACTATTGACATATGTTTAACATATAAGAAATGCAAAGATAAAATAAGTGTTATTGGATTTACTGATGCAGATTGGGCCAATAATGAGTTAGATCGTAGATCATATAGTGGTTGTGTATTTAAAATGTGTGATGGGCCAATCTCATGGGAAGCTAAAAAGCAACCCTGTGTAACTTTAAGCAGTACAGAAGCTGAATATGTCGCCTTAACACAAGCTGCAAAAGAAAGTACATTTATTAAAGGTTTAATGTGTGAATTAGTGAATTTTAAAGACACAATAACATTATATAATGATAACCAGAGTGCACAGAAATTAGTTGTGAATCCAGTCTTTCATAAAAGAACAAAGCATATTGATACTAAATTTCATTATATAAGAGAAGTTGTAAAGAAAGGAATAATTAGTCTTGATTATATGTCAACAGATAAAATGATTGCTGATATTTGTACTAAAGCATTACCTAAAGCTAAGCATATGTTGTGTGTAATTGATATGGGTATTAACTAAAATTATATGTATGTTTAGTAGTAATATGGTGTTTTAAGTATGTGTAGTATGAATGTTAGAAAAAGATGTAACTACCTAGTATTATATATTATGTATGTGTTCAATATTGTAATTACTTAAAGGTTTGCTATATGCATATGTTAAATGTAGTGTATCACTAGATTAAGGGAGAGTGTTGTAATATCTATTACTTATGCTAATGTAATCAAGTGACATCACTATTAACTGTACCATGACTTTATTGTTGGACATCACTAGTTGCGTTCTCTTTGAAAATTGCTGTGAACTGAAACGGTAGCCTCTGTAAACTCTGTCTCGAATTTTGTATATTATTACTAACAATAAATGGTGTGAAGTGATAATATCTATTATTTACAAGTATTCATGTGAAGCGATTGCTTCAGAAGTTTTCAGACAAACGCCTGCCAAGATGCTCGTAGTAACAGGTACCAAAATACCCACACTGTACGATACGACTAGTCTTAAAATAACGCCCATGCACATGATGCGCTGAGGAAGCACGTGACAAGTAATTCCTAATAACACGCTTCCCCAGTAAATTATAAATATTTTGAGGTTCGACCTTGTTGACCGGCAGTAGATTATGCACCGCGCATAACTTGTGTATTGGCCACGGCGATAATGCAGATAAGAAAATAGTTCCATCCGCCGCAACTGCGACGTGCGTCTGTGTTCATACTTCAACCTTTGACGCGATGTGGGCATGTGCAGAGGCCGACGAACCTTTATCAGACTGCCTTGGACGTCAACACGTATTAGTGTGTTCTAAACACGAGTCACTTTTATGATGCCACGTTGTCTGGCACCTAGCAATAGCATTCCAGAGAATATGATATGTCTTTTGTAAATGGTGTATCTGTTGTATGTCTTAGGACAAACATTGACATGACTGCCGCATGTATGAATGTCGATGATTTTTTTTCCCGAAGTAAATGAATATGTTTCTCAAACTTGTTGCACGAAGTATACATAAATGTTTCTGTGTACCCCGCTAGTAGTGGGACGCGACGAATATTCAAAAGTATGAATTCTTAATTGAATAGGTATATCATCACCGTTTAATAAATCAACGCAACTCGCACACGTCTTAATTCCTGTAGTTATTGTATAAGTATGTATAATTTTCGAAGTTTTTATTGATGCATGCAAAATAATTTTGTCGTATTAATTATTATTGATGTAAATATATGAAGTCCTATATAAAAACACTAGCTCCAAAACTAACCGTCACATTTTTTATGAAGATTTTAATATAATATTTCCGTCTCCTACTACCGTTCTTCATACAAACTGTATACCAATGGGTAAACCATCGTCATCATTAACACATTATTGTCCCACTGGTGGACACGGCTCGCCTCTTATTACAATACAATTTCGGTCCTATGAACCGAAATATTAGAATCAAAGTTAAATCTAAACACAAACAATAATAGGATTCATTTGTGTAAGTGAAATCCGCGTTAATTGTTGGTATTGATTACAAGAATCAAATATTTCATACGTGTAGAAAATGTTTTTTATTCATATACCTACAGATAAGTAGACACTTATAAGAGTAATAGGTTTAGATATTACTAATTACCAAAAAATAATAAGATAAAGCATTGAGTCGCGCTTAGGCATGGGGTGCAGAGCCACCTGTTATATTCGGCATGTACTACAAGCGAGTTCAGTTGCTACGATGGCTGTTCGTCAACGCTCTATACGTGTTAGCGTAAATGTTAAATTGGTCGCCGCTCACAAGTGACAGTTTTGTACGACCTTTCCATTGTTGTAGATAGGTGTCGCAGGTGTCACAAAAAGAATATTTTTTACTAGAGTACATCTCTAGTAAATACATTTTTACTTTAGAAGAGACTAAGAGAGTAACTTTATAAATGTTCAAGAACTCCGAGCATTTGATGTTTGGCAGGTATTCTTCGGAATAGATTATGATTTTCTTTCTTTCTAGATTAACTATTTCAGACAAGCTAATTAAATGTTGGAACTAATGTTATTTATACTTAGTCTACTCTAGTCATTACATCACCAGGCCTCGCAAACGTTGAGCCCAACTTTACTAAGTAGCTATGTAGATAAAGTTATTCTAATACTATAATAATCTAATACTACCCACAGACGACCTCATTAGGTAGACCTAACTGCATTGTTTTTGTCCTACTAGTATAAGGAACGCATTTCATTATGTAGCGTTCCCTAGGTTAGTAGGGAACGCTAAAAACTGAAAATTGTATTTGACAAACTAATAAAGTGGTCTTAATTAGAGCACAGCCATAATCTCAGTAGTAGCTCGAAGTTTGGATTCGCGCCCGGTTAATGGCAATAGGCTCGCCCCGCACATGGGACCTAAAACATACCGGCGAAACGTGGATGTACATTTAGTACACCTCTGCCCCCTGTCCTTCAACGGTTATTTCGTGGACAACAGGCGTGATGGTATGTTATGTTTTTGTCTTTCTCTCCGACTGAATCTCCACGCATCACGCAAGAAGTAGGTAGGTACCTACTGCATGGAGTTGAATCCAGTTTTCACCAAAGTATTGCTAGAGGTCCAACTTAAAATATATGTACTTACATAGGCTCAGTTTTACCACAGGAAAATATTCCCAGTTTTTAATTTAATGTAGTAAATGCATTTATGTACCTAACACACATTTATCATACCACAATTAACCTCTTTTTTTTAACTCACGGACGGAAGTTACTAAAATTCCGCCCGGGTGTAAAAAACAGTTTAATGTTTTTGAAAATAAATCGCTCAAGTTTTGCTTACGGTTTACGGTTTAAGATATTTATTTTCCCAAAAGATTATAAAACAATCACTTATAGAGAAAATATTTTTTTTTTTTTTTTTGTGTGTACGTATTACATTATAGCCGATTAGCGCAGCATTAGTAACAAGATTAGTACCTAGTTTTATAGTGTGTCAGAGGGTAGACGCAAAAAGTTGTGATTCAGTAAAATTACAATAGATGTTTATTAAGGCCTCTGACATAGTGACTGTTTGGTGACTTTTTAAGTTTCTCATTAGAAGAGTATTTTTTTGTAGAAGAATATACTTAAGTATAATTTTATAGTTTATTTAAAGTCTGTGTAATGTATTATTATTTAAGTTATATTTGTAGGTATAGCTAGTTGCTTACTTAGAAAAAATGTTATTAGTTGCTTGTACTTTATACTAGATAGATATGCGAAAATTGTTTCTTATCTTAAGTATACATATATATTATTTATATTTTGTATATTATGTTTTTAGATAAGTATAATCGTTATTTGTGAATTTAAGGACAGTAGATATTATTTTAAATATTATAATGTTGTATATAATGTTATGTTGTGTGTGTGTGTTTGTGTGTAAGTGTATAAGTGCGTATGTATGAGTTTATGAACGCATAAGCGTGTGAGCGCGTGTGTTCAGAAATGGTTGGGTTAGTCTAGTTAGTTAATTAATTATACGGTCCAATAGTGAAAGATCCCCTAAAATGTGTTTTCTTAATAGTTTTTTAAACGTATATAGAGATTTGGCTTCCTTTATATGCTTGGGTAATTTATTATAATATTTAGCTCCTTCATTTAAGATACATTTTTTTCCATAGTTCGTTCTTGGATTTTGTAAATAAATATTTTTAGCTTGCCTAGTAATGCGTTTACTATGTTCTATATTTGTAGTGAAAATTATTTGCGTGTGAATATCTTTAGTTATAATTTTTCGTATTAGTAGGCATGTATTGTATTTATGTGTCTGAGCTAGATTCATTAAATTTGTTTTTTTGTAGATTTCAACAGTAGGTGTTAAATAATTGTATCGGAACAGAGTTTTTACTATTTTATTTTGTGCCACTTGGAGTTTTTGTAAATTGGTTTTTGCTGCTGTTCCCCAAACTTCAATTAAGTAGTCTACGCGCGATTTTACCAGAGAATTGTAGATTGTGTAACGGACATGTTTTGGAAGGCAGTGTGCCGCATTTCGTAATGCACCCGTTAGTGAAGATAGTTTTGCACGACTTTTTTCAATATGTAGTTTCCAAGTAAGGTGATTGTCGAGAACTAAACCTAGGTATTTCTCTTCATTAACTCGATTTATTATTTTACTATTGATTGTGAGTGGGTTATAATGTCCAATTTTTTTGTTTTTAGCCGAAAATATGATGTAATTCGTCTTTGAAGCATTAATTGTAAGTAAGTTAGATTGCATCCATCTATTGAGGATATCTAGGTCTCGTTGAGCTCGGTTTACGATTGTATCTATAGAGTTGCCAGAGTAGAATAAGCTTGTATCATCCGCGTACAAAGTAATATCTCCCGTTAATCCTATCTCATGTATATTGTTAATATATATGAGAAACAACAAAGGGCCCAAAATTGATCCTTGTGGAATGCCACACGTGACCAATTGAGAGCAACTGTGCTGATTCTCAATTTTGACAATTTGACGCCTGTTTGTAAGGTATGATTTATATATGTCATAGGCTCTGTCTATAATACCAATGTCACGTAATTTTTTTAGAAGGATTTCATGACTAACGGTGTCGAACGCCTTCTTCAGATCTATAAATATGCCTAGAACAATTTGTTTTTTATCAATGTTTTGTCTAATATTTGTAACGATGTCAATAGTCGCGGATAGAGTATTCGATTTAGGTCGGAATCCATATTGTTTTTTAAACAGATAATCTGTTTTATTTAAAAAATTATAAAGACAAATATACATAGCCTATGTAGTATATTTTCAAGTATTTTTGAAATGACTGGGAGGACCGATATTGGCCGATAGTTATTCGGGTCCATTTTATCCCCGGACTTATAGATTGGACTAACTTTTGCTACTTTAAGCGAATCTGGAAAATAACCCTCTCTTAGACATCGGTTTAGGCAAGTAAATAAGTTTTTTGCTATAACATCTCTGATACTTTTAATAATCTTTGTACTTATGCCATCTATTCCAGAGCTAGTATTGGCATCTAGGTTATCTATAATTTTAAATATTTCATTTACTGTAGTTGGTTTTAATATTGAAAGTTGTTCTTTGTTATTGTTATGGGAAGTCAGTGTTAGAGTCAGGTTATTATGGTATTTATTTGGTATTTGTTTAGCAAGCCTAGTACCTATTGTAGCAAAAAAAGTATTAAAATACTCACAAATCTCTTTACTATCTGTAATCAATTTCCCTGAATGGTCTTTTAGTTTTGAGGGCAGACTTGGTTTTTGTGATTTGTTTTTTGTAAGTCTGTTTATAAGTTGCCACATTTTTAAGGGATCCTTCTCACAATTTTTAAATGCTTTATAATAATATTGTTTTTTCGCTGATTGTATTTTAGTAAAGGTATTGCTTCTTTGTTGAAGGAATTTGTTTCTTAAATGTTCATTTTGAGGTGTTTGCTTTAGTTGATGCCACAAGTCATTTCTCTTATTTATTAATGCAATTAAATCTTGACAAATCCATTCTCTACATGGTGGGTTCTGAATTTTGGTCTTCTTGAATTTATTTTCTTGTATAATTTTCAAAATTAAATCTTCTAAATCCTCATACTTAGCAGTCTTATTTGTTCCAAGATTGGCTGATACAGCTTGCTGAAGGTTGCTGTAATTTATTGATTCATACTCAGTATGAATCATTCGTTTTATAGTTTCTCGGTTAGGTCTATTTATCTCAAAGTATATTTGCTTATGATCAGCGATAGAAGATTCAATCATAGACATTTTAAAAGTGTTATCTTGCAGATTTGTACATACATGATCAAGGATTGTTTTCGATGTCGCTGTTTCACGAGTACAATATTCTAAGCTAATCTTGTTTAATAATTTAATGTTATTATCTTGCAGCATGTATTTATATTCCTTGACATGTATTTCTTTACTAAGAAGATTTAAATTAAGGTCACCAAATATAATGGTTCGCTTTCGTTTTGAGAGTTGCTGTTCATACTTTTCGAGAAACCTGTACGTATCCGACGCTGGTCTCTTATATATAGCTCCTACGTCCAGTGATAGTGTGTCTAAGTGTACCCATAAAAAATGCTTAATAACTTTTAACCGAGAAAGTTCTACTTTCGATAAAATTAGAAATTTATATTTTCGCGATCATTGTTGTATGTAAGTATATATTATAGAACAGGGTCTGAATTTAGACTATTTGTGTTAACTGTTGAGTGCAAAGCGGATCGTCGTCCTATTGAGTCGTTGAGTCACCGCGGGCGAGGAATCAATTGATGAAGAGCCCCCGATAGCGAGCCGCGAACGTGTCCCGCCCCTGGGAGCGAACCTCTTATCATTCTTCCTACTGTTGTACAGCGATAACAATGCCAGGAAGGTATACTTACGATTTTACACTTCAATATTGATTTAAATTATTCTTTTTTTTAATCTACCGACTACCGTTTATTCAAGTTGGTACCTGGGTACTAAAGCTTTACTTTACAATAATTGCAGTCAATGTAGGCCATTACTTCTAACCTTCCTTACTCTCTTTACTCGCTCTCTCTCTCTCTCAGTTAGTCTTTGGCATTGGCATTTAAAATTAAGAAGTGGAAATCTTCTAATAATTTCCTGTAGGTAGTTTAAATTACAAAAGTTCTTTATGTGTAGGTATATTTTTATTTGACAATTTGTTCCCCTTTGCTCCTCCCGTGAATTCAATCTGCGAAAAATATCTACATAGTTTATTTTCTCGTAAATTGATTAGGTACCATAGTGTAATAAAAAGTGAATATTTGTAAAACATTACAACCTATGATAATCAGAAATATTTAGTATATTAACTTGGCTACCAAAATAACAAATTATGAGCTCTGTATAGCTGTCGGTGCCTTCCGACTTGTTTGATTTGATGAAATAAGTGATGTACGCAGTTTCAAAGTGGGCAATTAACAAAGATAGGCCAAACAGAAGTGGGATACGTGTTAGCTTCGGGTTAATCATGTAATAACATTTGCGGGTGAGGGCGGGGCGCGGGCGGGGGCGGGAGCGACTAACAATGTTGACCGTGGAGTGCAAACAGCCGCGGCAGCGTCAGCTCACGGCCCGCCGCACCCGCGCCGCACTGCCGCGCCGCAACCTTATCGTTCTAACTATAGTATTACCTGACTCATATTCCTCATTGCAATTATTACTGGTTCAAAAGGATTCACGAATGAAAGTTGTCATATAGTGGCGCGATAGTTTGGCTGCAGAGTGCATCAAGTATAAGTATTTTATCATGATCATTAATTCTGTAAGCGAATGCTGCCATCATAATCATTAATTCCAGTTATGTTTAAGTTCTAGCCGTACCACCTGATGTCGAGCGTTCCACAACAGAGCTATATTTAAGACATTTTCTGTCTATAAGAAGAGAGCATATTCATGCCTAAAAGGCCGGTAATGCATTTGCAAATCCACTGGTCTGGGATTTAATAAAAAACCTCTGGTGTTGTAGATGTCTGGCGATGATCACTTATCGTTTGCCCCTTATTACCATAAATAAAGAAAAAAAAACGTTGTTATGGTACTAATATAATATTGTCTTCTTAATATTTTACACGGAGCCAATGGCACCTGTTTAACCTCAGCAACCCAAGGCAGATTATATCTAACAATATCCGTAATTTTGCGATAACTAGGGGTCTCAGTGGTCTCACATACGCATGTTGTTTATCAATCGCAGAATGAAACATGTAATGAGTGATATGTACCTATTGCCATAGTAATTATATTACTGTGTTGTAACATATATTCGTTACATTTCATGTTTAATAAGTCAATTTCCAAATCAAAAAGTTAATTATTTATTTAACGTAAAACAAAATCGTATAAAAAAATTCTCGTAAGCATTTAGCCTTGTAATTTAAATACAAATCATAAACCATTGTCTTGCAATAACAAGCACATCGTTTCAATTATTTAGGGATAATAAGGATGGGGTTGAATGTTTAGAGTGGTAGGTCACGCTTACTCGGTGATTAAATGTAATTCGCGATTATGCTCGACTCAACCCCCTCGCGGTCTGCCACGCGTGAAATCACTTTGTTCTACAGTTAGCCTCCTTGCTGCCCTGCTAGACAATACAGCGATGTAGTCAGATATTAATTTAATTAATATTATTCATAAAACAAAGTAGACATCTTAATTAACGTTCCCGTGTTACACGTTATTGTAATATTCTGTTTAATTTATAGTGACATCAAATAATTGGTACCTTGTAGTTATAATACATCATTCTTTGTAAGAGAATCAACAGTAAACAAGCATTCGACGCGAATAATAATAGAAGAAGTAACATCAACCCTGCTAACCCCTAACCCTGCGTAGCATTATAAATATAAACGTCTACGTAAAATGTCTAGCGCAGGTGCTACGAAGCATCCGTATGGAAGGACCAAAATTACAAGACATGTTTACCGCGGTATATTATCAGTATATTACTAAGTTTATATATCATGCTTCATTAATTGAGATATCTTGGTATATTGTATGTAAATATAAATAAATGTATGTATTCATACGTGATATTCGTACTATTCGCTACCGTGCAATACCTATTCAAATACACGTATATTTCGTAATGTATGTCATGTTATTATTATATTATGTTATGATATTATCCTAGTATTAGCGAACTTATGTCAGTGAAAATAAAGGCTGTACGTAGATGCGCGCGTCGCGAAACGTCATTGGGTCGGAGGGCGGAGTTTCACACCGCCCTGTGTCGCGGCGGCAGTCCGCTCCAGGCCGGCGTGCGCCCCGCACGGCCCCATGGTGGAACACGCGCTCGTCGACTGCTCCCAGGCGAGCGCCATGCAGACCTTGCCTCCACAGCCGCACCGCGACGGCGAAGACGATCAGCTCGCCGACGAGTACGTGCAGAACTTTGAGCTCGATCATCTTGAGGACCACCATGTTGTGAAGCGTGAACCTTTGCGTACTGGCTGGCAAGAGATGGTAGATCCTCCGCCTGCATGTGCCCGCGCGTGTCGCCCATGGCCTGACGCGGGCCCGTATCCCCAGCCTCACGTAGCGATTGCTGTCGATCCCAGTACACCCCCTGAAACCCCGCCAGCGCCTGTTGGCCGGAGCCCCTGTCGCGCGGCTCTAGTCGAGGACGTCATCTGGCTGCCTCATATGCGAGAACCCCTTGACATGCGTACCGTACCCTGTGGAAGTTTTGAAGAATGGGATCGCCGCGAGTGGCGGGAGCAGGACCACCACATGCAACAGGTCGCGCTGCGGCCCGCCAGCTCCTGCTCTGCCATGTCACCAAGGACTGGACCTCATCCATCCTATCAGCCTTCCTCTTGTGGAGATGATCTCATCAGTGACGATTTGCTCATGACCTTAAGCGTTCGAGAACTCAACAAACGCCTGCACGGGTTTCCGCGCGAAGATGTGACACGACTTAAACAAAAACGACGCACACTAAAAAACCGCGGCTACGCGCAAAACTGTCGCAGTAAACGTCTGCAGCAACGACAAGAACTAGAGCTGACAAACCGGTCTCTGCAGGACGAGCTGCACGTGCTGCAGCTGCAGGTGGCGCGCGTGACGCACGAGCGCGACGTGCTAAAACAGCGGCTAGCGCTGGTGGGGCGCGAGCACGCCGTGCCACAGCATGCACCACCGACGCCACATTCTTCCCCCGAGTTCTTCTCGGAGCTGTGACGGCAGGGCGCGGCGCCGCGGCCCGGCGCCTCCGCCGCCGCCTCGTCCTGCGCCTGGCAGCGCTACTAAGCTGGCGCCGCCGCCGCCGGCACCTGCACGACCGCGCGTCAAGTCGCCGATAAACTCGTGCTTTTGTTAAGTTTGAAATGTAATTATCATCAGTTCCAGTTTTATAGTTTTTTATTAAGGTGGGACTATGCAGCCGCCTTTCCTGTCGGAAGCGGCTCGCAAACACCGTGTTAAATATATGGTTGTGTCGTAAGATATGCATAGCTTCGTTAATCTATATGTATTATTAAAATTAAAAAATATCCATAAGTTAAATGAGTCAAGACAACTGATTATTCGAATAATTGTAAATAGATACATAAATGACGAATATTAATTAATAGGAGGATTTGTGTTTTCCTAATAAAATATTCCAGAAAATATTCTTTTATTTATCTATTCACATAATTGAAATACTTTTGTACCGAACCATAATCCAGTGAACAGAATAGGTATATAAGGTTGTGGTGCTTTCTCTATCATATAGGTATGAGGTATCGTATAAACTTAACTGACTATTATAGGGTATTAATTCGAAAGTTTTATTTCAATTAAATGTCAACTTTATAATAATATAATACTTTCTAAAGTAATAAGTTTAATGTCAACTTGTAAAGTTTTTGATAGTACGTTCGTGAAAAAAGTGTAGTTTCCCGAAGATCGTTTTAAGAATGACAATACTTATTACCTGTATGTGGTCTCCTAATCTAATTAATTGAACAATAGATTGTGTATAATAAATCCAAACTGTTTTTTAAATAACAAAATTGTTTTAATATTTTATTTAAAGTCTGTTTAACAATGTATCAGACAAAATAACAATCCTGTATGATGTGATATATTCCTAACTGCAGTAACTTGCAGTTAAAACTGAAATATTCGTGATTCGTAGATGCCCATTTGAAAATTTGCGGTCCCGAAATATTAGCGAAGTTAGATAATCAAAACCCAAATAATTGTTATACAGATATAATTTATGCCAATAACACATACTGAAGAGTCCAATGACAGTAACATTCAATGGTTGTGGCGATTGTGCAACATTTGAAGTTTGCAACGACGGTGATTGCCCAATGGTTGCAATTTATTGAGGTCGATCGCGCAGCGGTAGGAGAGTTGGTATTATTGTTTATATTAAAATACATTTATTTAGGTATCTTAATAATATATGTAGGTATATATATAACTGTATCAATTTCTATAGAAACTCCCAAGTACACTTACAATTACATACATTATTCCCAATAATAAGTAATTCGAGTGTATTAAAACTGAACAACAAATCAACACATGTTAGGTCCGAACAGTCTTCAGTGTAAGAATTCAGTAAGGTGAGATAAGGTAAGATGCTAGCTTATGATAATATTGGACAGACATGGTAGGCATCGTTGCAAATCTCAATATTAGCGGCTCTTTCCACTAATATTATAAACGCGAAAGTTTGTATGGATGTTAGGATTTTTGTCACTCTTTCACGTAAAGACCGATTTGAATTGAATGGGATTAGGTATACAGATAGTTTATTTCCTGGATTAACACATAGGCTACTTTTTATCAATATACTATGCGGGGAAAGCTGCGAGTGAAAGCTAATATTACATATTAATGAAATATATCAATAGTTGAGTTCAGTATCATTGTAGCTTAAGTTCAGGTAATTTATTGTCATTTGCTCGTGTTTGGCGTCTGCTTCCTAGATCATGAAGGATAGGCCTAGTTCAAGTGTTCGATATATAGAGTCTTTTACTGCTTTCAGCGTCGGCTTAAGGTCAGCTTTCTCGTGCTACATAAGAAAAAGATGCCTAGTAAGAGTGTAAGTACAGATTATAATATACTCTCTTTAGAACTGGGACTTCTTTTAAATACGTTTATTTGTTTAGTCATGATATTAGTTTTTAGCTTTCAAGCATTGAAGCCAAGTTGTCAAAGCCTCTATATTCTCTTTACGTAAATATTAATAATTAACCATTTTTTGTAATGGAGGAATAACGTTCACGATTTTAATTTGTCAGCAGAATCATTCGCTGAGTGCAGAGTTAGCACAAATGTGAACTAAATAGTTTCATATATACAATATATTATATAGAAAAAAAATAGAATAATGTCTTTTATTTCCTCCTCGTATAACATGTACGGCCGCGTGACACTTGAAAGTAAACAAATATGTTGTAACGTTTGGATATAAGTACTTACATTTATATACATACATATCAAATTATAAATACATTTTAATCTAATAAAATGTATTATTGCTTAATTATGTTATTGATTAAATGAGTCACTGTTACGTAAATCAATGTTTATCATTCCGTGAAGAATTAACATTGTTGCAGCTTGCCATACATATGTATTAATGTTGAGTTTAAATATCTACTCTTATGTATATGTACTTATATTTTAGAATACTA
Source organism: Craniophora ligustri (assembly GCA_905163465.1). Classification (NCBI taxonomy): domain Eukaryota; kingdom Metazoa; phylum Arthropoda; class Insecta; order Lepidoptera; family Noctuidae; genus Craniophora; species Craniophora ligustri. The sequence continues at coordinate 8,147,539 of LR990956.1, forward strand.
GCCGCACCTTGCCATGCTTCGCCGTGACACATTGTGGTTAAATATAGAAAAAAATCTTTGAAGCGAAAATTGTCGTGTAAAAATTTAATCGGTGCAAAACTTTTTTAAGCTTACACAAAGCATTCATAATATATACCTATAATAGTACCTATAGATTAGGTGTTTTGTATGTGACGCAAGCAATATCCAGTCTGATCAATCAAATGGACCCAAGCCGTCGGACCCGTTTGTTATAGGAATATATATGACTAGCATTAGTGGTCGTTAGACACCAGAATCCACCACTGTCGTCCAGTAATCGGATCGTGGAGGTCTGATGAAATAGTGTTTACATCAAATACGCATAACAAGCAGGGTACCTATTTAAGATAGAAAATGAATTGGAAACACATAATAACGAAGCTTTGCCATAGAAACTGGATCTACTCAAACAATCATATATTTTTTATACCCTTAGGTGACAAGGATGTTCCTCAGCAGTTTTTTTTTGTCATAATTGTATTTTGTAACTTTTAAGACTTTGCATACAAAAATTCTTATAATTCTAATCTTCACCTATACCTAATTCTACCCCCACCCCTAAAATGTGGCATAACAACGTTTGCTAGGTCAGCTAGTAATACAATAAATGGCTGTTTTTATAAACCATAATATTTTATTTTAAGTTTTGTGGGTCTAAGATCACTATTATTTAAAGTTTTCATAAATATTTTTTAATACTGGTTATATCGCATTATATTGAATCGAATTCCGGTAGGGATAAACGTTTGTGTGATGAGCATAAACATATGTATCATCCTCATCATCATCATATCAACCGTTAGACGTCCACTGCTGGACATAGGTCTCCCCTAAGGATCGATTTGGACGACTCGGTGGCGCAGTGGCTGAGCGATCGGTTTGTGCGTCACGGCTTGCTGGTTCGATCCCCGCACGGAGCAAATATTATTTGTACGTTCTACATGTAGTTGTTCCGGGTCTGGGCGTTTGTGTATGTGAAAATTTGTATTTGTAAACGCACCCACGACACAGGAGAAAATCCTAGTGTGGAGCAAAGTTTTTTACACAAAAAAAAAAATGATCACTACGACGACCGGTCCTGCGCCACCCGCATCCAGCAGATTCCAGCGATCTTAACCAGGTCGTCGGTCCCCCTTACCGGGGGCCTACCCAAGTTGCGCCTTCCAGTACGTGGTCGCTACTCGAGAACCTTCAAGCCCCATATGTATAATATGCATGTATTACAAAAAAAGTATATATGTATTATATCAACCAACTGGCATCCGTACCTAACACAAGCCTCGTTGCTTAGCTCGGAACTAGATGGCGCTGTGTCATAATGTTCAGAAATATACAATATGTAATATTAATCCCAATGTTTTGGATCCTTTACGGCATCCATAGTCATAGGCAGAATGGTGAAGTTGATTAAAACAATTTCAATATTATTGCTATTATTTTATTTGGTGGACACATGTTTTAAAATATTAGGGTTTCTCTCGAATAAATCAAGTCAGTTAGATAATTCACTTATTTTCTAAGGACCGCCCATAAAAATGTAGGTATACCTAAATGTAATTAGCGTTTACTAAAGAGTAAGTGAAATAAAAAATAAAAACTTGACTATTCTATTCCAAGCACTTACACAGGAACATATAGGATCTATCATCAGAGACAATGAAGAGACTATTCCGTAAATAAAATAAAATAAAAAAAATACCTTGCCACGAGAAAATATTCACAGAAACTAACGTAACATAATCACGTCTGTTGTCCCCGAAGGATTAGGTAGAGGTGTACAGCCACATGTTGCCGTTATCTTTGAGGTCTCATGTAATTGGGGGTGAGCTTATTACTATCAGCCGGGCACAAATCCAAACGTTGAGAGGCTACTGAGAATTTCATAGAAAAATCCAATAACACATTGCTCGACCTGGGAAATATAACCCAAGACTTCTTGCCCAGCAGTCCCACTTACGACCACTAGACCAATGAGGCAGACTTTCCAGTGAATAAACTATCTTTACCCCTAATGAACGACTTTAGGTGCTTCCGTATCATTGAAGTATTGTCGCCAACTGTTTAGCTTAAAACATCGGTCCAGATGAACTTGTGTTTTTGGATTGATTACATCAGACAAAGCAATGTCGACAAAAAAAATTAAGGTAACATTTTCTAAATATAAAAAAATCGATTAGTTGACATATCGACTTTCTCCGTCAATGTGTTGTGATAGAACAAAACGAAAAATATCTACAACTAGATATTTTTGTTTAATTATAATGGTACTATTCTATAACTAAGTTTTGGTAAGCAATCATTGAGATATGGTTGGTACGGCTGAATAGGAGTAAATATCTGATCTAAGATCTGCCTAATATAAAATAATACATTGTTTTTTTTTTAGCAAAAAATACTAATGTCTTAACCCAAAAAATACATAACATCCCCGAAGAGACAAAATGCTGATACGTGTTCACAGTTCCTTCGCGCGAGCTTGAGTCATAAAGTTACAGAACCTGACTCCAAGCTACAACTGAGAATCCAAAAAAAAACTAAAAATTTGTGACCTGCGTGACTTGGTTTTCACCCAGTGGCTGTATTGGCGACTATCAGACCTATCCGATTCAATATGTGCTTAGTGTATGGTGAACTTATATTATTGTTTATCGATTAGAATGTACTAGTAACATATGAACGGATTACAAGAATTAAATCAAGACAAAAACTGTTTGTAGGAGTTCCGGCGCTTATTGCGATAACAACTTAGTTGTAAATGTTATAGTTATAAGAACATAAACAAAAACGACAAACGACGAGTGTTAGTAACATGACACTATGGTGCCATTAGAACTGAACGACGACTTGACGAACCACTCACATTCTTGAATAGCGAAGCTTCAAATACCAATAATAATAAGTGACATTTGAATAAATATCATTGTACCTAAGCCTCGTTTATCGCTTTGAAATATGAAGTCGAGCTGTAAACATGATCTTATAAGTTACAAGGCCGATTATATTATTATTATATATACTAACCATGTAACATGTTATGCCTGTATAGGAGTAAGCAGAAGAACACAGATGTAGGTTTACCCACAGGTAGCCACCTTCATATTATTACTACAATGTAATACAGGGTAAGGCAGTACCTACCATTGAACTCCACACTGAAAATGAAAATTTCATAGAAAAACCTAATAACAATTTACTCCACCTGGGAATGTATTCCTGGGCTAGAATCTCAGTATACGTTGACATTAAGTTGCGCTAATAACTAGACTTGCGAATTTATTCCTGAGCCGGGCTTTTCTTTTTGGACCTTTTGTAAAAAAATCCACAAAATAAATGTATAGTGATTTAAGAGCTTACCATACCATACTTTAGGTATATCATAATATAATTTAGGATAAAAGGGAGTAAAATAATTATATTCATATACTTATCGTCATAACATATATTTTTTAAACAGCAGACTGTATGTTAAGAAAGCTGAAGTTTTAAACAGCATGATCGAGTTCCATCATTTTCTTCCGGGAAGCACAAATTATTTATCCACTCGAATAGCCTATGGCAGTTTACTGTCTGTACGAAGGAAAAATACGTCATAAAAAGGTTGTAATAATTTCATCATGTTTGTGGCAGTATTACAATGAAAATGCAATGTTGGTACAAGTTTAACTTAGTACAAAGCAATAACTCATAAAATGATCACCACTGTAAGATTTTGATTTTAATAATATACATACGTAGACATAAAACCATATTTTAGTTGTGTACATTTATCAAGCGACGTCTGAAGTCAACATAGTCCATATCTCGTAGCTGGGCTACGAGCTACGAGAGACGCGGCGTGGAGGGACGCGAGGGGCGTGCCCTCCGCCGCCACGCCCCGCCAGAGCGAGACGGCCACCGCGCCGCCTACCAGCCTCGGCCTGCACAACTACATATTTTCATCTACTCCACAACCCAGATCTGCCTATTACTTGTCAATAAGGTGCAGTTTTGAATGGAGAAATGTTCCACGAACGAAAAAGTTTGTCTATGTATAGACTTGTAATGGTATGTTCTGAGGGTACAACCACCTCCGCTCCTCTCGTACCATCGGCCGCTTATTACAGACCTATAGCGGTACGTAAGTAGAGGCTGTCATGCAAATGGAGGCCTGTTAATGAAGTCGAGGAGAATTATGGGCATTGTTACTGCGGCCCCGTCCATTGTAATGGCCCATTTGGTAGGCGTACATCATAATAATATATGGGACAATTATTTCCACGATGTCATTGGACTGCATTTCTGACCAAGGGTTTTTGGATATTTATTTGCTCTATCGTACATACATATGGCCGTAGCATACCCACATATTATGGCCGTACGTAGAACAATATGGTTCCAATAAATCTACAATTTATTAATCAGATTTTTTTCATCTTACTCTTACCCGATTTCATTAACATGCATAATGCCGAATAAAGAAAGAAATTTATCTATTCGCCATATCACATACCTAACTATGCATAGCAGTTATTCTATGGTAACTGTTTCGAACAGTATACGGGTAGGTATACTGAATCTGTTATTTACCGCTGCTAATAATTTGATATAGCAGATTATTCATGCTTGCAGGAATGGTACCTACTGACTTTTTCCCAGAATTCATAATCAATTGAGCTCAATTTATGCAATGGATGGCTTAAGATTTTTATTATTCAGTAAGAAGTGTGTACATTAGGTATGACTAAACTATTTTTACCGGATATTAGATTACCTCTGCCTTTTTTTAAGTTTTCCCACACCTAATCTGGCCTTTTATTCAAAATCTCACACAAACATTCAGACATAGATCAACAGCAGGTAGCCATACGAATATTTGAAGGCGCCGAACCCGCAAGCCCTAGCGCAGAAGACGTTCCACTGAGCCACTGCGTCCACGTCGCATTCAGTTTGACTCGACTCAGGCGGAAATCTAAGTTATACTTGAAGTTATATTGCTTTTTTATTGATATTGAACATTTTCCAAACTTCCACCTTTTTTTTGTGGAAATTTGGAAAATTATCTTACTTATTGACTTCAAGATACATCTACTCCAAGTGGGACACATGATCAGTTAGAAGCTTATGAGGTAGCAGGTAGCGGGTGCGATGTCCGGGCGGGCGGCGGCGGCGCGGCGCTCCGTTGTGATGAGCCAGCAGCCTCCGCGACCGACGCGGCACATTTTTCTAGTAGCAAGGTCGGCTGCTAGTTACGTCACCATTCCATACTTTCCATTTTCAGACCAAACTAAAATAACATGCTTTTTGATTGTGGCTTCCAGGTAAGTTTGGGATTTCGAACATAGTAGTATAATTGTATTTTCCCATAGAAAACTAGAGAATCGAATCAGTTCTATTAAAAACAAACATATCGCAGCCCTATTAAAATGTAGACACACAGTAAACGTTCACATGTGAAGTCTAGTTACTAAAAGGTTGAAAATATCCGTTCTACTGCTACGCCGATGTTATGATAGCAGGATTAGCAGGAAATTAACAATTTCATTGAAGTCCATTCAGTGTAGCAACAGATGCCATGCTGATAATAGTAGTTGAAGTACTTATAAAATAACGATGTTAATTGGCTAGCCTATTTGTATGAAACCTTATATTACTCTTATAAAGCATAAGAGTTCCGGACATTAATTTTAAAAGCTTATAGAAGAAATTGTAATATTATTATTGGTGTGTGAAAACTTTCTGAAATATGTAAATAAATACTGTATTTCGAAGACACCTGTTAACAAAATACATCGGGAAATGTATGGGAAAAGCGCTGATGGAGTTAGTGGGGAGCGGTAGAGCGCTTACGAGGAGCTGAGCAAGCACTCCGGCGGCAGGGTCGCCCGCGGTCGATACTCCCGTACTAGGTCGACACGAGAACGACACCGCGTTCCCACTCATTCCTGCTATGCTATCAGAAGTTAAATAGACCAATGTCACTTCTAATTCAGCAATAGGCTAAAGGAATTAATACTTTATTAACACTTCTAATTGATGTAAATTTACATACTAACCGATTTAAAAAAATTAAAACTAACTTGTTTCAATTGCGGTTTGGTAAATAAAGGTGGTCAAAATTAGTTTATGTAATAAATTTAATCAACTGGCAAAAAAAGAAAGATTGAAATATTATATTTGTTTCAGTATTTCCTAGTTTAGTGATATAACATTTTAGCTTCAATGCTTGCTATACAATTACTTAAGATTACAAGGAAACCTAGCTTTTGTGAGTCGTAGTAGAGCGTAGAACAGCTGTGCGGGTGAACACACCCAGAATGCTGACAAGAGCTGACGAGTGCTGACGAGGGCTGACGACGCAGAGCTGTGCCGTCGCTGCAGGGTCGCCTCCACGCGACGCGACACGCGACTTACTACCACGTATACGTACGAGAACGTTTTACGTCACCATCCCATGATTCAAATGGGATTAAATTCTGTATGACCTGTAAAATGGTATGATTACATACTATGTCCAATCATGATTCATGAGCCTTTTGTTAGACAAAGGTCGCTTCAAATTTAAACAGACAGAAACTCATTTCCATAAAAAGACCCGAATAAAGACGGTGCTTCATGAATAAATTAGAAAAAGCCAATGTATTGAACATAGAGAGATCTAGATGAAGTGTACGGGGCGGAGCGGGGGCGGCGCGCGGGCCGGGGCGCGCGAGTATCGCTAACTAGGCACTATTGCCAATCGATAGGTCGTTACTTGAGCTGGCGAGCCGCGCCGCCGCCGCCGCCCGCCGGACACGCGCGACTCATCACTTTAGATGCTGCTACGTCAGGTCACTCTCCTTTTCTCGATGTCCTTCAAATTAGCTTTGTAGGTCAGGTTTTCGTTGACTGAACTCCACGTGGTGTTGTTGACAAGACCACACTTTGTCACGTTGCTACACATGTGAAATGTCATTATTTACTATTAAACCTTATTATTCATATTCATTTTTAGGGTTCCGTACCCCAAGAGGAAAAAACGGAACCCTTATAAGATCACTTTGTTGTCTGTCTGTCTGTCTGTCTGTCCGCCGTCCGTCTGTCTGTCTGTCAAGACCCTTTATTTCGGAAATACTGTATATTTGTAACTAAATCTTAAAACTGTATATTTATAACTAAATCTTAATTAATAGGGGTCTGAATTTTGTTATAGGAATCTGAATTTCTAGTTGAAGCTATTAGTTCAAATGGGGTATCATATAAAAGAGCTTGATGTGCATATTGTAAAATAAATTTTATTTATTTTTTCTGACGTATTATTAATATATTTATCAATGACATTGATAAATAGTATATTTATTAAAATAATAAAAGTACAAAATACAGCAATCCGCCATGATAAGTCGAATGTCAGTTTTTAAACACCTACGTCGAGTACTGATTATTTGATTTTTATTTCCATTTAGGGATGAGGCAAAGGAATTTAGGCAATACAATACTGGGTATTGTACTTCAGTAATTTTATAATTTAATTATGATGGTGATTTTTTTGTGTGGAACGTAAATATATAATTTGTTGAGAGTTGTAATTGATTTATTTATTGCATTGGGGGGCCGCGTTCTACTTATATAATTTAGAGTTCATATTTAACACGCTAAATATATTAGTTTATTAGCACCTAATGTTTAGTGTTGATATACATAGAAATGACGTCACAGACAGACGCCATGACACCAGCGAGCGTTTTGGCGTGAATTTTAAACATAAAATTAAAATGTCAATTTCATTAATATTCAAAAATCAAATAAGGCGAATCGGTTGTTTAAAATCTTAATCAGTACGGGAACAACTACGGGATACAACGTCCTGATTAAGATTTTAATACAATCGATTTCCGTATAAAATATTAGTGTAATAAGATGTTTGAAACAATACCGATTTTGATATCAAAAATAAATAAAAATAAAGCTAATAACAATATCATTGTTTCGTCACATTTTCAATGAAAATAAGATAGGTAAATGAAACAATCAATAAGTTAATCTATTTCATTTTATTCTATGTAGGTCTGTAGTCTCAATACACACATTAGAAAAAATGGGCATCCCTAGTATTGACAGAAGACTGTAAAAAAATGGCGTACTTTTAATCGGAAACTTAAAAGTACTAATTATTATTCAAAAAACTATCTCACGTCAAAAAGTAATTAAGTTTGTTTCAAAAAATATATTTTTAATTTAGATATTTCATGCTATTTCGCTTTTCGAGATACAAGCCATTTATCAAGGTACTGGACTTTATTAGATAAATAAAGGTACTATTTATCTATTTAATTTAATATTAATTTATTTAATTCTGTTAATAAACACAATCCTAAATAGGTACTATTAAATAAAATATGGAAATTAATCTTTACTTAAAGAGTATATTATTATGTTTATAATGACAAGCTGCAAAATTAACAACGTTGCTTGGCAACGGTGTCAACCATCACAGTATGCATCAGGTACCTTCTTGTACTTATTAATAAAATGCGCCATCTACTTCCGAGCTAAGCAACGAGGCTTGTATTACGGATACTAGTTGGTTGATATACTACATATATACGTTTTTTTTGTAAATACATAAATATTACAAATAGATATATCCATGAATCGGATACCAATGTTTATGCTCATCACACAAACATTTGTTCCTACCGGGATTCGAACCCGGGACCCATAGCACAGAAGGCAGTGTTAACTACCGCCGGACTAAGTGGGTGGTCAAATAGTAATAGTAGGTATATTTTAATAGGATATTAAAAAAACATACGTCACGTTTAATTTAACGTTATAGCAAACTTCAAGTAAAATACGTATTAATAATTAAAATAGGTATCTATCAAACAATTTATCATACAAAGCAATTGAAGAATATTACATAAATTATATAAAGGCTACTCGAAACGGACTAGGTAAGAGGATCCAACGATTTCAATCCAAGTTTCCTCCAAATCTTGCTATGATAATATTTTCGCGTCCTTTTAAAAACAGTTACAACTTAAATCAATTTTAAAAATGTCAACTTGATGATAAATAAATAATTCATTATAATAAACAGCTTATAGACATGTGCTCTTTATTCGTTTAAGATTTCCTCTGCGCCCACTTTGATGATCTTATATTTAAATTATGTACGGAACCCTCGGTGGGCGAGTCCGACTCGCACTTGTCCGGTTTTTTTATTTATTGCAGTCACCTTCATTGTTAAGAAACAGCATAGCTCATAGTTAGAAATCTGTAACGAATACCTATAGATTTTTTTTAAAGTATTTTCCTTTTTTGTATTTCAAAGTTCACAATACTACAAATTATCATGAACCTATCACGTACCTAATTTAACATGCTTTAAAGACTACTATTTAAGTTACAATTTTATTTGCAGATCTGTACATTGGTCAGTATGCGTTCAATTTAAATACCGTGTCTATAGTTAGACGACAACTACTTATGCGCTAAGTCTATAATCTTATCAACTGCATTGGGTTCATGGAAATGACCTGCTAGACATAAATAAGTAGCAGACTGCAAACGCAGCAGACTTTCACTTCTCTTAGCTCGAGCGTGCAAGTAATTGTGTCAATATGATGATAGGAGCCGATGAACCGGATGTTTGAAAGTAATTTGATAGCCACAGGTTCTTTTCATCTGCATTTTATTCTGATAACATTGGCTATTCTTTGAAAATGAGCCAGATGGTTCATACGCTGCAGTTCAATCCTGTTTTGTAATTTTAAATTAAGTTCTAGAGATTTTGAAAGCAAAGCCAGAGTCCAATTTTCAAATCTCCACAAAATTAGCTTTATACTGTCTTCGCTTCTATCCTATCAGGATAGAGTTAAGTTCATGTAATACACAGCATATTTTAGAATTATTTATCGGTACTTAGGGATCTAAGCTGAATTCTAGATAGTACTGTAATTTGCATTAAATTTTCCCAGATTTTACGGTATAAAATATTTATATATATATATCTCCTGACATTATAACACAGCGCCCACTAGTTCCGTGGTAAGCAACGAGACTTGTGTTACTAGAAGGTTGATATAGTACATATATATTGAAATAAAACTACTTTTTACGGATTTTATAGCGGGCGACTGACCCCGCCCATGACCATGGATGCTGTAAAGGATCCGAAACGCCGGGTTAAAATAATATCAATATACCGCGATAAAATCCGTAAAAAGTAGTTTTATTTCAATGTCTAATATTCGCGTAAGTGTAAGAAATCAATATAGTACATATTATATACTTTTTTTTGTTGTAAATACATACATATTATACATAGATACATCCATGACTCGGATACAAATGTTTATGCTCATCACACAAACATTTGTCCCTACCGGGATTCAAACCCAGGACTCGTAGCAGAGAAGGCAACGTTAACTATCGCTGGGCTAATTGGGTTGTCATCATAATACATATGATCTTTAAAATCCGTGAGATCAACTTTCATCAGGTACCTAGGCACTTAGGCAGAAAGACAGACAGAATAAATTGTGGTTCGCTGTTGTATTGATAAATATTTCCGCGAGCAGTTAACAAATATTTGACTAGAGTCGGCTCGCGATACGGTTACCGTGAAAAGGGTGATGCTTATGTTTACTTATGCAAAATCTTGACGAGTACATTTTGCATTCGTCTTCCCGCATGTGTTTTATATTCGTTTACTTCGGTCGGCCGAGCTCGTAATCGCCGCCGTGTTTGCGAGGGGAACTCTGCTGACTGTGCCCCACAAATATATGTCGTAAGATTTAATAGACATGTAATGGATATCTGGATGACGTTTTAAGGATTTGTGCAAACCGAATATGTCATTTCATTTCTGTGTAATTGGAATTTTATATGGAGGATTTTTGGATCATGCCCTCGTTCTTTCAATTTCTTTTATAGTAAAGTCGCCACCGCGAATTGTTATGGCTTGTGTGCATAAGCTTATGTTAAACTGATTTATAGCCGTCAAGATGCGTATTTTGGTGGATATTGCTAAAGACGTTGAAGTTTGTTTGGCATTTTAGTAAGTATAATGTATGTAAATCTTTGAAAGTATTATCACCCATTTTTACAAAATTAGTTGCCCTATTTCATTAGCTACGATCAAGAAAATATAATCAATGCACACAAATATAATTTGAAAAACCATAAAAACCCAAGAGTCAACAACTGCCACACTAAATAAACCATCAAGTGAAGGTATTAAATGTGCGAGGTGTTGCGTTGAAGCGTCAAGTGAAGCTCTTTTGAGTCCGTACGTGATTTAAGCATGATTTAAGTGAATTATGCCGCCCTTCAGCCGCACGGCGCGCGGCGCCCGGGCGCGGCGTGCGGCGCTCTGCACTCTTTCGAGTCTTGTTTAACGCGTCGCGGGAGCCGCATCAAAGACACTGCCTCCTATCATGTTAAATAGTGTGGAAGCAACTTTGATGATGAAGCATTTTTCTTGATGGATCACTCGTCTTCATGGATTATGATCCATAAAGAATTGAGGATTTTAGACTTAGCTATCGATATTATTTAATAAAGTTTTATGATTTGATATAATTTCAAGGTGGCAAGGTGTAAAAGCTATTGAAAAGAATGAGATGTTGTTAGAAATCGTTTTTCATTATAAGTACACCTTATCACCATACAATTTATGACATTCAACATAATACAGCTAGGTTTTTAAGGGGCATAATTATAAGTATATTAAAATATAATTTGTTTTGTTTGATCTGAATAAAAAAATAAACTGTTTTTTCTTTTTAAAATGTTTGTTTAAGTATATTATTTATGAATTTTTAATGTACATAAAAGTTCCATTTCCACATTGAATGCGGGGAACATGGTTAGAAGCGCGACGAGCTCACGCCGGCGGCGCCGCGGGGCTCCGCCGCAAACACGATTGTCGTCAAACGAACCGGCAGACCGCGCCTGTCGCACACCTGCCGACTATTTCGCATAGATTACATACTATACTGATGCTTGACTTCGTAAATACATCGATTGACGAACGCACACAGATGTCATCTTCGTTTACGTGCCATTATTGCGCTGATACTGAGAACGTCTCTCGATATTATAATATGTACTAGAACTTTCTGGAAACAATCGTTTTATTTGAACGCTTGCAGTGGATATTATTATTGTATTTATTAAAATGGCAGTGTCAAGATGACTGACATCTTCTGATTTATGCAATTTACAAAAGTTCTCTACTTTTCAGATGACGGTACCCTGACATCTTTGCAAAAAGTTGTAAACCGGTTGTTTTTATTAGGAGTTCTTATTTAACGTTTGTAGAATTTTATAAAATGTGTTGTTTCCAAAAAAACATTCACTAGCGTTTTTTCAAAACATGACAGTATAATTATTATGCGAATCCATAGGAGCTTCGTCACTATAGTATATGTGGCTACGCACCGTAGCATATTGCGTAGCAAGTGCAGCTACGAATAAACTGGTGCGTCCTAACTACTCCGTTGCTGGAGATAATAATTTCTGTACAATTATTACGATCTTATGAAACTATTCATCTTGTCAGCCCATTTTATATCGCACTGCTGGGTCTAGTCTCCTTTTAGATTTATAAAATTTAAAACCCACAACGCTGCCCTAGGAAATGTTTCAGGTACTCAGGATTCCTCAAATTGTTTCCTTCGTCGTTTAGTAGTCATTGATATAATATAATCAATATGCACATATTAATTATATTATATCAATTACTACTAAAGGACGAAGGAAACAAATTGAGGAATACTATATATTTATTCATAAGATCGTAATGTATTCGAAGTCAAGATTTGACAATCCTTGACATATCCCTAGGCTGGTAAATTTCAATAACATTTTGATAAAAATATCCTAATCTTTATGAACTAGAAACACCAGGGATTACTACTAAGTGTTGGTATCAGTTGGTGCAAGGTGCTATTATAAGAAGATTCTTATTTTCTTCATATTTTTATATAATTATGTATACCTATATAAAAATATGAAGTTATTTGTGTAAGCTTAAAAGCTCTGCACCAATTGAGCACAAATTTTAACACTGTATACAACCCACTTCCAGAATTGTTTAAATATCTTTAACCATAGTATGTCCCACAGAAGCGTGGCAGGGTACAGCTTTCTATAAAATTCTCGGTAAGAATTTAGTTTTAATAGGAGTTACAATTATTGAGCTGCGGTAGCCGAGCGGTGTGACCAGTGGACTGAGATGTCAGAGGTCTCGAGTTCGAACCCAAGGCACGCACCACTGACTTTTCGGAAGTTATATGCGTATTTATCACATGCTCAAACGGTGAAGGAAAACATCGTGAGGAAACCTGCATGCTTGAGAGAACTCTCGATGGCATGTGAAGTCTGCCAACCCGCAGTAGGCTAGCGTGGTGGACTATAGCCTAATCCCTCTCAATTGAGAGGAGACCCGTGCCCAGCAGTGGGACATTAATGGGTTGATGATGATGATGATGAGGAGTTACAATGATAAAAAACTTATTATATGAGATCTAAAAACACACCGGCAAACAGTAGATATGTATTAGGACTCCTCTGTCTAACCTTTCAAAAATATAAGGTGGTAAAAAGAATGTACATATAATTATGTATCAATGTTTTCGACAATACACTGAATACATTTAAAACAATGTATTCAATATCTATGCGAAACAATGTAACGTATTTACACAGCGACCGGCACGATGAGATCAAATTGCAGGCGACATCCTGTTCACACTACTACCTGGAGCATTATTCCGAGAAGCGTGACTACAAAACTGACTTCATTTAGTACTAATATGTAATGTAATAAGATTACTTTTTGTTTGATAGTGTACACGATAACAAGTAAGTACTGAAGTAATTTATCAAAGGGATTTAATAATGATAATTATAAGTACGTATACATATGTATATACCACCTGTATCCTCAAAGGGTTAGGCAGATATGCACTGATATAGGTATAAGATTGAAATATAAAATTTTTTTACGGATTTTATCGCGATATATTGATATTGTTTTGACTCAACGTTTCGATCCGATCCTTTATAGCATCCATGGTCACGGGCATGATGTTTGTTAATTAATTTTCAGTTTATTTTTTCTACGGTTATTGAACGTAAGTATTCCTTTGAAGCTTCTGGGGAAATAAGAATATGTTGTTGTGATTTTTAAATATTTTTGAGTATCTAGTTGTACCCTACCGACACACATGTGTCGTGTAGCCTCTTTTCGCATGTGCCGATGTGCCCAGTGTTGGGTCATTGTGATTTTGCTTGACGTGACAATTTGTTCGTCCCGTCTTCCGGCGGCGCGGCCTCGGCATTGCGTAAGTGTGACAAGACTCGTACGTACTACCGATTGATGTACGACATGGTTTATTTAGGACTGAGACTTATTGTAACCACGTATCGTCATACTGTTCACAATTAAATATTTGTTTCTGTTGATCATGCGTTTTTATCTTATGCGATCAAGTTTATCGTTCGCAATGCAATAGCATAAAGCCTTTATTTATTTTACACGTTGCATTAGAGGTTCACGGTTAAGCTTCAGATAGTAATAAGCTGTGTACCTAGTGTACCTTGGAAGATGACCTCTATATGCAGGTGATAATAGGGAGGGGCTTTTGAGATGATTGTATGATTTTTTTTATGACATATGCTATATATAACGCATTGATAGCTTTACGTTATAATGAAAGTCATTTGTAGAGGGATGCCGATTACACAGCACATTTGCTTCATATCATTATTTTAATTGGTATTCATGCATTAAAAAGAAATCTATGTATTAATAAGGTAAGCAAAAACTAGTTATCATAAATAGGATAAACAGATAAGAACAAAAATTCAATTTTGAGATTGATTCAACATTTTGAGATATTGCTTGGTAGCAATATAAATGTATATAATATCTTTATTACTTTGTGAGCTTTATTGATTGCGATAAAACACAGAAAGATGTTTCTCATTTTCTACGAACAATTGGTTGTATAGTTTTGAGTTTTGACGCGATGTGTGCAATGCGAAGGAAACAAAAAATCCAATCGCAACTTACTAAGGGAAATGGGTTACCTTTGGGTTCTGTTAACTCTTATGAACTCGACATTTACTATACGTCAAGATTAGAATTGAGCGGCTTAAGTGGGTATTCTTTGATTTTATTTATAATCACGTGTACTATAACAAACTAAAACAAGGATCGTCACACGGTGTGGATGGGGCCGGCGCGCGTGGTGTCGGGTTCACGAAAACACGGTGTCGGCGCTATCGTGTTGCACAGGCTCAAGGTGAGCGATTCATAACATTGACAGCGTGACACCACTGGAATCCCGGCATAACCCATGTACAATGTAATTCTAATCGCCCTTTATCAATAGGCACGTATCCGGTGCGCTACGCCGCAAATATAAATATTTTCATATCTTACGTTGTATTGCAGGTAGGTACATACTCACAATACGCGCATTGTGGAATTAAAGAGTCATAATATAGGTAGGTACTAGGACTTTTACTAATCACGCAGATACTACTTGCTGCGAAGTTATAACTTGAACATCTTCCTACTGCTTTCAAATGTAATTGCCGAGGCAATAAAATTCTACACATTGAATATTTAAAAAAATAATAGCCAGGGTGATAAAAGTCAGGATGTGAAAATTAGGAACACTTTCAATATTATGATAAAGGCTTCAATTAAGTGAATATTAATGACAAAGAATAAGTGTTTTTACACCATTAAATATATTTAGGTATTTTATGACTATGCTATATTTACCTATATTTAATATCATTTATTTGAAAAACTGAAATTGAGTATTATTTTTAATTAAACAACTACATACAATGATATAGAGGAATGTTATATTACTCATCCTTGCAGTAGTGTAACTGTACCAAGACCACGACATATTACTAGCGCCTTTTAAAAAATATGATCTTTGGTTTCGATTAAAGGGCATTAATCTTTTGTTACTTTTATGAAATTTAATATTTGTATATGGCGGTAACACGTGCCTTGCTAATTTTGTTTTTCTTCGTTTACCTATAAAATAAACAATTTTATTTACCTATTAGGTTCATTTGTCAAAAGCATTACTGCAGTTTCACTGTGATTCTCTACAAATAATATATAACATCATTTTTGTCTGCTGAACATGTAGCGCATAGAGAGCATGTCAAATAGTAAAAAATCATAACATAATCCTAAAAGCCGTTAATTTGAAGCTTTTGATATTGATCAGAACCCTTTTAAAATCTGACCGGTTTATGTGATAACGTTGATTGCCCATAATCTTAATTAAAGACTATCCAGACGAAGTTGTGCGTTCACCAGTAAGGTTTAGCATTTTCACATTGAATACCTGTAAGTACAGAACTGCACACTCAGTAAAATGGTTAAACAAATCGAAATGGCTGAGTGATTAATGATCGCGAAACAAGTGTTCAATCAGCGTGCGGTCAGGCCTAGGGCGGAGGGCACACCTACCGGACGGTAATCGCGCCCGGCCTTATTGGGAACAGAACCCAAAACAATTGGGCCCTAATGACCCTCCGTGAAACAGCGTCGACAAAACTATGCGTGTAGCGATCAAATTAACATTACCGGCTAAAAGGTAATTTGATTGTCAGTACTAAGCTTGTTGATATTCCGATAGTCCTTTTAGATTTCGATTGTGAGTTTTGAAGCAGGTAATTTAATACATTTCCTATGAATAATAATGAAAGTAAATAGTTATAGTAACGAGTTATATATAATTTTCATTACGCTCGGATCTGTGCCAATCTAAATAGATATTTTAAAGTCTAAAACGGGATAGATCTGATTCTAGAGACCTCTTTGTAGAATTTTGATTTTTAAATTGTAGCTGTACCTACGTGTACAATGCCTCTACCTAGCCCTAAACAAAACAATAGCGTGAAGGTATATTATAAAAATTATAGTAATATTATCTGTACAATAAGCATAACTTTTGCCTACAGTTGATTTAAAATGTTAACGTTGTCAAATTCAACTGTAGTATTTTTCTTAGTAATTGCAAAATATTAATTAACTAATTAGGTAAGTATGCCTCGGGGGCATTCACCTCAGTTGCCAAAGTACAAATTAAAACGTATATGTGGTAGGTACAAGGAAATCAAAA
This sequence comes from Craniophora ligustri, assembly GCA_905163465.1. Classification (NCBI taxonomy): domain Eukaryota; kingdom Metazoa; phylum Arthropoda; class Insecta; order Lepidoptera; family Noctuidae; genus Craniophora; species Craniophora ligustri. The sequence continues at coordinate 8,164,689 of LR990956.1, forward strand.
TATATTTTTATTGAGAAATAAGTGGATGGTAAAACCATTATAACTTAGCTGCCTCCCGTGGTTTTACCTGCATAGTATATAGATGAAAAGTAGCCTATGTGTTAATCCAAGTACTAACTATATGTATGTTAAATTTCATTCAAATCTGTTAAGCGGTTTTTGCGTGAAAGAGTACCAAACATCCATCCCATACATTCATACTAACAAACTTTCGCGTTTATAATATTAGTAGGATTTTAATCTATTAAATTTTGTTTAATAGATTAAAATCCTACTAATATTATAAACGACCGTCATCTTTTGTTTTTTTTATTGCAATTAGAGTTACTTTGTACACTATTCAGGCTTAGTCCCTTTCAGTTATAGTTATTTATAATTATCTTATTAATTAATTAATGTCTTCACTCTTTGCTGGGTCCGAGTCCACAACAACATAATAGATTTCGCGCTATGACGTCATTTATATTGGGGACTTTAAATGATTTTTGAAAAGAAAGCCATACAATGTAGGTATCATTTACAAGTTAAATCTACATCTAAAATACTAAACTATAACGTCTTATAGAGTTCCAACTTGTGTTGCAGAAGTTATTATTGATTAACGTACCACCACATTCGCTGTTATGTTTTAAGGTGGTCTGTTATAAGGAGCCTACCCTGCCACAGATCCATATTGAATTTCATAGAAAAACCGCACAACCGAACATCGACATAAAGACTCAGCTAAATATAGTAATTGTGACCAATATTTGTGGATTGGTATAATACGATCGTAATTTACGGTAATTTCTATGAATATTCCAGCTGATAAAGTAAAACTGTAAATAATGTATCATATGACTAGCGTGGCAGTTCCAGATTGTATGTTATGTCATTGTAATTATGATTATAAATATTTTTTATTAAGACCCCCTCTTTTTCCATTTAATTTCCTTGGATGACATCCAGGTCGGCTCTGCTCTTCCATCATAGCCCGCCGCGACTTTAAACAACCATCCTATGGTCCAGTTTTGAGCAATACCAGCCTATGTAATATGTGTGTTAGATATGTAATACGTCCGAAAAAAAGTTGACAGGCGTTAATCCACGCGGCCGGTGGCTAATCCAATCATGACGACCAGGTAATGACGGCTGTGACTGGCTTCAACTCAATAAGCTTGACTTGGGTAAAGTTGATATCGAGTCTGCAAGTACAATATATTGCATAGTACTGTTGCAGATTTATAAAGAGGTCGTTTATCGGAAAATACCCCAGATCGATACAATACATTGAAATGACATTAACACTTGCCGTATATAATATTATGCCGTTCCTCATGAACTCTGTATATCCAGATCTTCGGCTCTCCTAGTATAGCCGTGAGTAGTCGTAGTAAGTGACGGCCGTTCTACTTCTGTCAGAATATGGCCACCATTCAAAAACTCGCTTTCTGCAATGATTGTCAGTTCTTCGACAAACATGATAAAACCTTACACATTAAATGACATCATACTCTTCTTTGTAAGATCCAAATTAGAATGATCTGCGAGGACAAAAAAAGGATGATGACTAACGAGATTAGATAAATTAAAGGAATTAAGGCTGTTCCGTCAATCAGTACTGGGGCGCGAGTTGATCACTGCGCGTAGGGCGGGTCCACGGGACATTGACGACTCATTAGCACTGGCGGCGGCGTCGTGTGCCGGAGGCCTACATCACTCATCAGTCGAGTTTGACAACCATTTCCACTTAATACACTTCTTGTCGAGAGGAAATGTTATCTAATTTCTTTCTTTCTTTCTTCTTTCTAATTTATATGCCTATATGGCAATTTTGTTGCTAAAAGCACTAAGTTAATGTGGATGCTACAAGGATAGGAAATATTTAGAGATAACAAGGTAGTCTATAGTTACAGGATGTGATTGGGTTAACGGTTAAGAGATCGACTTCTGCTTCGCAGGTTGAAGGTTCAATCCTGTCCGGAACGAATACATATATGATCTACAATCGAGTTATTCTGAATCTTGGCGTCTGTACTCTGTACTTGTAAAAAAATGTGTTTGTAAAGTACCCACGAACCAGCACCCACTGTGCACATATCATAGCTATGTGCGAAAATAATTATGACCTATTTCGACATGACTATAACCTGATTCAATTCACATTGTAATAACTTGATTAGGCTAATTTAATAGCACTAAATTTGGACATAAAAATGGACATTAACCATGAGCGGCTTATACACATAGTTAAAGACATAAAATGGAACATAATTAGAACATACTTATGTATAATTGATGAACTAGAGAGTCGGAGAGCCATTTAATTAATTTAGGATAAACATGACGTTATATTTATTAATTGGTAATTTATACCAATTACTAGTTATTGTTCCCAGTTAGATAGGTGTATATCCGTAAAAGTTCAGTTTGTATGCATCCAGTAAATATACATGCAAGCAAAAGACGTTTCATATTAATTTGCGAAACAGTGAATCACATATTCATGTTGTTAAAAATTATAATATGGGAAGAGTGATAGCAAAGGGTAACGTGTCCGTGGAGCTCGCTCCGCCTCCAGCGATGTGCCGCGGCCGTGCCGTGAAGCTGACAGATCAATTGGCTTCGTTTGGTGTCGCTGGCACACTTGACATACAGTTATGATATTAAATACCCACGATGTAGTAAGTGCTGGTTGTCACGCAGATCCCTTCTAGTTACGAAGGAGGTCCTATCTACTTGATTTTCTGCAGTCAGAGTTATAAATTAGAGCAAAATACCAAACTGCAACTAGTACCTATAAATTGTCTTGCTAGCCATAACATATTTAGAGAATAAAAACGTAATGATCCCAATCCATTACTAAATTATCTTACAAAGTAGCGTAATAAATATAGATATCTGTCTGTATTGATGCAGTGAGCGGAGACAATATTTACTGGGCTACTCCCCTGGTCCTGCCGAACGGAAACTTATAGTTTTCTTGAGGCGCCCGCCGAATAAAATACTGCTGGTCGGGACATAAATCAGATCGTGTCGTGGCCGCAGCCGGCGCGGAGCCGCCGCGCGCCCGCTCCGCTCCCGCCCCGTGCCGCGGACCTGACGCGCTGCTACATTTTAATAACAGGACTCCGCCATAAATGGTCACTGACAGATTTTATTTCAACTCATATATTATCTCTCCAGTCGTGCAAACGGACTTCTTTTTTATTAATATTTGTTCTGTAAAATAGGTACCTTACTTTCTGCCTTCGCTTAACTTGACGTTTTTAGTCGCTTGCTTGAAACTCTGTACTATAATATCTATATTGAAAAGGAAAATTTTATTGGTATCGCTAATACTTATATTATAGTAAGTTGATATAAGCAAGTACTTATAATAGTAAAAAAACAAGAGTGTGTGTCTTTAAGCACTGCAAAATGAGAAAGAGATAGATCAATGAGTCAAGTCACTATTATTTACGAAAAAAGTTTTAGCTCACGAAATGCTTGTTTAGAATACCGTCAAAAATTTTTGTTGGTAGGAAGTAGAAGGACGATTCATAAAAGTTATAATGTGAAGTCTAAAAATATTAATATCGGAAATGGCAAGTTTCAATAAGTGCAGATATGTATCGGTGGTCGGTGGCGGTGCGGCGGGTGTTTTATGGGCAGTTTTAGTGCGCTGGCCGTCGCCAACAATAACGTGACCGCGAGGGTGTCGCGGGGGCACGCCGCAGCTGTTTTTTACACGTTCTTATACAACCTTTACCTCAGAATGCAGGAGCTGTGAAAAACTTTGGAGACTATATTGCCGTTAACTAAAATTATGTCTGTTATTGTTATGTATGGTATTAGTTGGGTGTCGCTTAGACATCATCATCATCATCATATCAGCTGGAGGACGTCCACTGCTGGACATAAGCCTTAGACATAATTCTCAACAATTAACGATTATTTATTGCTTGAATCTTTCTACCGGCTGTTTACCTGGTAAGTTTCCTAAAAATATACAATACGTTTGAAGGACCAGTTTCTGTCAATAGCGTGACAGAAAATAGAATACTTGCTTCCCAAAAAATCGTATTTCGGTTATTATTGATTATTTTTTTAACTTTTCGTATAACAATTGAATCTTATAATTGAAAACTAGTCTCGTGACTATTTGAATGTATGGAAACCATCATAGCGTGCTGCTAGCTTTATAATGTACTTAGTGTACAAAAAAGTTAAAAACTATTAATTAAACAGGAATTTCTTTTTCCATGTAAAATTAATACAAACACATATTATCATTGTAAAATAATAAAGCAATTATGTGCTAGGCCTGCTGTTCTACCCATTAATTTATTTTTATAAATCTAACGATTTAAAAACATAATAATCTAAATACTTATCGTATTTTACGAGTGCCTACTGTAAAAGTCTTAGTAAGGTCGTATCCACAGTATCTTTGTTCTGGAGTGACCGTAGCCATTACAATAAAAATATTAAAAACCGCATAAGTAAGAGGCGGAGGTCGTCGGCAGTTCGGTGCAAATGTCGCCCCGGACACTTACATTATTCCTTAGTAGCCCTGGAGGCCGGCGGCTCGGCGGCGGCCCGCGGGGTGGACGCTCAGCCCCCGCTGCACCTATTATCTCGATACTTTAGATAGTCACCGGGACATTCCCGGTCTCCGATCGTTCGCACAAATGACCGGCCATTTGTCCAGATCAGATTAATCATGATTGTGTTTATGTTGTACCAGTACCTACTGTAAAAATATAATCCCCTTTGGACTTTAAGCGCAACCCAAGCGGAAACCGATGAGTTTCGTCTCGAAGACGTTGAAAAGGATTGAATTTCATCAAAGGAAGTCATTATAGATTTGGACTGAAGGACTTTCTAGGAATTATATCGGACTGTTGGGTAGTTCTTGAAAATTAATCTGCGGGATTATTTTACTTCACTGGTTATGAATAACTTGGATTACAAATATTGAGAATGCTACGGAGGTTGCTGCTCTGACTGTCTGATTAATACCTAGAAAAAATACTAAATGATCAATTAATTTATGAGTAATTATGAGAATTATAAGAAGCTCTCTAGAGGGCTAACCAAAGTATCGACATAATTATGTACCTAATCACTAAGAGTTATATCTGGGCTGAATTAGTTTACCACAACTAGATTACCTAACATTTTATTTGAATACTCTGCACAGCTGTATAGAATTTAAGTTTTTAAATCTAGTAAGCATTCAGGTATTATTAACCTAAAGAAATTAATAATATTATTTGTAACTACATATATAACTTAACATATTTCTTTTTTTATTTATTTATTTTAAGTTTGTAATAGTAGTTATTAATTAATTTAAGATCTGCGTAAAATATTATATTTGTAACTATGTAGGTTCAGAACCAAAACAATATGTTCTTATGTTTGATCTTCATAAACCTACATACTATTGGTTAATGGGTCTCGTCTCATGAGTTGGGATAGGCTGTACTTAGTCCAGTACCTAGTGTAAGTTGAAAGACTTCACATGCCCACCGCCTTTGAGAAAATTTGTAAGGTAGGCTGCCTCAGGATGATCTTCGGTTCTTCTTCGATTATTATTAATTAATAGTTTTTCATTAATGAGTTTGAGATTTTTAGCTCTACGTTTATAATTAGGCGACCGTGTTACAGTACACTATTGCCAGATACTATTGTCATGTTATATATATATAACATATATGTATTGAGTGACTCATGAGTTAGACCAAAGTAAAAGGAAATCAATACTAGACTGAAACTGAGACTGAAATATTTTCAGGCATAAAGGCCACTATATTGTAATAAAATTGATGGTAATCAGATCTGAATATAATCCAGATAGATCAACAACATTTTTTTTGTAGGTATATTTATAGCAATACCAACAGTTCACAAGTAAATCAATGCAACAGTATGCAATTGGAGACACAAGCGAAGTGCTGACTAAGGTAATGTCATATGATACTGAGTTCTTGGACGGTAATAAACAATACAATTCACAGTATTGTTTTGTTGCAATGTGTAGCTCTACCTACTTTTTAACACTACATATTGTTAATATTATTTGCCAATATTTTGAGAACTTCCTATAGGGCTGTCCTCATTTTTTGAACAGCACTTTTTAATGTAATATCTACTATTATATTCCTGTTCTGTTTTCAACAAATTTGACGTCGGTAATAAAAGTGTATTTAAAAAAAAAGTTACTGACCACCGTGACATTTATTTAGTTAAGTCTCTCTCTCTTCTGTTTCAGCAATTCTAGCCTCTCACATTAGGACAGTATCTGTCCCAACTTATGCCTGCAAGATAACCTATTATTTTACTAAGAGTTACGTCGCCTTACAATGCTTAAATATTTTCTCCTTTACAACCGAGTCAATATTGAGCGGAGAGTTTTACTACTTGGCATAATAAGGTACTGCAATACGAATTGTAAGGTGTTTTACGTTGCCTACAATGAATACAAAGTAGTGAATTCCAATCAAATGTAATGGGATGAACATGATAGTTCTCACCTAGGCTCACGTAACTCGCAATCAGAAACCATAGAAGTAATGATCGACCGCAATCTGGCGCTGTGTGGTGTTGGCGACTGTAATGTTATTTGCTGAAGTTTAGCTCCTTTTGTGGAAGAAAATAAATTATAATGTTATTGAAATAATTACACTATGCAGGACGAAAGTTTAGCAACACATAGTTTCTTGGTATGTTTTTCGATTTCATGCAATCGGGCACCTAGAATTATACAAAAAACGTTGCTCTAGGGATTTGACCTAGGAAAGCAAATAGGGCATAACCTTAATAACTCAGTTATTCGACCACTCTATGATTCACTTAATCATATATACAAGCGAACGTAGAGAATGAAAAAAAAAAATAACAACAGATTATTAATAAAATCTATTATATTCTCAATTCAAATGCATATCATCTATAAGTTTTCAGTGGCAATCAATAGTGCGATTGTGCGATTGATGTGTGCAGGGGAGTCCGTTCCGGTCGGTTGTGTATATCGGATGAGCCGATTGGGGAAGATGCTGTTCCGCTCCATTATACCTTGCAGTAATCCTAAGAGCAACGTACCTTCTCTTGTACTGGCAACACTAGTTGTTCAATAACACTGCGCAATAATAATTATAGAAGTGGACTATTTCAATTTAAGTTGACAAATGTAAATATTGGTCGCTACGTGTTGGCCATGATTATGAGTCCTATAAATATAATTAATACCTAAGTATGATGAAATTATTCATCTTGCCAATTTGGTGTAGACAACAGATGTATTGGTAATGTTGGTTAAAAAAAAGCTACACATTAATGCTGTAACAATCTTTTTAAGATGACAATGACATCTTATTCACTGTCATGGATTTAGAGATCGTCTTTTGGAAACTGCACGAGGAAACTATTATTATCTTGACGTAAATTTAACGTACAAAAGAGTTCGCCACATTTAAAATGACATTAACATCATACAGTAACATGTTCTGGGAGTTGCTTGGAGCGCCTCTCTCACGGGCCACGCTCCGGTGAACCCTGATCCTATCATAACGCAATCGCATATCGCTCGCTCTGTAACGAGACACAGTTCCAACTCTCAACAGCGAACGAAATTTCAACCTTACGCAGTACGTATTAGATAGGTATTTTCCAAAGAGTAAAACTTAGTACCTTGTGTCAGGAACGCAGTAAAAATCTGCAGATATTTACGTTGATAGCGCTCCAGCAAAGAAGTGGAGTAGATACGTGAACTCGATCAGGGACCATAATAACCTAAAGCTCACGTTATTCCTCCGATAAATGTAACGTATGTATCCGCTGATAGAAAACATTTTTTTATAATTTGTAGATTTTGTGCATATTATGTATGCATCTCATCTTAAGAAACTAAGGAAAGTTAAGGTGAACTGGACTTCTATGACAAGTGTCGAATTATTGATTAGTTTAATAATGTTGTGGTATTCAATCCACAAGTATAAGTTGCAAAGCTAAACCCATTTCTTACTAAACCTATCAATCCTTTGACATAACATAATATTGATATTATAATTTTACAGTTAACTTACATATATCACTGCAATCAATATTGGGAGAAGGTTTTGACTTATTTTTAGATACCTACAATGAATATCTTCATTTTTTATTGTGCTTACTGCTCTGACTAATAAATGACTAGAATGCGTCCGAGCTTAGGTATTGTACGTACAAAATTTAGTAAAAACATATGCTGGTGTTTTTCCTTGGCACAAATGCCCGTATTAAGGGAAAATATAAGGAAGTCCACAAAAACCATAAAATATCCCCCTAAGCTTCCGCTCACCGATAATCCCTTTAGCGAGGGAAAAACTTCAAAAGTTTGTGCGGGCTTGTGGGGTCCTGAATTTTTGATCTCTATTAAATTGTTTCAAATCGTTTAACTTGTCGCGGCTCAATCAGTCCGCGCCTCGTGCCGTGCCGTGTGACGTTGTGCCGCGTCGCTGTTTCACGCTTGCTGCCTCGCATAGCTATGCTGAGATTGCGTTCATACGCCTCACGCGTACGATATGCCGCCGCTGCCGCAGTGGCTGTGACCAACTATGATTTTGCTATTTTTGAAAACACGCGTCAATAAAAGTAGCATTTATATGAGAATTAAGGATTGTTATATGACTACTCTACGGATTCCCACAGATGGGTAATAACAAATTATTATAACTGTTGATAGCTAAAGTTATAGACGGTGTAAATACATGAAGTAAAATATGCCAAAACTCTACTGAAAAAAAAAAACTACAGATTAGTAGAGAAAAGGATATAGATATAGCATTCTTCTTATATTATTAAAGCACTAGGTCAGTAAATAATATATATTAGGAATAGCTAACTACTAGAGGAAAGTGTTTTTTTATATTTAATATTTCAGAATTTGTCTATGTAGGTAAATGCTGCTCATATTCTTAAAAGTTATTCCCATAAAATGTACAAAAATATTTATTGTTGGGTATGATATACGTTTCTCATACAAATAAGATGCTCAAACAAAACTGCATTCATAAAATTACATTATTAGAAGCCAATCAATTATAGCAAAAGCCGGGCTTTGTTTTTAGATCCGGACAATTATTATTTTATCTGTTATACAATATCGTATGACCATAAATCGTTGATAGTAGCGGTAGGTGGAGGGTTGGCGCATCACGGCAAAACTGATTTATTCACTGGTGATATTTTATAGCGCAGTTTGTTCCGGCCGTTATTGTATTAGGGCGGCTGTTTGTTACATCGCCTTTGCCCTCGCCCTCTGACATATACTGGCGAGATTTCTTTAAGTCTTTAATTGTTTTCTTTAAACATTTGTACAGGCTAAGCAGAATAGGCTCTTAAAGAGATTTAAAAAATATAGTCAAAATAAAAGATGTGCACAGGATTTGATATAATTATCATCATAATATAGATCATATGATGATAATTATATCAAATCCTTTATTATTATTTACATTCCATATTTAGTGGTAAGTAATTTAAGTTCTGAATGTTTTTTCACAACACGAAGCAATAGAAGGAAATTATTCTTTGCTCTTTAATTGAATAATTATGATTGTTAGTAAAATAGAAACACTCATCTCTCTTTCGTTTAAATAACTTCCCCTTTGACTTCTTCAAAATCATTTTAAAACTTCATAACTGGCGCTCAATAAAAAATAATGTTTCCAACTGTCCCCCAATTTTTAAAATTGCGTGAAATTAAATTTAGAATATACTCTTTATCCCTCCGGGAGTCTGACAAATAGCCGAGAGCAGCAACGGCGCGATTTAGCCACGCTGTAATTGGTTTTTTAATGCGGCATTCGCGAAGTACCACCTTCCGCTTTATCAAGTGAATACATTATCAAATTGTTAGGCGACCGACGCGTCCCCCGCTCTATGAATAAGAATCAAATGCGTTCGTCGCTCACACACCGCGCCGACCGCATCAGAGGGGTTGCAAATTACTGATTCCGCTTTACCAATCCACATTTTAACGGTTAATAAATACAAATTAATCCATAATACTTATTGTTTATAGAGAACTATAAACAATAAGTATTATGGTTTAAGGGAGATCTATAAAATCTAATCTACATATTTCATGTTACTGTAGTAAGTTTACTTTTGTTTAATTTTATTTAATCATTGATCCTGAGAATATTTTTTAATAGTTAATACATTGCTTTCACCCTAGACCATTATTGAAATATGAATTTTTTTTCAGTACGTATCAGTGATATTACACTGTATGACGTATTTTTCTTTTTTTACATATAAAGAACACTACATTGAGTGATATCGACAGGGGTACGACTGATAGTGCAGATGGAGGGCGCATTAAATTTGACAAGCGAAGATATTCAAAGGTATCTCCGAGGGAGTGCGTTTCCATTGCGGCACCATAAATATACGATATATTTTCTCAATTATTACAATTATAATACCGAATAAAATTGTAACAAAAACATAAAATGACTGTTGTAAAGAGGCAATACTAACTAATAAAAAATTAACAACGTGAATATAAAATTGGTAGCTAAGACGTCTGTCGACTGATAATGGAAACGCGAGTCAGTTCGCGGGAGGAACATCTCGTGAATCCAGTCACGTTTTACGTTACGTCCGATCCTCTGTCTGACACTGTGCCTATTGCAGAGAGCTCTGATAACGAGCCTATTGCCGGCCGGCTGTCATTCGCCGTCGTAAACTTACTATCCATTTAACTCAACACAGCAATATTGTCGCTACAGAGCCTCATAAGTTTATAGAGCAAGTACTCGTATGTTTATAGTTAAACAATTGGGTTGAATTTTACTATTGTTCGAAAAAAAAGACATGTAAAAAGCGTGGCGGAACTGTAATCCCTCTCGTAAAGATGGCTAATGCAGTTAGTATAGGAAATATATGCGCGCAACCGGGAACATGTCTCCGTGGTTAAGTGGCCCATTCGCGTGCAAACGAGCGTGCACTTTAAAAATAATAAAACCCTTCAACATCTATGGCGATACTAGAGCTCTTTCAGTGAACGTGTGCCGTGACGTATCCATTTTGGGGTTACAAGGAGACACTATAGATTGTTACAAAATTGCCGGTACAGGTTTTTTAATTTCGATCATTAGACTGCGATATTAATACTTTTTTTCAGAATTTAACGCAGTGTATTAATCATATTTCATTTTGAAGTTTTGTATCCTTTACAGAATCTATGTTATATTCTTCTATTTCTCTATGTGGTAGAAATTTCAACGAAATCCTCTTGTGTGCCAGGTCTAGGGTACCTACTCAATACGTGATTCAATCTTAATACCTGTAGGTACCGAGTACCTATCCTTTGCTCCAAATTAAACGTGCGTTTTCGACATTTAAGGTAGTATTTTATAAATCCAATTTCGATAGACAGGTCTTTTCAAAATCCCACGCAGCAAAAACTAAGTTTATGTGCATTGCATAACATCCAAGTGTGCCGTATCCGTGATTGTATTACAGCAGCGAATCAGAGTACCAGATGTGTGCACAAGTGATAAACTGACCAAGGAGGTCGGCAGTGTAAACAATGCTTAACTAACCGTCACGTGACACCTTCGTAGTGGTTTTAACGTGATTTGAAATGTGTTATTAGATTTATTATTTGAAGTGAGTAGGTACTTTACTATAGTACGTTGTGTAAATAGGTCTTACTGAATGGAACTAAAGCAGTGTTCGGCCTTACTACGTGCCTACTGATGTACCGTTATATATGCGTATTATATATTTGCTAATATGATTTAAGCACAAATTGAAATTCAACGTCCTCACCACACTAGTAAGCAAGCTGACAATAAGATCTTTGATTTTTGTAATTAACAAGCGATTATATCTCTAATATATTATTATTTTGTATAGATACTTCATTTGAGGTCGAAATCCAACCCTTGCCATATTGGATTTATGTATGTAACCGTAACACATTCTGTATTTCCTGCATACCTCTATGGAGAGTAGGAGAGTGCCGCCACCGCTGCCTTACAGCAATTTTTATTTACCTAAGTCAAATGAATACTGTATCCACAGAGAATCAAAACAAAGATACACCCATCTTAAGCGACAGACAGGAAATAGAAATGTGTTAAACCTCGTTACAGAAGAAACCGGCCCGTATTCCCTTTATTCGTACATGTGCCGCGGCACCTCTATCTAGTTAGAGCGGTGCACACGGGGAAAAATGAAATATAGAGGCAATCCAAATAGATTGTTATCTACCCGCGTGTTTACCGGCGACGCCGAGCACGTTCGCGCTAACAAGCGACCCTCTCGCCTTAAAACACGGCGAGCGGTGACAGACACCCTTAACACCATCCCTAAACTGCACGACGCAATTTGACAGCTAGTGCTCGTGACAGGTGGACACTCAGCTTTTTTTCTACCATAGTAACACAATAAAACTATTTGTTGACCACAAAGCAAAATAAAAAATGATTTAGAATAGGTACATATAAAAATCAAACCAAACACATTTTTATCTCATTAAAGATAAGTATGACGTTAGTTTAGGTCATAATTGAGATAAAATTCGGCAAGCTATTAATTAAAATACCTATAAAATATGGATTCATATCGACACCCATAAAAATTGATATGTCAGATAGCACGCACCTCTACGGTATTAATTTGTGGACCGAAGCTAAAACTATAAATGTCGGTTAATCCCATGTATCATAGCAGGGTGGTCATTGATTTGCTACTATCGGATGGTCGCGGTGACTTATTGTCGGTCCCCTCGCGTCTCGCGCCCATTACCTCCGTGACCGGCCTCCGTGGACGAATCAACTCCTCTAATAACTGCACCTTAACGTCTTACTATTCGTTTTGTGACTAATTGAGCGTAGGCGTTATATATTCGGTTTTATTGCCACTACTTTGTCAACTGACTATGGTTTAGGTGTATTCGGACACTTCTTATATATTGGTAAACTTTACGTTCCTCAATATTACCTAATTGTACTTAGTGTAAAATTCAATTATTATATTGTAGCAAACCTGTTGGTAGACAAAGCACGATAAGAGAATTACAAGTCATCATTAGCATAATCCGGCGCGGGCGCAAAACAGATAGCGGTAAGGTGCTTAGGTAAATTAACGAAGCGCGTCTACGACTCCGCTACGCTCGTAGCGCGTAGACCTCGTCCGTAGAGTCGGGCTTATCAGCTTTATTGAAGCACCAGTTAAATTTTGGCAATTTAGGTGCATAATGTTAGTTTATTTTGTATTAAGTCATAATATTTAGGGTGATATTATAATTAAAGAATTTTTTATTTAGTTTAATAAAACCGTCAATTTGTCATCAATATCCTTTAATGGTATCTACGCTGAAACTGAACAAGGCACGTAAGTGAACGTGGGCGTGTGCAGTCGTGATTGGATAAGGTTTGTCGTGTGTTGACGAGCCCCGCGGGACTGGGCACGAGCCACGGCCCACGGCGATGCACTGACACCTCCACCACACTCCTAATTCGACTGTCCAACTCAATACAAATAAAACCCACTAGTGAAGGTCATTCACTCGTGTCTCATAAAACTTAACGAAATTGCCGTTTTTTATTATTCTTGTTGGATGATGTTCGTCATAAAGCATGCTACGTTTGGATTTTAGTACCGTATCAAAGAAAAAAGTCATAGAAGCCTTGCCCGGATTGTTCGACGTTCAGCGGTATCGGAGCTATTTAAAGAAATTATTAGGTGCAATTACGCAGCTTGTTGTGCGTGATTGGAATGCTTGCGGAGAAGGGCGAGGGTCCGACGACAAATTCTTACAAATTAATACATCTATCTAGGAGCCGCCGCGCGACCGACTGCGATACGTGTGGAATACTTTATTATCCCATCTTAAGACAACTCTCTAGAGATACCTACTGTCTTAAAGATAAGTAAGTGTGGGCAGTTGAGTGGAACATTTTTGAAGATAAATTAATGGTTTTTAATTCGGAACATTATCGTCAGTACTTAAGCCAGAGTCGGCGGAACTTGTGCAATTGTTAATTTAGTACCAGAACTTTTACCATTTATGTCACAATAAAAGTAACCACGTTATTTGCAATTAAAAAACGATACCACCGTAAAAATGACGTAGCTTTAGGTACATACATGAGAGCGTGAGGCGAACGCGTAGATCATATCATATACCTAAAACATCAAATAAAACGATAGAAAAATCAAGGATAAGAGAGTCGTAGCAGACAATGCCGCAACATCGCGGGGAATTCTATTTCTAATCTGCCATTGTTATCTGCAGCGTCAGCGCGACACTGCAATATGCGTCGCCGACCCGCGTCCCGCTTCACACTCGTTGTTTCGAGAGCAATTGAGGCGCCAATAAAAAAGGCGATCGTCGCCCCGAGCCCGAGCACCGACTTATTTACAGAACACCCTGCCGATGCTATTTATTTTATTGACTGCCATTTGCCCTGACTTTTATCGCTGCCCACTTCCCGGGTAAAACAACAGCAGCAGGTAAAGATTGTCCAGTAGTAACTGCCCCCGTGCCACGGGGTCGTCGTAGTAATCATGATAACTTTCCTCTAGTCAATACTAATAAAAAACGTACATTTGTTCAACGATTTTGCAATAAATACGCGCCCATTTTGTTGCTTTATTTTAATGTTCTCATTTTTTTACAAAGGGCATACTATAATAACCCTTATAATAGTATTATGATAAGGGTTATTATAGTTACAATTTAAAAAGCAATTATGGTATAAGATTATATTCGTAGTTGAAAATCTATATTTCAATTCTAATAATGTTTTTGAGTTTAGAAAAGAAAAAAAAAAACGATATTTTTACCAAACTTCCTACTGAATGAAAAGCACCAATACTTTTCATTCAGTAGGAAGTTTGGTAAAAATATCGTTTTTTAGTAGTAAAAATCTTTGCAATAAGAGAAATCACTTACAAAATGTGGGCTATTTGTTTTATTGTGATGGGCATAACGTCGGTACAAGAGCGCTAGCAGGCCACCGGGGCAGCGTCGTCGGCAAGGGGTGACTTCCATTTTCCACACATCATTGCATCGGGCCGCAGATTTATTTGCATGCGGGCCGCTGACCAGGATCCATTACAGCCATTATCATGCTATCTGATCAACCGGCACGAGAGTTATGGCGCTCTTGTTTTTCTTAACTACATGAAAAAATGCCAACAAAGGAAAAACTGAATATTTAGGATACAGGACAGAGGGAATTGGTAATAGGACGGGTTATAGTTTTCGGTATATTTCTTTTATTTAGGGTAGAATTTTGTAGGCGAATCGTGTTTGATAAAAATGTCGGCCTTTCTTTGGGATAAGAAAATAAAATTAGAATAATAGAGATTGTTACTAAAACGGATCCAATTTATTACAATCGAAGTAATGACTGCACTTATCTAATACAGATTAGCTAACGTATCCGACTATCGTAAGAAAAGTTGATCGGGACGAACTTCTCAAACTTGACAACACAAGTTAAGCAAAGTTCGTGGGGCGGGAGGCGATATTGTTGCGTTTCATTCAGATTTATGCCTCGCGTCGACTATAGCTGCTACTTGCTCAATACACATAATGAACGGGGCGGAAACTATAAATCCACTAAACTTGCGTAATAGAGAAGAATCGGGAAAGTAAAGTAAACATAATAAAGTGTTTAAGCTGGTTAGTTGAGTCGTTCATGTTCACAGCTCGTCCGGAACGGGCCGGTCTTCCGCGTGCCATTTGAACCTGCTTAGTGAGGTTTCCGCTTAAGGGTATTAATCTGAAATTAGGTCGCAGTTAACACCGTCATGTTAAGTATCTAAAGGTCAGTGTTCCCTCGTCGATACTAAGCTGTATTGAAAAAAAAACCCCTAAGAGTTAAAGTAAATATAATAATGAGTACACATTTTTATATACGTAGTTAAAAATTTTAGGTAACAGAAAATATATTGTTGTGAACTGCGAAATAAAAAAAGAGTTTTTTTCCATGTTTAGTCAGTTTAACAACATTCTTTGGGTTTCCGCGCTTAAATAAATTACACTTTGGTTTCACTATCCTATCCTTCATGTCCTGTATCGCACAATGGTGATTATGCAAGCGGGTCACAATAATAGTGGAGATGTTTGACCATGTATGGGGCGAATTTATTTTACTGAGCGCTTTATTTGTTCCATATCAATAGGCTAGTAACGATCTACCGAAACTGACATTACCAAACATATCGATGGTATTATTTGGGATATTTATTTTATCAAACTTAAGAATAATATAAAAATATCTTAAGAATGTCTAATCCCTAAAAGAGAAACTGCCAGCAACGTATTGTATAACAAAATTTAAAAAATATTTAAAATAAAACTTTGTGCTTTTAAATGAATTATATTTTACAGGCCATCTGCGGCAGGCGTCCTATTTAACGAATAGAAAGGTTAAAATAAAACAAGTAGAAGGCACAGGTGCGAAGGCGCACATACTATTCAATTCATATTTTTCAAATTATAGATAATTGCGTCTCGATTTTTAAGAGCTAAGAGCTAAGAAGATATTAATTGAACAACTGCATAATTGATTATGATATTTTTTACATAAAAGAAGCTAAATTATGTAACTTATAAAGGTATTTTAATTTCCCTTTTGAACGTATCGATATGTGACGTGGAACTACAACACTATGGGTCATAGATTTGTGTGGGATGGACGCGACAAATCAAGCCGCGAGCTGCAATGGGGCGGCTCCGCATCGACAGCGCTGATTTATAGCGGAGCCGAGTTATCGCACCCGCGTCTCTGTCCTGCTGTGTCGTTACACTGAGCTACACAAAGATACACAACCACGGCACCTCTTAGTACTCCTAAAATCCAAAATACTGCAAATTCCACAAAAGCTGCAACACATTGCTCTAATTTAATCTCCAGTTAGTCGTACACATGTTTAAGTGACATTTTATGCGGGCAGGCTTGAATCCAATGAGAAAACCGAGTCAATTAATATTTTGTAACATATTATAATGAGAATTTAAGTAGACGCTGCACGTTATCGCAACAAAACCCAAAAACATTAATGATACTTTTCACAAATGTTTTAAAATTCAAGCGGTCACGCGTTACATTAAATTTAACTTCTATTTGTAGAGGACGTTTAATCGCTTGTTAACGGTCGGTGACCGTGGTAAATCTCTGGTAATCCGGTATAGAACAAATATAGTTGAGAGGCAGATAAGGTGCGTCCGGCGTGCGGACAGTTCGGACGCGGGCCGCTAATGTGCCATTTGTATGATGATGTTGGGCTGCGGCCGAAGTCGCCTCCCTACGACATCCCAGATGTTTTCTCGCGTGAAAGTGACGTTGCTTGCCCAAGTGCTGCTCATAAGTAATTTGGTATTATAGTCGAGCTTGTAACTTTACGACTTAAGTATGTAAGTATCCCTCCCGGCTCCTAGCATAAGTTTAAGTACATACACTACACGCCTAATGCTACCTAATCATGGTTTACCTACATATAGTGATTTTAGTCTTGGTTTTTAAGATATCTTTGAGCTCTGAGAGCGGACTCAGCCTTTCATAATAAAAAATAATCCATATTAAAAGAGTCACAACATACTAGATACGAAAAAGCACGGTAAAATAGGATTTATCAAATTGTGTGTCAGTAGTGTAGAAGGGAACACCTAACAATTCTACCTCATTAGCTGACATACAAGAGAAGAGGGAATAACTACATATTTTCATTATTGTTAACACAAACTTGGATAACTTCCTTTATCCACGTTTGCATCATACATGCATCTCACTTTTGTAAGTATTTCACTTTTAAGATCTATGATCAACAAGCAAACACTGTGGTTACTGACCACAGTATTTGTTTGTTGTAGTTATTGCCTTTGTGTTTATTTGTTATGAGGTACTTGAAAACTATGGTCACGCCTAATAGGCGGAGGTTCTATAATACTAGTGACAACATATATGTTCAAACGTTTTAAATGATAACTGTAACATTTGGAGTATAGGGAAATAATTTCCAAGGAAAACTGTAACCTTTAAAACGCTACGCCGTACTACAACGTGGCGCGTGGCTAAAAGCGGGAACGAGAGTAAACATCAGCGGCAATATTTGCTTTTTGTGCTAAAAAAATGACCGGCGGAGGTCAGTTAATTTACATGGTAAACGTGCGCTTAGAATGGACCGTCACGCACGGTCAGTCGCTCACAAGACCTGCTATCAAGGACAGGACGGCGCGGGCGGAGCACACCGAAAATAATTTACTGCATTTGATTTCAGAATTTAACAGAAACAATTTAAAATACGAAATATTTCTTGTCGTTGATGTAAGAGGGTAAGACACTCTCATTTTCCACTTGGCGAAAAGATATTAAATTTTTTATTTAAGGGAGGTGATACTGTTTTTGAGAACCCATATAACTGATCATGCTGGGAAATGTCAATTATTTCTTCAACTGGGTTTTCCGTATACTATTGTGTAAGAAAAATGTGTACTAAGTTAAAATGAGTCAGTGTAGTGCAGTTGCAGTATTGACGACCCGAATAGCCCAGCGTTAGTTAACGCTGCCTCTTTGCTACGGGTCCTGGGTTTGAATCCCGGTAGAGACAAATGTTTGTGTGATGAGAATCAACATTTGTATCCGAGTCATGGTTGTATCTACCTATGTATATAATTTGTAGTATATCAACCTTCTAGTATCCGTAACACAAGCCTCGTTGCTTAGCTAGGAACTAGATGGCGCTGTGTCATAATGTCCGGGTATATTATTATTATTATTATAAGAAGCCTGTTAGTTTTTCTCACAACCCATAACACGACCTAATATTTAATGTTATCTAAATATGTAGCTAACTATCACTGCTATAGTTTCAGTAATAGGGAATGGCCTAGAGGTAAATAAATTATGCGTAGGTAAACATCAGTTACACGCGACATCAACTTGAGTACTTAAGTAAACTCGCTGTGATAAATCTAGTTAGATTATAGATAGATCTTGCAAAAAATTTCATTTCGTATCTATCTATATTTAAGGTGGCTAAGTAGCCGTTCATTACGTAGTCTATGGTTACGGCTCATAATGATGTCTGGTGGCGATAATTTAATTTAGCCTTGATGGTGTTGCGGGTGAGTTGGCGGTATAAGAGTGCGTCATTAGCGGTTATCACTTCATTCCGGATGAAAAAACTTCAACAGCCCTCAGCGCCTCTCACGTGCGCTTATGATTTATTAATATTCACCTCCATAAATATGGTGCACGCCTGTATAATGAGTCGACAATATACAAATTATGTACAACCCTGTCAATTTCTCTATCGTCTTGGAATATTGGCTGTGATAAAAAACAATTTAACTATTTTTGGTCTAATTCTTACTTAAGCTCTTGGCAAATTTTACGATTCTAGGTCGACGAACGTACTTACTATATAGGACTTTCTATAATTTTGATGATATTTTAAACTTGATATTCATTCGATTGAACCTCTTCCCTCCACGCATACCTGAGCAAGATTATATTACTAACCCGACGGACGGACAGACTGTCAGACAGACGGATAGTATAGTATATATTTAATAATATTTTTTCTGGACATTATTACACAGCGCTATCTAGTTCCGTGGTAAACAACGAGACTTGTGTTACGGATACTATTGGTTGGTTGATATACTACATATATACTTTTTTTGTAAATACATATTTATACATAGATACATCCATGACTCTGAAACAAATGTTGATGCTCATCACACAAACATTTGTCCTTACCGGGATTCGAACCCGGGACTCATAGCACAGCAGGCAGCGATAACTACCGCTGAGCTAAACGGGTCGTCACAAAGTAATCCTACCGCAAGTTTTTTGCGGTACCCTTATATACAGGAAGTATGAGCCTTCTATAGATATGTATCTACGGCGCGATGGCCTAGTGAGAGGATTGCGGAGTCAGCAGCACGCGCGATCGATAGGCACGCATCTCCGCCAGCTACCGAATAGCTTCTTGTTCTTAGAGCCTTTCTATGATATATAACAAATATGAGTGGAGTTGAAATCGAGTCTTCTTCTTCTTATCGTGTCAATGGCTAAACAATATTTCATGTTCATTGTAATCGAGAATAGGTAGACAATTGGGTAGGTACCTATTATATAATTAATATTTTCACGTACTAGAAAGAGCAACGAGGCTACCGAATAAGTCGTTGTAGAGGCAACGTGTAACTGGCCCTGTTGGGAAGACTTTTACTTAAAATGCCATCATCATCATCCACCCATTTATTGTCCCACTGCCGGGCACGGGTCTCCTCTCATTTGAGGGGGATCAGGCTATAGTCTATCACGCTAGCCTACTGCGGGTTGGTAGTCTTCACATACCATCGAGAATATCTTTCAAGCTTGCAGGTTTCCTCTCGATGTTTTCCTTCACCGTTTGAGCATGTGATAGATACGCACATAACTTCCGAAAAGCCAGTGTTACGTGCCTTGGGTTTGAACTCGAGACCTTTGACATCACAGTCCGCTGGTCACACCACTAGGCTACCACAACTCTTAAAATATAGGCTAACATAAAAATCATAGTGAGAATAAATCGCACAACAAAACAGGATTCACCTGAAGCCAGCATTTCCAAAAATTGTAGGTGCAAGTTTAACATCGAGAATTTCGGGCAGTAGACGGTTCATTTTAGGTAGTTCATTTTAACTAGCTCGAGTCATTCATATGCCGTAGCGTTCTCCAAACAGTATTAGTCCTCGAGGATTTTCACACGCCTAAAACGGCAAGCTCTGATGAAGTACCTACTGAGAATACCAGTAACTAGGTAGGCACAAGCTACATACATGAGATACTTACTTAGCAAGCTAGAGGCTAGCGTGTCAGTTTCTTGGCCAAGAACCAATCATACTTAATACTTATTGTGCCTATAATTACGCGATCTAAGAGTTTACGAACGTAATACGAGCTGCATGATGATTTTATTATATGAATCTAAAAATTAGAAAAAAAACCAGTGGTTCTTGAATTCATTTTTTTTATACAATATATTTCATTTTTTATCAATCCACTGATACATCAACGCCATCTGTTACCTCTAGCCGACACTGAAAAAGATCCACATTATAAAAGTAGAAATATCACAACAAATTACTTTAAATTTGTCTGGCTATATGTTTTGTTGATATTGTGATGTTGACGGCGTTCACATTGCCGTATAAGTCAAAATTAATACAAAAATCAAAAGATTTGTGCTACCAGTGCACTGTTCATATTCATTGTACAAACATGTAAGTACAATGTTCAATTGTTCATGTTTCAGATTTATACAATCTCACGCGGACGTGTTTCCTATCCTTCCTTTCCTATTTACCTCAATTTGCTAGTTTTTTTCAACAGTTTCAGATAACAAAACTTAATCATATATGTACTTAATGGGTAAAATTCAATAAACTTATATTCTTCGAGGGTTTTCATATTTTTGGGATGATTTTATTTTAATACTATACTCAAATTTTACAGGTTTTTTCTTATTTATTAAACCTAGTAGACACAGCTTTGTGCCCCTCGATGATAATTATGATAATAAAATAGATCCTGAGCACCTATCTATTAATTATTAGATAACCTCCATGTTAAATGTATATATTATGTAGCGTGCTTTAACTTCCTGAGAAAAAGTTTCATATCTACTCATACGTAGCTTTTGCTTGATGTTTATCTACTTTTGAATCCAGTCTTGAAAATTTCATGGATATAATAATAATAATAATATTTCTGGATATTATGACACACATCGCCATCTAGTTCCGAGCTAAGCAACGAGGCTTGTGTTACGGATACTAGATAGTTGATATACTACATTATACATAGATACGTCCATGACTCGGAAACAAATGTTAATGATCGTCACACAAACATTAGTCCCTACCGGAATTCGAACCCGGGACCCATAGCCCAGAAGGCAGTGCTAATTGCCGCTGGACTAATTGGGTCATAAGTCATTTCAAAGCTCTTTTTTCTTGTTAATGTGTTTTTTTTGTTAAATGATTTAGATCTAGGACCTATGTTACATAATTTAGATTTGGAGTTCGCGCCCACGTCTAGTGAGTAAAACGGATATTAGCACATCCGGTTATTTTGTTACTTATCACTACAAAAAAGCAAATCGTGATACAACCAAATGAGCTGTTTTGTTTCTACCAATGTAAAGGATCGTAAGATATTAATTATCAGTGAACTTAGTGCTTGATTTATGATTAGGTACTAACTTACATTAACAATTAAAATTACTGATAAGTAGAGTTAGGTACAAAATGTGATATTAATTTACTTTATGATCATTTTTCTAAGAACATATTTTTTTAGATAACCGTGTTACATGTTTTAATTTAGATGTTTCCAGGTTTCTTAATTTTTATATACTTTAATTTCATAATCGATTTTTTAACACGGTTGCTTAGGGCTGGGTGTCTCGAATCGATACATACAATATGTATCGACTAATATGAATAATTATATTTTTAATATCAATAGTGGTTTTATGAATGCATGCGTCTATCAGTTACTATAATAGTAATAGCTAACCTTCGCTAAATTTCCCTTCTTCTCTTCTCTGGGCTTATCTGGACGTGACGTGGTTAAATAATTTTGTTATTATACCCAAACAAACGTTCGTTGACTTTTTCTAAACTGAGTCATCAAATGTCAGTGAAACCGATTGGAGCCTTAGTGGTCGTTTGTTAAGGCAATATGAATTCATTGAAACTTCACATAATTCTAGATTCGTTTAAAAAAATATAACTAACCATGAGAGTAAGACTTATTTAAAATTTAATATTCAATTGCTAGAATCGAGTGTAGTATGTAGGTATCGAATAAATGTCAACAATCGCACCTTTGCCAACCCTTTCTACGTTCTCTACGTCAAATGTCAAAATACTGTGATGGATCTGTGAATTGTTTGTTTGTAAGAAAAACTCGTTAGAAAGTATTTTCCAGTCACTAAAAACCAGGATTAAAAACGAATATCACATAAGAGTGATATCCTTATTTATCCATATCAAAAGTTTTACATGCCTTTGTGGCATTATTCATCTAAGTGGTTAGCCTTGAAGTAGATGTCACCTATTAACTTATATGAGTGTTGTTTATTCTACATTTTAGCTATATTAGTCGCAAATTCACGATTATATGGATTTGATATTTGACTTATGTCTTACGACGATCCGGAAGAGGCATGTTTTATCCAAGCGTACGGGAGAAAGGTGCTGGTTTAGTTGTAATCAGCTGGATTTGCCTGGCTGTACTGTGCGCCGCATCCACAGCGCCTTGTGACAAGACTCGCAGGGTATTCACTGATCAGAGTGGTATCATCACCGATGGACCAACTAATTCAAACTACACACAAGTCAGTAATATGCCCTAAATAATTTGACACAGCAATGAACAAATTGCTAATGAATTATCTTGTTTTAGGACTCCCATTGCGAGTGGCTCATTAAGGCAGCTAATAAAAGTCAGTACATCACATTGAGTTTTATTCGTATGGGTACAGAATGTTCTTATGACTATGTTTTTGTGTATGACGGAGACTCGTTTGATGCACCTTTACTTGGAAGTTTTAGTGGAAAAACTGAACCTCAAAATGTTACCGCCTCTAGTGGATATGTAAGTACGAATAAAATTTAGTTAAAACCAATATTCCTTTAATTAATAGCGAAAACTGTACAGCTAATCTGTCAGAGTTAAACACAATCTTGTTGTTTCAGATGTTAATATTATTGTACAGTGACACAAACTATGTACTTGATGGTTTCCGAGCGACATATGCCATACACAACTGTCCCAACAACTGTACAGGGCGAGGGCTATGTGTGTCAAACAAATGTTTTTGTGTCGGTAATTGGGGTGGTCAGGACTGTAGTGTAGAATTATGTCCTAATGCTTGCTCTAATAATGGACACTGTAAAGGAGACAGATGTGTTTGCAAAAAAGGGTATGAATATTCATTTATTTACTGTTACAAGGCAATAAAATAAGTGCTTTTTTAATGATCCTATTTAAATTATATATTTATAATTAATATTCTTCTTGTACTGATAAACAAATAATGAGAAACAACTTTTTAGTTGGCATTGTGATTACTACTTGTGCTTGTTATATTATTGTTTGATATTAAAATTAATGCACCACTATTACAGTACATAAACTAGATAGTTGGTAGAAAGGGGGAGTAAAACTCATCATTACAGGTTTCACTAAATTAATTGGACCTGCAGGCAAATCCCCATTTTATTTCATTCAAATTTTCTTATCTGTACTTTTCTAATCTAGTAAAGTGTGCCAGATATTTTTATGCCTATTTTGTAAAATTCAAAAGATCACTTCCAAAAATATGTTAAATTTTAAGATGGTAGAAAACAAATGACTGATATAAAGTGACCACACTGAAGTCTTATGATAAGGCTTCGGTTATGACGTTTTTGGTTTGGTTTGTTATCAGAACATTTGTTTATTTATTGATTTAGGGCTACTTACTAATGACGCTTTGAAATATGACATTGGAGATAATACCTATTTTCCTTCACCTTTTTATGGTTTACTTTAGAGTAGTGTATTCATTTGTTACTTAGAGTTATAATGCTGATTGTATAAGTGTATATTGCATTCACACAAACATACTAATTATGTTTACTATTCATACAATGATTCTGCCTCAACTTTCTTTCAATGATTTTATTTATTTAATTTTACAACAACAATGTTTATTATGTAGATAAAAACTGTGTGTGTTTGTTTTTAACTTGTATTAGTAATTCCAAACACAAAATGTATCTTGAATTTGACATTGATTATGAATGACTGATTGTCTCGCTCAAAAAACCTTTATATCTTTATAACTATAAATACCATTCTATATTTTTGAAATATAGAATGGTATGTCATACTTTGAAATAACTGATTTTCCCTTAAGGACTGCTTGTTAGATGAAAAGAGTATTTTTGATAATAATTCTTATAGTATATTTATTGCATTTAGTAAATTTTAAGCAACCCATTTTAAAATATTCTGCTAAATTATAATTTCTCATAAGGTTTCGGATGGCTAAATACAAAACTATTTGTATAAAAGAATGTAGCATGCACCAGATCTGACCATATTATTAATTGAAGCACTTAAACCATTAAAGGTATTCTGGTGAATCATGCTCTTTGAAGAAAAGTGATAAAGAAGGCAATAGTTGGCACTGGCTGTCACACACCGAGAGTGGAATGACGAAAAGGGCAGCCCATACAGCAGTCTATGTTAACCATACTGATTCACTATATGTATTTGGAGGATATGATTTAAACAAAGTACTGGGTTTACTAGAGGTATACAGGTTAGTTGAAAACAAAAATTAGTGGTTAAATGCTTATCCTCATCAGATCGGACCAGTATGGTGATGCTGATGAGAAAAATAAAATGATGTAAGGTACATTTTGCAGCTTAATAGACCTCAGGATTTCTTGTTTCCTTAGCATTCATAATTAAAATGTGATGATAATCTCATTTCTACATTTAAAATGATTTATTAATTGCTGTCAAATTATCAAATCACATTAGTTTGGTTGTTGTTATCAAACATGTATTTATATCTTGGCAGGTTCACAGCTAGTCAATGGTATGATGAAAACGGAAAAGTTTTACGTAGGTACCCTACAAATGAAGAAATTGACAAATCTCTGTTGACTTTATTTACTAAGGTAAATGCAATTCGAATATTACAGTCCAATACATTTAACACACATAATTTGAGTCTATATTTATTAAAGATTTATATTTGTAGGGAAATGTTGATGGCAGCTGGCAAATAGGCAATAGGAGTTCCTTATTTAATTTATTATTGTCATCGTTTTCAAATCATGATAAGACGACATTACCACTCATGTATTCCCATGCGCCTACTCCATATTCAGAGAGTTATTTGCATTTTACTGAACAACCGGAGGTAGTAAATGATGTGATGAAACCAAACACAACTAAACCTGAGCCGAGATATGGTCATTCTGCATGTGCTTTTGGAAGTGGATTTGTTTTGTATGGGGGTAAACTCTCTGACGGAAGCTTGTCATCTGAACTATGGATGTACGACGCTGTATTAAATATTTGGACTCTCAGAGCAGCGAATTCTACTTTCACACCTCCTGGTTTGACTCGCCATACTTTAACAGCTGTCAGGGACGAATTGTATCTGTTTGGCGGAAGTACAGTAGACGGAGAGTTTTCCTCAAGGTAAATAATTAAATGCAATTGACATTGTTCTGATTACATTTGAATAATAAGTAACTATGCGTTTCCTTCCTGCTCTTGTTTGCAGTATGTACAAGATAAAACTTGGTGATGTAAACACGGAAACTTGGGACAGGGTGCAAGTTAGAGGTGGCAAGGAGTTGGATGTGAGAGTGGTGGCTCACACTGCAGTGTATCATTCACATTCTAATTCAATTTTGGTTTATGGAGGGGTAGTCGCCAGCGTAGCACGGTAAGTAAAATTTGAATAGATTACAGCTGTATTTTCACGTATCATGACCTTATTATCTCTAATAGCTCAGTCGCAAAATTTCCTGAATATATAATTAATTATTATTAAACTGATTTAAGCATTTCGATTTTTATTTAGGTTTTCGAAACTCTCGGACAGAATGTTTGCATTTGACATAGACTACAAACACTGGAGCGAAATTAACTACCCAAGAGCTCATTTAAGGGAAACGTATGTGCCGCGGGAGAGGGCTTTTCACACAACAACTGTCATCGGTATGTTATTACAATTTAATATTTAGAATACAGCCCGGTTACTATTCGTTTTAGCCCGTTCAGACTAAATACCCTTTTTTACGGTCGAATGGCATATGGTCCATTCTCTTTGGGCCGTTTAGACTTAATACCCCTCGTAACTGCTTTCTAAGAATGTATTCCGTGAACATATTTTTTATGGAATTTCATGAAAAATTAACTTTCTATTTTTTAGGAAATTATCTCGTCGTTTTTGGGGGCTATTCTCATCGCCATAACAGAGAAGAAATATGTTATGATGGCCAAATGTACATCTATCACCTGGGTTGTCATTCGTGGATACCTCTGGACGTACTGGGTAAAGTGCGTCGGTTCTACCCCAAGAAGCAGGGTGTGTTCGCGCATGCCGCGGCGCTGAGGCCCCCGTCCACTTTGTTGATTGCTGGTGGCTATCATGGCAATGTCAATGGTATGATTTATTTATTGTTATATATTATTTGACGACCCGATTAGCCTAGCGGTAGTTAATGCTGCCTTATGTGCTAGGGCCCCGGGTTCGTATCCCGGCAGGGACAAATGTTTGTGTGATGAGCATAAACATTTGTATTCCAGTCATGGATGTATTTATGTATAATATGTATGTATTTACAAAAAAAAGTATATATGTAATATATCAACCTTCTAGTATCCGTAACACAAGCCTCGTTGCTTACCACGGAACTAGAGGGCGCTGTGTCATAATGTCCAGAGAGAGAGAGAGATATTGTTGTGAATTTAAAAACTCAATAATATATTCAAAAATTATGTAAATAAACTGTAAACTATGTATTTTTTACAGGCGATTTATTAGCGTATATGGTACCTAGTTGGCAGGCGGGGATTACTAACAACGATCCAGAGTCGGCTTGTAGGCGACACCGATCTCAGCCGGAGTGCCTCGCAGATCCCGAGTGTGGGTGGTGTTCCGCTGATGATGTATGTAAATACTATTTTAAATCGAGCATTATTTCTTGAAGGAGTCTTGAGTATTATCTTAGGCACCTCACACCCTTAGCCTCTCGTATCGCCGGAACGTAAATCTACGCTCGAAAATAAGTTACTGTGTTCTGCCGGAACGTATATCTACGCATGATATTGGAAAACAACTCTTTACAGTATATTTTATGTTACAAGTTTAACTACTAACACGCACTGCCGCGCTCGTGGCATTTTCCGCGACAGATAGCGCATTCAGTACGGAGTGACAGGATGCATACGGGAGGTTAAGAACTAATTTAAATATATGTATTTTGCAGACTTGCTACGGTAGAAGGATAGGTGCGAATTGCACAACAAACTTGCAGTCAATTCGATGTGGAGGTATATGCCCAGCGCTGGGCGACTGTCACTCGTGTCTAATACATGGCCCGCCGCCCGGCAGTCGGAGCAGCAACCGCACGCCCTTGCCTTCCGTCAGCACCAAGCTGGGCCTGGATCAGTGCAACTGGTGCGTGCAGAACGCGAGATGTCATCATAAAGACGGTACTTTGATTTTAATTATAGCCTCAGCATGCTTTACCTCGGGTTTTCGTGATTTGAAGCTGTATATAATCTAGTTTCGCGGTTCGAGTTTTGTAAGGGTAATGCCTCGCTACTGCTCACTAATATTAACCTTTTATTGTCTGCTACATAAATTAAGATAAGCTGTCGAAACTAGCGGTTGAATGTGTAGGTGTCAAATTGGTTAATCGCAACATCTATATGTATTGGAAGGGTGTGTTCTCTGAGTCCTAAAATTTTAATAAAGCATGTAATGTCACTTATATTTTTGATTCCAGATAACTATGGTGTCTGTGGAGAAGACACACCGTCAGAAAATCCCGGTTGGTGGGGCACCACCGGCACAGAAGTAACAACTCCCGATGAGTGTAAAATTTTAGATAAACGGCCCGGGCTTACCTTTCTTAGGTACCAGCAACCGGCAGATTGGAACCATCCGGATGGAGTGTCCGTAGTCAATGCTACGACCGTCGACTGGAGCACTGGAGGGGGAAGCAACCACATATTCAGTGGGCCGAGTGAGGCGCGTCTGAGAGGCTGGCTCCGAATACCACAGTACTGGAACGGGACTGGTGAAACCTTACACATTTGTGCGGGATACTCTAACATATCGCTATCGTTGGGAGACACCGTGGGGCCAGTTGCCAACTTGACAGCCCAGCCGTCTGCATGCTCTCTCGTGGACTGGCCGGCCTTATACCCCGGTCGTCTTGCCGTTGACATGCACGCTAATGATTCACTTCATACTGGCTTATATCCATCACACCATCATGCTAAAATGGAATTGCTTCACAACAAGTCTCAGGAGACTTTCAAGGTAATTTATTACTATCGTTTTAAATTTTAAAAAAACTGTTACTACGTTAACTATGTTTAGCTGTACAAAAGAATAACGTTTAATGAAAAAAAAAATGCATTATATTAAAAAGGTTTTTTTACTCATAATGTGTGAATAAAAAATATGTTGTTTCAGGTATTTACCTTTGAATTTTTAGAGCCATATTCGGATGGTCAGTGCAGGTACGATAACTGTTTACTATGTCTTTCCGACGCCGCGTGTGGGTGGTGCGAACTGACGAACCGTTGCGAGCCGAGAAATACGGATGAGTTTACCTCGTGCGTCGCCGACGGCGAGTGGCGGTACCTCACGCTGCAGCCGTCTGCCTGTCCCAACTGCTCCAACTACATCAGCTGCGAGCGCTGCGTGAGCGGTAACTACTGCGAGTGGTGGGCGGACGAGGCGCGGTGTGCTCGGCGCGGGCGGGCGGAGGGCGCCATCTCCTCGGCAGCGCTGTGCCCCGCGCCTTGCCGGCTGCGAGCCGACTGCGAACACTGCCTGGACGAACGCGGCCGCTGTGTCTGGTGCGAGGCCACCCGCCAGTGCTTCAGCTTCAGCGTCTACACCAGCGAGTACCAGTTCGGTCTATGCCGCGAGTGGCTAGACCGCGCCTCGTCGCCGCCCGACGATACTGCGCGCAAGTCCGGCCAGTGTAAGTCCTGCCGCCGCCACGTACAATGCTCTGCGTGCCTGCGCAGCATGGGCTGCGGTTGGTGTTACTCCCACGAAAACCCCATCAACGGAGCGTGTACTGAGGGAGATTTCACTCGATCGCACGCCGACTGCGCTGCTGTTTTAAACGTGACTTCTATTGATGCCGGTTGGGCGTACGCGCAGTGTCCCGACGTCGACGAATGCGGGCTCGGTCTGCATGACTGTCACGAACACGCTATCTGTAATAACACTCATGGTTCGTACACATGCAAATGTAAACAGGGATATATCGGAGACGGTAAGAAAAGTTGCATGCGCACTTGCTACAACAACTGCATTCACGGTTACTGCCTTGGGTCTCCTCAATTTAAGTGCAACTGTGATTTGGGTTGGACTGGTGCTGACTGTTCCATAAATTGTGGTTGTCATAATCACTCAACTTGTAAGGCCGGTGTGGGTCGGTGTGATGAATGCCAAGATTGGACTGAAGGAGAATTTTGTGAATCATGTAAGCCAGGGAGTCACGGTAATGCCACGACAGGACAAGGATGTCGCAGGTGCGACTGTAACGACCACGGTGACGAGTCTCGTGGCGTTTGTGATGTTGCTACGGGAGAATGTATATGCAAAGATAATACAGAAGGACTAAATTGTGAACGATGTAAACCAAAATTCTATGGTGATCCCAGACACGGAGGTAGATGCTATTATCAGTGTGAGCCTAGAGGAATGCTAAATGCAACGCAAACCGAGGGTATAGGTTCATATAAAACTGATCCCGACATTAAAACAATAGGACCTTCAAAAGAATGTTTGTGGATTATATCTGCTGAAGACATTAAAGATGCCATCATCCAGTTTACTATAAATTCCTCTACATTTGACGTTCCTTGTGATGAAAATGCAGTGTACGTTTATGACGGCCTCGGTGGAGTGCCAGATTTAAGTAATAATCAGCAGAGTCAGTTATTGGGTGTATTTTGTAACGGCGCCTCTTCGGGTGTCATAGAAGCTCGCAGTGGTAATCTTACAGTTCATTACAAGCAAGGACAACCTGAGCAAGGATTCGAAGGCAGCTATAAGGTGCTTGCGTGTGACGGCTACTGTTCCTGGCCGAGAATTTGTAACAAAAGACATTGTGTTTGCCGCGAAGGTTTTGGGGGCCCAAACTGTGAAATTGAAATTTGTCGAAACAATTGCAGCATGGCGATGAGTGCCGGTATATGTGACGCCAGCTACGGACGATGTTTATGTAATGACGGTTTTGGTGGCGATGATTGCTCAATCAGACTAGATAAAACGCAGCTTGTATTTACAGAGCTTTTCAATTCAGAATACCTATCAGATGGCTTAGACCACTTAAGAAAAACACTTCCGAGATTCGGACACAGTTTGGTAGCTGACAGACGCGGTTTATGGATGTTCGGAGGATATTCCCTTTCGCATGGCCCATTGAACGATATCCGTTTTTTTGATACAAAGAATAACACGTGGATGCAAGTAACCGTAGAGGCAACGCCGGACGCAAAAATGCCAGAAGGTCGTTATTTTCATGCTGCTGAGATCTACCATTCTAAGCAAAATATTTATATTTATGGGGGTTTGAGTTTACAAGAGAAAAGTGGACAAAACAAAACTCTTGGTGACTTCTGGCAGTTCAGCTTGAAAGACCAAAGATGGAGTAATATCCGTAACAAAGACAAAGATGGACACCCGCCCTCCCTTGCGGGGCACACGTTAACCTTACAGAAATATCTGGATTATGAGAGCTTAGTTTTAATTGGAGGATTTTCTTTGGAAGAGGGCTTTATGTTTGACGTTTGGGAATTCGATCTTGACAACGAGAAATGGATCAAATTAAAAGATGGAGGTGCAAAACCGTCAGGAATAATTGGTCACAGCACTGTTTATCACGCACCTTCACAGAGCCTGTATGTGTACGGTGGAGTGCTATACGCATACAACGGTACAGTGCTCTCTAATAAACTGTTTTCATTTCATTATCCGACAAAGCAATGGAGTGAACTGCCCACATTTCCCATTTTAAATAACTACTACGATAATTTGCCCCAAGCTACATACTTGCATTCAGCTGTAACGACCAATGACTACATGATAATTTTTGGTGGGAGAACCGATCCTGAAAATAGATCGGACTCCCTTATAGCATACATATATAGCTGCAACCAATGGGTTCGACTTGTAAAAGGTTTGTGGAAATATAAATTTTATTATTATTAGTACCTTTTTATATTTATCAAGTATTTATAATCTAGTTAAAAATGTGTTTTTTAGGTGTCAGTATAGTGGGTCACCCGCCCCCACCTACAATAGCTCATGCCATGGCTGTCGACATCGAGAACGAGAATGAGGGTTACATATACATAATAGGTGGTTGGACTGGTAGTGCCCATTGTCAAGTTACTAGGATCTCACTCCCCGAGGACCTCTGCTCTCTATGGAGTTCGAACAAGTTCGAGTGCCGCAGCCACATGGGCTGCAGTTTCTGCAGCACGGGGAATTACACAAAATGTTTTTCGGTTGATAAGCCTGGATGTGAGGGAAGCGACAGTGTGTCGGTAAACCCGGGCGCAGCCTGTGATGCCGAGCTAGTGGCGACGCGGTCCTGTGAGAACTTCACCACGTGCACGTCCTGCCTGGCCGCATGGCCCATGTATCCAGAAGACAAGGCTGCTTGTCGCTGGTGCGAATCCTGCGCTGCTGCTGTTGGTATGTAACCTAATACATACATAATTACTTTCAATATTTGCAGAAACGATCAATTTAGCTTTTTTGTTTAAGGTGAATGCGTGCCTACAGCCGAATCCTGTACTAGTATGAAATGTATCGCTGGAACCACTTACATCAGTGACATTGGTAGTTGCCCCGAACTTAGATGTGCCTCGTCAGACTGCGAAAAATGTGTATCTAAAGAATGTACGTGGACGAGACATGCTGCAAGAGAAGGTAAATTATATTTAAATAATAATGTACGGCCGCGAATCATTCAGTATAAAAATCGGATTATGTCGTATGCGCTTAGTGTACCTAGTACTTTATTATCCTTCAATGCATTGAAATTACTACTTTAAGTACTTTTATTACTTTAAGTATGTTATTACATTTGTGAATGCTGATAATACTTTCAGGACAATTAACACGGATAGCAGAAGAGTCTATGGAACTTTTTAATTGGACATGCGCATTGATTGAAGAGCCAGGTCGAACAAGTCTCCGTGCAACAAAAAGCGAAGAATGTCCAAACAGGTGTACAATGTTTGACGACTGTCAATCATGTCTCAGTACGGACGGGGGCGAGGGGGGATTCTCCGAGTGCCGCTGGGCCACGTACCTCGGCAAGTGCATATCGCCGGCATACCAGCCGGTGTACTGTGCGGGCGGGGTTTGTGGACTCGTGCTGACCAAAGCAGACAAGATCAAGTGTCCGGCACCGTGTGATACGTTCGAGCAGTGCTCAGAGTGTCTACACCACTCGCACTGCGGCTGGTGTGCGCTGCAGGGCGCCAACGGGCAGGGAGTGTGCTCCGAGGGCTCCATCGACTCGCCGCTCGACTACTCCACGCGAACCACGTGCGCCGCCGTCTACAACAGCGTGCACCAGAACAACAACACCAACGACACTTTCTCGTGGCACTACACGCGCTGCCCGCCTGAGAACGAGTGCGAAAACAATCATCACCAGTGCAAAGCGGAGTCTGAAGTAAGTTGTATATATACGTTGATATAATTACCTTTGTACTTGCTTTCCAAAATGAAATTAAAAATAATTCTGGTTACAAGGATTATATATACACAACGTACTTTCTTGCGGTTTAAGAAGTATATTATGTAAATAATCGCCAGAATATCGTGTAGCATTAATGTAATAAATAGTTCAATGTATAAGTTGTTTTGTGCCAGGTATGTCGCGACCTGCCGGAGGGCTACGAGTGCGCGTGCGGCGCCGGACACAAGCGTGCAGGCGCGGGCGGGTGCGTGGCCGTGTGCTCGCAGGGCTGCGTGCGCGGCGCGTGCGTGCAGCCCGACGTGTGCCGCTGCGAGTTCGGCTACGTCGGCGCCAACTGCACCATCCAGTGCCAGTGCAACGGACACTCCGACTGCGAGGGGCCTGACAAACTTGACAAGTGTATCGAGTGCCATAATAATACAATGGTAAGGGGTTTGTACCAAAGATCTATTTTTTTTAAATCGACCTATGACTGAGTGACATATTTATACGACTTCAATTAGTTTCTTATAGGTATTAAAAACATTCATTCCACACGCATTAAAACACCGACAATAATGTTCGAAATAACATCGTTCATTATTCAGTGAATTGATTCCGCTTTTTGTTTAGTATACTGAGATTTACTTTTGTTACAGGGTGACCAGTGTGAAAAATGCAAGCCCAACTTCGTGGGCGACCCTGTGAACAACGTGCAGTGCGTGCCGTGCTCGACTTACTGCCACGGGCACACGTCCATCTGCACGAGCGAGGTGGACGCGGCGGCGCGCGAGCCGGGCGGGCCGGCCGACGCCGACGACTACCGCGACGCCGCCAGCAAGGCGCGCTGCGTGCGCTGCGCCAACAACACGGACGGGCCGCGCTGCGAACGATGTATCGAGGGATATTTCCGAGGCTCAGACGATTTCAGAGATCCTTGCCGACCGTAAGTATCATCAAAAATGTTCATAACTTCTTTAGGTAATACAAACCCTTAAAAAAACGAATGTGATTTGTTTAACAAAGCATGTATTAGTAAAGTACCATACTGTTGAATGATTTTTTTATTAATTGTTTAATTACGGTGGAAAGTGTGTTGTCCAAGTAATAACGTTGGGTTAAAATTATTCAAGCGTAGCGACATTGATGTTTTGAGATATCAAGCCCAGTCATTATCACGAGCATGCACATTAATTATTGTGGAATGACGTTACACATGATGTAGTTGTTTTCATACATACATAATTATAGATGAACTTAGTACCGCGACTGGTGATGAATAAAAATAGAATCATTCTACATAATTCTAGTTTTTGAGAGGTAGGGCATAGCGAAATTCCTCGCTCAAATTGAAATGCCGGACTGGAGAATACCCCCGCCTTACAGAAGACCACAGTGAAATAACAATAGTTATGTTTCTGCGAGTGAGATACTCTGGTAGTGTACCAGAGTTCGCTGGGAAGGGACTATTCTGAGAGAATGGGAATTCCGTTTGCTTCAGTTTAGTAACTCCCTTATTTTAAGAAACCTAAACGGTTTCTACAGGCAAGGTGTGAGCGACATCTCTGATGTTGCAAACGTCTACAGGCTACGGTAACCGCTTACCATCAGGTGGGCCGTAATCTTGTTTGACACACATGTGGTATAAAATAAAATTACCCGTTCAGAAATAACTAAAATTTTGACGAGGTGAGGATATGTATTTATTTCATTTTTTTTTATAAAACTTTATTTTCAGATGTGAATGTCATGGGCATGGTGACACTTGTGATCCGGTAACAGGGGAGAAGTGTAATTGTGGAAATAATACAGAAAGCGACATCTCGTGTCAGACGACCAGCTCCAGCAAGAACTCTGCGCAGGAGTGCTGGCGGTACCAGTGCGTCAAGTGCAAGGACCTGTACATGGGCGACCCCAGGAACGGACACCAGTGCTATAAGACCATTAATATTGAAAATAAACTGTGCTTTGATGGAAAATCTATTGGTAAAACTCTTCTTTTGAATTATCTTTATGTTAAATGCCTATACAGCACTCTTAGATAAATCAATCATGCCTAGAAAAATGAATAAAACAATGATACAAATTAAGATATTAAAAAAATAATTCTTCTTGATTTCAGATGAGTGCAAAATAAAGCCGCGACCACTTTATCCCGGTCAAACCGTTTTCGTAGCAGTTAATCCGAGATACATGAACGTTGACATAAGAGTCATAGTAGACGTCACTCAGGGGGCGGTCGATTTATACCTCAGTCCCAATGACAGCTCATTTGTCGTGTCCGTGAACTCTAGCAATGGCGACCATGCCGTAGAACTAGACCCTACCTACCACAAACACGAGCCTAGCCGCAGGATGCCATCGTTTGATGAACACGTGCTAGAAGAGCCTCGTGTTACTTGGTACTATGATAAAGTTGAGTACACCCTCGCTGATTTCACAGCAAAGGACTTAGCAACATACGTGACTGTGGACAGGAGAAATATCCTACTGCGCGTGCGCAACCTTCGCAACCGCCTGGTGCTCACTCTCCCGCAGAATGTACATGATCTGCAACACACGAAATTCTACATTGTGATTCGCGCACGACACACTGAAGACGGCGCAGCGAGCTTCGGTGTGATATTCTTCCGCCAGGATCAGCTGCACATCGACTTGTTCGTGTTCTTCTCCGTGTTTTTCTCGTGTTTCTTTCTATTTCTCGCGGCATGTGTGGTGGCGTGGAAGGCAAAACAAGCGGCAGACGTGCGTCGCGCAAGGCGGAGACACGTCGTTGAGGTGAATATTTAGATATTTCTTGTAATATAGTTTTTTGTAACTTTACATCGTAATAAGGAGGCGACTATGACTCTAATAACAACATAGAAAGTGTTTCTAGAGAGCTCAAGTTACAAGAAAATACAAATAGAAAATTTAATTTAAATATAGGTACCTAAGAAACGCTAAATATGAATATCGGACAACATTGTGATACTACTGTTATTCAGTCGCAACTTAGACTGGTAGCCAACACAGCCTAATTCACAAAGAAATAGAACGACAAATATGACGATGACTGGAAAGTGATAGTGAGAAAAGAAATACGGAGTTTGTCAATGAGTTCGTGTATTGCAGATGCTGCATATGGCGAAGCGTCCGTTCGCGGCGGTGACGGTGGTGCTGAGCGGCGGCGTGACGTCGGCCACGCTGCGGCGGCGGCGCGCGCCCGACCTGCGCCCCGTCGCCATCGAGCCCACCGCCGACGCGCGCGCCGCCGTCACCTCCGTGCTCGTCAAGTAATACATACTTCTTACTATATACTATCGTATATTATATATTACCTGAATATATTATCGAATATCCTATATTACCTGTACGTTACTGAAACTACCCCATTTCTATAGAAAAGTATTTCTTTATATTATTATGCAACAAAGCTGGAGCGTGCCGAATGCTACATATGTCCAGCAATGGAATGCGATAGGTTGATTATCAGGAAATATGGAATGTTTATTCAGGTTGCCGGGCGGGTCCCGCGTGCCGGTGCGGCTGGCGCTGGCGTCGTCGCTGGTGCTGGTGTCGCGCGCGCCCGCCGCCCGCTCGCGCCGCGCGCCGCCGCTGGCCCGCCTGGCCGCGCACACCTAGCCGCCAGGCCGCCCGGCCGCCAGGCCGCCCGGCCGCCAGGCCGCCCGGCCGCCTGCTCGCACACATCTAGTCGCCTGGCTGCGAACACCGAGCCGCAGCATCGCTAGCTCCCTCTAGACTTTGTTTTCGTGACGCCGCGCCACCTACCGCGCACGCACACACGTGCGGCCGTCAACTGACGCTCTATCGATGTTTTTGAGTAAAATGTACGTATCCTTGACTGATTTATGTCATCAACGGTCGTATCGGTATAAATTATATTGCAAACTATTTAGGACGGGTCTTATAGATTTTTACAATTATGTATATATCGATAGGTGAGTGGTGAGATTGGTCTTCACTTACACAATTGTATCGAGGATCTGCTATTTATATTCGGTAATTATTGAATCTCGTGACTGTGCCGTCTCGATGCGAGCGAGGAGCCAAGGGTATCAAAATTGAGCGCATAGTATGCGTGGGTTGTGAATAGCCAATATCCGCTGAACTGTTGTTGTTTGTTTCAAAATTTTATTATGTAATGTTGACGCGACATTTTGTTAATGAAATGTTGTTGAATGTCTACTATATGAGTTAGCTTCAGATCTTTATTTACAAGTTTTTATTAGGTGAATAAAATATTACAGCTGACTATTTTTAAGCTACAGTAGAAAACTATGTTCCTAAGGATCGATGAATCTCCTAAAATAAAAGATATTATTAGTTATTTAAATTACATATCTACGAGCAGTTATTTTCTAAATTGATTATATTTTATTTCGATTGTAGATAAAGCATGAAACTTAGTTTAATGAAATATGAAAGTTTGCTGATGTAAAATAATTCCAATTACAATCAAAATCTTTCTTGTGTCGCTGAATTTTACTTGCCAGATAGTACTTGTCGTATATTTATATAATTAAACCAGATAAATAATCATTTATATTTATAAAAGGAGAAATCATAAATATAATAACCTTACCTTAACAAAAATACTAAAAATACATGTAAAACCAATTTTGAAATCCAAAACAATACATATTCAAAACTTTAATTTATTACGTAACTGCTGGTCATTTAATATGTGAGTGCCCGCTCATATAAGGTATTAATGATTTGTTTGCTTTTAATGGATTTTTTTTATTAACATACAAGTTGTAGGTACCACTTGACAGTCCAATAGAATAGAAATTTACTGAACCCTGCATTAAAACAAAAATATACGTGATTATATAAATACGTATTAAATTTACTAGATACCTTGTCTTAGGAGTTTAATATTGATAGGGAAACAAGCAGTAAATTAACCTATTTAACAAAATTGAATATTTTTTTAGATAACGGCATTACAACATCACTGTACTTTCGATACTCTTCATTGACACAAGGTGTACCATGTACATACTGTAATTATTTTGTGAATAGATGCAATCATACACACTTGTACATCATTAAAGCAATTAATTATGATTATTAAATTGCTCATTAGTAATCAGCAGTATTGTGTAAATGGATTGATCAATTATTTTATGTGTAAGTAGATTTATATTATATAATAATTAGGTAGGTAGTTTTAACTTTATAATATTAAGAGAGTACTGAATATAGTTATGGCTACATTATTAAGTTATACATAATCAAATCAATTGTACTTGATCAAAGGTATAAACTGAGTCCAAAAAACATTCCATTTGTATAACATTGTACATAAATAACGTGTAATAATTGTATATTACCAAATTTTAGATCAGGTATCAAAGAGCTTTAAGAATATTTATATTAAGAAAATTTATTGCTCATAACCTTCAATTAGATCTTTTTTATATACTTTTGAATGCATTTATTTATATATGTTACCAACAATCTTCATAATTCAGGTATTTTATACAATACCTGGGCCATCCATATGAAATATTATGAATATTATTGCCAATTACATACTTTACCTAGCTAATGTCTACAATTCCTAGGGATTGTATAGAGTACCTGGCAATGTGTAAATAGGTTAGGTTAGAACTGTGACCCCCTGTGCCAGAACCGAATACACAATAAAATGAAAAATTATAATAAAATTAACGTCAAACCAAATATTCATCTGGCTATGAGTACATTGCCGTATGCACATTCGGTATTGTATAAAAAAAAAGTGTAAAAAAAATTCATACATTACCTACACGTTTTAGCTATTCTATAAATTGCCTAAGTATTGTATAGAATACCGGATTATACAGATTGCCGGTAACATATATATTTTTATTTCATCTAAAGCTGTATACTTTTTATTTTGAACTGAAATTATTTTTTACTAAGGTGTGGCCAAATAAATAATGTTTGTGAATTAAGAAAGCATTTGTAGCCTGGATACACTGGGCATTTTTTAACTGCTGAAACGGTGATGGAAAAAATGCAGTTTAATGATAAATAATAATGAGTGTCTATGATATTAGATCAGTAGTGATAACACAAATGTTATACTATACTAGCATGGCTGGCTTATCAGTCATCCATTTCCAATAGAAAATTTATACGTATTACCTAATTTCGTCCTTTTTTATGCTCAATGGTATAAACTCTAATATATCTTATATAACTTGAATTGCCAAAATAGCAATGAGGCGTTTCCTTTTAAAATGTTGTCTGTAATCAATACATTTAGCAACTTTCTTATATTTAAATATTAGCTCTTGCAATAATACTGATGTCCATAAAACATGTTTTAATATAAAGCTAGTAGAATAAATTCGTTATTGGATTTTATGATAGGTATTGGGTTTACCTTAGAAAAATAAGCATAATTTTATTTGCTCAAAATATTTTTATATTGTAAAAAAAAATGACAGCTCTGTAATGCATTTGTAGAAAAGTTTATCCTTCTTCATATTGTATCAATTTATTATTTCTTGGTCTCCTTTATTAATGAATGTTTAGCTAAGTTATAGCCATACTTGCTTTTCTTCAGGTGTGATATTATGTTAAGTGTTTATTTTAAACAACCTATTTAACTAATAGGATGCCCATTCATATTGAATTTAAGCGCGACTATGATTTTATAGATCGTAATTTTGTGTATATATTTGATGATTTGATACATGTTTTGTTAAGCTATTATTTCTATAAAAAGCTAAGTCTGGGCAGCTTGATGATGTGCTTAGTGGGACATGGGTGTGTAAATAATGTTCTCTTTTACAAAATCTGATTACCACACCACTGTTGTAATAAATAAACATGTTCATGACAAGATTTTTCAAGGCAATATTTTCTTTTTTTATGGAATTTTATGGCAGTATTATATATAAGCAATATATATATATATATTTGTTTAACCTGAATGTATAATAAATGTTTATAAAATAAATATACTGTTGGTTGTACATCAAGATTTTATTTATTTCAAATGCAAAATAAATATACAAGTGTTACATGTACATTAAGCTTTTAATATTTTTAATTTGTCAAAAATGTGTCGATATTCAAATTTGACAGAAGACATTAATACTTATAGACATTATATAGTTTAATAAAAAATTGATCTAATTATATATTTAAAGTTATAAATAACTCGTTGGATATGTCATATCCAACCTAATAGTCTTAAGATATATTGGTTATTCAAAATTTTAGACATATAAAGAAAAGTTACTAAACTTTTCCTCACACCAATTACAATACAGATCACTACAGAGTAAATAGTAGACAGTATTACAATCAGGTAATTTCTGCAATGGGCAATAGGGGTTTACTACAACATTACAATTGGATTATCAGAAAATAATGGGACCCAGGTGAGACATGATGAGTTGTGCCTAAATAGTTTTCATTATAACATACTTCCATATTCGTTCAAGACAACCTAGTACAGATTAAATCATAGGCACACTAAGATTGACATAAAATTCTGAGTCAACCTGACCATCTCAGTTCATTGGACAATACAAGTGCACATTTTATGTAACACTGATTGCTCAGCGGTGAACTGCAGATGTGAATGGGTTGGAGTAAGTCAGCTCAGATGGTTAGTGTGACTCAAGGATCAGAAAATCAGCATAAACTTTTTTTTTTTTAGAAATTCTCGCAAAGCTGGTTGACTATTATTATCATCATTAACCTGCTTTGCGAGAACGCCTCTATTGTTCCTTTTGGGTGAGCAGATGGGTTTTGATCTTCTGGAGCAGTTCCTTCTTGATAGTGTCTGGGACAAGTGCGCGGGCACGAGGAGTAACCTTTGTGGCCAACATGTCAAGTGAGATGTTGTTGCTCTCATTTTCTTTGACAACCTCCCTGCACAGCACTCGTACTTGATCCCTCCAACCGCATTCTATCAAACGTCGGCGCAACAGCTCTTTGAACCTGCAAATATATAATATTATTAATGTCATTTAGTTCATCTTGTAAATCTTTCATTAGTGTAAATAAATAAAAAATGTTATAAATAAAATATTTTTCAGTTGCATTCAAAACAAGTATATCTCATCCACCCCAGTTGTTCCACACATACAGGCGAGTAGGGGGAGAGAAATCCAAATTTTAGGAAAAAATATCATACTAAAAATTCAAGATAATATTTTGTTACTAATACAAATGATTTCTCGCGAATTTTTATTATGAAAACAATATTCTTTTGTCCATTTTTTACTTGTTTAGATTAGATGTTAAAATCGGTAATTGTTAATGTAAATGTTTTTTTCTAAAATATTCAAATATATGATTGTTAACAGTAAATATTTATTTTTATATCAATAATGGCAACTGATTTGTACATAGATACACTTACTTATTTAAATTCAAATTCAAAAAATTCAAAATTCAAAAAATCTTTATTTCCACCACATAAACAGATTATAAAAACATAAATATGTATTACTAGACAGTTGTAAGATGGGTGGACTGGAGCCTAAACTAGGGAAACCCTGTATTTCAAGCCTCCAGGACACTCATCCGCAGTTACCGAGGATAGGGATTTAAAGTTCATGTTTTATGCATATAAAATGAACTACCAGTACATATAATTACTACTCAATCTGCCGCAGATAAAAACATACTGGGGTGTTTCACGATGGGGCTGACACAACCACGGTTGATGAAACAACTTGTACCAACTGTCCCGTTATCGGGGCGGGGCAACCGGGTGGATGGCATATACTCATTCAAAACTGTACAGAAGTCGCTTGGCTTGATTAATACACACATAGACTCAACAAATTCTCTTAACTCCTTGTCATGTTCAGTTTAAGACAGCTTTTAGGGTAATTTTAGTGGTACAAATGAATTAGAAACCACAGATATGCATGTGGACGTCGCAGCCTTTACGCTGCTGAGTCTTACCGTGTAGTTTTCATAGATTTCTATTATGATTGAGTTTATCAAATTAGATAAATCAGTTACCTACCTTTCCCTGTCTCCAGTCAGAACCAGACGCTGGTGTGCTATGGTGTTATTAACCGTCATGCCGATCTGAAACAACAAGAATATGTAATTAATAACAGTAGTAAGGTCCCAGGTAAAAAATCAATACTTGCTAAATCTAGTGCTTTATGAAATAATAATAAATTAATGGAACTTGAGATACATCATAGTTTGTATTACTACAGACGTACCTATTCCTGTTATATTTGGTATCAATAAACAAAATATGACAGTAAAATTCCACTGGGAACAAAGAGAGTACAGCTACTGAGAATAATTGTGATTTGTGAAGCGAAGCGATATTGATTTTTAAAAGTATTGATTTTTGGGGTTTGACAGTTTTGTCTCTGACAAAGTGTTGCCTAACTAAAAATATTACTTCTTATGTAAATTACTTGCAGTAAGAGAGATGGTGAATCATCTGACTACTCAGTTGCTAACAAAGCTAGTTTTTTTTTCATATTATATGCCTAGTCGAAAGACACAGCGTTTATGTGAAGAAGCTGTCTATGATCTTGCCATCAAGGAGCATATTTAGTTAAAAACATACCTGTTTGTCTCTGTTTACTGAAGTTACCATGAATTTCCGGCAGGGGTCGAGCGTCCTTCCCGCGCGTCCGTTGATTCACTTCATAGCGTTTGTGATTTTCGTCGCGTAAGGAGCGAAAATTTTCCAAAGTTGTAAAAGTGAGAACTAAGTGTTCCTACTTTGATTTTTTATTTATTTAGCTGAAATAAGTGCTTTATCGCATAAGTTTAATGTAGTGTGTGTGGGTGTCGTCGTTAGCGGCAGTTAGGTGAGTACCTACTTATACTTATGAATCAGTCGGAGGCTTCCGATGCGCAAGTCGTCGCTCCCGAGGGAGGGCGAAGTGCTAGGAGCTCTAGCTCAATAGAAAGCAGCAGCTCTTCCTCATCTTCAGAAGATGAGGAGGGTTTTGCGGACCCACCACCAAACAATAGATCCAGGCGGATGTCGAAGCAGGTCGAATCCTGTTAAGACTCGCCAATAAATCAAGTCGATTTCCTTTCAGAGTGCGTAGCTCAGATTCCATCATACCTAAATGCATTAAATAGTAACAAAACTCATAATAGTTCAGATAATGCCGGCCATTCCAAGATGTCCGAAACAATTTTTTCTTTTATACCTACTACTAATATGTCATTAGGAAAGTTAATAATAACTTTATACCTTAGTGCTGACCCAAGTAAATTAGCGGAAATCAGTAATTTACAACAGTCTAACTCGCAAGCTTGGAAAGGCATAAGATATAAAAAAGCATTACAGGCTCACTTCGCTACCCGGAGTAGCGATGTGATTGTGAGATTTACAGGTCTGAAATTAGATGAGGAGCTCTGTCATTTAAATAAGGGAACAGATTATTAACTAATACTGAACATTTACTAGCGGGATTATCGAATGCAGTCTTACATAGTCGACAACTATTTAAGTAAATGGTTTACAGGACGTCATAGATTAGGCTTCTAATGCAGGTACGGAACTTAATGCAAACTCGGGT
Source organism: Craniophora ligustri (assembly GCA_905163465.1). Classification (NCBI taxonomy): domain Eukaryota; kingdom Metazoa; phylum Arthropoda; class Insecta; order Lepidoptera; family Noctuidae; genus Craniophora; species Craniophora ligustri. The sequence continues at coordinate 8,208,717 of LR990956.1, forward strand.
AAATTTACAGAAATATTTGGTCTGTTATCTCCATCATATAAAAATATGGAGTCATGTATGCAGGTTAATTGCGCAAAATAGGCAGAATGTATTGAGGTTATATGTGACCGTATTCTAAAAGAAATAAACAATGTCAATTTAAAAATTGCGTTTCAAAACATTCCACCCAGTTTGAAACACCTAATTAATAGGGATGCTCGTATTCCGCTGGTATACTCTTTGGGGAGATCCCAGGTGTGGCTAAACATGCCAAGTTATTTAAAGAATAAAAATAAATTTAGTGACAGTAATAATACTAACTTAAATTAAAAAAAAATAAAAAATTAAATGGTCCTCTAAATCAAGAAAATTTGATAAGGAAAATAAATCAAAAGTTGAGAAAAATTACTATAATAACTATCATATAAAATATTCCCCTGTCTCACAGACTCCCATGACAACTCCAACATTAATAAAGACAAGTGACTATCAAAGCAGGATATTCAAGGGGGGTACCATGTTCAGATATGAGCACAGCTGAGGGCGAGCAAATATGTTCAAAATTTTATAGCCAGGGGCTGTATACCCTTTTTTAACAAAACCTCCCGTGCAATATCCTTGCAAGAAAATAATAACCAGATTTGCTACAAAGCAATCAGCAAAAATGACACAAGTCATAAGCGAACTCAAGGAAGTGGGCATTTTAGAGAAACTAAAATTAACCGCACCGGGTTTTCATTCAAAGATGATTTTGATAAAAACCCAGACGAGGAGTACAACTCATATTCAATTTAAGAAAACTGAATATGCATGTCTCAACTCGTCATTTCCAACTCATTTCTCGAGTGGATATTATTCTGTTCCTTCAAGATCAGGACTGGATGATAAAAATCGACCTCTACCAAGCCTACTTCCATTTATGCATAAAGGAAACCCACAGGTGTTTTCTACGTATAATATATGGAGGCGAGATATTGCAGTAAACAGCCCTAACCTTCGGTCTTTCATCAGCCCCTCACTCTTTCGCTTCTGTTACCAATTGGATTGCGGAAATCCTTCAGAGACAGGGCATAAGGATAAAAATTAATTTTCATTTATTAATTATTAATAGTTTATTTAACCAATCAAAACCAAGCAAAGCTTGTAGAACCCTGATAAAGTTGGGTTGGCAAGTGAATTATCAATAATCACTTTTCACCCCAACTCAGTAACTAGAATACTTAGGCATGACATGGAACACAAAATCCAATTTAATATCTCTTCCTGTCAAAAAAGTACTGAATATAACAGAAATGTCAACCAATTTATTGTAAAAGAAAATGGCCTGTCTCCGGAAGGTACAGAAATGGCTGGGTAAAATAAACTTTACCAATTTAGCGACACTGAATGGTCACCTGCACTATCGCAGAACACCGATTTTACTAAAATCATTCAGAGGAGGCAGACCAAGGCAAGAGAGGATGTTACCTCCTCTAGTAGACTCTTGAGTAGAGTTACTAAAGTGGCTAAAAAATGCAAGGTTAAAAGTGCAACCACAGACGCGGCGGACGCGGGCTGGGGAGCACACCTGAACAACACAATGTTGTCGGGCAATTGGAGTCCTCGCCAGCTAAAGTGGCACTCCAATGTGAAGGAGATGTATGCCGTGTACGCAGCCTTATCACAACAAGGTGCAGACATGAGGGGTGCACACGTACTGGTACACTCAGACAATCGCACCCTGATAGCCTACATAAGGAACGAAGGGAGTACCCGTTCCTTACCCCTGTTGGGCCTAACAGACAAACTCCTTCACTTGACCGAGCAGCTCAACATAACGCTGTCGGCTTCTTACCTCTTAGGGAGGTTAAACAGGATTGCAGACCACCTCTCAAGAGGAAAGCCTGTGCCCAAGTGGCATCTGCAAATCCAAGCCAGGGTGGCAATATTCAAAAAATAGGGCGTGCCAGACATATACTTGTTTGCATCAAAAGAAACCGCAGTCGTCCCGCGGTACGTAACCTGGGACTCGACAGATGGGTCAGCAGTTTTCTGCGACGCCTCCAGTCAAAATTGGAACTGTCAGTTGGGCTGGGTTTTCCCCCACCCAATCTAGTCCCTTGGGTACTGGCACATTTGAACAAAGCCAAGGGAATGTTCACCTTAATAGTCCCACATTGGGACCAGTACTTTGGGTTAACCGACCTCAAAGCCAGAGCCCTAGCAGATCCATTGCCAACATTGGATCTGCAGCAGAATCTAATCGATCAAACAACAGGTCTAGGTCCCCCACAGGTGGACAAATTGTCCTTCCAAACCTGAATCAAACCTCCCAAAATGGGGGGGGGGGGGGTCAGCTCTCAAACTGGAATAGAGAGGAAATACAATTATTGAGTAGCAGTTGGCGAACTAGCACTCTAAACACATACAAAACCCCTATAAACAGGTGGTTAGCATTTTCCACCACAAATAATGTTAATAATAAAAATCCAGACGGCAGAGATGTTGCAAGGTTTTGTAACAAATCTTTATTTAGAACTATTTTATAGTGTATATGTATATATAATATACACTATATACAATAATATTGTGTTATATATACTATAACACAATATTATTACATAAATCTGCTATTTCTACTTATTGTGTTTCAACAGTAGAAAACCTTTCCAAAAAATTTCCTTTGTTAACAAGTAATAAAAGCCATTGCATTGATTAAACTCAAACCTACAAAATCGCCTTTATGGCATATCCCTTTATTATTTAATTGGTTAGAAACCACTGTTTATAGCACCAATTCGCTTTTTGATATATACATATAGAAGAACTGCATTAATTTTGCTCTTAGCATCAGGTCCAAGAATACATGACCTTACCTTACTAGACATATCTCAAAACAACTGCATAGAAGAAGAGGACATCATTGTGCTGTGGTCCAGGTTTGGATAATAACAGATTCAAGCCATTACAGGCAGTCAGGATGGTCATTGGTGAAACACCCAAATGCCCTGTACATATATGTCCTGTAAGACATATCAAACAATTAATTTAGACTTCGCAGCATAGTCGGGTAAATAGTAATATATCCAGTTTATTTATTTATTCCTCTTAAAGGGTAAGTTAAGCCAACTACTAGAACCCTAATTGCAGGATGGGTTAAATTTGTTTTTAAAGCAGTAGGCATAAGTGCACCACCAGGGAGTATTAGAGCTGCAGTAGCATTCAAAGGCTGGTGGAAAAATGTACATTGTAATTGAAGAAAGACTAAAAACAGGCAATTGGAAAAGTGATAAAACTTTAAGAAGATTTTATTTCATTGCAGGGAAATCATTCAGAAAGATAAAAATGAGGATTTACTTAGATCAAATTTCTCATGTGTCTAGAGTTTATATTTTAATTGATAATTACAAATATAGAATTGATCTTAATTAGCATCTACTGTAGATGCACCTTTTTTATAATATTGATTGTTAATGATCATGAGACTGAGTGCCAAATTATTATAATATCTTAATTAATAACATTTTGTTTATTGTAGTAGTAGATAACCATACTACATAATAATATATAACTATATAAATGAGTCGTTTATAATTCTTACTTATATTTTGTTATATAATGTTAGAAAAAATAATAATTGATTATTAATAAGAATAAATGTTTAAAGTATGAGAAACAATTCTTGGTATTTTACACATTTATATCCAATTCACATAGCGTTTGCAGTTACCATCACCAGCAGATATCAAACAAGTCTTCACATAAACGCTGTGTCTTTCGACTAGGCATATAATAGGACTGTTTTACATTAAAATAAAACAGTTATTATGTGCCGAAAGAAAGACACAGCGTTAGAGCAAGGGCCTGGCTGGTGAGTGAAGACACTATGAAGTGAATCAACGGACGCGCGGGAAGGACGCTCGACCCCTGCCGGAAATTCATGGTAACTTCAGTAAACAGAGACAAACAGGTATGTTTTTAACTAAATATGCTCCTTGATGGCAAGATCATAGACAGCTTCTTCACATAAACGCTGTGTCTTTCTTTCGGCACATAATAACTGTTTTATTTTAATGTAAAACAGTCCTATAAGATGTTTTATTGGCTGTTAATCATGAAAATACTATTCTAGCAGGCCCGTCACCGTTGCGTCATCTCCTCATATATTTTTGAAAATGTAAAAATATCCTACTGCCACAATATTGAGTGAACATTATTTCAGAGTTTTTAGCGGGAAAGTGAAGCCTCATGATTGTCAATTTTGTTTTATTTTCTAAAATTTGTGTTTTAATGAACTTTGTGTGAATGTTTGTTAATGTATAATAATGGTGGATTATTAACCATGAAGTGTTCGTATCCGTGCATATTCGTTCAAGACAACGTGTTGGCAAATGAAACAAAAGCTTGTAGCGTGACTTTCAAATTCTCCCAAGAAGTCCGCGTTAGGTTTCAGTAAAGAACCACATCTTTACTGAAACTAGGGAAAAAATAATCATTTCCTTCATAAATCATTTTATTCACCAAAAAATTAACCAGTATCATGAATCATCCTGTCATCCATCATAAATAAATTAAAAAAATACTGAAGACTAGGCTGTATTGACTAGATTCCTTTACCTTATCCCGAAAGGGAAGAAAAGAAAAAAAATATTTTCTAGTGTTGGGACTTGGGAGAAATTTGTCACTTCGCCGATGAAGAGTCAATATATAATAACTAACATTTTGGCCATTTTTGTTTTATTGCATTATTCATCGTAAAATCGGGTAATACACAGTGCTGTAAACATCTTGGGTACGATTTTTATCAATTTTGCGAGATAAACCGTTGTTGCAATATATATTAAGTGCTGTTACGTCATTTATGATGGCAATAGTTACTATCTACGCTCAAACACGTCCTCCCGTGATCGGTGTACCTAGCATACTAACAGGTAGCGACCTGTCGATGCGGCAGTGGTCCGTCAGCAAAGAGATAGAACGAGAAGAGTATACAAAAGAAAGAAAGGAGTATAAAACACGACACGACATGACAGCGATGACACCCGCACCAATCTTCCATTTCGATTGTTTTTGTGCGTAACGGAATACGTGAAGTTGCTAAAAAGTGTTATTGTGATTTTTGGCAAATAATGAGAATTAGTTTAGTTTAAAATTGTAGCATAAGGCTTTTACGGACTTTAAAAGGTAAGTAAAGTAAAATAATTAATTATTAAAATCGTTGTTTGTTGCAGATAGTTGTTATTGTTTCAAAATGTGTAGCAAGTAAGTTAAAAATTTTGAAGTTACCACTTCCATCATCATCATCATCAGCCCATATTCGTCTACTGCTGGACGTAGGCCTACCCTAGTGAACGCCACAGAGCTCGATCTTCGGCTCTTCTCATCCAGTTACTGCCAGCTGTCTTCCGCAAGTCAAGCACTCGTTTGCTCCAACGGTTGTCGGTTTTCCGAGAGATGTGACCGGCCCATTGCCACTTCAGCTTGCTAATCCTTTGAGCTATGTCGGTAACTTTAGTTCTCTAACGGATAAATTGATTCCGGATTTTATCCCTCAGAGAAACTCCGAGCATAGCTCTCTCCATAGCTCGCTGAGCGACCTTAAACATATGTCTCACCGTGAGTGTCCACGTTTCGGCTCCGTAGGTCATAACGGGTAGGACGCACGCATTGAAGACTTTCGTCTTAAGGCACTGTGGTATGGGCGACGAGAAGACCTGAGGAAGTTTACCGAATGCTGCCCACCCCAGCTGAATCCTCCTATTGGCTTCTCTCTCAAAGTTGTTACTACCTAATTGCATTATCTGCCCGAGGTAGACGTATTCCTGAAAAACTTCGAGAGATACACCGTTTACAACGCCGATCTTGGGGCAACTAGGTTGTTGAACATGACCTTGGTTTTATCCATGTTCATCCCAAGACCGATACGTCGAGAGGCGTCATATAGGTCAGTCAGCATTCGCTCGAGATCCTGCAGCGAGTCCGACATGAGGACAACATCGTCGGCAAATCTTAAGCGTGAGATGTACTCACCATTTATGTTTATGCCTAATCTTTTCCAGTTCAGCATCTTAAACATATCCTCTAGGGCGTTGGTGAACAGTTTCGGGGATATGACATCCCCCTGTCTCACTCCCCTGCGTAGCAGGATATGTCTAGATTGCTGATTCTGTACCTCAACACTTCGATGTACCGCTAGTCCACTTGGCATCGCTGCAGGCTCTCCAGAACAGCCCAGGTTTCAATTGAGTCAAAGGCTTTCTCATAGTCCACAAAAACAAGACACAGGGGGTGATTATACTCTTCTGTCTTCTGTATAACCTGCCGCACTGTGTGTATGTGGTCTATGGTCCCGTAACCCCTTTGGAACCCAGCCTGTTCCGGAGGCTGATACTCATCAAGTCTTCTTGCTAGACGATTCGAGATTACCCTCGAAAACAGCTTATAGACGTGACTCAGAAGCGAGATGAGCCTGTAGTTTTTAAGTAGGGATTTATCTCCCTTCTTAAAAAACAGTACCGTTATGCTTCTGTTCTGTCCCTCTCTCTTAGTAGTCGGTGATCGCTGCCGGTGTAAAACCTGTTGACCACAGAGACGTCTCTGAATATGTGCTTTTTGTCCGTTATGATAAATCTATCTCATTTTTTGTTACAACGTCGGGGCTTTGCCACGTCCATTTTCTTTGGGACTGCTTCTTAAAGAATGAATTCATCAAGAAGTCTCTCTTTTTCCAAAAAAATCGTCCGAGTGTGTCGATGTCGGTGCATATACCTGTATGACTTTTCTATACCTGTCAGTCAGTTTTAAAATTAGGTACGCGACCCTGTTTGACACACTGGAGATCTCCACAACATTGTCAGTGAGGACTCTATTGACGAGGTAGGGTTCCTCGCCACCTTGGGATTGCTATGCCCCCTCACGGTAATACATCAGGTGACCCGATTCAAGTGTTTTAGTGTCCTCACCCTCTCTTCGGACTTCACACAACCCAATCTGTTTCGAGCTGCGCGAGATGATCGTCCAGCCTGAGCGTTTACTTACCAAATACTAAAATGTAAGAAACTATTTTTTTTTTTTAACATTTTGTTTTTATCTAAGCAATTATAGATGTCTATAATATTTTTAATTATGCTTAATTAAGTATATTAACCTATAATAACCTTTAGTTATTATATATTTTTGATACTGTGATTTAGGTAAGTTACTGTTACACACGAAAGTTACTGTTGATTAAAGTGATTTTACAAAATATAAATCTCTTATTTCTAAATCATCATCATTATTATTGATAATACCTACCTATTATCATTTCATTTGCAAACTGTCATTAAAATACCAGCAAAATTTTATTATCATCTTGGTCTTTTAATGTTTTTTTGTGTAAATTTAGAAACAATTTCTTATATCTGCGAAAGCAATATCTAATATCTTCAAATATAAACATTATATTTCATTCGACGAAACAATACCTTGTATCTGCAATTTATTTAAAAACCAGCTATATTTTAATAAAATATTTAATGTCATAATATTGCACTCTGTCTATATGAAACATTTAAAACAGAAATATACTAAAAAAATAAATTAAACGGATTTGAAACGTTTTTTTTTCGCCTCCTGTAAAGTTGCCTTTTTGCAGTTATTATTTATTGACTCTTCATCGGCGACTTGAAAGCGTAGGTAGACAGAGAAAACTAGTTTTCTCTGTGTACGCTTGAAAGAAAAGAATAAAAAAATTGATGGGTATCATTTGTTCACTGTGTTATGTAGGTATCACTCATTTAGCTCACTATATCAGTAGGTGACAAATGAACATACAATATGAGTATATTTATATCATTCTTATTGAACACAAAATTGATAGATCAGAATGATATAATTTATACTTAATGGCTCTGGATCGCAATGAGTTGAATGTTCCATGTCCGCTAGTCTAACCTAAATGAACGAAACAAATCATTAAACCTTCTTAAACTTAATCCCTTTGAGAGGTATTTTACATGGGTCAATAAAATTTATAGTGGACCGTATTCGAACTCATTCGGTTAGAGACAGAATGAGAAGGGACATATGATTATCTGTTAGCCTTGTGAATAAGCTAAATGATATACTGATACATTTGGAGCAAAAGAGAGATAGAGTTCATTTGTGTGTATCACTCATGAGTTACTCATCTCTATTCTTTTCTTTCAATTGATTAAAAGGTACATGAAGTAGTGTTCATTCATATAATTCTAATTAAAAATCTTCCAATGTTATCTATATCAATGCTTTAAATAGCAAGTGGATAATCTAGGGTACATAATTTTACAAAGACTGAATTACAAAGCTACTAAACTAGAATTTTACAGCTGTTAACATCACTGCACATTAAAATTTCTGTCTTTATGTCATATAATCTGCCTACTAGAGATGAGTCATACTTGGTAAATTTGATACTAGGTGCATCTAGTCCGATTCCGTACAAATACTCGATCTAAATACCTATTCCACCTAGTCCATGAAGTATGCGTACTGTATAGTATGTTTCGGTTAAAGTCTGCTAGTGATACCTGAATACCCAATCTAATTACGTATTCCACCTAGTCCATGAAGTACGCGTACTTTATAGTATGTTTCGGTTAAAGTCTGCTAGTGATACCTGAATACTCGATCTAATTACCTATTCCACCTAGTCCATGAAGTACGCGTACTTTATAGTATGTTTCGGTTAAAGTCTGCTAGTGATACCTGAAAGTACGGTTACGGTACTTTACACAGGCTTAGGACTTTCACCGTGAAATATCTATCTTTATTGTAGATTGTTGGCGTATTTAAGAGATTTCAATTCATTTTTTACACTAATTAGTTTTAGCCTATTTTTAATTTTTGTTTACTTTTTTTAACTTTTTAGTTTTTTTTTTACGTTTATTTATAATAAATATAATATAAGCTCGCAATCTAACAAGATTCGCGCGGGCTTCGGGTGCCATGTCATGACGCACGCCACCGCGCCGTGTGCAGAACAGTCAGACTAGGTGGATCGAGTATTTTGTAACTTGGGAATAGGTGCTACCTTGTCTCGATAAATACCTAGTCCCTGGATCTGTTCTAGTATATACGCTTCATCTCTACTCCCTACATATTCGCAGAAAAACACGGAACAGCAGAAAAACTACTGTTTAAGGTTTAAGGTTTCTTTCTTGATAGTTTAACATAGACTAATATATATTATATATTTTATTTTGAATAAGTTAAACTATAATAAAATATATTAAGGTACAAAACCGCGTTGAAATTCACTGACAGTGTCACTGTCAGTGTCAACCAAGTCAGAGAACACTCAAGTTTAATGTTTCAATTCAACAGCTGAGACTTCATGAATTAAAAACTATTTGATTGGTTATTGCGCTACTTTTTGTGCTTAACGCCTACAAGTAAATGTTGCAGTCGATATTATGGCTCACGTTATGGTATTAGATTCAATTGAACAAGATATTTTTGTTTGCGGTACATGCAAAACTGTGTTTAACTCCTTACAAGTATTCCTGGATCATAAACGGTCTAAATGTAGCAGTATAGTTTTTGAAGAAAGACTTTCCGATACAAATGTGCAGACAGGTGGTGTTATAGGTGATCTCTTTTCTGGGAGCATTGCACCGTTACATCAAAATGATGAACTACCTGCTGATACTGATCAGCACCAAATATGGCCAAAAGATCTTTCTTGTTCAACATGCAAGAAGAAATTCAAGAAGTCTAAAAGCTTAATTGCTCATTTAAAAACGCATAGCGATAAACCTTACCAATGCCCAATATGTGGTCGCTGTTTTATTCAAAATTCTCATCTGCAGAGACATATAACGTCTCATAGAGTGTGGCCAGATGGCTTCAAAGAAACTACTGCAAGGACTCCTGAAGAAGAACTTTTAAGCTACACATGTCCTTATTGTAACTTGATATTAACTACTTATAGCTTGTACAGAGTTCACCTGAAAAATCATCTTACAATAAAAAAATATAAATGTATACAAGGTGACTGTATAGAGTACTGTGACACAGTTGACAGTTTACTCTATCATGTTACAACTTCTCATAAGTGTCCTATATACTCTTGCCATATATGTAGTTCATTATTCAACAGTTTAGAGGATATTGCAACACACCTACAGAGTAATAATGAACACTGTAAAACCAATCAAACCAAATTGAAATTGTTTAAATGTTCACAATGTGATGCTAGATTTCGCAAATCCGAAAAGCTATCCCTTCATATGCTAACAGAAAACCATAAAAAAATGTGCATTCATTGTAACAAAACATTTGCCAGTGATAAGAGATTACGTCTGCATTTACAGATACATAGGAAATTAAAACCATTTCAGTGCACTATATGCAACAGTAGCTTCCACATGAAGAAATATTTGTCAACACACATGTTAAAACATGGCACCAGGCAGTTTAAATGTTCTGTTTGCAAATATATGTTTAAAAGGCAAGATTTGCTCCAAAGACATATGAAGTTACATCAGACCAAGAAAATGTTGAAGTGTCCTTTTGAAGATACGCTAGATTGTAAGAAGGAGTTTAGTCGCAGCGATAAACTGAAATTACACATAAAGTGTCATACAAAACACATTACCTCACATCCAAGCCTTAAAACTAAAATATCCCAAGAAACTAGTGGTTGAATATGCAAGATTAACTTATGATACAATAAGAATTGATATATTATGATTGATACTTGGAATAATATAGTAATTAAAAACATTAGTATAGTAGTTCAGTAAAAATATATTGTAGAAAAAGAATACATTTTGTTTGGATTACTACATACCCAAATGTAAAATAACAGGTAGTAGTTAAGACATACCTACTATGCACATGTAAGGCTTCCAACACAGACAGCTACTTATATCTAATTAAGCAGATAGTCAGTGGTGTAGGTGAGCTGCTTTGTACTAGACATAATAGAGTAAAAACAACATTGTGAAATGGAAATCCATAATTCATTTATGTTTTTGATAGTTGTATCTACACATCTTGTTGTCTCTAATGTAAGTCATTTTTTGTTATGAAAATTATAATAAATAAGGGATAAAATATTGTCTATCTTAAATTGTATAATAATTAATGCTTATTTTTCAGGCGAGGCAGTTCCGTGTTACAGACCAGGTGTATTTTGATATTAAAAGTGAAGACAAACTTCTTGGCAGAGTAGTAGTGGGTTTATTTGGAGACCTAGCTCCAAATGCAGTGAAAAACTTTAAAGTTTTAGCCACAAAAGGCATAGAAGGGAAGTCATACAAGGGCACATCTTTTAACCGTATAATTAAAAGGTTCATGGTTCAAGGTGAGCTACTTTTTACATTGATTTAATTTATTCTATATTATATTAACTCATGTCCAAAAAAAGTTTCAAGTGGATCACTAGTAGAGCACATCAGAATATTTAGATGTCGTAAGATAAACCCACTCAATACTTTGTACAAGTTACTGCAGAGAGCAGTTCCAAAAGGTGAGTTTGACCATGAACTTTTAAATCAGTCTTAATTTTTTATTTAAGGTGGTGATGTCCTTGCTGGCGATGGAACTGGCTCCATGAGCATATATGGTGATACATTTGATGATGAGAACCTAGATACACAGCATAGTACAGCTGGGTTTGTGTCCATGGCTAATAAAGGTATGTGTCACTATGTAGTTATAGTAAAACAATGTAATTATTATTGTTATTAACTTAAAATAATAATGTTTTATAGGTCCCAACACAAATGGCTGTCAATTTCTTATTACAACTGTTGGCACACCCTGGTTGGATCAATTACATTCTGTAGTTGGAAAGGTAACACAAAATATATTACCTTATTTTCTTAATTCAATATTAAATTGAAAGTGGTTCAGAAACAGCCAAGTTTCCTGAAGACTTGTTAGTAGAATTGTAGTCTAGTTTATTATGTGTATCGTCTTCGAGATAGATATATTTGATATTCGCGGCTTTGCCCGCATGGTATAGTATAGATAAAAAGTAACCTATGTGTTAATCCAGGTAATAAACTATATGTATGCTAAATTTCATTAAAATCTGTTTAACGGTTTTTGCGTGAAAGAGTAACAAACATCCAGCCATCCATCCATCCATACTTTAAATTTCGCGTTTATAATACTAGTAGGATTATTAGATTTCAACAGAGAACAAAGAACATAATATTCCACTTCCTGAATTATTACAGGACATATTATAAAATATATATTATACACCAAAAATATTCTTTTGCAAGGTGGTGGAAGGGCAGAACGTCGTGCATATGTTGGAGCACACGCCGACAGATGTGGAGGACCGCCCGACGCGACACGTGTACATTGCAGACTGTGGACTGCTGCCTACCCCACAACCCTACTACATTTCTGATGACCCTTACGAGTAAGTTATGGTTATGAACAAAGTTCTAAAAATTGTTACAAATAAATCATCAAATTATTAAAACTGATATAGTTTGTCAGAAATTTTTACAGGTAAAATTTAATTGTAATCAAACAACACTTTTGCACGTTGTTTTTATATGTGTGATAGAAATGATATAATTCTTCTAGTTACAATATTGTTCTGTTCTTATCGCCGATTATTTTTAATCGACTTTGCTTACACGAATGAAATTAAATATGAAAATGAAATAATTTTTACTAATTTTACGTTTACGTTTACCACAGGGTATCGGTGTGACCAGTGGACTGAGATGTCCGAGTTCTCGAGTTCAAACCCAAGGCCTTTCGGAAAATAAAATTATTTAAATTTAAATTAGGTCCTTTTGAAGTCAGGCTTCCGAAACTTCCTTTTACACTGCATTAAATTGTTTTTTTTTTCAGTTTGTGGGCGTGGATCAAAGCGTCGGCTGTCCCACTAACCATGTCCTTCTCAATCCTCGGTTTCTTTCATTGGATGATGAGGAAAATGGAAATATGAGTTGGCTATCGACTTAACAATGGATTTAAAAAAATAATTAATTTAAATAACTTACAAGCTAATTATAATTTTGAACTGGTTATGTTTCACTTATATAATATAATTTAATTAGGTTTATTTAATAGTACAGAATTTCCTAATTTATTGATGACATCACTTTTTCATTTTTATGTAGGTACTCAAGTGTAATGCATGCCCATCTATCACCAAAGTGCTACTAAATGATACAACAATGATTATGTAATTTGTTAATTGGTGTCGTTTATTGTTCAAAATACATAAGTTATGTACAATAATTGAGAATTGTATAAATATATGCGAAGTATTTATAAATAAATTATTTATATTAACATAATTATAACTACTTTTTTAACATTACAACAACAGGCCGTTAGCGTATTTTCAATTTTAAGATGTGTTTGACAACACATTTATTGCGAAGTTTTTAAATCTACTTCGTAAGTATATGTTAGTTTACTATATAATTAATTTAATTTATTTCGATCATGTTACCTAGACGATCTACTGTTTTAATGCGCCTGTCGAACCTGAGGCTCCTGCCTCGTTCTGTTTGGGGACTTTGGCTCCCAATCTGAAGGGAATTGCCTGAGATTTGCAGTCTGGCTAGAATTTCCTTTCTGATCAGTTTCTGGCATCATTCAGTTTCGGCAGTCTGTAGTTCATGAAATCAGTTTAAAAACTAAATGAAGAAGGCCAAACGTTGTGGTGTCATTTTCGACTTCTGTGGCACTTCTTATTCTTCGAATATCTTTTAGGTTACCATGTATCAAAGTAGTACAAAATGAGGTACCTACTTAATATCTTGTTATTTTGTTGATAGTGTTGACGGTATAACTTTACAAACATTCATCTGAGCGGTTGGTGAGATAACAGTAACATAAAAATATGACATTTCTTCAATCTAAAGAATTATTTCTGGTTCACTGCACACAAAACATAGAGCACTATGTAAATGTATATGAGTACCTACTTATAAAATATGATTGTTTTAGTCCTTAATGTTGAATGTGGGTTATAGTAAGAGTAGTGCGGCGGCTAGGAGCGCCACGATGGGTGTTAGAGCGAGATGTGGGGCGCTGTCGGGCGCTCGCTGTCGGTCGGCGGCGTCCGACACGTGCAGCGCGGCCGAGCCGCACGCGCGCGCGCACGAGGCCCACGCGCGGCACACGTCGCACGCGCTCGCCGACGGCGCGCTGTAGAACACGCGGGCACGGTGACCTGGGACCATTTAGGCTATTTAGTTAAGAGTGGGAAGGCGAAGTTTTATGATATGCGCTATAATATTTGTAGATATGTAGGTATTATTTATATGTAATTTCTCTTTATTTTATAATTTATGTTACAATATTAAATGTAATGTAGCAATAAATTGCGCTCGAATTGTGACATCGCTGCTCACGTCTAAATTAGGTAATAAGCATTCCATAAAGCAATAAGGGGTAGTCTGAGGGGACAGAAGCGTGGTATACTGACTGGAGTCGTAGAGGTCGTGCAGCGTGGCCCAGGCGGGGCGCTGCCTGGCGACCGGCAGCGCGCGCGGCGCCGCCAGCGTGGCGCAGCGCTCCGCCCGCGCCGCGCGCAGCGCCGCCAGCACGCGCGCGCCGCCGCCCCGCGCGCGCGCCCACACCACGTGCCGCGCCGACTGCACACACACACACACGTACACACCACCACGCTTAGCATATAATCGTATATACGGACAATCGTTAACCTATTGAACTCCATTGTCGGATATAGACGAAAAAAAAATGTGCACGATGAAACTGTCGTTGTCGGCAAGGAATGGCGAGGTTAGCGTTCGCATTTTCATTTGTCGACAATACCTGGCAGTGGCGTTCAAAGTTCAAAGGGTTAATATTTGTATTTAGCGGCAGATTTTAGGGGGCGGCACATTTGGACTATGTTTTTTCATCGAAACGCCTCGATTGTGGACAAATTATGCAGTTGTAATTTGATTGATAAAAAAAGTGTAATAAATGTGATTGTGATCAATAGGAGCCGCAAAATTTCAATAGCCTATTGGCGGCGAATTGTTAAAACCGCCACTGGTATTCAGACAGATATGGTTAGTTATGTAGAATTAAGAGACAAATAAATAAAGCATCAACATGCGTACCGTCAGTTCCGTGAGCGTGTTGATGTCAGCCATGTATCCCGATGGCAGTTGCACGGTGAGGAGAGTCAGACCACTCTCAGTTTCATTGCCTTGTGCTACGAATCTGAAAATATATTAAATTGATCACCTTTGTCTCCGTCTTCATTATCGCCATCATCGTCATTATATCATAGTCATTCCACCTTCAATACTTGACGACCTGATTGTAAAATGAAATATTTGTACGTTCTACAGGTAGTTGTTCCGGGGCTGGGCGTTTGTGTATGTGAAAATTTGTGTTTGTAAACGCACCCACGACACGAGAAAATCCTAGTTTTTTAAACGTTTTTTTTTTAAAAAGAATACTGTTAAAATATGTCAATGATTTCAATTTCAATGATGTCAATGATTTTCACAGTTAGTTTGCTTAGTTAGACGGAGACATATATATCTCGATATCATCGCCACCGTCAACCTCCTTTACAAAATCCACACCTTTATACTAGGTACGATTGACAGTTAATGAGCAAGTTTTAGTGGTGATAGTGGGGGTAGACTGACCCAATGCAGACGGAGAGCTGCAGGCGGTCCCGGGTGGAGACCTGGTCGACGCGCGGGTCCAGCGTGTAGCGCGGCCACGGCGCCGTGACGTTGGTGGCGCCGCGCCCCGCCAGCCCCACCAGCGCCAGCCCGCGCCCCTCCGTCGCCGCGCTCACCGTGCGGCTGCTGCGGACCTGGAGGAAGCACCAACACGAATAGCTATCATGTACTAGTATAAGTATTTATTACACCTAAATCTCTACGAAGATTACCAATAATACGTAACATATCTTTGTAGGAACATATATGAAAAAATCATGTCACGTTTTTTGTCCGAGATGAACACGGAACAGAATTATTTTTTGTCCAACTTGAGAAATAGGATAGTTTTAATTTTAGGCTTTACGCTGACGGAGTTCCGAGCACGAAGCTAGTTTCTATTACTGGGCGCAACCTGCGGATCGCGATCCTTTAGAGCCGCACTCTGAAGGATTATTTGGGGCTCCGATAAGGCAATTAAAGCACGGCATCGCGGTGTTCTCACCTCCGTCTCATTACCTGGTGGTGATCCTTAGCGGGGCGCGGTGCTGTGTGATAAATAGTGATAATCCCCTAAATGTACCCAGAGTTCTAAAAAAATACTTTAGTTCCGTATCTGCTTTATAAATATGCCGCTCGCCAAAAATTTCAAAAGGCTAGGTCTATCAATGAGCTTGACCACCCCTATTCTATTCTATTATATTGATCTTATTCGCTCATACTATATATACTTATTGTCTCTAAGCAATGATGAGAAAAAAACGGTCTATAATTACATCTTATTGTTTCTCCCTGTATATTATATTACATAATTTTGTGCTGTAGTGTTAATACATGGCAAATAGGAAGGACTGTTCGCTTGCATACCGTGAAACCTTGTAACGATTAGGTACAATAGATATTGCGGAAAGCGGATCTTTACCGATTTCGTTTGAATGACGAGGGCATTGTTCTCGCCGATCTGGAACTGTCTCGTCTCATCCGAGCCGGTTACGTTGACCGAGACTCGAAGTTTTGACACCGTTTTAACTGTCTCAGCATAATGCGCAAGCGAATCCATCTGAAAAATATATTTTTAATATAAGAACATGAATTAACTACTGGCATCTGCTCAAAATAATTTGTGTTAGTGAGTACACGACATAGGAGAAAATGCTAGTATGTAAAAAAATATATATATTCTAAATCATATTCAACTACGTTGTTAAGTAGGACAGCCGTTACGTCACAGATTTAAATGAAGCGGTTTAGGAAGGAAAGGGAGAAAGTTCCCTTCGTACTGACCACTTCGGGGTCGGGGTCGTGCGGGCGGCAGGCCTGCAGCAGGTAGCGCGCGACGGGCGCGGCGTCGTCCAGCCGGCGCGCCGCCAGCAGGCCGCGCAGCGCCCACGCCGCCGTGCTCGCCTCCAGGCTGTTGCCCTTCAGCCACGGGTTGCGCCACTCGTTGCCCGATAACGTCCGCGACCAGAACAATGTGGAACCTGCACACAATGTAGATGCCCACTTTATGATATGTAACAATAATAACATTAAGTCATAAAAATACTCCCTCCTTCATCCTTCATCATTGCTGGGCACAGGTCTCCTCACTCGTTTGAAAGGTATCAGACCTAAACTTCACACATCATTCCGAAAATCTCTCAAGCATGCAAGTTTCCTTACGGTGTTTTCCTTCACCGTTTGATCATGTTGAGCCTTGACTTCGAGACCTTTGACTTTACCGTCCACCGATTACACCAGTAGGCTCTCACAAAATTTGCCCTAATCCTCATTGTGACTAAACTCTACACATGACACCTATAACTGTTGTAGCCACCAATTAGTGACGACAATAATTTTGTTAAATAATGATGCTTGCCTGAATTGTTGGCGTATTTGTCCATCATTTCTAGGGTCTGCGTGAGTTGTGGGTGTCTTGTGACCGCCAGCGCTCCTGCGATGAGGGCCAGTGAATACGCGTCCAGTTCCGGAGACAATTCTTGCACTAGGTAGTTCACTGCTTTATTGATATTGTTCTTGTACAGAACATCGCTGCCCTGTAATTGGGGTTATTGAGGAAGTTGAATACATTATGTAGGTATGTGAATTCGAAATGAAATAATTTGGTAAAATATGTACCTAGTCCTAGGTGATATTAGGTAGACAATAGGTATGTAGTTTAGATACTGATTGAATAATCACTTTAAACTTAAAAGGGCCCCCGTAAACTAAAGTCGATGGTTAAGTTTCTATGTCAGTTAATGCCTTTTTGTAAAGTTCTTTAAATAAAGCGTGTTACATGTTACTTTGTTAACTATGAAAAATAAAAAAGATTTCTTGAAAGAGACATCATAATTTAATAAAATATTAATTATTATCGATTCTTAAGTGATCCAATTTTACATATGGGTCTCTCTCGAAGAAGGCTTATAAAAGCCAAACGTTCACTACCCGTGTAGGTTGGTAGGTATATACTGTTGGTGTACCTTAGCCTGGTTGAGAGCAACAAGTGCGTATGCAGCGAGTGGTAGCGGCGCCTGCGCGTGCGGGTCGGTGGCGCTGTGGGGAGGAGGCGCGGGCGGCGCGGGCCAGGCGCCGGCGGGGAGCTGCGCCGCCGCCAGCCACGCCGCCGCGCGCGCCGCCGCCACGCCCTCCACGGCCACGTAGCGCCCGCACCGGGACAGCCAGCGCGCAGCCACCGCCGTCATCCTGCACACATCACCATCGTACTGCACTATACACCACACATACTACCTACTGTTAACAACGGGTTTCTTTACTCAGCACCGAAAAAATCTCTCAGGCATACAGGCTTCCTCACGATGCTACCCTCATATGATAAATACGCAAATAACTCCGAAATGCCAATGAGAGCCTTGTGAACCCAAAAGCTCTTGCTCGGCAGACGCACTCAAGACCATTAAATCAACGAGGCAGTCACGTAAACGTGACATAATCTCATTTATAGCCGACCTTATTCTCCTAACAACAATAGACAATGAGAATCACGGGAACGCCAGTGCTCCCTCTAAAATTGACTAATACAGACTGTACAATTACATGAATTAACACCAGTCCAAAAACGTAGACTTCATACATGAACAGGTGCTGATTTGGGGACTGATCGACTTGCTGATCGACCGGGTTCATATTCTCATTTACTCACCAGACATCTCCTTCGGCGTCTGAGTCAGTCTCGGCAGCAAATGAGCCGTCAGGTCGGCGATACGCCATAAGACGTTGGTAGCCAATAGCTGCCAGTTCTCGAGCTTCCTTCGTCGTCGCTACCTCCTCTTGACCCGAAGCCTTATTGAGAATTATATGAATGTTTTATATTTTTATTTTATTTTTCATTTTTCATGTCAACGTTAATAATATTAACAACTGAACTAATCGTCAATTTTAAACTAATTGATATGTTATATTAGTAACATAATTACATGAAGATATTCTTCTTTTTAAAACTACATACCTGTAAATAGTCGAGCAGTACGCAAGCAAGTGCCAGCGGTCTGACGGCATGCGCGGGGTCTACAGCAGGTGCAGGAGGTTCCCGCACAGCCTGCAAGGCCCCCGACAATAGGTCCCCGGTGGCCAGCAGTGATATGGCCCCGGCCTTTACCCCGGCCGGCACGTCCAATGTCACGTTGGCGCGAGCGACACCACGACGCGCGTCGAGCAGACTCCATGCGAATAGATCCTCTTCGTAACCATCCTGAACATTTGAAGTGAAAGAATTTGATAGTTCCTAGTAGGTATTTTTATTTAAGAAACGGCTACCATTCTCTGCCATGCCAATACAAGTTCATGGTGTATGGTGTGAGTAGACATCCATCAAATTATGACAGATTTAAGGGCAAAAATTTGATCGGAAATTCCTATAGTACAGGTAGCATTAGTAAGTTAAAAGTGTACCTTGACTTGAATGGTTCTGAAGAGCGAGTCGGACACGCCATTGCCGCTGGCTTCCACGATGACAGGCGCGTCGCCAGTGCGTACAACGGTCAGTAAGAACGCCGTGCTCACTGAACCACGCGCCGGCACAGTTACGCGCACGCGACGGAATAACTCGATCTCTGTTAATGAAATCGCACCAAAAATTTAAAGTGATTATACCTATACATATATAAAGTTAACAGAGACTGATACTGAAGTTATATGACAATAGTGGAATCGGGAAAAATACAAAAAAATGGGATAGAATAACAGCGGAGCTATGAAGTATAATGTAAATATTATATTCTCTTGAATTCTCTAGAGAATTACTTTATTTACCTCGCTCAAATCAGCTCCAGGAGACAGACAGAATAATGGAAACAAAAATAAATATGTTAAGAAGTGAGAAGTTTGCTTGATTCGATAAGTACTCACTTTTAGCAGAATCAAGTTCGTTATCGAGAGGTTCGAATTCGAAGTATTGGTCGCTGTTGTAAAATGTGACTTCGACCGACGTGTCTACCGCCAGCGTAGTCTTCAAGATGATCACTGCAGCCACTGTTTCTCCTCGCTGCAATGTCGCAGGCAATTCGGCAGTAATCGACAATGGTACAGAGGTGACGAACTTTTGAGGGGAAGCTAGGCCGAGTCCCAGGGTGGGATGGACCGAAAATGCTCCAATCGAAAACTCGCCTGGTGTTACTGCTGTCCACTTTTCCTTGGCTCCATTTCCTTCGTTACTGCAAAAAACGCATATATAAGGCCAAAAATTTAACTTTACTCATTAAATACCTACAAATGGCCAGGTTATTAGTATATAGTATACGACCAATTGTGGATATTGTATATGAAGTTAAAGTTCCTTACCCGATTGTAAGGTTTGCAAGCATCCAGGTCGGCTGCGGCTTGACGGTGAGATAGTATCGCGGTGAAGGAGGTGGAGGCAGTCGGCTGAACGCGTACGGGCCAGCCTGTGGGGCACGCGTGCCTGGCTCATGTTGAGAATGCGGGATCGAGCCTAGAATACACCACTATTATTATTTACTCGGTTATAATCGGGTATGATTTCGATCAGACAGCGAGATGTAAAATAATTTGTGAGAATTATAATAAGGATAATTTCTGTACTCATTAAAAAAGACCTTATTTTCTACAACTCAATGTGGAAATACTAACAGTATATCTGGTAGAAAAAAATAAATAGTGTAGGTATGTATAAAGACATTATGTAGGTACATATAAATAAACCTAATTTGAAACAGCTAAGTTGATATTAATACTTACCATTACTCTTGATGACTACGCCATCAGTTAGAATCACGACTCCGGCGTTCTGGAAATGATTTGTTAGTTATTCACCACAAAATAATGTTCAGAAATATAAGGGTAAATCTCGTGCCGAATACATACTTTAAACACATCCGAAGTACTGTAGCCTCCCAAATCCAAGCCCATACCAGGCAAATGATCCTCGTTTTTGAATACCGAATGAGGTAATCCGTTAAAGCTTTCTACTTCACGTTCAACCTGAAATAAAATTAAATGATTTAAAACCTGTTTTACGCTTGATATGATCCTGTATATGGAAGATAGAGCCAATTTTGTTTCCATTTGAATATATCTATGATATAGGTAATGTATCCAGTCCTTGGCAAGTAGGCACAAGTTCACAAAAGATTAATGTTTATCAAATAATTAGTAAGTAAGTTGTGTCACTTTTAGAATTTCTTTATTTTTATTTTTATTATTTGTCGTTATTAAAAGTGTTTTATATACTTAGTTAGAACACCACGATCGCATCTCACGCTTAACAACCATGTAATTTAGCTTACTTTCGTTTATGATATACTTATGTATTTTGAAACGAAGTACCTTATCGAGCGTTACATAAGGGGGCGGAAAAAATTAAGACGAAAAGTTGTAACGACACTTTTTGCTATAGTAAGCTATTGTAAAAAAAATACAATTTTATTACAACTCCTTCACTAATAAATCGAAAGGAACTTCGTTCCATCCGGGTGTCTCTAGACACCTCTCAAGTTTTTCTTTATTATTAAGTATTTGAAAAGTCTCATTAAATTGTGTAGTTGGCTTCGGCCGTTCTACTTAATGTAAAAATAAATAAAAAAAAAATGATATGGAGAATCCTAAATTGTAACAGACTTTATTTTAGAATTCGACACGTTACTACAATTAATCTCCTACCGTCTGCATATCGAGTCCGTTTCCGAGTCCGTTCTGGCTGGCGAGCCCCGCCTGCACGGCGCCGGCCCCGCCGGCCAGCAGCGCCACGAGCGCGCCCGCGTCGCCCGCCACGCGCAGCTCCACCAGCGTGTTGGGCCGCGCGCCCGCACCGCCACTCGATACTGGCGATATGGCAATCTGGAAAAAGAGATATCAATGAACAGAAATATTCCGATGTATGAACTATTTTATAAAACTGTATTAGCTGCCTCATTGGTTTAGCACTCTCATAGATCAATCATGCTGAGCGTGAAGTCCTAAAATTAAACAGAGGATCGAATTTGTTTGTGTCAAATTCGAATCTCTGTTTAATTTTGGGGTCATAACTACATTAATACTATTACTCTTTCGTGTAACTTATCTGGAAATGGGCTAAATATTATTTATTTGTAAAAGTGTATTGTGAAATAATGCACTGCAGACAAGATACAAGATGTTTTAAGCTACACATGCTGGGATTGGCGTTTGAGGATATTCTTTGTCGGATCCTGAAATAATTGCCCCCAAACAAGCGCATAAATAATGTTTGCAGCGCTAGACCAGCCTACTGACTCAATAGTTTCCAGTTTGTAGTGATGCCACAGCATTAGGCGGGCTATTCCTTTTACATACATCGTTCTGCAGCAGGTTGGTTTGCGGCGCGTACACGGCGGCGGAGAGCAGGTTGTTGACGTCGAGGACCGGGTACCACGCCACCAGCACGCAGCCGGGCGACATGCGTGACGTCACCGACACCGTCACGTCCACACTGCGCCGGGGCGGGCTTAGCTGCAACAGAAGGTGATATTTAACTACTTGTTGCCGAGATTGTGGCATTATTCTGGGCTCGTCAAAATTAAGGCCCATATTTATAAATAAGGGTATAAATTTGACGTCATTCACGTTCCATCGACTCGAAGATGAAGAAGACTACTATTTATGCAGTTGTAAACCTTCAGCAATTACAACAATTTACTGATAAACTTCAAAACATTGTCTTTAATATTTGATTTATAAAGTCGTAATGTCTGTAGTACACTTGATGATTTTTAGTTCGTTATTAAAAGTACTATTGCCATGACCGTGCATATTTTCACATATCCAAAGATAACAATTTACGAATGCTAAGTGGTGACACAAAAATATAAGTGAAGCTGACCTCTACAGTCTTGGCAACAATAATGTCTCCTCTTCCAATAACAGCGTAGTGCACCAGATCCATGGGCTCGGTGGCGGTGATGCGCGCACGCATCTCACCGCCGACACCGGTGCCGCGAGTCAATATTTCCGCGGTCATGAACTGTCCGAAGGAATACTCGCTTTTTTGGACGTTCACCACGCGTTCTGTCACCTCCTTGTACTTTATCTGTTGTAAAAGCAATTATAATTTTAAGTTTTGTAATCAATTTTGGAGAATTGTTTTTATTAAATGATGATGCAAAAATGGATGTCAAAAAGGAAACAATTATTTTATGTTGTATTTTTTGTTTAAATACTTAATAATAAATTCAAATGAACCTTCTACAATTATTATACTTAACTATATGTATATGTAGGTACTTTACAAATGTACTACTATGAAGTACCTAAAGTGAAATACATATATATATTACCACTAAGTTGAGCGTCGAGTTGACGTGTGCACTGTCGGGTACCAGTGTGTATGTAGCAATCCCTTTGGTCAACGCCAGAGTGGAGACGTTCACCGGAGCTCCGTCGTCCCACAGTCGCTCCACCGTCACGTCCCCGTCGATAGACATTACTTTTCCCGATGAATTCACTAATTCGATCTAACAAGAAAAATAATTTGTTTAAATGGCAATGTTGGGAGATACATTCAATATGGTTCAATATTTATAAGTACTTACCTGTACGTTATACGGTAGAGAAGGCTTGAAATAATCAGGTGCTGTCACTTTAAGCCTGTAAGGTGTTCTCAACAGTAGTATTCTTGTGGATATATTCTGTCTAATCAGTGTATCGTTCTCTTCGATCACAGCTTCCACTACGAGTGGCCTCGCGGCATCCTCAGCCAGATCGAGGTCAGTTTTGAGGTCGAACGTTACTTGTGCTTGACCGTTAATGTTGATTACTTTCCGAGTAGGCGATGCTACTACTGGTTGTAACACGCCAGAGAAGAATACTGGGTACGCGGATATTGTTAGCTCTCCGCGAACTGGGAGACCGTTAAAGTGTCTGAAAGATGTTTTAATTACAATTAGACATGCACAAACTAATATAAAAAAAAACAAAGATTCTGACGAATTGAAAACCTTGAGAACCAACCGACTTCAAAAAGGATTTGAAGTCGGTTGAAAAGTAGTACCTGCGCAACAATTGTAGTAAACAGGGCCTTTGAATGTATACGCGCTGTCTCCGGGTGGTATTATAAGAATGATGCTCAATTAGTCTTAATTTAAGTAATGATTTCCAGCCTAAACTACATAGTCTGATTAATGTTCTGTAAAGCTATATTGAGAATATAAAGTTCCTATTCTGGGGCCTTTCCTTAGGCAGTACTTTGTCTATGACTATAAGGTAAGGGCTGATTATAATAAGTGAACTTAATATAGGTACTGCTTACAGTATATTGTTGATGTTTATACAATAATTCACGCTCAATTAAGTTTTTTATGAAATATTACAGGTTGATCGGACTGTATTGATAAAAACTGACGTCGTGTTACGTCAACGAACGGTTCTTGTTGGTTTACGCAAAGATTATTCCATTGAATTCCAATGATGAGTTTTTCTTTAACGTAATTAGAAACGACAGCTTTCGCTGTGGAAATTCCTTTGTTCAAAAGAGCTATGAGAAAAGTTAATTCTAGATATAACTCATTTACTTGATATTGAAATGTTAAAGAATTATATAAGTCTTGGCAATCAAGTTTGTAGGTACATTAAATTATTTAATATTACTCTTTTATACCTATAACAACATCGTACATATATTATTCTGATTAAATACCAACTCAATCGTTGTCAGATTCTTTAATTAACTGGGACTGGGACAACTTGTTGGAGATGTTTTTGGCAATAAAAAAACAAGCTTTTTGAATTAATTATACTGATGGTACCGATCTTTAAAATTATAATTGCGTAGTATTGTAGAAAACACGTATATAATAAAGAGTAGCTAGTCTAATATTATAACTTGAAAGTTGACTTATAGAGAATACCTGTTGGTATAAATCCGCTTTAGTACAACATTTTTTTGGGCGTGAATATTAACCAAATAAGTTTTTTTTGCCATAACATAACATCACGCACTGACATACCATTAATTGGGTACAAACCCATTCTCCGACTGACTATAAGTGTTAAAAAATCTTATAACATTGCCCGACCTAGGACAGAAATAATCTAATCTAACCTCAGGATCACTTTATTTTTTGTCTAGACAAAAAAGATAGAAATAATGTTAACTTAAATTAAATTGTTAACATTCAAATCCCACTAATATTATAAACGGGAAAGTTTTGTATGGATGTATATGCGGCTGTTTTTTACTCTATCTTTTTTTTTATGAAACTTTACAGCAATATAGCAAATACATTAGAATAACACATAGGCTACTTTTTGACAACATACGACGGGCGAGAGCTAGTAGAAAACAATATCTAAAGTTACGCATATTTACTTAGCGGTTATGTTGATGTCGAATCTTCCATCTGTGAAGAGTACTTCCTTGGGCATGTGCATCTCCATGTGGAACCTCGGCAGCACGTAGTCTGCCACCAGTATCTGCCGCGAGTACTTCTGCCCGCTCACCTCCACCTGTACATGTTACGCAAACGTTCAAGCTATCAGAAAGGTCATCGACGAGTAGGTGTTGCATTTTTCAACTTATGATTTCGAGGCTAATGGTTAGTTCCGGAGTTATTTTAGCAAACTATATCAAATTTGCTAATCTTAGTTATTATTAACAGTAACATTCTTTGTACGCCAATACACTCAAGTAGGTAACTTATACATATAAAAAAACACTAGCCCCCTGTAGAATTCTCTTCTGCATGGGTGAGTTTACCAAATCACTTTCACATCAACACCAATTTGCAGGTACGGGTATCGAACCTCCCGATCCATGGTAGGTACAGATGCAAAACGTTCAGTCGTTACGCTAGTCGTGTCGTTCATGTAGTGAAATGCGACGAATTTAGCTTGAATTGATGCATGATGTGCAAAGAAAAGTCAAATTCTTATTTAATATAAGTGTCTAATAGTAACACATGAAATAATTGATAGCATTAACTAAGACAAGACGAGGAAGTGACAACTTCATACAGTGTAATTGTTGTTTTCCTTCTCAGCTAGAGCAATTATATATTAATTTATACGTAGACTGCTTTAGCAATGACTTCGCATGGTATTCGGTAATTGGGGAATAGTTAAACCCGTCGTTATTCACAAGCAACGCATCTTTATGGATTATTTTACCTCTATCGTCCATTCTCCAAGTGTAGGTTCATCAGCTAGGAGTAATTCCTCAGTGAGTACCCCACGATCAAGCTCCACGCCAGCCCACTGTCTTATGGGCGATCCCCTGGTGTCCAGCACATTGACGTCCACAGTCGTCTGCAGCGGCAGCAGGTACCTACGCAAGCGCATAGGTCAACGACCGCCACATAATCACACGTAATCTTACGCGCACGAGCACTCGTACATGATACCGAAAACGAAAGTATCGTTGCGTTTACAACCAAATTCTCAGTGAATGCTCTTTGAATCTCATTTTCCTTAATAAATGGGACGAGGACGCAGATGCTAGGTAGCAAACAAACGACGATAGGTACCTACTCTGTGTGTTTCGCATTAATGATTGCTATAATGATTATAGTAAGTCAAGCTTGAATAGAGCCTCTTTAATAAAAACAATAGTGACTTTAATTATTGCACATGTTACCAGTTATCTTAACTGAAGTGAATGTTTCTTTCTTTGACGTAGATTCTAATATAAATTCTTCAGTTTCATAATATAATAGTAACTAAAATAAGTGAAATCATAAATTAATAAACTTTGTTATTTATTTAAATAGTGTATTCTGCCTTGACGCCTCAGGCTTACATTCACCAAATAATTTTGAGGTATCTGTGAGTTTTGTTGTCTTCAGAGGCTATAATGTGGTATTACGCACCTCACTGTTAAACTGTTGATTAGAATCGTGACTGATCACTAAAAATCGGTTTAGTGATAACAATAAATACAGATAGCATAGTAGCTGCTTATTCTATGAGGTATACGTTAAATAGAACACATTTATCTTTACCACTGAATGGTTGTATTATTCTTACTTGTCTAAAGCGATGACCCTAAAGTTGATAGTGTCTCCGGGTTGGTAGACACGTTTGTCAGTCTGCACGAAGACTGCGAAACTGCGCGGTTGGTAGAGCAACGGTGACGACGACGAGAATAGCGGGCCTGAGGTTGACCGCGCCACCAGCGAGTACTGCCCCGGTCCAGGGTCACCGATCTACATCAGGTGCAACAGAATTGGTCACGTTCTCTTGTGGGAGAATCTATTGATTTATTATGAACGTACACAGTTATTCCATAAACCATGGAATTGAAATAATGTAATCGTCAATATTGATTCCAATCATTTCCAATTGACCTGCTGAGCTGGATAGGCCCATATTTTTAATTGCATATAATACTTATACTATTAGTTCGATAAGTAACTAGTTCAGTTACTAATGATCTTATATTTTATTTTTCTTTCGAAATAGTGGTCTGCATTTCATGAAGCGGTTCTCCGGTTACAGCTGCAATGCAATGGTATACGATTCCGAGCACGTACGGATAAGAAATATATTATATGACTTACTTCAAGTTCTATGAGCCTGGATGAGGCAGGGGGGACCTGCACCTCTCTTCCTTTGGTGAATTGCTCCCCATTAGCGCGGCGGCCCTCTACGGCGACATACAGGCTGTATGACCGGGAGCCGCCCGCGATCGCCACCGTGTACGATCCAAAAGGACGCAGTACTCGTGACCCAAGCACTGACACACTGCTGAATTGTTAAATAGGTTAGATGGTACGACTTTTAGTCAGAAATATTAATATATCTGTAGCTATGAAGAAGAAAATATGGTTTTTGTCATTAATGTCCTGCACTAGATCTCAACTATGGCCTCCCCTAGTGAACGCCACAGAGCTCGATCTTCGGCTATAGCTATATAATTTAACTCAAATATATAATTTACGAAAACTAACTGTTAGACTTAAATTTACTCAGACCAATTAAAATGTATTGGCAGTTGTATTGGCCACCCGTTATTAAATAAACTTTACACAACATGTTACAACAATGCTTACCTATTATATTGACAAGAATTCATCAAAAAAGTCTACACGCATGTCTTTTGTTTCAATCGTCTGAATTGGAAATTTAACATTTGTAGGTACTTTGTATTCCGTTTGCAACATTTGTCAAATGTTTGTAGGTACTTTGGACATGGGACAACAGTCATATAAATAAAAGTGCTAATATTTTATACGTGCTGCATATATTGTTAATCAATAAATGTAGCACGTCAATAA
This sequence comes from Craniophora ligustri, assembly GCA_905163465.1. Taxonomy (NCBI): domain Eukaryota; kingdom Metazoa; phylum Arthropoda; class Insecta; order Lepidoptera; family Noctuidae; genus Craniophora; species Craniophora ligustri. The sequence continues at coordinate 8,236,993 of LR990956.1, forward strand.
GTCACCTTTTAGGTATTGATGAAAGTTAACCCAACAATGTATATTCACGTGAACTGTACAACTTTAAATTTTCGAAATGTAAAATTAATAACGTAGAAATGGACTTAATGAGCATTTATGATAAGCTAAAAGTGCATAAAGTCGTAGTATAATAATTAGAAAAATGTTCCAATTGACGAAATGTTTCATTTCTGGTGGCAGGTCAAGTCAATTGCATGTTATGTATCTCCTTATAGTATCCATGTAGAATTTTGTATAAAACTTACCATTGTACGAGAAGCGGCGTTGTCAATGCTATAACGAAGTAGTATAAAGTAATATGAGTCATCATTCTGAAATAAAAATAAGACAATGAGTAAGAAGTTTGATGATTAACTATCTATCAATGAAATTTCATATTTATCATTTTATTTTTTGGTGTGCACGTATTTACTTAATCATGATTTCTAAATGTGAGAGTAGGTACAGAAAATATTATTTGTATATGATTCAAACTAATTTTTTAAACTTAAATTAATCGATGTTGTCTAGTGATACAGAAATTATTTTCAGAATTAAACTTTCAAAAAAAAACGATAAAAAGCATCCCTTAATTAGGCTTTAGTAGGAGAAAGTACGATGATATATGACGCGCACTATTAGAATTATGACACTGATATTTGGTTCTTTTGCTCTGTGAAATTGTAATTGATCTCTATATTTTTTTTTTACACACATGTTATGCTTGCTTTTGCTTATTACATAAAAACAGATTAATTGAGAATGCAGAATCGATTCTATGATAGAACATTTGCTAAGTATTAAATTTAACTTTACCCGTATCCGACGAACTCGTCGATTGTCAAATTACATAAGATAAGCACCTGAGAAGCCTGACCGTGTTCGTATATCTATATCACATAATACGTACGAATATGGACAGCTGTCCCGAGTTCGAATCCAAGATTCGAACGTCTAGCTATTCGAAATTATGTACCTGCGTATTAATTACTGTCGCTCACTGGAACAGTGAAAGGAAACATCGTCAGGAAACCTGAGAGATTTGCTCGATGGGACGTATCTAAAGGGCCAACCGATTGGGTATATTGGATGGATTGGACAATTCAAAACTGTCACTGTGTTCTTAGAGATTATGTTTTGGTGCTTCAGCCAGGTTCAGTAACAATATTAGGCCTGTATTTTCTTCATATAAAAAAACGCAAGTTTTGAATCTGCGTTTTCCTGTTTGCGAGCTTTCACCAGTTAGTTACCAAGACCGGAACTGGAGGACGCAGTTTTAAATCCACAAAATAACGTAAGAAATCATCTTAACAATAAAAATGCCCTACACTCATGTTCATGTTTCCCTTTAGGGAATCATTATCGATATTTTTAATGCTGTCCCTCATTGCTATCTGCTGATTTTCCTGTTATTTAAATTTTACGATATCTTCTATGAAAAAGGATTGATGTTTATTCACTTCATTGTTATCTACAAAGTTTCGTTTATGTGTTTTTAAGGAAAAGAAATGAAAAAGTTACTTGTTCACCTTGTATATTCTGAGAATAAATGACGCTTCTTATTTAATCGAATACATCTAACTATGCAGTGTGCGAATTGCACTTCCTTGCAACTTATTAGCAAAACTATACTTTAGTGTGTTTGAGAATCGTGGGTGAGCTGTTCGTTACATATGTATTAAATTCACATATTTGTCATATGTACATACAGAACTTGTGTCCTTGCGTCACTGACTCATTATGTCAACACTCGTGTGGGCGGAACAGCCTTTTCAACCGATATGGTAAAGCATTGCTTGTGTCTTTAAAGGCTTCTCCGCCAAAATGTTACAATACAATTATTTTATTTACTCGTGTTAAGATTGATCATCTTCCACTGTCATTTTGCGTATTAGATACGGTAACATCTCTACAAAGACATAACATGAGAATTGAGTGTATTGTGGTAAGGAACTTTCTCTAGACCAACGACGCTTTTGAGTGGTGCAGTGTTTACCTCCTCCGGCAACAAAACAATCACTGCAATAACGCTACACAAGTGCGTGACTTTACATCGTATCCACCTAATTAGTTACTACAAAGTACTTGTGTATGTTCAATATTCTGTATCACTTAGGCAACATATTTTGTCGGTAAACACAAACATTTTTAGCTTTATCTCAAATTAAATCACGACATTCAACTTGTATAAAAATAGAGCTTACGTACACACCAAATTGCATATAACTTTATTCAGTCGAAGTGTCCTCACCTGTTGGTCATTAACTTCACTTGTATCACTTAATTAATTATAACTTATCACTATATCACAGATCGTTTGATTCGGGTGCACATAGTTTGTGGTAGCGTGACGGCGCGACACAGTCGACGCGAGGTGCACTGTACAACTAACAATAAGTGTTGCGGATAGGCAGCGGCGCAGCGCCTACGCACGCAGGTGGGGCGCCGCGAAGCCTTGCGAAAATCCACCACAGTACCTGCGACTGCGCAGTGCACCCACTCGCAGCATCGACGTAGCTGGATGTCTCTACTATTGCCAAAACATATCATGACCAAACCGCTTGTATCTCTGCTTTTATATAATATGAGAACAGTATGTATATTGAATTATTATACACTAGACCCCAATTAGAGCACTCAATTTTCAATGTATTTATGAAAAGCTGTATACTTATTTATCATCCGTCAATATAGCACCTAATAATTTTACATATAATATGTATGATGAACCAATGAAAATAAACTAGACTTATGAACGAGGTCTTCAATTTCTGTTATAATTTATACACACAAAAAAAAAAACAATAAGGTCGTTTTTTCTTATAAATATACATTGTGTAAAAACTGTTACGGTTAGTTGCGTTTATTTAATAAATAACAGGTTGTTTATCAAGAAAAGGACGCGTACATCTTAGATGGTCGATGATATTATGTTTGAGGAGGTCGATGCGAGTTGAATGCAGTGCATTCCTACGAACCAGTTTTAGTGCAACACTCCATAATAATCGCTAAGCAGTCAGAGTTAGAAATACTATTCAGGCATATGAATGCTTTTGTTGTTTGAGACTATGCAAAATATCATAAGTCGCTAAATGCATATGAATGGTCTATGAATAAGCAATGAATTGTGTACTTGCATCAGTCAGAGTCGATTATTCTTTGGTCCATGTTATGTAGGTAGTATAAAAATAAAACACACCAAAGAATCACATTTGAAGCGTCTTTAATTATTGTGATTTATGATTCAGAACGTAATAAACGATTCGAGAGTAAAAGAGCTGAATATTTAGATACTTAGCATTATCTGGGTCGGTCTACGATTAGCGAGTATCCTAAGTAGGTACGTTGAATTCATAATAGTAAAGAATATCGGCGTTAAATCATACTGCAGACAATTAAACTTCATACCTACTTACGATTTGTACTTTTGTAAAATTATTATTAAGGTCTATTATTTGTATAGTTTCTATTAGATTGATTCTAAGATCAGCCCAGATTAGCTTGGCTAGGACCCAAGAAGCTAAGCTAAATATTACTTTGTTCAAGATTTTAAAAATGTTAACAGTGTTAGATATAAACATGTATACGTCGGTGATTACATATCGTATACATTTCTGCAAAAGGACGAAATGGCCTCTAAATTTGGATGAGTCGCGATTATAAAACCTGTTTGTTATATAAAGGAATGTGCGTGTGGTGTGAGGGCCACTTCGTCAAATCTTTTTGAAATTTGCCTAGGATTTAGTGAACATTCCAAAACAATTGTGAAAGTTGGAATCAGAATTTGTGAAAGTCTAATAAGCGAGTTATAGCCTGTAATGTTGGGCCCTCAATCCTCACATAGAGGATTGAGGGCCCACCCGTGTGGATAAACTATGGACACTACAGAAAATGTGTTTATGGCAAAATCTAAGCTAATGCCAAACAAAATTTGTGAAAACAAGATATTATCGTAAAACACTATCCTACTTTATATATCTTCGTTCAAAATGGGCCCTCAATTCTCACAAACGCAAAAGTTTAAACACAAATAAAATTAAAACCATTAACTTACAGCTGCTGTTTGATGTCTTATACGCTACTAAATAATTTGTGAAAATTTGTGAAAACAAGAACAGGTCACCACGTCTTGTGGTTTAAAAGTTGTGAGCTTCACAAAATTTGGGCCCTCAATCCTCCACTTTTTTTGGTCTTCTCGTTATTACGCTTATCATATTAAAGATAAAGGAAATCCAAAATAGTCATTAATTGTGAAAAAAATTGTGCAACAAATCCAATACCAGAAAGATATTAAAATACCTTTTTTTGTGTAAAAAAACCATGTTTAATTTTATTGGGTAAATTTCAAAATAGGGTGACCACAAAAAGTCTCCACGGGATAAACAACGAAGATCAGTTTTTGTAAAACTGACCGTTTAATGGCATCTATTGGCTTATAGGCGTATTACTTATAACCATAACTTAATCAGAATAAATTGGGTAAAACTATCCTATAATATATGTTGTAATAGCTCTAGCAAAACACGAAACGTTTTTAAACGTAATTAGAATTAAGGTGAAAACATGATTTAAAAGTTCGTTTCATTCTTTCTTTCCTAGTTATAATGCAACAATTATAACTTTTACCAATTCGCATGCCTTCCAAAGGCGAATGTGTTGAACTTAAATATCATCTATTAATAACATTTTTACCATATTCTGAGTGAATAAATATTAATTTCTCACACTTACAAACAAATATTATCTTAAAACGTCAAAAACTTGAAACCGTCGCCGTCAATTTGGCAGTTGTGCTCACAATGAAAGTTTTTCTAACCTTGCAATTTATGAAGTGAAGTCCTTGTTATCGTATTTATCGTAATCTATCATACTTAATTGTTTAATATGCAATGTTGAGCAGTGATGAACATACGCACATCAAATCACCTGAGCGGAAAATATACAGAAAGCCTTTAATTTGTCATTTTAAACAATTACAAACGGTAAGTGAACAAAATAATTAGCATCCATGGTGACAGTGAATCTTATACAGTAACGACGCTATACCGATATTTTGTGCCATATTTAAGTGTACCTACCAGCACACTATCCTGGGTAGCAAATCGTGTTTATTTTACAAAAGCACTATTTGCTTTATTTTTAGTATTTACTCATCCTTTTATATCATCAATCTTGCCAATCTTGCCATCCCTAGTAAACAGACATCCCAAATAATCAAAATCGTCACTAATAAAATATATAAAATGAATTAAATCAAATCAAAAGGTTTTTATTTCATATACTTAAACTTTTTCAAGCATTTAAAAAACTTATGACTCTAGTGCACGGTTTCAAGAAGGTGATCTCATGGAGAAGAACCGGCCAGAAACTCCATAGACACTCTTTAAAATAAGGTATTTTATGTTATTATTCTGGTAAGACTTTTTGGCGGGAAAGTGAAGCGTCACATTAAAATTTATCGAAACATGTTTAGCAGTAGTGTTTTATTTTCTAAAATTTGTTTTTCGATGAATTATTAAACGTTAAGATCCACATCTTTTTTTAAACTAGAAAAAAAATCATTTATCATCCTTCATAAACCATTAATTCACCAAATCATCAACCATTATCATGTATCATCCATCTTAAATACATCATAAAAAATACTGAAGGAATCTTGTCCATACAGCCAAGGCTGTATAGATAAGATACCTTTGAGTTATCCCGGAAGGGAAGAAAAAGAAAAAAAAAACTGGTAATATGTATGCGAGAGCAATTTAAAAAATGTAATGTCATAAGACGTCAATAGTTAAATTATAAAATTATTGTCACCCTACACACATACACAATAAAAAAATAGTCGATTTCGGTAATTTTCAAGATATTTAATTTTATTGTAATTGTTATTGGTAACAAATAACAACAATTTGTTGCACTAATTTTTTCACAATTAATGACTATTTTGGATTTCCTTTATCTTTAATATGATAAGCGTAATAACGAGAAGACCAAAAAAAGTGGAGGATTGAGGGCCCAAATTTTGTGAAGCTCACAACTTTTAAACCACAAGACGTGGTGACCTGTTCTTGTTTTCACAAATTTTCACAAATTATTTAGTAGCGTATAAGACATCAAACAGCAGCTGTAAGTTAATGGTTTTAATTTTATTTGTGTTTAAACTTTTGCGTTTGTGAGAATTGAGGGCCCATTTTGAACGAAGATATATAAAGTAGGATAGTGTTTTACGATAATATCTTGTTTTCACAAATTTTGTTTGGAATTAGCTTAGATTTTGCCATAAACACATTTTCTGTAGTGTCCATAGTTTATCCACACGGGTGGGCCCTCAATCCTCTATGTGAGGATTGAGGGCCCAACATTACAGGCTATAACTCGCTTATTAGACTTTCACAAATTCTGATTCTAACTTTCACAATTGTTTTGGAATGTTCACTAAATCCTAGGCAAATTTCAAAAAGATTTGACGAAGTGGCCCTCACACCACACGCACATATAAAGGATAGCTATGTAGCTTCTCTTGCCTTATTATTTTCTACTACTTGAGTAGGTATCGTAATATAATATAGAGACATACTTCACACACGTTTTTGTATCTGTCTGACTATAAATCATCCTTGCGTATCGAAGCAATGATGACATATTCTTATTACGTAACCCACTAGATTTGAACTATGCTTGACTGGGTACGTTACGTAAAGCTTTAAAATACAATATTATTAGGTGTTCACGTATTATTGAATGAAACAGAATCTGTAAGGTTATTTTATTCAGCTAAAAATGTATCAATGGGACAAATAGTTGTGGAACTAGATTCTATTGGTGACGGATCGTTTTTTATTTCGTCTGCGTTATCGGCGGCGTGTAGGCGTCCAGCTAAGGTCGCATTATTTGCTAAAGCAGCGGTTAAGGCTCGTTCAAGTTTCGCTGCTCCGGCTCTTTCCGCTTCAAGAGCAGCTCTTGTCTCAATGAGAGCATCAACATCATAAACTGTTTTCTTAGCCGATGTATCATTACTCAATTCTGATAAACGGATTTGAAGTTCGGCTACAGTTGCTTTAAGTTTACTTATTTCCGCTGTAATTAAATTAAAGTATATATAGTACAGGCTAATTTTGCCTAAAATATAGTGCTTTATTGTATTTACCATTAGCATCACGCAGTTCCTTGTTGGTGTGTTGCAGTTCTGCAGCTGTAAGTCGTCTCTCCCGCGCATGCGCTGCAGCAGCTAGACGCGCACGCTCCCTAATTTCTGAACCAGCGGCTGCGCACTTTTCGACTCTTCGGAGCTCGCTCTCAAGTCGAGTTGATTCTCTATATTTTTTAACGGCTTTTATTTAAATATTAATCGAATTTAACATATGTATTTAATGAGTATACATAAGTAAGAATAAAAAACAAAAGTACCCGTAAATAACTTGTTGCAGAGAGGTGACGATACATCGAACTATAAGCATTTGCATTAATTATTTTAATATGCATTCATACATTAAAAAATCAGAAAAAATGGACAAAACCAACTTGCTTGGCACGTGTTCATACAAAAAAAATTGCGAAGTGTGTGTCGGCCACGCACTGCGTACAGCTCCATAGTTACCCGTTGGACTACTATTCCTTACTCGTTAACTTGTAAAGCCAACATAGTTATTATAGGTTGACTCTTAAAAAAAATTGCCTTTACTCATTAGACAACAAATACTTTATTGTAAAGATGTTACTTCAACTTACTCTTGCTATAAGACTTAACCGCATTGGTTGTGTAGGTTTTACGTGATTCGTGCACAGCTAAACTAACCAATAGATAAGAATTCCGTAGAATATGTTTAATGAATTGTTTTGGTTATCTTGTAACATTGTCTATTTTCTTTGGATTTATTATCGTAGAAACGCCATGTCCGAAGATCAATTAGGTAAATGAATGAATTATACGCATATAGGTACGGCAAAATTGTTATGTATGTATGAGATAATGTTTTTCACCTTAGTAGGTATGTAGTAAACAGAGAAATATACATACCTACACGTTTTTTTTATGATACTACCTGCGTGCTTCATTAGTTGCTTGTGTAATACGCTCCTGAAGTTCTGTGTACTGACGCTGGAGGGTTGATTGAGCTGACTGCAGAGGTTTTAACTGCTGAACTTCTCTTTCCAAAGCACTGATCTGAGTTGACATTTCACCGCATCGTTCTTCTAAGAGTTTTCGTTGCCTTTCCTTATAGACAAAGTGCGTAGGTTGGTATTCATCAACATACATAATATTTACGAATTTGTTTTATGGATATAATTAATTGACCTATGAAATCATCATGGGTATTCGCACCCTACATGTTGTCATTAGGTGTTTATTCCTTGTATAAACAAAAAAAATAACTGCTAAAGTAGCGTCTACCTAGGTAGACAGAAAAACATTAAAAATATTATCTTAATGTGGTATTAAGATGAGATTGTTTTGAGAATGACCCATTCAAAACTCGTCTTCCGTCCTCTGTTGAAACCGAAGTCGAAGAACCAAGATAAAGCTGATATTGAAATCAAAACAGAAATTAAAATTTAGTGAAAACGATATTATTTTTATGAATTGGCTTCGTTAATCAGCTGCTAGCTCACGTATTATTTGGTTTAGGTGTATACCTAAATTAATTCTGTATTAAACCTATACCATATAGATATACCGTCAGGTCCAGGTGTATTTTGAGTCCAGTGAGGTGTTCTTGGGAGATGGCGAGTGCGGTGGTGGCCTTGGTGACGGCGGCGGTAGCGGCGGCGGCTCCACTGCGCGCTTCCTCGGCTGCGCGCTCCGCGGTCGCCCGCGCCGCCTCCGCAGCCTCCGCACGTGTTGACTCAGTGCGCAGCGACTCACGGAGCCGATTCTCAGAAATCTGTACGTAGGTTGGTAGATATGGTACAGGTTGATCCACATCACTTTGAATAGTAATAAGTGTTAGGGTAATGCTAAAGAACGCCGTTTCTGCTTTAAACCTACGTAGGTACCCACGTATTTACTTAGATTATAATACTGAATCATAAGCAAATTTCACAGCATGTATGCAGTTTTGGAAAAAGGATGACAAGAAAATGGAAAAAAATATAATTAGGAACCCATATATTATTTATTCAATCCAATAGCTATATAACGTAAGTTTAGTTCTGTAAGTGACATCCCAACGAACACAATGGCTCTAATAAAATTAAAACATTAATTCAAATTTTATTTTTATATAAGAAAGTAGGTACATACTTTGTTTAATAAGTTAAGATTACGTACGGTAATAGTCCGAAATTCACCAATAAGTTCCAAAAATTGTTGTTCTAGAACTTCAAATTCTGTTGTGACACCCATATTGTAAAACGAAAACTAAGAAAATTATAATTTTGGAAAATTTTATGCAATGATTACTAGATCGGCATTAAAACCATGCACAATACAATTGAAACTAGCGCGGGAAATATAGACTACCTATGTAATCTATAAATCCTATTGGCGGAAAAAAAAAATTTTTTTCTAACAACAAAATGAAAATTAGTTCTAAAAAAAGTTTATATTGTTATTATTTTAAAATGCTGCAGGGAAAAACTCTGCTATACTTATACTGGCTGTCTGATTTAAGAAACAATAAAATATTCACAAAAAGATGGCGTAGAAGTTCCTTTTTCAAAATTACAAATTCTTTATTCTAAATTCATTCGTATTGCCCATGGAGTATTTGATTTGAGAGATTTAGAATTTAATCTACCATGTTAGCTTAGTTAGTTGAATTTGGCGGACTTCAAACAGCATCATGAAAAATTCTCAAGCATACGGGTTTCCTCATGATGCGTTTGAGCATGTGATAAATAAAAACGTAACTTTGAAGTCAGTCCTGCCTTAATGTACGGAATTTGCAATGCATGATTCTTACAAACACCTAATGACAGTTTTACAATTAATTCCATTATTAAAAGTAGTAGGTAGTTACCTGTTTGATTCCCTTTTCTCTTTTTAATTATTTGCGCTTTACGTCTGTTTATTTATTTAACATTAATTTTTCATATTCTAATTACGTGGTAAGAATAAAGAGAGCGAAAATTGAAGAAAAAATCCTTGGCAGTAATAAGATCAATTTGTACGGTTATAATAATTGAAATATGTCAATTACTACGGTATTTTATAAGAACAGACAGGTTCTGAGGGGAATATTAAAGAAGGGGGAGTGATGTTTTCCAGCGGGAGCGATGGGTATATAAAAGACGGTTAGTATTTTTACTCATTCATTCTCTTTCTACTCGGCGTGCTGAATCTGGTAAGTAAAAAGATTAGGATAGGTGGAACAATTATGTGGAACAATTTTTTTAAATTTTTTTTTGGTGTCGATTAGGGTTTATACTTAGGTACATATTTTAATATTAAATACTTGTAAGTGTAACGGTACCTACATCTATGTAAAGGTAGCTTGCAACTGTAGCATATTGTTATGCAGGATTTTTTAATATTTCTTATTATTTGGCATTTTCTGGTAAATCAGATTAAGTATGTATGTAGGTCAAATAGAGCTAGTTAGGCCCTTAATAATAAAATCTATAATAGGATATGGTGTGAAGATACAAGTACCTTCTCACAGGTATTTTTTTAAGTCTTTGAAGTCTAAGTAGTTTTGCTTTTTAACCGACTTCAAAAAGGAGGAGGTTCTCAATTCGTCAGAATCTTTTTTTTATGTATGTTCACGAATTACTTCAAAACGCCTGGACCGATTTGCAAAATTCTTTTTTTGTTTAAAAGGGTAGACTTCACAGATGGTCCCATTGTAACCACATCAGGATCTGATGATGGGATCCCAGGGAAATCGAGGGCAACCCTCAAATTTTATAGGCAATTATCACATTTTCAATATATTTACTATAATTGTTCCAGTATTTGCGTCTGATAATCATCATTTGATGTTGATGAGCTGATGATGGAAGGTAGAACTCCTCAACAGTTAAGAGTTAAAAGAAAATTCTTTCAGTTATAGGCATTTATTACATTAACATGTATTCTCCAAAGCTGTTCAAGTATTTGCATCTGGAAATCACCATCTCATGTAATGATCTGATGATGGAAGGTACAACTCCTCAACGGTTAGGAGTTGAAGGAAAAATCTTTCATAATTATAAGTATATATGGATCGATAGTTGTATTCTTTCAGGCTGTTAGATTGACCTGATATGAAAAGTTTAATATATACCTACAACACTAAAAAGAAAAAAATAAATTATCTTTTTACAAAAAGAAAAACCAACTTCAAAAACTAAAAAGCAAAAAATAAATTCATACAGTTTTACCTTTTTTTTAGTTTAGTTTTAAAGGTATGAAGTCGGTGCAGATGATGTGGTGGTTGTAACCACCCCGCTGAAGGTCACTCGCGGAGAGTGTACTTACTATTACGTTTGGCTTGGCACCGACTTCATACCATTAAAACTAGACTAAAAAAAAGGTAAAACTGTATGAAGTTATTTTTTGCTTTTTAGTTTTTGAAGTTGGTTTTTCTTTTTGTAAAAAGTTATTTCAATATTTCAAATAATACCTTTCCTTCAGGCTCATTATTTCACCTTGTATATTAACATAATCTTACTATACGTTTGTTTTAGATATCCTTCAGAACCTGAAAAATGCGAGTTGTAACGATTGTGGCTATGGCGATAACAGTGGCGTTGGCGATGTTGGTGCGGTGCTGCGAGGGCACCAACCTCCGCGGCTTCGCACTCCCAGAGGAGGATGAGGAATTTAGGCCTCGACCTTTGTACAGAGACTACAGTTTGATCCGGAGGGCAGTCCGTGCCGACGACGCGTTCGACGACTACGGCCATCTACGGTTCGGCAGATCTGATGACTGACGCCAGCACTCCCACGAAAGACATCTGCCCTCGCTCCAGCACAGAGAACGATCACCAAACAAATTATGTACTTAATAACTAGTCCTAGAAAATAACCGAACGCTACTTTCTAAATCAAAACAAATCCAAACAAATTATTACAGTTTATTGTTCCAATTGATTTTTATGACGTTATTTTGTTTTATAGTTTCAACAAAAAGTTCGAAAATATATAAAGATATTGTATGTGAAATGTTAAAGGCTGGTTAAATATTTCACATTTTAAATAAATACTTATTTAGAAAAAAATATTATGTTTCGTGATTTGAATCAAACATTGAGATTTAATTCTAAAATCATGATATTTACATAGTACTTAAGTATAATTATAAATAAAACACATGATATTATTTCCATGAGTATATTATTACCCAATAAATACATTTCACAACAGTTATTATTACAATAAAATGTGTTACAATGTTTTATAGCGTTATGAACTGGGCACGATTTTGAATTGTAGGTAAAGTACCCTGCAGGTACGCTCTACATTAAGTTCATTTACTGTTAAGGCATTTCATAAGCTTCAGCTTAAGTAGCAGACGTCTATACATCTTTCAAATGGAAATTTATATTATAACAAAGAAGCCAACATTTTTAAAATATTTCATCTTTCAGTAAGGCATAAGGCAATGATTTTGTTTTTCTTATACTTAATAAAAGCTATAGTCATATCGAATTATATGCACTTGCAAAGGTATGTAAAAACTCGCAAAGTCTATCAGGTCTTCTCAGACACGCGTCCAAGGTACTGCAATCTCCAATAAAATTTTATGAGCCGCCAGACAGCTTTGGAATAATATGATTTAACATATGCATAGACTGAAAGACGAATCGAGCAAAAGACTCTGTAGAAACCCAGATGCATATAATTCGAGTCAAACGCATGAATGATAAAACTCGTTCAAGTCAATTAAAGCTGCGTCCGATTTCATTTGTACATGATAAAAGTATGCTGGTGAGACATATATAACATTTATATTTTATCTAGAATTCATCTGCTATATTACATGATTTCATTTCGTTGTACTGGTTACAATGCATTAGTTCGATAGTGCTAACATCGCTGTTTACTCGTCTTTGTTAATTGACTTTGTTACCTATTTATGGTGGGTCTTCATCATAGCATGCACTGGATTTAGTTTTAATAATCTAATATTCATTAGGCACACATAATATCACTACTCTATATTAAATAATATGAGACTAGTTAGTTCCTTCCCTAACCTAAGTTATAATTTATATAATGGTTAAATTGTACTTGGTGAAAATGAAGCGTATCGTGAAAAAATCTTCGGAAATATTTTTTTTAATTTAAAAATAAGACCATGCTTACCAAGTTCCTTATTCAATTTTACAATATATAGAATGCGACAGATAAATAAAACATATACATATATTTTTATATTAAAATCGTATGTTACAACAACGACAACACCGTCCAATACTTCTCTTATTGTTTTTGTGTTTAACACTTATCAGTTTGTGAGTATTTCATTAACGCCAATGTTTATTCTTGACAACTGTCGTCATTTACTTAGATAATATCCTTTTTCTGTGAGCTGCCTAGTAGAGCCTGCGAGGAAATAAAAAAAAAAATTATTGGTTAAGAGTCAAACATTTGCCATTATTGTCACCAAAAGTATATTATTCGTTTTTAAGTATTAAGTAATATTAGTAGTTATAGCATGATTTATATTACCTTATTGACAAAGTTAACGATAGCAGTGGCAGGTTGTTCTGGTTCCAGCTCAGCAAATACATGACACTGGTTGTCGGCCCCTGATGATGCACGAGCCACGAACGCAAATATTCGTCTGTAAGAAAAAATAAAAATTTTAAACGTTATCAAAATAATACATACGTATTTACATAGTTTAAATTCACTTGTTTTTAATTATATGTTAATGTTATCCTACCAGTCGTCTATAAGAAGGTTACGTATCTCTGCCGAGGGTGAAATGAGGGCAATATCGCTGTCACAGTTTTACTTGTAGTTTGGGTTTATTTTTTATTTTACCTACTTTTAAGCTAAAGCACAGATAAAGGCTTGTTTAAAAATACTTATCAAAAGGCTGGTTTAAGAAAGAATGAATGCGAAGTCAGATTGAATTCCGAAGCATATGGTTCAGGAAACCGACAAAAATGACGTAATCAAGGGAGTGAAGAGTGTGGACTGACTTTTGTAGCTGCGCGTTGTTGTCGGTGTGCGTGTAGCGGCGCTCGTCGGGGTCGAGGCCGGCGTAGGACACGGCGGCGGCGGGGTAGTGGCGCCGGAAGAACAGCGCGCGCGCCGCGTCCGTCAGCGTCACGCCGCCGCCGAACACCTTGAAGTGCACCACGTGCGCCGCGCCCTGCGCACATACATACATCTACACTTACACCAATTGTACACATTTAAATATTGATATGGATTTTATAACGCGTTATATCGCGGTATCCTCGATATACCGCAGTATTTATACACAAAAATATACAATTACACAACAAAAATATTAATACCAGCACACATAAATCCTCCTCTCTAAGCGGATCCACCTACTTTGCTTTACTCTTATATTATAACATGCCTCAGATAAGTTCCCGCACATTAACACGCAATATTGAAAATACATTGATACCCAATGGCTAATAAAAACACATCACAAATAGATAACTTCACAGTGGCGTCCTCACATCACGGTGATATTAATACCTGTAACAATATCATAAAAACGTCGAAGAATACACTAAAAATAATTACTCAGAACATTCGAAGCATATATAAAAACTTAGACAGCTTTCAAGCTCAATTAGCTCGGTTATGTTGTGAAATGGACATTATAATCTTAACTGAGTGCTGGCTTAACGACGATAAACCCATACCTCCTATTAAAAATTATGTGACATACTCCAGCAAAAAATGCTTAAATCAAAACGATGGCATTACAATATATGTAAAAAGTTGTATTCAGTGTACAGTGGAAGAACCAGATTCGGTAGGTGCCAATTTTCTTTTACTAAAGATTGATTCCGATATATGTATTCTAGCATCCTATAGATCACCATCTATATATTGTATAGACAGCTTCCTAAATTCCCTAGAAAATATTTTAAGCAAACAAAAAGCGAACAACATCATTTTAACAGGAGACATTAATATTGACATAAAACCTAGTAATACTGACAGAAATAGTTCACATTATCTTAATCTGACCGCCGAACTGGGTTTCTTACCGGGACACGTACATCCGACAAGATTACAGAACTCTCTAGATCACGTAATGATTAATAAATCAAGTAGTGCCACTATCATAGTAATAGATTCAACAGTCACCGACCATGCATCAGTAATGATATGCTTAAGTAGGGGCGTTAAAAACAATAACCACATTACTAAAAGGGCTACAAAAGTAAATTATGAAGCCGCTGTCGAGCATATTAAAAGTACCGACTTCTCATTTATATCGGACATATGCAATGTAAATGAGGCTGCCACTAGACTCGTTGAATGTTTGACGTGCATAATATCTCAACACTCCCAAGTAAAGAAACTTCCTAACCGTAAAACAGTTTTTAAGCCCTGGATTACTCCTGGCCTACTACGGTGTATTCGACACCGGGATAATCTTCATAAAACATTTCTAGCCGACCCAAAAAACGAAATTATTGAGCTATCATATAAGCGGTATCGTAATTTCTGCAACCTGTTACTTAGGAAAATTAAATTAAATCACGACAGATCCGCTTTAGAATCATCAAAATCTAACAAAGACACATGGAATATTGTCAAAACTATCACTGACCGAACTGGACAAAAAATTACAGCGGATAAACTTCTAACTGCAAATAACGCGCCCAATGCTATTGAGGAAATAAATAATTATTTTTCAAACATTGGTAAGCAATTAGCTAATACAATTATTGAAAATCGAAAGTCCCCAACTGGCTCATATAAATTTGATACACCCTCGTCAAGGAAATCTATGGTTTTATTACCCCCGGATGAAGCCGAAATCGAGTCGATAATCAATAACCTGAAAGCTGAGTGTGCCACTGGATGGGACTCAATTCCAGCCAAATTCCTTAAACTGGGTAAAGATGTACTAGTTCCACCTCTTACAAGACTTATCGAAAAATGCTTCGAACAAGGAATCTTCCCCCGAATCTTCAAAAAATCCCTAATAACGCCTGTACATAAGGGAGGGGGTCAAGATGATGTTAAGAATTACAGACCTATCTCAGTACTTTCGGCATTGTCAAAGATCTTGGAAAAACTACTAAACCATAGGCTCATACGATACCTGGAGCACTTCAAAATATTATCAGACTCACAATTTGGCTTCAGGTCTGGAAAAAGCACTGTAGACGCAGTTAATCAACTTGTAGATTACGTTACTGGAAAAGTTGATGCAAAACAAAAATGTCTGGGCGTTTTTCTAGACCTAGCCAAGGCATTTGACACTGTCTGTATTTCGACCCTCGTAAACAAGCTAGAACATGCTGGAATTAGGGGAAAGGTTCTCAGCATATTTACTGACTTTTTAACTGATCGAACACAAAAAGTAAAGATCGGTGAAAAGATTAGCAATGAAGTCAAAATTGATTATGGTGTACCACAAGGCAGTTGCCTATCCCCAAGTCTCTTCTTGGTTTATGTTAATGACTTATGCCAGAAGTCTCTTAATAAAGGTAAAATATTCAGTTATGCAGATGATACCGTATTAATATTTCATGGTGAAAATTGGGAAGCAGCGCGCCATGCGGCAGAGCTGGGCTTACATGAAATAATCCATTGGCTAGAAAATAACTTACTTACACTGAATATTTCAAAGACCTCATTTATGCAATTTACTTTCGCCAATGCTCAACCCCCAGAAATAGGTCTCAAAGTGCACTCATGCAATGATTTCAATGGCCACCATTGCATATGTCTTCCAATCTCACAAAAAAAGACAGTGAAATACCTAGGTGTACTTTTGGATGAACGACTTAGCTGGCGTCCCCACATTGAACTGACGACATCCCGTGTTAGGAAGCTTATATGGGCATTTAAGAAGCTTCGGCATGTGGCTCAATTTAAACTACTACGAACGGTGTATCTTGTGCTGGCGCAGTCAATCATTAGCTACTGTATCACGGCCTGGGGAGGCGCTTGCAAAACCTACATGATTCACCTCGAAAGAGCCCAAAGATCTCTGCTAAAGGTTATGACATTCAAACCTTACAGGTTTCCTACCAAAGACCTATATAAAAATTGTGAAGTTCTTACCGTGAGACAGCTGTACCTACTCAATCTCACAATTAAACAACATCAAATTACACCGGTAAGTTACCCTACAAAATTAAGAAGAACTATTACCCGTACCAACATATGTAGACAAGTAATATGTAACACCACGTCCGCTAGACGACAACACTTTTACATGGCTACATACATTTACAATAAAATTAACAAGTCCCTCAACATTAATACATTAACAACTAGGGAAAGTAAAAATAAAATATCCACATGGCTTCAAACACTTGATTATCTTCAGACGGAACATCTAGTACAACAACAGTGCTTATAACAACACGCACACACACACACACACACACACCATCACATACACACACACACACAAACTTGCAAATTTATTGCATACCAAAAGAGCGTGCGTGACTTATTTTACTGTTATTTAATTAATTAGTTACACAGCTTATAGATATCTTTCTTATTGTTTATTAATTGTTCTCAAATGGGCGAAGACACTGGTTCCTGTAACACAGGTCCTACCTAGCTCAGGAGCCAGGACTTCTAATAAGTATGTCACACTTGTATTTTGAGTCAATAAACAAATTTATTATTATTATTATTATTATTTATGGCATGTCCTAATACTGTAAAAGATACGAAACATCAAGATTAATTAATATCAATATACCGCGACCAAATTCGTAAATAAGTAATGGTTTTATTTCAATAAAAGTGTTACGATTATTAGGAATTATGAATTTTCTTATTTCTTTTTCTTTTTCTTTTTAATACCCTTGATTGGATATAGTAAACTAACTTAGGTTTACTACAAAACCAATTGCTTTACGACCACGACTACGACCGCAACTAAAGTATTACTGTGTTGTAATAGAGAAGTTACGCAGTGTTTTTTCAAGAGCCAGCCACATTATTTACTTGTCACTACAGTAGCGTAGTTAGTATTAACTGACTACTAAGATCTGAGTTATTTTTTGTGTGTGTTTACTGACCTTCTTGTTAAGTATATTGGTGACCGCCCGCTTGACGGCGGCCGGCCCGGTCAGCGCCTCGGTGTTCTCGGAGCCCAGCAGCAGCACGTGGCACGCCGCGCCCGTCGCCAGCAGCGCACGCGCCGTCGCATTAGCACTGCCGCCTGTCCATGGATCTCTGCCAGTTCCAACATAAATATCAACACTTAGTCGTTAACATAAATATTTTATCAATATAATGTTGTCGCTCTAACTCTGGTATTTAGGAAACAAAAGGCTATGAATAAAAATCAATAGAATTGCTGTTGGTAAGACTTTCTTTAAAAAATCTTTACTAAATACACTAAATGCAACGGTGGGTTTATTTATAAGTTGGGATATTTGCTGAATACATATTTGGTTTGGTAAATAAACTGACCTATCAGGTAACCGGAGCGGCACGGGCAGCGCCAGCGGCGTGACGGTGTGCTGGTAGACGAGCGCGGACAGGGAACTGAACACGGGCTCGTCGGGGCAGCCGCGCAGCCGCACGCCGCGCGCCGTGGGCTCCACCAGGAAGTGCCGCACGCCGCCCGCCCCGCCCGCGCGCACCGCCAGCCCGAACGCGCCCGGGAACGAGTTCGAGTCCCGCACGATGAATGCGCCCTCCTCCAGCTGCAGCAGCGCCGACACGGCTATAAACGAACACATGCTTTTTCACAATCGATACATGGTGTTGCTTGTAGAACAATACAATAAGAAATTAAATGCAAGAAAGACTGGCATGATGACATCGCATAACGAAAAGTCTTGTTGACAAAAAGTACCTAAGGCAAAATTATTAGACTAATTCACTTTTCACACATTAGGTACCTCTTTGTTAGTTACATTGTCTGGTTTTATTTGTAGGTACTCACCATCGTCTCTGGAGATGTTGGGCTTGTACCAATAGTGGCTCGTGTCTCTCGCGAACCGCACGCGGTCCGGAGCCACGTGCTGTGGTTCAGCGCTCCCGCTCACACTGGAGCGTCGGGACCCGCTGCTGCCGGTGTACGTGCGGTACTCCGACTCGGGACTCATTTCGCGTTCTTTCCTATTGAACGAAAAAATACAGATTACATACATAAATGCCAACTCCTGGATTAACTACAACTTGGCCAAATAAATATTGGGCCTCTACAAGGATAAAACCCACAACCGGTGGCCATTCGCTTAGCCTCTAAGAAGTTATACCAAGCCTGGGCATTTGTGTATCTCAAAATGTGTTTGTATTTGTAATACAAAGTCGTTAAAGTGAAGTGCCTGTTGTACTCAGTCATGATTGCAGCAGGAGTAGTGGTGTACCTCATGTCCTCCAGGTCAAACATATTGTACCTGGTGACGGAGGGCGAGCGCGGCGGGCGCGCGGACAGCGAGGGCGTGGGCGTGGGCGGGTACGGCGTGCGCGGGTGCGTCGGGAACGCCGGCGTGCCCGCGCGAGACTCCGCGCGGGACTCTGTGCGAGACTCCGCGCGAGACCAACTCTCGGCTCGATCCTGAAATTACACCACGCTGCAATAACCCTGTCTCTTTGGCGATATCATATATTGATAGAAAAGAGAAGATCACAGGTTTCAGAAAATTTCACGCTAAATCTCTGAAATTCTGATTGTTAACGGCACAGTTAATTTTAAAAAGTTCGTATACGCTTTGACTACTATCAATTAATTTAAATAAAAATAATATAAATGTATATAAAGATCGGAATACTTACGACAGTATCAGTGTTGATGGGCTCCGCTAGCGACAGTAATCCAGGCGCGGCAGTACTGTTAGGTGTGCTGGTCGTACTCCACTCACGCATCGTCATCTTTTCATACATGAACTTTCTAGATGAGGTTCTGGAAACATAACAATAACCATTCTTCAAAAAGAAAATTATATTAAGCTGATATTATCCCTGACTAAAATAAGAAAAATATAATAAAAAAACTGACTTGATAAATTTCTTATTTGAAAAAAGGAGAGCGATGATTGGAAACTTTGATTATTCACTTGAAACTAAATAATTAAAATTGTTGAATTTTAACGACTGTAAATTGATCCGAAAATCACAATTCTTAAGGTAAGGCTCAAACTTGGTATTAGGTAAACAATCGAAAACAATATACTACATAACTACTACTATACTACACTAGAGAGGAACTTGTTTGTCATACCTGTCTGGAGCTTGCGGACTGGTGTGGTCTGCCCTGAGAGGGGTGCGCGTGTTCACGTGTAGGGGGACGCTGAAGTCCTCGTCATCGTCAGCGAACGCCGTCGTGTCGCTCGTGTAGCCATCCACTCTGCAACCGTTGTCAATTATAATTGCAATAACGTTCCAAAAAGCTTAGTAAATCTGTTTAAAATTTTTTTTCTTTGCAGTAAAACTTTGCCAGAAAACAAAGCCAAATTACTAGGGTTTGCTAGGCTTGGAATCGGGGCTTGTCTTACCGATGGCTGGCAGAGCGGCGCACTTGTCGGGATGAAGTAGTGTCCCACTCGAGCGGTAGTCGAGCGACTCTCTCCCTGGCTTCCTTCCTCTCGCGCAGTTTCTGTTGCTGTCTCTGCAACCATGTCAGCCCTGAACTGCCTTCGACACTGCTCTCTGAGCGGCGCGGCTCTCGGGCTCTCGAGCTCTCGTGCCAGCCCAAAGTACTTGCAGATCGCCATGTTCCGTTTTCAACTGGTGTTTTCCTCGCAGTTGCGGTTGCGCTTGCAGGTCGCTCCGCCCATTCTACTTCACCGTTAGTCCATTTGCTGGTAAAATATTAAAAAAACTTAATTATTTGTCTACGTGTCGTGGTGGCTAGCAGTAGGTATTGATGAAGGTTTCTATCTCGAGTGTGTGTATTATTTAGAGTATAATATTTTTATAGTTCTTTCTTGAAATATTTAATGCACAACTAATGATGAGTCACTACCAACCAACTAACTAACTTTATATAGAACAAATTTTTGAACTAGTTGGTTGCATCAACTGGTTCAAAAACTTATTTTAAAATAAAATAAATATGCATGTACGAAATTATTTTCAATGACTACTGTAAATAATATCAACTAATTTTTCTTAAGACTTCGATTTTTTATTCACGTGTAGGACTCGAAGGTCCCATGTGATCTTATTATGGCAATACGAAACCTTGTATCCGCGTGCTAGGAATCTCTAAGCAGTGGGTGTCTATTGAGTAGGCATTGATAACTCATGTTATATTATGTTTAATTAATTAATTTAATTTGAATATTAATCTTCTTCCGTTTAGAATCTAACAGAAAATTAGATTTGTGTTTTTTTGGATGTCTCGCATCTCGGATTAATATGTTTACAAACGGGACGTGCAAACAGTTAAAACCACATGTTTTTAACAGAAAGTTAACTGTTTTAATTAACAGGGAAGTAAAAGGGCTCAACAAAGCGGTCTCTATTAGAAAGTAAATAGTGTATCGGGCAGGGTGAGGCGGTGTGTGGCAGTGAGGCGTCGCGGTGTCGTGGCCCGGCCGACACCCGACCGTTTATGGCCACGTTTATCTCGAAATAGTAACTTGTTTGGGTCATGGCGCGACGCAATCACACACCATCGCTCCAAATCAAATCGAGGATTGTGACTCGACAGACGACATTGCTCACTGACGTGCGACATATTAAATTACTCGATTACATTTGTTGAGCATTGCATAACAAAGACACGAGCAATTACACGCTAATTGGATATTATCAAAAAGTGTGTAATCTAATACCGTATATAGTGAGATTAGAAAGGACTTAAAACGCAGTTTAGAAGTTATAAATGAAGTTGGTTGGCTCAAGTCTGTTCCAAGAAAGGCTACGCCGTATCAGTAATTTGACTGGTAATTTAAGAAGCCATTCATTGAACGGGTCTCGCATAAATAATTCGCAGTAGTCAGGTCGAGGGAGCTGAGTACGTTATGTGCGTCGGGTAATGTTGCGGAACGAGTGGATTGATACTTGGTTCAGTTTCAGCCCACGCCTATCGTCAACTCAATTAATGTGACGAACGCTTCCGTTTCTTAATGTACTGCAAATGGCTTGCTACAAATACACTGCTAAATACTGTTTGTAAATAGATTGAAAAATTACAGCCGGTAAAGTAGGTAAACTGTAACTTGGCCAAGTTAACTTGAACTAATACTCAATTTTATTGAGCTGTCGTTTTCGTGTTTTATATTTCTTTCCCGAAGATTTTGTAAGGTATTCTGCTGCTTTTTTTGGCGTTAAATAACCTTCAAATTATCTATCTAAAGTAGCAAACAAATATTGAGAGTGATTGATGACTCAGAAACTGAACATCGTTGCAATATAATGCATCGCAAAATGGTCAGACGAATGGTTCTTAACTGTCCGATTATTTCGTTTATTTTGAATTTTATCATAACGTAATTTGTCTTAAATATTTTAAAAACGCTAAATATGGATAAAAACCGTTAACAATTTTCAGTACCTAGTTCGTAAATCCCCTGATCTCCTATGCAATACTGCGTCAGTTATTAGACTAAGAAAATACCAGGAAGCCATATCAGCAAATTCTGTCACTTTAGGTATTGGTTTTTCTGAGAACATCCGGTTATATTCAAACGGATTTCAAAAGTAGCTACAAACTAAAATGTAACAGAATATGGCAACATTATCTCAAAGTACCTATACGAAGAGCTTTTATTAATGGTTACCATAACAAAGCGCAGTTCGCTTTAAGTGCTGTGATTACAATGCATTACAACGATTTGATTGACAATATCGATATCGGTATCTGTCATTTATCAAAATGTCGATCATTTTGATGTCAGGCAAAACACCAACGTGACCTTGTATTGTTTACTTTTAAGAACAGGTATAATTTACATAGCCGAATATTTAGCATAGTCAATAAAACTGATTGAAGCCGGTAAAAAATACGTTCAAACTTACTAAAGAATTTTAGACGTGTATACTTTACTAGCAGTCCGCATGTGTAGATGTACGTATATAATCCCTACTTGTTTAAGTGAAATATTCCTTATGTTCATCACGGATAATGTAGCATTCTAATTGTGAAAGAATTATTCAGATCGGTCCAGTAGTTCGGAGCCTATTCGATAAAAACAAACAAAAATTCAAATCTTTTCTCGTTTTAACATTAGTATATACCTTTAGTCTAACATCATTATTCTCGTGAGCTAATAAAGAATGTCTGTGATGATTCAAAGAAAATTGCATAACTTCAGGCGAAGAATCCATAGAGTCGGGACAAAGATAACAAGTATAATATGTAGTTGCGTGCTCGGATATTGGTACAAAGGAGGGTATTATACCACAGTGGCCCACACGCGGCAGGCGGTATTTATGATAATAACCGTAATTTACTTCTTGTTAATGTTGTCACGCCGTATCATTATTTATTGTTATCACGTGTTATGGCTTGAGTATAGTTATTTTGAAAACTTTGCAAGGATTTGCATTGGTTTTTGGGTACCTACTTTATTATACTAACAATAATAATGTTTTCTAAGTATTCTATGAAAATTGTTCATTCACACAAAAATATTTTTTTTGTACCAATTAATTGCAAAAATACTAGTAAATTGTGTTCTACTTAAAAGAATTTGGATCGCAATCAATATCAAATTGGAACAATGTACACAAAAAATATGTGAGCGCTTTATGCAAGTTTTTGTTATCTCGGCATACCACATAACGCCTACAATCATCTCCTACGCTCAATTTATACTTTAATGTTTCCCACCTATTATATTATTTATTTTTAGTCTTTTAATTATATATCATCAAGTTAAGAGTTGAATTAACCCAGGTAAAAGGTTCTGGTTACTGACACTAATAAGTATGAGCTATAAATATAAAGTACAGCTGTACAGGTGGTTTATAATTAAACAATGTGAGTAAGATTATTACTTACATTTTACGCACGAGTAACTATTCCTCTAACCTTATAAATATTACAAATTATACCTATAATATTAGAGATATTAGTTATATCAAATTTTATTAAATGATCTCGAGATCAGGACAAAGAAACGCAGTGTCGATCGTGTGCAAGTTTACGTAATATATGCAAGGTAAATATTTTTCTTGGACTTGATTGAAAGATCTTATAAAAGATTTTACTATGAACTAGCTGGTGTTTATCTATTAGAATATTAACATATCGAGTCATCGCCTAAGGCTTACATTGTGCGGGGTGTGCCGGGTATGAAATAATTTCTCATATTATACACTTCAGTATCATTTTGAAGCAAGGCCCAGAACCATGATTAATGACGAGATAATAGAAAGAAAAGATAAAATTCTGTCGACAGGAGACGTGTGGTACTCCCTGGTAGAGTTTTAAACAGTGGCTGTGTATCGGATCAGTATTGTTTTAAATAGTTTACGAGTTTTAAATATTAGAGTGATAATATTTGTGAATAATGAGTCACAATGCCAATTGCATGTTTGCCTATCTATGTAGGTCTAGCTCTGGCATTGTTGAATATAACCTTTATTTGCTAATGTAACTTAAATGTCTTTACCGGGTTTTAATTTAATAAATGTTGTCGTTTCATATAACATAAATTGATACAAAAACTGCTACTTTATTATTTGAATTAAATAATTATAAGAGCTTTTTATAATCTAACACATTGCGTTGTTAATGTTTTAGATTCCTCACGTTTAAATTACACTTAATACTTTCTACAGCTTGTACAACGTTTATCAATGAAAAACAAAATATATTAAGGATGAGATAAATACCTATATATAAGACTACACTTTCCGCAGTATAGTTGCAAGTGGTAATAGTTTATTGGCCGTCTTCATTGACAACGGCAATAATATAGGTCGAGTGAATCGCGGCTAAATAAATTAATAGGACATCTCGCCGACAGTCTGTTAAACTTATGTAACAAACGATTTGTTACCGATTACGTTGACAGATGTGTGATGTGCCGTGTTATTCCCACGGATGTAACAAATGTTCCGCATTTGCCCCACTTAAATGTTTATTACTATAACTGTGGTTTGATGATGCCGCTGTTAGGGATATTCGTTGAAAAACTAGGTTTTGATATAAATGAATGTTGTTGTGAATGTAAACAGAGACCAAAGCAAGTTGTGTGTGTAGGCGGCAGTGGTGGCCTCCACGCCTACAGTACAGGAACACATGTTTACATCTGCCACCAGTTCCCCTCTTATAATTACACTAATATATATTTTACGTTTTGTCTTTGACCTCAGTAAGAAAAACAAACAATATACATAAAATAGGGATGTTCAGTTTAGTACCAAGATTGCAACATGTTGTATTTTAAGGTTTTATTTTATTAACTTCACACGAAAATAAGATACTTGAGAACAGAAGATATTCTTTAATAACATTATACAGCTAAAGCGAGAGGAAACTGGTTTTGAAAGGTAGTCTTTATTTATATAGGTAGTGGATATACAAATATTTATACGTTTATTTTATCCGACTTGACATTTGTTTACATACATTTAAATATTTATGTGAATATCATACTTTTGGAAATAAGGTGACTAACCTGCCATTACGTATGGGGGATGCTTGTGGCGGTGCTGCAGCGGTGGTGGTGGTGATATCTTCATGCGTCAACTTCCGGAGTGTGCGCGGTGATAGCGGCGTGCGTGGAGACGGGGGCTCTGGGGTCACCGTGCGCTCGTCGTCGTCATCCTCTATCGCGCGATAGTTCCGATCGCCCCCAAGTGCGCGTCTCACCAACTCAGGGCTCGCGAGGCGGTTGGGTGCTCGCAGCATGCCTGGTCGCAATCCGGGCGCTCCGTAGGTGAAGGGCGCGGAGTCTGCGCGCGCGTGATACGGTATGTCCGGCGGTCGGTCGGCGTGCGACTGCGGCTGAGGTGTCGTCGGCGTCGGAGTGAGCGACGCTGGCGGCGGGTCGGGCAGCGCCTTCACAGTGCGCATCATGTCGCAGAGCAGCGCATCGAGCTGGCTCTGGTCTGGATCGGGCGGGCTGGGCGCGGCGCGGTGTCCCGCCGATGATATGCCCGAGTCCATGGACGCGCTGAGCGGCGAGGCGGGACCGCCGCCCGCGCGCACCACCGTCGCGTAGATGGACCCGTCGAGAGGTCCGAACGTGTGCGCTGCCTCGTTCCCGTCGCCTGCCTCGCCTCCCGAGCCTGAGCCTTCTGCGCTGCCGTTGTTCTCACCTGCACCAAAATGAGAACACCTCAGATGATCGATTTCAAACGTTTGTTTCAAAAGTTACACATTGATATTAGTACAAGTTTTGGCCACCAGTGTGATTACGTCCCCAGCGAGCGATGTTTCTAGCGACGGTTTAATTACGAATAGCTTTTAAATTGGATTCGATTCGCTCCAATAAACTGACTGGGCCTCTTCGCAACGCTGTGTATTAGATACCTATCTTGCCGCGCGTGTATAATTTTCTGCTGCACTTTGTACGAGGACAGAATTAATTAGCATGTAGGTAATCTAAGCGACGTGATCTGTAGTATTATCTTATTCACACGCAATCGATCAATAGAGAGTAAGGAGCAGGTATCTAATTAGCTGAGTGCCACCTGGTACAGTAGCGGGTGCAGTTACTGTCGCCCCGACGACATACAGGGCCAACACATCCTAAAAAGGACTAAGTTTGCTTCCCGTTATTCCAGCAGCGGGATGACACCGTTAAGTGTTGTTTGATGAACTGCCGGCATACAACACGCTACGTATAGATAATCTTATGCGGAAATCATATAAAGAAACATGTTTCCTGTGTCTGCAATAGAACGGTATACGTTAAAGAGTATAATGGCATCTTAGGTCATATATATATCTAAATATAAACGTTACTGAAACTGACTTTGTTAGTCATTCACATATGTATTCTCTTTATGTACATATGTTAAGTTTTAAACATAATATTCTATACATGTAGAAGAGATGCGATATAATGAAATAAACTCAGCGATGAACTACTCTGATATATCAAAATGGGTCTAAATATTTTCAAAGATGATTTTACTACTTAGGTTCAAGGCAGAATTGCCAAACGAGGAAACGGCCTCTACACACAAGAACCCAGTTTCTACACTTGTTTAAATTATTTGTATACCTTTTAGGTCGCACAACACAACATATGTAGGAGGATAATACAAATAAATTATACAGTCATAAAGACACTTCGATAAGTAAAAAAATTGTTCGGTGTAGCTATTTTGTCTGCTACACCCAACTTGATGATCGTATTTAGATCAAAACCACTTATACAATATTTTGACCACAATCTGTCAAAGTGTGTTACACTGAATGCAAATTAGAGGGAACGACACTATAACTCAACTTATTTACATAACGAGCGTGTCTTGATCGCGTAGCCTAACATTGTGTATCACTTTGTAATTTTTCGCTGGTAAAGTACCTACAGAACGTCCGAAGCGCCAGTGCGGCGGCTGCGGCGGCGCGCGGCACCTCAACTAGTTCGCAACGTTCGATTTCGAAACTGAACTAAATGTGAAGTTGTCAATAACGCAATTAGTGTAAAGATATCAACGTCAGCGTCTGGTGACCGTCGCGGTCGCTGTTAAGGAAGATGAGGTTATTTCTGTGTTGTTAACGAAAATAACGCGTCTAGCGTGGAGCGAGGGCTAGTGTTACGAAATGTGCAGCATGCAGGAAGAGGATGTACGCTCTAGCGTCACCGCGACCCGCCTGCGTCTACGGCGCTCACATCCAAATCCCACAACTTGCTTTACGATGCGTGGAGATAAAAAAACAGATTTCATTCATTACTTGCATATGGAGCATACTATTTGATAATTAGATAGTCTCTTTGTACTTTTTTGTATTTAAATAATGAAATTGCAGGGATCGTAGCGCGTAGCATTATGTAGTTTCTGCCTACGCCTATGGGAAAAAGGCGTGAGTGTATGTATGTACATATGTAATAATGAATTTTTTATATTGTCAGCCAAAGGCTAAACTGTTTTTTGTTGAGCAGAAGACGCTGAATAAAGCCTCTACAAGGAGAGTCTATGCTACCCGAATCGGGTTTTATTTAACATTAATTTCAATGAGTGAAAAATATATTCAATACAATACAAACTTAACAACACATAAATCTATTAAAGTCATTGGAACATCACGCTAACTCGTGTCCAACCGTCCATCAAGAGTTTAGTTCATTAGCAATTGAAAATGAGCGTGACCGCAATGCGATGGTGAGCTTCGGTTTGGATATGTGCGTGTCACACACATCGTTCACATATCAAAAACATTGGTAGGTAAAATAGTATTTGTACAGTGGTGGTATGTTTTAAACATTGTTGCGATAACCGCTGTTACCTACGAAGGTGAGCGTGTGCTCGCGAGCCGCCAGTGATGTCATCAGGCACCACCTTGTGTTTCTGCGAAACTAAGCTCTACCGCATTATTATTCGACACTGACCGTTTGGCTATCTACATTCGTTATCCGACGTTAGCTCCAAATTCTAACCAGTTTTGGTCTTAATTTTTTTTAAAGAGAGGAATGTGGTTTAAGTTGTACAACATTTGAGTATTAATTCACAAAAGTCAAGAGGTTTGCGAATGTATCGTTGGCATGAATAACAAATATGGCAAGAATTCAATCCATTTTTACGTCACAGTAACATGAACCACTTAAGAACAACTAACCAAATTTTTACATTTAATTGTTGATAAAAACAGTGGTCGGCTAATACTAAACGTTAACAGTAAACTTCACCGACACGTCCGTCACAAGTACGCCGGTTGTATTGACTGGACATCAGTGCTCAAAAGCTCTGGCGATAAAATAATACTGATAGCTATCGCGGCAGGATATATGTGCGTAATGTCAGGGTAAGCAAGCGCGGATAAACTCCCATCTGATCAATACCCGCCGATATGTACCTTCGTCCTCACAGTCTTTACTTTACTGTACAAAATCACCAGACGGCTGCTGAGTGGATCGGCTAATGGATGGACAATTTAAACAAACAAAATGATTCAACTCTTTAAATGAACGATGCAAAACTCAAACAAACCTGCTTTTAAAAATACTCAAGTGTCTTAAACCTATCACTCTACATTTTGCTCGGCGATATGTAGTACCTACTTTAAATATACAATTATTGGAAACTCTTCAACCTCTTCAAAATCGCAACTTTTAGAATATCTTTCTTCTTATTCTAATCCTTTGCTAAGTGTATTCTTATTTTTTAGGGACATCTTTACAATGGGATAAACCAAAAATTTACGTCTTACGACAAATAAAACATACCTCTGTCACCTAGCCATGCAAATAATACCTACAGCAAAGACGAAACTCTAAGCAAGAAAGCCTAAGTGCCACTGTTTTACTAACTCTTCTCCCTCCCTCTTACTCCCACTACTTCCCTCGATACACCAGTTCAATACACCACCAAAATAATTTTAGATTTAGTGCCTACTTATTCTGTATTCCTACTAACAGTATCTACCATCATTCGTATGAGTTAGTAAATAAATAAATAAATACTTTTTTGCACATCTGAGGTGACGTCAGTGTAAACATAGCCTTGCGTGTGAATATAAAGTCATTAGGTATGGCCGGCCGGTTGGGCTGACATACAAGTTTCAATCTCTGGCCTCACAGGCGTCTATACGGACACTGGTAATCTTATTAGCTCAACTTTTTGTTCAGGTCACGAACATAATGAGTACCATGTCAGTTGATCATTTTTTGTGCCGTTTAGTAATTATTTTCAAGGCCTTGATGGTTCTTGTAAAATGTAATCAAAATAAATACGCTGCAATAGGTACACATTGTGCGATCAAATTTTTTTTTGTTCAAAGCTTCGTATGTGTCAGTGATCTCGATTCTCGTATCGAATTAAATTGATGTGTGACGAATGGTGGCCCTAAGGGCAGCTTGTCGGCCCAGAGAAGAGTGGACATACATCAGCGATTCACCACGCTGGTCAATTAGCGGTCAGGCGCGAGCACCGCGGACGAACCGACTCCAATCTCATTTGTCGTTAGCACTAACACCGCCTATTGTTATCTTTGCGCGAGAGCTGCTATTGTTAAAGATGAAAGCCCTCTTTGTAGGCACTTTCAATTTATTTCAACACACTCCCAGTACAGTTTTGACACACACAATCAATCATCGCCTCTATGTAAGAAACACTGTTTTAAATAATTGAAACTCACTAAGTCATAAAACTGCTTCACTAGCCACAAAATTAATGTCACACTCACCTCGATTGTTATTTTGTTAGCCAGACTCGAAATATCCGATAGACATTTGCCAGGTCATTTTCTTTACAGATCTCCAAAAAACAGTTGCCACCACCAACTAATATTATTCTTTTATATTTGACTTAGATTAACGAATTCTTTGAGTAATGTAAAAAGTTTGTATCGCAAGTTGTTCGTAGGGATGTGCGCGTGCGTGCCGGCTCGCAAGACGGGTGCGGACGTACTGGGCGGGCGGGCGGCCCGTCGACGTCGGATGCGACTCGAGTCGGGCGGCAAGCATACATCACTAAAATAGACCGACACCTGCGCGCCGCAACCGCGACCTCTCGCTAACCGGTGTAGTTAGGTCGCTTTGTCAACACACATGACACGTTTCGCGTACATTTACGGGTCTTCTAGTTTCGACGTCACAATGTCTATGTCTTTTAATTAAAAAATATGCCTAGTTTATTTTATTAAAATTAAAAAAAAATTACCCTAAATTGTATTAACACAGTGATTACTTTTCATTCGTATCTACAATACAAAATCGGGATTCAATTTCTACACATTTATTTTTACCATACCGTGCGTTGACCTTACAAAATATCATAGAGGGAAACGTTATATTTTTAATATCATCGTAGTTCAAACAGGATGTGCCGAATGGCCCTTTTCGCCCAGTTCCTGTCAGAAGGGCTATAACGCAAGTTAGTTAAAGTGCCTCAGTTACATTGTTGCCAGTAATGGCAGGCGGATGTTCTGGCTGACTTGGCAATGGCCACATGTGGGAACCCCCGTACAAATCATTAGACAAGCTTTTATTACTCAACAAGAATATATTACAAATTGCGGATGTGAAACTAATAAAACGCAGCTATGCGAATCTTATAAGATCCTTACATATTCTATGTAAGTACAAAGATACTTTAGCTAACTTGACAAATGTTATGTTTTACGTGCGACATAATCACGTTTCATATCAGCATATTATATCTTAAGTTAATACAAGTTTATCATTTGTTTTATTAAACAGCAGTAAATAAAAAGTCCGATAAATTTAGATAACTACGGTTAGCTGTGACCGACAAATTGCACAGGTCAGTCAGTCAAGGTTGCGCGCCTTGTAATGTATTATTAATTGATGGTTCCCATCAGCGAAATTGCCTCTCAGCCACACCCCTTTGCTCGAAACGACCTTACGATACATATCTACCCGTAGTGCCTATAGATAACATAAAATATCATGTCTTTTCTTTACGCCTGTATCCTCGAAGAGAAAGAATTAGGCAGAGGAGTATGTTTGCCGGTATTATTTTGGGTTGTAGGTAGCTAGGGACGGGTGTACCTACTGAGGATTTTATGAAAAAGTCCTTTTGCAGTACCTCGGAATCGAACCCAATATTTAAATCATAGCAACCGCACTAGAGACTACTGTGACACAATGAGACACTGACGTATTAGTTTAGTACCATTGTAATATTTACTAACTGGTCATATAATGATTAAGTTAATTTATAAATAGTCATATCTAATGAAGTAATTTTCCTATATCAATTAATGTTAGCGAAAGTTCATTATTTGCATGACATTTTTGCTACATAGTGCAAAATTCTACGAACATCTACGAACGAGTGCCAAACCTTTTGTTGACTGGCCATAAACATACAACAGACTTTGGAAGAATCCTTCTAAAAGATACTTGATAAATCGAGTAGCAGTGTTTATATATGTATACTAAGATGGCCAACATGTAATGGTCGAAGGTAAGCGGCTGGCAAGTCGTAACACATGATTAATTGATGAATCCACAACAATTTAAAAGAAACATTGTTGAATAGTTGTCGATTTTAAACTCAGCTTGTCTACAAGATAGGTGATTCTTCCGTTCATCTCTAGCGTATAGTCGAATCTGCGCTTTTTGTAAACCTTACGATGACGGCACGCTCTGATAAATTAATATATATCCCTGTGTAAATCCTTGTTATTAAATATTTTTGCTCCTTTCTCAACAATTTCCTGGCGTGTCTATTTTAGAACACGTGAAAAATTATGAAAATCCCTTTTTGAGCCGACTTTTGGCGATACTAGCTGATAACGCCGGTAGTCGTTAATTGTGTTGCGTTTAATTAGAGATTTCCCAAAATCGGATTTCACAGCAGCTGTTTCCACTGAATACTAAGAAGACTAACACTTTTAAGTGCAATATTAGATTGCTCACTTATTCCCGTCAGTAATTTCACTGGCAACATTTTATTTTCTGTGGTGATCACCGCCGCCCATGGTCATTTGCAATACTAGAAGGCTTGCGTATACGTTGCCAACTCCTGCAGAAAACGTTTAGGTTTTAAAAATAGGGAATTACTAAACTGACAGTAAACGGAATGCCCATGCTGTCAGAATAGTCACTCCCCCAACAAGCTCTGGTAACTTTACTCACTAACTATATACTATTGTTGATTCATTGCGGTATTCTGTAAGTCGGAGGCACTTACCCAGTTGGACAGTTCAATTTGAGCAAGGAATCTCGCTATGCCCTACCTCTCGAGAACCACATATGCATAGTCCATTGAACAGTATTCATAGTCCCATTTTGCACAACAATGATCGCAAACTTTTGCAGCAGAAGTCTATCACCTATTAAATGATCAAGATTTATATAAGATACTCACCAGGGTCGTCATCGGTGAGCGTCGACAGCGGTCGCAGATGTTCGAGCGAGTCGGCGCGCGCGAGCGCGTCCGGGGCGGCGCGCAGCGGGGCGGCCGGCGTCGGGGCCGGCGCCGCCCCGCCGCCGCCCTCGCCGCGGAGGAACACCAGCTCCACGGCACCGTCACTTGGGAACGATGGATCTGTTCAAACAATCCAACGTCAAAAATCGATGCTATTTTGGATCGACCTATTTAAATTGCACGATGCAAAATTACAATGCTCAAGCACTCAGTATCTGAAGAGTGAATTGAACAGGAATTAATTGAATAATTTTATAATTATTTAATATTAATGTATCTTACTAGGGGAGGCCTACGTCCAGCAGTGGACGAATATAGGCTGATGATGATGATGATGATGATTAATATTAAATAGATACTTATTATAGTAGATATACATATATATGTTACATTTTTTACCATTTTTCATTCTATTTTACATTGAATATCAGTTTACGATTTTAGACTCGAAGTTTAGTTGTTAATTCTCATTGAAATGTGGACTTAAATGTCCTTGAAACGAATTTCCATGTTGAGACGTTTAAATAATTTCTTATCGTTAGGAATGTCGTCGTAATTAAAGTAATCAAATTATAAGAGTAGGTATGTTTCCGATATGTTTTATATTCAAGGACATATGTCATTTTGATTTAATTTAAGACGTAGCATAGATAAGTGTTTACCTTACTGCTAAATTTATTGCTTTGACCTCATACTTAATGGTCGCAGCAATTTTCCTGCTAACAAAATCATGTTGGCGTAATTGCATTCAATTGTAGACAAGAGTTGTTGAAATATATGTATGTGCCCAGTAAGTGGGTACTAGATAATGTCTCACGTGGTTGTTGCGTTTTATATTTTCAATAGATAGGTAAACTAGTTTAACCACGATCCACAAATACTATGTAAATGTATAAATAAAGATGTTAAGTTGGTATGTTTATTTCGGTTCCATGTAGACCTGGAAATGTATCAATTGCATTTTCAGTGTTAAACATTCAGCCATAACATAACATACCATCACGCTTGTCCCCCCCAAAAGGTTAGGCAGAGGTGTATTAATGTACACCCACATGTCGACGGTATGTTTTAGGTCCCATATAATTGGGGGCGAGGAATGCATAGAAAAACCCAATAGCAGTTTGTTCGATCTGGGAATCGTCTTGCTCAGTAGTCGCACTTAGGACTAAGATTAACGAGGCATTCTGACATAATAAGTCAAGAAAGTATAGTGGTTGTATCTATTTACCATGCACAGCGTGGTCGAGCTGCTGCTTGGTGAAAGAGAGCGTGTGGTCGGCGACGGCGCAGGTGTGGAACTGGCACGCGAACACCAGGCGGCGCGCGTGCGCGGGCGCGGCCGCCGCGCGCCGGTACGCGCGCACCGCCACGTCGCCGCGCAGCGCCAGCCGCCCCACGCCCACCGTCCAGCCGCCGCCGCTCACCATGTACAGACCTGCACCACACACGACACACACTGTGTTATACTTTCATCACACTGGAAGACATCAGATTTTGTTGGCAGAGGAGACTGATTATTTCACATAGTTCTTCGGTGTACCGATTTTAGTTTTAGGGAGAGCTCATTTTAGAATTAGACCAAGCATAAATCCGAACTCCAAGCTACTATTAAAATTCCTTATAATTCAACCGGACATAGAATTTGAATCAAAAAACATCTCACTGGGCGACCGCGTTTACGGCCACTAATCTATCGAGGCAGTTCTTTCTAGCTTAATTTAAATTGTAAAAACTAAGTTTTGTATTTGAATTTATTATTGTTACCGTAGATCTCGGTCAAAACTTAGTCACATTTATGCAAATAAGCAAGCCACAAAAACTCATAGGTTGTTTACTATGGCTACTATAAAACTGAAGCCATACGCAACCGGTTCGTAGATTTCACACTACATTACCGTTTAGGTCAATACTTTATGTTCATTATTTGTATAATATGTATGAATGTGTCTTTCAATATTTGGCGAACGTAAGTTGGAGACCCGGGTTACTCAAATAGACTCTGACATAGGCGTGTCACCTATTGAGAAACTTTTCTCTGTACCAAAATAAGTTTAGCAACTGGATCTAGCTGATAGTGCGTGAGAGTGATTTTTCTATTTAACTCCCAGTACAAATTAGATGTCGATCGCGTCATACGGTCGCTTCCATTACTAAGCCACCTAAAATGAGTCACCTAATAACATCTACATACATATAGGAAGCAGGTACACAGGTACAGGCTTTCCCAACCCTTCGGGAATACATGATTGTTTGGTTAAAAGCGACCATTACTCTCTACTAGTCATTAACTAAATTAATTTGAACAAGTTAGACGGAGACTTCTAACAGAAGCTGAGAACAGGCTAAAAGTACAATGAGAGAGGTCTAGGTCTCATTGTCTAGCGATAAGAGAGCATCAGGTTACTTTCTTAGTTAATTGTTTTTGCTGACTGGTTACCTGAGGTATATACGCAGACTAGATTCTCATATATCTTGAGGAAGGCGATGGTGGGTGTGGCGGGGGAAGCCAGTGTGCCGGCCACGCTCACGTGCGTCAGGTGCAGAGGCGCCGCGTTTACGCGGATCTGACCCGCCAGCAGACCCGCGAACGTGTCGATGTACCTGTACACAAACAAAATATGTATAACAGTATGATTTTAGTCGAAGATCGTGAAGAGTTTTATAGCGTCAATAAGGACTACTTCTGAAGGTATGTCATAGAAACCACTTTAGTGAATTGGCGGGCCGTAAGCTTGTAAAGAAAAATTAAACTACTTTTTCAGGGTTTTATCGCGGGAACGCATAGGAGTCAGTATTCCTGTTACCCTGAAGCCCTCGACTAAATAACATAATATTGATGTTACCGCGACAATGTCCGTAAAAAGTAGGTTCGCTTCAATATCACTGATTTTTAGACTATGTAATATAATATATTTTTTTAATTAATTACCTTTTATTACTGGGTAGCTGGAAGACGGGAACTCTATCGTCTAGGTATCGTCGCATGGCGTATCTGTCGAGGGCATGCTCGGGCGCGCCGCATATCGCCGAGTAGTGCATGTACGCTGCCACCAAAACGCCAAGCCGTTCGCGATTGCCCCTGAAAAACAATGGGAAAGGTCATTTTTAGGTACATAAGTCTCAAAATTCTTATGGGTAAATTGTTAATATTTCTATACAAAATAATATAAATATAATAATAATAAATAATAATTAGCCTTGTTCTATGAATTCCATGTTAGTTGCAACGTTTAAAGTTTAAACTGATTATGTTCAAAAAACGCATAGATTCTGATACGAAAAAACGTATCTCGCTATTAATAACTATTTAAAATTATCTTTTTAGCATTTTTGTCATTATCAAATTATAAACTTTTATCAGCACCCGGAAAAGTCAATTTGAATATTTCCTTATCAGAGTTTAATAAAGACTACATTCATGAAACTTGTGACATTGAACATTGAAAGGATTAAAACTAGCCACCTTTGGAAGCGGCTGAATGGGATCACTTTAACCGAGATTTGGCAGAATGTGGCTTTTTGGAATTTATGCAAAGTTTGGAACACTCAAAACTATTTTTATATCACCCTACTAAATGAAATCGATTCTAACTTTAAATAATTATAAGGAACTTCGTTCCAATAAAGGTTATATCGAGATATTTACCATGCTAGTAATATGGCGACGTTCTTGGGATGTGCTGCGAGCCAGCTCTCGATGTGCTTGCAAGCGGCGCAGAGACGTTCCAGCGGCGGCGCTAGGTCGCCGGCCCAGCCGAGGGAGCGGGCGCGCCCGAACACGCCGCGCGCCGCACCGACACCGCCAGCACTGTCGCCACCGCTCACCTCAAACACCTGAAATTATTTATATACCTAAAAATATGTATGTTACCTTTTTGGAACTAAGTATTTATAGACATTTTATTATTTTAGTTTTGGATTGGATGTCGTAGGCGCGTTGACAATCCAATAAATACTATTCTATGGAATAACTATCTACACGTAGGTCAAATTACAAATATTTGTGGCATTCGAGAATCGAATCAACTATCTGTTGAAGCTATCGAGTAGGAGACCTACACATACCTACATAGTTGGGTAGAAGCAATAACTATGGTGATATCAAATAAGGAATGTATTATCAAATAGTAATTTACAATCTAGTGATAAACCTGTTTGTTTATCTCCACCGCAACCTGTTTTAAACTAACAGGTAAGACAACAGGTAGGCTTCATGAACTGATCATTGTTCATCAAAACATGCAAGGTCTATCTGGCAAGGAATTGGAATTAAGTTTGTTTATGGAACACCATAATGTTCAGATTATGTGTATAACTGAACACTGGTGTACAAACCCTGAAATTAAATACTTAAACACTGAAAATTATACTGTACAGAGTGCATTCACCAGAAAAGAAGCTATACACGGCGGGTCATTGATTATTGTTTTGAATTGTTTAAAATGTAAAGAACGTAAAGATATCTTGAATCTTTCTGTTGAGCGCACTATTGAGTTATCTTGTATTGAACTAGAGTGTTTCGTTATAATTTGCGTGTACCGTCCACCCTCAGGTGACTTTAATTGTTTTGAAAAAGTAATGGAGGAATCTCTAAACAAAATAAAATCCTATAAGAAGGGGATAGTAGTGTGCGGCGACTTTAATGTCAACATATTGGAACGATCTTCCTTAAGTAATAGGCTAATTAACTTATTTAAATCATTTAATTTAAAATATCTTTTTCTGGAGCCTACTAGGATTACAGCATCATCCTCCACTTGTTTAGATAACATATTTTGCAACCGTGATGCAACACATACTTTAGTTGTAAATGATTTAAAATCTGATCACTGTGGACAAATTGCTAAGTTTATCAAATCGCCTGAAAATAAACTACCTAAAATTACTTGCAGGCCGTTAACAAAAAGTAGGTTTCATAGCTTTAAAGCCAAAGTAGTGTCTAATGTCCATCCTTCCTTATTGCAGCACGACAATCCAGATGTTATGTACGGCAATATATTTAAAGTAATAAATAATGTGTTTCTAAACACCTTCAAGACGAAGACAATAGAACTTAAAGGTACCACTAAATTCAACGAGTGGGCAACCCCGGGTATCTATAAGAGTAGAGCTAAATTATATGAATTATATGATATGAAAAATTATAAATATGACGCATCCTTCGTAGATTATGTTAAAAAATATTCAAAAATGTTTAAAAAGGTTTGCAGAATGGCCAAGTCAATATATCTGAGCAATAAAATTAAAAACTCAGATGATAAAATTAAAGCAACTTGGAAAGTTATCAATAATGTGACTGGCAAGATTTCACAACGAGAGAATAAATTCGAGATAATTGATAACAATAGGATGCTTACTAACGATTTTGATGTAGCACACGCTTTTAATAGTTTCTTTGCTAACATACCCATAACTACTACTAGTTCCTTAGGTTCTTCTTCTACCGATGCTGAAAATTTACTTCGTGAAAGTGTGCCTAGGTCTCAAGCTACTTTTGTATTTAATCATGTAACTCCTAGTGAAATTTTAAATACATTTAAATCTTTAAAATTAAAAAGAACTGGTGACTTATGGGATATGTCTGTCACTGTTTTAAAATCAGTGATAGATATACTCTCTCCTTATTTATCTGTAATATTTAATAAATGTATTGACATAGGTACTTTTCCAGACCTAATGAAGCATAGCAAAATAATCCCCCTATTTAAATCTGGAAGTAAAAACGAACTCTGTAATTTT
Source organism: Craniophora ligustri (assembly GCA_905163465.1). Classification (NCBI taxonomy): domain Eukaryota; kingdom Metazoa; phylum Arthropoda; class Insecta; order Lepidoptera; family Noctuidae; genus Craniophora; species Craniophora ligustri. Next base: position 8,275,748 of record LR990956.1, read on the forward strand.
AGACCAATATCCATTTTACCAACTGTTAGTAAAATTTTTGAAAAACTTTTATTGAAGCAATTACTAAGGTATTTTAATGTAAATAGCCTCCTACACTCTGAACAATATGGTTTCACACAGGGTCGTTCAACAACAGACGCAGGAGTTGCATTACTGAAACACATCTTTGACGCTTGGGAAAATTCGCAGAACGCTATTGGTGTATTCTGTGATCTTTCGAAGGCTTTTGATTGTGTCCACCATAAAACACTTATTTGTAAACTTGCACATTACGGGATTCGAAGTAAGGCACTTAATATCTTAACTTCTTATTTAAGTGGTAGGATACAGTATGTAAATATCAACAATACAAAATCATCTGGATTGTCTGTGCAGTTGGGTGTACCACAAGGCTCAATTTTAGGCCCTTTCCTTTTTTTAATTTATATAAATGATTTGCCACATTATCTGAGATCCATTTGTGATGTAGTACTGTTTGCTGATGATACCTCGCTTATTTTTAAAGTAGATAGAAATAGAGATCATTTTGACGACGTAAATAGTGCACTTGTTCAGGTAATGCATTGGTTTACAGTTAATAATTTAGTACTAAATGCTAGAAAAACAAAATGTGTAAAGTTTAGTTTGCCTAACGTGAAAAATCTAGGACCCAACTTAATTGTCAATAAAGAAGTACTTGAGACCGTCAATTCTACAGTATTCTTAGGTATTACACTAGATGCCAAGCTTCAATGGGGCCCACATGTGTCATGCCTCGCGGGGAAACTTAGCTCCGCTGCTTATGCGGTCAGAAAGGTTAGGCAATTCACTGACGTAGACACTGCTCGACTTGTTTATTTTAGTTACTTTCATAGCATTATGTCCTATGGAATTCTATTGTGGGGTAGAGCTGCTAATATAGAAAGTATTTTTATTTTACAAAAGCGAGCTATTCGTTCCATATATCAGCTAGGGGCTCGAGTTTCTCTTAGGGAACGTTTTAAAGACATTGGTATTTTGACTGTTGCATCGCAGTATATTTATGCCAACATAATACATGTAAGGCAAAATATACATTCCTATTGTAAAAACAGTGACGTTCATAGTATTAATACACGGAATAAACATAAATTGTGTGCCCCCAGTCACCGTTTACATAAGGTACATAATTCGTTTGAGGGGGTTGGTATACGTATTTATAACGGAATACCTACTGATATCTTGGATCTACCGACTGACGTATTCAAAAGTAAAGTAAAAAATTGCCTTATTAAGAAGGCTTATTATAATTTGAGTGACTATTTTAGTGATAACAGTAGATGGTCGCCGGATTAGTCCAAGATAGCAGTCTACTTTGTAAAATGTAATTGTTGAGATGTGTAAGTGTGAGCGGGCACATACAGAGAAATGGAGGCCAAGAGTGTGTTAACATTATCATCGGTTGTTCTGTATTTCTATATCAGTAGTTTTTATATCTCGGCTTGGTAAAATGGATTGGTATATGCTAGCTCACATAACCATAGGTAATGATTGCACTCTATATTGTATACTGATTATAGTATTGTATAGAATCACTTATTAAATAAACAGACAGAAATGTGTGCTGGGGAGTTTGTTGCGCCGCTTCTTCTTCCCAGCAAAAACACTAGGAAGCGGTGAAGGGCGGGCGTTTTTGGGGGCTGTCTTTATTGTCGACGTTCAAAAAGAGCCATTTAAATTTGGCCTACTTTGAATAAATGATATTTTGACTTTGACTTTGACTTTGAATGAATTGTGGAAATGAGCTGATACCACCCCAGTCATATACATCAGGTTGTTCCCTTGATCATGAACAATTTACATCAATTGATTTCTGAAATTGGGATTATTCTATTTCAAAGAATCTACCTATGTATAAAATAAAATCTTTCTAAGTTTTCTTGTTTTGGTACTAGATACTCAGTTTAGTTATTGTACTTAGTTGTGTAGTCCGGCCCAGAATCTAACTATCTTTACGTAAGTAAGAGTACAAAGCATACATAAGAACGACTGTAATTGATGTTATGAGCGGGTAGCGGAACGATAGGGGACAAACTATGTGCGTTACTTGGGGCTTAAACTAGTTAGTGTGCTCCTTAAAGTAAGAATAAAGGTCTCGAGAGCACGGACTTAGCTTGCCTAGATGGGCCGTTAATCAAAATTTATCAGGCTCCCCAATGGCAGCGAAGCTTCAATGGATGTACGCCACACGCCATGCTACGCAATTTTTTTTTCTTGTCCGTATTTTAACCGCGTTTGCCTTCTCCAAACCTGAGGCCCTGCTAAAGCTGTAGTCCACGAACTAGCCCATACTCACGATTAATATAGCCTTTATATTTATAAATAACTTTATAAAGTTTTTAATTCTTCGTTACATGTATCGCCTATGTATCGTGTAGTATATCACTATGAGGCCGCGTAGACGCAATCTATACGTCCAATTAAAAAGGGTCCTTAGGTTAGCTGCCAAGCCTAGTTGCTATAGATTTGGAATAGTTTTAAAAGCTTCAACATTCTACTCTTTATTATAAGTATGCAATATTGCTATCTATAATATTCGCATTAGTATATCTCTCGAAACAAATCACGAACGTTCATGATTTGTTTTAATTAGCATGAATACATACTTCAAACCGTTATTTTTTGCCGAGATTCTTAGCCCAGGGACGGGTAATGAGAATTTGAAAGTAGATTGCATTTTACAATGTAAGTAACAGTTACGTATCGCTTAAAATGTTTAAAAATCATTTTGTTATAAACCGGTGCCATATTCTTGATTAAAAAGCAGTTGTAGTAAAATTGGTAACAATTAAATGCTCATCTTATAAAATTAAATTTCAAATAAAATATTTCTTCAAAGCGGCCGCTGTTATTAAGCGGCGACGCGGTTAGTGAGTGGGCAGCACTTCCTCTAATTAAAATATGTACGTATGTATATCACAACAAATACGTATCTTTTCTACGCTAGACGATGTTAGACAGAGTCAAATAAAATTTAGCAGTTGATTACTAAATCGTATTCTATTTGCATATAAATCATAACAGTCAATATAAAAGAAATTAGTTATAATTTTAGTAACACTTTCTCATTCTGCCTTTTCATAATCATAGCATTAAACGACTGTCTATCTGTGATCTTACTTAAATTATATTTAACATCCTACAAAGTGCTTCCCGTTCGTTAATATATTTCTGCAGTATTAATAGGTACTAAAATATTTATTGTCACTCCATAGCTAGTCCGGAATGCGAACTATGTCACCTAGCTGTAATCGAACAACTTTCCTTACAAGATCTAACTAAGGCATAGTCTATTCAATAGTACGAATGTAGAAGACCTAATTTGAAAAATGAAGATTTTGTCTTCTATGAATATAAAAAAAACATTCAAATGATGATCATAGAACCCAAGACCCCTCTGACACTATTAATACCTACTGTCGGGTTCAACGGGATATTCAAACTATTTTAAATATTATTTAGTAGACACTCACCATGAAATGCTCTCCATGTTTGTTGGTGAGCATATGGGCAGCCTGGGCTTCAGCATGTGCATCTCGCTCAGGCAGGTGTAGTGCCAGCATGCGTTCCGCCACGTAGCATAGGTCCAGTCTACTGCCGGGTCCACTAGGGTAGCTGGCTGATCGGGAACCACCCTGAAATAATGACATATATCAACATCTCTACAATAAAAAAAAAGAAACAATAAGCCTGGATTCGGTATGGGTCGCTACTTACGACGCTATAATAACTCATCTACACACAGATAGAATCAAACATGAACTCATACATTTGCATGTAAGTCGCAATAAATTGAGTTCTTCCCCGCATCAGACTTGGGAAGCAAGCAAGGACACTTATTGAGGTACGGACGTGGGGAGTGCGGAGAATCGCAGTTCCACCATTGAGTGAATGGCGCATATACGTATAACAGGAAATACGACTCTTTAGTGATTCAATATTCAACTTTAGATGTGAACTATTATAATTATACATTTATTTTATCTTAAAATTGTTAAATAATATGAAATCTAAATAGTATTTTGACAATTGCTTTGGCGAACTAACAATTTATTGTCAGACGAACATATTTAGAAAAGCTTATTATCGACTATTAAGTAATATATCTACATCATATCCAGTTCTGTTTCCAAAACTCTATGACACAAATATCAAGGTCAGTTGGAACGAAATAATAGGTACACTCGATCACGAAGTTTACTAAGAGTTATTTTTGGACCCCTCTCTGTAGAATTAACATGTGTTACTACGACCGGGTGTGAAGTGTGAAGGACTCGTAAACATTTGTCGGATGTTCAAAACAAATTTGAGACAGCTAATCTCGTCATAATTTCCGCTTTTGAAATAAAAACGGACACGTGTAAAATTATGTAAATTACAATACTGTTGTTACGGTAAAATAGAACAGAAAAGTGACGGCGAAGAGAAAAGGCCTGATTTGTCTTGGTCTTAAGTGTTTATGTCAGACTCAACATAAGGTCGTAGGCGCGCCATAATTCTGTGAAAGTGTCTCAAGCGGTGCGTAGGCGCAGGCCGCGCAGGCGACGCGAAGCTGTGTACTCTACGAGCTTCGCCTGCAATGCATTTAATCCGATTAGAGTAGTCGATGCGTAAGCCCTGCTTCTATATAATGTAAATTTAAGGCTATTTGACTACAAGACGTTTATTTGTATCGATGAGCTATTAAATTGCTTATTATGGCTGGCTTAAGATATTTTGCGAAAATTGTACATAATTAATTTTATTTCCTCTTTGCAAGGAAACGTAAAATTTTAACCCTATTTTCAAAATCACCAATAATGTCTGTACATTTTTAAGCCTTTTTAAATACACTTAAAAGATTTATATCTATAGGAATTAAAATACAAGGTATACCGTTACTGTAAACCCTATTTTCCCAAGAAAGCCTGCCATGCTTTTAAGCTGTTCATTATGGTTGGTATTATGCCAACATAATACCTAAGACGTGTGAATGTTGTAATTTTAGATTACGTAAAACCTCATTATAGATTTTCTATAGGAAGAAAACTGGTGCTGTAGATATAATCAATTAGGTTACAGCTTGTGCACAAACGTGATCTCTAACAATCACCAACCTATAAACCACTTAGACTAGAAAAACACATAGATACGTTAATAGTGTTAAAAACATGAATTGTCGAATGGTGTCCAAAAAATCTGACTAAAAACAAATTTTTTAATTAATTTCGACAATCTTCCTGTTAAGTAAAACATGACAAGATTTTTTACCTGTTCTCTTGAAAATGTCGCTGAAGCTGGAGTGGCGGGGGCACTAACCGCTCGAGTCTAAAACAAAAGAACAAAACGATGTTATTAAAAATATAAAAATAAATATTAAATACTCAGTCAAGCTGTCATTACTATTACTATTGCGAAATAAACGTTTATAAAGCTTTACGAGGTCGAGCTGTCATTAAAATGAAATCAAAAGTAGTAATTTAATCCTTGTCATTTTTTCTCAATGCCGCCATGCCGACGACGCGTCATGTTGATGGGATTTCGTTTCACAGAAATATTATTGTAACTACAAAGTGTAGCGATGTGGCATTAAGGAATGCATTTCATTTCACTATATAATATCGTTGAGTAAGGCCAGCTTTGTACGGTAAATAATTTCATTTCTTGCGAAGATATAGTATGTAGTTTGTGGCTTAGTTGCCGTGACAGTTCAAATGAGAATAGTTGATGAACAGTTCTTTGTCATCTGAAATATGTTGAGAAGTATTTTGTGTATGGTAACATATGTATATTACAACAAAAACTTTACATAGTGTTTTTTTTTACTCAAGACAACATTCTACGATAGTGTTTATTTAAATAACTGAACACTTCAATGCCAAATTCGAATAATAGTATTTACAACCCTATAGTACATAGACTTATAGAACAGACTTTACGATGCATAAAATAAATAAAAATACTATACATAAAAAAATCTCGTAACTCTGAAAAATCGTAGCATCCTGCTACGATCCTTGTTGCATCAAAAAGTCGTAGCACATTGTTAAGTAAGATCCAAAACATTTTTTATGAACTTGCCACTTTACACTCCAGTTAAGGTCGAACGAGCTTTTTGTGTTTTGATGAAATAAGTACCTATATAAAATAATAAGCTTTGATAAACTATATTTATTATGAATAATGTCTACGATGGTAGGCATCCTATGTAATCTGCAGTGCTTTTCTCGCGATAATGTTAATGTTATCAGTCCCGAGAGACATCGTTGGTAAAATTTTACTGGATATCAGATTTCAGTCAATTGCGATCGAAAGGACGGATCGCTCCAATACAGCTGACAAATGAGCCCCTCTAGGCGTGGCTTAAGTGGATTACTGCAGCTTTTACCGCTTTTTATTACAGTTAGCAGATAAATAGATTAAACCCCTTTACCGGTGTTTAACTTAAAAATATACAACTAATACTACACTTAGGAGTAAATGTTGTATAATCTGTATCTCATTGTCTAAGTAAACTCTAGCTAGAGGACTTTAGCCGGGATATTTGGCCACTTACCGATAGAGTACTAATACTATTGTGTTCTGGTTAATAATGAGGCCGGTTAATTCGTTGAACAAATTGTACTTAAGCACAACATTTAAAAATATACATACACAGACAGTGCTTACTCTACTGTATTGTTAAAATTATCCAAAACTACATATTTCTCTAATAATTGTGTAGGTAGGTACCAATAGTGCAGTAGCGATTACTATAATCGCCCGTTACTTAGTAGAGAAAATCTTTGCTCCGCAACTTATAGCCAGTTTTTCGATCTATATAAATATAGGAGTTCTAAAACAGATATATGCCTACCTACTAAAGCGTAAAAATAGGTTTATGATTGTACGTAGAATCAGTAGGACAGACCGATTTGGGAGCGCGCGTATGTGGCGCGAGGCTGCGTGAGCGGCGTGCTGATCGCGCCGGCGCTCGCTGTAGGTAGAACACGGCACGCCACAAAGCGAACGCCAGCCGGTGTAGCGAGCGCGCAGCATCCGCGCCCCTACTGCCACGACTCCGCATCTTCACCCACTTGCACCCACTTTGTCCAGTCCATCAATTCGTTACAGTTTGTTCTTAACATTTAATTGATGTCGCTTTATGTTTTTTATTCATATTAATTCGTTATATTTGAGCACCAACCTGCAGACGTCTCTTTTGTCGTTTTCTCAAAAACCAATTCAGAACGCCTTGTTTTATATCATGCATTTGAAGCTAAAAGAATGTTTAAAAAGAGGATTCTAGATTAATGGTATGTGTGTGGACAAAAACAAAGGACATAGTGTGAGGAGCGTGCGGTTTGTAGCACATATGGAGTGGCGACGGAGCCGGTGGCGCCCGGGGCATGCGCCCCGAACGCTGCAGTGCGACAACTACTGGCACATTACATATATAAAAAAATATTTTCTATCTCTCACACACGCGATTACGATAACTCTATGATTTCGCGTCAATAAAAACGTTCTCTAAGTATCGTTATATAATTTTGAGTAGTAGCAAAATTGACCATCCATACCATAAGTAAGGTAACAGGACTAATTGCTAAGTGTTGCGTTGCATAGTCACGTCACCGCTATAACCCTGACCTTCCTTATAAGCGCGTGGCTACCGTGCGGGGGTGAATAACCTCGGGGGTGTGCTTCATCTAAATAAAAGACCGCCATATGACGGGAATCAGCGGTCACTGAGACGCCGAGCCGCCAACGACGAGCTTTTTTATTGCGCTAGCTCTTTTTGCTTTCAATAGTCGTGATTACAAACGGTATCGCTGATTGAAACGCTTTTTGCATAATATGCAACTAAATTTTTGTAAGAAATGCGAGCATATATACCTTAATATTTAATAGCTTCTTGAATGTTTTGAACGAATCATCTCTGTAGTGTTATTCTAAATTTGCAAAGCCTTTATCAAGGTAAAGTAATCCTTGCAATGTGCTCCTTTATCTTATTTTATAATGTTTAAACAAACTCTGCAAGATACGAAAAATTTATCACCTTAAATACTCGTATATAATAATTTGTATGAGAATAAGTTATTTTAAATAAATAAGATTCGGAGTTTACCATTAAATAATCCGCTATAAATATGCTTAATAAATATAAACACAGATATGTTAATTAACTTAAATAAAATGTAACAGAAGTTGAAAATATAACACTAAACTTCACTGCACTTTTTTCATATTAAGTATTATAACTTTTGGAATTTCGAAAATGGAACTCCGTCCGCGTTATTTTTTTATTGGCACTGGTATAAAATTATCGAGCCAAGTTGCACAAGAAGTATAGACTGTATAGTAGATTTATTTAGTTTGAGTGTCATGTCGGATACACGCGTGAGACGACGTCGGGAGCGGCACTGGCGGCGCTACGTCGCAGCGTCCCGGCGCTCCTCTCGGCAGAACTCTGGCGTCGCCGCGTTGCTAGGCAACCGACGCGCTAGGCAATATCACGTTATTCTCACAGAAGTGCAGAAAACAAACCATACTTAAACTTTACGTGACATTTAGTTTTTATAACAAGGACATTACAATGAAGAGTAATTTTTCGTCATTTTTAGGATTGTTACTGTATGTTACATAAAAATAAAACTTCATTGAAACTATTTATTCGATTAACTACATATATAGTACATTATTATATAGTATTTATGTTTGTACATATACATATAGGGACATTGGTTTCAATGTCTTTAATATCTTCGAACTATCAATCAGTTTGTTTTTTTTATATGACGCATAAATTATTGGTGCACTGTACCTACAATAAGCGTGTTCTATTCGGCGCTTTATTTTTTATCTTTACTGATTAATAACTGGACGCGTTATAATAGTTGCAGGCGCATATTAACTTGTGTGCTTTCCAATGTTCCAATTAAAACAACACCATAAACGTAAATGAAAATCAATAAAATGATTTTCTTAATGCACAACCTAGTTTTATGGATACAGCGCCGGAGTATCGATCGCAATTAAACGACACTTAAGATGATTGGCTTGCAAACTGCTAGCGAAACGCTATACCGACTAAGATATAATTAAATTAACACGACTTAATTAAAATATCCGTTATCAAGAATATTTTAGGGTAACTAGAACGTTTTATGTACCTGAATATAGCTATGAATGAGTGTGTACACAGAGAGTTGTTTTCATATAAAAGCTGGTGCAATGTGATGCATCTTTATGGCGCAATGGCTACCGGTTCATTCATATGTTTGTTAGCGCTGGGCGGCTGGGCGGGCGGCAGGGGCGGGCGGACGCTTCCGTAAACAAACGCGCGTGTTGCCGCGAACGCGTTCGCGCTGTACGTTCCTGTATAGGTATAGCATCTAAACCCGACTAATAAATAACCTTTATGTAGTTTCGTACTTATTTTTGTTTACCAGTACGCGTGATTCTTTTGGGGGTCCGATGTATGTCTGGTGAAACTTCGATTTTATTTTATTATAACTTATGATGACTTAAGTTTTTCATTCATTTCCAAACTTGCGTTCAAAAGGTTTTTATTTAAAATCTACCCGCCAGGATATTCCACATATACCTACTCCACAATTTTTGTTATTTCAGAAGAGTGACTCTTTTGAAATAAAAAAAAATTTCAGACGTAGGTATTTGATGTAATGAATTAGTCTGCATATTTGACATTTTCAGAGAATCTATGAAAAGTTATATTAATTTCAATATTGTTTCTATACGATGATAAGTACCCAATTATATCTGACATAGCACGACGAATGTAACGTTACTCAGTGTACAAATAAGGCCCTTATTATGAGCTTATCTGGATGTATTCCGATCGACAATGCGACTATCTCACGGCATGCACAAAGTTAAGGGGCAACTCGTGAATGCCAATCACGTACAATCATTTCGCCGCCGATTTTAACTACACTGTTGACTGAAGTTCCTAATAAACTATATTTCAGGACATTTGTGAAGACTTCCTGTTTAGTTTTGTTTACCATATTATGGTACTAGTGAAGAGCTGTGGCAGCCTAGTGGTGTGCCAATGAACTGAGACGTCAAAGGTCTTAAATTAAAACCTTAGGTATTCGCCACGACGTACTACTACGTAGACTACGTCAAGTAATCACGCAATTTTAAATCAATTATACCTACACAACAAATGTAGTTAACTTTAACTAAAATATTTTATGCTTCATTGCTATCCGTTTATTGAAATAAAATCTTAAAACCATAATAATACTTGCCATCTGGTAGAACTTTAATAATGATTTGATCGATTTTAAAATGTGCGGGTCATAATGACGACCTGTGCACCTTACATGTATGAGTGGTATTTGAGACTTACGCAAACAAACTTGGGGGCATAACACCTAGTAATTTAGGTAAAAAAACGTTTATATTTATTTAAATATCTATGCTTAATTAAAACGTATAGCGTTTTGTTTACACGACTTTGTGAACAGGCAGATTAATTATTCGTTTAAATTAAAATCGTATAAATACGACGTACATTCTTGCGTAACCGGTTTTTAACTGGAAACGTTCAATTACGTTCTTTTTAACACTTCTGGATCCAACCGATTATTTTTACATCTATATTAAAGCAGATGTAATGTTAAGAGTTAAGGTGACGAAGTGCCGTATAGTTAACCTAATTCCACGATGCATCGCTGCACCTTAAGCAAAATAAATAATCACTTATTTATATTAAGTTCTGCTGCATGAAAATACAAGTGCAATGATCACTAACAAGTTTTTGAAAGTGGTCCACGAAAGTAAATATTACTTTTAAAAGCAACTAATGCACGCGTAACGTCAACCAACGGGTTGAAGCCCAAATATTTACACTAAGACTTAATATTTACATAACATTTCATTTATATGGAATATACTTTCTATTTCTACCGTTTGTTAACTTCTGGTCAACAAATACCTTCATTCGAATTAAGGTATACATATAAACTATACAAAAATATTTTAAACCTTGGTTACTTAAATTGGTTGTTGAAAGTGGTCGTAGCTTGGTAACCAAAATAATCTTAAGTAAATACATCGCGTAATCAAAAGAAACTCATTTCTCTTAAATGCAAATTGCTGTAACAATGTAAGACAGTATATTAAAGACAATAAAATAGAACTACCAAATAACTAGCGCATAATTTCATTGTGCAATGGACCAAGTAAACAACATTATCTCGCTCTGTAAAAGGAACTACAGTGTCTTGTCAGTGTTCCCGTAAACCAGGAAGATAGGTGGCCGCGGGGCGCGCTCTTATCGGTATGTAGTTATCGTGAGAAAGTTTCGCGATCCGCCGCCCAATCACTTATCTAACATTAATCCCGCCCGCGGTGTCTTTGACAGCCACTTACGGCCGAAAGTAATTTGTATTAATTACACCACGCCGACCTATATCGATACCTATTTATTTTAGATTTGCTCAATTTCATTAATTGAAATATATTGCTATGTTTACAAGTTATATTATTTATTAAATGCGGCATGCGGCCCGGTATCTCGCTGTACAACTTGTGATGTATGATTATGTGCGTAACGTCTGAGTTGAGAGGTGTGACGGTACTTGACGGTGGGGCCGGCAGCCAGAACAGGTTGTCTAATATGTAGTGTTGTGATTGCGCCGGACGAGCGGGTGGTATCCCCGATCTCCGGGTCTCTGGGTCGGGGCGCGGCGCGCGACGGCGGGCTCTATTGTTTAAGTGTCGAATTTTATTTATTGCGACGTCGAGAACGACCGGGATGACTTGTGCGCCGACACCTGACGCCGTGATCAGTATCTCGTTGTTCGCCGGGTGGTCCCCCCTCAAGCCGCGCCAAGCAATCTATACTCATAACACAGTAGTTTACAATGAGGTGTCATAATTTGTATTTCATATTACTTTATTATTTTCAATACACGTTTGTTAAACATTCGGCATTTGAAAAAAAAGGTACATTACAGGTAAATAACTTATATTTAGTACCTATTTACGAATTATTTGGCAGATATAAACATGAGAAGTGATTCCGATATAATGGAAGTAATTTAATGTAAAAACATTGACATCATGGAAGCAACCGTAGGCACATTAAACAAATATCAACCGCATTCTCAACCTCTGACTGAATGCCACTAAATAATTTTCTGATATTTCCACTAGGACCTACCTTTATTGGATAATCAACACTGTGAATAAATGTATTTATTAGGTACTGTTGGTTTCTGAGGTTGCGATGAGAAAAAATAACTTTTTCTGAAATTTATAGTCAGACTGAAAGCACTTGGACTCAAATTACTTCAGCCCAGTGGCGTAACGTGGATTTTCGCCGACCAGAAATTTGCCCATTATAGCCTATATTGGAAGAAATAAACTTTTCCCCTTTGCCGCCACAACAAGCAGCCACCTGGGGCCAGTAAGCACCTCCCAGGCACCGCCACTGGCTCAGCCAAAAACTTAGCCAATCATCATAGAACATTTAGCGAGGACTAGATTTACCTAACCGTCTTACTTTCTGTTTATTAAAAGCCTAGTACTAGTATACTAACAATTTCAAGTTATAGATCCTTAGTCACCCACAAAGTAAGAAGGTACGTAAGTATAAGTAACACCCACAGAAAACACATTGCGTAACAGTTTTCTCGCTGTCCTACGTCTAGAAAACTGTTTAGCATTGTATTGTCAGTCAGAACTCAGATTAGATCATTGTATTTGCAATGCTAAATGTTCCGCAGTCAACTTCACTGGCACAAAAGGCATTAGAATTCTATAAACTCTTCCCGACGCTAGCTGTTGTCCTCTCGCTGAATAGATAAATATTATATGTTAGGTAATGTGCATTTCTATACTATTGTTAACTAGGTACCTACTTTAAAACATATGTAGAAAGCCGCTTTGAATTGGTGTTCTTACTACGCTTTTAATTATTATTTTTTCAGTATCTATTATATATAGATAGCTAACTAGATAAACCCTGCGAAACTTCGCTGTGACACATGGTGGTTGCATTAATGCGAATTATAGTTAAAAACAATATTTGAAGCGAGTTGTACGAGTACATCGTGCAAAATTTTCATTTAGTGCTGTTTTTTTTTGAGTTTTTAACGCTTCCACAAACCAACTTGGTATTTTAATATATCCATAAATTTACGTTAATTTATTCACAAGTAGCCGATTTGGCACAGGTCAAATTGTAACTTTTGACAAATATTGCATATATAACAAACTTAAAAAAGTTGCCGTTAAGTATATTTTCGTTATAGATAATAATCTAAACATATAATATTAACAAAGGTTAAATTCTTATTTTTCAAGAATAGTTTTGTGTTCGTAGGTGCGTCCTTTTTGCAACGCACGCAACGAACGCACAGAAGAAAAATAATTACAAAAATAATTTTCTTTTTTCAAGAAAAATAAAAACAATTTTTGCGGAATTAAATATAAAGGTTTTCTCGTCTCTGATTAGTACCATTAGGTATAGATATATTCCTCAAAAGAGTCGAGAATTCCATAATATCTCTCCACACAATCTAAGGCTGTCGGCTCTCAATTATTCATTCGTGGCTTCAGCAGCTAAAATACGGTCTCATCTGCGTATCCCTTTCTTTGAACGCATACATTATTCATGTGGCTGATGTGATTTTCCTCGGGAGTTAATTCTTCGCAAGAAACTTATTCTGACTGAGAATTTCACTAGTTAATAGTTATTCTTGTACTGTACTTTGGACACTTTTCTGTGTGCTACTTTTAAAGTAACTGGCGTAACTTAACTATCCGATACTAAAATATTTAACTAACCTATTGTATTCGAAATAATGATTTGCATTTATTAGATCCCAAGGGCTTGAAGTTAGACAAATAACATTCTGTAAAGTTAGCAGACGCATCACGAAAACGATGGAAATGTATAGAATTAACATTTGCACACGCAAACATACAATAGATCGTTTGATAAATAACTAAGCAGAGCGGATATTTTCCAATATCAAGTGTTTCCATGAATTATGAAGTTAGAATGCATATCACCTACACTCTTTCCTCATTTGAATTTCAATAACAAAACAAATGTGCGCGTCGATTGTCGTTGCCGACTGTACCACGTTACTTACAAAAAAAAATGTTTTTCGGAAATTATTACACAGCGCTATCTAGTTCCGTGGTAAACAACGAGGCTTGTGTTACGGATACTAGATGGTTGATATACTACATATAGTATAATTTTTTTTTGTAAATACATACATATTATACATAGATACATCCATGACTCGGATACAAATGTTAATGCTCATCACACAAACATTTGTCCCAACCGGGATTCGAACCCGGGACCCATAGCACATCAGGCAGCGTTAACTACCGCTGAGCTAAACGGGTCGTCAAAAATATCTACAAAAGTATCTCTAAATGGATGTCAAACATGACAAAATTATAAGTCAGTCGAGTGAATTCCCAAAGATTGTATTATATAAATGTATGTCATGTGCTAATGCTATAACATATTTCATAAAGGAACAAACTAAAATAATAAAGTAAAGTATAAAAACCATTAAATTAAATAATGGGTTAGAAATACTAAAGTTTTTTTACGTGTATTATTAAATGTTTTATTTGTGTTTATATGATAGGTGTATTATTTTTAAATTAAGGTTTGTGTTATCACGGAAGAGACAGCAAGACATCTTGAATATCTTCTTTGGCACTTAGACGACAAAAATAATAATGACCTCTTTACATGTATTTTAGACGCCCAGGTACCTAAATTTCAACTCATTTTACATCTGTGAAAAAATTCTAGAACACACGTGTACCTATTTGGAAAATAATATACTTTATTCCTTCTATTTTGGGATAATCTTGCAGAATTTCATAGTGAGCGCCCGGCCCGTAGAAAAGGTAAGCTTATTGAAACACTGTGTCGGCCGCTTGTACGTCTATGCATACAAAGAGATCACTTTATTCGCAAAAAGACACTCTTTTATTATTGAATAGGGTATTCAAGTCTTTCGCGATACAAAATCTTGATTTACATACATTTTGCGAAGCATTTTTCGCGTTGTCTTTTGGTATAAGTATCTCATGACAAATGAATTGATAACGAATTCACCGATTCTATCAACAATTTAAGTATCATCATTAGGTGCACTTGTCACACTGATTAATCGACAGAGTTGCCTCTGTCGATTAATCAGTGTGACAAGTGCACCTAATGATATGCGTGTCGTTGTCTAGCCCATGAATAATTAATTAATCAATTTTAACACATCGAGAATCGAGACCCGTCGTGTGTTTTCCGTCGGTCAGTTGACATACGACATATGACACAAATACCTTTAAAATTGGTTAATGATAGAAACCTGACAATAGATAAACACCCATTCTATCTTTAGTGTATATGGTATTGACCAAAACTTCAGTCGTAGAGGGCTCATCGGAGCCTGAAAGATGACCCCAATTAGTTCCATCTAAAGGATTCATTTTCGTATGTAACGAGTTTGAAAGGAACATGACCATTAACGAGACGGAAGGTAACAACGATTGGTTCATCCATTATTCGCGAGGACAATTACCCCATTAGTGGGAACTACCCCGAGGCCACCACTTACTGCGCCGGATATTGTCATAAACGACCTCAGGGGACAATTTGTATAGACAGGTCCCGTCACCGCAACCCTTGAACTTTTATTCGCAAAATGGGGGTATAATATTTTAACCTAATCGTATAAACGCAGTATATTGTGAGTATAGAAAATGATAATTTGTTTTAAGTAACCTAAAAATATTTATATACAGAAATAACACTTAAATACGTGGTAGGTGAAATGGGAATACTGAAATAAATTAGCGTGTTTTAGTTTATGTTCTTTTTTATGCTTGCGGTGCCCATATTCTTAAAGAATCAGTACCTAACATTATTATATCCTGTAGTAGTACAATTAACAAATAAAATATAAGTACATACTTATAAACAAAATATGTGTTGAATCCCATTGGTAATAATAACAAGCAGACACTATTGTTTAAAACATAGTTCACACAAATGCTTTAGTAGGTGTAATAAACTGCATAGTCTTATAAAGCTATGGCCAATAACATTAACACTCGAGATATACCCGTAAATTGTAAAACCGAGAATGGGTAAATAACGTTATTAACTGCTTTGTTTGTTACTATATTTAATATTGGTTTATGTACATCATTTTATTATCTGAAGCAATAATAACTAACGAGTGTTCTGAGTGTAACAGATAATTCAACGCCGACGAAGGTATTGCAACCTTCACCGATTTATAGAAATGTCTATCCACTTACGCCAAACACATAAAATGGAATTGAACAATAGCAAGGAATCTAAATGTAGTAGAGGCAGTTGGACCACGCAGCGTGGGCGCAGGCCGGCTGTGAGGAAACAAATAGCCATGCCCTATAGTGTCCCTGAAGCAGTCGTAATATTAATGGTCGCCACATCCGGCCCAGTTCTCCCGCCGTTGTCGACCCTTGCGCACAAACATTTGTTACTTCACAAATAAAAGCCATCACTATAACATAACTTGTAATGATGATTACTAGTTTGAAATATACTGATGCTTTCTGTATACGATTATTTGGCATGCTATCGCGACTTCCTGATACTCAGCTTTTATTTTGTTTGTATAGTTTAGATACTTGCTTTTTATTGTGAGAGGTATGATATTTTTATGTGCATATAAGTACTGGGTGTCTCAATGTACATAATGGAACAGTGACGGCCCGTGTAACTGAAAATAAAATGTTGGTAACTTATAACAGTGGAGTTTAGTGACAGCAGGCGCGGTCTCCGGCCACTAACCCTCAGTTTACGAGCGTGCGAGCACAAAGGTACATTAGCGAAACAACAGGAACTCGCGGCTCGTGAGTACGCCTCTACGCCGCCGGAGCCCTGGACCGGCAGATTATGATTTATGACCAGTTAATGCAAATCTATAGTTCGAAAGCCGAGGTTCAGTTTCTATGTCGCCGGTCGTGTACGGGCGTGCGCGTGCGCAGGCCTCGCCGCGGTGCCGTTTGACGGGTTAATACCATGTCCGCATACCCGCCTATTTGATTCAATTTTCTAAGCTAATAAAATTTACACATCTATTCGCCAATGAGATCTTACGATAGGTTAATTACTCGCTGTCAAAACATATATTAAATGTCATTCCAAAGTTCGCGGGAACTTTGGAATTATAGTTATAAATTTCCTCAATTACTTACCTCTTGAGATAATAACAGATAAATATATAGTACACGACACACGGCTCTCCATGCGAGACAGATAAGCATTAAATCAACAAACATTAGAAAGATAATGAGCATGAATAAGTTGATACTCTCATAATCTTTCTCGTCCGTAGGTACTTGTATATTGCATACTTCGAACACCTAATAAATGGTTGTATCTTTGTTACTGCAGTATTTAAGTTTAATATCTAACAATTTATTATGCTGTATGTAGTTAGGCTTAATCTGTTATCAACGTAGTTATTATTATAAACTATCTTTGGATAAGAATTGGACAGAGTGCATTCGAAACAAATTGTAAGTAGGTATAAAGATAAATAGATTCAGAGGTTAACTGGTCGTTCAACCCTGATGCTATAACTGAAGGTTACGTACTCATCAGATACTTATACTTACCAAAAAAAGGTTAATTTTCATAATTATCTTAGTTCTTGCGTGTGGTACGACTGGCAAGTTAGGTAAATTTATAAATTTTGTTGATATACTTCGTATTATGTGTTTACTTACCGTAATAGTGTCGTAGATGCCGTTTTGTTCCGATCGCAGGGTTACGGCCGCGGTGGCGGAGGGAGCGGGCGGCGGCGCGGCGAGCGGAGCGGGTAGCGAGCGCGATGGTGTCGGCGACAGCGGCAGAGGATCGCCGTTGCGCATCCATGTGCGATGTATTTGCCAACTTGTGTCCGAAAAGCGTGCTCTGTCCTGTTGAAAAAAGTTATTGAAAATTATATGTATATAGAACTGAAACGAAGTACTTTTCAGATATACCTAAGTACGTACTGCAAAAACTTATGAACCTTAAAAATATTCTCAAAAGCCTAACCTAAGTTGAAACTGAACATATAAAATAAACGTTGCATATTTTTAGTAAAGAACCTATGTTATTTATGCTGCTTGTTTGGTTGACGCCTATTAAAATTTTAAATTTGTCGCTATTTCAATTTTCAGTTTAATTTGGTCGTTGGTTTAATTTTCTATTAAAATAATTATGTTTATTTACTATCATTTAAAAAGCGTACATTAAGGCTATATTTCAAAATTAAAATTATGTCATTTTTATATATAAATAGGTTATATTATCCAACAAGAAGATTACCAAAATCTGAATCGGTACCTACTCGATAAAAATATGCATAGCCATACTTAGCAATACATTTACATAAAAATATACATACATCGATTTAAGAAACTGGTGAATCCAGAATTAGAGCTTGTGTATGATTTTTTTAAAATAAAATAGGTACCGAATACATATTATGTGATTCCTGGTTTTTTATTTCTTTCAACTCTACAATACATTACAGGTAGAGAGGTATAGACGCGAAAGAGATATTGAAAGTTGGCTGTCACGAGTTATTGTAAGAACAGAAATAAGTCTTTAGACACGGCAGCACGCGCGGTGTCGGTATTGTCACCACACACACTCGCGAAGGCTCGTGAAGCTGCGGACAACAAAAGCTTTCAAATCCGGGTTGAAACCCAAACCATATCTGCTACTGTTGCAATTCTATTCACACTTTAGGTACGCTTAATTTTATTTGTGACGCTATGTATTCATATCCAAAAGCTACTAATAATATAAACTACGCGAATCATTACATCACTGATATTGCGCAAACATGACTGGGGTTTGATTTCTTTTCTTCTTTGTTTGATCGATTTCGTTACAAAAAGATATAATCAGATCCCTAATTTATGATCATATAAATAAAGTAAAATAATATTTAATGCCTGTCTGACACAATTACAGTGTATGGAAATATCTCAAACAAACCTATGAGCCAAGATGCTAAACATCATATCTAAGATTGTTACATTGCGTCAGTGGTTTGTAATTAAGTCGCGAGCAAAGGCCGGTGCATAATTTGATTGGATTTATTGTATTGACAGATTGGTTCCGCACCTACTATGAGCACCTACACATTCTGATCACGTCCGAGGTTTCTCAGCTGGACATCTTTGTAATACTAACCGCACTCGCACAGGATATTGGTTATAATCATCCAAAAAGGCGCTAGACACGTCGCACCGAGGTAACCTCATGACACACTGAAGATCATAATTGGACCTGTTAATGTCTGGTATATTTTTAAGGCTAGTTAGCTATCGATCCTTTTATATTTGAGCCGTATACTAATTGTTACCTACAGCATCAGATAGGCAGACTTCCATATATAATCACTACATACGTGTCGGTTTAATGCTATGGTTTCAGAGAGATTGATTTATGTGGCAAACGTTCATACCCATTCATTTAATTGGGGTGAAATTGAATAATGATTGCTTGATAATTCCGAAGGCGACGCCTTGTATCCCCGAAGCGAAATTATACAGACTATTGATAAATGGTCTCTCGTATTTAAAATTACTTCAAAAACTTGAAAATATCTATTACGAAAAAATAATATTGGACAACGATAAAATGTGTGCTCATGTCAAATGCTAACACGTAAATGTGATAAATGGAATATCTCTATTTTCTAACAAGTCGTGCATCGCGCGTTTATGTGCATTTGTAAACTTAGTCCGTTGAGCTGCGTTCGCCAGGCGCGGTATAAAAATAACCACGAAGATATGGCGAATGGTGCTGTTTTGTAACGGGCCACAAACAATGTGTAACTTATAAACAGATGCTTTAAATTGCCTGTATTTCAAAATCTGTGCTCTACATTGTGTGAAAATAGCACAGCGGATTAACTAGCAGGTAGATAAGATAGTAAACATCCCACGTGAGGCGATGCGAGAGTACGTTGTGTGTGCATGCAGCGGCCGCGATACTCGCGCCATGTTCACGGGCTTGCGTGGGCGCATGCACTTAACATTTCGTTACTACTTTCAACACGTACCGGCTAGATAAGCCAACTAGACGAATTAATAAAGTTATCCACGCTTCCAGTTAACCTCTCACTTGATCTTTAAAAGAATTAGTATAGTTTTCATGTGCAACATATATTATCTCGATGATTCGATTCTTTAACAAAAGTTTAAAAATAAATAAGGCACGTATACATTCAGTATCTTCTTAATATATTTTTAAAATAAATTAACTAAATGGATGATGACCATCTTTGCCTAATACGCTAATCTGCTAACTACATTTGTTATCAAAACAAACATTATAAGTAGGTAATACATAATGTTGTTAATTGATGTTAGATAACATATACCATATATGTATAAGTTATGGTAGAAATGGGCTTGTCGTTGGCTAGAATCCAGTTCTAAAGTTATCAGCTTAATACATTTAAAAATGTGACTTTAATTAATAAATAAAACAACTACCTATTAATAGACAAAAGCAGTTCATATGACGACACTACTAAGTATTAGTACATTTGGTACACACAAACAAATGTTTACTCGTCTTCTTTTTTCGTAGAAATCGTAAGTACCTCGTGTACATACGTGGGTATTAGAAATGGTTAAAAATTCTAAATGACGTTGCGCCCACGCATATTGTACGCAAGAGAAAGGTTGCATTGATTGATTGTGGTAAACAAGTAGCATTGTTGGTTTGAAAACACTTCAGAAAGTGCATACATCTTTCAAAACTGGAAATAATATGTAAATTAATATTCTATAGTAAGAATTTCAACTCGGTTCAGTTTGCTCTTGTTAAAATCATCTTCCCAAATCTCCTATTAAATGATGAATATTGTATAGCGTGTATTGACGCGCTTGCTTTTATAACATAATCACTAAAAAAATCATCTAGTATGTCTAGTCTCGAAATTAGTGCTTAGGAAGTGAGTCAGTAAATATCTGGACTACCCCAAAAATCTAATCGAATCAGGAGTGACCATCAAGTCCTCAATGACCATAAATAGGTTAGCTGGTGATATTTTTGTTTTGAATTGTTGTGATTTCATAATACGTCCACAGATAAAGCCGCTGGAATTTCTAACCGGGTTTCAAACAACACAGTCGTTAATAAATCAGCGTGGACCATTAATTAGCCATAGTTCAGTTAGTTTATCTGCAGTGACTGAATAATATCTCTTATGTCTACTCCATAACCAGTCAAGAATTCCAAAGATTATTAAATTACGTATAAGTACTTATATTTACAGCCATTTTTTCACTGATTTGCAATATATTTCATATAACCTAAACTAACGTACGTAAGTGACTTAAAAATACTAAGCTATTTATTCATTTGAAAAACAAAATTGTTGAGCTAGGTTACTTTACGTATAAGATAGGAGTATTTTCCAACTAGGTATCAGACAACAAAACTACAAAACTATAATTTTGTTCAATATAATGTTTTTGCCATGTACCGATTAAATTTCCACTTAACCCTCTCGTTAATTGCTAAAGAATCTGAAAACAAACTACAAAACCTTTTAAATGCGATACCAGTGCAATTTGATCACGTAACTTTGCAGACTAGAGGCCAAAGACAAATAGTCACAGACTGCACATTAGCAATGTGATTGCGCACTGTGATTGCAGTTACAAACAGGCCAAGTCACCACATTTCTCTAGTGTCCTATCATGACATCTACGGCCTTTAAGTTTAAGCACTTCAGGTCGCACAAAAACCTCATTAGGCTCCATCAGCTCGTTCCATTGTTAGTCGCAGAAATGTAGTCAATAGTTAGTTACCCAGTCCACAGAAGAATATTAGTTTGACTGTAAACACTCCTAACATTATGACTTGTATTTTATTAATGTTTTGGCATTGACGCGCGGGTTTAAACATCTGTATTTATATAGCTCCCAATGTATGTGTATGTGAATGTAGGTTTAGTGGTTATGAGATTGTAAATGCCTATTAGATGGGAGAAGAAACTGACTGATTGGCGGACTGATTCATATTAGTCGTATAAGTATATACACACACGCACATATGTCCAATCAATCGATCCAAATAAATTGATATCTAACTAAAGGCACTTAATAATAGTAAGAAAGAGTTGGTCTAGAAGATAGAAATAAAAACAAAGGAAGATTTTCAATAAAAATCTTCGAAAGAGGTGTAAATAAGGTTTGAAGTTCCCATAAAGAAAACCCCCAAGGCATATGAAGTCACGGTCCGGAGCTAGTTCAGTATAAAATTAGCATTACAAAGATCTGAGATAATACGAAACGAGAAACATTCGTCACTTTTTGGTATAAATTCACGGAAGGTTACTTCAAGATTGTTTATTTTGTTTTCCAGTCGCTGCCTGCGCTCAGTGGTTCGCAAAAAATTCGATGTCTTTCGTTAGCATATAATTAACAAAGATATAGGTAGGTATTATTGTAGAATTTGTAGCCGTGACTAAATTGTCTGTGCCTGATGATGATTATGTTACCTCATCAAACTTTACTGAATATTGTTAGATAAAAGAGGCATCTATCTTTAGTAGTTCGGTAAAGTACAAGTATTATAGTTTCATTATTTAGCTTTAGTATCACGTATCAGCCGGTTTCGAACTATCCGGAGCGGACGCTAGAAGCCATATATTTTCGATTCGCAGAATTGAATCGCAAATTCGCGAGTGGCTAAACGCGATGGAGCGCTCCGTCGCGTCGCCGTCGCGGCGTCTCGGCCTCCGTGTGATAAGATAACCTTGCCTTTCAATTTACTTTGCTAAAGCGTGACTACTTGACTAGACTAGCCCAGCAAAACACGCCAATACCACGCTTATCAATTACTCTAGCATTATTTGAAACCATCTTATTTTACATAACTTCAGAAACATTATGTGTTCTACACAAAACTTCCGGTCCGCTATCGTTATCAACAAAGAAACAAGGTTATTGTAATGAAGGTAGAATTACATAAGAATATTTAAATAAAGTTTTGAATCAAGTTTCTATAAATTATTCTACAAGGATGTTTAGTTCAGTTATGATGTCAGTCTGTAGTTTATAACATGCATGTGTACGCAAATAGGTACTTAGCGATATCTACAAGATGTAGAGGCATGAGACATGGCTCCATTAAGTACCTCGTGTTCAAATGGATCGTCTTCACGAGGAACCTGTTTCTGTTTATCTGTGCTGAACGACAGCCTCCTCTTGAACAACTTCATCTTAGCGTCGTGGAGATCGCCGCATCCTCCTAGCGTCACAACGCGTCTCCAACGCGTAACTAACTCATGACGAGTAAGCTACGCGAACTTTTATGAAATACTTTACACCAAACACCACAAAGAAATCCCAACTAATTCTCTTTGAGTGTACAAAGAAAATAGTCACCACTGCATCACTAACGGCAAGTTAGACGCGATTTTGTTTAAATCGCGTAAACTGCGTGTTTTCGCGCCATCTAGCCGCGCGTGGATGGGAACAGTGGTCGGGCGCGAGGAGTCAACAGCGCATGTCCGCGCGAGGTGGTGCGGCCTGGTCGCGGGCACGTCGCGCACTGTACGCGCCGCGCCATGCTACGCCGCGCTGCACCGCCACCGCGTCACCTTCACACCGTGACACGCGAGACAACCCGCCCCCCAATGTTTACATATTTATCTCCATCAATACCCATTAAGACCAGCCATAAATCAAAGATTGTATAACACCTTGCTTATTCCCATCTTTATTAGCCACGCTTCTAATGTGACTAATCTTTCTCTTTTCTGGTTGATGTGGAACATTGTAAACAGTATGATGTTTTGAAACAATATCGACTTCTGTTATGTTATTTGAAGCATTTGACAACAGGGAACTACAGGGGTTTTAATTTAATCTAATAGTTCTTATTAGGTAGTACACGATATAAATTGTGATGACTTCACGTTAGATTTTTTAGTAAGGTCAAAGAGTGGAAGGAATCAAAGCAAACGTTTAAATGTTAAAAATTGGTCAACAATCGACATAATCGATTGTGTGCACCTATTCGAATTAACTGCTTATTTATATCACCCTTAATTATCGCATAATCGAGAGAGCTCAACGATTCATTTCACGGCGACACCAGAATACGTAAACCATTTACGTAGGCCACTTAAATGGAATACTTTAAATTTTTTAAAACCCAATATACTGCTTTCGCACTACTGATTGATGTTACGACTCGTTCTATGAAACATTGTTTAGCGAACTCACTTATTGTGAGATTTGTTAATAATTCGGACCATACGTAATTTTCACGAAAAGGACAATCGTATAATTGGTACTTTGACTGAGATAGATAGCATAAACGAATTCTGGACGGCTAATTGCCGTAGACATGATTTACATTTACATAATTTCATTTTCATCGTGATGGAAGTAAATTTCGCGTGAAATGGAGCAACAGCATCCGTTGTTGCTATAAACAATATACTAAAATAGGTCCGACTTAACTGGTTCTGTTTGACACATGTCAATTACACTGAACTACCCTCGGTCGGTACTATAATGTACCTAAGCATAACTAGATTATGTACCTAGTAGAGAAGGGTGAGAACTAGAATGATTCACTACATTTTATAGATGATTTGAAATGTTTTTTTTTATTTCTGTAAATAGATCTTTTGAAGACACTTCTACTAGTCATGTATTAGATTATTTTAGGATCTAAATAGATATAATTGAAGGCATCCAACATCCTAACTACAAGCAGGAGTTTACTGTGATTTTTCTTACAGTAAGTATGTCGCACCCGTGAGATAAGATTGATCTAGCTTTCTTGAACAGTAATAATTCCGCATTCATGTTCTCATATCATTAGCCCGAATTGTCAAACTTCTTTGCAAAAATATGTTGAAATCTGTATGGGATTATTATTTCCTTGAACTTTTACTCAACAATTACATTGTAAGTAATAAGTCCATCCATAAATTAAACGTACCTACGTACCATTTAAAAAAAAATCTTATTCTTATTTCAATGTTCAATCTTCTATGTGTAAATCCGATTACGATGAAAGTTTGGATTATTGCGTTCGTACATGTGACGGATTTTTCAATACGTTTTTTTATATTTTGATTGTAGGATAACTATACTTTATGCCTTTATTATTACTTCCTCCATCAGTAACAGCAACGATTGATTTAAAAAGTGTTCAAACGCTGCATTGATAAGCTCATCACATCTATAATCGAATATCTTTTTCCCCATTTTACAAAAGATTCCGAGAACTAATAATGTTTAGAAACATTATAAGGTACGTTTATGAGCTACAATTTGAGAATACTTGGCTAATTGACATTTGGCGAGGCTGGAGATATTTCATTATGAACAGCAAATAATACTTAATTGATTTCAAGAGCTGGGCCCCGGAGCGACTCGGCAATTTATTTCACTTTACATTTAACGACTACAATAACAGCTAAAACGATTTCAAATTGGGTTCCTCGATGTAAATTTGTTCCATGTTAAAATATCGAGAGCTCTAATAATATCTTCACAATGATGAAAAGTTTTCGACCGCGTCGCCATTGTTCAATGTTTCTTATCAGAGAAGTATATTGATACAAAATAATCTAACATACTTAATACCAACATCCTTGACCAATAAAATATATGTAAGCTGTTGAAATAGAGAACAGTGTTGTTTGTATTGCTCTGTTGTAATCTTTAAACAATATAATATTAAAATTGTGGAATAAGACTCTAAGTCCAACGACCTATTCAAAAAACATACAATATTCGCATGAATACGTATTTTTTATTAAAGTTATTGTATGTCATTTTCTTAATAAGTGTGATAAAACTATTTTTCTGAATTTTATCCTATACATATATGTACGATGATCTTGATGTTATTAACATCGTAAAAAGTGGTTTGATTTAAATGCCGTATAAATTCTATGTGACAAGTTTTATAGATGTGTCGAGTTTTTCTTTTCTCATACTGATACCGCTATTTATCTATTATCATCCTATACCTACCTAAATAGAATATCGTACTGACTTCTACCTAAATTCCGTTTATTTTATTTAGTTTATAATTCTCCTAACAACGGAGTATAATCCTCAAAAATGTAACTTTTATGTTCGTAATGTTTGTACAAAAATCAAACAGGAAGAGGAATGTAGCGTTAGCATAAACCAGTCAGTGTTTGATCTGTCGTTAGAGCTTTCTAAATCCTTGCTCTGGACTTAGTCGAGCGCATGGGAAACTATTTTGTCTTTCTTACACGAAGAGCATCTAGCATGATGAATCTGTAAATATTACGATACAAAAATATTTCTTGTTATTCACCTGACCTTCGTAAACGGAACTATATAATTCGTAGTACTTAATTAATATTCATATTATGTGCTGAGAGATATTCAAGTTTGTGCTGTGTGCTATAATATTCCAATTTCAAAGCTATGTGCAAGTAGACCACACCTCCTCAGTACCGAAAATTTGCCAAATGGCGTGAAAACGAAGTGGATGGTGGCGTGAGCCACGTTTTGACCCGTCGTCGGTCGTGCCACTTTCTTGTTCACGTCCCATAATCATAATGGGAAGTAATATCAGCAATTTCCAGCTTCAAAGAGGCCCTTATATCAGCCATATCTCGCAGCTCATATCCATCGAGAGCTAAATATGCGAAAGTTAATGATCGAACTCTTTGAAGATGCCTCCCGAAATAATTATAGCGAGTTCATTTATAATATACGTTTCCAGTAATTATCGGTAACGTACCATACATGGATCCATTTAACGTTATACGCAATATGATTTTTATATTAATATGGTTATAAAATTTCAATAGCGACTGATAAGATATTTTTATGGTAATAGCCCTGTTAAAAATATGGAATCTGTTTACAGATAAGGAGAAGCGGTAAACATAACAGCCACAGTGCAGCAGTGTTGTAAATTGAAGTTTCTGCGGTGAAAATGGAGTACTTACAGAGTTTTGTACTTGCGCCAATATCTGCGCGGTATTGGCGGAGTCGCTGAGCTCCACGGCACCGGCCACCTGGAACAAACAAACATTCCTTGAGCTACATTAAGTGGGTCAATTGCTCCCGAGGGACACAGACTCACGCGGACCATCACGAATGTCGGTATTACATTTGCTTGTAGGGAAACAATTTCAGAAAAATATAGCCGAGTAAGGTTTTAACTTCATTTCCGTGAACGTATTCTAGAATTGCATGTAGGTATGTATAATAAAGCCTGTAATACACGTACCTAAGCATTTATAAAATTAAGTCACGCATATAAAAAGCCATGACATTGTAGAGTGAGGCCGACTTGAGATTGACTTGAACAAAATCTGCATTCCATCTAAACCACGTATAAGCAATAGAAAGAACTGCCTACGCCTGAGGCAGGGCGCAGCGACCTTGTGCCCGTAACAACATATTCGCGACTCGCGCCTCAGACTCACCTTGCCAAAACGTTATGTACCACTGCAGAGCTGCAGACTAATAAATTATGACTGAAGAAGTTGATCTACGTACAGATCTAATATATTTATTTATGACTTTTGTACAGTTGTACAATTTATATTCTTCTTATACATATAGATAAATCTTTTTGAAAAGATAAAATTGTCTGTTGGTCTGTCTCGAGGCGGATCCCAAATGATTCCAAATATGTACCAAGAAAATTCAAATAATGAAATTAGTTCTGTCCATGGCCTTTGTTTCTTTAATGTTCTCGATGTCAAATCTTTCCCACATTTTCTCGAAACGCGTAATAGAGTAAGATCCCAGGGCCGCCAGACGTCACGTATTTTCTGACGAACCAAATGTGGATTATTGAGTAGTGCTAGTATGTACTAAGAACGCATGCCTACCAGCTATCTTGCCTAGTGGGCCAATTTTCAGGTATCAGGTAACCAAGGTACATAAAAATATTACTTACCTCACGTAAATTCTCCAAGCTGATTTTTACATATATTTTAGGCAATATCCTTAAACATCAGTTGCGAATACTCCCAGACACTTTCCGTAGGCCGTATTGCTTTGCAGACGCTTTAACGCTCCTAAAATAATTACTTAACTTCATGTAAATTATGATGCTCCATTGTTTATATCTCCACCAGACAACTATTTTGAAATCTTTTACGAGAAGACAGAACTATCCACGGGGATAATCATCCCCTAGACATGCGCATTTTCTCACTCTCATGCGCATTATGAAACCCTCACGCTTCTACCCACAGAGGCATTAAAATTAAATTAAAGGGGGATGATTGGCCCCTTCAATCGGTCTGTCTTCTGTCACAACTATTTTGAAACCTTTTGCGAGAATGGAACATCATAATTTACGTGAAGTTAAGTAATTATTTTGGGACCTTTAAAGCGTCTGCAAAGCAATATGACCGACGGAAAGTGTCTGGGAGTATTGGCGACTGATGTTTAAGGATATTGCTTATAATATACCTAAAAATCAGCTCGGAGAATTTACGTGAGGTAAGTAATATTTGTATGTACCTTGATTACCTGATACCTGGGAATTGGCCCACTAGGCAAGATAGCTGGTAGGCATGCGTTCTTAGTACATACTAGCACTACTTAATAATCCACATTTGGTTCGTCAGAAAATACGTGACGTCTGGCGGCCCTGGGATCTTGGACTATATTAAAAGCATCTGTTGAAAATATTCTTACAGTTTCAAATACTTTTCAGATCAAATACTGTTAGGAATAACAAGATAAGACAATACTTCGTAACTATACCGACAAACGCTGAAACTGTTACCTATTCGCTGAAATTACTTTAAAAGCAGTAAAATCTGGTGAAAGTTGTAAATAGTTCATAAATGAATGTAAAAGTGGGTTTACTTGTTTTGTATGAAGCTGCATACGAATCAAAACGCCCCGAGGTGGTAATTGGCTGGTGCATTGTCTGGTATGGCGATATCTCTACATTGGTCACGGGATCGAGGTGCCGTATGAGATGAAAGAACATAATTCCTCGATACACATCTCGTAGTTTCGAGATTTGATACACACGCTGTAGTGAATGACCATATCTGCAATGTTATTTGTGTTTTCATGCTTGCCTATCAAATGATCAATGGATGAGACTTCGAGTCCCCAATAAAGCCTAAGGCTGGAATATCAAGGGAAATCACGGGAAATATGAAAGTCACCAACAATCAAAACATAGGTATATTCACACGAGCTTTTGATTAACTCGTGAGGCAGACATATCAAATTCTATTGATAAATAATACTTGACTCGGTCTATTGGTCGCCTACGAGACTAATAAGCAAGGGCCGTTTCTATAAAAGTATATGTAGCTTTACTTTTAACTTACTTTGTTTTATACTAACGAGCTAAGAAATTAATTACAGTGAATAATTTAATAATCAACTAGATACCTTTGTCATCAGTGAAATACAACAGCATCACTTGATAAGGTATACTTACCTACTGTTAATTTGTTAAGTAAATGTCAGTCATGGGAGCTAACAAAGTAAATAAATAATTTTCCACGTACTAACCGATTACATACAGAGTATTCGTGCATATTACATAAGAACAATTAACAACGAGGAGTACACAAAATTACTTGACGGCCTCATATTTTAAAAGCCAATGTTTTAACAACGTAAGAAGAGAGTGAAACATAATTTCTGTAATTGTTTTCCGTGAAACTCCATCGACGGGTCCCAAGACTAATGATATAATGGTGGATGCTACGGCGAAAACGTCATGTAACACTTAATAATTTATAAAGTAGGCAGAGAAATCCACGCTAAATTATAGGGATGCCAACTTGACAACACAATCTCCCTGAGAGGATGCCGCCGACGCAATTATAAAACTCATCTCCGAAAGTGTTAACGCATTCTTTGTCCAAGGATGAATAAGTGATAAGTGTGATAACCCCTCAAGTGACACCGATGCCCTTCACTGTAGCAATAAGTAAAATATTTTATTTTTTATTTATTTAAATATATTGGTTGCAGTCAAGTCAAATTCGATATCTTCAAATATTATTAAAATATCAAGTCTCACAAATAATTTGTGAAGTAATAGGTTTTACCCGTAGTTTACGTATCTTTTTATAAATACATATATTTTAACCATCGCACGTAGGCACGTGAATCAATTATCACGAGTCAAGATTGTTTAAATTTAATTGACTAAACGTATTTTTTTTTGGTAGAACTAAGTATAACGCTATTTACTGAAATTATCTAGGAATATCCTAGGACTTTCTTCAAACCGATTTTTAGATTTAAAATAAAAGCACTTGCGTATGTATTGAACAAAGTGAAAGGTTAACAATGGGTTATCGAGTCATTGTTAGAAAATCTAACAATTTATGATTTTTTTTTTTAGATTTTGCAGTTTTGCATTTTTTTAAACTATAATTTGACAACCTGTGGTAGCATCTTAACTGATGGTAATTGGTGGATTGTTTCACCTATTGCTCAACCTGCTAAATTTGTGGGTCAATTATTTCAATCTTCATATGACAATGGAGCTATAACAGTCTGTGATAAATGGTATTTATTAAAGTAATCATAGAATACACAATAACTACAATAATAGTTAGCTGGATTCGCTGAATTCACAATTATTTCTCATGCAATGCAATCTCATTATTATAATAATTATAATTTCTAAGTAACATACTAATGTGAACTTACTGCAATCGACCTCATATTTGTGCTAGATTTATGCCTCATCGCTAAGTATACATCATATCACCTGGGTATCGGTTTCCATAGCCAGCCACCTTTTTCACGAAGAATTTTTAAGAGCCTCTAATTTGAGAACGTGTAAAATAGCCGCAGTACTTATTATCTGTCCTACATATGAGCGCTTCCGGCCTTTCAAATAGCTTTTGACCCTTTCCCTAGTTGCGATAAGGTTAATTTCCTATGGCCAACATTGAGCCCATCGTCCATTACTTTCCATTAGTTTAGGAAATTCATCATGCATGCGGGTAAGGTCCGCGTAACATATTACCAGCCATCGGTCACCACGCACAAACATTTTTCATTCGGAGTATTAATTAGATTCTCTCACAGCGGACGTTCGTTACGCGGCATTGTTATTTCTTGTTACACGTGAAATTAACAATTAACAAAACTATTTATAAAAATAAAACTAAACATAAAAAGGGATTCGTTATCTTTAAGTGGGTGTAAACTAAATTTATTTAATAGGCGTCTGGGCATCTACCGTATAGATCTCATTAGGACGCGTTTGTAATAAAATCTTATTGATAAATACGCATCATAGAATAAAAAACGGGTAGCGGTTAGTGAAAAGAAACAACTGACCTTATATGGAGAGCACATATATGTAAATAAATATTAGATACCTACCAACCCTTTTACTATTCCAATGATGGAATGCATTCCATAAGAGTTCTTTTTTGGTCCAATACCCTAAAAACTGTAGCACACATCTTCCTTCTGGCAAATAGCATAAAGCTAGTTGTGTAAAAAAATGCACCGGTGTACCGAATATTAACCACTTCACATGCCGCCGCATTGCTGTAAGTAAAAATAAACCTTAACAGCACTCCCCGGTGTTCGACCCGGTTCGAGTAGCTTGATAGACTCCAGAACCTCACTTACCTATGTTTATTAGGTCAATCAGGAAATGACGAAGTTGTAATACAGTTTATTTTCATTCGAAGCTCTCAGATGTTGTGCGGTTACGCATCAGCCATTCAAAATTAGATCTCCATAGACGAATGATGAATCAAAGACTTGCCATCAATAAGAATGCGGTTTGTAAATGGAAAGGGATTCGAGAATTACCTTTGATGTGACTTTATGGTACTCACATCAATCTTTTCAACAACTTTAACTGGATATACCTACTATTATTTACTATAATCGGGCAGCTCCCAGCAGGGTAGCGAGGTGGACTATCGCCTATTCCCTCTTAAATGAGAGCAAATTCGTACCCCCATTGGGACAATAATTGGGTTGATAATGATGATTATAATTGACTTTGGATGCAATGTAACATCTACTATAGAGTACTTTCTCATATTTGTGATAAGCAGAAATTAATAATGTAAAACCGTTTCCATTTCTTCAACCGTGAACATGGCTATACATTCCATTTATCTTAAGCCTATTGTATCGTATCTTTTTCTATAATAAAGAAATACCTATAATGTTAGTGTCTAAACACAAACATTTTCTTTATTTGAACTGAAATTAAACAAGATTTAAAAAATAATATGATACCAAAAATAAAATAACGTCAGTCACGCAATCGGTATTTATGACAGGCTGTAATTTAGTGTTCACCGGTGGGCAACCAGTGAGGGTGTCCTATTACCGGCGGGTGTCGGTAAAGCCGCAATTTGTAAGCATGCTGTTATTAATTACGAGACGCGGTGGTCCTGTCTCAGGGGACGCAGACGGCCAACAGTGCGCTCGTCTGACAAAACCAATTTCATTACATATTTACGAACTTTTTTGAATTGTTTCCCTCAAAATGTTCACGCTCAATTTCAACAATATTGGACCAACAAGCTACATCAACCAATTTAACTTAATTTTATACTAACAGCCAATAAATCGCGATGGGTGGCGTTATACTTCGTGTTTTGGTATTATTTTAGTAATAATTGACATTTCTTCACATCGGGGAATGTCTACGTTTTGCATATGAATATCTATAACACGAGTATTATAATTTTATAACCGCTCACTTTACATATTTTTTCATCTTTATTAAATGCTGTCAATCGCTTTACATTTCTGTTGCGACACTTCAAATTACATTAAACTGCGCCTTATAAGGCAAACAGTGACGTTAAGTATAATTGAAGGTACAATTTAAAAAGAAATGCATGAGATAAAATAAGTGTTTAAGTTGCTCGAGTGCAGTGACCGACGCGAACGTCTCAATTCGCCCAGATGACATCGGCTGTCCCTACAAATTAAGGTGTAAGCCATAACGGAATACAGACAGAGCACAACTTTCGTACGTTCACTTGATCTGACGCGATAAATTGTGAAGGGATCGACAAAATATTTGGAAAACAAAATACGAAAAAGACTCGCTCTGTATTCCATTTTGTCATTCGATATCAAGACAATAAAGTAAGAATATCTGACGTAAAATATCGCCTACTCGTGTTAAGGCTGCTGATCTTTTTCCTCGGGTCATTACGCCCACGAGCTATGCAATTCAACATTATGAAAGACGTAAATTTCAGTCATGGGAATGGTAAATATACTTTTACGAAACTCGTATGTAATTCTATTGTCATTTGCGTACTTGTACTATTTACTCAAATTTGTGCCGCTCTAGTGCCTCACCTAATGTTTTATGAATCTCATCAAACTGTGAACGTGTAATGAACCTACATAAGGCAAGCGTAGATTCCTGTCTTTAAACGGTTACATCACTGCGTTGGAATTATATTCGCATTAGTATAAGTTTCATTTACATGTTAGCGATATATTTCCGGAAACATTATTTTAAGCTGTTTATTAGCATAATTTAACATTAAATACTCTTGTGGCTAGATTGTAATATGGAGATTATAAATTCACAGCTGTTTTTAAGGGCTATAAAATATTTATCTGATCTAAATACATAATAAAAGGATTGTATGATAAATAATACTAATTTGGAAAACTAGGAAAAAGGGTGTCGAAAAATAAATAAGAAGAATTTGTTAATAAGCAATTCATTAAACTTACCGAATAATTTTTTAAACAATACCTTTAACAGTCGGCAGAATAGACGCTAACAAGCAATCGAGAATAATGTTTTTTTTTTTCTTTCTGATCGAATCACGGTTTAAACCTAACAGGCGAGTAAAAAATGTGCTCGTCATAAGTCGATTAGCAAACCGACACAAACGGCTTTTTACTCTGTGTTCGAAAATCGAAGCTCGAACGTATAAATGGCCAGTTTAGATCGATATGCGGCGCAATAGAGAACTGAAATATTTTTTTTAATTTATTCGTTTACGAAATAATGTGTTAAGTGGTATTTCATATTACTATTTTAACTGATATTCAAATAATTAAAAATATACAAACTTTATACATATTAACTATTCTCATGACTAGAAGGATTTTATTTGAGACTTGAGAGCACTTTGGTTTTCTTTTTTACATTATAAAGTCGTCAGAAGATTTCAGTCAGAATTCATCATCATCATGGCTGGGGTATACCTATATATATCCACACCATTACGAGGTTACGTCCCGTATATATCCCATGAGTTATTATTTGGCATAATTTCATTTCCTTTGGGATATCTACGCCATCAAGTAATACCAACTTATACTAGGCCTTCCTCTGTTTTATTTTTAACCGACTTCAAAAAGGAGGAGGTTCTCAATTCGTCGGAATCTTTTTTTTTTTTTTATGTATTTTCACGAATTACTTAAAAACGCCTGGACCGATTTGCAAAATTATTTTTTTGTTTAAAAGGGTAGACTTCATAGATGGTCCCATTGTAACCACATCAGGATCTGATGATGGGATCCCAGGGAAATCGAGAGCAACCCTCAAATTTTATAGGCAATTATCACATTTTCAATATATTTACTATAATGGTTCCAGTATTTGCGTCTGATAATCATCATTTGATGTTGATGAGCTGATGATGGAAGGTAGAACTCCTCAACAGTTAAGAGTTAAAAATAAATTCTTTCAGTTATAGGCATTTATTACATTTACATGTATTCTCCAAAGCTGTTCAAGTATTTGCATCTGAAAATCACCATCTCATGTAATGATCTGATGATGGAAGGTACAACTCCTCAACGGTTAGGAGTTGAAGGAAAAATCTTTCATATTTATTAGTATATATGGATCGATAGTTGTATTCTTCCAGGCTATTAGATTGACCTGATATGAAAAATTAATTATATATACAACACTAAAAAGAAAAAAAAAATTAACTTTTAAAAAAAAAGAAAAACCAACTTCAAAAACTAAAAAGCAAAAAATAACTTAATACAGTTTTACCTTTTTTTTAGTTTAGTTTTAAAGGTATGAAGTCGGTGCCGATGATGTGGTAGTTGTAACCACCCTGCTCAAGGTCACTCGCGGAGAGTGTACTTACTATTACGTTTGGCTTGGCACCGACTTCATACCATTAAAACTAAACTAAAAAAAAGGTAAAACTGTATTACTTTTTGCTTTTTAGTTTTTTAAGTTGGTTTTTCTTTTTTTTTTAAGTTAATCGATTCAATCGTGTTTCGTTCGAAAATCATGCGTCCAATTAACTACTAGTTCCGGGTCATTCGGCAACCATTGATGTTTTATACAACTGTTATAATTAATACACGACAAGAATACAATTTGCTGTAGGCATGAGATATAAGTGATACATAAATCGTTTGATCGACGGTTGATTGAATACGTTTTATTTCGTTATCGATATTATATCAAGAGAACTATATACTTTTTTATCATACATTTATTTATACACAGACATTGATAGATATTTCTAGAATCGTAATTCATTTTAAATATGACGAGTATTTATTATTTTATTTCCTTTACTACATGTTGCAACATGGACAATGCTACTAAGTATAAGGTCAAGGTCAACTTTAAACATATGACTCTAATGTTGGTACGGCAGAAGCGCAATGTTATAAACCCTCATTTCGGCGATGTGTTGTGGCCGAGGAAAGTATAAATATGGGATTGGGTGTATTTTCCTAATGTTCTCAATTACCAGTGAGGTCATACCTACACGGTTTACGAGTGTTTACCATTAATTCGAATAGAAACCGTTACGAGTGTTTGTAAAGATAATGAGGTATGGAGAAAGCAACGTTATACTAAACTTAATCTAATTAAACAGCCTACTGTTATTACACAGTATATAAGTACATAATTATACAGCTCAGATGCAGTTTTAGTACTATACGTAACCTTTTCTAAAACCACTCGAAAGAAATTCAAAGAATCGCTACCTATAATTACTTACGATTAACATGAACAGGAAAATGGTTCACTATTATAAAAATGACTCAGCAATTTTGATAAGTTAAGAAATGGTCCAGTAAATGGAACACGACTAAAGAAATTCCAAGTAAGTTACAATCTAGATTCATATGTTAAAATCGGATGATCTAGTGTAACTGTTATTATTTTTCAAGAATGTTCGTCCAGATCTAAGATCAGACATGCCTAGCATTTTGAAGGATTTAATTAGTAGAGGACAATAACATGAGCTTCTAAGAGAAGAAAACAAAATCCAAACAGTGTTGCTATTTAGTGTTGTTGACCGTCCATAAACATGGTACCGCAATCATGCAAACAGACTAACACAATCAAGGAATACCACAGACGGCCGTAAACTATAGCGGCAGATATAAATAAGTACGCCTGTCGCACCGATCTTACCAACTTATCTCGAAAATATGTCCCGTATCTCTTTCTCCAGACTTTCATCTTTATTTTACCTACCTTAGCAATGAGGAAATCGTGACTTTCGGTGTGCCCCAAGGGAGTATTTTAGGTCCCACATTATTCCAAATTTACGTCAATGACCTCTGCAGGATGAGCTTGCCCAACTGCGAAATCTACGCATACGCAGACGATACTGCAGTTATCATTTATGGCTCTACTTGGGAAGACGTTAAAACTAAGGCAGAAATAGCACTAAATACTATGATGAAATGGTTCTACCAGAATCTACTAACACTAAACTTGGATAAATCTTGCTATATTCCTTTTTCAATCCGGCGTAACACAAAACCACCGCATAGCTTTGATATAACAGCTCACTCCTGCCATAACTCACCAACTCCGTGTTCATGTCCGCTGCTAGATAGAAAAGAATGCGTTAAGTATCTAGGCCTGCAAATAGATGACGGTCTTCGATGGGACAAACAGCTGGAGATGATAATTAGCAGGACAATGCGTCTGATATATATTTTTAAATCCCTCAGAGAGTCGGCTGACATGGACACACTAAAAATGGTCTATCTCGCCCTGTGTCAGTCGATAATGGGATATTGTATTACTGCATGGGGAGGTGCTAGTAAGACATATCTCTTGAGGGCAGAGCGAGCTCAAAGAGCCGTACTTAAAGTAATGTGTAAGAAACCCTACTTATATCCAACCACGCAACTCTACGACGAATGTAAGGTCTTAACTGTCAGACAGCTGTTTATTTTGCAGATTACCCTCAGAACTCACAGAACTATACCAAGACCCAACCCAAAAAAACGCACAAATATCCCATCGGGTGTATCACATAAAACAACATTCGCTGCACGCCAATATTACGTCATAGGTAATTATATATACAGAAAACTACACAAAATACTAAACATACTTGATTTAAACAGATACACGCTAAAACTCAAAATCACTCAATGGCTACTACAACAGGACTACCTTACAACGGAAAATCTTCTAGCACACATCTCATAAAAAATCACTCTCCCATCTATACATATATACAAACATTAACAAATATGCACGCACACACACACACATACGCATCCACACCAATACGCATATACACTAACTCTCACTCACATACATATCACACTTAGTTACTAACCTACACTTATTTCATAGAAAGCATTGGCTTATGTAACAATAACACTGTCTCACTCGTTGTAATTGTTGTATTTATTAATTATTGTACTACCTATAAGGCGGAACCCTATCTCTTAAGATACAGGCAAGACCTAGTTTAAGGGATAGAGTCCATATAATTGTGCTAATTATGACAAATGTAACATAATTGGTGTCCAATATTAACAGTGCAATGTGCTCATGTTTTTATGAAATAAATTATTATTATTATTATTAAAGGAGCTTTTGAGTTAAATATCACGTGAGTTTTTTTCAGAAATGCATCTTCACATTAAATTCTCATCTTACACAGCACGACTCGGCTCGCAAAATTCCGCAACAACCGAAACGACCTTGCATTGTTAGTATGGAGACTGTTTTGGCATGAATGATTACATGGACTCGATAAAAGATTGGCCATATATTACACGTGTAACTGGCCAATCTCGGCCATGCTGATAAGGCTAATTTGGCTTGAGAAAGGGCCAAACAGTTTTAAAGTAACTGTTTGTTACACTGCCGTGAGTTAACGGACCCGAACAAAGTCACTTTGCATAAATTGAACACACAGAACAGATAAGTATGAACTTAGGCAATTAGAAGTCTCTACAGATTAATGCTAAATGGAAATGGCTCTCATTATTCAGTTACAGACGATACAATTTTCTTTAACAACCATGAATTAAATTAAAGTGTGAGTAGCAAAATAATATAAAGCAGTAATTTATGTATTTACGTATTACATTCATAATAATTTATATTTTATCCCAGACTTCCCGTTCAGGATATTAAAATAATGACATAAGTACTTAGTTTGTTTATTTATATAGAATGGTTCTTAGACATAACGATCATCATAAAGAGTTATTATCTATATTATTACACAATTTCCCACACAAATACTAAAAGTAATTAAATGCCACGATAAAAAATATGAAAAAAAAAAACGACGGAACTTCACGGAATTGAGTAATTCGCGCTTTCTTAACAATATTAATGGAGATAAATGTATCAAGTTGCAGGTTGCAAGTTGGAGCTAATGACATTAGCATTGCTTCGCGTCTCTCAGACCGGTTGATGTTGTATTTAATCCGGAGGGTAGGAGGCAATGTACCCGGAAACTGGGTGACATTTAAAGTATCGACCGACCTACCGGAAGAGGTATTAGATCCACCACACCCCAATACAAGCGCGTGCCGACGACCTAATAACTGTGCCTTAAGTAGGCTCGAGAGATTCTCGCCCAGAATCAAGAGCTCGTGTCGCCATTGTACTACAATATTATCTTCATCAAATCTTTAAAAAAAGGTTTGATTGAACTCTATAATTATACCAATGTTTTACAAATTAACATTTTACTGCGCCAAATGTTTGTGATAGGTATGCTACAACCATTAATTTATGTTTATTAAATATAATGAAACATGTTCTATTTTCATACAATTCGTGTACCTCTATATCCTATTTTATTTTATTCACTCTGATGACATGTTCGATATTGAAAATCGAATTGTCGGTTCATACGATTGTTAAGTGGCCGGGCCGCCAGAGGTCAGTCTTGGAGGTGACCTATCGAACAAAGGCCTTTTGAAATTACCATACTTGGGTACAGCTTACACACGTATTGATGGTCACACTATTTTCCTTCACAAAGTAAGAAGGGTTAAAGATTATTACATCTAAGAGCGTGGGTAGTGCTTAAAAGCTTTAGCTGTCAACAATGAAGTGTTAAATTCAGATTACAATATTACACTATTAACGACAAAGTGATGACAAGCAGATTATTAATTGTAAATACATTACAACCGAATGTGTAAATAACATATGATGAAACACAGATTTACGTAGATGAACTTTGCAGCGTGGAATTATCTATTTAATTAGTTAAGCTTAAATCTGAAAATCAAATAAGCTGTATGTTGACGCAGTTCGTTGACAGATTTTGTAAAATGATGGTGTGGTGGTCAACGCAGGAAGTCAGTGTTTTTGTGGTCACTAGGGGAATGGCTATATATGTTCACCGTCGTTTTCCCATGCCAGGGATTGCGTTACGTTGAGGACTCTATTCTTTCAAAGCAATATATAATGACATTAAATAATTGTGTGTAAGTAATAATTGTGCGCCTCAGTGGGACAAATGCAAATTCCACACTTTTCCCATGGTGTCACCAATTTCATTCCGCAGGGTGAGTCATAACCACTGCTATTATAGTCAAGCATTGTAAGAAAGAGAAAAGATTTGAATAGTCCACTCTATCTGCTTGACTATATAACGAATTTGAAGATAGCGATGCATCAGCGAAAGTAATAAAATATAGGATCACACACAAGATGTGATACTGGATTGCGAACCACAGAATTTAACTACCAGAAAGTAAACCACTAAAGTTTGATATATTTTAAAATGGATAGTTCCTTCGAAAATAAATCGTTATCGATCTCAAGTGGAAGTAAAACAAATTGATGACCGCATTAAATTTAATATATGGTAGCCTTCAGTCGCGTAACCATGAGCGGCGAAGCTTCGTCAAGGACTAAATCCAAAAGTCACTTTAAATTTAAAAGTTGACGAACATTTCGAAGTTGGACGTTATCGATCTCGAGTGGAAGCTTGGCCGTGTCGGAGAAAAGTCGTCCACGATTCGGAACGCGGCTATTTTCCCGGATTGCTTACTTAAAACCACAGTAACGACATTCCACATCGTAGTGTCAATCTACATTCTAGGCAAATAGGAAAAGGTGTTACATGAAAGAACTCGGCTAAAACGAAGTGTCACTAATTAAAATTTTCTACGCCAAAAATAAATGCATATGACGTATGACGCAATGTAGGTGCGAATACTTAATCAGAGCTATGTTAATTACATTTTATTGATATAATTTAAATAGCATAGCAGGAAGGTAAGGCTTATGCAAAAATTTGGCAGTATTTATATGTTTACTTACTACATTACACCAATAATATGTACGATGAAAAAAAGATAATTTGCATCCGCAATTATTATTGACATTCCGTAATTTTGACAAAAACATTTTTTATTTTTTTATTTTTTGTAAAATAAAAATTTCTACGACGAACATTTTAACTAGCTATGGGTGGGTACTTTGGTGCTACAGTGAACAACAGGACATCTTGAATATTTTAAATAAATATTAAAATCGTGTGAAATTGTAAAATACAGTCCCGCCAGTAATGGCATGGCTGCAATGTACTAGGTAATGTAGAATCACTTTCACGTACACAAAACATTGACATATCTTCAGTTATACACGATTTAATTCTTATATATTACATTATATTCTTATAAAATTCATCAACTACCTAAATACTTGAATATCACGCAGGGCCGTAACGCCGCCTCACGTTAAAAACTCAGTCTTGAGAACAGATAGAGAATGATATATGTATAGACAGAATTGTATAGTTAGGAAAGATATTGCAAGATGTTTATAATGATTGCATGATCCACAAATCTTAAAGAATGAAGTTAAAATAATGTTTGCATTTAAAAATTCCTTTTAAGTACAAAAACATTCTCGACCAAAAAAATTGCATTTCTAATTATTTGTACTTTTCTTGCAGGTGAAGTAAAAATCACTATGTATCCTTCAGAGTAAGTAAAGATTATAAACAATAGTGTTGCTTTAAGTTTGCACAAATATAGATTCGTTAGTAATGTGTCTCTTACCTCCTTGGAAAAAAAAATAGATACATTATTCTCCTTTTTTTGGGGGTTAGGATTTTTATTACATTAGTAGTAGTAACACCTAACCTAACCAACCAAGTAACCAAGCAACGTGAGGAAATTCACACATCTCAATCTCCGTAGGTGTAATATCGCAGTGTATTCAATATTTCTTGAACAGCTTTATCAAAGTGCCTGATCTTTTGAAAGCTATTAATTAATTATTTTGAAATGGTTACTTGAGCTCTATTATTAGTGCAACGGTAAATAGAGATATAATGTGCGTTTAGCTGGTATTGCACCGTGGAACGGTCGGCGTCGCCGACGCCGCCTCGGGCGTGCCTCGGCTGCGCAGGCGCATTCCCCGGTCTTTGCAGTGTTTATCAAAATCATAATTTCCATTTTATGCATAATTGTACCGTTTAAGCTATGTTACATAGTAGAGATTAAAGTAACTACCGCTAAATGGAGTGAGAATGAAAGACTTACTACAAGAAGTATTTAATTATAAGTCGAAGATCAGCTCTTTGGCGTTCACTAGGGAAGGCCTACGTTCAGCAGTGGACGAATATAGGCTGATGATGATGATGATAAATCTAATAGTCTCTTAAACAAGAAGCCTCGGTGGAAATGCTGAGGAGTCAAACATGCCAGATGAAGTGATGCGTAGGTGGCAACGACTCATAATAAAAGTAGAAATAAAAAGAACTTAGATCTTGAAATTAGACTGACCTCAGATTCTACACCAAAAAGTTAAGTAAAGCTAGCTTCAGAAACCTCAAATTCATCACAGACTTTTATCCTTGTTGTTTGATTGAATATTAGTTGGCATAGACTTGTCTTGTAGACAAGCCTATGTCGGTCTTGCAAGAAGAAATAACTAAACGTTGTTTATCTCGTGCCGAAAAATAGAGATAGCGTGACGACACAATTTTACGCATCATAGTAAGTAATTAGTTCGTATGTAATGTAAAGATTTTATTGTTTGGTGAGGTTATATTAAGCTTGTGTCTGGTACTCGCAATAATATTCTAATATCAGAAAAAATGGACAGGTTTACACAGAACCAGTTTCAAAAATTTTGCAATTACTGTCATATGGATCTCTTAAATAAGAACTTCAAGCTTACGTATCTGCTAAATAGAGACCTAGACATATTGCCTGTTGCCTGAAACTGAAAGCATTCTACGAAGTTTAACTTAACATTAACTTTTTGATGCACACACGCCATACATGATATTCGACTGTATAATATAATACGTGCTTTCACTAGAACAGCCTCAGTTTACTCCAAAACTAACTATACTTATTTTCGCAGTACCTAGACGGATAGACAGCGTTGAAATTGTGATTTTAGGAATGTTTAATAAGTTTGTATAACGTGAATCATGTATTGGTTTGTACTAAATGTACAAACTTGCTGAGCTTGTCGGTATGCGCAGGCGGCGAGGGCGACATGGCGGCGGCCGGGTAACGTACCTACGCCTGCGCGGCAGTGCCTGCTGCCCGCTAACCTATCATTGTATGCAATCTTTGACCCGACCGCGGCTGCGACGCACAATCACTGCTGCTGCCATTTAACATGACTTCAAGTCGCTGTTCACAATTATTTCTTATAAAGTACAAACAAGGTAGGTATATACGTGAGATGAAGTTTTTGTAACAAACTTACCCGTAGATCAGAGCTACCCGACGACGTAGATGTACTGCTAGTGTCCAATCTTCCGTTGTAATACATCTTTTGATCAACTTCAAACTAATAGAATCACAAAATCAATTTGAATTCACTGACTATACATGTACTTTTCACACGCGAAATATATAACATTCAAGTTCCAATTTACTGTGGAGTTAGCTATGTTCTATATTTACTTCACTACAATTAAATTGTTGCGGTACACACATTGTTCTAAATGGCCGATTAAACCGCCGTCTTCATCTTAATAAACACTTGACACCATTAAAACCAGCTCTTGCGATGAAGTAGAACACTTCGCGACTACTTGGCGATCAAATACACTTCTGGGAAATAAGGAATAATATTTAAATATTCGAATTATATAAGGCTGCCTATATTTTGAAATAATATTACTTTTTTACGGAGTTTAACGCGGTATAATGATATTATTTAATGCCGACGTATATATTTACTAATAGTTACGGTAATCAGTCATCTAACAGAGTTACAGCGTACACAACACCTGTGTATTGAGCAATGGCTACGTGACTCAAGGAGTTAGTTTATCGATAAAACTGAAGCACAACAGTGTTATCGCATACGATCGTCATTCGCGGTAATATCGAGTACTATTTTCGTGTGATAACAAAAAATCGCTTTCACCTTGAACGATTTGGACGATTGCATATTTGGCGCTGATATGTGTTCCGGATTGAATGTATAATACCGTCCAGAAGAATCTCAGAAAAAGTTGAAATTGAGATATTTGACAAGTGGTAAATGATAACGCTTTCATCAGTTTAGGAGATAAGATTTCTCGCTGCACTAACTGGTTATTCTTATACGCATTGATTTATGATTATCTATGTAACCAGGATATGACAATCAGGAATCTCATGCATCTTAGCACAATCTATAACTTCCTTTTCAAGGTAACTTTATGAAAAAGCTTGGTGTATTATTGTTTGTCCATTAATTTTACAAAATAACTATATTTATGTATTTAATGAT
This sequence comes from Craniophora ligustri, assembly GCA_905163465.1. Lineage (NCBI taxonomy): Eukaryota > Metazoa > Arthropoda > Insecta > Lepidoptera > Noctuidae > Craniophora > Craniophora ligustri. The sequence goes on from LR990956.1 coordinate 8,319,738, forward strand.
TTTCATTGCGCCTTAACTAATAATGTAGACACTACAATGTTTTGAACATGGATACAAAATTTATGGAAATATTATAATCACCCAAGAAACACACTTGGCGTCCAGTTCTCCTTATTCGGTTGAGAGTGGTTAAAATAGTCCAATATCTCAAGTTATAATAATAAGAACATTTGCACAGATTTCGCGAACTCGCTAGAGCACATCGGCCCACCACCGGTTAGCGTTATTTATAGAGCGACCGAGCTTTGCGACTATAAAAGGATTTTGTTTGAAAATGGGAAGCTGTTTGCATTTTGCGAATATGTATCGCGAAACTCAGATTTGGCGTGCGCGTGGGCCAGTCAACGCGCGCGGTGGCACTGGTCGCGTTGCGGGGCTGCGCGCGCGCCGCGTGCGTTGCACCTGACTCGGCCCGCGCCCGCGGCCGTCTCAGCCAGCAGCTTCCACGCCACTTCCACCTACCTATTACGGGAGATAGCATCCTGTATGTCGCATTCACATTCACCCTGCTCTAAGATTATTATCAATAGGCGGTTAATCGTATGTCCAGCAAGAGCGTCCATTATTTAACCACACACTTCAATTGAAGCTTAAAGTTGCAAATTACTGCACTTTATCAAATGCACTTAGCTGCGTTGAAGTAATTATCAATTTGAAATAAATACGAATAAATGAAAGGAAGCGTCTTTTTTTGCAAATTACGTAGAAATGTGCAGGAATGCGATGATATGAGAGTAAGTACGGCGGGTATGTAGGTAACCATTACAAGTTTATAACACTCTTACTAAAGCTTCCGATCTCAAGTTTTCCCAGTAAAGTAAGCAAGCAGTGAACACGTTCATTTGCATGCTGCGCTCGCGCACCAGCGCGTTTCACTCACGCCTACCAACCTATATGTAGTGTTATTCTGTAACGCAAGACTCAAATTCGAACTTTACTTCGAATTAGCCGAATTGAAATTTTCTGGAAGATAAAATAATACAAAGATGCTTCACCATCTTTCTCATCTATTAAGTAGGGTTGGTATAGGTGTCTTACAGGTGCATACAGTATGTATGTATGTTTTTACAGTGTCCGCAGTAAAAACCACTTTTGACTCAGATGTGAGTTTGCTAGTGAGAACTTATTGAATGGTATGGCCGGTATCGGAAACTTAACCTGGCTAAACCTCTTGTGACACGTGCTTATATGTTTTATTATAACTGCCGAAAACAAAAAACCCACTTCATCGCGGATATAAATAAAGATGGCGCGTAACGGAAAAATGTTACACTAAAATTTTTTCCAACCCCGATAAAGAAGTTTCACTTCAAAAATCAGAATGCAATTTCAATTTAATGTAAGTATTTGTGTCAAAAAAGAATGTGGTTATTACCGGAAGGATCAATCAATCGGAGTGACCGTATCTCTCATCGAATGCCGTTTCATAAAACTCAATTGATGGACTTTTGCCGATTGTAGAGCAAGACATATTAGCTATATGTGCCAAAACAAGTTTGTTTGCACAAGTGTTTCAATGAGCGATGACGTCACACGTCACGCGTGCGCAGAACGTTGACACCGACTTAACGGCTTGCGGCACCGCACACAATGACACCCTTCTTATACCCCAACGTCTTTTTGAAATATGACCACCTTGTTTATGTTACAAGTTCCAACTATATAATCAACTGTTATTTTCTTGAAGCTGTAAATAATATTAGAAATAAATTATGATAAGAAAATTTATGTACGTACCTACGTAAATAGGTACATTTTCTATGTATTTGCTATGAATACTGAGCTAAATAAATACCTATATTCTTATTAATTGATGAACAAAGGCCTCCCCCATAGATTTCCATTCGTACCGATTTCATATCGTATTTTAGTTCATCTACAGATCTCGTAAAGATATACCAAGTATAGTGCTCTCCGTGATTTACTTGAAAACCCAAAGTAAAGCAACCACGTCTGTGCAGTCTGACATCAATTGCTAAGAAGCTTTTCTTTATTTTGGTCAAAATAAGCAGCAGCTTGTTTTTTTTGACATTTTTCTTAAGGCCCAATCCTTAAGAGAAGTCTTTAAAAATATTAATATACTCACACTTCCGTCACTCTATATACTTGAAAATATTATGTACGTCCGGAAAAACCATCTACAGTTTAACATCAATAGTGACTATCATAACATTAATACTAGGAATAAACATAAATTAGTAGTGCCTAAATATAGACTTACAAAAACTAATAAATCATTTCTAGGGAATTGTATACGCTTTTATAATAAACTACACCGGCAAGAAATTTAAAAATCATGTGAAATCTGTTCTTGTCAAGAAAGCCTATTATAAAATCAAGGACTATGTTGACGATAGGAATGTGTGGATGTAGATACTGTTGTGCATGTGGCCTCCCTGGTACCGTGAGGTTGTTTCTATTACAAAAACGTTGTCTTTTTAAAGACATAGCTTGTAGCATTTTATTATGGCGTATTTCACGCCCCTATTCAATTGTTATAATTTTGTAAATGTGAGTTCAGTGTATTGTTCAGTCTAGAGAATTATACTTACCATATCACTTTTTTTTATATCTTTGACCATTGACATCTCAAGACATGAATTTTTTACATTGACCTCGCATAATTATTACCAAAATAATGTAACAATACCTTCTTTTTAAAAGAGTGTCTATGGAGTTTCTTGCCGGTTCTTCTCCATGAGATCAACTTCTTGGAACCGTGCAACTAGAGTCATAACGTTTTATAAATGCTTGAAAAAGTTCAAATGAAATAAAAACCTTTTGATTTTGATTGATTTTTGAGGCTTTGCAGTAAGTATGTATTTGTTAACGAAAGGGCCTTGTGAACGCTTCCCAATATTTATTTAGAAAATCTTTGCTACAGTTTATTTATAGATCGGAGAAAGTTGGCTCATAAAATTAAATCTTTTATCGAAATCGCATTTATCAGCGACGGTTTCAGCAGCAATTACAACTACTTTACACCCGGCGATGCTAAAAATACACTTAATTAACAAATGATTTTAAGAAAGGTATATTGCTGCCGCGTTCGTGATTGTGCTGTACTTTAATTATCTCGAAGAAAACCGACCCATTACCACTGTTAATTGAAATCTTATTTTTTTTTAAAGGGAGGTGACGATATGAACGTATCGGGTTCTGGACTATCACCTCACAGGTAGGAGGTATACTTTTCGGTACGCATTAGCTGATTTTGAGTGGTCCATCAGAAACCTTAAATACTTATATAATTCATCGTTTATACACATCTTAAAAAATTGCCCCACCGACTAAAATTCTGAAATTTGTATATTCCAAATTTTAGTATCTTCAATATTACGGATGTTCATTTAAATACGAGTCTTAGCAATTGAAATTTTCGGCTCGCTCCGGCGAATTTTTAAAACCTGCTTCAAAATTCCAGCGCGTGAACTTACAAGTATCATTGTATGTTGATAAAACAAGTGTCATCCACATTAAAATGTATCGCACATGGAATCAATGTTCCGGTGAGTGTGGAACCTCAAACACGAGTATAAAATAAAACGGTTATTGCTGATCGTGGTTGATATCGGTGCTAAAAGTCTCGCTGCGTCAACTCACGGCCGCACTCTATCGGCGCTGCCTTTGTCATTTGTTTCACAAACGCATTCTTTTCAGGCACATATTACGATACCGATGGTCACGTTTTATTTATGTGTCCCGCAGTAGTATTTGCGTTGAACTGGTTTTCCCGAGGATATTTCACTAAATCCTTCTTATCGGAAGCTGAGTGATGGTTTGGTGATCTGTCAGTTGTCTCACAGGATTTCCCTAGTACGGACTCTTCATTTCTCACAAAGGAATTTCCGTATATCAGTGATAAGAAATGTGTTAGAATAAGTAGTTATACCTTTATGAAGTGATTTAATTTCACTTCGAGATAAGATAGTGGGTGGTATCTTGTTTGGTGGTGTCTTGGTATCTTGATATATATTTAAGTGACCACAAAAATCCGTCCACTTAATCTAAGTTTATGTAGTATCCATTGTGACAATACACATAACTCGGACGCACAAATGTAACTTGTGTCCAAGAATCCGTTTGCGTGTCTGTACACCTACGTTGTGCAGTAAAATTTACGAGCATTTTACGATTCAATTTACATTTAAAAAGCACGAGTAACGGGTTTTCAAGTGATCTCTGTGTTTCGGTATTAGAAGTACAGAATATTCGACAATTTCTTTTCGTATTCGGTTTACTTATAGCTGTTATTTTTGGGTATTATATGAATACACGTTTTATTATTACGAAACCTTTATTTTTATGTGTGGTCTTTATAATTTTGAATCGAGCAGGTGAAATTATAACAAACGGTACATTGAAAATGCAGAGAAGATTATATTGACTTATAGCGGTATTTAAAGCGAAGACTGAGCCTTGACAGTATTGGACATTGATCTTAACATAAATGTTGCCTAAATCTCACTTCCCATAACAACGTCCAACAAGTTTTTGTATAAAACAATATAAATATGTGAGTATATAAGGAAACCTCATTCAATTTCAAGGTTTAAGTCAACATTGTGGCAGCTTGTGTATAAATAACTATCGATACCGGCACACAGGCACGATTCATTAGCAATGCAAATTTACGATACCACGAGAAAACGCCCGACTTCACAATAACACTGAAAATGTTAGCATATTGTACTGTTTTCGCAAGGTAAACTCGTTTAGAGAAAATTTCCTCTATAATTCTTGATAACTAGGCTGATATTAAACGTAAGATATTACTCCATTTGCCTTGTATGCAGATGACCACTAAATCTTACAGATAAGGCTACATTGTTTTAGGCACGTATTGCCTTCAAAATGTCGGAAATTGCTTTAGGTAGGTCCGCTTTTATCATCTTAATTTGTTCCAGTTTTGCAATTCAGCTTAGGTACGTTACAAGTGTATGCTATACTTTATATACCTATATAACACTATCATTATATAAAATAAAATCAATATAGAATTTAATTACCTATGTTTAATATATAATGTCTATCCAATCTTAGGAGTGAAATATCGTTCATGAAATATAAGGTAAGCGTCATTATGGAATTATAAGAAAGAAAACATTTCTAGCGAAATCAGTTACCTACCCAGTTTAATATATTTTTTTATCACATCACTCATCCCACACTTGAGTTTTTAATACATATATGTATCTCAAGCAGTTCGTTAAAAGGATTTAGTTGTATGTTAGGTAAATTATAGAAAAGAATGACCAAAATACATACAATAAATGTCAGAATGCGTATCGATGTTGATGAAAATAATAATTATGTTCTAGTGGGAGACACCATGAATATATAAATTGTAATCTCATATCTTCTTATGCATGATGAATAGAAACCGGAGGGCATCAGCTACACCCAGTGTCCGTAGCGTGCCTACCCAAATACCTTGTTTTATAACTTCGTGTATAAATAAAATAATAGCTCTATTTTACTCGATAATAAGCAAAGTTTAAATCTGTATAACAATAGGTGGCTTAATGTCTAAAGTTACTTTTAACATTAAATTTTATGCATGTTTGTGAAGGGAATTTTGCTCATGCAAAATATTGCCGTAGTATTGGATTTTAACCAGGTATTCAAAAAATATTTGCGTGTATATATTCTTTATGAATATTCACTGATAGTAACATAGCATCAAGCTTATCGTCCCCGAACGGTTAGGCAGAGGTGTACTAACTGTACACCCACATTTCGCCGGTATATTTTAGGTCCCATGGAATCGGGGGCGAGCTTATTGTCATCGACTGCGCACCAATCCAAACACCAAATTGCGACTGAGAATTTTGAAAAAAAACCTAATAACACTTTGCTCGAATCGAATCGGGAATCGAACCCAAAGACCTCTTGCTCGGCAGTCGCACTTACGACTACTAGACCAAGAAGCAGTTTCACAGTATAATAAAAAGTATTTACTCCAAATACTTAGATGTAAGTTATGGTACTTTGTTATCTATAAATTTGTGAAAGAGTGGAAACTCCTTTGTTATGCTAGATCTAGACGAAAGTGAAGTAGACAGAACTATTCTAAGTTTGAAAAACAACCGAGCGGCTGGGTGGGATAACATTAGCAACACAGTCCTGAAAAGATTTCGACATATCTTAGTCCCTCCTTTAACTTACATATTCCAAATCTGCCTACGTGAGGGGATTTTTCCTAAATATCTGAAAAAGGCTGTAGTTATTCCCATTCATAAATCTGGTAGAAAGGATCTCGTCACAAACTATAGGCCTATTTCCCTATTGCCTTCAATCTCTAAAGTTCTGGAAAAAATAGTCAATAATAGACTAGTATCATATCTTGAAAAATATTCCCTTTTCTCCCCTTACCAATTTGGTTTTAGATCTAATTTGTCAACAGCAGACGCGGTTCACCATTTGACCGACTATATCTCTGAGGAACTGGGGAAAGGTAAACATGTAACAGGGATCTTCCTCGACCTGGCCAAAGCTTTTGATACAGTGTCTGTTTCTTTACTTCTAAAAAAGTTAGAGGCAATAGGAATAAGAGGCACACAGCTTCAATTTTTCGAAGATTATCTACGTGATCGATCTCAGTGTGTTAAAATAGGCAATTTTACAAGTGCAGATATGAAAAATCCACCTTTTGGCATTCCTCAAGGAAGTATACTTGGTCCTACCCTATTCCTGGTATATATAAACGATCTCTGTAAGTTAACTATAGACTACGGCAAAATTATTTCGTATGCAGATGACACTGCTCTAATCTTTTCCGCTGACTCGAGCTCGGACGTCCACGATTATGCACAACGAGGTTTTAATGTCGTTATTAACTGGCTAAATCGCAATCTACTAACACTGAACACTGAAAAAACTACTTTTATTAATTTCTGCATGCGTCAGCCTGAGCCTAGTATTAATCAATTATATGCACATTACTGTCATGATCCCCTGGTTGACACTTGCAATTGTTCCTATTATTAACAACACTAGTTTTGTTAAATATCTAGGCATTATAATCGATAGCAACCTATCCTTTAAAAAACATATAGCAACTCTAGCTAATAGAATACGTAAGTTAATTTTTGTTTTCAAAAAACTTCGTTATATTGCGGATTACAAATTAATTAAGCAGATATATCAAGCACTTTGTGTATCTATTATTAAATACTGCATTACTTCTTGGGGTGGTGCCCCAAAAACAGTAATGCTAACCATTGAGCGAGCCCAACGTGCTATCTTAAAAGTAGCCACCTCCCGACCTTTCCTTTTCCCCACCGACCTATTGTATAAAAGTTGCAATGTTCTCACAGTCCGACAACTTTTCATAATGCAAACTGTGCTTAAAAAACATGCCACCCTGTCGTATAATGATAACCTCACTAACTCCAAAAGGCGGAAAGATATTGTATGTACTTCACTTTCCGAGTCGAGGTTTGTTTTCACAAATAGGTTTTATTCATTTTTAGCCCCTTTCCTGTACAATAGACTAAATAAGATATTATCCATATATGCCCTTAATTACTATAGTACTAAATCAGTAGTGTATAAACATTTACAATCCTTGTCCTATGATGACACTGAATTTCTAATGACTGTCATAAAATGAAATAAGTTGCTTCCCCTAATAATCTTAGAATTTAATTAATTTAATTTATTCGTTTTTGTGTTTTTAGTTTATGTTACTTACTGTTTGAGTTATTACAATATTTTAATCGTAATTAAAATCGTAGTATTTTATTAATTCATAAATAATCTGTTAAGCACTTGCCGCCTGTGACACAGGTTCATCCTAGTACAGGCACCTAACATTGTATTTACCTCCTAATTATTTTGTAAGTTATTATTGTAATATTTTACCTCTGTATGATCAATAAATTATTATTATTATTATTATTATTATTATTATAAAATAATTTTCTTGAACAAACAAAGTTTTATTAAAGTAGTCTTAGTTAGATAGCGGACTTTTGTCGTGTGACTTCTGAAATTGTTGTCAACATAACAACCGAGCAATGAGCGGACATTTATGTATTTAAACACAGACAATTAAACATTCGAAATAATTACTTTTCTTTGTTCTATTTTCAGCGTTAAATATTAATGCTTCATCGTTTTACCGTCTTGGATACTGTGATTAAAAGTATTATACTATAGTAATTACTGCTTAATTTTAGCGCTGACATGCCGTGGGGAAAGCATGAAATTACAATCTTCGGGACCAAACGACGCTTCAACGAGCAGGATGTCAGATTAAACGGAAAATTCTAACTTCAAATTGGATAATTATACGAAACATGAATATCAAGCACAACCCAGATATCATGCCAAACTGAATCCTATCTATTTGGAATTCTTAAAGCGTCTTGTTGCAGTCTTGTTCAATGGCGTGCCAGTTTCTAACAAGAACAAAACAACAAGTTGCTTATAAAACAAAAACAGCAAGTATTTTAGTGTTTGTTGTGCGCTCTACCAAGAGCGATTTCATTTCAGCGTGCATAAAAGTAAATGAAGGATATAAGTAATTCAAAAACGCACACTTCCACAGCTGTCGCTAATGGGGTAGGCAGTATAATAAATACCCACATGAAATTCTGGCAAACCCCATTCACTTTATCTATTAAATTCCTAGGTCATACTCAATACAAATTTGATTTGATTTGATTTGATTTGATTTGATTTTGATTTGATTTGATTCTCAAATGAGAGGAGACCCGTGCCCAGTAGTGGGACAATAATAGGTTCATGATGATAAACCCTTTGTGGCTCTGGCTATTATTTGTATAAAGAAACTGACTACAATGAACTAAAAAGATGTGCATGATTGAATTATTTTAATATGAAGACCTTAAACAGAAAACACAAGAATAAAGTAACTTTAAAGTTCACTAAAAAAAAGTGTTACCTCGAGTTACTCTCTATTCCTCTATAAAACTTAGTCACATTATTTGTGTGAATTTTTTTACGCCATCCGTACACGCTATCAGACAAATGGTGTCTATTGGTTATCCTTTATCACCTTAGCAATTATTTATGTTCAACATACTTAAATTAAGTAAAAGCAAAATCTACAATTATTGTGCCTATGTGTAGAAATAAGATTTATTTAAATGTGATTTACCAATTTCCGGTGGTACTTCGTTACATATTGACAATTTCCAGCATCACGTTATCATAACGGTTTGGCTACATTGTCTGCTGAGCGTCCAATTTCGGTAAGACGTGGAACAATGGAAGCGTGACCGGCGGCGACCAGCTGATTGCCATCAAATGCTCATTGCCCGCTAAACATGGACAGGCAGCGAAACAAACCGGACTATTATCTAGCATATGAATAAATTTAAGTCGGTAAGCACGGATAAGCCCAGCCGTCTCGCTGGGTCACGAACATCAGTGATATCACCAAGATACTAATAGAGCTGCGCTTACACATGGACATTGTAACATTATTCTACTCGTAATGTTATAATAAGTAGTTGTACCACTAAATCATTATCATTAACCGTGTTATGATCATAATCAATAAATTTCTTTCACAACATGTTTAATATCTGAAAAATGACAACAATGTAGCTTTACTCAAGCGCCATCTTGCGGTAGCTCTACATAATTACAACTTGGACACATCGTAATCGAGCTGCGCATGCGACTCTACGTAGCGCGCATAACAATGAATCATCTTTACGACACAAGAGGGCGCCACTATATCCAAATTTTATATTTTAAGTAATCAATAATAATTTGATATTGATGTATTACCAAATCTTATAAAAATCGTTGTGCATGGAGTAGTGATCTAAGGAAAGTTAATGAATCAATATAACAATAAGTTACATAATAGTATCTATTGTAAATGATACTGGGACTCGTACGATACTTCGATTGTAGAGTCCCTAATACGTTCTATGTGCGTATTATTATATACTTTGAAGCCTTGGCACGGATCACATATAATCTAATAGATAATTCTAATTGCTTGCACGTTATACCCGCCGTATTCAACTAAGTAACCGCATACGCATGAGCATATTTAATAAGCGCGGAGTCCGCGGACGCTACGTTATTTGCCACGTACCTTGCTCTCACACGCCGAGTGGCAGACATATTTGCACACTGAAACAAACAGAAGCTAATTAACATAATATTCTTTAGTAAATTTTTAATTTAGTATCATCAAAATTGTTGTTAAATCAAGGTTGTTTTTATTCAGAATACAATAATTACAAATGCATACACACATACATATATACCTTTTGAAGTCATGTTGAAATCTTAATAATATAGGTACCGATAAAGATGTCTATAATTATATACTCGTCTACAAAAGAATAGTAGGTATTGTATAGGTACATTAGTATTACTTTGTCTTTTCTAAAAAAAGATAGGTCAGTAGAAGGACTTAGGTGAATTTCATGAAAATGAGTTTTTTGGTGAAGTCAGAGAATGCATGCACACGATTATATACTAAACTCTACGTGAATAAAAATATACTTTAAGCTATAACTTTATTGCCAATTAACAACAATTGGCTATGATAAGAGATTTAAATATCAATCTCTTGTAAAAAGATTAGTCTAGAAACGAAGTCTTGTTGCATGCACGAAACAGCATGGATACATTTGTGATTGCAATTTAAATAAGCACAGAACAAACATTTCGTACGTTTACGTAGGTACTTAAATTTCGTATGCACCAATCGTTTCGCAAAAATGCTACTGGAGTGGCTATCCGTGAAATTTGCACCTATAAAAACACGTAGTCATTCGCGGATTGTTTTATTCACACTTCAACAAGCAATTGAATTTTGAGCGCGACATTTTGCCTTAATATTTATCTAGAAGCAAGTAGAATGTTGTCAACGACCTTTGAATGTCAGACTGTCGAATATTCGAATAGGAGTTGAGTAGGTACCTACGGCTAGACAAACAGTGATCACTTCGAAAATCGGTCAAGATAAATACTTTCTAATTTAATGTGCAAACAATGAACGTTTAGGCATAGTATACAATACATCTGATGTGATAGGTAGTTAGATAATGCTTCTAGCTAAGGTTCTTGAACTAAGTTATCCGTATTTTATCCTTGAAATTTTCAGTTTAAGTCCTAAATAAATATCAGTGAACTCTGACAAATTGATTCGGATTATATGCTTGTTATTATGTTATGTAGTTATTTACCTCTACAGCAGGAGCCTGTGTTGTGCACCGGTTGATGGCACCAGTGACATGGGCGCGGCTTCCTGAAGGATTTGCTGCGGAATGCGTGTGCCTGACCCACTCCCTCCTTCTGCGAACAAAAAAATCAATAGGGTATTAAGTTTTTTTTTGGTTGGTTAGTGGTGTTTGATCCGGGCATGGGATTGAGGTAGGTAGTAGTATTTTCGACTCAGTTTTATTACATCGTAATGTATCTCAAACTAAATATTTAATGCTAATAAAAAATTCCAACGTACAAATAGAGACCGCCAATCTGCATGCTGTCTTCGCTGCGGAGTTACTCATAAAAAAAGATCTTTCATATAAATTCATTGTCTTAATGAGATGAGCCCTAAACCCACTTTCATTTTTACGAAAAGAATACAACATTGCAGAAACCGCTTAAAGTAATAAATTTGAACAAATCGATTTCATATTATGTAGCTACATGTGTTTGTTCGTGCAAGTAAAGCTACCATTACTAAGTCATCTTTGTCCTTCCTACTCGTTGTTGACTCGAGACCATATTTTCCCATAGACTAACAAGAACAAATAGCTCTAGGCGAGCTATGAGACTTGAAAACGTTTAACACGAGCGCGTGAAATGACAGGCCATTGTCGATAGCGCAACTAGAAGGATGCATGTCGCCCGGATATTTATGACGGTACTGGGTTCGATTGCCGGTCGGCGCTTACCTGCCCAGCGCTCCCAGGCTTGCTTCGGAAACGGACAATGAGTGAGAGAAGGATCACGCGACCATTCAACCTATTACGATAAAATATTTTTATTCCCTCATTATTCTTCAACAGTTATTTGACCTTATCTCTAGCTTCTTAATATCTTGTTTTCTTAGCTTTCCTACCGTTTTATTTATGATTCTAAGGCAAGTTAATTCAAACTAAACCAAAGGAAATTTCTCTATTTACCAACACAACACGGCTGCAGTCGTTGACAGGACAATGCGTGAGTAAATAATTAGTTTCTATTCAATCTATCTCCAATACGATACTTGTCGTGTCTGTTCGCAATTTGCATTCAATAATACGACTGGGCCATGATCTTTATCTCAAAACCCTGACATGTTTTACACTCGTTAGCAAATTGTAACTGACAGCTGTAAATCAAATCATGTTTAATCTAGGTAAAACTTAAGGACGCTATTACAATTTTCTACAAATAACGGTGTTTTTCAGGTACAATTTTAATGTATAAGCAATCATATATGTGAAGATATTATGGTCTCAATTTAAAGGTAATCTATTCATCTTCAGATTGGCATCACAAAAATTGTATCACATCATACAAATTTTTCCCATAAATCCGTTTTCACCATCACAATAATCACAGAAAATGTGTAAAAATAGGGTCAGATTACGTACCATTTTAAAGTAAACTTAGAGCATATTTTATCATCAAAATTATATAAAATTACGGCATATATAGTCCTCTATACGTCCGACTAATTATTTTGTACCTAAATCATTACATTTTTCAATAAACAGCAAAAATATGAACGCTTGCAAATTTCTTCATACATTTTTCACTCGCGGACTTTCATTCCGCGCTCAGACGCGCTTGTGGAAGCATGTGCGTATCGCTCTGTCGCAAAAAATAAATTACGAAAAAGTCTGTGTCATACACTCATATAGTCGTTTATCGTGACCGGAAAATGTTGATACTTTTTCAAACCTAAATAAAAGTAAATACGACTTTAATAATATTATTAAATTTATTATCAGAATGTTATTTAGGGATTGATGAATAAGATCGGGATTTGGATACTAACGGCTAAGCAGTCGTTGACAAGGTTGAGAAATGGATGGGTAGAGTTAAGTCATATTAAACCTGTGATTTAGATTAGGCCTGAAAGTAGATGGGTAGGGTTAAGCTGCTGTTGGGCAAGTTAAAAAATAGATGGGTGAGGTTAAGCAGATGTTGGGCAGGTGAAGAAATGGATGGGTGGGGTTAAGTCATATTAATACTGTGATTTAGATTAGGCCTGAAAGTAGATGGGTAGGGTTAAGCTGCTGTTGGGCAAGTTAACAAATAGATGGGTGAGGTTAAGCAGCTGTTGGGCAGGTGAAGAATTGGATGGGTGAGATCAAATTTTACTAAAAAAAGGCGAGAATAATTGGGATTAAGAGTCTGTAGGTGAGTCCAAGAAAAGGATGGGTAGGGTTAAGCATTTGTTAGTGAGGTCGAGACTTGATGGGTGGGGTTAAGATGTCAACTCCGTTCCTGACGGGTGTTCCCTGACTAGGCTTGTTCTTACTCGGCCACTGAATGACTGTACTAGTAGGTAAAACTTTCAGATGCACTAGTTCTGTCTTCTGGTACTATTAGTACCACCTACACCAGTACCATAGTACAGTATATAATGAATTACATTTTATATTCCTTCATACTTTGCAGGTTTTGCCTATAATTCTTACAATACCCGATTATTCTTTATATGAAATATTATCATGCATCCCACTTATTCATACACTGATTTTATATCGCTCCCGCTCGTTTAGTCGCGTTTCGAGTATTTCAAGTATCTACAGTCCTACAGTTACTCAATTACTCAATTCTTTATTGCATTTCATAATGTGTACATTAGTTGGTAGGTATGTTAAACATTGGATCAATTATGGACCCTGTCGGGCACAGCAAAAGATATTTTTAATAGGAGAGAGGATGAAGGCGCTCTTTGTCAAATAAGATAAAAACTATATAGGTATATTAAATTAAATTGTATCATTAAAATATGTATGATTATAGTATAGTATAATATAATTATTTTATAATAAGTATTTCTATATTTGTTTTAGATATGTTTATGTATTTTTATTTTATTTTATTTATTGCACGTTTTGAATTTTTTTAAACTATAAATTGTAATGATCTAGATATTTTCAATTTTATTAAGCCTTGTAGAATGATATTATTTTTATTTGAAAATATATTCTGAGTTAAATTTAAAATGAAATATAGGTATCATGTTATTGTAAATTTTATTGTTAAGTATTTTTTGGTATAAGTATGTGTAGTTTATACCGCAGACTGTTGTTTAAAATTTTAAAATTTTAAATTTACTAGCTTGTAGCGTGCGACTACTCGTTCAGAACCAGAAACTAAGAATACTGACATCTCGAACGAACGACGTAGTACTAAAAGAATGATGTAATAATAAGGAAAAGTAATAGTTTGTTCTTGTCAGTGTCGGGATTAATTCTTATTAGTACTTAGTACGTGAACTATACAAGCCTATCTCTGACCGTAAACTTTTGACAATCTTTTTATTAATTTGCAATGTATATATTTAACTACATACTTAATTATGTTTGTTCAGGTGGATTCTTGCAAGTCAATTTTGAATCTTCAACCGATTGAGCTGAAATTTTGTATAGACATGTTTGGATGTTTAGTTGTGTGACGTCATTCCGGAACACCCATGGCGGACTAGTTATTTGTGATGCACTTTACAACATGGGGATCAAAAACTTACTAAAAATAACTCAAAAAATAAAATGACGTCTCTCTAAATACAATTTCTACATTTTTATGCTTTCCTACAATATGGATATCAAATTATAGGCTTGCTGTGAATAACTCTAAAAATATTGTAACATCACTCTAAATCCAATATTATGGCGGACTAAATTTTTCGTGGCTTTTTAACTAAATTTAGTTTTCTTATTGTAGTTCTAGTTTTCATTAATAAAGGTAAACGAATATTTTTCCATTATGTTTTTTTTTTACTTTTAAAAACATAAATACATATTAATCATAATTAATGAGATATAGCAAAATAGACCGAGTCATGAATGACTCGGTCTATTGTGAATGCATTACAGCGCATTGAATTCACATATAACGAAATAAATTAATCTTTAAGATATTTTACTTAGGGATATCTGCAGACCAAACGTAAAGTAATTCGTATCGAATGTACAATAGGTCACCAGGTAGCAAATAACTTAATTATCACGAAAATAGTACGATCACTAAACTCTATCAATTCAAATAAAAATAAGAAATAATAACAAGGATCAAGATTATTTAAGCGATGTATAAAATCGAGCGTTCAGTGGTTTCAATGTGTGCGTGCCCGTAATGTTGCTGTGTGCGACTCTAAATACCTAAATTTGAGTTCGTCGAAAATGTAACAGCGTCCTTAAAACAAAATTCTCAAAATGAACTTAAAAAAACTTGTTTCAGGTTTATATTTATGACATAATCTATAATGAGAAAATAGTATGGTAGAAGGATTCTCCCGCAACGGGATTTTATTAAAATTTATTACTAATAACATAGATTCTAGAACTAACTGTAATGAAATTTTGGTAAAATCAAACATAAATTCGATTCATTACTATTGCGTTTGATTACTATTCGCTCGCAGATTGCCTCGACACTGTTCTTTGTATGGGGTCAGAGTGTTCATGCGTATGACGTCATCGATCCCTGCGCAGACGCCGGCGGCCGACGCTCCGCTCCAGGCGCCACATTTGCAGCGCACATGATACATGGACGGTGTACTTGAAATCGTTGTTTGAAATAAATCACTCCTTTGTGTTATCGCACTGAGCCGCGAGCAGCCACTCTCGGGTGCTTTTAAGACAAATCTCTCATATAAACACTACCGGCTAGTAGCAGCCGGTAGTGTTTATATGAGAGATTTGATTTCTATAGGTATTTCATTGTTAAATATCAATTTACACAGTAAAGTCAATACATTAATATAAGTACCTTAATTCAGTAGGTCATTCCAATATTATGATTTTACATTGAAGTTGAATACAGAACGATTTTACAAAAGATATTTATTTGAATGAAACCCAAATCTCTTGCAACAATATCTACGCTGCAACACGCGCGTAAATGTACGATTTCTCGACGCATTCAGAAATACTTCGGCAGACACGTGCGGCTAAACCACCTGCTTAAAATCACAGCAGGCCCAAGTCCCAACTGCCGCTCAGCCGGCGCAGGCGCCCGCCCCGCACCCGTGCCGAGCGCATCTTTACAAAAACTGCGTCCTCACAAAAGATGTTCGATACCAGGATCAGATTGACACGAACTTCACAATACACCTATTACACGCGCCCCATTAACTAACTGAATCAAATTTCATTGAACAGCTGGACATAATATTATAGTTATACTTTCGAAAATCGACCCTACTCTCGAATCAAATTATATCTCCATTTTCAGATAGCTCTCGAACAGAAACGTATCTCGAATCGAAACTTGCTTTAGTATTAAATAAAATACGTAAGCTCTACAGTGTGCTGTAAATAACGAACAAGTATCGGGAGTTCTAGCCGATACAGTATAGTACACGTCTAGTAAATAGCTAATAAAAATGCATTAAAGTTGAATTGCAATATACGTGGGGAACTAAATTCGTTACTGATGCTCAGAAATGTATTCATCGCGCAGTAATTCGCTGTATCCCAGTAATTGCTTAGTGCCGGTGGCGGGCCCCCGACCGGCGCTCCACGAACGAGGTAGCGAGCACCCTCCACACGAAACAAAACCACATCAATAATACTCTGCTCTTTGTTTTTACTACCACAATGTGTGAAATGCCGCATTGCTGATACATTTAAGTAACGCCATAATGACACTTTGGTTTCCTGTTCAAAACTTGTAACAACAAACGTTTTTTGACCTCTCTTTCTGGGCTTTGAGTTATTTCTTCCGACTAACTTGAAGCAATCTAAGCCTACGCCTATTGTGTTAAAAAATAAATAAAAAATCTAGTTGGGGTAGATCCTTTATAATCCTCGTAACGATGTTGACATCCGATGC
Organism: Craniophora ligustri; assembly: GCA_905163465.1. NCBI lineage: Eukaryota > Metazoa > Arthropoda > Insecta > Lepidoptera > Noctuidae > Craniophora > Craniophora ligustri. The sequence continues at coordinate 8,336,739 of LR990956.1, forward strand.
TGCTTTTAAGGTGTCAAGTCTCAAGTGTCATTTGGTTTTCATGATTGCTTACGTTTTGGTTATCGCTGCAACAGTATTTATTATTAATGTATTATGAGTCACAGGAACGATAGGATTAATAGGTTTCGTGTCTCGAAAATCGAACTTTCGGCCGCGTGACGTATGATTGAAGCCGCCGCCGTCCATTGAAGAAAACAAAGGCCTCAGTGCTGGAATGATAAATCAAACGAACGCTCTGCCCTTTCGATATTAAACTCCATTGTTTTGTAATGAATAACTACTGCGCGTACGCTGATAACACCAAAGTTTACTAAATGACTACATTGTTTTATTGAAATCGAATTTACATAGATATGTATGTTACTTGATTAAAGACAGGTTAAACGAGCTTGTTTGTTTACTGTTATCTTTGATACAAATGCGCATAGCTCATTAAGCATTAACTGTTCACTGAAGATTAACAAGAAATATTGCATTAGCGGAACGTTTATATTCGGCGTTACAAGATGTTATGACGAATTTTATTACAATATGGAAAATGTGTGCAGTTTAGATACGTAGATACCTTAACTAGTACATAGGTGGCATGAATTAGAGGAGATTGTTCTTTTATAGCAGATAAAAGTTAAGGTAGTGCTGATAACAAAGTTATTGCCGCATAAAGTACAACGATGTTCCAATTTTATGGTTATCTGTTTGCTGTAGTGGAACTTTCGTAAGCTGCGCACGTGCAAACACTCTGGTCGAATTAAACCACTGTACTATTTATCTGGAGTCGAATGGACGGGACTCGGTAACATTGCAACTTTTCCGTTTATATTCGTAGAATATCAATAACATTTGGGCAGGCAACCATCTGCCATCTGTTAGATCGCGGCGGTGCTTTCTCGAGGCATTTGTACGTGACATCCGTTTAATATCGAGGCGTTATAAGCCATACAAAATTGTCTCACGCGTCGGACAACTTGCGGCGTCGACCCGGCAGTGCGGCCCTACAGCGGCCACTTGGCTTCGGCATCACTGTCGTTCGCATTAACATACTGTTTCTCGCTACTTACTTATGTACATTAATTCCAAGTCCGTGAACAAAATATTGTATGCACTTAATCGATTACAAATTCATTAAAATGTTAAACCGGAAAATGACATCATCGTATGTCATAACGAACGTAAATTGGGGTTTGAGAGGCGATATTATTCCTAATGTCCTTCCTTATTCCTAATGTCAACGATATAAATATTGTTATTTTTGTATTCTAGTGTAAAGTAAAACACAGTAAACTGACCCATGGGAAATGATGTAAGAACTTTTTGAACCAGATATATCTTATTATTTTGTAATGTATTGGTATTGGGTAATAAATAGCTAACAATCTGGGGAGCAGAGGAAGAAATAGGTAAGTAAATATAAAAATAATCATTATTCTGCTCGGTAGCAATGTATTCGGAGTCGGAACAGCACGTTCTTTTATTTTTTTTTATTTTTTCGCACTATATACCTACTCATCTAAATGCTTATTATAACTAAGGAAAAAGATTTATAAAATTTTGTACTTGTACTCTAAAGGTTCACGGTTTATATAAAACATTTGTCAAACACTACGTAGAGGTGCTATATTTTAAGATGTAATTTACAAACCTAGACTTGCCTTCATCCAAGCCTTCACTCTTGTCTTCCCTGTCCAGCCACTGGCTTGTGAGAACCCAGTTGTAAGTAGCTGACCAGTTGTAACTGGCTTTTTATTGCCCTCATGGGGCGCGTAACAGTCATACAACATATGTTCCTAACTATTACCGCCAGCCACTGGTTCCGTTAAAGCAAGATCTAGTAATTACATTTTGTACATCATCATCAACCTATTTACAAACCCACGGTCTCCTCTGTTTCAAGAGGGATTACGCTATAATCCACCACGTCTAGTGCTGATGGTGACAGACACACACACGCCATCGAAAAAATATCTACGGTGTTTTATCTACCGTTTGAGCATGTGATAAATATGCACCAAACTCCGAAAAATCAGTGGTACTCGCCTTGAATTTAATCCCGAGACCTATAACTTAGCAGTTCACTGGTTCACACAGCTCTTCACGATTTTCATGATTTGCATAGATACAGGTATTCATGTTCCCATAATGACATGTAGTGTGCAACCTTTATTTTTATAACCTAGTGTGTTCTTATCTTTATTGTTTAGTGATTGGCGCGCGTGGTCTGGCGTGCTGATAAAAAAGTAATAAATACCACAACATGTTTTCATAAAGCCTAGAAAATTCACGACATGGCCACTATTTTATAGTATTAAAAACGTAAGTAATCGCTAGAATTGATTTAACTGTAGACAATAGCTACTGCTCGGTCAGTGACTTTAATTAATTACGAGTACCAATTAAAGTAGGACGGACCCTTTTGAAACATTTATACGGCGCGTTACTGTTTAAATTCCTCTCCATTGTTACAATGTAACTATACAATTCTTTTTGTAGCTTAAATTTCTACTAGCATTTCTACTTAAAAGGACATAGGATTTAGCTCAACGCATGAATCATGACTAACTAGAAATCGGTTTTCTAGATTTCTATCTGATACCTATTAGTATTCTAAATAGCTACATCAATAAAATGGCATTGTAATAGAACCTATTCAATGTAAACAGTCGCCAATTAATTGGCATTGTTATATAAATCACTGTCAACAGGTCTCCTAATTAGTATGATCAGACTTAATGTTTATTTACAGCAGTAATATTGGATAACAAAACTGATCTAAGCTACTACGTAATAACTAATAACATTTAGTCGATAATTTCAACACTCTTGACAAGAGCAGAGTGGCGCAGTGGAAGCGTGCTGGGCCCATAACCCAGAGGTCCGTGGATCGAAACCACGCTCTGCTAGAAATCACTTTTTGTACATTTTATAAACTTTTTTATCACCAGTCACTACAGTTCATGTCGACTTTTTAACGATAGTTCATTTATTGGTCCTAACAAAATAATAATAATAATTAAACAAAGCTTGCGTGACGAGCAAAGATAGCGGTATGCTATTTTAAATTATCGCATGCGGCAAAAGACCGGTTATAAACTAATATTGTCTTCTTCACCCCCATGAGTGATGATGATGTCCGGGCACTCCCTTGCTTTAACATAATATAAGGGACGAACCCTCACCTATCGCAGGGGTTGTTAAGTAATGACCGTCAAAGGTAACGCACGTTATGTAACTTTTCACCATTCTCGATTGACTTGAAATTAAACAATAGTTGTAATCACATTATTGATAAACTATTGAACTCATTTTATCGGTGCACGCGCTCTGCAGCCAATAATATGGTCGTTGATACGTTGCAATATCATGCATGCAATGATTCTGGGTGGCTCTATGTCCTATCGTTTTGGATGACGACGTATTTTTGTTTTCTTATCATACCCACCAATAAAATCTACTTTCAGACAAGAACATATCTGTATACATTATAAGCATACATCGAAACCTGGTCAAAATAGGAAGGAATAGTTAAATTAAATTCAATAACAAAATTTATCGTCAGTATTTTATTTGTTACATTACATATTTTAATGCAGTTGAGTTCGAGCATAAAGTTATATGGACCTTTTTATAGCTTCATTAATTCTTTCCGCTTATGAGTTCACCGGTCAAATGAGTTTTTAATGTCTAAATGTTTCCAAATTTGAATCAATTTGTTGAAGAATAAATTTAAGTATTATTTTTAAATGAATACGTATGATAATATTGTTCTTGAACAATTAAATTTAAATTTCGAATTGCCTTGAAACTAAATATTCTTTTTAATCTGTCTGTGAGACTAGATTGCCTCGTTAAAAATCTTAGTAGGTACGTGGGTGATAAGTTTGAGACGACCTAGGTATCTATTTCTTAACTCTTGATTGATGGTCGTACACCCGTCTAGTTCCATATAAAGAGTCATGTGGAAAGTCTAGTTCACGCTTAAACTTAAAATGCTACACAATAAATGAAACTACTGCCTACCTACTAATAAATCCACTTGGCTTATTGACTCCGGAGCCGTCGTGATATGTGTGGGTACAAGTACCAACTAAGAGGGGTCCACAAACGGGCCATTAATGTAATTTGATTATGCAGTAGGAACCAATACGGGTCTGCGGTCACACCGCACGATTTCAGATGGAATGTGCGCTGGACTGCACTCAACAGCCAGCAGTTGTAGCAACATCTATTTCGTAAGGTTCATAATTTCTTTATTTATAGCTACAGATAACTCTGGTGTAAACTATAATGTACCAGCTGCAGATATCAAAACCTCTACACAACGTTTAATAATGCAGAATTATTTAAAGAGTACGAACAACGTAAACAATACTTTCAATTGTTTATAACCGAAGGGTTAGGCAGAGGTTAACGTAATAATATACCCCTACAGATCGAGATCTATAATTAAAGACGAGCCTATTGCCAGCCAGGTACAAAGAAAATTTCTAGCTTTTAAAGCATTTCAATTAAATCCTAATAAAATCTTGTTTTCCCTGCCTCGGAATCGAACCTATAACTTAACGCTCATCAACCGGGTTTGTACCAATACATTAATATCCGCAATTTCAGACTATGCCATTGGTGTGATAGTCCAAGTTACGTAAAATTAATCAGTAAATCAATATTTTATAGCTTAAAGGAAATTGATAATTTCTCATTACTCGGCCAGATTCCGGGAGACCACCCGTGTTGCGGGTAATGTTGGGACGGCGTACAGCAGTAGGTACCTACTATTGATATTTGTGTCGGTGAGCTCCGAGTGACGTGGGCACTGGCGCAGAGCTCGTCAGCCACACGTCGTGACGTATCGACCTACATTTACATGAATTTTAGCAACCCCTTGCAGTCTACATGCAGTATTTTTAGTCTGACATGTGCACAGCCACTTCAAGAATACTATACATAGGTAGGTATGTACTGGTTGGACCGTAAGTTAGTATTTAAATACTCTGGGATATTCGTTATAATATATATGTTGATTTTTTTGTAAGATCAGAGAAGTGCAGCGCTCACTATACTCCTAGTAGAACTTTATATGTATAGTGCATAAATATTAGCTATGTATAGTCGTTTGTAAGAAGATTGAGTTGAATTAGCTACTAACATAGATACAGGTAAACAATCTTGCGCACTTTTTATGGACTTAACAAAGGCCTTCGACCACGTTGATCACAATATACTATTAGACAAGTTATATGCATATGGGATCCGCGGAAATATACTAAATTTAATAAAATCGTACTTAAGTGATAGAATGCAATCAACTCAAATAACTAAAATATGCCCCTCAGTAAAATTAGTAACCAATTACTCATCAGACTACAGTAGAGTCAAGTTTGGTGTGCCACAAGGCAGTGTATTGGGCCCACTATTATTTATCATTTATATAAATGATTTGCCTAAGGTGACCAACCACAAGTCAATATTATTTGCGGATGACAGTACAATTATTTTCACCGGCAATGACAGTACCCGTATGCAGCTAGATATAAATTTAACTTTATCCTCTATTATTGAGTGGTTGACATCGAATAATTTGAAAATTAACCTCACTAAGACAAATTATATGACATTTCGAAATAGATTAAACAGATTGACTGACATGGACATTACCTATTCGGACATAAAGATTGAACAAGTTGATGTAACAAAATTTTTGGGTGTACATTTGGATTCTAGTATGAAATGGACTACACATATTGAATCACTGTGTTCAAAACTCTCGCAGTTCTCATATGCTCTTTACGTTCTATCCAAAAAGGCGAGTACGTCAACAGTTTTAATGGCTTATCACGGGCATGTTACGCCCCTTTTGAGGTATGGGATAATGTTCTGGGGAAACTCCATTAATAAAGAAGCCGCATTTATAGCACAGAAGAAGTGCATAAGAGCAATCTTTAGGCTGAAACAGACTGATAGTTGTAGACCCCTTTTCGCAAAACTCAACTTACTTACTCTTCCATGCATCTACATTCTAGAAGTTGTGGTATTTGTCAGGAAGAATATGAGCATGTTTGAAAAATTAAGTAGCAAAAGGCACAATCTGAAAATACGGTTTCCAACTAATAAAAGCACGCTATTTAACAACAGCGTATTTTGTATGATCCCACGATTATATAATAATCTACCAAATTCAGTACTGGAAACATCTAATATTCAAGTGTTTAAGAATAAAGTTAAAAAAAATATTGTTAACGAAGATGTACTACTCTATCAAAGAATATTTATCCGATAAATTATTTTAATAGAACTCATGATGTATGTAAGTTTAGTATTAAATTGACATTATTGTGATTTATTGTTTATTAGTTATTCTTTGAATTGACATTAGATCAACAGCTGACATTTTAAATATTTTAGAATTAATTTATCTATCTAATGTATACGGAACATTATTACTTTTTGCATGCTATGTAGCAGACTATGGTGATACTTAATTTATTGAATGTAACAACTCATGTACCCATATTCGCAAAATAAATGATTTGATTTGATTTGAATTATGAGAGTCCATCTGCACATGTTCTTTAAATACTACATACTCTCACTCGAAAACTACAAAGGTTAACTCTTTAACCACATTCAGTTAAACTCTAATCATAATTCTATTCATCTTCGTTAAAAAGTACTTATCACAAAGGGCTTCAATTAAATTAAATCTCGTTTCATACGGGTTAAGTTATATTAACTGTAAATCATCATTCGATCATCTGCGAACATTGAGAGAAATGTTCAAAGTGTTCAGACACACTATTATAGCCCATCATAAACAAAAATTGTTATTGAAGACCCCCCGCTCTGTCAATGTTGTATGTAAATTTATTTCCCAAATAATATTCGTTGTTTGTCCTGGAAATGAGCACACAATGTGTGCCAGAGGCTGGCTTGCGGCTTTGTTTGTACAGTGTTGAAACTACGATATGACGTCATAAAGGTACAGTAATACAGTTCACACTCCGAAACTTGCGCAACGCTATGATTACAGGAAACTTATATTTCTTGCGACTTTACAGACTCACAAGTCCGCATAAAAGTACTCGTAAACTCACAAGCAACCGGTGATAACATACATGTTAATAGACTAGAACACGGCACTAACAACATTAAGCAAAAACCTTGTGGCTGACGTCACCCAATTAGTTTTCGGTTCTAACTCAACAATCTAACCTTTTTCAGAAATGAAATAATATGGATTTCCTTTTTTGTATGTTGACAAATAGGCATGAGCCAAAACCTAACTCCTATTATAATTAAAATCGGCCATGTATATGTTATACGGTTAACATCGCGGTTAGCTTGAGATTCGAAATAAAATATTCACTTGAGCGCTTTTAAAACTATCAACCATAATGCTGCGCAGTGACAAGTTAATAGCTGCATGCGTCAGCACACAAGAGTGAAAGCTATGACGTGACGAGGGGATGACGCCTGCCATGACCCCATGACGTGCACATCAATTAGAATAGAAACAAACAATTTATTTAATTGTGCGTTATAACAATTATTCAGATAAATCAATTCCTTTCATTCTATTTAAAACCACATGCAATCGCAGATGGTCAACCGGCATTTTTCTTATAATAAAATATTTAACTATACCGATTTCTTACGCTCTCGCGAATAATAAACGTACAACTACTTTTGGGATTAAACTATTTTTGTTTTAATCTTGACGTTTCGGATCCTTTACAGCATCTACGGTCACGAGTAGATTCAATCAATATAACGTGATATAATCCGTAAAATGTAGTTTTATTTCAATTTCTTTTTTTATCCCATAGTTAGTTGCAACATTAATCTTGACAATAGTACCAGTAGCCGCCGGATCTAAACCTTGTTTTCTTTTTTCTGTTGCCTTTACCTAATCAATTAGAGAGCATAACATTTTTTTGGGTTTCGATAAAAAATATGGGGACGTGAAAGTATTTGGGGTGCAGCGATTACTATAGTTGTAGATATTGTGTTTGAAAATCTATAGAAAATCTATTTAATTTCAACGCTTTGTATGTAGTGTTACTATTTAAAAGAATTTGATCAAAGTTTTGCAGTTTCCCTTTAGGATAAATTGGACCTCCCACGTCGTCCAAGATGGTCTTAGCGTCTATAACATATTTACTCTTCGGTACCGACTGCACCGATGCGGTCATTTGGGATAATTGCCCACCGCTCAGCCGTGAATAACTTACTAAATGAACAATTACATATTAAGCCCAGTATCACAATACAGATCTCAGTTCGTGTTCAAACTGAAATTCCTATACAATACTTGTATCTATCAAAAATATCCAAGCAACGCGCCAACACAATAGCAAATATAATTTGTTTAGTTAGCTGACTAAACGAATTAATTTATTACCCCTCGATATTGTCACAGGGGTAATATCAATAAAGTGTAAGTTAGTCTTTGTACTAGTTACAATAACAATCGCGACCACTTGAAATATCTACGCAGGGACAATTTGTTCTCTAGAAAAATAGTCAAGGGTTATATTTGCGGTTGCATTGTGTGGCTTAAAGACCCATAAATCATGTTCCCTACACTCGAAGTCTCGAAGTTAGGAGCAGTGTGCACCAGGTGGTCCCAACTATATATTTTTAAACTCTGTTTATGTACCAATAAGGGTATAAAATTTATTTTATGAGTTCCTTTCATATGGTTTTTGATTCATGGGTATAAATTACAATTACTTTTATTATTGGCTTCGTTTGAAGCATGTGTTCGTGAGTACATGTATGTGTGAAACCTCTGTAATAATGTACCTAAGTAGGTACTGTTTTTTCGCGAGCTCGCGACGCGTCGTCTGGCTGACAGCTGGCGGGCATGCTTCGCGAACCGTGATGTTTTTTGCAGAAACCTTGTTCTGAACGAGTATTTGAATTTCAGCAACGACATTTAACACTGCCCGGATACTCTACACCTATTATAAATGACGCACGCCATTGTAATCCTTTCGAAATATACAGGGTTACTGGTAACTCGACGTATTCCTTGCAAGACGTCATAGTAGGGTTAAAATGCAACAAATTAAGCCACCAAATGTTCTACCGAAGTTCAGTAGTTTTTGAGTTAGTTCGATTTTTAGTGATTTTATGAATAATCCCCGAATAAATCATTTGAAGCTAATTTAAAAATAATTTACGGCGCGACTGTACTGAAATTTAAGTTCATATCATAGTTGATGCCGTAGCAGATCTTTGTTGATAATTAAAGTTCAAAAATGACTAAAACTTTGGCGAAGATCGCTAATCAAACATATTTTTTTTTTGTAATTTTTGCCATTACTTCATAAGAAATACTGTCTAGTGCAAAAAAAGAATACTACGCCTGATGTACAAATTACTAGGAAAATATCCTTGTCTTATCAGCTATTCAAAAAGGTATGAAAGTTAATAGTAAGTCATGCACTACATAATTAAAATCGTTTGGTATTCGGAAAATCAAATTAAACAATTTCGTAAACATTATTTTTATTTTTATTCACAATCAATTTAAAGACTATAATTACAAATTTCACACGTCTTGTTCGATGTGCTGCCCTCGGTTTCGAATACATGTTCTTATTCGCTTCCTCACTTCGGTTTTTGTGATTTTTGATGTTATTGTTTCCCTCATCTGGTCCGCCGCATTTGTGATTCTCTCCCTTAGTTCTTCAATTGAATTTACTGGGGTCACATAAACTAGGTCTTTCATATGACCCCAGACGTAAAAGTCTAGCGGCGTCAGATCAGGGCTTCGTGCAGGCCACGGAATCGGCCCACCGCGTCCTATCCATCGGCTTGGATAGCTTTCATCCAACAATTGTCGAATAGTGATTCGGAAGTGAGCTGGACATCCGTCATGTTGATAAATTATGTTTGCTCTTCTTTCTTCCGGTACGTCCGTGAGCAGTGCTGTTAAATGATTTCTTAGGAAATCTTCATAAAGTTCCCCATTTAGTGTTCGGGGTAAAAAATGTGGCCCAATTAATTTATTGTCGATAATACCCATCCAAACATTAAGCGAGAACCTACGCTGAGATGCGGTTGGTTTCATTTTCTTAGGGTTTGCTTCTGCCTTCGGTGCCCAGTAATGTAAGTTATGGTAATTTGTGATACCATCACGGTCAAAACATGACTCATCGGTCCACAGAATGTTTTTTAAAAAGTTTGCGCTTTCACCATCGGCACTTAGCATAAAACGACAAAATTCAAGCCGTCTCGATGGATCTCCCTCTTCTAATGATTGGACGGGTTGGTAGTGGTATGGATGTCGACCTGACAAGTTAACTACAGACCAGACTTTCCACTGTGACATACCAAGCTCACGCGCTACGATGTTTGTCGATATGTTAGGGTCATCAATAAAACGTTGAAGAATCAGCTCCTCGTCCTCAGCCGTGTATCTCCGGGAACGGCCAGTGTCAATTTGCCTGCTTCTTTGGACGCTGCCAGTTTCAGATAATCGCCGATATGTCGATCCAAAGACAGTAACATGTGGGAGTCGGCGGGTAGGAAAGCGAAGTTGATATTCTCTTCGCGCCTCAGCAGCGTTACCGTCACAAAGTCCGTAACAGTACATTATGTCAGCGTATTCAGGATTAGAATATGCAGCCATAGTCAGCACTTATGAGGGCACAGCACAGCACAAGAGCAAGATACGCGGCAACAGTTAGGGAAATAGCCAGATAACAAAACACGAGCTTGCGCGACGTAGAGTTGAAACTAACTAACCAGATTTTGCGAAGTCGCACTCCGTGGCATGCCGAGAGAACAATAATGACCAATCACAAAGCGTACCGTAGTGTTTGGAGTGTAAGCGCAGGTAAAAACTACGAATAATACGAATACGAAACAATAGGTTGACCGCCTCGCAACTTTACCTGCTCCCCATAAAACCCTGTCGCACATGCAAAAGTATTGACAATTATACCTTTCTGGATAGCTGATAAGACAAGGATGTTTTCCTAGTAATTTGTACATCAGGCGTAGTATTCTTTTTTTGCACTAGACAGTATTTCTTATGAAGTAATGGCAAAAATTACAAAAAAAAAATATGTTTGATTAGCGATCTTCGCCAAAGTTTTAGTCATTTTTGAACTTTAATTATCAACAAAGATCTGCTACGGCATCAACTATGATATGAACTTAAATTTCAGTACAGTCGCGCCGTAAATTATTTTTAAATTAGCTTCAAATGATTTATTCGGGGATTATTCATAAAATCACTAAAAATCGAACTAACTCAAAAACTACTGAACTTCGGTAGAACATTTGGTGGCTTAATTTGTTGCATTTTAACCCTACTATGACGTCTTGCAAGGAATACGTCGAGTTACCAGTAACCCTGTATATGAATAATATTATCTTCCCAGAATGTTAGAGTTTATAACGCGTTAATAATTTTCTAAGGTTACCAAATGGTTATAAGATAAACTACAGAAATTCCTAGCGTTCTCGAGTATCGCGTAACGTATAGAGCTAAGACATTTAGAATTTATTGATAATAGGTTCGTAATAAATTGAGGCCTGCACTTTAAATTCCATAAATTTAGTAGAAATACCTCCATCACATTTACTATTTCCTAAGTATGAGTACTAGGTACGAGTTTACGTAACACGCCCGAAGCATGCAGCAATTACTGGCGACCACCGCACTAATTGTGCGTAATGTATTGCGCATTACCAATAATAAGGTTCGGTGCCGCTCCTGTGCTGTTCATTAGAGGTATCATTTAAGTACCTGTGAGCTGGCCGCGTCCCGTGCCCCGCCGGAGCGCGCTTCCGGTCAAGCGCTTTAGTTAGGCAGTTCCAACGCACTTGCGTAACATCCGTTCGGAATTACGAATATAAACATGAAAACATTTTTAAACCTCGCACCGTACTGCATATTAATACCGAGCTCTCATTTCAACAATTCATCAGAAAGATTCACCAATATTTCAGATGCAGGTTCTAAAATGCAACACCTACTTAGGTACCTATCCTAATAAGAGCTTCTTTTGTGTGTTTAAATTGCAATCGGCAAGTTCCGGGAAGTTCTTTCTATATAAGTGGTTGCACGTAAAATAACGTAAGCTAGTAACATAAAAATACACTACACCTACTTAGTTAAAATATAATATAATATAGTACACAACCTCGCGTAGGTTTGCACAGGTGGCATTAATACGAAATGGCGAAAACCTAAATAACAACTGAAAAGAGATCGTAATAAGTATTTCAGACTTATTTAAGCTTAATTTATTCATTCGTTGTGTTTTTCGATGCATAAATTATGTACGCGATGACTAATCCGCGTGTTGAACGCGCGGGGCTCAGCCAGACGTCTCCAAAGTGCTCCGAACAATGATGGCACAAAGAGCTTTGTCTGTCACCAGACGGGTATGTGAGAAGTAATCTTGTTCCCATCGGTCTGCGCAGACGCACTGATGGATCCTCGTCGCGCTCTGCGCAGGAATGTGCCGTAAATCATAGCCTGTACGTACTTATAGAACTTAGCAGTCGACTTGTCCTCTGACACCGCCTGCCGCCTGTCAATGGCGTTAATTTATAAGCTGATATATATGGGCTACCATTTAAGTAAACAATTATTGATTCTTACTTTAATGATTAGTACTATTAACTAAGAAAATAATTGATGGTGTAGAAAACTAAATGTTGTATTTTCAATCATAGCTAGCCAAGACAGTTTTATTTCCTCAAAAATTATACCTGAATATTAAAAACGGCGTGGACGCCCTCTAGCTAACATGGTGATGATGATGATTAAACATTGCGCATAAACAGGATGTTTAATTACTAAACAATGAGATTTACGACCGTTTTCTCTAAAATATTTGACAATAGTTCCATTGATCTCCTAGCCGTTTGCCCAGAATGCTTTATAATTGAGGTACAGAGCCATTGAAAGAAAACTACTTAACACTGATAAAAAATATCGCAAAATATACCTTGACAATATCGAAGTCAAGCAGATTACAGAAGCTTGAACGGAGCACGACAAACAGTACGACACCGACATTGCTTGCTGCTTTTTTGTCGTCAATGCGTAACAGGAATTTGTTATACCGAGGGTATTTATGTACGGACATTCAACTGAAACGTACAATCCGTTGCTTTCGGAGAATGCCTGTCGTTTGATATATTTAACAATACTCTTTAAATAGGTATATTGTTAAGTTGAAGCTAGTGAGATGAAGATATATTGGACTTATAGTAAAAATAGAATCTTACCGAATAAAACAAATAGAAGATTGTATATCGTACTACATATATTTAGCCAATTCAAGTAAATGTCCACTACTATAAAAGTAGCGTTCATGCGTATAAACCCTTTACTAATTTTCTATTGACATAACATTTGCCGCGTTCGATATAGGGTTGAGGAGGGTTGATGTAGAGCCTATACACCAACCCTCCGCTACGATTGCTACGCGTTGTAGCGGAGTGGCTCGCGTAGCAAATTAGCAATTTACAAGTTTTCAAATCTCTGTACAGGATTTTATGTTTCCTCTTTACATATTAATAAAAACTGTAGGTACTAGAATAAATTAATCTTACCTAATCCAATCGGTACATCTCCATTACGAATGCGCTGGATACAATACAATAAGAACCATGTATATTATATAATCAGATTAATAGCGTGTAGAGCTCAAAGGTACCGCCCTCTCAAAGGCTTTATTGTCCAACGGGATACGGGATGCGCGCACGCTGTCTCACATGCTCTTAATTAACCCATAACGTTACATAGATAATACGAATAAACACGCACAATCAAATCGTTTTCAAACAGGAACGATGTTACTGTGCTCAGGATTGGATTGCAGCATTTTTTTAAGGCTATTGCAATATAGCATATATTAGTATAAAATTCATGACATTTTCAAAGTATTCTATTAAATAAGTCACTGGTATAGTTATTAATGACTTTTCTCAATGTTCAATAAGATATTATAAGTTTAATTTATTCGGGTTAGTCGACAATGAACTTGTCGGGAGGTATTTGCTTAGTCGGCCGGCCGGTGACGGCGCTGTCGCCGGCGCCGCCGCGCCGGTCCGTGGGCGGTGTACTGCGCTTGCGCAATCTCTTGGGAAGCTAAGCCCAACGCGTGCGAGTTCATGCGACAATGCTACGAACTCGCCTCAACGCATTAGCATTCTACCGTTAACTCTACTACCTGCCAAGGTAACCTAATGAAACAATGTCACAACAATAAAATTATTACAGTATCTATATCGGTTCTTCGTAACCTGCGCTGTATGTTAATTCAAAAGGCTAGTAAATTGCACGGGAGTCAAAACATGCTTCAATGACTGATATTAATCATATTGGTTTGATTTCATTCGAATCGATTTCTTATTCAAGGGATAGTGTTTATAACATGTATGACGTGTCAAACATAGTCTTGAGTCGATAGTGAAAGCTCATTCATTAACTAATTACTTGTTAATTAAGTAGATGGAAGGAACACATGGGATTAATAAATGCAAGAATATACTCCCACTTAAACCCAATGGTCTCTTTAGAAACGATAAAATTTAAGTTGGTTTTTGAAAAATTAAAATCACGTAATGGAAATTTAACTATTGTATGGGCCTGTAGGGCTCCAATTACACAAAACGTTGAGTTACATGCTTTAGTAGGTCATCCAAACAAACGCTTCTTATTGTATTCTAAATGAAGAAGTAATAAAAACTTATTGAACAGTGTCTTTATGTTTAAGTCTTTTGACAAAAACACATTACCATTCAATAAAGGAACTTTTCATTCAATTTCAAATATACTTTGTACGCTACTTATTATTATGCACGTTACTTACGCAAAATAGTGTTACACTTAGTAAAGCATATTTAAGGAGTTACCCGGAAAACCTCATTGTCTATATCTAGGTCAAAATAAAATAATATGCAATGAAATTGAAACGAAGACTGTACGTTAAATTTTTCTTGGGTTACTTAGGGACTCGGAAACCTCTAACAAAAAATTAATTTTTACATTAAGAATTAAATTATCTATTATCATCTATAACAATTACTGTACAGTATAAACAGTACAGTATATTTACGAAATATAACAGGTAAAAATAAAAAAAATGTTGAAAGTTAAAAGTTAAAAGAAAGTAATATCGTAAAAAAACTCCGTACTCTAAAATTAATAAAGTAAGTATGTGAACGTAAATAAACAGTGATCTTTATGACCTAAATTACAGACTAATAATAGTTTTTTTTTTCTAAATGGCATAATAAATAAAGAAATTACAAATATCGTATATGATCAGCCGTCAGTTTTTATTGAATATTAATACATTGCGATACTAAATAATTAATTAAAAATTAGTAGTATTTTTTTTCTCTAATTATATAGTATAAGATATTGTATTTCCAATAATTCGATAGCTATACATTTAAAGGATACGGACCACTTAGGCTTTATCCTTAAAAGTTGATATTGTTCATTAGTAAAATACAATTAAATATATGTAAGCCAAAATAAATTAGGTAGGTACTCTAATTGGCAGGCTCTCATTACCTAAATTAAAGCTTCAATTCGATAAACATTACCTAGCAGTTATTTAAATTTTACACAGGACCGATGCGGAAAATATTAAATACTCGTGGCCTGCCTAGGCTTCGGTAAAACATTAAATTTTCTTCTGCTTCACTTATATTATAGGTATTAATTATTTTATTTCTATAAAAATATTAATATTGTATTCCCTTTCTCACCCTTGCCTGTTGTATGGGATTAAAAATTCTAAAAACGATGACGATATAATTACTTATATGCTTTATTTTTTAATATTCAATTTCTTGCTTCTGTTTTTATAAAGTCTATCATTCCTTGTAAACATTTAACCCCTTTCCAAAAACGCTGGAACTTGTAGGCACACTTTCAGTTGTAACCGGAAACTTGTGTAGAAATCTTAAAATTGAGTTTCGGTCCTTTTAATCCAAAGAAAAGAGCTTCTCATATATATCTCCCTAATCTTGTTTAAGAAATTACATACTTCTTTCTTTGAAAATACGGACTTCGATTCAACCAACACATTTCATATCAATGTCTAAATTTCTCGGGAATGTAATAGGTTGTTCATCCCTTATTTTAACCCTTTAATAGTGGAATTGTCAAAAGTCCTTCGATATTTCATTCATAAAATTTATCAAAAGTTATACGTTTGAAAATATGTACCGATGGCTTGACAACCTTCCCAAGGCATGGAGGGATATCTATACATTAATCGTCACCTCATCCATATCCTCAACAGTTTTAATTTGTCCTTAATATCCGATTAATAAGCGCAATAGCGACGAGTCCCCGTAACTTATTTTACGAAGTAACTCAGGTAGTTATTTTATTTGTGTTAAAATTTATTTATATCTATTAGTTATTACTTTGCTGTAGGTATATACTTGTCATAATTTATTTACGTGTACCTACGAAAGAAAAAGTTTTTTTGCTATTATTATGGCACCTACTTGAATTACATATTACCTAGGTAGATACGTACTAATGTTTATTTGTTCAAACCCGAACACCATGATAGTGATATTATTAGTACTTTTTTTAATATTAAATAATTACATACAATTATTTATTCATTTACAATCCGTATAATTACGATTAACTGCGTACTTTAGGTAAGCAACTGCGATATTCATTGTGTTGAAACATTTATTCAAAGGTCAGTTCAAAGATTTTCCAATAAATATTAAACGACAGTATAAAAGGAAAAAGAACACTAAACTTGTTCTTTACTTAGGTATTAAAGTCTGAAAAAATCAAGTAAAATATGTTTTTGTAGGTACCTGCAATATTAAATTCAGCGGTCTACTAACCCTGCAGGTTGGTGCTGGTGCCTGGTATCCCCAAAGACAGTTCCAAGGCATTTTATATAATATTAATCTTATTTAATATCATAATTGATTTAATTACAATATCCTCATCACAGTTCACATTGCACTAATGGTCCAGGAAACTTTTTATTCTTAATAGCTATTTGATAATGGATATTATTTTTTGATAGTCACTAAGGTAATACAATTATCGTGAACAAATGTACAGCAACTGGCGGCTGCACATGCGAGCAGCCGCGAGCACAAGCAACTTGTGACTGAGTCGCGAGTCCAGCTGATTAATCTCAGAGCCTCTTCACTAGCAATCGCAGATTTTTCTCACATCTATCCTATAATACACGATACGGGGTAGTACAAAAATTGAGACCTATAGTATAATGGAGTTGGAAATAATCTCTAAATAGCTAATAATTGCGTAAAAAGTAAGTAAAAAGATAAAAAGTATTTTTTTTAATCTTTTCCAACACGTTTTAATACGCAGGTAAAGTAAGGTAACTAACTACTTAAAATTGTAATGTTAACCATTTTGGCACTTCCGCCATTCTAAGTTTTTTTTCTGACATGACGTTCTATTATTCACGTATCCTTTTACCTTGGTTAGAAGAACTGCTTTGTATTAAGTTTACATTGACCATGCTTCTTTTTATTCATAGGCAGGTACCAATACGCTTCTTAAACAGAAACGTCTAAGTGAGCAATTATGTACAGACAACATAAAAGTAAGATTAAAATATGCTTTCTGTATTATCATCACTAAAAACTATCTCTCCATTTTATGGACATGATATTAACACACATAGAGCACTTTAAATCCATTAAAACATTCCCGGGATAACGTCTCTCCCTGCCTACTACCATTATCGTAGTAGGATTGTCCTACTATAACTTTCCAATCGCTTAAACAGGCACCGAGCTGTCACTTATAAATTTCGTAATGAGTTCATTGACTATTACTATCTTTATATTCTTATAGTAAAATTATATAGAGCGTGCGACCTCAAAGTTAAGTAACTCTTAATAAACATTTTAATATCATCTTTATTTAAATGAAAGCGCAACTATAAGACATGTACAATTAATTGACCTCTAAGATTGCTTAATAACAAGGGAACAGCGTTCTAATTATTGCGACGCTGTGCGTAGGTAAACCTATCTTAATAAAATACACTTCAAAAAGTTTTTTATGTAACATAAACAAACCTGCAACAATAAATGCACTGGTGGACTGACTGCAATTGGTTGCTGGCGCTCGCGCGACCACGGACAACTCCAAGGCATGCTTCAAAGCTTATAAATCGTTTTTGCACTGCTGACCTTACCACATAATTCCATATATGTATTAACAATAATATACTGTAATTGGGTAACAAAAGACACTCAAGTGATCCCTTCTCGTTTTGTTTAACTTTGATTTTTTATAGTTTGATGATGATGATGTTTTTAACGCAGCGTAAACATATTCGCGGGTGTCGCGGTGCTGGGACTACGTAATGCGTGCAACAGGATTCGGGAGCGGACGCATGCGTGCGGACGAGCGGGCGCGCGCCTCCTGACTATTTCTCCACAGGGCTCGCTGGCTCACGGAGCTCGCTTCTCCAGGATACTCGTACAAAATCCCAAACACTCCCGACATTCGGGCGCACGCCCCCCGCCGGGACTGCGGGAATGAAATACAAGGGCGAGCCGGCACGGTGCGGTACCTAAATACTCCAATGAATTTCATACGTTCCAGAAATTGTTGGACTGAGGATTATAAATATAAACGCACTGAACTAAATAAAGGATACTAAGTACTTCAAACCATATCCGTTTTATAAACTTGTGGCTTATATAGCGTATTGGCACAATACAAAGAAATAATCACATCGCTATTTAATTTGTTTTATTATAGAGAACAGTACAGATACGATAGGATCCCTGTTTGTCCTCTCTATCTCCTATAATTTGATACGGGATCCAATTATAGGAGCAGCTAGCAAATACAGAGCAATTTAGGTACATTTTGTGTTGTTTCATCTGACCTCATCAATTAATTTACTTTATCGACGGTGAATGCGTTAATTAAGCTAAATTAGCATTTACGTAAGCATTAGTCGCCATCATTGCTATAGATAGACGAATCCTTACTGATATTACAATAAATTTATTGCCTGTATACCTCTTTCATCATAGTCAAAATTGGGTCTATCATTGGGTAATTGACGGAATACCGTGTTTTGTGGATTCTTCCTTTGACCCCATTCCTTATTTTGTAGGGTTAAGTATTGGATTCAAGTTGTAGACATTCAATTCTATTGAATTTAATACTTTTACCATGTCAACATACTTAATGCATCTCCTGAAGGTACTTGAAGTGAAGGTAGCCTGGTAGAAGTAATGTAATTATTATTTTTTGTAATTATTTTTTTATTTTTTTCGTATATTTATTTCTCACCACAAACAAATTAACAAAATAGACTGAAAATTACACTGAACGTAGACACCGATTGGGTAAGGTTTAACTGGATGACAGAATTTTCGGATTTCGGACTATCACTAATAATTGTCATGTCATGACTTTAACTTTTCCGAGGAACAGAAATATAAATATGTTAAGATTCCCAAATTTCATCCTTAGACATCGGGAAAAGCAACCCGCAGGTTATTTGACAGGCACTTTATATGTCGATTGATCGACTTCGCAACGAATCTCTTCCATGTAGTAGGTACTTAGGTACGCATCACTGACATTATCTTAGTATATTTTATTAAAATCTCATAAAAACAAATTATAAAAAAAAAACAGAAATAAAATTATGTACAGTATACTAGGCAATACTTAGGTGTCTACCTTGTAGAACCCATACCTACTAACATATTGAACTATAAATAAAAAAATGTCGGAAGCAAACTACAAAATACATAAGTAGGTACACAAAAGAAGTTTAGAAAAGAAAACTTACCCCTGTAAATGTTAATAGAGTCTTATCTCTATTTCGGAACCACTGTATCCAATTCATCATTTCTGACACACTGACTATGTTATAAAGAAATACTAAACTAACTGCTAGGAAACAAATAATTAACCAAACAGAATTATCTAATAGTTGCTCTAACATGTTATTAAGGGCTACCGAACATTTAGTTTTCTATATGGAAAACTAATGGTAACGATAATTGTGTACGATGTGAACTTCGAAAATATAATGAATACTTTACAGAGCGCATACGCGCAGCACAACGCGTACAGTCCAGTAGGTAGTTGTTAATTGCCCACTAAATTACCTAGGTACGTGTGAATTTCCTCTCTGTTTGAAATTAAATTGAATAAGAGAGTACTGAGCTAATACATTAGGTACTAGTTTGTAAGAATTATTAGTTACAAAGTATTTTAGAACAATAAATATCCCAATGATTATGCTAGTTTTGCTTGTCAAATGCAAAATCGCACGAGCCTAGTTCAAAATTGCACTAGCAAACGCTAATCTAATCAATCATACTTTGTACTACACAGCATGAACTAATGCCATTTATATCAGTATACATAATTATAAATAATTATCAGAAATATGCTATACTTTGTAACTTACCTCACCGGCACGATAAAGAACAACCTAGGGTATTTGCGTATCTATGGTAAGTACGTCTGTTTTGTTAGCTTAATATAAGTCCAACAAGCAGCGAGATCAAGTATGGCGTACCAAAAGGTGCCATTTTGATTACCTACTTTACTGTTTCTCATAAAATTATTAACATGCATGATTGCACATTCTCAAACCGTAAAGGAAAACATCGTGAACCTGGATGCTCGATATTTTCTCGATGGCATGTGAAGTATTCCAACCCGCAGTAGAGTAGCGTGCTGGAGTATAGCTTAATCACTCTCAAAATAAGAGGACACCCGTGCCCGCGCCCAGTAGTGGGTCAAAAATGGAAGGAGGCCCGTGTTCGTGCTACCAAAACTATAATACAGTTGATAAACAAACTAATAAAAAACTAAACTGACTTCATAAAACATTATACAAAAACTCCGTATTTAAAGACACTATAAAACAAAAACAACTGTCTTGATATTCGTAAATACATCATGATGTTAAAAACAGCTAATTAATTTGGGTTTTAAATATTAAAACCTGCACTACTGAAAGATGCTTCAATTAAGTAATTAAAAGATTTCCTTAATGATAATAATCTATAATGAAATAAAGACTACATACATTGTATAATCATAGTGTAATAAATTCTAATTACACTATGGTAAAACTACGTAACATGACATACGATGCTAATATTTACATAGGAATAACCAATAGGTAATGACTATATTTTATATGACTATATTTTTGGCTTCTAAGTATAAAAATATTAGCTATTTATATTTATTCTATTATTTGTTACAGCTGGCAGATCATTTTTATATAAATTAAACAGTAAGGGTCCTGGGACACTACCTTGAGGGACGCCATACATTATCTCCCGGTCTTTTGAACTGAATATTACCTCTCGTTTAGTGGACATATTGATATTCATTTATTTAATAATAACGGCATAATGCCAATTACAATAATTAAAATCAAGGACAATATAATTTTAACATATTCCGATTAAACAAAACAAATTAAACACATCATCAACCCAACCACATACTACATATTAATAACAAAAATAAACTATGAAACTAAACACATTCATCCATCTTTCTCACAGAAACGCAAACACGCTGACAATATTTCCGCCATCCATCCGCAAACAACATGTGCCTTCGGTTGCGGCGATAGTTGTCGGGAGTAAAAAGTCGACACAGCTCATCGTGTAGGATAGTTACATCAATTTGTCCTTTAAGGATTTTGGACATGACTATAAGTTGGTGTTTCTCCCTTCTAACCTCCAATGAGTTATAACCGTGACAACTAAGTAGGAATTTTGTGGGGTACATAATTATATGCGTTGTATCCGTACACACACTTATACAAATACCCGAGGAAGGCTTTTTGTACCTTTTGAGCAAAAGAGCTAAAGTGCTTTCATGCGGATTCCACACACATAGCACTTTCTAATTTGGAACGAACCAGTGCCCCGAAAATTAACCTATCACATGGTGAATATTGTACCTATCTCATGTAAATAATAGCCTACGACCGATTCTCAGACCTACCAAATATACATACAAAATTTCATAATAATCCGTCTAGCCGTTTAGGAATTCAGTGACAAACACCGTGACACGACATTTTTATATATAACATTTTTCAAATACTTTTGCAATATGGGTATAAGAGCGATGGGTCTATGATTATGCAAATTTTTTAAGCCTACGTTTTACAATGTATTTACATGTCTTGTAATTGTGAGGAGAAATAAACTTTATTATTATTATTATTATTATTATTATTATCCATTAGATCTTTTTTGTCTTTCTTATGTAGAGGCTTAACTTTATTAGTTCGTCTGGAAAAGTACATTAACTAATTGATAGATTATGTGGCTTACCTACGTGATGAGAAATTAAATCAGATACTAGTTTTAAGATTTTGGTTCCAATGGCATCGTAACCAACACTGGACGTATTTTTTAAGGACATTATTAATTTCTTAACATCAAAGGGGGTACAGGGAGCCATAAACATGCAGTGTTCTGTTGAAAAACAGTGACGTTGGCTTCAACCCTGAACCCGATAGGCATTGAGTTTTATTTACGAAATAATTATTGAAAGTTGTTGCGATAAGTTGTGGGGCTCTTATTTCTTTATTTGAAATAAGAGACCCACAACTTATCGCAACGTGGAAGTGAAAGAAAAAAAACATGTTGTAACTGACATCGTAATAGGTAGATATTCTAAGATAGACATGGTTGGAGTGGAGAACTTGAAGATAATCTCAACTCTTTATTCAACTGATGTTTTTCCTACTCGATTAATTTCGTTGCGCGTTCCAAGACAGGATAAATCATCTCTTGGGACACGTTGGGTTTTATTGTCTCGACAATTTTCTTGATGTTGCTATAACCCTGGTTATTTAATTACCTGATTATTTTAATCCTGGCTTACTGTTATAGGATTTGCAATAGCAGGGACTTAGTATGACGCTTGTCACAATAAAAATAAGAAATAACTTTAACTTCTGCGACAACAACACGGTTCAACTTTTTTAATTCTTTTTATTTCTTTTATTTCCCTTCTATTTGTTGAAAACTTTTGGTTTAGCCGTGATACTTGACCTAGCTGTCATTTGAATGTGAACAGACACTGCACGTGGGAATTATGTCTAGTAACTCTTAGTTACCTAATTAAGTTATACATACATACATACACTCACGCCTTTTTCCCATGGGGGTAGGCAGAAACTACAGAATGCCACGCGCTACGGTCCCTGCATACCACTTTTGCCTCGTCCACATTTAAACTTTATGAATACCGTAACCAAGCAAGTCAAAATATTATTCATTCAAAGTAGGCCAAACTTAATTGGCCCTTTTTGAACGTCGCCAATAAAGACAGTCCCCAAAAACACTCGCGCGCCCAGGCCTTACTTTATTATTAGGTATGCGTTAATTCTTCGATCCTTTTTTTATTACTGAGATTTCCGGTCAAATTCTCAGAATTCGAATTTTGCCCAGTTCCTAGCAACAGGATCTAGGCTTGCCTCTTTTAACTAGGATATCATATTAGAATTGTATTACATACTATTAATGTCAACAAATACTTAGTTTAAGCGCAAAGGATAGGATGGATAAATAAAAACACAAATTATTTAGATATTAATATATTTTCGAATCTAAAATGTACAAAAAAATACAACTTAAATGTTATGTACTCATAACGCCTGATTTCATCAATGAATAAACTATTACAGTTGAAACATTTTGAAGGTATTAGTACGTGACGTGTATGTCTTATTAATTGACAGTTACTAAATGGTTTATGACCCGGAGCAAGCTACTAGGAACAAAAGGAGCTAGAACCATTCCAACTCCTTTTCATTGAACTTGATCTATTTGTTATTGTAATATTTGAAATTTTTGTAATTTTAGTTTTTGTGCCAAAAATAACAATTCCAGTATTCCTAATACCAGTGCGGTTGTTTAAAACACTAAGACAAGACATTGGATGTACTGACATTGCAACTGTACAGATTTATTTATATCTCTTCTAAAATAAACATAACGACCTATAATTAAATTTCTTATTTAATCAACCATCACTTCGTAACAACTTTGGTTGTGTATGCTAATCGTAAAAATATAATTATGTATTTTAACTATTTACAATATATAAACATACATACATACAATGCGTAGAAATGCACAGCAACAGAAAAGGCCTTAACTAACATCTGAATAACTAAATAACACAGAAGTCGTGGCCGCTCACAAAAAGGATCGTTGTACAAAGAAGGACTAGGTTTCTGTATTTTTAAAATAAAGTATGATGTAACGTCTATTTGACATATAAAATAGTTATTAAAATATAATAGTTGAAATTAATGACTGAAAAAACTAACGTTGAGCTTATTCCTACAAGTAGAAACACACAGCTCTACCATACAACTAATAAAGCACACAGTCCCAACAATCAATTCTGTGAGCGACCCGATCTGAAATCACTTTGCAATGTTTAAGAAAAACATAATTAATTTAGTTATCAACATTATAACAGAATAGTAAACCTAAGCAATATTTATAATATAAAAATACCCTCGTACGCAGACGACAGGCCAAGACAAAAGGCATGATTTTATACAAAAAATCAAATCAACTATGTACGGGAATGCCTTATTGTGTTAGCAACTGTCATCCTACTATAATAAATATTTTATCACACAATATTACACCTAAGCAGAGGAATTTTAGATAAACTTCATTAATTATATCAGGAAAAACAACAAATATGAAATAAATTCTTTCATTATGTAACTTATAGGTTGAAAAACCAATTCCTATAAACTAATTATGTTTCCCTGCAGAATCAAAGACTCCCGTACCCGTCTATGTTTCTCATATCATATGCAAAGTGACGATGATAGGCCCCTGCCGCAGAGTAATTTTATGAATGATAAAAAAATATTTCTATTACACATCGATATATCACATTTGTTAATGCAGTCCAATTGTATTATTTCTGCAAGATTGGATGGAATTTTGGACCCAATTATTTTTATTTTTATTAATTAAATTTACTCTGAGACAATGGGTCATGTTCATAACTACAAAATTAAATCTTTTTGTTTAAATCTTCAGTAAAATTCCAAATAATATTGACAATTTAATATATTATGTATATACCAATTTCTCCAGAAATGTAATTAATTATATCATCATGTAAAATCTAAAATGTTCTTACAATTTATGTTCGACATAACCATTTATTCCGATAATTCCATAGATTTTAAAATTATATCCGAATCGGGTATCCCAATTCGCAAATCAAATATATTCTAAAAGGAAGTAATTAGAAAAAAAGACTTACAGGTATATCAGCACACGCTATGGTAATTTTTTTTAATATGTATTACTTCGACCTATATTTCAAACAATATTGTAGCAGTTTGTACAACTTTGTTATGAACTAGAAAGTTCGAATTGATTCTCACAATGAGGTACTCGTTCATTACACCATAACAAATATCTTTCTAACATTTTATTATACCTAGACGATCCCATACATAATAGTAATATCCATTTAGAAAGCCCATTTTAAAATTTAAACGTGCAGTTATCAAAATATATATTTATCGTAGGAATATTTATTTCGTTGATGAACATATATTGATGATGTCGGAACATAAAGAACGTCTAGGTGATTGTTAAAAATGGCGCTAGCGTCTAATAGGTAGATCACCGTCCCATTTCCGCTTCAATGAAATAATCTAGTATTAAGGAAATACGAGAAATTATCTTTTAACTTATTGAGCGTTTGATGAATTTGAACATGCATTTAACAGTCGTTGTCGTACAAATCGTTTCGATTTCTACCAATTAACTGTTGGTAGCAGTCGTAAAAATCCAGAAAGAGAAGTCACTTAAATTACTGAAACTACATTATTATGTATAAATGAGTTTTATTGGATCGCGATACGAATAAATAGTAGACACTGGTTTAACCATTCAATATAATTTTATATACATATTTTAAATGATCATGTGGATTAAATGGTGTCAGATTTTCTATAATTTTGTACTTTAGCATTAAAGACACTGAACAGGCCCAATTGCACTAAACAGGCATAAAAGGAACTTAGATGTATTAAAGACAAACGAGTCTTAAGGCTGAAATCACGGACTTGGCATAAGCTAAGATAACCAGGCTACTTCTGTCATTTGTCATAGTTAGACGATGATAAGCTATTTACGAGACCCAAATCAGCAATTAGAGATTTCAGCCAACTGTTTACATTATACATTAATAATAATCAAGTCGGTTCGGTTATAAATAAACGACTACAAAATGTAATGGCACACATTTTATACAGATATAAGTTGTCACTATAGCAAGTACATAAAAGCTGTTTTTATAACATAATTATTACAAAGAAAAAATATTATCATTTATACTGGCAAATTTCTCCTTTTTAGTAACGGTACACAGTAGTAAATATTTTTATATGTGTATCAAATATTAACGACCGGCAAAATGAGGTAGAAGAACTCTATACCTATATGCGTATTTAAGATTTAAAATCGCATAAAAGGATGGTATTAAGAAATGAGGCCCATAGTAATTGACCGCGACAGTATATGTAAAAGTTTTGAAGGATTCATAAAGAATGCTCTTGAGGTAAGTACTTTTGGTTCGGCCTTTTGACCTATCTGAAACTAAACAACAGTTTATTAAGCCGGGCCCCAAAACGATGTCGTAGACCAGTCAAATTTCAAGTTTTGGAAGACTAAAATTTACCAATTATTATTTCACCGTAACTAGGTAATACATTATATGTAATTTTTAACCAACTTCAAAAAGGAGGCGGTTATATGTTCCGATGTTTTAAAATGTGGGTTCCGTATGAAGTTAATTCTTAAAGGCATATGTGTAGGTTAATCTATTATGTCGTTAGATCTATATATATTTATTGATGTAGGCAATGTGGTAATACGTCTTACACGAATGCATTAGCACTCAATTCGATGTCGATTATTTACAATGATTTTGATCTAGAGGAGCAATCTGCTATACTATATTCATCATTACAATTTAAAGAGATCTATGTGGTAGACTTATGACTTTATTCAATATTTAATGCGTTATTTTTAGTTAGTTATTATATACTATAATCTATTTCAATTTATTCATAACCGTTTTACATTTTTTAAAAGATGGCTTTGAAAAAATATTCTTTATCTATAATTTTCAGGCACCGATGCTTTCTGACGGCATGTTATTATTATGTATTTACACTCAACAGAAAATTAAATGGTTTACTCATGCAATGGACGTGTCTTCAAACGTTATAATATAGTTTTGATTACATAAACTAATTATGTTACCGTAAATCTGCAAAAAATATAACATTTGTGTACATTTATTCTCGTCGAGATGTCGTAAACTAAGTGACGGCATTATATGCTGTTTCATCTAGCGACCAGATACTAGTAAATAAATTTTGTTATCATATATTTATGTATTATGAATGTATTAGACACGACTACTTCCTCGCTTATTTGCTTAAATTTCCATGTAACAAGGCCATCACTTGTACTTTATTAGTTTGAATTTTACCTATTCTCGCCCCATCTGAAACCAACGTGTGGAATGAATTGTTGATGTGGTCATCAGATCGTAAAGCTTATTTATCTCACAATTTATAAACGTCGACTGAGCCAAAGTGTTTAGTTTCTCCATTTCGTTAACAACAATGACAAATTAATTTGGTCAATGGCCTACGTTTCATACTATTTATTTCGTATGGTACAAAAATATTTTTATATTATATTCATAGTCAGATTACTTGTTTAACTTGATTTGTGGATTATCTAAACATATTTTGTACGTTCATTATTTAGTTATAGCACATCACAATTTACTTATCGTATCTACGTCCTATATGTTATGGTTGGTGTCCGAATATAATTGTTGTAGGAAAGTAATTAATAAATATAATGAAACTTACTTCTATTATGATCTAAATTGAGTGAACCCCCAGAATTATTTTAAGTACTTTATATCGCTAAAACTGTTGTCACTCGCCAACAAGTCATAACGACTATTATGAAAAGTGCAAACAGGTAACAATCGGTAAAGTGCAACAATTCCTCATCAGAGAACATGAAATGGTGGCGGTAGCATGTACCCTTGTGTCAAACATCGATGTGGAGACCGACCCATAGCATGCCATTAACATTCCAGGTGTGAATATTATGATTTGCTTGTTTATAACTTTCACGCTAATTATGGTCCCAAATTTAATAAGGGAGCAACGATTTTACTAACCAAACTACCAGAGAATTTAAAATTTTAGTTACACATAATATTAGACCGTTATAAGGATACACACCACACCCAAGAGGTCTTACAGTCATATTTAATTAGTATTACACTTTAAAGTTAACATATATTTATTATTATTAGGTAATATTGTGCAATCCTAGTTTGCTTAATTGTTAACGTCAAAAGTACATGCCACTTCAAGCAGTAATAAGATCTTATTATAAATCTATAATGTTTTCAACTTTCCAATACAAAAAATACTTGCAAACTAGAATGTTTGCGACGTCAAGCCCATAATTTACGTCATTGTTGAATTAGTCCATTTCATTTGCCAAAAGTCTATTTGCCAGGCATTTTTTCAATTCAACAAACACTCTACTGCCTGAAATGGCGCAGTAAGCCAATTAAATACTGCTAAATTTCGTGCCTAAAATTTAATACGTTCATAGATACTAATCATGACATCCAACATTGATGTTATCCACATTGGCATTTAGTTCGTGCCCTTCTACCGTACACATTTTAGTCATACACACACAGCTAATAACATTTTATGTACTTAATTATAAACATCATTTTAATTAAACAAATTTTACTATAGTTATTAACTTAAAAACTATTCAAAAGGAATTAATTTTAATTTATAATCGAAACAACGTTTATAATTAAGACTGTGTGTTGCATAATACAAGCGTAGTTACCATACTATTTTTATCAGCAGCGAAGTACGACATCTACATACACAGATTTACGTTTTTACATGTATGACAGTTATTAGAATGTATATATTCTAAGCCCATAGACGCAATTTTGGGTACCTATTTCGTAACCTTACGATGATCATGTCGTTTTAAAACTATTTGCAACTTATAACAACAAATATCCTGGGTGTTAAATATAAATTTACATCATAGTATTTGAAAACAGAACTTTAAAACCGAAGGTTGCAAGACTGAATTAAATAATTTAGTAAACATTAGATTGAACCTTTAAATTGAGTTATAAAAATTATTTTGACTATAATTTAAATCGTCAAAATAATTAAATATTACTAGTACATACTACTGTACGCGTATCAGTTTACCAGGTTTTTTTTATTATATTTACTTTTATTATCTATTGCAAATAGTCTCTAAGATTGTCGCAACACCAAAATTGTTACATATGTTTCTATCAATTACATATAAATGGCTATACAATGTGCAGTTAAGATAGTTAACTGTTAACCGCATATCAACCTTATAATTTTGATAATAAAGATGAATAGCGGTTGCCCCGCACATATACCACTTTAGGATCCGTGAAAATTTTGATCATATTTTATTTTGTTACTCATCAAATTAAATATGCACGATGTGCAAAAAGGGACTGTCGAACAATGTAATTCTTACCGAACCGAATATTAATTTTATTTTGTGAATTCATTTTATCTCGTTTCAGCTAACAACAAATCCGCGCCTTTGTATGAAGGTAATTCCATAGATCAAACAAGGGGGTTTAAATTGATACTGATGACATGATAAATGTTATAATCACAGATATAATTATCAATAAACCAATAAATTTATAACGCGATTAAAATGTACATTAAGTTCATAAGTATTTTAAATACGTTCGTATAAAAGGTAACCTCTATAATAATATTTTACTCGCAATACTATTACCATACCATTTGAAAATTGATGACTTACTTCTCTCCTTGTAGATAATAGGCGGAGCGGTGACAGAGGGCGGTCTACCGAAATAAGAATAACGTTATAATTAGAATATTAGATAAGTAATGAACCGCGCAGTAGTCAAATATATTTTTGTGACATATTACTATATGAAAAATAGTTACGGCACGCATGAAAGTATTATCTGCTCATCAAGACCAGCTGTTTATAATTTTTTTTGAATAGGTATTTACTTTTCATATTAACTTTATACGAAGGTAAAGATATATTTTATAAATATATCTATTATAAATATATGGCTTATAGCAAATATAGACATGTTAGTACGCACACGGTTCATTATTTAACTAATAATTAAATATAAAAATACTTTTTTCGGTCTTTTGCCCTTTGGAAATCGATCACCACTAGAATTAATGTTATACTTAGTGTTTGTTAAATCACATGAACCAACAAAATAACGACTGTGATTATAACATCAACTAGTCATTGATAAAAAAAATAGAAAACAGGTAAGTATTTGAAAAAACATAAAATATAAGATTTGTAATTATTTAATCAATATCATAAATCGATTGAAATAAAAAAGGATATTGTGCCATACACGAAACACAATGAAATATTTTAACAAAATATTTACACAATAAAGCAACAGCTATAATTTAACAACATATTATTTACACGTTAAAATAATATTCTCCATAAGAGAAACCATTTCACTCGACGTCTCGTCATCATATACTATAATACAAATTACTTTGTCATAACAGGTAACATCTGACTTTCATACTATAATACATAACGTTCACAACGCCAAAATATGTGTTTATTTCTATACAATATTGCACGCGGTATATTTCTATTGTACATTGTGTATGTGTACTGGGCGTACTAGTCAATAAGATATTTTTAAATCACTATTTTTTCCATCACAGGAAGCTACGAATTTCGCATCGATTCGTTTTTCGTTAAAATTAGAGCGTAATTAAAATAGATACATAGATACATATTTATAAAAGACCATATCTAAAGTTTCTCATAGAACTTAAACGTAAATATATCATCAACGAAACGATTTTATACAACTCGAAAACATCACTAGCACTACTAGACTACATTAAAGATGTCTATAAATATGCGTATGTACTATATTATACTCACGAGAGTGAGATTTACAGCCGCAGAGGTACCACGTAGACCGTAACTCGGAACAACGACGTTAGTTACGCTGGAATCTAAGGATCGTCGATCAACGTCCATCCGATGAAGCGAGAAATTAATAAATGCAAACTTCAGCAAGAGCCGGGTGGCGCGAGGCGCGGGGCGCGCGGCGAGGGGCGCGGGTGCAGGCCGCGGGTGATCACTGCGACAACAGCTTCTGCAGCAGCGACGCCTTAGCCGCCGCCGCCCCACCTGCCTGCCCCGCCTGCCCCACCTGCCCCGCCGCCGGGGCCGCGCGCGCCTCATCACCGCCCGCCGCCGGGGCCCCCTCCGCCGAGCCCGCCTCCGTAGTATTCTGTACGAGAAACGATTCTTGCGTTACTTCTCCTTACATTTAATTTCCTTAGCTTTGGCTCTCGTGCATGTGATAACGCAGAGTGCAAATCAACAAGTACCACATTTTCAAAATATACCTATGGTAGGCCAATGAGTTATTCGATTTCCCTAATACAGAACATTTTATAGATATGATAGAAATCTGCTATAGACCCGTGGACGCACAGTTATAAATTTGTAAATAATAAGTAACGGCAATCTATTAGTTGTTATGTGCTTGATATTTAGTAAATTTAACGTTTCTGAGATTTTAATTACAAAGTACTAAAGATTATTTATATTTACCGCGCCAATAAATATACCACAAGTAGGTCAACAAGATGATATTTTAATTTTGGTCTAATTAAGAAAAGATGACTATATCCGTACTTTTCTCCCGAAGAGGCCTATTTCCCCTAAGAGGAATTTAAAAAGCTATCTATAATAAACTTTCGTAATTAAAAATGATTCACTATAGATTTTTTTAAGAAGTCAACTGATAGCGTTTTCAGAAAGCGAAGATAAATGTTTTTACTACACATGAGGAACGATCAAAATATTATTTTACTTTTAGTTTCATATTCTTTTGAGAGAGAGAGAGAAAGTTACCCATAATGTACAATATTATTCTTTAAAACAACATACATAAGGTCCAAGTAAATGCTTTTCAACAGAACACCACTGTTGTTCGATTCATTCAGACTTTTGTCAACAAATATTAAAATTCGTATTATCAAATTGGTGTAAGTAATATAATCTAGAATAGGGCTGTGAATGTATTTGTTTTTATATTCGAATTATTTGGGTCGTTTTACAAAAAGATATCATTCAGTTTTGATCGCTTCTCTTGTATGGAATTTCTAATAGGAAAACCGATTTATTTCTCAAATACCGCCATGCAATCTTCTCTTGTATCTACGAAAATTCAATAAAAATGTTCTAAAACATTTTATAAGCGAACAATAAGCTGACTATTGCAAAAAATATAATGCTGTTTTTTTTTACTACAACGTCACAAAACCTTCACCACACTTCATATTCTGCGCATGCGATGTTCCTTCCGATTTCATCATAAGCTTCTTTGAAAGTTAAAAAATCCTAAAAGCCGGTGAAATATATTACGGGAAACATACTTTTAAAACAAGATTTCTAAAAATACATATTTGAGATAATTATTCTTTTAATTAAAATAGTTTTTACTAGTATAAGAGACATTATTAGACATCACATCACAAAAGCTTTTTCAAATTCAGTCATGTACCAATTTAAGCTTCTACATATCTCAATTCACAAATCATATGCAATTGGATTTTTTATTCAGTCATTTTATTTTTGTCTAATCAAAATATGTCAATAATTGTAACATTGTTAATTCAAGTAGCTCACTTTGGTACATTTTTCTAAATCAGCTCCTAGTATCAGTATGATTGAATCGACAACACACGCAGCAGAGCAGACGTAATAATTGTAAGTAGGTCTACAGAATAATGAAAACCTAGAAAGTAGTGAAGTGACTAGATGATACTTTGTATTCGCTGAACGCGTCCCAAGCTTACCGGGGTGCTCTGTTGCGATTCCCACGAATTTGTTGACGCCGAGGACGCTCGGCCCCCCACCACACTGCCGCCACCTACGTACGTACACACGTATACATTGGCAGTGGTTATCCCCTACACTGACAATGTTTTGTTTCAATCCCCAAATTTTCTGGACACTGGTTATATCCGAGAATTTTTGGACAACATTGTCGTAACTGTATAATTCCGATTATCATCCGATTTTTTTTTATATATTGTATTTTATATCAACAAAATAAAACAATAAGAAAAAAATATGAAATCGCACGATACCCCAATATATCTAAAAGTATAAATCCTATTTTACAGGTAAATTAGTAAATGATACTAGTAAACCATTAGGACATATTGGCTACCTCAGGAGGGATAGATTTCTGTAGTCAGGCGGACTGTTAAATGGAATAATGTAAATAAATTGGTTGATTGCAGTGATTCGTCACGTAAATATTTCCAAGATCACAATATTGTTTACTTTAAAATTATACTGTGATCGTGTATATAGATTTATTTTGTATGTTTAGTTTTACTTTTGGTTTTTGTAATGTTTTATTATTTTGTGCACTCAAGTACTTAAGAACTGAGAGTAAATTAAATAAGGTTACCACATTTATGTGGATATATTATATCCGGCTTGTAAAATATGTTTCTAAAACAAAGTTGTAAAGAATATTATATTTTCATATTCATACATACATCGTGAGTACAAAGAATAATAAAGTTTTTTATTCACAGGCGCTTGTATACAAAGAGGTCTCCTAATCGTAAGCAGTGCAGGTGTACTTACCGGATGGGGCCATTTCGAAGCTCATGAGTGAGTCCATGTCGGGCGGCTGCAGCGGGTGCAGGTCGGGGCGGGCGGAGCGCGCGCCCACCACGGCGCGCAGCTCGTTGCGCACGTACTCCGACGTGCCGCCCGCTCCGCTCGCGCCGCTCACGCCGCCCACACCACTCACGCCACTCACGCCACCTCCGTTGCCTGCACCTACAACACATACATTATTCAACTTTGCTCTCACATTACCGTGCTGTAACAACTACACGTGATGGAGGTGGAAAATTTTAGGTCATTGCCTACCTTTATTTAACCTTAATGAACGAGTCCATAAAAAGCTGAGAAATGTTATTCCTCAACTATCTGCAGTTTCGATTTTTACATCTTCGATCATATCAGGAAAGCGAAGGATAATAAAGCGCATAATGATAAATAGTATTATAATCATGCAGAGCGATAGGTATCGGAAGAAAGAATTTCGGCTACGTCTGAGCAGACTGTACCACTACCCGAAGCCTTACCTCGTTTGAGATCGTCGAATCGATCGATTCCAAGTACGTCAGAGACAAATTCAATTTCCGATGCTGCCTGATATAAAATAAGAATGTTGCATCGACCGGCGAGTAATTTGAGTCGCATACATAAGTGTGTCGAGCGGTCCGGATACTCACATGCATGCTGGTGGTCGAGGGGCGGGTGGGGCGGGTGGGGCGCGTGCGGCGGGTGCGGCGCGTGCGACGCGTGCGGCGGCAGCGGCGTGCAGCGCGCGTACTCGCCGCAGTAGCCGGCCGCGCCCGCGCCGCTCTCCTCGTAGTAACCTCCCACTGCCACACACGCCGCGTTAAATACTATAAGCGACGGCAACGGTGCCGTGGGCCATGCCCGACCTACCTAATTCGGTGCGCCTGTCCGCCTCTACGACGGGATCGGGGAGTTAGGGAGAGCCGAGGAGGAGAAGTCGAAAGCGCAGAAAACGTGTCGAACGATCGCTTGGCGCACGAGCGTCGTCGACGATACGACCACCATATCCGATGGGCGAAAGTCGCCATGCTGAAATATTGCGCTTCCGACGGCGGTAACTCAAGATGAGTATGCGACCGCGAAAATTAGTCTCGTCATACTTCTACTAACTTGCATTTAAAGAATTTCAAAGATACCGGATAGTGAAGCCATAGGCATGCAATTAGGTTATTTTTGTCTAAGTTTTTATAAAAAAATATCCTGATATTGGACAGGACACGCTATTTCTAATACTCTACGGGACATGCGGTTCTTTTTATTAATTTCATGCTCTGAATTAAAATAAAATTGTCTGAAATCTGTAATCTATATAATCTACCTTAAAAACGTTTTTTTTTTCTGAAGAGCCGTACAAAATTGTTGGATAATAGTATTGAATCATACATAATGTAATTATATAAATAACTGATCACCTTAATAGTAACATAAGCAAAACTACGTCTCAAAATAAGTAAAATATCACCACAAGGCCACCCTCTTATATGTGTCATAATAAGGTTATGGGAAAATAAACCATTTTAAGATGGTGAAAGCATTCGTTAATCGCTATAATGATGTATTTGCATTTATCAAAACAATAAATTTTGTCATAAATAATAAATTTATCATAAGTTAATCATTGTGCAGTTCTTTTGAATTAATCACATTTAATTAATGGGGATAAAAGATATCCTCTGGCTTTAAAATTTGGTTATTAGTATGGTTACTGTAAGTATATATACTTATCAATATTGACAAACACGAAAAACAAACAGAAATTACCCTCACTTCTCACTATTATCTCCACAAATGCTCGACTGTGTTATAAGATTTAGATTGTCTTTATTCGAATTATATTATTATAACTAAAAATACCTACTGGGATCATTGTAGTTTGATAGTAGGTTTATAGTGAACGACAACTCTTTATTTTGTAAATTCATCAAACTGGGTCCATTCATCGAAATGTAATAATTCCAATCTAATCTCTGCATTTATGCACTTAGATGCAAGCCCATGAAACACATGAGCCCATGTTTTACAAATATGAATCGAGGATATCAAGTGTTATAGAATTGTAGTGTATTATTGCCAGATTTTATTAACAATATTATGTTGGATAGTCTATTTTAGATCCGTAGAAATTTTACAGAAGTTTCAAAGAGCAATAATAGTTAATTGTAGGCATTAGTGTCGTGAGGATGTGGATGTTTGGTGTTTGGTGTGTGGTGTGTGGTGTGTGGCGTGTGGGTGTGTGGGTGTATTGTTACCTAGGTGCGGGCGAGGCGGGCGGTGGTAGGGCTGCGGCGCCGGCGTCATGGGCGTGTGCAGCGCCGCCGCCGAGTGCGCCGCCACGCCACCGCTGTGCGAGTACGCGCCCGATCCTGCTACCTATAAGCACAACATACATTATCGATATCTCAACGTTATAAGGTGCATTCACTACATCGATTTATACAATACCTTTAACATATGTAGTTTGTATAATTTACTAAAAAGTAATTGAAACAAAAACAAAATTGAGACCCACTACAATAACATTGCGTTCTAAGAACATTTCAACACAGAAAGTATGATTTCTTAAGTCTGTGACTGTGACGCTCCTGTGTGGACTGAAAAAAATAGATGGAGACCAACATACATATAACCAATCGCAGTAAAGATCCACCAACAACAATCAACATATATATTTTCTATGGAAACAATTTCTAAAGGCAAAAACGTTATGCGAAAATGTAATACATATGTACTACATTTTCGCATAACCTTTTTTTTACCTTTAAAATCTTTCTGCTAAAGAAACATATGATATTAATAGTGATATTTTTAAATTTTTCGGTTTTACAAAAGTTGACGCACAATTATGCTACTTATCATTAAATACTTACACTTAATTGTCGGCTCAGCATCGGATTCTGCTGCGACGTAGTTATTTTGTTTGTACCGTAATTTGGACCCATTTGATCTGTAGCAAAACAGTTAAATTTATACCTGTGTACTCTCATAATAGTGCACATTATAATACAATTGGCATGTACTTACTATTCTGGTGATATATCTGATGGTGATAGTCCGTGCGAGTTAAAGCTACATTAGGAGGTGTGGCCGAAACCAAGGCGTTGATTGTGGAGCCCAGATCAGCCTGAGGCTGCTCAGCAGCCTGTCAAGAAAATATAAGACTTGATTGAGTTAGTGTCAGCTACAGATTGCGCAAGAGCTCATTACTGCTGTCGAGCTTCATGTGGTCCAAACTCAAATGACCGACACGAAGTCTATGAGATAACCAAAGGTTTCCCATGTATGTTTTGCTAAAATGTGAATTACCTACATGTTACATATTTCGTTAAAGTACAACATAAATGAGGGAATTGTAAATTTACAGAACAGAATATTGTGCTAACTTCACGTCGAGTATCCAATATCGGTTTAAACCCAGCAGCGAGCAGCAGTAGCATGTAACATAAATACTTGAAAGTTTGATTAGACTGTGGGTACCTCGGGCGACACTAGCATTTGCTGCGAGCGCTGCATCTGCAGCAGGCGAGCGCGCTGCTGCTCGATGAGAGCGCGCGCGCGCGCCGGGTCGGCGTAGAGCGCGCCCGCCTGCACGGCGCGCCAGTGCTCGCGCGGCTCGGGCGAGCCGGGGCTCACCGGGCTGCCCACCGAGTACGAGCCGCCGGCCCCGTGAGCCCCGCCCCCGCCGCTGGGACTCGAGCCCCCGGGACTTTTGCCTACTGTCTCGTACTGCATCAGACTCTGTCTGATCGCATTGATCATGGCGTTCTTCTCTTTCATTCCCTGTAATAAATAAGATGAATATAAAGATATTTGATAAGCTAATCGGCTAATACAAAAAACTTTTTGCAATGACAAGAATTTTACCAGTGAAAATAGGTACTGTGTCGGTTTTTATCATCTTCTATACCTAACGTTTTTATATACCTACAAAAGTGCCTTTGTGTAGGCGAACATCAGATTTATGACTAGTCGTGACTTCAGTGCGTCTAAGTAGCGCGTGTCTAAGACAAAAAAAATTTTTTTTTTATTACTTTGAATTGAAAGAATAAAAAAGCATTAAAACTTTCTTTATTTTGTACCTGACGCTGTCGCACGTTAACGTCAGGCGGGGGTCGATCTGCGTCCGGCATGTTATCGATAACTTCGTCCAAAATATCTGAGAGCGTTTGATCATTTGGCACCTCGCTGTCGCCACCGCCTCCACCTTGTGCTCGCGTGCTGCCGCTGCTTTAACAACATTTGTAAACTTAGAAGGACTGTTAGAAATGATCTTAATGCGATCGCAAGGATCACGAGAGAGTTTTGTAGAGGTAAAAACAAGTAAGACTACAAATAGTAGATATACATACGGGGGTTGGTTGTTGTAGACTTGCAAGGGCGCGGGCGTGGCGTAGGGCGGCGCGGGCGCGGGCTGCGGGTAGCGCGCGCCGCCCGCCAGCCCGCCGCTCTGCAGCACCATCTGCAGGTGCCGCGAGCCGCCCATGCTCACCGGCGGGCACTCCGCGCCCACCGACGACGAGCCGCCGCCGCCGCCGCCACCGCCACCGTTCATGCTGTTGGCGCGACTGAAAAGTTAAACCTTTGTTCTCCACGTGTTCAGAGTTTTTCCTTACTGGCTACTTATCTCTCCTGTCAACACAGGTAACAGTAGAAATGGTAGCAATATGATACCTCCTATTATTTGTTTAGACGAATATCCAGTATAAATCTGTTTAATAATAGCACGTTGTTATAGTTTCCTATAACATTTTACACAATCATAATATAATTTATGAAACTTGTACATGATAACACATTTGCAAAATGAAATTGTAGAGAATGTTAAGATTTTTTTTTCTTTTTTTTAAGTTTGTTGCCTGAGTCGGTCAGTCTGTTTGTTATTGTGTGAGAATCACTAAACGGAACGTAATAACACTATACAAATGTTCAGGTTCAACTTAGAGGTCATTTTTAATTTAAAAAAGGTGTGCACTAACTTCTTGGTCATCGTCACATCGTTACCTAAACTACAAGTCCGAATAGCGTTGTAAATAACTTACTGGTTAGTGCCGGTGAGTATGTTTGAAAGAGTCGAATGGTGATGCCTCTGAGGCGGCATCTGCGGCGGCGGCGGCGGGCGGGGCCGCGCCGTGGGCCCGTAGGCGCGCAGCTTGGGGTTGGGCAGCGGCAGCGGCGTCGTGGGCGTCGTCTGCTGCCGCGCTAGCAACGATACCAGGATCTGGTTCTTCTGGCACAGCGGACTCATGCCCGGGCTGCTGCTGGTCGCCGGACTTGTGGCCGTCGACGACGACGTCGATGAGGCGGTTGGAAGGGCACTCGATGTGACCTAACAAGTTTTAAATCATTAGTGTCTAGCCTTTGCTTGTAATATAAATCAATGTTTTCTTTGGAAATAAAAACGTAAAGTATGAAGTCACTAGTAATCAATGAGTATACGATGATTCATTATTATTAGCAGGAATAGGTGATAATAAGTCCCGTCTGTCGTAATTTTATGACGAAGCAATTTAATAGTAAAAAATAGTGCTAGCCTTTGCCTTATTATGCTATTGCCTTATTAGAACAGTAAATAAATAAATAATTTATCCTGACATTGCACTGCGCCAGTGCCGAGACTTATGGAACGGATACCATAAGGGTAGACCGACTACATCAACATTTTATTTTACAAAAACATACATATTAGTCTTAATACCCACAACTATTTGTAAACGCACCTGCTGGTTTTCAGGCGTAGCTCTTTTAGGATTACTTGCCGCTCCTTTAGCTTCTTCGAACTTGCGTTTAACTCCGGCGATTCTTTCGAGGTAGTTGTCGCTATTGTCTTGTTGTCGCCCATTACCAGACGGACCATTACTATTTGAGAGCAATTGGGAAAGCAGAGCACTCGGCTGTGACACCCCTCTGTTTCCATCTGCAGAATTTCTTCTGTTTTCCTCCGCATCTTCGTCAGACTTGTCATTCAATATCTGGATATTTAACCAATTTAATGAGTATCATCACTTACACAGATAATTAGTTTTAATTGAAAATAAAACCGACTACAAAATAATAGACATACAAAATGAACGTGTTATACAATTTTGAACTTTGTGTCAAGTTTTTGAAGTTCGCAATAATATCGTAAATACTTAACGTCGACTTCAAAACTGCGAGATTCTATTCCAAAGCAATAAACATAAACCCCCTTTCCCTATTCCGATTCGGTTATCAACGCAAACTAATTGTATAATATTTCCCATCAAATTCAGATTAAAATAATAAAATTAAATAAATTATTATTTTCTTGTCTGGTAAACATTTGCTAAGGCTGACTGCATGTCAATAGATGTATTTATTATAACTTACCCTCAACAAGACGTCGGAGTTGTTATGATGTGCCTGTTGCATCGTGTGCGTGGCGTTGGAGACGTGCGAGGCGTGCGACACGTGCGGCTGATGCTGCTGGTGCTGCTGGTGGGGCTGGTGCGGCGGGTGCGGCGGGTGCGGCGGATGCGGCGGGTGCGGCGGCGGCCGCGAGTGCGCCTGCGCCGAATGCAGCGGCGACAGCGCCGCGCTTGGGGTGTGCGGCGTGTGCGGCGTCAGAGGAGTATGCGGCGTATGAGGAGTGTGCGGCGCTGAATTCTCACTACCCGTCGCCTCCTCGTCTTCTTGTTTCAGCAAATCTTTTAGGATGCGGTTATTAGAATTTACTGCTGCGTCGTTCCCAGGCATTGGCTTTTTACTGAGAAGCGTACGAAGTCTGTTGGGTTCTTCAGCGGGTTGATTCGAGGGTGGCCCTTCTCCTGGTGTTGGAGGGGCACGCGGAGTTAAGGGCTGCGAGGGTCCTTCCGCCGCACTCTCTTTGCGTTCCTTCGTTTCCTCGCTGGACATATCACCGAGCAAGGAGGATGCCCAAGGTTCGAGGTCAAAATCGTTTAGAAAAGGTCCATCATTGGGACTTATAGGCGACCGATATCTAGGATCACAAGTCGAGGATTCCCCGTTTGCAACAGAAGTCATGAGTGGTCCGCCGACAGGGGGACGAGGACAATCCGTTTCAAGGAGATCCATATCCTCATCGCTGAGTACGGTGTGCGTGGACATTATAAAATCCGGCTCGCCTGATGATGGCTTTGCTCGAAAAAGACGTGATCGAGCTACGACTCTGAAGCAAGGCCTGTCAGGAGCGATGCGCAACCGAAAGGGTTCACTTATGGCTGGCGGCGCAGGAAGACACGCGGCCTCTTGTAAGTGCGCGGCTACACGAATACGATCACTATTCTCAACAAGTTCCAAATAACGACTACCCACTAGAGGTATAGAAGTGTTTATTAAGTTTTCCACTCCACTTAAATCACAAACTGTAAAAAAAAAGAAAACTCGCATTATAACAATACTGAAAAAAAACATGCTATTTATATAAAGCCAAAGTTCAGGTTCAGTTTAGGCATTCCACTAGTTAAGACGTGAGAGACTGATTGTGACTCACATAAAATAATGAAATTGCAATCCAATCTGAAAACGATGTGATCAGAGTGTTTGGCGGTGATGGCGGGCGGGCCGCCGTCGCCGGGGAGAAGTGCGGCCGACGCGTCCTCGCAGCGCCGGATGACGCACATGACGGAGCCGGCCTCCTCCGAGGACGAGCCGCGCACTGGCGCAGCGTGGATCACGCACTTTGCGTACCTACCAAGCGACACAAAATTATCAGTACAGTATTACAACCTACTTCTACTCATAGTTACCATTTCAAAATAGCAGAATATTGTCAAACTTGAATAATACAAGCATAAGAATAAAATATTGATTGTATTATTGCATAATACTCTTGACATTACCATTAGTAGTCAAAGAAATTTGCAGTCGACAAATATGCGAACAAATGATTTTGTACGTATTTTTAATAAATCAACTTTTGCCCACGAAGCTTATATGATTTTGTTCCTTATACTACTACTACAGACTACAGAGGTACCCTTAGCTAAACTTAATCTAACCGTAATTCTGAGAAAAATATTAAATATAGAGTTGAAGGCTCACGCCATCTATAAGTAGATTGGCGAACTATAATCACTTCGCATCAGTGCTAGTAGTTTAGCTATTTTTATAATAGCAAAATTAACCATCCCAAGTACGTGCTTAAAAGCAAAGTAAATATGCCGCATACACGAGCGCAAGAATCTCATATATCCTGCACACAAAGAGATTTCATAATTCCGATTAGATATAGCTCGTTTTCAATAATATATTATTATTAAAATTATTCTAGAGTCCGTAGTATCCTACTACAGGACAAAGGTTTCCCTATTCGTTCATTTCTCTATCTATTGCGGTTAAGGAGACTTTGTTTTTGGAATAAGTTCAAGTCATACCACCCGCCACTGGGCCCTCCGCGTTATCGTTGGCCATTGAGTGGAAACAATGTGGTCGTGAGTTTGGCCCAAAATCTTAACTCTTTCGACGTAAAACTCGAAACAAACATTGTATCATAATCCAAATGATGTGACCAGAGACGAATCACAAAATTCACACTCACATCAAATTATTCTCAATGTATATCGTTATACGGCTTTGATTTAACATGGTTCGTGTTAAGTATAAGTACATATATGTATATTGCGTAGCTCACTTCTCAATATC
Source organism: Craniophora ligustri (assembly GCA_905163465.1). Classification (NCBI taxonomy): domain Eukaryota; kingdom Metazoa; phylum Arthropoda; class Insecta; order Lepidoptera; family Noctuidae; genus Craniophora; species Craniophora ligustri. The sequence continues at coordinate 8,379,210 of LR990956.1, forward strand.
AATTGTGTAGAGTTGTTTTCCCAAACGGCCATAAACAGTGTTGTTTAATAACATACGCTTATAAAGAAAATATTAAAATTAAGTACCTACTACTGCGTAATATGAGAGATTGCGAGTCGTAGATTGTTATGCACAATATTGCCCCTATTTGTGAAATAGGATTCATGCAGTAGTTTTGCAGACGTTAATACGTATAAGTTACATGTAATCGGCCTCTTATCGTTCGACCGTCATCATCTACTATCACAATGAAATAGCGAAATACGTTCTCGTATCAATAGTGTAACGCGGTGTGTCTATGTTTTTGACCAAGGACAATATTCTTTGCTATAATTTAATTATAGAAGTAGGTATAAAACTTACCCAACACTGTCAGTCCCATTGGAGTTTTTCACAAGAAGTCGAGCTTGTATAGCTTGGAATTTATCGATTTCTCCTGAACCCCAATTAAATGTTTGTATATTTCTTAACAATGGCTTTAATTTTGCATGATCTTTGACATGCAAAAGCGAGAATATCGATTTCTTGTACAGCTCAGTTCTGTCCTGCAGAGTGAGCTCCTTAATATTTTCCGTTATACATTCTATTTCAGCCTTTGAGTTTATTTCCAATAATACCCAGCCGAGGGTGCCGGTGTAATGTTTGAGAGCCTAAAACATAGACGTGATTATATAATAATACTTTACATAAACAGATCTACTTTATTTTGAAAAATAGGGATCTTATAAAGCGTCGCGTGCGATTGTGACCCGGATAAAGGCAACGATAAAACTGTATATTTTAAAGTGGCGAAGATAAATAATTTATTACATTATATTTCTTCTATATCCAATGTGGGTTGTACCACGAAATTATTGTTCAATAGCAAAAAACACTAAAACTAAAAGAATGTACATATGTATATTTTATACAGGTACGGTTTTTTGCAAGAACCGTGTATTTACAACGCTATCACAAACAGGATAAAACTAATAATGTATAAAATATAATGAAATACCTCGATAAGTGAGGTGAGCTCCGAGTAATGTAATCCAGCGCAGGATGGCTGGGTAGAGCTGACCTCACCAGCCTGTACAGGTGAGAGGCACTGGGCTACGCGTAGAGGACACTCTTCGGGGCACTCCCGCCTGCGCCGCAGCACCTCCTGGATCTGACGAGTGGCCTCCCGTACGATGCCGTTTTTATCCGGCTGCTTTACCTCGGCAAGACAGGTACCCAAAAGCTCTTCAAGCTGATTTATGGTTTCGTTTTCGAGTTCCCGTCGCTTTTTCTCGTTGTGACACTTATTTCTGAAAATTAAAGAAAACATAGATTTTACTACCAAATCTGTTGCAAATTCATTTTACATTATTTCGAACACATGAAAATATAAATATTCATTATATTGAAACACAATATAGCTCTATAGAGAGTCAGCTGCAACACCATCAAAAGATTAATTAAATAAAAACATTTTTATTTAATACTCAAAAACACAAATATATAAACAATTAGGAAGTTCTTTCGTATCCTTGTTTTCACACACCTGTAATGTTGAATTGTGTCAATTGTCATAAGCATTACATTAAATTAAAAACTACTACAATGTAGGGTATTCAAAAAGTGAATATTAATAGCCAGATACCAAGGAACTGATTCGAAAAGTCCATGCCTTTATTTTAACAAGTTGCATTTCAACCTGTAGCATAAACAGTCCCTGATACGTATAAAAGATAAACATAACATTGTCCAAATTAACTGAAGATTTAAATTATCCAACCACACTCGAGGAATTACGTTTCGAAGATAGTCGTATTAAACAAAACTAAAGCTTCTGTCTAGTAAAATATCAGGACAGCGAATGTAAACTTGTAATTATTATTTGTTAATTTAATATAAAATATTACTTGCAACACTTAATATAAATTATTACTTGTAGCACTTAATCATTATTTATCATAAATTGGGTCGGTTTAATATTTTTTTTAGAAAGTTTACGTATTTTTTTTGCTGTGTTTTAAAAACACTTTATTAACCTAACGGCAGTTAGCAACTGCTTAAAAATTCTGCTATTGTTCGTTAAATGCCAAGGTTATATTTACAATAATTATAGTCTGCAAGGATTAAAACTATTTTTGTATTTTTGCCAACTTCAAAGTCTGCGTAGTACTTAGAAGAGACACAACCTATATCACTTCACATTGTTAAGTTGATAAACAAATATATTATTCATATTCATAATAAAATGTGGATAGTTTTAGTGTTTATCGATTGAATACTGTGAGTAATTGGAAAAAAATACAATTAGTATTCTCGGTTATGTTATTATTGATGCATTTAAGTAATATCATTTAATGAAGAGTTTTAATAAAATGATAATTCTGTGTATATGTTATTATAAAAAAGGAAACTGTTTCTCTGACATAGTATATCATTTAAAATCCTGACATATTCGTTATGAAGCAGTTTAAAATACTAACCTGTTATTTAAAAAAAGGAGACTGATCTAGACATCCAAAAACTGGGTTAATTTTAAAATTTTGGCATAACAACGTTTACTTCAGACTGCTGCCACGACTATTTAGAACCTTACATTACATATCATCATCATCATCATCATCATCAGCCCATATTCGTCCACTGCTGGACGTAGACCTCCCCTAGTGCCTACATTACATATAGTCCAGTCATTTTAGGTTTCATCATCACATGAAGATGTGAAAAATCGACATTGATATCGTTCGCCGGCTAAAAAAGTTATCAAGGTCAAAAGGGGGACATAGACAGATGGGGTTTAAAATGTGTAAAATGACTGGACTAATATTGGTATTTTACTAAAGTAGTCATTTTTGTACATCTACTCAAATGTATTGAGAATTAAATATAATTGATACCATACAACACATAGCTGTAATTAAGATTAAATTATTAAAATTGAATCTGCGAGGTGATATAAAATTGGATTTGTTAGGTCGCTAAGGTATAAGTGACCTAACAAATGAAACCGAGAAATATTGGCCCTATGAATAGTAGGCAACTTGTGGCCAAATACTCAAATATTACCAAATTTTAAGTTGCCTTCAAATTATTGCTGCCTTTTTCACATGAATGGTTTTTAAATTGAGTTTGTGTTTTGATATTCTATATATACATAGATTAAAAAAAAATATATAGGGTCCAACTATTTAGAGCTTGATATTTCGGTATGTTTCAGGCTTTGTTGTGTATTTAACTAGTCTACTTGAATAAAATGTGATAAAACATGCAAGTTAATATTGAGAAGATAAGCTATCGTGTTTTCCACTAACGTCAATGTACACGATGATGCACCATCCTCACTTCTCGCACCCAACGCCCCTGTACCTTATTATTAACTTTCTTCATCTGTAGACATATCCTACTACATTTTGTTGATTGAGCAGGAATTGATTCAAAGTCGATCAGTTCAGCCACATACAACCGTGATCTCTATGCTACATAAATATTACTTATGTTCTGTTTTATAAAAATAAATTTCGCTTATAATAACAATGTATTATTCCATTAAAAGAAAATACTATTTTAAGGAAATTTTATTTACCCATATACTAGCAAGTTACATGGAATGGACAACATTGAACCATTGATACGGCTCGTCAAATATTTATTAGTTTAAGTAAAGCTGGTATAATCTTATGCTAGCTGAGTGCAAATACAAAAATAACAATATTTTATTTGATAAATAAACTTGATATAAATGCAAATAAAAAAAATACCCAATTAAACACACACAATGATTCTGATAAGTCGTATCAGGTTTTTAATTAATTTGTGACAGGAATAAGAAAAGGAGAGGAAAATGTATCTGTGTAAAACTGTAAATGTAGTAGTAGCACAGACTTTATTCATCAATTCTGTTCTAGAAAATTCTTTGTCAGCTAGTGGACAGTACTGATTTTAAATTACATTTCATATTTTACTCAAAATCGTACACTATTTCGGGGTTAACATTTTTTTAAATAGAAAGTAAATGTTTTAAAAAAATGCTTGTATTGCCTAACAAATTTCGGTATTAATATTATTAATATATTACATTGGTGTTAGTGACTGTAGGCTCTGGATGTAATGTCTCTAAATAGCCTATATTATCTGTATATCGATTCAGAAAGCCCGAAGCAAATGACAATTAGTTTTAAGCAAGAATTTAAGTACTGATGACGGGATTAAGACTATTTGATCGTAAGACAATTAAGCAATAATTCCTCATAACAATATGCAGCTGCAACGTTATGGAACAAAACGACTACTTAGATCATAAGCACACAAATACAAAAGAAAGAAGCACGGAAGAACATCGATAGAAGAAATTCATCGCAGTCTAGCTACATAACACAACACACACCTGAACTGTGTATATTATGATAATATTGTTACCCTGGTTAGTGTTTCATTGGCACGATGGTCTAAGTTTATCACTTGCCATGACGAACGCAATAATTCGCGTTTTAATACACACAGTAAACGGTCCTATCTTAAACTTAACATTGTCATAATTATTAACATCATTTTAAGCGCAAACCAACACAATAATCACAATCGAAACATTTATATATATTATGATATATGTTTTACTTTTTGTGGGAACTTTTAGATTGATTAATGTGTATGTGTTACACATAACGACCGAAATGTTGTAGATATATTAAGAAGTGATTTACTTAATTATGACTGCAGAAATGGCCATGTCGAAAAAGAGCTCTATTAAAAAAAAAATCCTATGCACTTTGGGGTTTTGCATCAAAGCAGGAAAAACAGATCCTTATAGGATCCCTCCGTTGTATTTTCGTCCGTTAGATAAATCAGGTGGGTGAGAAAGGTGAGAGGTATGAAACAGTAGTACTTCAGTACTTTGCAACTGTAACCATCAAGTTCCATAACGAAAACTAGCCCTTTATGCCTTATAATTTGACACTGGCTAGGCTAGTAAAGCAAAATGTATTGTCCAAGAATCGTGTAACTTGGCAAAAAGGTAGTACCTACTCTCAACAAAAGTTAAGGGGAAAATTGTAATTTGTAGCTATATTACATGAACAATTAACTTCTTAACAAAAGGCAAATCTATAAAAAAATACATTGTGCTTGGCTAAAATATCAGTTGTGAAATGTCATGTAACCCTTCATGATTATTTAATAATTTTAGTATGCCTCGGATCTGCAGAATATACCTACCTAGATAGAAAAGTTTATTTGGATACCTACTAGATCTATTTAAAAAGCACCAACTGTGCCTATATTTACAATAATACAATTACATTTAAGGACACCGCAGATAATATATTCAGGCAGCAGTGTTAAATTAGGAAATATCTATCGACATAACTGTAGATCATAATCATCCGAAATCATTTTGAGGGTTTTATTAGGGTTCCGTACCCCCAAAAGGAAAAACAGAACAGACCGTCTCGAGCATTTTCGAAATCTTAAAATTTACGGCGTAAATGCATGTAATGATTTATATCGGTACTAAAAATGCAAGCAATGTAAAATACGTATAAAGTATTATAAAATTAAAAAACCCAGACATTTCCACCAATGTATACACATTTTAAGCGTATTATACGTACATTTGAGATTGTGGCTTATTGTCTGACTTTTTTCTTATCTTCTTAACCGGCGCTGTCACGCTCATCTTGCCTTGCATCCCCCTCCATGTGTCTCCCAGTTGGAGGGCACAGGATTCAATTCTACAGAAGCAGCAAACAAAATAAACTATTATTAAAGTAGGATGGTTTGTAACAATTACAAATAAAATGTATTGAGATGTGATGATGATTGATGAATGGTGATTCTATAGATATTTTTATTCGTGAAAAAATAAATATCTTCTATTTTACATAGTACCAGTACGTATGTCTAATTCTAAATCTAAAATAAGTTCAACAGTGGTGGTGGAAACCAATTAAAATTCTACTTCTAAAACAAATAATAACAAAGGAAGCATTATTTTATTTTATTGTACAGACGATTCCCCAATCAATTTATAATTATAATAGTGCAAAAGAATGACTCATATTTGCTACTAAACCTGTATGTACTCTATTGTATTTATTCAGGTTTCTTATATAGGTATTATATTATCAAAACTTTATATGTAACTATGTACCCAAGTATATTATCAAAACTTTAACCAGGTGGGGATGTACACTATCGCAATGTATTGACAATCAAGGAATAGTTAAGTTTACATTGACGCGGCTCATATCAAATGCCAAGTACAGAGTAAGCTGAACCTTAATGCAAAAGAGGGACAGAGATACCAGTTGAACGACGCCTACCGAAGAGCCCCACTACGCAACCTCACTGCGACGGCCGCGCAACCTTGAAATAATAATGTTCGGAATAACAACAACGCGCCACAAGCGTGACCAGAAATAGTATAATAATTCTCGAAAATGTTTGAAGCCTCTATCTAGTTCCTAGTACATGTTCATATCCTGTCTGTATTTGAGATACGTAATTTAGACGATATTCAGCGATGATACATACACAGGTGTTTCATTATATCGCGCGTCGGCTTGGTTATGTCATTTGAAAACTATATCGCAATTAATTAAACAAGATCCGGATCTCATTATCCTTATGATATTAGAACAAACGCTTCTTTATAAGTTTGGTTAAGTTGACACTTAAATTCGAATAGGTGAAAGTTGGTAAGTATTGTCAGCGCTCCGCGGTCGAAGGTTTCGCTTTTTCAATCGTTACTCAACAGGTATTCGTCATCGAGACAACTGCTTGACTACCAACATAAGCAACTCTATTATAAGGTCTTGTGTCTGATTTTATTACATCGAGTAAGGTCGTGTTGCTTAGACTACATTGCTCTAGTTCTGACATAACCTACAAAGAATATAAGTTACTTATCGGGGCCAATGAGAAAAAATATTTGGGAAATGGTTTTATATAGTATTATTATGTTGTTAGATCGCCATTTTGCATGGGTATAGTACATTTTCGAGTTTATGTACATTTGTAAATTATGAATAAATGAACAAAAAGGCTAACCTAATGTTAGCCTTAGTTTAAATATAGCCTCTATATAAAATTTATTTTTTGCACTCAAAAAATTACAAATTTTCGTTTAATACGAAGTTTATCCACTTAAAGAAAATGATCTTGTTTTGCATTTCGTCAGACAGCTAGGTAAGTATATAAAATACGTTACATGTAAGTATATCTATCACATAAAAATACAGTACTAATGAGCTGCTGTGATGTGTTAAACCATGTAATGTTATTATATTACTTATAAGATCGTAAGAATGCGTGGTAATATCGAGCAGACTGTCACTATTCTGCACTAATTTGACGGTCAATTTTACTTATTTACTTATTGTGCAATGTGTTTATATCAGATATTAAATACATAGGTAATTACAATGAAGTACATAATTACATTATACATACTTATATATAATAAATAGATCGAATTGCAAAGTTAGTCTATAATTAAGAAAGAAAAACGAAACGAAAATATTGGATACACGTTAACAGCACCAGAGATTCAAATATAAAATATATTTTTTAACTCTTGTACCATTAAATTCCATATAAAAAAATGTTTAAAGGGGTAAACAATCTAATGGGTATCTAAGAATTTGTTGATGTTAATAATAAAGATACACTACTATAATACAACTAATAGCAACATTATGAACTGCAACAAGCAAGACTTACTTTATAAAATGTTAAGAAAACAAAAATAATCTAATAAAAGAAAATAATTGTAATGTAAAACGCATTCTATAATAGGATTTATAACTCAAAAAAATTACATTCTACTAAAAGCAAACAGCTAAATGAAAGCAAATCTGCGTAGTACGTTGCATATTTATGTTGTTGATCAATACGCTATGTTGTGTATGTAATAAGCTCGACTTACGCATAAAGAATTTAACCATACATTATAAATCTTATTTCCGTTATGCCGACTTACCCGAAACATTGCAAGTCAAAGCAAAGTAGCACATTCAAATGACTCATCACCAATCATCAACTTTTTTTAAATTTATAATTTATTTTATATAAATGATCTGAATTTATCTGTGGTGTAGTTTTTGGGAACACTGATATAAAACAACATTGAAACTTGAAGGTATCATCTATTTGTCTATCACTTACTTAGACCGTCCACGCAAAAATTACTAGGCTGATTTTGAGAACTTTCACTTTTTGAAAGTAGAGGGCGCAGTTACCTTGTTGCTATGCTATGAATCAGTGGTTACATCATTTGGGGTTTCATCTCTTAGGCTTACTTTAAAATGTTAAAAAAAACAAAGATGGAAATTATTATTATTCATAACGTTAATTTACACAATCCACGAAATTATTAATTAGTTCTGGATAAAGGCATGATTTTCTGGTATTTGCGAGTCTGGAAGAACTATGATTACACAACAGTCAACATTAATTATCATATTCAAATTTTGGATGATTCATTCAATGACTTGGAACTAATAATTAATGTTGCTCAATTTAGGATTTTGTAATAGTCCACCTTCCTCAACTAAACACAGACGAGTGTAAGCTGATATCCTTTTAACGTTCGACAAAGCATGACGAGAATTCTATGATTCCGAATAGGTATATGCAGGGATCCATGAAAACATTGGATTTTGCGGAAAGGAAATTAATGTATCTCTCAAGGAGGTCTGCATTTTCAAAACCTTGAAATACAAAACAAGTTCAACAAGCAGTACACACGTGTTTATTGCTAACATAGATAACCATGTAAAATAAATACCAAATTCTTCAAAGTAGTGCTTAGAGCTAGGGTTACAGAATATTTTTATTTATTAATTACATTGACACTTATTAATTTTAAATATTAATATACTAAGTACTTCTTCTTATATTGAAGTTTAAACGAGCACACCCATGCCTAACGCCGTTTTTGCAAATTTCACTATTTCGCCATCCTGTTTCATGGTGCGCTGTGCATTCGTCATGGTCTTGTTGATTTTATATTCGTTTGATTTTAAATTAGGCATATGTAAAGAATATTTATTTACGACCAAATCAGTAGGAATAACGCGGTAAAATGCTTTGTTAAGTTTTCCAAACATAGAATAGTCGCTGTTTCGGTGAATACATGAGTCATGGATTCCTGTTCTGTAGTGATATAATATATGGAATATAATATATAAATTTAACTAATACAGTTCTTTGCAATCAATAATCATGTACACTGATCAACCATAACTTGTTGATTTTATGCTGAAAATCTTACTCTACTGCGGCCCCATTAAATATGCTAGAGGCTTCAACAGCTCGCTTGAAATATTAATTTTATTTGAGTTATGTAACGACACGATAACGTCATTTCACTTGATTTTTAAACATTAATTTTACGTGTCTTATTACGCAATAATTTTTACTTGTGCGAACATTTTTTAATTAATATGTTTTGCCTACATACATACATATAAGATCAAGCTTAAATGGATTACCATAATGTTATTGGTTTAATAATTCCTTATCATTAATAATTACTAATTTTATCTTCATTATGTGACCCGCAATCATTCTGGGTCTCGGTATTGTATGTCATTGGTCTGGTGTTGTGACTTGACTGATTACAATAGGTACCTACCTATCGTTTTGAATCATAGGGTATACTTGGTGAAACCAACATTTAAGCACGAAATCAACAAACCTATAAATAAATCTTGTACCACCCGATTATTACGCAGCATTTAAAAAAAAAACTTGTATGTTTTGTGGTTCAAGATAGTACGATACTCATATTATAACACTAAACAGATGTATTTACACTATACAAGATTGTGGCGATATATTTTAATCTATTTTATTGTTTTATATACTTGAATATATTATTTTATTTTAAATATATTATCCTTCAATTACCTTGGCAAGGTGTTAACAGCAACATTAACGTCGAAGTAGATATCCACAAGTTCATCCACATCCGAATCCGGTGTAAGTGATGGAGGCAATGTGGCCGGAGGAGATGCGGCCACATTGACTGAGTGGACCCCGCAATTGAAAAGCACCGGTTCTGTTTGTACCATAGGCAGCATGGCTAAGACGCACTTAACCGTTCACTGCCACTGTTTAACGGATGTATATTTCCCAGGATCAATTTTAAACAGCACAATACGTATCCGCATCCAAACATACACTGCATTGCGCCACGACCGCCGCGACGCTATTTTTTAACTACGAAGGTTTCTAATCCACACTCTTGTACAACAACTAAATCGCCTAACCGAAAACTGTTAAACTTTGTATTACGTCTCGTTAAATTTTAATATCTGCAGACTAAAACATTCAATAACTTTATTACGTAGTGATAGTGCAATTTCCTATCGATATCCGTGCGAAACGTTCGCTACAAAACGACGATGAAAGTCAACTGAAAGGCGAGACGTAGATATACACACATCCTTTTCGTTCGCCGCTTTACAAATTATCAACACGGCGGGCGGCGCGGCGCGACACGGCGCAGAACGTCGACGGCGGCGACGACGGTGACGACGACAGCGATGGCTAAGAGCAAGAGCGTGAGAAGGTGGATTGACAGACTGAATAGTATCGCTATTATAGTCACACCAACGTCACTCTTAACTATGCGAAGTCTCCTGCGATCTCGCTCACCAATACGACTATATGAACTTGCCGAATAAAGCCGAGCACGTACGATTTAGTACGACGTATAAATACGTACAAAAAATTGTTTGCTATTTCATTAGCCATCTATTTGTTACGAAACGCGGCCGAAATATAATAAACAATCAACGTCAAGGTATAGGATGTTTTAATAACATAATTAAGTACGTGACAACTGACAAGTAAAGGGCATGTGGGGCAAAATGGTCATGATACAAAATATATAAATGATGTAATCAAACGATGTATCGTGTACTACAGAACTATTTTTCTTTATTAACTCATGAATTTATCAATACGTTTTGACACCTAATTGTCACACAAAATTGAATATTTGTTTTTTTTTATTAATAAAACCTTATTGTCTGTTATACATAATATTATGTAGTAAGTACCCTTATGACGACTACCTCTAATGTAGAACCAGGGCCCTACGCAGCAAAATGGGTCCTGAGTGTCATTTTGATTTTTGAACAAAATAATGATTAAGACTAACTAAGAATTTATATTACTATTACGCATTGAATTCGTACACAGATATTTCATTTTAATACTAATCTAAGAAATGTCAGCAGTTTTTTTTATCATTGCATGTTATCTAAATATGATATACGCTGGCCATTTAACACGGTTTATGTAGCCAACCATAAAACAACATTATCCGGCCTACTGAAAGGAAAACCAAAAAGAAAAATACTATTTTAAAAAACGTAACAAAAAAATATTTTCACAAAATAGTTAAACCTATATATTATTATTTTGTTTAATATACAGTTGAAGGTATTTCAAAGAAAAAACGTAATTGAATTAAATTTTTATAATAGTTTTACATTAAATCATGGCTGTATCGCGCGACAAACAGCGATACGTTGTAAGCCGCGTGACGTAGGCACTCGTACCTACATGAAAGTGAAATGGAACAGTATTTGTGTCAAGTGCACAATTTAGATAACAAGGTCATCCATTGCATAACTCAATCGCAAGATTTTATTTAATTCTACGATAGACCTAGAAAACTTTTAACATTTTTTTACTATTGATGATTTATCGTTTATTCGTTATTATAATAATAAAATAGCATTATAATAGAATTGCCTTTATAATAAACCTATAAGGTGTTCTTTTCTACAATCCTATAAAAAACGTGTTTATAAATGAGGATTATTTAAACATGATGCTTAAGCGCCTATTACGCATATTATAACTCGACTCGTCTAAAATTTCGTAAATTTTCCTCGTCACAATATATTGGTAAATTGTGATTCAAATTCATTGAAATACAAATTATAGGTAAAAGAGTAAAGGGGCAGTAGAGGAAGAGCGCGGCGCGTGCAGATATCGGTGCAGGCGGCCCCGCGGATCTATGTCAGTGGGTCACGGCAATGACGTGGCACACGGCCGCCGCGACTCGCGCCGCGCACTTCATTCTAATTCCGCTTCACCGGTATCTTCGTGTTGACTAGAGGGCTATTTATTTATTTATTTACATGTGAATTACTACAATAACCATAAAATCCATATTTTATATCAGTTAGAGATATACGGTTTTTTTTTGTAAAACCCCTACCTACAAGATTAAATATAATGTGTACTATATACCAGTAGGTTAACTTATTGTTGACATTGACCGACTGAAATGATTCACGTGAGAATGAGAAATAAGTGTTGATTAATTCACAGTTCGGGTAATTAGTGGGATTTTCCTATTAACGAATTGACAGGGATGTTTAAGTACCTTATACACAGATAACACTTTCCACTACTTGGAGGACACATATTTGTAGCTACATACTATTCTGACCAGTTCTAATCTAATCTGATCAGTATTGCTTACCAATTTTTTTGAGAGGTATGGCATAGGGAGATTCCTCGCTCATGTTGAGCTGCCTGGTGAAGTACCTCCGCCTTACAGAAGCCCGCATTGAATAATTGTGTTTCTGCGAGTAAGTAAGCTTACCAGAGCTTGTTGGGAGAGTAACTATTCTGACACCATGGTCATTCCGTTTTCTGTCAGTTTAGTAATTCCCTATTTAAAGAAACCTAAACGCTTTCTGCAGGTTAGGATCGGCAACGCATATGCAAGCCTTCTGGTATTGCAAATGTCCATGGGCGACGGTGATCACTTACCATCAGGTGAGCCACCTACTCTTTTGCCCCCTTATCACCATAAAACAAAATATGATTAAATAATATAAATATATACGATACAATCATGTAAGTAAGGTAAATACGTTACTGCCACACGTCGTTCTTCACAAAAAAGTGCCTCTTTAAAACAACTGATTAGTAACCTATTTAAACTGACAAAAAAGAAATGAAACATTAATCGTAACTTTATGGCTAAATCGGATATTATTTCTTTTGGCTTATAAAATCTTAAATTTTATTATAAATTACCTCCATAAACATACAGAATCATGGCTATGTTCTCGCCGTCTGGATGCCAAACATGATTCTCTATTTTCTTTTGAGCAGCTTCAGCCAGTCACCTAGAGAAAATTATTAATCCATCTAAGTCTGAGAATCCTCACATCCTCTCAAATAACACCTTTCCTGTGATAGTACGTACAATAACATGTTTGTCCGTATTAGTTCCCTGGAATAATCAGCCCATTGCCACTTTTGCTCACTTGTTTATTATATCGTTATAGACAGACATATCCATAATTTGATTCAGTCAGATCATCATTTTTCTTACACCACACAAACACACAGTAACTTTGTTACTAAACTGGCAGTAAACGGTATTCCTATGCTCTCAGAGTCGTCACAGGCGCTCCCAAGGAGCCCTACTCACTCGTAGAGACACAACTGCGGTCTTCTGTAAGGTGGAGGTACGTCCCCAGTCGAGCAGCTCAATTTGAAAACGCTAGAATCATTACGAAACTGGATACTACCATATACGACATTTATTTTATTAAATATGCTATCAATACGATTGGATTTAGCCATGTCACACATATTATGTTTAAAGTAAAAATAATGTGATGATTTGTTGTTCAAGTAGGGGTGCAAAACTTACAACATACTCAATCTGTTAACTTTAAATGAAACTCAACTCATATCGTGTTTACAAGAAATGATGAGCTACAACCTCAGGGGAGTGTAGGTAATCTCATCAAATGAAACAACTAATGAGAATATAAATGGCGTAATATATTGGTTGGGGACCCGGTGGAGTGTGATCTCGTCCCCGCCGCAGAGACCATCATATAATTATAAATCAAAACATAATAACAATTCTGTTCATTAATCCTTTGAAATAAATATAGTTGTATCCCAATAAAAAAATATGATTACCTTTATGAAATAACAAAAAGGTTTCTTCCCTATGAACGGCGAATGAACCGATAATACAGAACTACAGAAACAAATACAGATTCAAATTTATTTAACTTCACGAACGTTGCGAATATCTTTTGATTTAATACAGTCTACTATTCTGGGACATTTCCCATGGTAATATTAACTGCACTGATTCAGTTGAAAGTCTGCATTTATATTAAAATATCTAAGAGCTTGTCAACATATAAGGTATCCATGTGCACTTTGTAATCACTAAATGCATAAAGTGGTTTTCACAAGATGATCTTTACCAAATATTTTAACGCATTGCAGTTCAGAAAGCATAAAATCAACACATGCGATTCTACATAATTAAGTAATATTTGTGTCAGATTAAATGAGCGTACGACTATGAAGATTTAAAAATATAGATTATTCATAAATGCATTATGTCATTGAGTTTTCAGTTTCTAACTGAAACCTACCCAGCAGAAAAGATTTTTTATTGATATTTGGTTACTTTATGAAAACTTTTTTGTTTATCTGTATTTTCGATTGCGATCAGGCTTGTTATCTTTTTGTTTATACACTGTTTTTCTTTTATTTTTTTTCTATGAATGTATTTTTAAATGATGCCTTTTAGAAAAAGAATAATTTCGCCTAAGGTTTCATAAGGCTCAAGGGTCAGTCATTTGCTAGACTGAATTTAAGTCGGTTACGGTTAGATTTGCCTTCAACTGCCTTATACTACTGCTATTCGATCTTTGGAGACGGTGAGTGTTCTTGCCCTTAAAGACACCTAAACAATTTCAATTGAATTTGAAAGCCATTTTTCCGGAATCGGCTAGAGCTAATTCTAGAATAACGTTCACATTCGTACTATTTACAGATCCTAAGAGCCGTGGGTGTACACTTCAGGACTATCTGCTTCCCTAACGGGAAACTTTTATACGTAGATTGTGTTATTAGCTCAACACGCCGTTGATATTGCTGAGTGTTAAAAAAAGTAAATAATATGTAATTCTACTAAGTCTTACTAGACTGAAGTTTAAGGGGCCATTGAGCCTTCATAAATGATAACAATATAATTTATTGTAACCCGATGCACTTTAGCTTCATTCCAGTTACTTAATTACAATTAATCCGCTTAGAGAGCGATCTTTTCTACCATTTTATCATATTTGTGTTGGCCATTTGCTAACACGATAAAAGAAGAATAAAGTTTCGTGAATCTATTTCAATAATTATTTTTTTATAACTATTAGAGACTTAGAGTGCCACTGACCCGGTAGACTATTTAAGCATATTCTTTTATGTAATATTAAATTAACGCTAAATTGGGAGTTTATAAATTATAGATTAATTAAGTAATGGAGCTCTCTATGACAATGGTAATAATTATAATATTCCTAATACCTATAAGTGTATAAATATTTTTAAGTTCAAATTATAAAGATTAATTAATTCTGATTTCTATAATTGCTGGATCATACTGTAATAAAACTAGACCTCATTAGTCTGACTGACTGCATTATTCATGATTCGCACGAACGAATCGTTAATTAATAATATTATTTATATTTCAGTGATACGTACTACTTATGTCTTTCACGCGACCAAGAGTAAATTTAAACTCGTAGTATAAAGACTAAGGTGTCCGCAAAGAATCCTCGCAAATGCGTTGCGTCACGTGGGCGGACAGATCGATTGGGTGAGCGGGAACGTTATAGCGCTTGCGCGAACCCCATCTTATATATCGACCGCCAACTTTTAACTGAACGCTTTTGGGGCAGGTTAGGCCTATACTCTGGGGTCAAGGTCACGTGCTTCACTGAAATATTACCTATAGTATCCAAAACTAGGTAGAAAGATTACTATTTTACTTCGGTTGAATTAGTATTTCAGTTTCATTTTGGTTTGGTTGATATTTCATTTCACTCATTTTATGGGGCAATCAATATCAATATTTTTTCCTGCTTGTTTAATCCTCGACAAAGAACCATCTTTGGGTTCCGGGAATTATTGAAGAGGACTTTACAAAGTACCTATCTGATACGTCTTATAAAAATCATATGTGAATATTAATGATACAGTACAACTACAAGGGGTCGTAACGCTCCACTACAAGCTGACACTAGATATCTCATGATTATGTTCGTAATTAACAAATTATGAATTTTACTTTGAAATATGTAACCCCAAAGTCTGTTACGAGCGCACAGGCAAATCTCTGACATCTTAATATTTCTCTATGCAATTGTTTTTTTCCTAAGCCTTCTAATTGTCAACGAATACTTTTATGCCACAGGGGCATTTAATATTACTCTGTGAATATATTTTAATATTTTACTGTTCGCTAAAATAAAAAGTATTTACTCAATAAGACCTAGGTTTTAGAAAGCATAGATAGATAGCACAAAAGCAATTCGCTGTCTACATTTATGTCTGTTTGCGCGCTTGATTCTTCTAAACTATGCAATAGATTTTGATACGGCTTCCTCGATTATGTCGAAGGTTTATTCCAAAAATTATATATTATAATATGCGAGTTACAATTACTAAGTAAAACAGACATATTTATCACAAAGATCTTTTGCAATCAATTCGGTCTCATGAGATAAATCAAAACCTATACTAGAAAAATGTAAATCTTAAATTATACATTAAGTCCATGATTGTATAATAAATCCGTGTGTTTATGTGATAAGGATAATTTAAACTGTCAAAATTAAAAAAAAAGTAAGGTAGATTAAGCTTAGATTAAGCCACGCAGGCCAACTGTAGCTTCGCAGCCAACAACTTTGTGGAAACGTCTAGTAGATGTGCAGATTTTATCACGTTTTTCTATCCGTTAAGCAATAACAGTAATCAATTTCTGAACCGTTCAGAAAACCAACCGTACACTCGAAGGTAGCGTCGGGCGTGTGGCAGCAAATGGACATTTCAATCATCTCAGTGACTAGTCGCCTAAAGCCACGCGATTTCGTCTCCGTAGTCAAGTTAAATTCTATAGAGCCGAATCGGACTTAGTTTTTACAAAGTATTTAATAAACAACCAGACTCCTCTTGTCCTTGGTACATACTGAATGCTGATTGGGTTTTTTTATTATAAGTATTGCAGATTTGCAGAGTACTTACTACATAAATTCTAAACATACATATTAATATCAGTTACCTTTCGATAGGTAGTTTGGGTTTCAAGATAACTTATAAGTTAGGAGTACAAATGCGAAGACAAATCGTGGATATATTAAATTATTAAATATTTTGTTGTTCTTATACTTAACTCTTGATTTTGTTCCAGACCTATTTACAAATTGACTGTGGAATTATTTTATTGATTTATTTGCGATACAGCGTAATTTGATTTTCTTTTTGAGACATATTTTTTTAAATTAATTACCATAACGGCATAACCAGACCTATTTTCAAGATTCAACTCAAACAGCGTAAACACTAACAACAAACACGTATTTAACAACTAACTACACTAGCTACAGCAAAATGTATCGACATGCGACGCCGTGGAAACATTTTATAACAAATAGAAAGTTATCTACATTCGTATATCAAACATGTTGCAAACAAAGTACCAGGACCAATGCCAAGATCAGGAAAAACCAACCAAGCGTTGCCACTGCCTACATGTTGCGTTACGTTTATTGTGTAAGTTACACCACCAAGTTACGGAGAATAAGCGATGTTATCGTAAACGAGTTCAAGACACTAAAAATATTCCTTGTTTTTTGTACATCATTAAATGACTCATTGTTTCTAGGTTAATACACATTCCCTTATAAATCTTTGTCATATTTTAAAAGAAGAGATTGTTAATTTTAAAAGCCTGAAATAAACCCTTGATAAACCTGTTATCCCGCTTTGCAGAGCCTGTATTAAAGAAGAGAGTCGACAGCCCACGTGCGAATGCACTACCCTGAGGTCGTCACATAAAAGGCTAAGTAATTCGCAAATCTGATTGCTCTACGAGAGACAGTCAGTAACATAAAAATATGAAGTGATAATTGCTATACGTGTGACTCTGCAGTCTCTGCACTAACGTATGATAACCGCTGTATAATCATACATCTCATACGTAAGCAACTATGGAACTCTGTGGATGAATTGTAAAGAAATAAAAAATGAATAAGCACCTTCAATATAGAAGTTAGGTAATGTAGGGGGTTAAGCTGTTGGTAACTATATTTTCGAGACGCCCAACACCACAGCTTGCCATGGATGCTGTACCCCGAAACATCAGTATAGAATAAATAAAATCCGTAAAAGTAGTTTTATTTCAATGTTTAGTATCAGCAAGAGTAAGAAACGGTTTATGTATTAACGCGCGTAGATTAAAAAATCAGGTGATTTTATTGGTATACATCTTCAAATTCTTTGACCCATAATAACCTGGATGCCTCGAAAATCTAAACAGGAATATGTGACGACTTTGCTATCACTTAGAAATCAATTCAAAGCATTACATATCCACTTAGATTTAAAACTTAAATATTATATTGTTGTGGTAATTCTTGCGCAAGAACATTGCGCCTTGACCGCAGCATAAGGCGACGACGACGCTTGGAAGCGACGGCAGCCGCGGCGGCGGGGTGGTGGGCGCAGGCCTCCGCCCGGGATTGATCGCACCCGTACCTACGCCGCGGTCGGAGGCAAGCGAAGTCTCCGGGGGTCGTCATGGAGACCGTCTGCCGCTATCGCCGTCGTAGCGTCGCCATGAGAACCGCGCCGATTCAATGGCTCAAATTGTCATAATTATACAAATAATAAATATGCTTCAATCATATGCTCTCATACTTGCGGTTCATATAATACGTACAACAAAATATTACAAATTATAAAAACGTAATATGTATTCATGTATTGCTAATAATCGCGGATTAATTTGCAGTGCGATTGAGATACAATGGCAGAACAAAAATCATGTAGTTCTAGTAGTAGGAGAATGAATATTTTCTTTGTAAAACTTACTTTAAAAATTGCCCCCGATTGAATATGTACTCTTACGCCACACCCTGTACATTCCATAGAAAATATTTGTTACTGATACCTACTCCAACTAAAGAAGCGAGATGACGTATGTGCATATGCAAATGTGTACGAGAAGAATTATACGTCTTTTTACGAGACAACAAACTAAACTATGTACAAGAACTGTGGAGCCAGAAGGTGCAATAGTTTGCAATGAGCAATAGTATAGTCAAATCAGTTATTGACAATCGTGATAAATATGATTGTTTGCATGGACCTGGAGACCCCTTATTTGTTAATTTACCATTTGACTAAGTACCTCAGTAGTAGGCTCTAAGCACACGTAATAGTTTTTGCAACGGTTTTAGACAATTTAGTCGCTTCTCAGTTAAGGACGCTATTACAATTTTCTACAAATAACGGTGTTTTTCAGGTACAATTTTAATGTATAAGCAATCATATATGTGAAGATATTATGGTCTCAATTTAAAGGTAATCTATTCATCTTCAGATTGGCATCACAAAAATTGTATCACATCATACAAATTTTTCCCATAAATCCGTTTTCACCATCACAATAATCACAGAAAATGTGTAAAAATAGGGTCAGATTACGTACCATTTTAAAGTAAACTTAGAGCATATTTTATCATCAAAATTATATAAAATTACGGCATATATAGTCCTCTATACTTCCGACTAATTATTTTGTACCTAAATCATTACATTTTTCAATAAACAGCAAAAATATGAACGCTTGCAAATTTCTTCATACATTTTTCACTCGCGGACTTTCATTCCGCGCTCAGACGCGCTTGTGGAAGCATGTGCGTATCGCTCTGTCGCAAAAAATAAATTACGAAAAAGTCTGTGTCATACACTCATATAGTCGTTTATCGTGACCGGAAAATGTTGATACTTTTTCAAACCTAAATAAAAGTAAATACGACTTTAATAATATTATTAAATTTGTTATCAGAATGTTATTTAGGGATTGATGAATAAGATCGGGATTTGGATACTAACGGCTAAGCAGTCGTTGACAAGGTTGAGAAATGGATGGGTGGAGTTAAGTCATATTAAACCTGTGATTTAGATTAGGCCTGAAAGTAGATGGGTAGGGTTAAGCTGCTGTTGGGCAAGTTAACAAATAGATGGGTGAGGTTAAGCAGCTGTTGGGCAGGTGAAGAATTGGATGGGTGAGATCAAATTTTACTAAAAAAAGGCGAGAATAATTGGGATTAAGAGTCTGTAGGTGAGTCCAAGAAAAGGATGGGTAGGGTTAAGCATTTGTTAGTGAGGTCGAGACTTGATGGGTGGGGTTAAGATGTCAACTCCGTTCCTGACGGGTGTTCCCTGACTAGGCTTGTTCTTACTCGGCCACTGAATGACTGTACTAGTAGGTAAAACTTTCAGATGCACTAGTTCTGTCTTCTGGTACTATTAGTACCACCTACACCAGTACCATAGTACAGTATATAGTGAATTACATTTTATATTCCTTCATACTTTGCAGGTTTTGCCTATAATTCTTACAATACCCGATTATTCTTTATATGAAATATTATCATGCATCCCACTTATTCATACACTGATTTTATATCGCTCCCGCTCGTTTAGTCGCGTTTCGAGTATTTCAAGTATCTACAGTCCTACAGTTACTCAATTACTCAATTCTTTATTGCATTTCATAATGTGTACATTAGTTGGTAGGCATGTTAAACATTGGATCAATTATGGACCCTGTCGGGCACAGCAAAAGATATTTTTAATAGGAGAGAGGATGAAGGCGCTCTTTGTCAAATAAGATAAAAACTATATAGGTATATTAAATTAAATTGTATCATTAAAATATGTATGATTATAGTATCGTATAATATAATAATTTATAATAAGTATTTCTATATTTGTTTTAGATATGTTTATGTATTTTTATTTTATTTTATTTATTGCACGTTTTTAATTTTTTTAAACTATAAATTGTAATGATCTAGATATTTTCAATTTTATTAAGCCTTGTAGAATGTTATTATTTTTATTTGAAAATATATTCTGAGTTAAATTTAAAATGAAATATAGGTATCATGTTATTGTAAATTTTATTGTTAAGTATTTTTTGGTATAAGTATGTGTAGTTTATACCGCAGATTGTTGTTTAAAATTTAAAAAAATTAAATTTACTAGCTTGTAGCGTGCGACTACTCGATCAGAACCAGAAACTAAGAATACTGACATCTCGAACGAACGACGTAGTACTAAAAGAATGATGTAATAATAAGGAAAAGTAATAGTTTGTTCTTGTCAGTGTCGGGATTAATTCTTATTAGTACTTAGTACGTGAACTATACAAGCCTATCTCTGACCGTAAACTTTTGACAATCTTTATATTAATTTGCAATGTATATATTTAACTACTTAATTATGTTTGTTCAGGTGGATTCTTGCAAGTCAATTTTGAATCTTCAACCGATTGAGCTGAAATTTTGTATAGACATGTGAACACCCATGGCGGACTAGTTATTTGTGATGCACTTTACAACATGGGGATCAAAAACTTACTAAAAATAACTCAAAAAATAAAATGACGTCTCTCTAAATACAATTTCTACATTTGTATGCTTTCCTACAATATGGATATCAAATTATAGGCTTGCTGTGAATAACTCTAAAAATATTGTAACATCACTCTAAATCCAATATTATGGCGGACTACATTTTTCGTGACTTTTTAACTAAATTTAGTTTTCTTATTGTAGTATTTTTTCATTATGTTTTTTTTTACTTTTAAAAACATAAATACATATTAATCATAATTAATGAGATATAGCAAAATAGACCGAGTCATGAATGACTCGGTCTATTGTGAATGCATTACAGCGCATTGAATTCACATATAACGAAATAAATTAATCTTTAAGATATTTTACTTAGGGATATCTGCAGACCAAACGTAAAGTAATTCGTATCGAATGTACAATAGGTCACCAGGTAGCAAATAACTTAATTATCACGAAAATAGTACGATCACTAAACTCTATCAATTCAAATAAAAATAAGAAATAATAACAAGGATCAAGATTATTTAAGCGATGTATAAAATCGAGCGCTCAGTGGTTTCAATGTGTGCGTGCCCGTAATGTTGCTGTGTGCGACTCTAAATACCTAAATTTGAGTTCGTCGAAAATGTAACAGCGTCCTTAAACTAAACCTCCGTCTAGTATTTCTTCAATGGCTATGTATTTTCTCCTCAACACTTCATTAGTAAAAACGTAGTAGGTTGGTACTTTACCAATAATTTATTTCGGCAATCATTAGACACAGCACCATAGCCTTATAGACGCTGAAAAGTATCAAAGACTATCAAAGAGTCTTAGATAGCTGTGTTTATTTTCAGTTTGGACAGCAGATTCATGTTTCCTGGTGACATACATTTTTTAATCTTTCGAATTGATTATTTCGTGTTTTTTGAAAAGGGCTTCATTTGTTTAATTGTACTTGATAGTTTTGGCACAATCTATTTTTTTAAAATCAATTTTGAATACAAATTATATCAATGTACAGTAAAGCCCTAGTGAATCTACCTACTCTTTGAAAATTACACTTGAAGAAAGCGCAATGGTGCAAATGCCAAGTGAAGTCTCTGAAAATCTCATCATCATCATCATCAACCCATTAAAATCACAATGCTGGGCACGAGTCTCCTCTCATTTGAAAGGCTTTAGTCCATTTAAAAAGAAGAGAACATTCACTATATTTTTTTTATGAGCTGCGCTCGGAGTTTTGTAGTAGAAGTGATTTTCTAAACATATTTTTCTCAGCAAGCAAACATGTTGTTATATATTATTTGATTTTTAGTAATTCGTACATTACTTAGCAACATGAGTTAGACATAAACGAACTTTAGAATACGCTTGGTTCTCAAATTCATAAAGGTAACCAAAGGAAACAGTTCGATCAAAACTATTATTATTATATTAACTACATAAATAACTGAAACCAATTCATTTTTCAAATGACGCCTGTTTTAGGAAAATATGGAATATCCCATTACATGATAAGTTCTTCTTGAGTAGGTACCTACTTTAAATGTTTTTTTTTATTGAGCGAACAGATTGTGTGAAACGAAAAAAGGTTACTTCGAGTTACGCTCTCTAGTTCTCTTTAAAATACAACCACATTGGTTGTGGACCTTTCACGTGATGCGTGCAAAACTAAACAAACCAATAGAAAAAATAAGAAAAATGTTCGAACTCAAAAGAAAAATCGTTTCCACTGGCAAGATATTTTATAAAGTATTTTTGGTTTTAACACGCCACGTCAAAGATTGACTATAAACGCAAGGGCGTCGCCAAGATTCTATAGAGGGTGGGGGGGGGGTCAGGGGGCAGATAAAGAAAAAAAATTGCGGTAGAGAATTTTGTTACACATCTGTCAAGAGTAAATGGACTGGACTATACCATATTACCAGCGATCGACTGCTCTTAAAAAAACCCCCCCTGCCCGTACCTCGCTACGCTACGTAGTGACAATATTAATATATAATTATGTATTATACGAAAAAGTGCCAATTAAATATTGTTATCATCTTAGTAGCATGCAAGCAAAATATTGTTTACGTGCTTGATTGAAGACTGCTCTGGGTCGCATGGAAAGAAGTCTGTACGAAATGTGACATTACAGTTTTTTTTTCAATAGATTAATTTGTATTCAAGGTACGCACTTTAACAATAATATACGAGAGGATAAAAAAAATATAATTACAATGTACTTATTTGATCCAGTTTTTGAGCAATTGAGAAAATATACGCTTCCTGTTACTATACGAATGGTCTATTTCATTATCTAATCTTAACTACTACTAATTTGGAAGAAAGCTAATAAACATAAAATAATAACACGTATATAACAATTTCTCGTTACTAGTTTTACAATATTATATTTAATCAGGTACCACCACTGTTTAACGATAATAGAAACCACAAAATATAAACTAACTTATTTAGTTTATATTTTGTGTTTCGATATGTCCAAAATGTGAGTTTTCCTAGTATAAATGTGTAATTCCGCACCATGCAAGAGAAGTACTGCAATTTATTGTATTGTACCTTAGAGCAACGTACCGTATCTATTATTCCGAAGTACCAACCAATAAATGTTGACTATGTTCTATTCGTAATATTAGACGATTGATTTTAATTACCTGTTCTTCAAATACCTGAATCGCTATCCGCCATGACATTTCCTTCGTCGTTTACGTAATTATTCTAGTAGCTAATAGATTTTTGAGACTTATCTCTTAAGAGTTTTGTTAGTGCTTCTTGTGAAACGTTAAAGGTTACAGCGTAACGGCACCCGTTTTCACGAGGCGAAAATTTTATACTTTTCCGGGAACATATCGATGTGATAAATTACTTTACAAATAAACGCGTTATATCCTATTATGTTCAATACTGTAAAGTCTGGTGTAATTAAGTAATGATAAAATTAAAATGTTTAATGGCCAAATACTCAAACACTGCTTAATTAACTTTAAGTCGTCACCCAAATACCTATAGAGCAGCCTCTTTCACTTAGCAGAAGAATGAAAGAGCGAGCACCTAAGTACCTAAGAAGTATTTAAAATTGAGTAGCATTTGAATATTTGACCATAAGCAAACCAAAAGTAATTCATTTGCAGATATATATTCTGTAGGACAGATTAAAAAAAAAACATACCTTGCATCTTCAATAGCCAGTACTGGCATATATGGTTCATTGAAGTTATTGGCGCCGGTTAGCGCCGAATTCTGGCGATCCGTGGCGTTGTTACGTTGTTGGTTGTTCAAGAAAGAAAATCATCTGGAACAATGAAACAAAATAGCTGTTTACTTGCCAATATGTAGAAGACTTACCTACGGCAGATTATGTATTAAATAAAACTACAGCAGGTATCGATATTTAAATATGTACTAATTCATACTACTGTAAGACTTCATATTTAGAAGTACAAGAAGGCCTCATATACCTAAATCTTATGCAATCTGCTCTATTGAGCTAGGTAAACATAGTATATTGGGGTTTTTTTCTGCCAAATAGAAATGTGTTGTGGTTGATGAGGCAGGTAAGATAAGTATTAAATGACAGATCAGAGATATTTACAACTGCAGCTCATAAGCGAAAGTAGTCTTAGACATGCTATCGAACATTTTTGCATTTTAATGAACATACGTATTGTGATGTGTGAATTATCCAATCGTTTCATCGACTATGAGGGTAGTTTACGACCGAGGGCTTCTTACAAAGTGCGCGCAATTTCACCCAGGGAAGAGATCTAAATGCGTACGATCCCCATCCAGTAGCTACTCAATACAAGTACGTCGCCTCACAAATAACGCCTAACGGAGTCAGTCCTTCCTCTAGCATTCCGCGCTACATTTGTCTGGTATCGATCGATGTACTAGGATAGCCAAGAATGGTTACTCTCGGCTTTGGTACGCACTTAAACTTTAAAGCTGTACATACTACGGAGAATGGTTCATCGAAGATATGTTTCATACTATTTGCATCAAAACTCATAAGCAAAAAAAGCACTTAAACCTAAGCATTTCACGCGCAATTTTAGTATGTGGCACTACTAAAATTGCGCGTAAAATGCTCAAATTATTTGAAAATCTGAATTAGGTTGACATCTGGGGATTGAGTTTTACTATTGATCTAACTAAAGCAGGTTTTCCAAATCACTGGTTAGTCTGTTTTTATTCTGTGCCTAAGCTGTCGACAAGGTTATATACCTTGTCGACAGCTTAGGCACACTTCTACACACAGCCTAGAAAGCAAAGGTTGCACCCTAACATCATGACATTGATCTTGTCATAACCAAGACTATGTTCAACGTAACAAATTGTGATGAGAACTGATAATTATAGGAAGGGTAGCAATCGAAGTGTAGAATTTGCCCAACTTTAGTCTTCACTTCGAGGTTATACAGCAGCAAAAGACACAACCAGCTATCATATTAAACTGGAAATCAGTAGCTTAGGTTGTGGAATATATTGTGACAGGTATTTTAAAAATCCTCACCAAGAATCATGAAGGTATCCAGAAACTAAAAGGACAGATGGATTATTCCCACATTCCACCCCCTTGAGTAGAAACTGCTGGGTTGTTCAGTTTCTGGTTAAACAAGAAAGTGATTGTAGTGTCTGCATATATGTAAGTGATTCGTTGAAATTAAGAGTGAAAAAATTAAGAGATAGATAGTATAGAATAGCAGTATACCTGAATTAACTGATTGATATTTAAAATTTAAAAAAAAAATTAAGTCACCCCCATGAAACATAGGAAGGAAGGTTGCTTAATGTATATAGGTAGTATTGATATTCAATCACATATTGTCATCTTATTTAGTTTGTGGCAAAAATTCTAGGATAATGATGATGTAATGGTAGATGTTGCGATTGAATTCTGATTGAAGTCTTTTATGAGGTTTTATGGCATTCCTCCCTATCTTTATCTAGGCAAAAATACTTTACATTAATGGGTAAATTATTTTTTGCTCTTATGTGTAATTTATTAATACATACTCTAAAGGGTCCTTACATAGAAGCAATTTAATAATTAATAAACTAAATTTGAGTAGGCACCTTACAAACAAATGTAATGGAAGTGGTTGTGCTAAAAAGCTCAGTGTAATATTTTTTCCCATTAGTTTCACGCAATGTTCACACAGTGTTCACACTGTTTTAACAATTTATTTTTAAGTTATTGTGGATAGAAGCCACTAATTGAATCATCAAAATGTCACATGGCATATCAAAAAATCATAGAAAAACAATGAATTATTCCTACCTTTCAACTTTATGGTTAGGATTTTTTTTCCAAATGTAGTTAATATAATAGGGCCAATGTTAAGTTATCCTATATGTAATAAAAAATAATTTAATAAAATATGATACTCATAAAACACAACTACTGCAAAATAGTTAGTTACAAAAAAAAACATTGATTTGTCTAATTGATGCATGCTGTAGAGACAAGGCTATTGTAATCTGAAGATTTTGAACACTATCAACTCACTAGGGAGGTATACAAACAGTAAAGAGGTAAGATAACATATCACCACACCTAGATTGATAGATATACATTTCTGTTCACTCATATGCCAACCAAACAACCAAAACCCATAACCTTGAAATTGTCTCAAACATAATACAAAGCCTTTCCAATAAGATGTGATGTAATTAAGTATATGAAAAGAAAGGAGGGAACTTTTATCTTGCATGTTTGTTATGTTCATCCAATTTGGGATATTGGTTAATATAGGCATAAGAATATTTGCTATTAACAAATCTAATACGAGTTAATATTTTATTCAACTTCCAATTGTGGAATCTAAAACCAATATCAAAGCAGCACAGACTATTTCTCATTTATTTCATTATAATAAAATAGATGGATAATTTTGGTTCTCTATAACATGTTATAAGTCAATTTTGACATAAACCCTCAGTTGTTTTTATAATCAAATCAAATCAAATTCCTAAATTACCTATCTAGAACCACATTAGAAAAAGTTCATGGTATGTTTACACTATGATCAAAATCTTCATTATCAGCTGCTACAGCTATTGAACTTATCTAATTAACTACCTCTAGTGGTAGCTAATTAACTCATATAAGTTATAATCTCTTTTTAAAAGGGACAATACAAAAAATTGATATTAGTTTAGATCCCTACACATAAATTCTCAATAACAACAAACATTAATAATATAGAAACTGCAAGATCATGAACATAATATAGCAACACTACAATGATAACACACAACATGAACCACATAGTGCATAAGAGAATCAAAGCTGTGAATATCCACTTTAATGAACAAATCATCCAATGTTTATACATATATTTCTGGTAATTAAATAAATAAATATTGAACCATTGCCACAGAATTATAGTCAAACAACTAATAAAAAAATGTACTCAATAATGGGCAAATCTAGAATTAATGAAGACCTCTACTTCAAAATAACTTAGGTTTATTTTTTTTGGGTTTCGTACCAAAGGGTATAAACAGGACTGTCTGTCTGACCGTCTGTCTATCTCCAGATGCGAGTCTGACTCGCACTTGGCCGGTTTTTTATTTTTATAATAATGTAAAATGTTTTAACAAATTTTCTTTTGGTTTGATTTTATTTCATTAAAAACTTTTCTTTTGATTAAGGTGGAAACTCCACGCTAGCTGGCAAAATTCAATTTTTCATATGTTTTTTGCAATTTGCCGGTATTCGTCAGGCTGTACATTGAACAAAATATGATTCGCACCTGTAATAGATATTTAGATACAGAATTATAATCATCAATACAACCCTCACATTGCATACAATTGGATTGAATGACATTTTCATGAAATAGACAATCAATAAAGTTATATGCACTTTGAGGGCTGTTTTATTGATTTAAATGATTATAATTCTGTAACTAAATACCTATTACAGGCGTGAATCGTATTTTGTTCAATGTACAGCCTGACAATGACCGGCAAATTGCAAAAAAACATATGAAAAATTGAATTTCGCAGGCTAGCATGGAGCTTCCACCTTAAACAATAAATTATTTTTAAAGGCCCAATTAAATATCAATTCAATGTATATACATGGAAAATTGGACCCTGACTTACATGGTCATCACTTGGTCCCACCTATTGCGTAAGTCTGGTGTATTACTGTAAATTTGAGTCTGCATCAAACAATCAATAAACAAAGATAACTAAATTACCTTAAATTTTTATTAAATCTCCAGCGATAAACATTTCCACGAATTTTATATTCACATTAGTTTAAGAATATAGTAGTAAGAGTAGGTTAAATAATAAAGGTTTATTAGTTTTTGCTTTTCAGTTTTTTAAATTTCAGCTTCATCAATATGTGGTTTGTTAAATGTAGCAATTTTTATAAGTTGTTGGATTATGCACCTAATATAATTCTTATACCAAGAGAAATGGAAATTGATATGGTTTGGCTTATTGTCTGTTTGGTACCTAATGGATAAAAACTAACAAATACTTATGAATATTAAGATTTCTTAGTAGTTAACAGTTTATTGGGACATAATAATATTAGTAATTTATTTACATTCCTGTTGTCATTGAATATATTGGTAATTGTGACAGGGGAACAAAAAATAACCTAGCAAGAACATTAAATGTTCAAGGCTAAAGGGACCTTGATAAAAAATATTATATTAATATTGAAAATTAATGTTCTCTATGCTTAAAAATGAAAATGGTGTTGTGCTATACAGGTCCACTTTTAACATTGCAACAATCAGTAAACGGGTACATACTTACAAATAATGACGTCATTGCATTGACAGTCAATACACCACAGTAAACAATATACTTACACAGTGACTTACAACCAAATCTTTTATGAAATTAATGACAACTAAGGAAAGCATTGCACTGTTTATGTTTACTTACAGATCTTTAAGAATAAAAATAAATCCTCCAAATGTATCAGGAATCAGGTCTAACCGCGATCCGTAGTTGACAGCGAAACTGCGAATCCTAAATAACATGGCGGCATCTTGTCGCAGCCGGTGTATGTACGTTTACACTAATTTCGGACGTTTATCACTTGATAATAATGCTCACAGCAACAAACACTTTTTTTGTTAAAAACACGTCTCAGTACAGAAACAGAATATGTAAGTATATATCACACACTAAAAGCAAAATGACGTAACATTCTCAACCTTCACGGTCGCACAGTAGGTATAAAAGGTAGTAAAAGAAATGATGTTATTCTAAACATTGATTATTAGTATAGTTCGTATAACACTGCTCTTATAAAAGTCACTATTTACAAACGACATTCCAATGCAGAGTTCCTGTGTGTTTGGGAAATAAAAATCAAACGCGATTGATTATTATGCTTAAGAACAAACGTGACACGCAGTCAAGCAAGCTCGCTGTTTAACTCCATAGATTATCATATTTTTTTTAAGTTACAGAGTGATGCCAACTAATTAAATTAAAAATTATTAATCTTCACTAACATAAACTTTCGTTTGACTTAGCTTGTGATGATACAGATATTTTAAAAAGACAAAATTATCAGAAAAACTCTATACTGTTTATAATAAATGTTTTATAGTGGGTATGTGCAATTGTGCATAAAGACGCCAACGAATGGGTTTCGCCAATCGTATGCCCTATCCGAATGTTAGGACAATTCCTTTGATGATACCATTGCGAAGCGGATTACTGTTAAATGCGAAAAACTATCGCCACTGAGATAACCCAAACCAATGAGGAAAAAAAATTTGATCACGGAACAAAAAAAAATTTATACCTACATATAATGTCAATGAGCGAATTCCTAACGATGGCGTTCTTTAATTACGGTCTATACGTAGCATTATATAAATAAATAAATTTTAATAAAAGTGTCTGGGAGTATTGGCGACTTATTATTAAGGATATTGCCTAAAATATACGTAAAAATCAGCTTGGAGAATTTACGTGAGGTAGGTAATATTTTTATGTACGTACCTTGATTACCCGATACCTGAAAATTGGCCCACTAAGTAAGGTAGCTGGTAGGCATGCGTTCTCAATACATACTGACACTACTCAATCATCCACATTTGCTTCGTCAGAAAATACGTAACGTTTGGCGGCCCTGGGATCTTGGACCACTAGTATATCCATATTGTGAAACTCAATCTACTCTTCCTAATTATCAAGTTCAAAATACAATAAAGGCAGGGGTTCGTTTCTTCTTCATCAAAGTTCTATATAATAAGAATCTGTTTATATACCTTTCAGCTGTCTTTAGCTTCTTCACGCAAAAATTAGTGCGAGTAAATACATCATGATGTTTACGTAGTTGAAGCAGGTGTTGGAATGGGAAATGTTGAATGAAGTGTCTAGGATAAGGTAGTTTTCGGCCAGGGTTGTGGTGCATGCTTTTGCGAATCCCATAACCTCGCAACAGGATTGGTGGCGATTACGGGATTGGCGGTTTTTTTGTCGGCAAACGCTTATGCTGGGCGGAGTCCGACATACCCTGTCGCCTCCCCAGGCCGGCGGGGCGGTCCGTAATGGATTTTTCCGCACTTAAAAAAACACATATTACATTGTAAAACTGTATCGATCGTAATTGTCGAGGTACTGTGAACTTTTATATTATTATGGGGTATCCAATAACCAGATAAGAGCAAACGAAGGTTATCAAAACCCTTTCATTCAGTGTAATCAGTGTTCATTTGCCCATTGAGTACACAATTCCACTCATAGATGTATCTACATTATGTATAATATGTAAATATTTACAAAAAAAAGTATATAATATGTAGTATATCAACCGACTAGTTTCCGTAACACAAGCCTCGTTGCTTAGCTCGGAACTAGATGGCGCTGTGTCATAATGTCCAGGAATATTTAACTAAGAACTAGGAGTACTGTACTGTAGTCTTCGCATTTCTTTATACTTTGCTATATCAATAAACTTTGTCTAAAAGAAAAACAAGTAGATACTTTTAGTTTTTGTCACAAATAAAATAATATCAAAATCAGTTTTTCAGTTGGTTGGAAACAAAGTAAATGAACTAGAGTTTGTTAAATTACTCTGAGCAAGCCGTATTACGTGCACTCGCATACAAAAGTCTAACACTATCGCAATATCCCACACCACGTCGTGATCCCGACACTAAAACGTAAGCATCACCGGCATGCAAAAGACGCTTTATTTTACAATAATCGAGTGCTGCAAGAATCCGCGCTTCTACTTCAGTCGTCCAATTACCTTTCGATACTTCAAAGTAATGCATAGCACGAATTCCTCTCCAAAAGCGTAACTGGCGCGCTGTATGACAGGCTCTGGTTATAGCTACTACTGGACAATGCGGTTTCGCATGAGATATCAGTTTGGCTGTACGACCAGAGTTTGTTAAACATATAATAACTACTGCGCGAGCGCGTGTGGCAAGTTCAACAGCATTTATACTTATAGCTCTGGTTGGCTCTTCAAGAGGACTTTCCATTAACTCAGTATTTCCATAAACATATGGCTGCCAAATTATTCGTTCAGCTTGCCTGCAAATAACACCTGCAGCAGCAAGGCAATGCTCTGCCATTTTCACAGAATTATAAGAAAGTGAGATTTTCTTTAACGGTGAATCATAATGTAATTCCAAAGCTATAACATCCACACCATCAAGTACTAGATTTGCAATATCTGTGACACAAAGTGTAGGAATCTGCTCATTAATTACTGCTTTACATATACATGGCTTTCCAACTTCATTACATTTTGCTAAAATATTTTTTTGAGCTATAAATATTTTTTCTATAGGTAAATCAGTACTTAAAATATAGCGATCCATGTAAATACCATCTGCTTCGTTCAATATTATATCAAGATTATCAAATCCCAAAACTGTATCAATACATGCAAAAATTAGAATGTGTTTTCCTTTTTCCGATAACAAATCTCTTACTTCACGAATATCCTGTAGACTTTGAACATTTGGAATCAATACACCGTCTACATCAGACCCAACTGCCCAAGCTATTTGCTTTTCTATATCCTCTAAGTGATGTTGTGTTGAATCATTATACGTTATTGATTCAACACTATCCCGCTTTCCAGTTTGTTCAACTTCACGGGGGACCTGAGCGATACGGACAGTCATTTTTGCACCAATTGTTCCTCCAATAGCAATAGAACACTCTACTGAATCATCTCCAATTTCGGTTACAACAAGTTTAATATTACCTGGAGTAAGGCTATCAATAAATATTACATCATTTGGGTGCAGATCTCTTATGTGATCATAAGAAATGTATAAACAATCAGCGGTCCCACTTTCACGCCAATTTACATCAGTAGTTAAACGAATCGTGTTCATTTCAATAAGATCAATAGTAGCCTTTCTGCCACCTTTCAGGTCTCCTGTTACAATATCAGGTCCTCTTACGTCAACCATTATCGCTAATGGGTATACATATTCTAGTTCTGCGCTATAGTTATACACAGCTTGTCTTACACTTTGAACCAATTGACCACAAGCTTCAGGTTCCAAGTCTTTCATATTGAGGCGAGCCACGGTCATTCCCGCAGCGATTAAGCTTTGAATGGTAGCAGGATCTCGATTGGATGTACCAATTTCGCACATTAGTCCCGTTTGCAATTCTTCACATGGATTTTGATGAATGTCTAGATTACAGTAATGTTTAAACAAAGATGGTTGCGGTGCGATATTCCTTTTCCCCTTCTCGTTGAGTGCTGATTCTAAAGAAATATGCCATGGTAATGCCATTGAAAGGAATTGAAAATTGCTGGTAATCAAAGTAAGTTTAGAGATACCTTCTTGATTTAATGATCAGAAAAAATAATCTCTAACAAAAATTGTAAAAAATTACGTCAAACTGACATATTTTTCTTTTTATAAATTTGATTACAAAGTCGGTGTTTTGCAGGAGTTAAAAAGTATACTTATTCGACATGAATGAATTTTTAATTGTGCGAAGAACTATGTACGCACGCATACACTACATACCTCGTACGGGTATCATCATCATCACATCAACCGTTAAACGTCCACTGCAGGACATGGGTCTCCCTCAAGGATCACCACGACGACCGGTCTTGCGCCGCCCGCATCCAGCGGATTCCAGCGACCTTTACCTTTGTACGAGTAAAAAACTATATTCGCTTGGTACATACCCTAGCGAATACAGTTTTTTGTTACCATTAAAATTTAGATAACAGTCATGATGTTCACATTATTTTTATATAATTTATTTGTTGTACGAACATAGACCGTTCAGTTGCGGTATTGCTACATTGCATCAGTAAACCCAGGGTACGGCCCAATGAGGTCCTCTTGTTTTGTTATGTGCGATGTTATTTTTTGATGTTTTCCTTCACCATTTGAGCATGTAATAAATACGCACATAACTACCGAAATGTCAATGGTGCGTGCCCGGGTTCGAATTCGACGCCTTTGACATTTCAGTCCACTGGTCACACCACTCACACCACTAAGGTACCACAGCAGTATTAGTAAACTGCTGTGGTACCTATTATTTGTACATAGGTACATATTATTTGAATTAACACAGAATTTAAATGGAATTTTCCAAACCATTTCAACGTAATTAATTAATATTCCACCCTCGCAGTGGACCATCAATTATTATTACGTAGTAATTATTAGTTTAAAAAAAGAACACCATTTCCATTATTTTGTATTATTTGTATTATCCTCCTTTGATATTGGATTTACAACAATAGAATTTATAAAGGGATGTTGTTGCGTCAAGTCAATATATTTTACGAAATATTTATCATTGTTATTATAAATTACCAAGTTTTGGTAATTCATTTTTTTCATAAAGTCTGTGCAAGCAGGTTGCATTTTAAGATAATCTTCTAATTCTGGAGGTCATCTATTTTTAGTTGCCTCAACTGTCCCATCTACAGAGAAAAAGCTACCATAAGTATTTTTTTTTTTTTCATTGGCAGTTTGCCTTGTTTGTTTGACATTATGACCAGGGCTGCCAGATTGTATCTTTTGATACCAAATTGGTATAATTGGACGATGTATTGTATCCATGTGGTTTCCATGATCATTTGGTATAATTCGATACAAAAGCAAGACGCTAACAAAAAAAGGTTATGCCAAGAAGTTGTCCGCTAATTCTGCAAAGGATAATCGAATAATCGAGGATTTGAGCTAAAAAAAAAAAAAGCTCATCCGACATTGAACGGGCAGTATGGTATAATACCATCGCATTTGGTATAATTTCAGATGCTAAATGGCATAATCTCGTTGTTGCTTACTGGCAGCCCTGATTATGACAGTAATGTCATTGATTTGGCAACTATTTGGGGGGTTATTCAAACTTCAATTGTAGTTTTGAACAAAGATAGGGTATGTATATTCTGTGAAAGATATTGTATATCTACTATCTACGCTGTGATATGTACGATAATTGAGATGTGAAAGGATTATCAGCAAGTTTTCGAGCTTCTGAGAAATCTTGGTCAGACAAAAAAGGTTTCATGAAAATAATACAATGATGAGATAAATTATTTTTAAGATTCAACATTACATCCTATGCTGGTGAGACCGTTCCATAAGCTGAGAAGCTGAAAGACAAGATTCTACTTATTAGCGAGCTTCAGTATTAGTATTATCAGAGTGAATGTTTATGCGATGTGAAGCAAAAGAAAGAACAGGAAAATGAGCTGGAAATGAATAATTATTGAAGTATTATTTTATATTATTCTAGTATCTTCAGTTTTAAATAGTTTAGTGCTATGGAATTAGAAATATCAGTTAAGGAGGCTGCTAGTGGCCTTAAGTCTGTGCGAGTCACAGATAGAAAGAAAAATGCAGAAATCTTAAAAGAATTTCTTACACGAAATGCAGTACCTTCTCTCTTATCAGAAAATACATTAAAAAAGAGAGGATACACCTGGAGTAATCTATTTGATGACATAAATGAGTATATTTTTAAGGTAACTATAAAAAATATATCTTAATATAAATCTTTAATGTTGGGTCACACCATCACCATTATTTTAAAAGAGTGTGTTAGTAAAGTTCCTACAGTAATATGTCATATATTGTAATATAATATTTTATGTTATCTATCATATTTATATTGACATCAAAGTTTGTAGCATTACAATCTGTGACAATCCATCAGGTTCAGGCCTTTGATTTTTTTGCTCTCCGTAGTTTAAATTACAAAAAAAAAATGTTGGTGGGCAATTTTGAGAATGGGACATTTAAAATCAACATATCACTTAAAACACCTCATTTCAATGTCAGTTGTCCATAATTAAGCAAGTTTAATATGTTATAAAAATACTGCTATAAACCAGAGACATACAATATATATACAATTGATTGTCTATTTTACAGGAAACAGAAAAATATGAAACTTCTAAAACATATGAAAACACTACAAAGCCACTTTGTACTAGTTTACTACATCTATGTGTGGCTGGCTCCAATAAAGGTACAGAGCTTTCTTTAGCCATTACATGAATTTCGATAGCTAGAAAATATCTTATTTTTTATGTTTTAAGATGGTAAAGCTAACCAAATATGGCCACAGCTACTTATTCAATATTAAATGTTGTTATCAGTGTTCCATGTACAAGATCTTCTAGCCTAGTGGCGTGACCAGTGCAATGACATAGAGGTCTCGAGTTTGAACCCAAGGCATTATTTATCACATGCGCAAACAGTAGAGTAAACCATTGTAAGAAAACCTGAATGCTTGAGAGATTTTCTCAATGGTGTGTGAAGTCCGCCAACCCCACTGTAGGCTAGCATGGTGTAATATAGCCTATTCCCACTCAAAAATGAGAGGTGACCAGTACCTACCTATCAGACAGCAGTAGGATGATAATTTTGTTGATGAAGACATATCACTGTAATTTGTATCATGTGTAGCAATGCCAATAAAATAGAATAAGTGCAGTTGCAAAAAAAAATTTTCTTACTCCAAATTAGACAGAAGTTAGATTTTGGCATGCAACTATGACATGTGGCTTCATCTGCATATTTACTATAAAAAGATGCACTTATTACACAATAATTCTGCTGATAAAACCTTTGAAATAAAATGAAAATATATATCTGAAATAAAGTGAAAAGCTTTGAATAACCAAAGCTGCCAATAATGCATTCACCCATTTCAGTGTATGTTGTGTGGTAATCAGACTCACAATTTTTTTGTAATCTAATAGATATAATACATTAGCTGAACCCTATGATGCTTTGCTGTGGCACATTGTGGTTGCACATAAATTGATGAAATTAATATTGTGTCCAAATTTGAGCTTATACAGTACAGAATTTCTTGAGTTTTTGAACTATACACTAACCAACAATTTTGTTTTATTTATACATATAGATGATGTCTTTATAATTTTTTCCAGGGAAAGCATATATTAAATGTAATAAAATAATGGAAATATGTGTATACATATTCAATGATAATCGTCTTGTTAAAGCAATTGGTGACTGTTATTTGAATTTACTGCTTAAACATGTTCTAACCTATAAACACTATTTGGGTCATATAACACCAAGTACATGGAAAGGTCAGTGAAGTAATTTTATTAAACATGATGCTTGGTCATTGTGATATTAAATTTATAAATTATTTGGTAATGTTTCAGATTTGCTTGATGTCTGTACTACTGCATGTTTTTCAAGTGCCTACAAAGTAGACAATTTTACTAAACTAAGATTCATGCTGCTTGTAATGAGAAGTGGAAAAGACAATTGTCAATTTGTGAAACCTCTCATGGAAAGTTTACCCTCTATAGAAAGATATTTTTCTAATATTGCAAATGATAAAAAAGTACAAGATGTAGTGATAGAAATAATTATATTGCTCTTGGATACGGTAAAAAGCATGATTTACTAAATACTAATTTATAATTGTTTTTTGTCTATTATTAAGTTCATAAGGTGTTAATCAAAGTTTTATGTTTTAGCTATCTTCTGAGTATCGGTTAACAATGTGTGATTTTTCGGAAAGTCTAATGCCCTTATTTTTAAAATTTTATGATCAAAATAAGGACCAAAAGAAAAAGGTAATACACTAATATCCAAGTATTTTTTATATATTAAGATATATAATATTTAAATGTAATTCGGGCTTTGCTATGTGACTTAGATATTTATTTGACTTTATATTTGGCGAAAGGTTTAAGAATTTTAAGGTACAATTTCTATAGTATAGACTTTTTTTCTATGATTTTATTAATACTAAAAAATATTTTCACTTAAGATGGAGTTCCACGCTAGCCCGGGAAATTCAAATTTTCGTACGTGTTTTACAATTTGCCTCTCTATCTGGTAGAGTTAATTGGATGCCAATGAACTGGATCTGCTCTGGCACTTCTTGGAAGATATTTTTAAAATCCAAAAACATCAAACCTACAGCGATTCCAAAAAACGTTACAAGCATTTATTTTTTGAAGGGTTTCCATATCCCTTCAAAATGATCATAAGTTTGAGAACACATTTTTCAATTAAATTTTTCCCTTTTTCGATTTCAATAGTAATTTAAACTGTTTTTTTTTAGAAATTCAAAACATAAATTTAAAGATCCAAGAACACGATCCCTAATTCAAGTGGGTACCTATATAACATAAAAAATGAAATAATATTTTAAATTATGTTATTTATCGATATCTTACACTTACGCGAATATTATACATTGATATTATACATTAATTAAATCTCTTTTGACTCAGCTCTCAAATTTACAAAATCGGCAAGATGTTTTAAGATTGTTTGATAATATTAAGATGTTTTATTAAGATTGCTTGATAATATACCTAGTAGCTACCAATTAACAATAATTTCATCTTTTTACATCCAGAC
This sequence comes from Craniophora ligustri, assembly GCA_905163465.1. NCBI lineage: Eukaryota > Metazoa > Arthropoda > Insecta > Lepidoptera > Noctuidae > Craniophora > Craniophora ligustri. The sequence goes on from LR990956.1 coordinate 8,417,530, forward strand.
CCAAATTTCTATAAAAGTATAATTTTCCCTCTCCTTTTAGACGCAAAACCTACTCGGAAACTAAATTGATAACCCAGTGTAAAAAATAATAGGTGGCAAGTAATAAACTTATTTTAATTATAATATTACAAATATTTTGTAGATCGATGTATCGATATCGATTTTGATCAATGGGTCGCGCACTGATTGTCGTTTGACATTGGCGTATACATATAACGCTAATGTTATCCTAATTTTTATTTTTTTAAGGGTCATAGTTGCTTCAATAACGCCATCTTTGGTGAAGTTGCAAAATTATCTCAACAATCGTATTAAGTTTGACCTTAGATCATAATAGGCTTAATTAAGTTCCTAGTATAATAAAAATTGAAATTTATTTTTTTATAGTAAAGGTATAATGTCTATAGCATTATAGTCCAAGATCCCAGGGCCGCCAGACGTCACGTATTTTCTGACGAACCAAATGTGGGTTATTGAGTAGTGCTAGTATGTACTAAGAACGCATGCCTACCAGCTATCTTGCCTAGTGGGCCAATTTTCAGGTATCAGGTAATCAAGGTACATCCAAATATTACTTACCTCACGTAAATTCTCCAAGCTGATTTTTACGTATATTTTAGGCAATATCCTTAAAAATAAGTCGCCAATACTCCCAGACACTTTCCGTGGGCCGTATTGCTTTGCAGACGCTTTAAAGCTCCCGAAGGAATTAATTAACTTCACGTAAATTATGATGCTTCATTGTTTATATCTCCACCAGACAACTATTTCGAAACCTTTTACGAGAAGACAGAGAGATCCAAGGGGCCAATCATCCCCTAGACTTCCGCATATTCGCAATCTGCCTCACTCTCATGCGCGTTGATAATACCCTCACGCTCCTACCCACAGAGGGATTAATATTGAATTAAGGGGTATGATTAGCCCTTAGGATCGGTCTGCCTCCTGTCACAACCATTTTGAAACCTTTTACAAGAATGGAACATCAGAATTTACGTGAAGTTATTTAATTCCTTCGGGAGCTTTAAAGCGTCTGCAAAGCAATACGGCCCACGGAAAGTGTCTGGGAGTATTGGCGACTTATTTTTAAGGATATTGCCTAAAATATACGTAAAAATCAGCTTGGAGAATTTACGTGAGGTAAGTAATATTTGGATGTACCTTTATTACCTGATACCTGAAAATTGGCCCACTAGGCAAGATAGCTGGCAGGCATGCGTTCTTAGTACATACTAGCACTACTCAATAATCCACATTTGGTTCGTCAGAAAATACGTGACGTCTGGCGGCCCTGGGATCTTACTCTATTAGGGAGTTAATCTATTTTTGAAGGAAATAAAAATGACCAATTGAGTGCATTGTTTACAATTTACATGCAGTGCAGAATATGATTATTGGCATGTTTGGGTGAGTTTGGCGACAGCGGTTTCATATTAATTTTGTAACATACCACTTCTACTCTTTTTTTCTATTCTGTTTGTTCTTGGGTAAAAATAAATGTTAAAAAATGTTTAAACTTGGATTTAAGAAACGTTAACTAATTCATATATTTACAGACCTCATTATTCAATTTATTGAATCTTACAATGGCAATTCATCACCCTATGGGAAGACACCAAAACGAAAAAGGTAGCCTCGCAAGTAACTGGGAGCTTTGGAACAAATACCTAAATAGCATAACAGAAATAATATGCTTAGAAGTGAGTCACTTGCAAAAAAATCGGAAGCAAAATGATAGGATACTTCAACAATGCTCACATTTTTATAATTTAGCTGCATCAGTACATTATCAGGTAAGAACCATTTTATATTTAAACACCATTTCTTTCCTAATGTAAATATATTATTAAATTGCTGCCCTTTGCCCTGCACCTACCTCGCTACGCCCATGTCATCCCTCACCATTCATTAATCTCCAGACCAGTTTGAAAGTTTCACAGACCAAATGTGAATGTGACCTTTTTTGTTTTTAGCTTTTAGTTTCCTGATCACTTAGCCCCAAAGCGATTTTTAGCTCGATTCCTTTCCTTTCCCTATTTCTGCTTTGAGCTGTTGAAATTTATAATTAGTACACAATTTGATTATTCGGAATCCTCAGACTATCGTATTTAATTAACCGCAAACCTAATTATTTACCTACTTTGGCTACTTTGAAATAACACAACTTTTAGGGTTCCGTAGCCAAATGGCAAAAAACGGAACCCTTATAGATTCGTCATGTCTGTCTGTCGGTCCGTCCGTATGTCACAGCCACTTTTTCCGTAACTATAAGAACTATACTGTTGAAACTTAGTAAGTAGATGTATTCTGTGAACTGCATTAAGATTTTCACACAAAAATTGAAAAAAAAAAATTTGGTGGTTCCCCATATTTAGAACTGAAACTCTATTTTTTTTTCATCAATCCTTTATCTATGGATAGGCCTTCAACAATGATATTGAGGTTTCTAATATCATTTTTTTTTAAACTGAATAGTTTGCGCGAGAGACACTCCAAAGTGGTAAAATGTGTGTAACTTCTAAAATAAGAGAATGATAAAACTAAAAAAAATATATGATGTACATTACCATGCAAAACTTCCACCGAAAATTGGTTTGAACAAAATCTAGTTAGTATTTTTTTAAATACGTTATAAATCATAAACCGCAATCTACCTTTCATTCATGCTATGCTGTTTACCTAATTAATGGTAAGGAACCCTTCGTGCGTGAGTCCGACTCGCACTTGGCCGATAATAAAAGAAATAAGATGGCTGTGAGTGATAATAATATCAAGACAACTAACACCTCAGACTATCCTAAGTCATGTATGTTGTGAATGATCCGAAATTTAATCGTGTAAATAATATCAATAATATACCGCCATAAGCCCCGTAAAAAGTAGATTTATTTTATTCAAAAATTACTTTACTTTTATATTTACAGATATTTAGAATGGCCGAGAGAAGCGACACAGAGACAGAAAATGTATCTAAAAGATTGAGATTGGGCTTTAACAAGAACAAAACATTTTGTGACATCATCTACGAATTGCAACAAAATCATGTACCATGGTATTCTATCTGATTCTTTAGTTTCCTGTTTATTTATACAGCGTGTGAATTAACACGCTTCCGTATTATACATATATATGTACCAACATGTCTATTATGATATATCTATTCACATTAGAATTAGATGCAATCATATAGAGATATAGATAAAGGTAACATAAAAATAGTTTATTTTATTGTTTAATCGAGTTTTTTCACTTGGGAATCGAAACTTGCGTATTTATTTGGAATAGATATTAATAATTCGAATATAGTTGAATCTTGAATATGTCTTGAATATGTCGTCCAAATAATATGTGCAAGTTGTACAATATAACATTTATTAGTATTGTAATTTTAGGTTGGGCATAGTCCATGTGTATGTAAAAAAGTACGGCGCCAGCTTATCTGCTGGTGATTATATAACATTGCTGTATTGTCTACAAATGCTGCATTCGACTAACAGCAGTAATTTGGAATGGGACTTCTTTCAAGACCTGGTTTGTCTCGTACTGGAAAACTCCCGGACTTTAACTTATAAAAATGAAGACTACAAAAATGCAATATTATCATTATGGAATTCATGTGTCAGGTAAGCTCTAGTAATTTTCAAAACTAAGACGTATGCTCCAGTATGTGAATATTGTCAATAATCGATTGGCAGATATTCAGCTGATTTTGGGTGGACTAGAAGCCGAGCCCGGCTTTAATTTACCTCCTTAAATTAATTACCTCTTTAATTTAATTTTCCTGTGTACATTTATTGTTTTCAGAAATTGTTCCTCTTCGAATGCGTCACACAAAGCCGTACATACAATTGTGCAACATCTTTTAAAATTAGATGTATTGGAGTACGCTGACGCGCAACATTTAATAAAACTGTACCTTGAGAAAGATATGCCTGTAACCAACAATAGTATACAGACACTGTGTGATATCTTTCACAAATTCTATAGCAAATGCCGCTTGGATGATTTTAGAATTCAATGTTTTTCATGGGTTACATCAAATGTTGCATCGTCTATGTGTGTCACAGAAGCATCAGAATTATTATTTAGGATAGTAGCGAATGAAAATATTGCTATGACTACTATTAATGATGCAGAATTCGAATATCAAAATCTACGGGACATATTATTTTACTCAATAGAAAAGTGTATTTTATTCAGTGAATTTGAAATAGAAAATCCAATCGAGCCATCTGTAACAATAACTGCATACGAACATGTTGGAACCATTTCCGTGATGGAAAATCGAGTGTTAGAGCACTTGCGAGTTATTTTAATTACAAATAAATTAGATGGATACCAAAATGATTCTGATTTATTAGAATGTATCAAACTGATTAATGTTACTTTCTTATATCTTGATAAAGTTTTAAAATATAACTTGAAAACTCAAGAAGAAATTGAAAACATGGAGATATACAATTTATTGCGAGGGATATTATCCCAAATGTATACTGCGGTGAATCGTTTACTCGCGAGTAACATTCAAATATCGGTTAAAATTAATACTCTTCAAGCGTTAAGAGAACTTTCGGTCATTGAATTCGATTCCTTATTAGCATCTGCGTTAAGGGCGAGTATTGATGCAGATTTTTTTCACGTCGTGAATAATATATTGAACATTGAAGTTCAGTGTGATGATGACAGTATAATCATTGATGGAGATGATGACATGACTATTGTTACGTTGAAGCACAATAGCTTGTTGTTACTTGCCGCATACTGTAGAAAACATGCAGAATATCGGGAAGAAATATTGAAATTAATACTAGACGAAGAAGTGTATAATTTGAATTCTGATACGCAGTGTATTTTTCAAGTGCTCGAGCTGTTGATAGATTCGAATGTAGAAGACCGTCCCTTAGGTAATTATAAAAAAACTATCACAATGTTACACTTGCAGAAGTTTATTTTCCAAATATAATCTGAATCCTACTTTTTGTTCGCAGGTATGGTGTTTACACTGATGCAGTGTATATGTCAAAAGTTGTATAGAAATTCTGAAGTGTCATATCAAATACTTAAAATATTACGAGACATAATGGATGCTCTATGTTCGGAGGATAGTACAATGAAAAATAATTGTTTAATTATGGTGAAAACTTATTTGTTACTTTGTGAAGATATGTATTACCCACCGACCGTAGCATCACTGATATACGAGTGCGTAGCTAAGATTGTAATTATGAATCGTAACCAAAACAGTAATTTCGATGAACATTTTGAAAATGCTGCAATGATGAAAATTAAAGGCAATGTCCACAGCATACGTCTGCATTGCTGTTATTTACTAAAACTGATTACAAATGCTTCTGAAGATAAGATTGAAAATCTTTCGATGGAAATTCTGGAGGTTTTTTTGATCGATGTAAGTCCTTTTTTATGTAATGTTCGTATTAAAAATTGGTGAGTGTAATTGTGTGACAAGAATGGGATACACCTGACACACGGTGCCGTCACCGCAATTATAGTATGGGCGTGAGAGTGAGATGGCTAGATGTTCCCACTTTGTCCCAATTCTTTATTACGCTCTTATGTATAATATAATTGATGCCTCATATTCTTATTGTTTATGTTGATTTGGAAGAAGCGTTTGTTTTATTGACATTTAGTATTGCATATAAAATATTGAACAAAACCAAATACAAGACCCATTCCCACCCAAGGTTCATAAAACTCATAAGGGGGAACTTATGGTATTATACTTAATATTATGGAACTTATACTTAATATTAAACTGGCAAGCATAGGTTATAAAATATATAGCTGCAATTTTAATTTTATTGTATTTTTTAGGTATCATCTACAAAAGAATCAATTCTAAAAGACGAATCTGCCAACAGGACGCTTACAGTGCTCCACTTCTATGTTGCGCTGGCGCAAACTGAGAAATCTTCCATTCTTAGCATCATACTACAAATAATTCATTTGCAAAAAGTCAAATCATTAGATAACAACATCATCACAAAAGTTTTACACAGGATTATAAATTATATCGGCATTAAAGACTTGAAAACTTATTTAAACAACAATATTTTACCAATTGTACATTTTTGGTTTACTAAAAACAACACAGCACTTGATTTCCCTTTCTACTTATTCGGCTTTGATAACATAGATATCTTTATTGAAAAGCACTTGAAGTGGTTAATTGCTGGGGACATTTTATGGCGCCAAAATGGAAACGTCAGAAATTGTGAACTTTTAAACCAAATCGCAAATAAACACAAGAAGTCTGTTGAAAATATACTTGAAGTAAGTTAAGCTTGTATTATTTATGAAGGTAAAAATATCTACCATTAAGTAAATGCAAGAATATATATTTAAAGTCTAATGCTTTTTTATTTCAGTTATGTTTTTCCAATATCATGGCCTTATGCTTGCCATATATTGTCAGTGCCAAATATAATCTTGACTATTACGAGCCTCATAAACGAAATGTATTAAAAATATCGATGAAAAATGCAACTAAAATGTTTCAACTGACTGGTGAGATGTTGGATAACGATAGACTAAGTAGTCTCTTCATAGAAGACATAGGAGAACTGCTGTTGCTAGCTGCAACTCACATGAGCGACCCAGAAGAGGCTGGACAACTTTTTCAAGTGACATTACCACAGCAAAATCAAGAGTATTACTATCCAAGGAGGATCTTATCTGCAATTCTGGATTATTTTGAAGTACGGCTAATTACTAAATATGTTCTATATCTATATATTTCCTAAAGTATAAGAAACTACAATATTTACAGTTTTTTGGATAGCCCTGCATATTATTATTTTTATATTTATGCACACGGCGCTGTGAGTCTTCTATAATTTGTTTAAAAGTACTTATTACCTTTTAGAATCAAACTATAAATCGTTTTCTGATGTATTATCGTAATAATACATCAGAAAACGATAATACCTTTCTTTTTTACTTTTCAGCTCCTCACAGATGGAAGCATACTTGAATACCTTTGTAAAAATCAAACTATAACAGTATTCAAAATCATATTTGAATTATGGAAAGCAGTTACACAAGAGAATATATTTGAACTAAAAATATTGGCTCTTCACGCTTACATTACGTTTATAAAGAACGTACCTCTGGGTCATCCATCTGATGCATTTATGTGTAATTTTGCTGGTAACAGTTTTACGCAAGTTATCAAAAACTGTACCGAGAGGAATGAAATGAAGGCTTACATACGGGGCTTAACGCTAGTATTTGATCATTTACTACCGAATACAGCTCCACTTATGCGAAGGTCGCTATTGGAACTATTGCCCGTCCTGATTATAAAGAAAGAAGCGGGTTTCGAACGTGAATGTACCGGATTTTTAAATGATTTAGTCCATAATATGAAGGAATACCTGAGACAAAGTGAAGATGTGGTCGATTTTCTTGGATCTATGTCACAGGGTGCTGATAATATCCGCTGCTCCAACTTAACTGTGTTTAAAGAAAAACTAAAGGCTCACAAATTAAGTTTAAATTGTCCTAGGTATGTCATGTTTATGTACCTTCTAAATATGTTTTAATTAAAACATTAGGTTATATTCATTTGTTTTTTTATTCTAGCCACGAGACGTTATTGACAATTCGCCGATTCCTAAATTGTAATAAAGATCATATACACAGTCTGTATTGTGATTTAAACTGTAAAACATTTTCTGAGAACTGTGAGACGAGTATAATACATCAAATTGTTTCTTCACTTTGTAATATTCTCAAATCAACTTACGATGACAAGGTATTGTGTTATTTACTATATGCTTATAGTACAAATGCTTTTTCTTCTTTGTCTTTTATTGTTAGTTAGTAATAAATAGGTTTTCCTCGCGGATTAGGAAGATAGAGATCCTGGTATACGATCAATACCTTTTGCAAGCTCAAAGTATCCTAACAACGCAAGGGTTGATCTTACGCCGACAGTTCACCTGTATATTTTAGGTTGAGACCGTTGTTGTAATAACCGTAATGCCATAAACCGGGTAGCAACCTACTTACAATTTGCTGGCAACCGCTATACCAATGAGTCATTGTAATGTTGAAAGGTATGAAAATCTGTGTAGGCTACTAGATTTTTTATCTTTTTTTTTTTCAGACCGTAGTTGAAGCTTGCAATTGTTTGTCGGAGATAAGTTCATACGATTTAAAGACTTTAGTAACTGTGCCGCCAACTGAAACAGACAATGTGACGTCTGTTAATCCGACGCGTTATTTCATGCGAGTTGTCGGAAAATCTCTCTTAGAAGTGTGCTTTGATGAAAATCCCAACGTAACTGACGAAATTGCTGAAACCATGAACGATCTGTTAAAATTTCTTGATATTGAAGATATTTCAGGTATGTAGTGGTAGAACCGTCGTTAAAATTTAGGATTTAGCTTGTTTAAAATTTTGCATTGAAACCAATCGTGTGTGACATGTGTTTCCAACTGGTATAAATAAGCCATTATTCTTAGAATTCCCAAGAGGACTGCTTTCTTATATTAGAATACTAGACATTGAAATAAAACTATTTCTTATCCCTGTTATCCATTTCAGGGTTGGACTTTATTGACAAGGAAATATTAAAACCATTTGGGAGTGCATCTTCAATGCCTATGGATACTGTTATTGATAGTACGGAATTTAAAGAATATTGTAAGAAGTACTCTGATGGAATATTTTTCAATGTCCTATTAACTAAAGATAACACCGATTGGCTTAAAGAAGTCACTTGTACTCTTTTGCGATTTATTCGTTCATCAACCAATTACGTGACCAAATTGCGGGAAGTGTGTGCCTTAAAGGTGAGTTTTCAATTACATAACTTCTCCAAATTTAAGATGTCTTCTAAAGTTTAATATGGACCAATTCTTTCTTAAAATAAGATATTTTTATGTACATGTGCTCACATAGTTATAAAACATACTCCTTCCTATAGCTTTCCATCACAAAATGATCCTAAAATGTTGGGTATGCTTTGCTAATATTAGGTTTTCGAAAGTTAATTTGACAATTTAATATTTTCAGCCACATGTGTGTCGAAAAATACTTCCCGCGCTTGTGGGCTTAATACTTCAAGGTTTATCGGAAATTCACGTCCGAGTTCTAAGTAAACATATTAACAGTTTTTTTATTAATCTTTGGGAACAAACCTTTGATGATAAATTGGAAAATAGTGGAGACAGCAGCTTTTACTCTAAAAAGTCTGCAACAATGACCCATGATTATAAAATCATTATTCAATACATGCTTGATATTGTCAATTTTGTTCGCATACAGAGAAACTATTATAGAACACGGTAAGCATTTACGGCATTATTAGTTTCCTTTAATATTCCAATGTTAAAGCAAAAAGTTTCACGTAAAATTTTCTCGGATTTTTTAGACCAGGAAGTGCTATGAAGTCATTAAACTATCTGGAATTAGACTACGATAAAGTAGCGTGGGCAGCAGCGGTGATCGAACAGAACTGGGCAGCGGTGTACTACGGCGAACTATGGGCTGTCTTCCAGAATGATGGTGTATCACCATCTTCTCCAGAGTGCACAACCAGTCTAGCTGGTGGAGAGAACCTACAGCGAATATTTAGAACTGTTAGTATTTCTGAGATATTGATCTAAACACAAAACATAGCTCTAGACAAGGGTTTTTTTGTATAATTAATTTTATGTAAAAATATGTATTAGAATAAGCGTTCGAAACACGTAAAATTTTGCGAAATTTTGAATTTTATTTTGTCCCATTATTGTTCAATGTTCTTAAAGTTCAAGATAATATGTGTGTATGAGTGCTATTGGACCATTAAAAATATTATTTTCATTTTTAATCGACAGTGTTACGTGTCGATCGGAGAAATAGACGCTATAGAAGGTTGCGGCACTGCTCATTTGACGATGGAAAATGAAAAGCGTAAACATCTGATAAACACGGGCCAGTTTTCGGATGCACTTTTACTGCACGACATCGCACTCTCTTGCGGCACTCAGCCAGACCAAGACCTGCACTACGGCGTCGTCAAGTCGCTGCACAAGTCGGGCATGCATCATCTAGCACTCCGCTACATTAAATCACTACCAGAAAATGACCAGCTGAATGACGTAAAGTATGAATGTTTGGCGTATTTAGGTGAGAAAAAGTACATTTTTAAATTGAACATTCAAGGTCTTGTACGGGATGCATTCTCAAGTATTAACCGAAATTTCAGGTGACTGGAGTGATTTTGTTGACACACGAGAGTTAGAAAAAAAGTATAAACAAACAAATTGCAACCAAAATTCAGTAGTGAAAGCATTCCAGTACGCTTGTCTTAAAAGTTGTCTGAACATTGAAACTACACGGGAGTATGAAAACAAACTGCTGGTGCCTCTAAATAAGGCGAAGCTAGCAGTATCTAAATTGTGTCATAATTTGAACATGGAAAATTGTCAAAACATATATAAAGTTTTGGAGAAACTTCACATATTCAATGACATAGAAGATTATTTCTCCGTGAGAACAGAACGCTTGAAAATTTCTGATTTGCTTCAAAAATGGGAGTTGGTAAACTTGCCTCAGTTTATAGACTTCAAGCACATTGAGGCGCTGTCGTCGCAGCGTGTACTGATTCTTGAGCATGCTGCAAAATCGCATAACAATATGCTGAATGAAATTGTGTCTTTGCAGATACAATATGCTAGTAAGTATACCATGTAGATGTAGATTATATCAAAATAGGATAATTCTGTTTGTTATGAATAACATTTTAAAAAACCCGGGTGTTCTATGTTTAATGAAAATCTCATTAAACATAGAACACTCCCGAGTAACTCACCTTTCAAACACAAAAAACAAAATCGCTATCGGTTTATCTGTTCGGGACCTATGATGTCACAGACACACACACACATACACACAGATACGTCAAACTTATAACACCCCGTCGTTTTTGCGTCGGGGGTTATAAATTTACTTTATGCTTGGCTCCCAAGTCCATCCAAATATATTTAAGGCTATTTTTGTTTTCAGAAATGGCGTTAAATAACAGTAGAGTTCAGATGGCGCAACGCTTGTTGGCTGTCGCTAAGAAGTCTAAGCTTTCAGAAGATATAACCATGGTGGAAAGCGAGATAGCGTGGGCTAAGGGACACAAGGAAATAGCTTTGTCTTTACTTCGCAATATTGTTACCAATCAAACATTGGACGCGAAACTCGCTGCTGTGTCGTTGCGGTAAATAGATTTAATAGGTTTTTTTTGTTACACTAGGAAAACGAACATATTATTTTTACCATTTTATTTGAAGGACTTACCGCGCATATAGTGTTTTACCCAAAACCTTCATCTCACTTCATACTACTTAATTTATCTCATTCTCAAAAGAAAACCGTGAACAACAATAAGACAGTGAATGATTTGATTGGCATAAGGTTTAAAGTTACATCATTTTGCATTCAGCAACTATAAAGTACTAACAGTATCAAATCCTTAGATTCCTCTTTTTAACAAAGTGATAGGTCACTGGTTATGTTTTTAATTTTGTTCCCATTAGCCGGTACGCTCTTTGGATGGCAGACTCAAAACGTGACAACCCAAGAGAAATTATCCACAAATATTTGCAAAAAAGTCTCGATGTACTTAAAACTGAGCATATGGATGTTAGATTAAAAATTTATCACGACATGGCAAAATTCGCTGATGCAGAGTATAAGCAGGTATGTCCACTTGAATTGATAAAGTATCTACGTATACCAAATTTAAAAATGCAGTTGAGTATGTTTTATTATTTGATATAAGTTTTAGTCTACGTCTACACACGAAAGTGTAGAGCGGACTGTAGTCTTTAAAGGGAGGTGGTGTGAGGAGGAAGAGGGTGATAGTTAGCAAAACTGCAGTGTACATGCGCAAAAAGCATATTTTTATAATCCTTGTGTTTTGCAACAGTTTTACCACCCATGCGCAAAGTTTTAGACAAACATACTCAAACTTTAATTTAAAATAAAAATAGGTGTAGTGTTTTAAACATTGAAATTACTGCTAATATAAAGTGGCGAAAGTTTGGAAATGGCAATGTTTGCTCGAGTATATTCATTTTATTTTCTATTTATGAATCTATCTATATTTTCTCGTTTTTGTATGATTTTTAATTGTCACAATTTGACGTAGTACGAATACGAATATAAGAATGATACCTATCTAATTTAGAACTGATTCCAATGCTAATATCATATTTACAGGTAGTTGCTTACATGAATTCATCGACATATGAAAACAGAGTAAAATGTTTAGAAAATATGAAGGGTACGGCCTCGTCATTAGGCAATAAATCTACGAAGTCACTGACAAAGTAAGTTACTTTATGAAGTAAATAGATATATAGATCCTCGCGTGTGCAATTTTGTTATTCATGGTAATGATTTGTATCTACTCCAGAGAGGAAGGACGAGCCTTATCTACGAATAGAAAATTCAAAGAGTTGGATGAAGCAGAAATAGCAAACACAAAAGTAGAAAAAGACAACTTTTTACATTTGGCCATGAGGTATGATTGACAGAGTTACAAAAATATTATATCTTAGCCTTGTTTAGTCTGCTGCTATAAACGATAAAAAAAATCTAACCTGAATCACTTTTTGAATCACAGAGACAGTAAGTCAAAATCTTGGATAACCTACTTTTTACTTTTTTAAATAAGTCTAAGCATCGTTATCATCTAACAATATTGCGACTTATGAACGATCAGTGAGCTTAGCTGTGAATCAACCCTTCAATTTTAAAAGCATGACTATTATAATCAGCATAAAAAATACTAGTTACAAAGATTTAAGAACAAAATTAATTCTAAATTAAACTACATACATTATAACGTATGATCAATGTGCAATCGTTTATAAACCATAGTTATATGTTAGTTATTATACTTGAAGTGCTTTGAATGTGTGTTTCTACACGTCCAAAGTACCATTTAAAAGATTTGAGTAAGGGTGAGTGTTCTAAAATTCACACTTGAAAATGACCCCTGTGTACATAGCCACCTGAAGTAGTAGTAGTAGTAGAAGTTTGAATGTTTAATTACAACCGCCTATTGTATTTATTTTTCAGATATTATTTGCTGTCTTTAAAACAAAGCGAAGAAAACAATTTATCAGTATTTCGGGTGATATCCTTGTGGCTCGCCAACCAAAACTTTGAGTTCCAAGATGGCGAAGGCGACACCTTTGAAGACCTGTTGGACAGGATCCCCTCTTGGAAATTCGTTACAGTTTTACCTCAGCTGGCACCTCGACTCACCGATGAGGATACGCCGTTCATCAAGAATTTAAAGAAAATTATAAGTAATTCATAAATCGCCATATTCTTGATTCGATCTCGTAGATATACCGCATAACACCAAGCATAGCACTCTCCTTAGCTCGCTGAGTCCCCTTGAGCATTTTTATGAGGCCTATAGTGACCTTCATCAGGTTGCCCACCTCGTTGGGAGCAGTCCCACATTATATCATCCAGTGCTTGGTCTCCACTCAAGAACCTTTCTGCCCCAGAAACCATCACGTAAACATGTAACCAGTCATTGTCAAAATCTACGGAGGACTTTATTGAGCAGTGGTCCTCCTTTGGGTTGATGATGATAAATTAATTAATGATTTTAAAATAAAAAAGAAGCTATTACATATAAGTGTTGACTTGCACATATAATTATCGTCACGATATGTGTAACACAACCCAAAAAAAATAGATTTTTTTCGTAATAATTTATAGTGACCTATTTCCTTCGTAGAACGGTGTGCGATCGACCATCCACACCACACGCTGCCAATTCTCTTTGGGCTGAAGAACTCTGATAAGGACAACGTGATACTGAACGCAAGTGGTCGGATCGGGCCGACCGCGCGTGCCCGTGAACAGCAACCGCGCGTCGTCGCGGCGCAAGCGCTGGTAGTCGAACTGCGATCACACAATCCAGAACTGACGGCTATTATAACGCAAATGGAGAAAGTCTGCGACGGTTAATTCAGTTTTATACAGTAGAGTAACAGACGTTTGAGAAAGTCTTCGTTTTTTAACGCCCTTTGATAGAGCTTCAGATACATACATACATACACTCACACCTTTTTCCCATGGGGGTAGGCAGAAACTAAAGAAGTTTCAGATGAACGTCCGATAGTTCAAAAAATAATTTAAGTCATCATTTTTACTAAACTAACAAATTATTTTTTCATTAATCGCACCAAGACAAAGGTGCTTACGTTCTTTTTCGGTGCGGGGTGTAATATTGAAAATCTTTTCTAAATTGTTATTTTTATTTTATTCTTCTTGATTAAATGCAGGATAATAGGACTAACTTAACACTGTTTAAATTTTGTTTTTAGCAATCATAAGTTTCGCTAACTACGTGCCAACGTCCAAGCATAAGAAGCAGAAAATACCTGACGCAGAAAATATCCACAAGCTTCGCAAACTGACCGCTGTGCCTGTGCCCACCGTTACTTTGCCAATAAGAAGGGACTGCAAATATACTTACATACATAGTAAGCAAAGATTTAATAATAAAAAAAGAGTAGCACCTTCTTGATATTAGCTTTGTTACAAGCAACCTTTAGGATAATTTAAAAAAATACATAGAACCTGCACACCTCTATACTCTTCTTATTGTGGTGGCTTGTTATACCTCAACCAAATGATTGTCCCACTCTTGGAAACAGACCTCCTCTCATTTTAGAGGGATCAGACTGGTCCACCACGCAGTCCTAGTGTGCATTGGCAGATCGCTCGATACGCCATCGAGAAAATCTAAAGCATGCATGTTTCCCCTCGATGTTTTCCTTTACCGTTTGAGCATAATAGCCTTGAGTTCGAATTCGAGATCTTTGACTTTTACAGTCCATAAGTCACGGTAATAGACTATCACTATTACTATTGGGACGTTGTTTAGGCCATTGACACGATAAGAAGGAAAAGAATAGACTATCACAGCTCAGTTACGCCAAAACCAAGCTACATCAATGCATTAATGTTTTCTCAATTTATATTTTTAGCTTTACATTCCTTTGACACGTACTATGAACTAGTTGGAGGTGTAAACTGTCCAAAGAAGCTCAATTGCACGGATTCTTCGGGAAAAGTCAATGTATTATTAATAAAGGTAATTATTTTTAAATATTTTTTATACATGATGTTGTATTACGTAATAGATATATTAATTATTTGATTTCTTTTGTAGGGCGGGGATGACTTGAAACAAGATGCGGTTATGCAGCAAGTATTCAGCATTGTGAATACTTTATTGGAGAATAATTCTGTGACCAATAAAAATAAATTACTTATTCGAACATATAAGGTAAGCCATCTTAATCAACATTTTTAGTCGTTCACTACCGTTTCCTGAAGTGGGTTCCGTTGAAAAGTCATAATTGTTACCTGAATGTGAGGTTCCATTAAATATATATATTTGTTCAGTTTACCGCTATCTTAAAATTTTGGTTTTATTACAGTTAGGATTCCAAAGATTTCATAAAGAGCATAGAAATTATATTCTCCCTTTTATATGCATACAACATAAATCTCTATATCACAAGCTTTAGCTAAAACAATATTAATCTATTTGTGATAAAAATAAATAAACAAATTAATTAATTAAAAAAACAACATGTGGGCTTAAAACTGCAATAAGACAGCGAGACAAAAAATAAAATATGGAAACTAAAAGTTTAGTACCGTTTATATAGTATTTAATGGCATTTTCGAACAAACAGCTATTTAGATAAATACGTATATGTGAATAACTGGTATTTACAAATATAACGTTTCATGTTGCAGGTCGTTCCAATGTCTCGCTTGTCCGGAGTATTGGAATGGTGTGAAGGCACTATCCCCATGGGCATGTATCTTGTCGGCACCGAAAATGCTGGTGCTCACGGCGTCTACCGTCCTCATGTAAGACATAACTTCCCAACAAACGATTGCATTTGAAATCTACATTTCAATGTGGTTATTAGCTATTACTGTCAAGAGATACCGTTGTTCGGTTGAACACGTCTCACTCTAAAATATTATTAACATAAGGTCTTTTTTTTAAATTCCTGTCACATTATTATCAAGGATCAGAAAATGTTATGCAAAAGTTTCATTGTGTTTTACATAACTTTAAGTGACGATTTTGCAGGATATCTCATGTGATGCCGCTCGCAGAAAAATGATCGAATGCAGCAATGATAGCCACGAGGCAAAGTTAACCGTATTCAATAAAATATTGAAAGATTTCAAACCGGTATTCCATTATTTCTTTACTGAACATTATCTTGATCCGGTCACGTGGTATGAGAGGCGATTGGCATATACTAAGAGGTATTTATACCTTTTTAATAACTTGGAACAATATTTTTTAGCTTATTTTTTTTTTCATAAATTTTCTGTAATATTTTTCTTATACTTTAGTGTGGCGACTTCTTCTATGGTTGGTTACATACTCGGACTAGGCGATAGACATGTGTACAACATTTTAATCGATAAGAGGACTGCTGAAGTTATCCATATTGATTTAGGTAAGAAAAAAAAGGTTGCCTTTTTTGTCCAGCCCTACCCCTTCCTACTTTGTTGAGCCATTGGTTATTCAGCCAGGACCCAATAACAAGGTTTATATTGGTAGCGTATATTACTTGATAAATTATAGATATTTGTATTACACACTATGTTTCTTAGACTTGAAATCTATCGCGGTCATATGACCTCAAACATCTTGCTCTTGAAGTATCAACCAATTTCTATAGTGTTTGAGAAGTAGCAGTGTATTTTAGTACAGGGTGTTTTTGTAACGTTTACATATCATTTACACCTTGCATGCCAAAATATATTAAAAAACTGTATACCTTTTTGTTTCATTTATTATCACTGAATACATACTGTGGCGTAATATTAAAGTTTTATGCAGGTATCGCCTTCGACCAAGGTAAAACGTTGCGCACTCCAGAGACGGTACCATTCCGTTTGACGCGAGATGTTATTGCTGGCTTCGGTTCTAGCGGCACGGAAGGAATATTTAGAAGGTAATTATTTCAATTTAAATATTCTAATTACTTTGACGAGTAGCGCAGTGGTAATATATAGGTCAGTTTTTGTGCTAAAAGTTTCGACAATAGAAATAAATTGAAAAATAGTCAGTCCAAAGATAAGAATCGAGTTAAAAATATTGCACCGTTTAAAATAGCAAATCTTATAATTTACAGGTGCTGCGAAAAGACTATGCAGCTTCTCCGTGACAACCAAGAGACCTTGCTGACAATATTAGAAGTATTACTGTGTGACCCCCTGTACTCATGGTCAGTGAAGACTGCGCAACAGAATGCTCCAACTTCTAGCAGCAATACTAGTGCTGTCTGTAAGTTATCGTATAGTTTATAATTTGATCAGTTCAACCAAACTCGTAGGTTATATCGATTTGAGAGATTTATAATGTTGTGTGTAAGTGTTGGGAGGTGATCCTATGAAGTCACAGGTCTCGAGTTGGATCCCCAGGCTTGTACAAATGACTTGTCGAAGTTACATGCCCAAACGGTAAAGGAAAAGGAAAACATCGTGACGATTTTCTTAATTCCGTGTAGTTAGACAACCCACACTCGGCTAACGTGGTGGACTAAAGCCTAATTCCTCTCAAACGAGTAGACACCCGTGCCCAGCTATGGGACAACAATCCGGTAAATAATGATGATACTAAGTGTTGCATCCGTTTAGGTAATAGCGGCACTCCCAGTGGACTGGCTAAGCGAGCCCTGCTGGTAGTGACGAGCAAGCTGAGCGGCACAGAGGACGGGGTGGCCGGCGGCGTGGCGGTGCCCGGCCAAGTCGCGCGCCTTCTGCGCATTGCTACCGACCCCTTCAACTTATGCCGACTCTTTCACGGCTGGCAGCCATATTTATAAATATAAAATTATTCATAATAATTAAAAAAATATAATTATCTAAAATCAATATGCCATTCAAGTTATTTTTTATAATATTTTAGTAAGAAACTTACTAAAATACTTAGTTTTTTTAATTTTGATATGTGCGAAATATATGATTACTTTTTTAAGGGTGTTGTATAATTTTTTGCCTATTCTGTCTGACTTATATGCTTAGTAGTACTGACGATGGCTGTTTTGACACAATCATTGTAAAAATGGCATTGCTTATTATTAACTTATTGTGAGTTGAAAAGTACGCAGGGAAGTATAAGTATATAGTGCCGGCGCCGGACGACCTCCAGAAACTATACCACCAGTCATGTTGAAGGGAACTCCGCTCACACGGGTATACAAAATCAAATATCTTGGACACGTCTTGAACGCAGGCATGAAAGACGATGAGGATATTGAGCGTGAGCGAAGGGCGCTATCGGTTAGGACAAATATGATAGCTCGCAGATTTGCACGTTGCTCACCAGGTGTTAAAAAAACCCTGTTTCGTGCGTACTGCACTCCGTTTTACACGTGCAGTCTGTGGGCCGATTATACGCAGAAATCGTACAGCGCCCTTCGCATACAATATAATAATGCGTTCAGGATATTGATGGGGTTGCCCCGTTTTTGTAGTGCATCAGGGATGTTTGCGGAAGCTCGAGTTGATTGTTTTTATACAACTATGAGAAAACGATGCGCTTCCCTGGTGCGCCGCGTACGGGCCAGCCCCAACCTTATCCTGAGCTGTGTGGCCAGCAGACTCGATTGTCTGTACGTGAGTCGCTGGTGCAAGCTGTCCACCTCAGTGTTAAGAGAGTGGCAGTGATCGTGTTTGCACATAGGTTTAATGAATTATTGTTACTAAGTGAGTCAAGTTACTCTAAATAAATAAATTATTATTATTATTATAAATCGTTATTTGACCACAACCACGTAGTAAAGTACATGTGTTTTAGTAACATGTTAAAGAAACAAACGCATACCTACACTTTTTTATAAACGGTTACCATCCATAGAATGCCGCTGTATAATAATCAAAATGACTTGTGGTAAGGTTTTGAATATTGCCCGGTTCCGTGCTTGGTCAGTGTAGACAGAAAAATATAAAATTAAAATTTGTCGTACCTAATAAAATTAAAAACGTTCGTCATCGGAAAATAAAAATATTTTGCATTAGAAGAAGAAGAAGAAGAAGAAAATAATATTTATTGACACAGTCACGAACAATGCACACAATAACATAAAAAAGAAAGAAAAAAAAAAAACATTGGACAATAAACAAACTCATTGTGTGCCCCACGGCTGTGCCAAATGGCCCAGTTCAGCTAAAAGCCAGACAACTGGTAAGCTGCCTGGCGCTGGTTTTCAACAGGACCACCATTACTTAATACTGTATCGCGGGTGTGTTAGTAAATACATGAAGTCTACAGTGAAAGCCTTCCTGTGTGTGTGCTATAAAAAAGGGTTCAAATAGTTATCATTACTTATTTTCATTTATTTATCCCGTTATGACACTATCACTGCATTCAAATCCCTCGTATATAAATCGTATATAATTTTTAAATGGATTGACGAATTGTTGAAGATGACTTAATTATATTCCGTAATCTAGAAAATTGTTAAAGTCCTTTTTGTGAAACTAGCCTAAACCCACTTCTAGTTAGCAATAGTGTCGAGTTCTTACGGTCTAGAAAACGGACTCGCAAGTGAGACTGCTGAGCTGGTAGATCTGGGTTAACTAGCAAACGCTTAATTTTCTTATTATAATAACTACAAATCTAAATTAAACCTAAACCTAAATCTGTGCGTGACTCCACAAACTAGGGACCAATCTGGGAAAATATTCTTTCAAATAAAAAATAATTTTCCAAATCCGATTCTAAATGACAAAGACCCGTTTACAGCCGAATTTACAACCTCCTTTTTGGAATTGGATAAAAATACGACATTTCCGTTTCCTATCATACTAAATTATCAGCTAGATGACGTCCACTGCAGCTGCAGTCACAATGCAGGTGGTCCAGGTCCGTTTCCTATACTATATCGAAATTTAAAAAAACATATTCATCATCTGGAGACTCGGATGTGAAGTACTAGGATGTTCAGTGATTATAAAAAAAGAAAGGATGTCAAAACCGAAAGTGACAGCTGTCATACCCGTTGCCATGGTTACATGGCACGACGCCTAATAAGTAACAACAAAAATTTAGGTATTTTGTAATTTGCTTAGGTATTTAATATAACACAATAACTAGAAATGATAAGTACTTCGTCATAGTTAATGTTTTCTCATGGCAGAATTGCACATTTTAGGGCAACTGCAGAGTGCTTTAAACTTTCACGATAAATCTTCCTTATTTTGTCGATATTCATTTCAAGCCGGTATGTTGTTGCAATATGTAAGATTAAACTGAACCATTTAAACGTTGCAATAATAGCTTATAAGACACCGTACTTATATATAATCAGATATCTATTATTATAATATATATAAGATATCTACCGCAATTTCAGTGAATCTTCGTTTTTATAATTTTAGGACCAAACTGGACGGTGGTCTCGGGTTGCCCCGAGGGGCAAACAGTAACAGGTAAACTAGACTACAATAAGACCGTTGTCTGGGCTCATCCTCTTGATATACACTTTGTCACTAAGGGAGTTCAAGGTACCTATTTATATTGAAACTGATTTTAATTTTTTTTTACGGTATGTTGCATTGATGTTCACTTACTATTTTTTGGACAATTCAGGTTGGCCAAAACTAATACTGCAAGTGAGTTGTCTCGATTCCATTGGACGCTCTTGGATTGTGGGATATGGTTGTTGTAGCTTGCCTGCAGTTCCAGGCCCTCACACAATTCATGTGAACTGCTGGGTACCCACTGCAACTACAATAACTGACAAAATTCGTCAGTATTTCCTTGGTGGATCTCATCAACTCATTCAAAGTGATATCGTTAATATAGGATTAAACCGGTGAGTAACTCAATAATTATTGATTCAAGATTAACCCATACAAATGTATGACTTTTTAAAAACTGTCATTTACAGATTTAAGTTAAGAACCCAATCTAAAGGGACTGTTCAACTACAAGTGAATTTACTGCTGAAGAATTTTAGCCAGTTTGGTGTAGAGTATAAGTGAAAAATGAAAGTAATTACTTATTTAGCTTTTACCGTTCTGTCAATATTCATTCAATTTTGTGTTATGGATTTAATTCAAGAGAAAATCCAGATTAAAAAACCTGTGTTTAATGTTACAAGTAAGAAAGAAACTCTAAGTGATTTATTGAAGAACATAAGCAGTAAACCTCATGCTATTTACTACCGGACAATAGAGAGATCATTGAAAAAGGATAGTGAATTATCTATCCAAGCAGTACCTTTGGGAATAACAGATGGTACCACCACAATATTTGATGTCTTGTATGATGAGAATACTTCTTACACAGAAGCTACCTCTACTACTACTGAAACATACTTCACAAGCACTGAATTTGAAAATATTACAGAAATAACATTCTTCACACCTAAAAACAAAACTAATATTCCTAGTCATACACCAAAAATTACTTATAATACACATTGCAATTGCAACTTGTTGGTATGTATGATTTTGTGTACCATTACCTTATTTAAGATAGGTCAAAATACTTATGAGTAAAATCTATTTTTTATTTCAGTACAAAGTTTGTGATATTAATTGCTGCTGTGATCAGGATTGTTCTGACTTTGAACATAATATTTTCAACTGTGAAGGAAATGAAAAGGCTCAAAATCCTAATAGCATAGCAATAGACGGCTGTGTTTATCACATATTTTCAGATGATCATAGATATGGTAGCAGTTTGCTTGATGATATGTTCTGTGTTGTAAAAACTAATTTGCCTAATAAGCACAATATACAAAAGGTAATAATAATGAAATGATTAGCTCTATGTCTCAGTAATTAAGATACAATCTATATTGTTTAATTTACAGTATGATCAGGGATCAGTCGGCCATTATTACAACTGGTTTAGTGTCAATTGGAAGCAATTATCTTATGAATTCAAAAAAACCGTGTATAAACAAGCTGATCCTGTTTGGCTATTAAAACACGGAATAATTTATTACCTAGGTCAGTATTAATGTATTTTTTTAAACCAAATTTGTTAATATGAATCCTAAAAAATGACCTGTAAAAATGTTCTCAAAAGATCTATTTACCGAAATAATTATAATTAATGATTTGTTTCACCTGCCTGTAACTTAGTCCAAAACGACTAGCTAACTGGATGTAGTAAAACATTAGCGTCCAATTTAAATTGGTTTGTCTAAATTAGTATTATTCTAAATTTTGAAGTTTAGAATAAAATTCTTCTCTAAGTTTAAAACCATTTGTTGTTTATCAAAAAGTAAAGAAATATGACATACAATGAGATAAATGAATTCCTAAGGTATGTTGTCCCCACTTGTATTGTCCCACTCCTGAGACAATGTTGAATAATATAACAACATGTAGTCCTGGAAAAACTTAACTACATTATTAACCTTATAGGTACAGATTACTGAGCACACTCTCGTCAACTTTATTATTATGTGACATTTACAGACTTTCCGGCTCCCGCATTAAATAATTACTGTAATGATCGAATACCGATTACATTTTTGAAAAACGAAAAGGTCACTTGTAATGTAAAGTTCAAGGAACTGGAAATGTTTAATATATTAAATACTTCTGAAGAAGCAATGGTTATAAGTGCTACAAATAATACAGCTAACAGCACTGATTTGGTATTTATAATATTTATTTAATTCATTTATTTTCTACAATTAATATAAGTATAACTCATTTATTTTAAATCTGGTTTCGTTTCCAGAATTGTTCCAATCTTCATTGTATTAATTGGACTATATTGGCATGTAACAATGGATTGTGTATTAATTACAACCAGAGTTTACACGAAGCTTCATGCACGGATACTAGTTGCACTAACATAGCATTGAAAATTGATTACCTTTTTTATTATAGCGATCTAAAAATCATAAATGCGACCATAAAGTTATATCTTCAAAATATAACTAATTCACTTTCATTTATGGCGCAAGAAGTATCAGTACAATTTTATATAGCTAATATTTCTATTGATCATGTAACAGAATTGAGTGGAAATCCAGGATATGTATATGGTCTACCAGTAATAGCTTCGTTTCTTACGAGCAATTACACAGAAAACTTTTTCAATCGCACTTCAGAAAGAAGACAACACTACATATCATTTCCTGGAAACCAAAATGGACTATGTATGTCATCGAATTCATCAAATAACGTTGTAAAATTTGGATTGAACAAAAGGACCAAATGCCGCTATGTTTACCCAAATGTACCCATAACAAAAAATAAATTGTGCAATGATATACAAAATAATATTAATAATTTATTAGGACTCAACAAGAACATAGCAATTTCACCTTTTGGTAATCCTAATGATATCACGGACGGTAATTGGATTTCCTTGAATACGGACAATAAACAGGAGCCTGTGTATGGAGAATTTAATGACAAATCTTCGAAACTTCACTGTTACAATTTAATGAACAGGGTTTCTCTTCTTTTTATGTATGCTAATGTCGACGAAAAGACATTTAAAGGACAGAATAAAATATTGTTTGCAAAATTTGAAGTAACTTCAAGGAACTTAAGTTTCTATACGGAAGATATTTCTACTGTCCTGACTATTGATACTAGTTTCGTGGACTTGACGAAGCCAAGTTTAATAGAATATGCGGGAAGTCCACACATAAATATTCATTTACCGAAAGATTTCTTCTTTCCATTTCCAAAGAATAGCTGTTTTTATAATTCTAATAAGTGTATTGTAACAATATACTGTAGTCTTATTATTTTTTTGCAAATAAAATAACTCTTGAATAATAACTAATAATTTTTATTTTGAAATAATTTAAATACTTTTGTTACTTCTATCACTTCTAACTTGGCATCCCCTTCAAGGACTTAACGATCTTGAGTATGTGGTGGCCTGAAAATAAAACCCATTTTAGGTTCAATTAGACCACGTTGACCCCTTAAGAGTTCCTAACTATTATAGACATAGTCAAGAGTGAATTTAATAAAACATTGTGTTATAAAAGAAGTTTTTAATATAGCCGCATCAAGGAAACGAGGTAAACTATCATAGTACATGACGTGCTAGAGCTATATTGGTATTTACAATATTTTTACATAATTAATCTTCAAAGAAACTTTTAATCTAATAAAATATAATGAAAAGCAAATAAGACAGTACATATAAACTGAGGCTGCTTTTACACAAGTCGGTCGGAGCAATGCTGAGATGTCGCTACAAACCTATGCGACGTAAGTGTAGACTTTGCGGTCGTCAGGTGTACGAGCAAGATATTCTCGTTCAATAAGCCCTTCAATGCGTTTCTTGATAACCACTGGCGACGGCAGGAAACGTGCACGCAGTTGCTCTGTCACTTCGGCGACCAACAGTGTATGCTGTGGAGAAGAAACACAAATTATGTTTATATATTTTTAGTAACAATATAAAATATAATCAGTTGGCTATAATTAATTTAAAGAGATAACGTACCGCCATTTTCTTTCTAGCCTTCATGATACGCACGATGGCCGCCTCGATTTCATGTTTGCGGTCTTCATCAACTTTGTTACGTGTTTCACGTCGCTCCGGCTCTGACTCGCCTTTAGCTGCCACGGTTTGGATCTTAACTCTGTCGGAGAGAAAATTAAAGATAAAGAAAAATCCTGGCTTTGTTCTAGTCAGATTATTTTACTTCAAGTCTAGTACGTACCTATGTAACTTAGATGTAAAAGCGTCATTCACGTAAAATTGATGAGATGGCTCTATCTCTTTAGTCTTCGGTTGCTTGATAAGCACCCTTTGAGTTGGCTTTCCCATCGCTAGGGACTGCAGGGCACGGACAAGGTCTTTCTCCGGAATATCAGTCTCATTGAGTATCTCCTGTAAAGTTCCAATAAATAAGAATGTAGTTGTTAGTTAAAGACACGCGTCCTCATGATAATCATAAGTTGAACAACTTTGTTGCTGCTGACAATATGCTGGTAAGTTACCAGTCACGAAGCGTTAATGTACAATATATAAGGTAGTTGTACAAGTAGGTTGATGTAAACATTGTTTCTATAGATTGGCAAAAGAATTGCTATCAACAAGCTGGAGGGACTGTTGATATGGCTCATAGAACAAGTAGTCGGCCGCTCACCTCATATGTGAGTCGTTCGCGTTTGTTGAAGAGCAGCAGCACGCACATCTGGAAGGTGGAGACTTGTATAATGTGTCGGCGCGGGGCGGCGGGCGCGGGCGGGGAGCGCGGCGGCGACGTGGCGGCCGCGCGGAACGTCGCGTTCAGGTCCGCGCTGCCCAGCTGCGGCTGCAGCGACAGCTGCCGCCCCGAGTGCTTCGCCAGGTAGAAACTGACAACAAGTATTGCGCAATCATTACTTCATATCCTCGAATCAAGGTTTTTTACAATTACACAATACATTTGATACCCATGATATTAAAAGAGTATTTTATCAGTTTTTCTGTAATGTTTTTTCATTCGATTAAAATATTACTCAAGACAAATTTATACAAAGTGCTTCCAAGTTGTTGTTAATAGTATTTGAGGAAGTGGGAGTGGCAATCAGTCAAGTCTTACATTAATTTCGGTCTAGAAATCCACAGGGCGGCCACTACTGAATAAAGGCAAATACATAATGAAAGTAAATTAGTCATCAACTTGACACAATCTTGATAAGACCTGACGGTAAACAGTATTTTTAGTAAAATTTACCTTCTAAAGACTTCGAACGCGTTTCGCGGCGCTGTAGGTATGTTGCATTTGGGTGTCGCACTTTGAGTGGGCCAGAAGCCGGTAGTTAGTACGCGCACTGACAGGTCTACGCCATAAAGATTGATCTGGAAATTTAATACTTCTTTAGAAAAGTATTGAAAGAATGCAACCTTATTTTATACAGCCCATTCGTGAAGTTTGCAACTTACGTTCAGCAAAACTAATACTACAACGCCATTACAAAATTGTAACCACGTAAACATAAAAAATACAAAGATTCACCCCAGATGACAGCACATGTTCCTTGAACTCTTCCATAATAGTATTCGAGACAGTCATGTCTTTGAACATTCCTTCCAGCTTCGATGTGAACTGACAACCGCATTCAGTCTGAAAGATTACAATAGTAGTCAATATTCAATGATGTCGTGTGTTCATTTTGTATTCTTATTATTATTGAAGAATTAACAGAAAACAAGTTATGTTTTAATTATTACACTAACTAACTTTATGTATAATGAAAAACACATTGAGTTTTATAGTATTTGTACCAGGTAAATGATGTGAAAGGTAGTCCTAAATTGTAAATTTTCATACTAAGTTGCAGACCTAACTCTTCTTTCTGCCTTTAGGGAGGGTGAAAATTACTGATTGTATAAATAAAAGTGTTGCTTACAATAAAATTACTAAAGATCCTGCTTAAAGTCTTAATTTCTCTGCAAAATTCTTTACCTACACTGTTTGTTCTATTTTACTTAATCTTGGTAAATAGCAAAAATATAATTTTAAACTGAAAATTCCAAGACTTTAAGCAGACTTTTTACCATAGAAAAAGAACTACTAGGATTATATGAGACGTAGGACACTTACGAAAAATGCCCATCTATATTTGGTAAAGAATTTTGCAGATATACGTGGACAGGATGGGGAGGTCGGACGGACTGTTCATTTAATCACTTATTGAATTCTCAATTTGCGAGACATCTCCGATTATACAATGAAAGTCTCGCGGTTCAATATCCTTAAGTAAACCTTCTTTCTGGGAACGGTTAAAAACCAATATGTATGAACGTGTTCAATTTTACTATACGTAATAAAATAATGAGGTACTTTAGGTATGTTTGTGACTGACCTTCAGTTTAGAGATCATATTCTTCTCACTGTCATCGGAGACCGATTTGTTGAGCAACAATCTTTTAGCCAAGTGCT
The DNA here is from genome assembly GCA_905163465.1 of Craniophora ligustri. Classification (NCBI taxonomy): domain Eukaryota; kingdom Metazoa; phylum Arthropoda; class Insecta; order Lepidoptera; family Noctuidae; genus Craniophora; species Craniophora ligustri. Next base: position 8,444,482 of record LR990956.1, read on the forward strand.
GCTTGTAGTAGCGCTCAAACACATCCTTCTCTTGTAAGAATCTGAACAATACCATAGTTTTGTCCAACACAGCTTCGATTTCTTGTTCACTCATCTGAAAATATCAAGTTTATAAACAATATATTTAATAGCAAAACGAGCCCAAACTCTAAAAGGGTTATATACTTACGCCTTTTTCACCCTTCTTCAGCTTTCCATCAATGAACAGCGATAAAAACTCTGGAGACTTGCTGTTCAGGTTGAGGAAGTATTCGAAGTCTGATGCGATCATGTGTTTAAAAATCTTGTCATTGTTGAACGAATTTTGAAGGAAATGGTCGAATCTATCCTTCAGGTCGAGTAGGTTCTGTAAGGCAAGAATTAAATTAAAATTAAATGTTTTTTCTGTAACTACGTGCCTTGGTTTCATCTGAAATGTAACTGGTGGAATGAAAGTAGTTATAATTAAATATAACAGAGAAGGACTGAGACGGAAGTTTTTTAATGTGATAAGATATTATAATAGCAACAAAGATCTTTCTTTTGTACGATAAACAAGGCTTCTTATTGTGTTAACATAATGTTGCACACATAATAATCTTACAAAATTACGTAAAAAAAAAACGATTGTTGAAGGATTCCATAAAATGGTTGTTTTTGTTATGTTAGTGCTGATTCATGTATAAATGATGCGTAAATAACCAGTGATCGGAATTAGGTGTGCTAATTTACCTAAAGTTTAAAGAACAGAGATAAGAGCTGGAGAGACAATTTTTTCAGGGCATTGTCCCGAATCTTTGGGTCATCACAATAAGTAAATTCAATAATTAATGTTATTAATACAGGAAAACAATTTAATTTGTTTCCTGCTTCTGTTTCCCAAATTTGACGCAAAACCAGTATAGATATAGATTCGTATTTTATTGTTTTAATAACAATAACGGCTTTGCGTCAATTAAGTATGTCCCTTTTGAACTTTAGGTAAGTTAGTACACCTAATTCTGATCACTGGTAATAAATAACTAGAGCCGAGCGAAGCTATTGCTGGTCTAACCTACATTTATACATGTATTGGAGCTGTTCAGCACAGTTTGCTTAGACATCTTATGTCGGCGCGTAAATTCGCGCACTACCGGGATTCGCTTTGCGTGAACGAATAAGCTTGCGTAAGAACTGAGCCGCACCTACATGGATGGCGCAGCTTATATGCTCGTGCTATAACGGATCATTTAACTGTACCTAATGATTCGGTAGTTAAAGAAAATCTGTGGTGGATGGTCACAGTAACATATGTAGTTAAATTTAGTTTAAATTGAACATAAATAAACCTTTTGCCAGCTGGCAAACATAGATCACCTAAGAGAATGAACAAAACGTAACTCGTTGATAGTGAACAGTTTCTTTTATGTCAGTTTCATATTGTCTACTAATCGATGGCAGGTATTAAATCAGTCAATAAGGAAGTAAAATGTTTCGGAAGTCACCATCATCAACCCATTACTGTTCCATTGCTAGGCACGAGTCACCTCTTATTTGAGAGGGATTAGGCTATAGTCACCACACCTACTGCGGGTTGGCGGACTTCACATGGCATCGAGAAAATGTCTCAATCATGCAGGTTTCCTCATGATGTTTTCCTTCACCGTGAGCATGTGATAAAGTCACCATGTTAAATGTTAATGGCCAAAATATCGGTGCAATAGTCTGCACATAGTGTGTAGTGGAGTGGGTACCTGTACGAATGTGATGGCGTTGGTGTTGTGGTGCGTGTCGGTGACGAGCGCGCGGCCCTGCTCGCGCAGGTGCGCGGACACGGCGTCGGCCACGGTGCGCAGCCCCTCGCCCACGCGCGACAGCAGCTTGTACACGCACGCCAGCTCCAGCGTGCGCGTGTGCATCAGCATGTGCACCACGCCCGAGTTCTCCATCTGAATTATAACCATGGACGTTTTGATTGATTTAACTTGATTAATAAATAAGATTGTTTAATATTTGTTCGGATAACTAACTAGAGCCGTAAAAATACTTTGTTTAATAGTCAAAATATGCTCATCGTTTTAGCTGCTTTGTAGTGACGAAGCAAGCAAAAATTATTGCGGACAGTGGTCCACAATAATATTGAAGATGAGAGATAAGATGAGAGATGATGTTTCCACTAGACCACCATGAACTTACTTAAACAATAAACGTCTTAGTCACCACCTTAAATATGTAAGGTTAAGTTATAGTTTTTTGTTTTTCTTGAGCTTTTGCCTTTATGCATAGCCTTTAGATGACGCTAATAATTAAAATAAAATGATGCTAACCTATAGGTACATATTTGAATCAAAAACATATTCTTCCCAATGACATGGGAAGAGTATAAAGTGTTACCTCAACAATAGTCTTCATATGTCGCTCGATGAGCTCGTGCTCGAGCACGGAGACGACGCGCGGCTCGGTGCTCTCGTCCAGGTAGTGCCGCGCCCGCTCCGCTTCCTCGGCGATGCGTGCTTCTACGCGGTTGATGTACACTGCCGCGCTGTTCTCCGCCAAGAACTTCTGAGATTCCATCTAACAAAATAAAATATATATAAATAACAAGCTTCCACTCGCGGCCTTGCCCGCATGGTGTACATATAAAGGAGCCATGTATTATAATACAATTAATCAAACTATCTGTATGCTAAATCGGATTAGAAGTTGTTTTAGCATAAAAGAGTAACAAATCCACACATACATCCATAAAAACTCGCGCAGATATAATATTAGTACGTTATATTTGTCCCATGTTCCCGTGTCTTCGAAACCTACAATCGATTTTCTACTCATTAACACTGATAGGGATAGGTGGTGTTAAGGATATATATTATATATAGCTTCATTATACATTATAATAATCGAATATAACAGCTGTGGAATCCAACTGTCTACCAAAAACGTAATAGTAATTAAGTATGATTATGGCAGTGTGCCCAGCAAGATTATAATGCTGATTGCCAATTTAATTTAGATATCTGAATACATTTTCAAACATACCCTATAAAACTCTGAGGACTGGTGCAGGAATGGTTTCTCGAAATCTTCCTCGTAGACGGCGCGCGAGTTGATGCCGAGCACCATCAGCATCTGGCAGGCGTTGCGTATCGCGAGGCGGTCCACCACCTCACCGCGGCGCTCCCGGGCCACAAGCTCCAACAACGTTTGACGGAGATGGTCACGAATGCACCCGTAGCGCACAACCTTATAGATATAATCATTATTGATTATTATTATATTATTGATTAGTATTATTATATGTAGTGAGGGTTACTTATTACCAATGACATGAGGTCCTGTCACAAAATAACGTGTCTACATAAAATAAGCACAAAGTATAATTATGAATAATACACAATAATATTTGTATTGTAAACAATATAAGTACTTTATGTACCATACTTTGTATTCATAATTGTATACATAATGAATGTGCATTTTAATTAGATTATAGTAATTCACATAAACAAAAATAATTATTTCAGTCTGTTTGGAATTTAAATCAACATGTTTTAATTTTAACTGAAACAGCATTGATATTATATAAAGGATGTAATTATCTAATAGAAATACTATCATGTTTTTGTTTTAATGCCAATTACAATTTTATTAACATCTCCATTCAATTCCTGCCATCACTGGCTGAGTTACCAGTATCAAAAAACTTGTACAAAATTTTGAATAATTGCAATTTGTTGAATTATTTAATAAATTTAATATTTACACAAATATACAATTAAAATTCAACCAGTGTATACCTACACTGTTTATAGTAATACTAACCTGATCTCTAAAAATAATAAGTCCCAGATTATAGACATTATCCACTTCATTTTGTTGTACATATACCCTGTCCATGTACATGAGTATGTCTCGGATCATAACCATACTAGTTTGATGGTCTGTCCAAGCATTGTTGAGGGTCTGAAGAAATCCATTGTGTAATGAGTGCAGAACGTCTTCCCTCACCTGGGAAAAACGTAAATAGATAACTTCTTTTTAATCACTTAATCATGTGAAATAGAAATTATTAGGGAATTGGATTTGTTTATAGAATAGTGACAGCATTACTGAATGTAATGTCGTGTTTGTTTTATTAAGTATTTTTTTTAATAAGTATGACTATAACTATCCTTGTGAGACAAGACACATTTTTGGCTCACTAGTCATCATAAAGCCTATTTATCTTTTTTTGTATATTAAAAGAGATTATTGAAGGTGTTAAGCTCTCAAATTGTGCTCATATTTTTTATTATAAAAAAAATCGAAGCACTTTTGTAATATGTCCATGGCTGGTGAGCATTAATACCAACTCATCTGAGAAAAGCTCTGGGCTTGAGTCACCACCTTTATTTTGGGTATTTTAAGAGCACATAGGCCCCAGGAGGCTATGATACTAAACTTTTATATTTAATTAAATTAAGGTTTTTGAAATGTGTCACATGCAAAGAATCCGAAACATCAGACATTAAGTAATATCAACATATTGTAATAAAATTTGTATTAAGTAGTTTCATTTGAATGTAAACATGAACTCAATATCAAATACGGTTTTAAATGATTGTACCTTTGTTTCAAGATGCTGAGTGACCACTTCCTTCAATCCAGTGTAAAGTCTTTCACCATGTTTGTGGAGAACCATGGTGTATGCATTGCGATAAAGTTCCTCAAAAGAAAGACCTGAGTTGTTTTTCTTTTGAATCTCTTGTATTGCATTTTTTAGTAAACTCCATATGCTCTCCACATACTTCTCATCCATAGTCATCTGTAAAGTTAACACAGTATTCAATATATCCTTGTTTATTGAACACAATATTTGAACTGTTCTTCAATTCAAGGTGGGTATTAAACATAATGACAGACCCAAGTGTCTGGATACATTTGGTAATATGGTTCAGAATAGTTCCACACTTGAAATTTTCTCGTCATCTTGAAAATTAATAACTTTGAGTGTTAAACAAACATTGTACAAAATTAAAATAGAAGTTCAAAAACATTTAATATGGATATTATGAAAAAATACAAATGTTTATCTTTTGATTGATTTTCACTCCTGTCATCAAAAATATAATTATGACATATTGAATACAAAAATTTTGTTCTAAAGGAAAATAAATCAGTTTCTATTTTTAAATAATATTGACAGCTGAATTTATATTGAGTGTTACTATATTACCAAATTAGATAAGTTAACCTCTTTCTTTAAAATCAAGTGTTTAATTTGATAGTATGAATTTTTTGAATTATTATGAAAGAAAATTCAGTTTATATGCTAAATGAAATTATTTTACTTCAATTTTCATTGAATGATCTGCATTCCATCATGAAGCAGTACATGGAAATAAATAAAATGTGTGACTTTATATAGGTAACAATTAGAAAGAACTCATGAAATTATACTTATGCTTAAATATAACATATATAACAAATAGTTGATACAATTAGTACTATACATAGCCTACAGATAGACATTCCAGATCTGGGTGTTGTTTGTAAACAAATATTGGAGAAGATCTAAGAATATGGTAATATAATAATAATTATATTACTAAGCTTTTGTTGTGGATCACAATTTGAGAAAATTTATTTCAATTTAAAGTCTGTGTATAATTACAGCCCCCAACAAGACTTGCTTAAATTTTAGGAGTTATAGGTTACTTTTTTATGAGTAAACATTTAATGATAACATTTTATGAAACATTTGGATAAGAATATGTTGTAGTGCATTATTTACGGTATTCTGAGTCATATTCTGAATGGTTATTATTTGTAGGAAAGGGTTGTTGGTATTGATATCATAATAGGTATGTTGCGCATAGTGATTGATATGTCTGTACTTACAGGGAAAGCTCGGATCCTCATCTTGCCAGGTTTATCCTTAGGTAACGTACTCTTCATCATTGCAGCTACGATATTTTGTACCAACGAAACACTACACAATTAAAGAATCTTTGTTCTCTGTTCATTTGTTGTCGCGATAACACATCGTTACTCTCATTTACATCTGCAAAGAGAGTTTAGTAAACAGCGAAAAAATTATATCGCCTCAAACAAGTTTGCAGTGCTGTCTCGCCACCATTTCGTTGGGGTATAGGAAAGAATTTTAACAAAGCATTAACGTATATTTATAATGTGAGCTCTATAAATTTTGTTCCAAAAGATGTCAATTAAAAATAATAAATTCTGAGACTCGGTCATACAATTTTGTGAACAGCCTAATGACATTGACAGATAAAATAACTTGCATCTCTTTCTATCTCATGAGAAAACTCGTATACAATAGCGCCACCTCACGTTTGGTGTGTGACGTTCTTTTTGAGTTCCTTTTCTCTGCAATGGCTATTATTCAGATTTTTACAATCACAGTATGCAAGAATGAAATAACTTACAAGTAATTAGATTATCCACTGCCGGTTTGGTCACAAGTATTTAACTATCGCAATATTCAAAGTACATGTATTTCTCTGCTTTAGCATGCCTATTATTTCTTCAATTGTTTCAGCTTTCCGTCGAGACCATAAACAAATTTGTTTTGTTTTTTAATACGTATATATTGGTGTGAAAAACTGAACACATGTATTTTCAGTTCATAGGTGCTCATTCTGTCGATTGTTATTTCTACTTTCAAAGTCTTAGAGTTATCCGTGTGATCCAGTTCTATTTAAATGTTAATTCGCTGAATTATTTCTAGATGAGAGATAAACAGAAAAAAACATCGTCACTATGATTAGATTTTTTTTTGGCGCATGGCTTAGTAGCGATTTTGATCTACCTAGGTACCATAGGTAAGTAATTTTATTTGTTTTTTTTTCATGAATAATAAGGTTGTATGAGTTTCTGAACTGTTATGCTAAGTACCCAGCACAGCACCAATGAAGATAGTGGTTAAATACAGGAGATGACGTTGTTACCATAAGAGGAAAAAAAATTGGTCATGAGGTCATGACAAGAAGCACAATAGGTATTAATAGCTTCGGGTAAAGATCGGATATGTAACATTAAAAAATAGCCTACGACCGATTCTCAGACCTACCAAATATACATACTTTACATATTAATCCGTTTAGCCATTTCGGAGGAGTTCAGCGACAAACACCGTGACACGAGATTTTTATATATAAGATTATTTATTTTTATATTATAGCAAAATCACCACATCATTTCAAAAATGATCTCCAATAAATACTAAAATCGCGATTAGAAATATGTACTATCAAATATAAAATCAGAGAAAACCCTCACATTTTGTTTTAGTTTGTCTAAAAGTACCTATGTCAATCTATTTACAGATTCCATGTTAAAAATATATTTCCTTTTTTTTCAATAACTTATTTATAGCATTAACTTAATTAAACATAATTATACTACTTTAGAGACACCAAGCGGTTTTATTGGATTATAATCATCTCTACCAATCCTAAACATGAAATCAACTGTAACTCGTATCGATAAATACTCAAGGTATTTTTCATAAATGAACTTCACTATTCGGCGAACATTTTAGTTAAGATAAATTACAATAGTCCGTACCCTTTTTTGTAGGTAGTTAGTATACCCAGCGTCTATCAACTTTTTGAAGAAAAACACTATCAAGAATCAGTGTACTTGTGCATAAAATGCAGTACAAAGTATCTATAAAATGCTCTGTATTTTGAAATTCCCGCGATACCATTTAGTTTTGGTGGGCAGAATATAGATAGCGCTGGTCGCTAAGGAAAATTTTCCTCATACAATTTGTACTGAGTCGTTATTCTTCCCCTTTAGGGGTATATATATTCTGTGAGTATACTTAACCCAGAGTCTAACTCTACTGAGTCTAAACACGGACAATCACATAAGATAATATTTTCTTGATGTATATTATATTATTTCATGCTTTTTTTTAAATATTCGCTTATTAAGTTGTGATCCGTATTAAACAGATGGCGGCACCAGGCGTCACAGGTGTACCGGTGTACGTGAATAATCAAATTGGCGCTTTTAATCTTTCATTACTTTTTTCTCAAATTTACAATTTCACGACATTTATTATTTATTATTATTATTTAAGGGACTTTTATTCTACAACCAGAACATGGAACAGTCCCATTGGATGAATTATGATTTATTGAACAATATTATATGTATAGATAATGCGTTATACTGATTTGTTCTGGTCAAGATTAATTATATTCTCACGAATTTTATTGTTGTATTTATACCTATCCTATATATTTTGGTTGACTTAAACCCAACCCAGCAGAGGGGATCATGACCCCATGACCCCTTCCCCCCTAGATCCACTATCGGTCCTTACTCCTTACCATCTTTTCATTTCACGACCGAACGTATTTCTCAGACAGTTTTTTTTCCGCTAGTGGGACTACAGTTACTTTATTCTACAAATTTACGAACAATAGTGATAACATTTTGCTTGAGTAGTTTGAACCTGCTAAAGAATATAGTATTTAGTACATACATGTTTTGTCATGGTTTATACAAATTTAAATCAAATAAGATAGATAGCGACACCAGCAACCAACTGAGTAAAAAAGATAACATATTTTTTACTCAGTTGCTACTTAGCACCTAAGTACTTACCCTGTTAAAAAATGTACTTTACTACATTAGTTACTTACACAAATTTCGTCATCAATTCGTGGCTCATGTACAACTGTTTTTTTATCACATTTATTCAAAAAGAGCTAGTTTATTCCTCGTAAACAGGGACCAAAATAGCTCATTAATCCCTAGGGACCAAAATTGATTTGAATTTGGAATTTGGATATTGTTAGTAAATGTTTCAATCAGCAAAGAGGTGAATCACAAACCTATGCGGGAACAATGTATTGAATATGTGACAGGCTGAAAAACTGCGAGGGCGCCAAATTTAAAAAAAGTTGATGAAAAATAAACAACGCGCGAAATTAAATGCATTCTGCTTTTGTTCGTAGTTGATTCATATTCAGATTTTTGAATTATAAAAAATCAGCCTCTAATTATTTATATTTTATGTCTTATGGTTCTTAATTGTACGTAAATAAATTCTTGTTAATAAGTTGCACTTACTTATTTTCTCATAGAGGCATATACATATACATGCTCGAGTGACATACTTTTAATCCCTTGCTGCACTCAGGATTCTAGTTAAGAATCCCTCGCTCCGCTCGGGATTCTACTCTAGAATCCTTCGCTCCGCTCTGGATTAAAAAAACACTCTCGCCTTTAAAATAGTTGTTTGCTCCCTAGATAAACAATCTACTATTGTAGTTACATTTATGGAGAGCAGCAAGTTGTGCTGCAAATTCATATTTTAGTGAACAAAACTAAAAAGTTAAAAATAACTTAATACAGTTTTAACTTCTTTTTAGTTTTAAAGGTATGAAGACGGTGCCAAGCCAAATTTAAAAGTATGTACACCCATCGCGCGTGATCTTGAGCGGGGTGGCTTCAAACCAGGCACCGGCGGCACCGACTTCATACCTTTAAAACTAAAAAGAAGTTAAAACTGTATTAAGTTATTTTTAACTTTTTAGTTTTGAAGTCGGTTTTTTAAACACAGTTTTTTATTTTTTACTTTTTAGTGTCTGTAATAGGTTCGTTGTGTAGGTCTCGTTGGTTTAGTGGTCGCACAGTGCGACTGCCGAGCAAGAGGTCCTAGGTTCGATTCCCAGGTCGAGCAGTGTTATTGGGTTTTTCTGTGAAATTCTCAGTAGCAGCTCGGAGTTTGGATCCGTGCCCGGTTGACGGCAATAGGCTCGCCCCCTATTACATGGGACCTAAAACATACTTGCGAAATATAGGTGTACATTAGTACACCTCTGCCTAACCTTTCGGGGACGACAGGCGTGATGGTATGTAAGAGGTTGAACAATAAACGCGTTATCTACGTAGACAATTTGAGGGTTTCTCTCGATTTCCCAAGGATCCACTCATCAGATCCTCACCATTTTTTTTATGGGACCACACGGGAAGAATTTTCAAAATCGGTTCACCAAATCCACAGTTATGAAAAACAAACAAAAAAAAATACAAGAAATACAATCGAATTGATAACTTCCTCCTTTTGGAAGTCGGTTAAAAATCAATCAGGTAGGTGTGATAAACTAGAAAAGCCTGTACGATCACACTATTAGCTCTGATTACTGCAACGCCCTTATAAAGGAGATACTTATGATATTGTCTTTGGCCGCTTTCATTGGCTCTCTGTACTCCAGCACGTCGTCCAGCACATCAGACTCAGAACGCTTTGTAGAGCATTATTAACGATACCAAAATGCGTAGCTATAGCTAATATAACATCATATACATACTTACATACAGTATGGCTCTTTAGTAGTATTCGTACTTTAGAGTTATTTTTAAGGTTTGTAGTTGATAAGGAACGGAACGTCCTTCGACGTTCGAGTAAGAGATGTAGTTTCGACTTTCGCCACATCCGCTAGTTTGTCTATTCGCAGACCGCAGCTTAGCTTAAACCTTATTAGTAGAAAGCTGTATTTTGGCATGGGTAAACTTACGCGAATATTAGACACTAAAATAAAACTACTTTTTACGGATTTTATCGCGGTAAATAGATATTATTTTATCTACCTAGATGTTTCGCATCTTTACATCGTCCATGGTCACGGCCAGACTATTTAGATGGATGGATGAATGCTGTAAAGGATCTAAAACGTCACGATAGAATCCGTAAAAAGTAGTTTTATTTCAGTTTCATGTTAATGGGTATACCTATGGTAATAAATACCGAACGGCGATCTCGTCGATGTTTTTTTTTGCGTAGGTACACAGTCCTTGGGCAAAATTAGATAAAGGATTAAAAATAATAACGATAGAAGCGTAAAGACGAAGAAATACTTTATTATTGATACCCTACTAACATTTATAAATAATTTATATTAGGTATTTGTTGTGGTTGTTGGCTACAAGTGTGTAATAAATTAACATCTTTGGATTAGGTACCTACATGTTTTGTTTGTGGCACAGTAAGTATAACTTCTTATATAAATTTCGCGACGGTATTTTATTTTATTTTATTAATTATATAATAATTGTACTAAACTGCCTACAAATGGTAGTATGTAAATTGAATAAACTTGATTTGCACGAAACGAAGATCATACATTGAAGGTAGTATACAATTCAAAATAGACCCACCCGCTTTTTATTACTTGATAGTTTGCTTGACCACAATGCACAATAAGTTTTTATTTTACTTCATTTATTTGGGATAACCAAACAGTAACACACTGTCTTATCTAATGAATGACATAAAAATAATATAAATGTGAAACTCACATCGTTATCCGCAGAATATATTATAGTGGATTCAAAAAATACTGTGGCGACATCTATCTCGCGACATTAGAACTACGGACTTAGTGCGATGACGCAGTTAATCCTACATCGCGCAAGTGACATTTGCACGCGAGATTGCATATATACAACCACCCAACATCAACCGTTGGGCAGTTGCCCGCCAGGCACAACACCTTGCCTGGTCGGAGGATCCTCCTTTACACGTGGAGGGATTCACACCTCCTTCCCTCCATACTGGTGACCCCGAGCTGAACATCAACGCAACCTTCGATGACCAGCAAGCTTCGCCTTCATCACTCCTCACAGCACTCTCCAGCGCATCACCCTGCCAGCCAGCAACCCTCCGGCTTCAACCCTGACCATACGCCTGTAGCGGACGCACATGCCTGGTCAGGACCTTCAGCCAGCATCAGCAACTTGGCACAGCACACTGCACTTCGGCCGGTCATCTAGCAGAGCCACTCTCTCCTGGTCGACGCAGCAGCCAGCCACTACGCATCACTGCACCACCTCGACTCACTGAGGAATTCGCAGCATCACAGTCCCGACTCACCGTGGACCCACCGCAACACAGTCCCGACTCACTGCGGACGACGCGGCAAACCTGTTCCGACTCACTGGAACATCACACCTGGCACTGGCAACAACCAAACAACGCTGACTCCATCATCTTCATCAGAAGATCATCATATCGACCTCCGGTCTCGGAGGGGAGTGATGTGGCGACATCTATCTCGCGACATTAGAACTACGGACTTAGTGCGATGACGCAGTTAATCCTACATCGCGCAAGTGACATTTGCACGCGAGATTGCATATATACAACCACCCAACATCAACCGTTGGGCAGTAGCCCGCCAGGCACAACACCTCGCCTGGTCGGAGGATCCTCCTTTACCAGTGGAGGGATTATCACCTCCTTCCCTCCATAATACTTTTAATCTTTTATTTATTAAAATCTTATGTAGGTATAAAGTGATTCATTAGAAAAATAACTACAAATTGTTGTACTTTGATACAAAAGTTTTATTCTGACTTGGAAAGGTCGTAATGCGTGCCAGAAATTTCGGCTGGAATAAAGAAGCATAATTAAATCTATTTGCAAATAAAAGCGACAACGTTACATTAGGAGGCTGGCCGAAGGCTGAATAATACATAAATATAAAATCTTTAATCAAAAATTTTTTTTCAAAGTTCTGTACCTATCAAAACAGTATTAAAGTCTCCTAGGGATCGAACATGTAACAATTACACAATATTAAGTTTTGAAGGGCAATTCAGGATCTGTCAGCCTCTAAAGATACCTGATATAAAATAGGTAAGTATCTAGTTCAAATAAAAATGTAAGAACGTGTGTTTTTAATTATTCGGCCGTCTGGCGTTCATCACTTGGAATCGGCTCGAGATGTACGAGTAGCCTCATAAAAAGTATCTGGCATACAGGATAGTTTTAAACAATGTATCTAAGACAGTAGAAATAATATTTTAAATACCTACGAAATAAGTATTTTTGTTTTTTTATGTACATTATTTTTTCTTTACTTATTTGGAAAGCGAACCATTACTACGAGTACCTACTATATTCACAAAGATGAAAGTAGGTCTCTACACTGTTAATCTTCGGATAAAATGCTGAATTTTATTGTGGGATGGAAATAATCCTAAACTAGAAACGTGTTTTTATTTAATTTATATTAGCAAATATACCATTGTCGTCTAGCCAAACGTAAGCCCTTTAAAATGAAATTCAGTAATTATTTGCATGATGTACACAAACCGACGTACGCGAAACTCTAAATTAAATTGAATTGCTATGGTGGGAAATGTAACAAGTAGGTACCTACCTATTTCTTTGTGAAAATACAAATTAGGTTCAAGTACTAATTTATCCCCTGGGGAAAGAATAAATTACAGACTCGTGTGATTGTAGGTCAATATACGCTCGTCTTTTAAACATTTGTATGTGTAATACGAAACTTTATTATGTTCACTCATTTTTTTCTCATTATCATCACCCTAAGAAAGAGGTCGCTCTTATTATAATAATAAATGATAGATCAATTAAAAACAAAATTCCTTTGGGATGAATATTTAAATTTATTTTCGCCATAAAACCATGTAACTGAAAAATCACTTTGTCATTAGGTATGGAGTTTATAGAAAATTTTAATGTCTTTGAGTATGAACTACAATTTTATATACCTTTAGTATTTGATTATATTATGCTATAATTTTAAATGCGAAGGTATATAGTATTTTCAAAATAATGCCATACCATAAAAAAAGATATAGGTAAAAATAAGAATTTCAGTAACCTACAAGATGAATAAAGAAAGAAAGAAGATACAGATACCTGTAGGTAGGTATCTGTATTTCAAATAAGTATTTTTATCTTAAGGTGGAAGCTCCACGCTAGCCCGCGAAATTCAATTTTTCGTACGTTTTTTGCAATTTGCCGGTCATGCTGTACATTGAACAAAATATGATTCGCGCTTGTAATAAGTATTTAGTTACAGAATTATAATCATTTAAATCAATAAAACAGCCCTCAAAGTGCATATAACTGTATTGCTTGTCTATTTCATGAAAAAGTCATTCAATCCAATTGTATGCACTGTGAGGTGAAATCTCTGAAATCTCTGGAAGCAGCTGATGAGAGTAAGGAATCGGGAATTAATTATTGGATACCTACAATTTTAATTTTATTAATGTATAATGACTGTCTAATTACTGAAAATATAAATAAGCTTTATTATTGTGCTTTGCCGAAGCTACCCTACAATTATATAAAATATATAATATAAAGTACCTATATAAAAAAGTCATACATAAAGCACGGTACACAAGCATTTTTCTACTGTACTTATAGTAATAAGGTTACTTCAAAATAGTATGTAAAACTTTAAAAATATATCAGAAAGAACACGTTTTATTAATTCCACCTTCTGGCTACTGCCATAGTTACACAATGTGTGATTTAACTAATGTTATACCTATAGCATATTATCACAATCAAATAAGTAGTCGATTAAAAATACTAATTGATGGTATTGGTATTTTCTTAACGTTTTCTTTAATTAATACTTAGTCACACTGTAAAGTACTTATCATCTTCTAACTTGAAGTAAACCTGGTATACCTATAGCCTAACTTGCCAACATATCTACCTACAATATGCTTCTAATATTAAATACTACTATCAGTAATAACTAGAGCTAGTAAAGCTACTCATTATATGCAGGATGTGCATGGAGGACCCATCGGAACAGCAATAAAGTCAGGCACGCTAGAACAAAGAAGGACACCATCACTTGAAGATTCTTCTCTGATCGCTGGTCCCTTTCGCTGGCACGAAGTCGATCCACCAATCCATTCTGAAAAATTAATGGAGTTAAAGATATTTATAAATTAACTTCCCTACTACTACTGCACATTTATTCCATATATGTATAATAATAATATAATATACCCGGACATTATGACACAGTGCTATCTAGTTCCGAGCTAAGCAACGAGGCTTGTGTTACGGATACTAGAAGGTTGATATACCTACTACATAATTAGCAACGCAGGACCTAAACTATAAGGGTTAGAAACTTGAAATTTTGCACAGGGGTTCCTTTTATAACGTAGGGGAGCCTAAGAAAGGATTTTTGCAAATTCACCCCTAAGGGGTAAAACGGAGTGCAAAGTTAGTATGAAACTTTTTTTTTGTGAGAACGTCGAAAACATATTTTATCTTACGACTAGTAAATCAAGCACGAGAAAGTACCTACCAAAAAGCAAGAAAATTCAAAGGTGTTTTATTAAAGCTGTGGAATACGTTGAGAAATTGTATGACAACGGGGGTTCCAGGAGACATGATTTTAACTTTAGATAATACACACCCATCCGCCATGTGAGGCAATCCAGCTGCCAGGGTCTTCGTGGAGGAGATCCGCGATTGCCGCTGCGGGTGCTGACACCAGTTCCAATGCTGGTTCACCGTCTGCAGCTTCTGCAGCTTCTCTCGCCAGCGCCCCACACACACAGTATACAGCTGCTATCTGCAATCATAGTGTTGCTTAATTCCTGGTTCAAAATCAGCTTAAGGAGACTATGTAGATAATAAAATAAACACATCCACCTCCTTTTTGAAGTCGGTTAACAAATACACTGCCTCATTAGTAAACTTGACATTTGTCATTAGGGTTTTTCTTTTTCAGGCTCGTTGCAATGAACCTAAATATATATCAATGACGTTAGGTATCTAAATTGCTTAAATCGATACAGGTGTATGTTATTATTAATAAGAGTGAAGTTCTATTTAAACCTGAGTTTATAAAGACTAACACAATAACAAGACTCATGAATAACATTTAAACAGTAGATACACGCCTAATCATGTATCTTTACTGTAGGATTACTACATATAATATTTGTTACCATACTGAATATAATGTATAATCACACGTTTTGTAATTTGATATCAAATCACCATTACTACTTGAGAAAAGGGACATGTGTTCATGATCAAGAAATTTTATAGTGATATAGGAAGAGAAATGGCGTCTAGTCAAGGCGAGCTACGTGGTTAATGTGTCTGGAATACATCTAATTTTATTTTATACTTCTGTTTATTTAGGCGGATTTTAATTCGAACGTTGGAGCAATAATATAAAAGTCAAGAATGCCTGTTCTATTTTGCATCTTAGAGTAGGAATTAATACTATATTAAAAATGGTTTTTGCATCTAGACTGTATTGTATTTTAAAATATTCTTCATTTTTATATCCGGAGTTTTTAACTTTTAATGCAGCGTATTCGACGGAGCACTATTTCTGAGCGCTATTTGAAAACCTTTTTCAACTTCTTAAAGTCGCTTGTACAAATCTATTTTGTAGGAAAATGAAGTTTAGCTTGGGACACTTTGTCATATACGTAATGTTGTATGTTTATAACACTGAACTACTACTAGTGTTTTTTTTTTAATTTAGGCCGGAAACAGTCATCATCAACCCATTATTGTCCCACTGCTGGGCACGGCCCGCTTTCATTTGAGAGGGATTAGGCTATACTATAGTCTACCACACGGTAGCCTACTGCGGGTTGCCAACAACCAATAATAAAAAAATATAGCAATACGATATGGATCAATATCCATCAAATATATAGGAATTTAGCCAAGGGATTAAAACATCCTGTAAATAGATATGTATCTTGTACCTAAGTTGTAGCCTAGCTGTTTGTATCGAAATCGGTTAGTCCGATTAAAGTAAACTCATTGAAGAATATTTTGAGACCGTTGGAAACTTAGAACTTCAGAGCTAAATTAAACTGGCTTTTCTATTACCGAGTCTCCTCTAAAGTACGAAATTATCTAGATTTATCAAATACTTAACAACAGAGTCCAGTATTGCCGTACCACAAATTCTATAGTATAGCAATACTGGAATCTGTAACCTCATTAGTTATTAATTAGTTGCCTGAACATTTAATGACAAAAAGACCCTGTTGACGAATGAAAATGACAAAAGGGGGCCGAGATTCTAGTACAAGTTACGATGACCTTTTTCAGTATTTTTTTTTCAAATTTACCTCGAACTTTGCCCTTGGAAATTCTAATGATCAGTTTATTCTTCTACAGAATGTCGTACTTTATCGGCAGGTGTAAGAAATTTTCTGACAAATGGAGTCAAATTGTGCTGCCGGTCTAAATTAGTATTTTAGTTACCTTAGACCATGTAATATTTTCTCTAGTGATGCGTCTAGCTAGTGCAAGTGCTAGTTCTGCTAGCGCAGTCTCCGAGCGGAGCATGGCAGATGGCGCCCGCGTCGCTTGGCGCGCGACGTGCCGGAACGCATCAGGCCTCTTCCTCTCCAGCGCGGCACACAACGCGCGAAGACCCGCCAGCACTCCAGACTCCGTATTACTCACAGCCTCTTCTCCACATTCAGTCTCCAACATTCGTTGTAAACGTTTCATTACTATTTGCTGCACAAAAATAACAACAGTCAAAAATGGATTAAGTTAAACAATTAAATAAGATTTGATATGAGAAATTTATAATTACCTTTTTCGCACATAAAGTTGATCTCCTAATCTGAGTTTTTATATATTGTAAGCATAAGGCACGGCCCTGGCGGACAATTTGTGGCTTGACTTGTGTTGGGCTGGCAAGGCACCAGCCGATAGTTGCCGACAGCCGTCGGGATACTGCAGCAGCAGCTGCACTGGACACCATTGTGCTAAAGCGTCGTTTCGTCCTATCCAGTGGCGATAGAGCCCGTGTTGGAGAAGCACGTAAATCTACATAGAAAATATTAATAATATTAGGTCCTTCGTTTCTCTAATACAGAATTCCCAAGGCTTCTAATTTTTGTTAGGGTTTCTAGACCTAATACAGCCCGATAATTTTGTCGTATCTTTCGTCACGGTCCAAGTTTCTTCGGTTCACCACAGTCTTTAATTAAATTTTGCAGTAGGTTTGCTTGCTTATTTCCAAGAAAAATGATTTGAGAAAACTAGACCTGAGTCCTAAACTTATTTCTACATTACACCATATGTTTTCACAACTACAAATAAATAAATCTCTCTATCTATGTACTTACGTTCTCTAAGTCAAATAAAGTTAATTTTGTTCAAATCCGTTTGTTAAAATTACTTTTTGGCGGAATAATGAAATTCCAACTACATTTTTAAAAAGGGAGATTGTAAAATTTTTAGCGGGATTGGTGTTAAATGAAATCTTTTCAAATCGTAAGTTTCCAACTAAGATGTAATATATGTTTGTACTAAAATGTAATATATGTACGTGAACGTCCTTGTTGCAGCAATAGTCTTACTTAATTTATTTTTGAACCGTTTAATAATTAATTTTAATATTAAATAGTAGCGGGTACTATCGATTTTACCGTTTATAAAAATAACAAATCGCTACACTACAAAAGGAGATACAGTAAATGCAAATTGCTTGAGTTCAACTGTTCGACTGTATTGTGTGGTGAGTAGTGGCGAAATTAAACATAAAATATGACCATTTTCGAGTAATAGGAGGAAGGAAAACTGTTGTTAATGTCTATAAAGTATGTTTATATCGTCATCGTCATCAACCCATTATTGTCCCACTGTTGGGCACGGGTATCCTCTCACTTGAGAGGGATTAGGCTATATTCCACCACGCTAGCCTTCTGCGGGTTGTCAGACTTTACATGCCATCGAGAAAATCTCTCAAGCATGCAGGTCTCCTCACGATGTTTTCCTTCACCGTTTGAGCATGTGATAAATACGCACATAACTTCCGAAAACTCAGTGGGGCGTGCCTTTGATTTGAACTTGAGATCTCTGAAATCTCAGTCCACTGGTCATACCGCTAGGCTACCACAGCTGCAGCACAGTCTCAGTTGTCGTAAAAAATGCCTATGTGGTATTCAAATCCAAGGCATGCACCACTGACTTTTTATTTGTATACTGTTTGCCTTCGCATATGTAAAATGGATACTTAAAAATACATGAAAGTCTCTTACTTGGTAAGTTAATCAGTCCATCAGTTACACCAGGAAGCGCACTTAGCGGAGTGCTAAGTTTGCGTCGCATGCGCAGGGTCGGCACGAACTCGTCATCTTCTTCGCCATCGGGTGGAGTGACTTGTATAGCGATGTTGTTTGCCTCTTGACCTCTTGTCCCACCCAGTTGCCATCTTGACTCGGTTAATGGCCCTATCTGAAAAAAGAAAACACATTTTTTTTAGGATTTCCTCGAACCTAAAAATATTATAACTACCTAGATTACGTAAAAGAAATATTTCCTAATAGATAATGATTAACACTATTCAAATCAGCTATTTTAAATTTTACAACCCCGTAAAACAAAATGAGAATAATCTATTTATTTAATATTTATTTTTTATAGGTAAACGTAGCGTTTCTGTCCACTAAAAATATTTAGTACCATACCGTATCAGGTTTAACCAGGTTCAAAATGAGATTTAAAATATAAATTAAATAATATATTTATTGCTTTTCCCTTTTATATGCATTTCTCAATTGTGAGGTTCCATTGTAATCCAAAATCAACCGTGATAAATTATCATGAATTGTATTTAATAAAGTGAACCTTGGTTTACAAGGTGTAAGTTTATTTTAAATTATTGTAATTTATAATTTGATTCTTTATTTAAATAATCAAAATAAAGGTACGTTATGTTATTTATTTAATATATTCGATTAAATTTTCATTTTAATCTTAAACGTATATAACTCAAAGGTGGCTGCCTGACTGACAGTGTGATATTTCAACGCACAGACCAAACCACTGGACGGATCGGATGCAATTTGGCATGCAGGTAGATGTAATGACGTGGGCATCCGCTAAGAAAGGATTTTTGAAAATTCACCTCCTAAGGGGGTAAAACGGAGGTGCCAAGTTAATATGACACTTTAATTTTTTTAGTTAAATTGCACGCGGACGAAGTCGCGGGAATCAGCTAGTTTGAGTATAATATTTTGTTTTGTTTTTGAATTATAATGGCTACATACGTTTTTTTTCTGTGTGATGTATGTACACAAATACATTCATGCAAAGTTGTTGTTTAGTATAATCATCATCCCTTTACAACTAATACTTAACATAGTTATTTTTATTCAGTGGCGTAGCGTGGGGGGTGCTGGGGGCCCAAGGCGGGCGGAAAATTTGGGAAAAAGATTTTTCTTGCAGTAATAAGCTAAAATAGGGGACAGCAAATTTCTGGTCGGCCCCGGGAGGCATAAGCCCACGCTACGCCACTGTTTTTATTATAATTTTATTTTATAATCAATCAAAAAGCCTTACAATTCGTAGAAATTGCGAGCCAAATTTTTGTTATATTTTTTAACGGTTATTGCTTACGTGCTTTCAATTTAAAATAGATTTAAAGCTTGGTAATTTGGAAGCAGTTTAATGGACAAAATATTACCTTTTACCTCTGCGAGTAAACGAATTCCTGTAGTAATACAGCATCAATAAAACTGGGAGCCAGATGGACTTTTATTAGACTTTGAAACAACTCGTAAAGCTTCCTTGCTAATAACATTTTTCCGTTTGATTTTAGGTAATCTTCGCGATTTTATGAAATCTCCTCAGAGAAAGTAAATATCCTTAAATCGGGATTTTCTTAGTAAAAAACAATTTCAACTTACTTTAACTACCTACAAGTTAAACCTTGGACTATGTAGTACACGCTATGATAAATGTCTTTCGTATCGTGAATTCGTGACGTATTGTGATGTTAAGCTTATACAGTCAGTTTTTCGTTAAGTTTACGTTTTAGATAGTAAGCGAAAGATATTAGTCTTTAGTTGAGTTTCGATACTTACCATCAGGTAGAACACCTGTTGGTAAGGGACTATCGCCGCCCGTGGACATCAGAGACATCGTCACCAACGCCTTGCTGGCCGTGGATTACATCATCCCACAATATATGTATACTCATTAATGTAAGCTCATATATTACCTATTGCCTGTATCATTTTGTGTATAATGTTGTAGAGGGTAATAAATTATTATTATTATAGTTTGAGTATACTATAGAGACAAGAGTCTGGAAGTACGGTCTCCTATGCACTGGACATACACATCAGTTCTTTGTTCCCAGTTTTACCAACTATTGACGCTCCCCATTGAATTCCAAGACAACATAATTTTCTTTCAGCCTTTGCGCCTAGGCTGAGAGGAAATTATGTTTTAGTAATAGCTTTTGGCTGCAACCCCGTAACGAGTTCGTTAATTCTAGCGTAACCCGAGTTTATTGTTTGAAGCATGTTTTATTTATCTGAAGTTGGAATAGCGTTACGCTGTTGAGGTTGCTAAAGTCATGTATATTTTTTAATATACATGAAGCTGTGAATTGTAGTTTGATGCATTGGATCGCTAGATTATACATGTAATATGATTTATAGAAAGGAACTTGGATTACAATGTAGAGAAAGAAAAAGAAAGGTCAATGAAAAAATTATGACATAATTAAATTAATATTGTTTGTTTATTTACCTTATATAAATTTACTCCACGTTGATATCCTCATTTAGTACAAATGAAGGAAAAATACAAAATCAACTTTCATCTGTTTTTTTATAACCCAATAGTTTATTATCGCCTAGAATTTATAGAAATTTGTATTATCCTTAATTTTCTTGGTTATTCATAATATTTTTGCATATTCAATAAACCAGCGTTGATGGAAATAACAAAACTAAAAGTAACGCTGCTTGTTTGTAAACAAAAATCCCTTTTAGCTTTAAAACAAGTTACTTTGTCTTGGATACTTTCACGAAACAATTGAGCTGTAACCAGTGAAATACAGGTCAAACTTAATCTTACCTGGAACAAGTATCTAACTCCGTATTTCTGTCAGTAAAATTTGTCTGTTGAGAAACTTGCCCGAACTTTATACAACTTGAACCGTGCTTTGAACTTAAGCCAAGCAAACGTGACTTCGTTAATTTGGTATTCAACATGTCCGCCTAATTATAGTTTAAATCCTAAGGATAAATAGGTAACATAGTAAGTGTCTAGTTATAATCGCTAAGTAAACGTGCTGGACTTATTTAATTAGAGTAGAGTATGTTTATTGATTTATTATATTATGGAGGGAAGGAGGTGGTAAGTCCCTCCACTGGTAAAGGAGGATCCTCCGACCAGGCAAGGTGTTGTGCCTGGCGGGCTACTGCCCAACGGTTGATGTTGGGTGGTTGTATATATACAATCTCGCGTGTAAATGTCACTTGCGCGATGTAGGATTAGTAGTTCGAATGTCGCTTGATAGATGTCGCTACATCACTCCCCTCCGAGACCGGAGGTCGATATGATGATCTTCTGATGAAGATGATGGAGTCAGCGTTGTTTGGTTGTTGCCAGTGCCAGGTGTGATGTTCCAGTGAGTCGGAACAGGTTGCCGCGTAGTCCGCAGTGAGTCGGGACTGTGTTGCGGTGAGTCCACGGTGAGTCGGGACTGTGATGCTGCGAATGCCTCAGTGAGTCGAGGTGGTGCAGTGATGCGTAGTGGCTGGCTGCTGCGTCGACCAGGAGAGAGTGGCTCTGCTAGACCGGCCGAAGTGCAGTGTGCTGTGCCAAGTTGCTGATGCCGGCTGAAGGTCCTGACCAGGCATGTGCGTCCGCTACAGGCGTGTGGTCAGGGTTGAAGCCGGAGGGTTGCTGGCTGGCAGGGTGATGCGCTGGAGAGTGCTGTGAGGAGTGATGAAGGCGAAGCTTGCTGGTCATCGAAGGTTGCGTTGATGTTCAGCTCCGGGTCACCAGTATGGAGGGAAGGAGGTGGTGATCTCTCCACTGGAAAAGGAGGATCCTCCGACCAGGCGGGGTGTTGTGCCTGGCGGGCTACTGCCCAACGGTTGATGTTGAGTGGTTGTATATATACAATCTCGCGTGTAAATGTCACTTGCGCGATGTAGGATTAGTAGTTCGAATGTAGCTTGATAGATGTCGCTACAATATGAAACAATGAACAAAAATGTTGATATTTTCATACATACCTACGTCACCTAACACATTGTCATCGTTTCTACATAACAATTTATCTTCATTGATTAGAATCAATAAAGCAGTTATTGAAACCATTATTGCTTACACATATACTATAATGGCACTAACAGAGTCTAGTGTCTAATAAAGTCAAATATACGTACCGACAATGGACTGTGAAATAGTCTGTATATCATATCGATGTATGTACATAGAATTGCTATGTAGCTATTCTAGGTAAGCAAAAACTATCACACTGCTCGTAGGTACTGGGAGAACGTCTAAGACTACCTATAAATCTTCCGACGGAAAGAACTTAAAATTCAACTAAACCTAGCACGTTTGTTGGATCTGATAGTAACCCTGTTACCCAGTTATACTTTTTTTAAATCAGATGAAATTTGATGTAATAAAGAAACTTTAAATCCGTGTTTGAACTTGAAGACACTTTTTGGTTAAAGCATTTTTTAGGAAACTTCTATTATAATTTCCAATAGTTTATGAAAATATCGATTCTGTACCTTCTTTAGTATCATCGTACCATATGAAATCCTTTCCATAGAAAATACTCCATAAAAAGTTTTATTTCACTGTCACTCATACAAGCTGCTGCCAATTGAGTACAACTAAGTACTACCTACGTTATTGTTTTCTATTTTTTTATTATATATTAAATAACAATAAAATCATTTTATTTTGACGGTTAACAGGATAACAAGATTACCCAAAGTTCAAACACAAAGCAGTTGTGTTTCCCAAACAGCTTTATTCTGTTCATTGTATAAACAGTTTAATTAGCAATTCGTATCTTTTATTTTCGTGTTGAACGAAACTCATAACAATGAATGCTAAACATATCCTGTACTGTAAGGCACGGCAGCGGTATAATGGCATAACGTTTAGGCGCAGAATTGCTAATAAAAGGGTCTCAAGATTTATGGCTATGTTTGGTATTAGCATTTGAACTAAAACCCTTAACCTTTCCACTGAACTGCCTTGTAAGTCTGGTCGTAAGTGCGACTGTTGAGTAAAAGGGGTTCGATTTATTGTGGTTTTATATGAAATTCTCAATACCAGCTCGGAGTGCAGATTGGTACTCGCTCCCTATTACATGGGACCTACAATGTACCGGTGAAATGTGGATGTACATTCATACACCTCTGTCCACCACGAAAGGAGTTGTGGTATGTCATATCTTTCACAGAATCGACCAACGAAGCCATTCGTAAAGTCCGTTAATTTTAGAAATGAACAGACATTTGACAACGGCATAGAATAATTTGGTTTTGTCGAAAATTATTCAGGGTAAACATGTTGTTAATAGCACCGATGAAATGCAAATAAGTGTAATATAAAATCCAGAGAAAGCAGTTTTCGGTACTACTTTTGTCCAGTAAGCGCTATTTAATGCTTCAGTGATGGTGAGGAACAATAGCAGATGACCACTAAACATCTTCCATTGGTTTTGCCGTACAGTCCATAATATTCTTTCGGTCTTATTCATAATAGAACGCTTATCGAAGGTATAAGCCTAAATTAGTTAAAACGTCTTTTAAGCCTATCAAACGTTCGATAAAAATCTTTATGAACGATAACAAAGAATTTAAATCGCCGATGACAGGGATATTAATCTGTCAGAAATTACATTGACATTAACATTGCAAAAATATGTTCCTTTAAGTACCTGTTCATATTCGTACTGAATTCTATTTTTTAAGTAAGACGTGACTTCTTACTTTGTGGTTGTTTGTAGCAGAATACAATTAAGGCAGTAATAATCTTCGGAGACGTCTGTTGGCTAATTAAAACGAAATGAGAGCCTTTGCTCGAGTCAGTCGAGTCACGCGTCAAATTGTCAAATATTACTCAAGGCAAAACAGAATTAGGTAGTTAAAGTTGTTAGTAGACACAATTGCTCTATGATTTATTTTATAATTAATTTTATAAATCTTCTTTTGTAACTTGAATAGTAGTATTCAAATCTATTACAATAGATACACATTTTAATATCTCGTTGTACCTGAGTTTCTTGTAAAATGTACAAATACATTAATTATATTGAAATTAAATTAATTTACAGAATGTTGAAAAATTAAAATTACCCAACTACTAACTTTTAGGTGAGTTGAGACTTTTGTAATACCCAATATCTACAACTGCTAGTTTCAAATTCGACTATATTACTATGAAATTGTTGGACATAATATAGTTCTATCATATGTTAATGTAAAACCTTCATATAAATAAAGATCTTATCTAGTAAAGATTTGTAATCGAATCATTATAAAATAAGTTCAAAATGCCGGTTTTTATGATGATTTGCTACTATACGTATCTTATTTATTAATGTTTATGTTTTTCGCTACGTGTGCAGTGTGGCTCAAAAGGCATGACATTACGCAACTAGAAATGATTTTAACAAATATATTAAAAATAAATATATTATAGGAAAGGCAAGCAAAATTGAACTTTAGAGTTTGCTTGACTCGTGTTATTACAAAAAAAAATACCTACTTATTAAAATTCGTAGATACAACAAAAAAAGATCAATGCCCTTCAATGGGAATCAAAGACATTAAAAACATAAATTATATTATATCTCTTTGATGGAAAACAACATGGGTATCATATTTTCCTGGTAACAGAAAGGGTTACACTATTTTTTGTAATTGGTTGTTTAAATAGAAAAAATATTCTATTTCGATATCAATAAATGTTGATAATTGGTCCTAGATGATTATGCGATTTAATGAAATAATATGTTAATAATAAAGAATAATAAATATTCTGCGATATTTCAGCACCATCTAGACCCAAACTAAGCAGAGCTTGTACTATGGGTATTTGACAATGGATATAATACTTATATACTTTTATTTGTAAATACATCCTTATAATACATAAGAAACACCCGAACACCGAACACAAACACCTATATTCATCACATAAATATGATGAGATGTTAAAAATGAGATATTTGTTTTTAAATCTGTGTACAAAATTATTTTTCCGATGCCACGATAAGTATAATATTTAGCATTTTTTTTAATGAATATACATTTAATTGAGTGAAAGTTAACCTCATTACTTGTGCACTTTTTACGTGATGCGTGTAGGGAAAATTCAAATAAGAGAAATGGGTTTTGTAGGTTTTCTCTTGTTAAAATATAACCAACAAAACCCATTAATTATGGTTATATTTTCGACGTGGAGAAACGTCTACAGGTTTATTAAACTTATAGTACATATAACGAAACTATAAAATAAATAAATTATGTATATTAAAACAACTAAATATTGATAATATGTATGTACATACATACATCAAGTTTTATTAATAGATCTATGACCAGTAGGAATGGAATATTTAATGTAATTGTAAAAACAACTACTTATAGTTAGTGGATTTTGACAGGTTACCTTGACCTCAAAGTTATGGGTATATTACAAATGAAGCAGGTAGAACTATATTTATTTCTTATATATGTTATGTACAAAAATAAATTGTTTTTATAACAGTGATATATCGCTAATTCTATCATTAAAATAAGTAGCTACTTCAACTTAAGCTAACTGTAAGTTTTATTATGATTAGTCATCTTTATAGTATGTACCTATATAAAGTATCTTTTTTTTACAATTGAAGTGGTCAAGCAGCCCACGGCTTGCCTGCTGGTAAGCGGTTACTGTATATAGAGTGTAAGCTTATAGATCATTGCAACACTAGAGTTGTCACTCGTGTTTTGCGAATCCCTTAAAATCTTTTCTGAAGAACCCCCCATGCCGTAGTCTTTTGGAAAAATCTTAAATGTTGATTAAGATATTTTGACACCATTCTCTTAAATATAAATTATTATTTAAATGTTCACTCGTACTGTATGAGTCTGTATTCCATTTAGTAGGCTTACTTTTTAATCAACTTCTCGATAATTATTGTTATGTACTTGTTTGATTACTCATGCATAGTCAAGTGACAGAACAAATACTTAGTTGTAAGGAATTCGGGGCAGCCCGCATTTAGTTCTTGGTATTAGATTTCCGTCGACCACAACGATGGACAGACTTAATTATATTATAGGACATCTTTGGATCTGTTACGTTGGGTTCGTTGGTACGAACATGATAGGTTTATCCCAAATATATTTAATACATATGTATTTGCATAGATTACCTAATAGTTATTAGGTGAGTATTAAATAGCCGTATTATATTTTTGATTACAACTAAAGAAAGCATTTATTTTCTCTAAATTAAGGGATGTTGTCACGAATAATATCCGCGTGGTTTAAGTAGCTATGAATTCAAGATATTCATCCCGGTTGCAAGTTCCGACGTATTATCTCATCTCGGATCATTGTTTCAGCGCGAGATATACTTTCTCCTGGATAGATTTAACCTGGTTGGTACTTCTACATCGAAAAAAACTTCCAAATTAAATTTTAGGTCTGATAACGAGTATTGAGCACCTAGCATTAATTGGGTATTATTATTAGTAATTGTTATAAAAAAAAAACAATATTTGTTTGTATATGCATATAATTAAATTCTGCCAATTATCCGATTGTGATGAAACTTTGGTGGATTGTTCAGCCGCCGCGTTATTAGACCCAAATACGTAGGTTGGTTGGAGTAGGTTATATACGACAGATATAATAACCTAATAGTTTGAGCAGTGGACTTTTAAGTCAAAGATCTTGAATTCGATACCAAGCACTAACTTCTCAAAGTTATGTATATATTTCTTTACCAACTGAAGCAGTTAACAGGAGCTGTGGTAGTCTAGTGGTGTGACCAGTGGACTGACAATGCGAAGATCATGAGTTCAAGCCCGGGCACCACCACTGACTTTTCAGAAGTTATGTGTGTATTTATTATCACATGCTCAAACGGTGAGGGTAAACATCGTGAGGAAAGCTGCATGCTTGAGAGATTTTCTCGATGGCATGTGAAGTCTACCAACCCGCAGTAGGCTAGCGTGGTGGACTATAGCCTAATCCCTCTCAAAGAGAGACACGTGCCCAGCAATGGGACAGTAATGGGTTGTTGAAGAAACATCACCTACATCCTGGACAGATTTACTCGATGGCACGTGAAATGTATTATATACCACGCTGGCATGGTGGACACTTAATCTTCATAAAATAGCCCAATCCTTCTTCAATGAAAATAGGTCTGGGCCCAGCTCTCGAATAGTACATGGACTGATGATTGATTGAGCGTAGGTGAGGTTGCTAGGGTGTGTAGTATGTACGCATATAATAACCACGTAACAGAAATAATAAATTATATACATAATATGTTAAATTTAAATATTTTAAATAGAATGGAAATAACTTTGGTTACTATAATATTGGGACATTTGATAAGTAAACTGTTGTGTCTAAGAATCTTTAGTTAGTTAATAGTTTGTTTATACCAACATGCGTTACATTACATGGGTTGAATCCTAAACTTTAATTAAATACGTGAGAGATTATATTATTGTTGTTGGGACTTATAATAGAATGTTTCATTAAATTAAATTACCAAATTATATACACTCGCAGCTAGACGTCTTATATTTCAGAATTTAAAAAATACACGAACAAAAACCATTAAGGAACGAAATCGGTTTATCTCGGTTCGTGCACGCGAGGGCTGTGATGTGTGAAATGCCAATAAAACGAGGTTCCATATCGATTTCAATGTCAATTATTACCACGATCGGTTATTTATTTAGCTTATCGCATGCTGATATAACTATAGTGTATACATTAGCAGGTGCGGTGTCTCATAAGTATTCATTGAAAGGTTCATAATTATAATGCCAATGCGATGCCTTTCTTTTACATATCGACGTCGGAGTAGGTTGCTATATATTTACGTCCATTGCCAATTGTGCTGGGCAAATACATGTATAGGTATAACATATACATTTATAATTCTGAACTTAAGTAACAAACGTAACGTAGAATTTGTTTTTAGCAGATGTACCTTCCAAGTTATTTATGGATTTGAAGGGCTCATTATTATATTATCTGAAAAATATTATGCTTGTCATCATATGTATATTATGTCAAAGGGTTCATTACTAACTACTCATGAGCAACAATATTACATAATTATATAAAGTAGCATTTCCATGAAATATAAAACATATACCGAGTACTTTTTCATATGAATAAAATAACATTTTCATAGAAACGGCTGCCATAATTTTCCTCGAACTTTCTATATTATCAATATCAAGTTTATAAAGTTGCAAAGAAGAGAAAATCTTTGAGCAATTGTATTTTCACGAATGGCTTTGAAGCTTCAAATTCACATATTTCTCATGTTTTCGGAAGACGGGAAACGTTTTGTTTTTCCAGTATTTTCAGAAAAAAATGTCAGCAACAATAATATTATTATTAAATTTATCACGTACGCACAGGCCGTACTTGGTGAATTTTTATTAACTACCTACCTAGACACTTGGTAAGAAAAATTTACGCTTCCATCTTTTGCGTAGCTCTTTCGCCTCGATTACTGATTCGCGATTCTGTGGCATCTGTATTA
This sequence comes from Craniophora ligustri, assembly GCA_905163465.1. Taxonomy (NCBI): domain Eukaryota; kingdom Metazoa; phylum Arthropoda; class Insecta; order Lepidoptera; family Noctuidae; genus Craniophora; species Craniophora ligustri. The sequence goes on from LR990956.1 coordinate 8,473,811, forward strand.
GTTTATTTACCCATTTTTACTAATATAGAAGAATGTATCAACTCTGGAGCACTTATATCATAATATTTAAATTAAAGTTAGTTTTTTTAAGTTTCTATTTTTAAATAGCCTACCTAAAATAGTTTTACGAAATTCAGAACATTTGTCAGCTAATGAGAACAAAAAGATCGATATGACGCCAGCTGATGGTGTCAGTAGAACTCGAGGGCGACCGTGACAGCAATGCCGTCGGCAATGCTAATGCAGCCAGTCAATGCTATACTGATATTATCTGATGGCAACGGAATACTAAATGAGACCACTTGAGGAAATACTAACATATATTCAAATATACGTAAAAAAGAAATGGTTGGCTCAGGGCTTCAAGAATTTTCTAGAATATTATAGGATTATGTTTCAACCCTGAGTTGAATTATGGGCAAAGTTGTGTAGTGGCTATAAAAAAAAAGCAAAGGAAGATTTTTATATAAAATAAAAAACGTTTATGAGATGTATTAAATGGATATCTTATTTGAAGATATTCGAGAAATCAAGTAATATGTCGGTTTAATCATTAATTATAATTATAATTTATTTAACAATACTTTAGTTGAAATATTATTACTAGGTAGGTATACGTTAAAGATGGTTATACTGATTTAACAACTAAAATATAAGCGATCGTTCTTATCAATCTCTTAACATGAATATTAAGATAAGATTGAGAACTTTTCATAATTAATTTCCTCCAAATTATATTCAAATATTTACTTGTAGGTTTGCTCTTAAGACGAGAAGTTAATAGCTCCAAGTATCATTTCTTCGAATCAACTTTTATGAGAATTAGGAACCCTTTTACATGCAGTTTCAACTTAATCATTTGCATTATTACTCGAAACGTTTTCATAAAATAAGAAACTTGTGTGATTGGCCTTGCTTTTTTCGAGGAAACTATGATAGGAAAATTAAAACCCGTAATTTGGCAGCATTATATTTTGCCAGTAATTTAAGTAATTTATTGGCTTCGGACGTTTGATGACGCCTTTTACGAAAACAAAGATTTGTTCAAAACGATTTTTCCTTTTTCTTAAAGGTTTACGACAAACATTTAGAAGGACAGAAGGTCTTTTTGTTTTTTGATCTTGATAACACTGATCGTTTTTACGAACGACAATTTATGAATAAATCATATAGTTCATCACTTAGATATTCTGTTGAGATAGTTAAGTTTATAAGCACCTATGCAATTATGATGATAAAATATATGTTTGTATGATGAGCATAAACATTTGTATCCGAGTTATGGATGTATTTATATAAAATACGTAGGTATTATCAACCAACTAGTATCCGTAACACAAGCCTCGTCGCTTAGCACGGAACTAGATGGCGTTGTGTCATGATGTTCAGAAATGTCCAAATCGGATTAATTGATGTGATGAATAATAAAGTGTTAACGAGATACGTGTTCTGTAGTTTTTCTCTTGAAGTGGATAGCTTGGTATTATAGCTACGCATATTATATTGACGACCCGTTGTGCGCAGCGGCTTCTACATATCCTGGTAAGGGGAAGTGTTTATGTGATGAGCCTGGACATTTGAAACTGAGTCATGGATGTTTATCTGTATGTATTTACAGGAAAAAACAATAAATAATAATAAATAAACACAAGCCTCGCTGCTTAGCTCGGAACTAGATGGCACTGTGTCGTAATATCCGGATGTATTATAAATAAGTCCCTATTATTTATTATATAACATTGCCCGCCTCTATTTCACCTACCGCCCGTGTGCTTAATATCCATTAATTTCGTATCCTTCTTTACATTAGGTACAATATTTGGGGTAGATATTATTAAAGTGGTCAGGCTGCGGTCCTGTTGTGGCTGATGAGTTTGCTTTTATTTTATAGTAGGTTAAGCCCAGAGTACACACGGGGAAATGCTTTTCCGAACCTTTCCTGAACCCGATAATGTGTTACATACTTTACTATGTAAGTTTCGGCAAGTTTACTTTACAATATTGGCTTTAAGGGTTTGGAGTACCTAGATAAGTCATGTTTACATGATAAGTTATATTATTATGTCGTGAATTTTCCGTTTTTGTAGTTATACAAAATGTCATACGCGGAAATTAATATATTTTATTGGATATAATAGGAATGAACATAATTATATGAACGAAATGAACAATAAACGTGTTTTGCGAAGTAGCGAAGCCGTTTTATTCGAGATGTTGTACGAATACTTAGAAGTTGGACTGCGTAATTGAAAGTGGGATATCTTATATCTAGTAAGAGTACATTGTGTTATCAGTAAAAGGCGTTAGGTTAGTAGGTAGCTTTTTCGATTTTAGTTTAAGTCAAATGGAAAATGGAATCATGAAAATAACGCGAATTTGAGAAAATACAACGTTTTTTTTTTAAATTTCATGTTACTTCTTTGGTAGTTTTATAAAAATAGCTCCAAAGACGGGGCGGGCCGCTATTTTTAAATTAGAAAGAGTAGTACACCAAAGATCTAGCCTCGTATTACAAAGGAATTTACTATATCATTAGCGAACTGCGGATGTAAAGCTACATCTATACAGAGGTGTAAGTGAAGGGTCACACAGAAGCCGAAATAGAAGGCGTGAAATGATTCGAGGAATAGAATTTCAGGTTACCTATATAAACATATTTTTATTTTGACAATTCGATTCTTTAACAAGCAAAAAGAAAGGTTCATCCTTATTTTTAACAATTTTCAAATTGATTCTTTTTAGGAAGTACCTACTTAACCACGACCGGCCTTAAGTAATTACATAGTCAAATTACGCTTTTATAACCTAACTACTTACTATGTGATGGTAACTGTTACGTAATCTACGCAACCTTTATAAAAATTAATCCCATGGATATAAGTTAATCCCTCCATACATCTAGATTCGGGCGTATTTTCGAAATTTTCCAGCGTCCTGTTTTTCCTAATGGCTACTTATCATTTGTGTTGTTATGCGTTATCAACGATAGTCTACTGATAGCATGATATAGTGGGTTATGGTGTAAAGCCTAATTGCCATAAAAATGTGGATTAATGTGTGCATAGTTCGCCGAAATATATAAATTTACGAGCCTGGATGTCAAGCCAAGAACATCAAGTTAATCTCCTACAGAATTTCCTAGTATTAGTTTATGAATGTCGCATGTTTCTCGCATACAAAATAGTTGGATATAAGTTAAATTACGTTTAAGACGCGGTAAATTTATTATGCATATGAAGTAGTACCTATATGTAATAGTTTTATTTAAAGTCCGCCCTTAGAGTAGATATAGTAAAAGTTGGCAACTACTCCGGAAAGAAATTCAATACAGCGAAGAGCTGACATGGCGCAGGTAGGTACCTCCGAGCACGAGGTAATCGAGAGAGCACCCGGCGAGCTCAATATAACTATAGACACAGAATAAATAGGCGCAGAAGCCCCAGCTGATTTACTCCCAGCTCTTGATGTTTCGAAAGCAATTTTTTTAAGGTTTAATGAGGTAATAACACGGTTCCTGTAAGCTCTCTTTACATAAACCCAAAATGATAAAATATGCTTGCATGGATTACTTGTAAATATACCCTTGTAAATATACATACAAGTGCAACGATGATTATTTATTTTACGTGTTATAGTGGGAACAATCATCCTAAAGGTGTTGCAACGAAACATTTTTGTATATCTGTCATATCAATGCAAAGCACGGATCCACGACTATAGTAAGTTACTAGTTAGGTGGCTTCCTCGTGTGAGGCATCCGCTAGGATAATCCTATAGGAAACACAAGATCATACTTATAAGTTATATTTATTTTTATGAGTAACGTCTATAGCAATCACCAATTGGTAGAGTAAAACTGTAAACCTTCTGAATATCATTATTCTATGACATCCCGTTGCACCGGTTTAGAGACCTACACATTGGCCATCGGAGTTAATTTGTCAGGTAAAACTTTGAAATCGAATGAAGTTAAATTCACCGGAATTATTTCTTCACATCTCTAAGTACCTCATATGGGTAGAAAGGAAGTCGTCGTCCAAAGCAATTACATTTAGTCAATTGAGGGAAATGGGTTATTATTGTGAATAGGCGATGTTCTATCAAACTACTTGTGTTCAATTGTAGTGCTTGACTTGACAATATATTACAATCTTGTATCAATATTGGATGCGTTGAGAGTACTCACCACATACAACACAATATTCCTCTGTGCTCAAATATATCCGTGAACAGAATAAAACTTTTAGAGAAATATTTTAATGAAAATCGGATTAGCGGAAAAGTTACACCTTACACGTGTAGGTATTCGTAATTTGTATACCTACACATGTAGTAAAAATAACAGCTGTTCAATTAGTAAGTAACCATAATTAGGTAACATGAAATTAATCTGTTTTATTCAAACTTAGCTTTGATCGCGGTAAATTATATATCTACTTAATCGTTTTCCAATATTCCTTTGAATTGCTATTACTTTGATGGGATTATATGAGACAACGAACAACTTTCGGAATGTGGCGTTGAGGAACTGTTAATGGACCAAGGGCTTAGTCCCGTTATGCCAGTCAGGTATTTATGCGTTTCTGATAACAGAACCACTCGACTAACTAATGAAGGAGACGTGCGTTTATCTGTTAATGACTAACGTCGGAACTTCTATCAGGAAAATAATATGAACAAAGGGGGCATGACGCATGCAGTTCCCATATCATTATTTGGCGTAGTATTTACCTACATTGAAAAGTGGCATTGAGTTGTATAGTATCACAAGTAGATAATATACTTGGTTTGTTAATATATTGAGGTTCGTATGATGGACCGAGAATGGTGCATTGCGGTATGGACCAGATGTTGTAAACTTGCGATGAAATCTGCATATTTTCATTGTTCGTGGCCCGCTTTATTATAAAGTAGTGGACTTATTTGATTTATAATGTTTTCTTTGTCTGTAATGGCCCTTTTCTTTTTGTTGAAAAAGCTTTGCTACCGAAATAAATATATTGTATCCTCATTGATTGAAGTGAAAATATATTAAACCCTTGTGAATTATTCAGGCGTATACCGGAAGGCTTTTTTGTTGTACACAAGAACCAACGCTACAAAGAATAAATAGAAAAGAATATAGTCAGTCATTGTCAATAGGAATGAGAGTACGTATACACATGTAATAAAGCAGTCACGTACCTATTCTTTGTAGTTCTTACATAAATCATGTGCTTAGTGCGGGACAATGAGTGGTAATAATGTCACCATCTACATAACAAAACAGGGGTTGTAAATTGTGGCACATAAATGGAAATGATGCGAACGCACGACTATTCAAGCGTATCATATACATCTTATCTGTACACATCGATGTTTTCATAACAATAGCTCTTAAAACTACTTTGAAATTTACTTATTAGGCTTCGTAATTCAAATGGATAAGTAAATTAATGTCACGGTCTGTCTGCCAACTGTTCTTACAACAGTGAAACTAAATATAATGTATACTGTCGTTAATCTCCACAGATATTTGAGGCATTGGAACTATTGGGGGTTAGAACATTAGTTTTTCCTTTGGTAGGCATAATTATGTTACAAAGTTGACCGAAACTAATGTATTTTATTTGAATTTTTATTTGAAGTAGGGTAGTTAAATTGACCAAATTCGAGCATGAACTTTGTGTAAGAAGAAGATAGGTCCTAGGAGAAGAAAAAACGTGCCTCATAGCTCGGCTATAAGCTGTTAATTAAAATTAAATGTTAGGTTAGTCATGTGTTCTTAAATATCACCAGTAAACAATAGGTTTGCGCTAGCTGGGGAATTCAATACAGAAAATAATTTTGTATAAGTAATCTAAACAATTCTTCGAATTAAAGTGGGTTTAGAAGTTGTTTGTTATACTGTATTTCCCAACGAATTCAGTTTAAGGGGATTACATTGCCCGATGACCTTGAGGATTTGACCGCTGTACTAATATTTGTTTTTTTGGCGCTAACTACCGGCAGAAAGCCGTACTACAACAATAGGAACTGCCGATTAAACAAAACAGATGTGTCAAAGGTATTGTTGTCATCGTGTTTACCTATTTTATTCGCTCTGTGAGATACTTCATTCATTAATGTCTTGAAAGAAAGAGTACGTACTTACTTCAAAAAATCCATTTATGTAACTATCGATTCTCTCTAACAGAAACAGGTCTGGTGATGATCAGGTAATTAGATACTTATACGTGGGACAGTCAGAAAGATTTGAGAAACTAAAAACTAACTCCTATGAAAAAAATATTTTTATCAAATCTTTTGAAAGAACTCTCCACCAGCCTCTATACAACGGTTCATGCGTCTGAATCAATTTTCAAAACATTTTTTCCTGTCCTCCGCAGAAAGCTCGTCCATGGCCTTCTCAAACGCTGCTAGCGCGTCATCCGGCGATGAAATCTGTATCCCTTTGAGCTGATTTTTAATTTTAGGGAATAAAAAGAAGTCACACGGAGCCAAATCAGGACTGAAAGGATTCCTAAGACTAAGGGGTCCTAAGACTTTAACCGGTGTGGAGTCCAGGAAGTCCCACGTTATGATCGCAGAGTGCGCGGGCGCGTTGTCGTGGTGAAGAAGGACCCCACGGGGCCCAGTGTTTGGTCGCTTGTTGCTCATTGCAGAAAAATCTTCTGGCATGTATTTTGTGCTATACCGTTCGATGATGATGCTGCTTTGGTCTCGTAGTGGAATTAAAATTAGGTACCCCATCAAAGTGAAGAAACTAGCGATCAAAATTTTTCCTGCGCTCCTCGATCGCTTCACTTTCGTAGGCGTTAGTTCATTTTGAAACAGCCAAACTGTCGACTGACGCTTTGTTTCTGGTATTGATATATCCAGGATTCGTCACCGTCACAATGTCGTAAACGCGCGCCGTGACGAGCCTGCATCAAATTTTTGTATCATATCACGGCACCCATCCACACGGGCCTGCTTCTGAGCTTCGGTGAGGTTGTGGCGGTAAATGGTTGCTTTGGATGGTCCTTCATCCATAAAAGCAATTCGAAGTCGATCAAATGACTCATCCGGTTTTAAGCCACATTTGAAATCATAAAAAATAATTGCACGAAAATGTTCTCGATGCAGATCCATTTTTTTATGAGATAGGAAAATTTGAATTGGCTCTCAAAAAAATGTGGAGGGAAATTTGAAAATTGAAGAGTGGTATTTTTACTTTTAAATAATCGAAGTTTTTAAAATAATTACAAGTGACCGGTGTCTTATGCATAAAAACTTTTTGTCGCAATACTTTCTGAGTGGCCTGGTATATTCTGGCTAACGAAAAAAGACATGATGATCTGAGATCCTATACACAACTTCAAAGTCTACCTTCAGGTAGACTGATGTAGACACTGCTCGACTTGTTTATTTTAGTTACTTTCATAGCATTATGTCCTATGGAATTCTTTTGTGGGGCAGAGCTGCTATATCAGCAGCTCGAGTTTCTCTTCGGGAACGTTTTAAAGACATTGGTATTTTGACTATTGCATCGCAGTATATTTATGGCAACATAATACATATAAGGCAAAATATAAATTCCTATTATAAAAACAGTGACGTTCATAGTATTAATACGCGGAATAAACTATGCCCTCAGTCACCGTTTACATAACGTACATAATTTGTTTGAGCGGGTTGGTATACGTATTTATAATAGAATACCTACTGATATCTTGGATCTACTGACTGACGCATTCAAAAGTAAGGTAAAAAATCGTCTTATTAAAAAGGCTTATTATAATTTGAGTGACTGTTTTAGTGACAACAATAGATGGTCACCGGATCAGTCCAAGATGATAGCAGTCTAATTTGTAAAATAAGTGTAATTGTTGAGATATGTACGTATGAGCGGGCACATACAGAGAAATGAAGGCCAAGAGTGTGAGTTAATATTATTATTTGTTGTTCGGTATTCTATATCAGTATTTTATAGTTTTCTGCTTGCTCAGCAGAAACACTAGGAAGCGGTGAAGGGTGGGCGATTTTGGGGGCTGTCTTTATTGTCGACATTCAAAAAGAACCATGATAATTTGGCCTACTTTAAATAAATGATATTTTGACTTTGACAGGTAGGGAAAATCTTTACAGTTACCTAGATCTTCAGCAGCCCTTTCGAATGAGTCCTAGATCTATAGATCCTATACATACCTTCTAAGTTTAGCTTCGGGGAGGGAAGATTATCGTAGTCACCGTGGACTCATCCTCCTTCGTCAACCAAAACTCGAAATAGCTATTAACGATAAAATAATAGCAAAGATATAATGTAGCCTACTAAGCAGGTTGTAAGTTATTATTATTATTTTAAGAGCTCAGCTCTTGTCGGTGGAGCAATCGCTACTGTGGTCTATCTCCTGCTTTCTGTTTGACTTCTTGATACGACTCGATTCCCACTTTTTCCTTCACTTGGTCAACGAAACTTCGTCTAGGTCTTCCCCTTCCTCTTTTTCCTTCAATTCTACCTTCTAGTATGGTTCTAAAGAAGTCGTCGTGTCGTATCAAATGGCCAAACATCTTCCCTCTCCTATTCTCTATGGTTATTAACAGCTGTCTTTTCTCGCCTACAATCATTAATACGTCCTCGTTTGTTTTCATTTCGGTCCAACTGATCTTCTCCATCCTCCTCCAGCACCACATTTCAAACGCCGCTAACCTTTCTCTGTCCCTTTGTGTATTTGTGTTGTTAATACTTATAAATAATGTTGGAGAGCTTGGCCATGCTTCCCTTTACATTTTTATATTTAGGCATATTTAGGCTAACTAATCTATGACAAGTTTGACAACAATATTAAATTGAAAACTAATTTAATATTTATTTACACATTTAATTTTAATATTTATTTTACGGAATATGTATATCTGAAATATTGGCAATATGTTTTAATTCAGAAAACGCTGACAATTGTTGACTTTTGTATTTTATTTCCAAAAAAATCGCACGTACATCCACTCTTTACGGGAGCCGTCAAGGCACTGATTTGACTGATTGACAGACGGCTTGTGGGCAGTTGCGGGGGTGCTTCTTGGGGGGTGTAAGTGAAGATTTAGTTTTTAACTGATTATTTAAAAATGTAAAACAAATCCGAAAAATCAAACAAGTAAAATTGTTTATTACGTTTTTACATATTTTTTAGTATAAAATTCATGAGTAAGCATTGAGCCGTTATATAGAGAAAATACAATTTCTGTCAAGAAAAGGGCTTCATACTTTTTCTTTTTTACGAAATTGTAGTGAATTTAATAAAAAAAATTACAAGTAAATGTGTTTATGATGACCTTACGGGTAACATAACATTTTTTATACGTCTAACACACCAAAGGATACGTCAGGAAAATGCTTTAAACTGAGCATGTTTCTGCTATTTGAGCAAGGTAATCCCCTTAAGGGTCTTAAGTTACTAGTGAATACATCATATCATGCATGGCGTGCTACATCTTAGAACACATCGTCACTTCATCAGGTGAGATTGTGGTCAAACATTAACCTATCTAAACTAAGAAAAAGTGATTATGATGACTAGGTTTGCCTGTTCTTGATGTTGTTCAAAAGTATTCACACAGGAAAACCACATTTGGCTTAACCTTTTGAACGCACGCGTATTTGGCTTAACTTTTAGACGCATAGACCGGCATCGATATAGGTATAGTTTTTTTTAATTCACTCAATTAAAATAGAAATGCACCACCATACACTGTGTTGTTGTCTCAAATTTGTGACATTGACAATAGGTTACGCCTTTGGTTTTCACGTATACATATATATGACAATGACGTTCAAGATGGTAAAGGTCACCCCTTTTCCTAAGAAGGTATGTTTTGCTGTCATATTTTGTCGTCAATTTTGCCTTGCCTTCGTAGTAACCTCACGTCAGTTACAAATCACTCGGCGTATGTTAGAGGTCATATCGTTTTTCCTACTTATATACATAGGTACAACAATCATGTAAGAATTATGTCGCCGAGAACTACGGCATAATTATAGTAAATTGATGTAAATTTATAGATTTATCGTGAAATTGTATTCCTGCTGGCTAAGTATGGTATGTGTTTTGTAATATGTTGAATAGTTGATGCCAACCGGAGACTCGAAAATCAAAAGTCTTAATTGTTTAGTCAACGTCCTGCATTGTGATTTATTTATTAGGTTTTCTTATGATACGATAGCGATATAGTACATACAAAAAATCTCTTGATACCTAAGTCGTCATTTCATGTAAAAACAACCTTTAAATGACTTAAATGCTTTAGTTATTTTTCAGTAAGTTTGAGTTACAAAGAGAAAAAAAGTTACGCATTAATATAAATGTTAGCCAAGTATTTTGAGTGATTGCCTAAATATTTTAATATTACATATTAATATTAGGTACAGAAAAAGAAACTCGTATTTGTATGAAGCTTTAATCTTACCTTTAACTACAGCCACTTTGAAATAGAGGAAACATCTTTTTGAGATATGTACTACAATTTGCGCGGGACTAAATGATGGAATAACAATTTTTTTTCATGTTTACGAAAATTAACTTATAATATATCTCAAGCAACGTACCTATTTCGGATCAACGGACCCTCACTTCATACATAGCCATCGTTATTCGATGAATTATTAAAATTCTCTTGGCTATTAAATCTCTTTGAAAATACGGATGTTGTGTACTTGGTGAAAGGGAATAGATCCTTTCATATAATAGGTGTCCTAGAAGTACCGAGAATATTTTGGTTGTTTATAGTGGTAAAGAAAGATTACCTATATTTTAAATAATATGATTGTTGCGGCATACAGCTGCCATAGATTAAAATCTGTCACTTTATAAAATTTGCTTATTATGTTATTACATTGCTTGTCATTGTATTATTTGACAATAGTTATGCGTGGTAAAAAGATTATGCGTGTCTATTTAGACTAGAAATGGGTATTATGATACTACTTTTTTTACAGTAAAGAAATGTTACAAAGACGGACGACGATGATTCCACGTACCTATCATAAATTATTAAGTAGGAAATAAAGAGATATTTGAACAGCAACTACATCAGCAAGATTTGCAGCAGATAAACTAGAAATACCAAAGTGGCTGTTTCAAAGCTAAAAGTTTAAGATGTAGGCATAGAAGTATTTGTATAATTACCTGCTCTTCGTCGAATTTCAAAGGTCAAATGGTAAGTGTTAAGCGTGGATGTCATAAGATATGAAAACAAATCATTTTCAAAACATACGAGCATGTACTGACAAAATTTTTGGTAAGTAACATTTTCAAGTTATTGTATTCCAAATAGGCTTGTGTCTAGTGGTACAGATTATGATGTACTCCTAGATTGGTCGTAGAGAATGTGATATGAAATGTTTGAGACGTTTTAAAAACAGGCATTATCACAGCGAAGATGTTGTGCTTTTGGCAGATACGGTTACTTGTTATTAATTACCAGTCTGAATTCACTCAATATTAACTGTTTCCAACAAAAACAATTTTTCTATAACAATGCAAATGATCCTAAAGGTTATTGAATCAACATTTTTAGAGCTCTATATAAAAAATAGCACATAGGTACAATGATAAATAATAACATCAATTAAATATTAGATTGGGTAATAAATTGGCAGCTACATCTGGAAAAACCGTGACGAGGTGTGCAACTGCTATTAAATTAAGGAAACCAGTTCCAAAGACTTCGTTTAAGCAAATTTGATGTTGACTGATTTCTTAAACTTACGCGAATACTACACATTGAATTTATGGATTCTATTGCGCTATATTGATATCAAATTATCTTCGGGCAACGTAGGTATACAATAACATCAATATATCCTGATAAAATCTGTAAAAAAGTGGTTTTATGACATCGAACTTAGGATATAATGGTAAAAATTGGTTTTAAAACGTGTCTGTTATTTTTAGGACAACCTTTATCTCCTTTTGTTTGGTATGAAATCTTGTACTTGCAACGTTCCTATTAGTTTTGTTTGTAACAAAAAATCTTTTTTGTATTTTTACAAAGTATTTTAAGACGGTAAATTGAATAAATTCCTTTCCTTTAGAACCGAACCATGCAAACAATATTACTTAGCTTATGAATCTCATTTCGTGCCACGAAATTTACGTTTAAAGACATACCTGATTCTTATTTCTGTATTCACGAATGATCCGCAATTCATCATCACTGTCACTAGATTCGTCAAATTCATGATATTTTTGATGATACATCATTAAACTTTTAATACAAAATAGTTTGCGATGCCGTACGTATTGTTAGACACTTGTCTTGGTGTTATACCGAAATAAACTGATCACATTTCGCCGCTGTCGTAGAGACCTCATTAATTACCTACATAGAGCCTAATGAACATTAATTAAATACTTTAGTAATACATTTTTAATAGTCGACTACTTAGTTGGAAATATATTAAATATTTCCATTATGAACGTACAATCAGTAATTATGAGATTATTAGACATTATCGGGTATCGGGCGTGTATCAATCCTACTGTTAATATTAGGTGCGCGAATTAAAAGCAAACTGTTACCCTTAAAAAATAGTTTTATTTCAATGTTTTATATTCGCATATATTTTGAGCTTACTATTTGTAAAATGAAAAGAAATATGCCAATTTACAAAATAACAGCAAATAAAAATATTCTTGAAGGTACATTTTACCTTTGAGCATTTGAATAAGTTTATAAATTGTAATTCGATGTAGTTAACTCGAAGGTAAGAATGATTACTTACTAAAATATTGTACCTATATTCAATGTGGAGAGATTTGATCTTAGAAGCGCTCATGTAGATGTATGATTTGTGATCCTCGGGCTAAACTGGAATGGGTATTGGATACCGCTGTTAGATGGTGATATGACTGTAATAATAATGTACGTGAGCGTTGGCGTGGAATACCTACGAACAATTTGTATAATATTAGAGAATTTATAGGTATTTAAATGCAATTCGAGTAACTTGGAATCTACTGAATTATTATCTCAACCATAGGGAATAAGATACGGTTTTAGGTAGGTGCAAAGCCTTTTATGACTGGAATAAAAGTGAAATTGTACGTAGTTTCGATGAATACAAATTAATTCTTGAATGTTATAAACCTTTAACAGTTTAAGACATTGTGAAATTTCTTTGTTTGTTTGGTTCTGCCTAATCTAAGTCAAACAATGTTATTTTGTTTTTATCAAATGATCTTTTATAAAAAGGATATGAAACGTGATTATTGACATATACAGTATATTATGTAAACTTACCTTTGTGTACATAGCAATACTATGTGTTCAGAGTAAACGTACCCTTTTGTAGGGGAACAACAAATAGTGACGGATTTTTCATCCATTACGCTATTTTGTTTAATTTTGTTACGAGTTGTAGGGAAGTTGAGTCCGTGAGGTTCATTGTTTTAGCGTTATTTTTTTTTTTCAATACTATCAGACGGACTCGTAGGCACAGAAATTAGTAATTATGTCATATGTACGAAATTCATGCAAATACGTTTTTAGATTCAGGTTTTTATAGATTTATACGTGGATTACCAGGGATTATTAGATTCTATCACCTAACGTGCTGAGTATTGCTGACTTTTAAAGTCTGCTTAGGAACTAGACAATCCATACGTAAATAGTAAAAAACCAAATAGTTCAGTAGCTTTTTTACAGTTTGTCAACCAGTTCCAGATTTTTGTTGACAATATTTAGCAGTGTATCAATCAATAAAAAAAATAAGATATAGTTTGAGAATATCTACCAAATTACTATTTACTTTTACCCTTAAATTAACATCGTAAATATTAATTCAACTCATGCGTCGCAGGCAACAAACAGCAAGTAAATCATAAACATAAACTTATGAGAAGTCATTATTCATAATTATTTCTTGATACACCTCATCTTTGCATGCATAATTGTATACTTATAACATAATAGAAAATTATTGTTTTATCTGTGTGTGTGACGCCCATAATTGATGACTTGTGTCTGCGTAATGGCCTGTCAAATATGATTACCTGTATTTTTCTGAACTAACAATCACACACTTGCAAGCGATTGTAAATCGCTGTAGATGTAAATTGTACTACATCACTGTATCTAAGTATACTGATTATAACTTTTATTTTACCTTTGATAGCTTATTTCTGTCACGTTACAGCTCGTGTACCTATGTACAATCGAGTTCATGGGTTCCAGAAGTCCATAGTACAAAGATGCATGTGATTGATTAAACTACTACCTACTAATATTACATTTTTTTTTAAGATAAAACAAATGATTTACTGTCGCAGAGATCAACGTAGAGCCTGAACTGTTACTTCTTCCGATAGATGCGGCGACGCAGGCATCAGCTCACAAGGGATTTAGGACTATTTGCATAAAATTGAGAAACGCGAGATCAATGTGAGTAACATCTCGAGATACAGTTCGTATAAAAGACGAGGTAAATCGTATTTTTACGTGGGTATGTTTATAAACGCATCCACGATACATGAGAAAAACATTTGCGACATTTTTTTAACAAAATATTCTCTGAATGGCATAGCACTCGAATAATTAGGTAAAGGTTTTACTAATGACCTATAGAAATAAGCGTTTCGTGGGAATGCAAGTTTATATAAAATGAAAGTTATAATAAGTATATTATGGAATATGCAAGTTTGACTAGTTGTTTAAAAGTATTTAATTTTGTAATCTAGTTACACTTTATATTATTTGTTATAGAAATGTTTATTAATAAGTATATCAAAATAAATTATTCTAAAATGTGTACTTCATTGAACTCAATCAAAAATCCTTGTACAAAGTTTTAAAAGTGGTACAATTGTGCCGTCTAAAAGTTTTGACGCTTATAAATTGAAGCTTTAATTGTATTTACGCTTTAGGCTGTAATTTTACTTAGCAGTACTCCCTGGTAGTTCAAGTATAAATTGTGTTCAAGTATCTTTATTACAAAGCTAGTTTTTACGGATTTTATCATAGTAGATATATAAAATTTTATTGAATCCCTACGTTTGGGATCCTATAGAGCATCCATCGTCACGGATATACTGACTAGTTTATCTGTGACGATGTGACTTATGTTTTATTATAATGTGTAATAATGCAGAATTAAGTGTGTAGGTACAGTCTAACAACCTAATTGGTATACATGCAACTATCGACCGATGCATGTGTGGATGTGAACCAATTAGTTTGTTAGAATGTACGTACTAAGGAGTAGGTTTTATAGTCTTTGGTAGGTACCTATCTAATTTTAATGTAATATTCAGCCTAGTGTATATAATATACATAAACATTTGATATTTTTGAACACTTAGCCAGCACTTTGATAAAGTTATCGCAACTAAAGTCGATATTTTCTGCCGCCCACTCTTTGGTCGAGCACTTTTACCATTAAGAGGATTAATTAAGTAGCTGTAAGATAATATTAAACTGTTTAAAATGCTACAACAAATTGTGTAATGAATGGTGATTTATAAGTATATACTCTAACAAGACTGCTTTATTAGTTAAGCGGTCGCAAGCGCAACGTAGTCTCGAGCGCGAAGGCTGAATTCGATTCCCAGGTAGTGTTATTATTATATATATTAGAATTTTTTTAAGGTGATAAGGGTGCAACCGAGCAGGTAGCTCACCTGATGGTAAGTGATGACCGCCGCTCATGGACATTTGCAACAATTTGCCAAACCCCTTAGAAACCGTTCAGGTTTCTTAAAATAGGGAGTTACTAAACTGACAGCAAACGGAATTCATGCTGTCAGAATAGTCACTCCCTCAATGAGCTCTGGTAACCTTACTCACTCGCAAAAAGACCACTATTGTTGATTCACTGTGGTCTTCTGTAAGGCGGAGGTACCTCCCTCAGTCGGGCAGCTCAATTTGAGCGTGAAATCTCGCTATGCCCTACCTCCTACAAATGCATAACTGCGGACACGGTGTCAGACAGACGGCAGATATAATGAAATTGTAAAGGTTGTAATTGTAAACCCTGTTGACTACGGGAAAAAAATTAAATTAAATTCAGCAATAACTGGGACTATTAAACACGCGATCTTGCGAATCTTATAAATATCCATGTGGATACCAAGTCGCTATTATCGAACACAAGCTGCAGGTTTTTTTTGTTTGCTGTAAAGAGATCGTATTTGTAACACTTTTTATTAAAGAAAACGGGAGCTGCCACCCTATTCTTGTTGAGACAGTTCTCACAAAGAAAATATAGAAAAAAATCTAACAGATAGAAAAGTTGTGGTGGCAAGTGATTCGGCGATTTGATTTAAATAATAAATTTAAACAAAATGAATTTTAAACTATTTCAATGCAATCAATAAAAAACAAATTTCTTAAAAGGTTGGTTCTTGCGAAAACAATAAATAATTCAAATCAATCAATTTTATATTTTTTTTGGTAGTGCCTATTGAATAAAACACAAAAACAAGCTGTGGCTGAGCGAAGCAAACCAATAAGGAATAAAAAGATCATCAAGTAATTTCAGTTACCATTATATTGTCGGAACCTTTTGTAAAACCGCACTCCTTTCCCAGTAACGTTAATATTGTTTGTAATAGGTTTACCACCTGAGAGCCGGTAGCAATTATATCAAACTCGTAATTTTGGGGCTGAAACTTTACGGAGAGTTGTAACAATATCTGTTGTTTAACAATTTGCACAACGCGAGATGGATAAAAGATGGTTTTGAACATTCATTACACTTAAATGGATGTTTAAAACTTTTTGCCAAATTTATTGTCATTGACCTTTGCTATTATACAACAGAATAGCAAACAAAAACCTTTATAATACCTACACTAGCTTGCTTGTATATAGCAGAAAATTAGGTACTTCAAGTACCATTTTTATTCTTAGATATTTTATTAGATGGTGAAGAGCATATGTGTGCACTGTTTGTTCACACTGGGTACCTTAGTACCTCCCACTTTTTTCATTTTAAACCCTATCTTGATTTGATATCAAATAGTTTATTGGATGGATTATATTATAGATAACCTGAGGAAATACTGTCGATATATGAAATATGTTAAGGAGAGTCCTACGTCCAGCAGTGGACGAATATAAAACGACGATGATGTGCCATGTTTGAAGTAAATAAAAATGATTTCATTTTATTTCCATGAATAACTGCGTACGTATGGTAATTTTGGCGTGATGATGTAATAAACTAACAGACAGAAACAATCAATTATTATTTGTAGTATTGGTCACTACCAGCTGATTCTATTAGTATTTCTATTCTATAAAGTTATAAGTAGTTACTAATTAAATACAAACTCCTTGATCTCTATATTTTGACTAGTATAGAGACCTTATAACTTAATGATCTAAGGATATTCGCATCATGCTGTATTCTTTTGGATTAAACGAACAATATTTTCAGGAATTTATTTAATTATAGACATTTATTTCGATACAATATTGCTTAATACATATATTAGGTACTACAAATATCTTCTTATACTATATAAAAATATCGTGTCACAGTGTTTGTTGGAACTCCTCCGAAATGGCTTGACGGATTATTAATTTTTTTTTATTAAGAAAGAAAATTTCAACCTCAGGCGGGACTCGAACCCGCGTCTTCTGGATTGGTACTCCAGACGGTGGCTCAGTTGGCCTCTGCCAACTGAGCCACCGTAGCGAGGTATCCGCCTGATGTGTTGAATTTTTCCTTCTTTATGTTACTTATGTCTTACGGCGACATAGCAATATCGATTGGACAATTCTGCCCAACCCAGAATACTCCCTTTACAGCGAGTAGATTCCGGATGATATTGCATTACCTTTTTATAAAATCTTTTTGTATTTTTTAGCTTATTTCAAGCTAAGATTATTAAATTGACGGATTATTATGAAATTTTGTATGTATGGTTGGTTATTTTAACACCCCTAGGTGATAAGAATGTCCCTCACCAGTTTTTTTTCTTTTTTTGACTGAATATTTTTTGTATTTTTTTATAATTTGGCATAAAAAATACTTATAACCCAAAATTTTCATTGTTCTACCACCAACCCCTATAATGTGGCAAAACAACTTTTGCTGGGTCAGCTAGTATTTATATAAGATGTTTCGGTAAATTGATATTGCAGTTGCTATGGGGTTGTAGTTGGCTGGGCAAAGCCAAATTGTATATATAACTTCGAAACAGATAAGTGACTGGACCTTTCTGTTTCAGACTTACACAAATTAGTACCAATTTTCGCATGCTGCCTTCTAAATCACCCTACTCCAAAATCAATACTGCTTTGAGAACAGAATCCTGGATCATAAACTCAGCTACCACGTTTGAGACCACTAGAAAACTAGGCATTTGTTTCACTGACTACATAAATATAGTATTATTTCTTGTCTTATTCTTCCTATTGCTCAAACAAACAGTGCTTGCTATTTTTCGACTGCATTGTAGTAACACTAGATCAACTGTTTATAGCGTTGACCTCCAATTTTAACGTGCTAACTACTATTTAAGTCTCTTAAAGCAATAGCAACTGAAACATTTTTAAAATTATCGACATTCCAAGACATTGTATTCTTTGTTCCTCGTTTAATGTGTTAATTGTTTACGCGGTGCGCAGGAGTCAGTGATCGTTAACGGAAACTGATGCGATGTCTGCGCGTGCGCACTGTTAGGAAAAATATTAAATTTGACTCATTCTTTTAACGAATTTGTACCCAACATTTTTGATTCGCAATGTTCGAATAATTTCATCGTCATCCAATAAAATTTAATTTCTATGCCAATACATTTAATTTATGAGAGAAATTTATTTTCATAAATTTTTAGTACCTACAGTAATTTCAAAGTGTATAGCGATTTCATAAACTTGGTCCCAACTGGAGGAATTATTTAATTACATAAATTTATTTGGGAGGCGCGAGACTTTGCCCAAGGCCGAAGGGCTGTCCAGCGTAGCCACAGCTTAGGCTGCTCCGAATTTACTCGTAGCGTTATAAGTCTTGTATCGGTCAGTCGGGGATTCGTTGAAATGAGATTTAATTACTTAAACTCTATTAATTTTAAATTTAGGTTTTGAATTTGATTATTTATTTATTTATTTATTAGGATACCAGTTACAGCATTTACGACGGTAAGTAACAATTAAGGATAATTTTAATTGGTCCTGCGATTACCGCGGTTAGTATATAGACGGGTCACCGTTAGGTGGTTCCATTTGTCCAAGTTTCATTATGTGAAAGGTTAGTTTAATAAAAGTTGTATAAGCACGAAAACTACGATAAATTATTGTGTATTTTAACAATCGATTATAAAAATATATGTTGAAAAACTAGAAGTAAATTGATATTATAACTTGATAAAATTAATTTAGAAGCAGAATCAATTTTATTCATTTACTAGCTTCTGCCCACGACTTCGTCTGCGTAAAATTTGTAATTTTATGTCCACTACTCTTCCCCTTTTTAAGGGATGATTTCCGGGATGAAAACTATCATATGAACTTCCCCGGGACTCAAAATATCTCTATACCCAATTTCATCCAAATCGGTTCAGCGGTTATAGCGTGAAGAGGTAACAGACAGACAGACACGATCTCGTATTTATAGTATTGGATATATATATATATATATATATATATATATATATATATATATATATATATATATATATATAGAAGTATGGATTTTAATACATTATATGAAACTGATATCAGCCATAACTCAAAAGGGACTTTAAACAACCTTTATAAGCTAGGAGACCCGTAAGACCCCTTACCAATAAATTCTTGAGATACATACATGTTTTACCAAGTAATTAGGTCGCGTTGGTAGTTGTATCGTGTGAAAACTTTAACTTCGATAAAGTCTGGGATGATGTTAATGTCTCTTATTTAGTTTAGGCAGTTCAAGTAGATAGTCTAGTCTAATAATGTTATTTGTAAATATGTTTCAATAATATTTTTTAATAATATTTTTAGAGCTGTGGTAGCCTAGCGGTGTGCCCAGTGAACGGAGATGTAAGAGGGCTCGAGTTCGAACCCAAGGCACGCACCACTGACTTTTCGGAAGTTATGTGCGTATTTATCACATGCTCTAACGGTGAAGGAAAACATCGTGAGAAAACCTGCATGCTTGAAAGAATTCTCGATGGCATGTGAAGTCTGCCAACCCGCAGTAGGCTAGCGTGGTAGACTATAGCCTAATCCCTCTCAATTGAGAGGAGACCCGTGCCCAGCAGTGGGACATTAATGGGTTGATGATGATGATGATGAATATTTTTTATTAACTAGAATACGTTTGAATGTATTCTAGTCTGACAGAAATGACAAACAGGGTCTTATGTATATTGAGCTTGCAATTCAAGTACAACTGTATGACTCTGCCTCTCATATACACATAACAGGACATAGTTAACTGTTTGGACCTGGTCTTATACCTAACCGGGTGGTATGTACCTGGACAGTCGGATGGATCACGTATTCGCTTTTCTAGGCATTGATGAATTTATTTATTAATAAATTTTCGCAAAAAGTTTATTTCAAATCTAAGAGTTTCCAGAAATTAACGCGTTTAGAGAAACTCGTCAGATTTATTATATTGTTGACAAGGTCTTAGCTTGGTAATAAGTATACTTCAAATTATAGGTATCTAAACTATGATTTTAATGATATTAGAACACAGCAGAATATGCTAATTTCTACTAACTAATAATGTGATATTAATGTGTATTTAGGGTCAAAAACGCCAATGACGCAGGATAGTATCTGTAATATTTTAGGAATATAACAGTTGAATTAAGCTAACGGGATTCATCGATACTCTCAAAGTTGTATTAGATTTAAATAAATTATACTTAAAACGACGGCTCTAAGAAGTTTTTTTATTTTTATTTTTATGGATAGGAACAGCTTACAGCAAACAGTTACATTATAAAGACTTAAAGTTAATTAAACAAATAATCAAATTGGTTATAAAGTAACCCACAACGCTGTCCACAGTTAGGCGTAAAGTTTTGTATTGATGGTTAAAATATATATATATATGTATAATAATGTACATATATACCTACTTATTCATTTATAATTTTCTATTTGAGTCAGCGTCCAAGCAAACAAATTAAGAACGATGAATATGCGCAGCCAGCCCATTAATTTGTTTGTTAACAACGAAAAAAAGTTATAGTTTTAATTCCGATTTTCAGTTTCGTTCTTCGTCGATCAAATTATTTGTTATGAATTTTCCACTACTAGTAATTAAAAGACATGAACTTGTAGTTGTAGGTATGTATTATTAGTCCTCATTTTTCTGCTCCAAGGGCGGTTTATTCAAATTTTAATGAGACCAATTTTGAGGTACCTTCTAGACCAAATAGAATAATAATTACCAAAATCTGACTAGGTACTCTGAAAAAAAGATTCGTCAAGAAAATATTTGCATCCACTAGAGAACCTCCTCCTTTTTACGTCGGTTAAAAAAACGATCTACACAATTGCTGGCTTAAGCTAATTAATTACAGCGAATTAATTATGGATGCTCATATTCGGTCATTAGTGATAAATTTCATGAAAGCTTTAGATGATGGAACATTCCAAGTTTTATTTGAAAATTTTAATAAAACTCAATGCCAGAGCTACAAAAAAAACGTCTTTGCTCTGCAATTAAGTCATTAATTTGCTATTCAGGACTATACATATACCTAGATATAATTAATATAAATTAAAATTATGTAATTTTATGTATGCATGTAAAACGGAATAATATTTTTTTGATGAAATTCATTTTATAGTACCTATGACTTTTACTTTTTTAGCGAATGGCATGCATGGAAAGAGGTCTATAACCAGCAGTGGGATCAGAAAGGCTGTTGATGATTATGATGATTATGACTTTTACAGTCTATATAATTTATTGCATAAATGAAGAGGCATTAGCAAAATTGCTGGTAAATCGACGTATGTTGTATATACATTGTGTTAGTGTATATAAAGTACATAATTAAACCTATACTATAACCATATTACACACGTAACGATGTACAGATGTACACGTATGTTAACTACGCTTGGATGTTTGCGGCTCAATTACGCGAAACCAGCTGAAATGATTTGGATTAAATTTAGCAAACAGGTAGTGTTGAAACAAAACTACTTTCTTCGAATTTGTCATGAATGTCATGGATGTTGTACTGAATCCGAAACGTCGGGAATAAATAGTATTAATATACACGATAATTAGATAGTTTTATTCTGATGTATCATGCGAGTAGCGTGATGCCTAGATTAATATATAGGCTTATTTACATACTACGCAGGCGACCTAAAAAATAATGACACATTGCGCAACCTGAAGTTCAAACCTGGCAACACACTCATTATTCGCAATTGAGACACAGTCTCAATAGGGCAGTTGAATTATACAATAATTACCCGTTTTTAAATTATTTGACTGTCTGGTTCTTTTAACTATTCCGGGACAGTGTGCTGCATTTCCTTATTTTAAAACAAAACAAGGGGGCGGTGCCTGTAATTGATGCAATTAATTAAGGGTACTTGCTATTTCTTTACTTACCTACTGGTTTCTTTCTTTCCGGAAAATTCTAAAAGGTATATTCTATAAATGTACGACCTCATTAACATCATTTGCACGTAACATAAGACGATGTGCCTATTTTTTATTAAACATTAATGAACTCTACAAAAATTATATTAATATAACTAAAGGTGCAAAGGTATAAAACATTTCACCCAAGAAAAACCTGTGAAAACACAGGGTTTTTAGGGTTCAAATTTTTATACAGTTTTTGTTCATATTAGTCAATCAAAACGCGGGTTAAATCGAAAGATTTGTGGAAGAAATTGTTGTTCTGTTTAATTTTTTGCCTACCCGTGTGAAGACAGGGTAGTAGCTAGTTGAGCGTGAGATAAAAATTGTGTGTTTTCAACCATAAGAATTTACCTCTTTGATCGAATTTTATAACTTTTGCCCCTGGACAAAACCATGACACATTTTTTTTTGGTAAATTGGGCCAAGAATCCTGTTTTTTGTAGCTTACTATGTTGATACAGTATATTGTAGAAAAATCCTTTAAATGAATGTATCAAATAGTGGTTCATAGATTAAACATTCAAACCACTCTTAATTAACTTTGGAATCTTTTTCACCTTTAACAGTTTTTTCATTTAAAGATTTTTGGTAATTAAGAATAGTTGTTCTTTTAAAAAGTTAATTTCTGAATTGAAATTCTTTAATTTACTTTACTTTTACGATAAATCTCAGAGGTCTCCAAGTGTCTTAATTCTCTGACATTTAATTTATTGTCGCCAGGGAATGTTTTTAGTGAGTTTATATTTTTTCGCTCAAACTCACTACTCTAGTCCTTTTTTATATTTTAGGAAAATCATAGCCCTACGATATTTCTAGGTGTATAAACGTAGGCACTTGCATCAATACGTAACGTTATAATCTGACCGTCTGTTAGCTCTTTACGCTTAAGCTGCTGAACCGAATTAGATGAAATTTTGGAAAGATAGTTTATATCCCGAGGAAGGACGTAGAATTTTAAGTTTTTGCCCCGTATATCATCATCTTATAAGGTTAACAATGGGGTGCAAGTTTGAATGCGGGTTCGATAATTTCTTAAAAGTGGGTCGAAATAAATAAACATGTTGATAAAAAAGCAGATTGGACGTGTGTACTAATGTACACACAGTGCATGCAGGTACTAATTATATACTAATAATAGGTATTATAAACATCCCATTTAATTAAATGCGATGTTTATTAATATTTTAACCCAACAAAGGACCCAAAATTATTGAAAAAAGGCCTTTTGCCTTTTTTCAGTGCACGAGACATCTTAGGTGAGGATCTTTTTATTTCTAGCTCTCCAGTGACGAAAAAAGTCCTAGAGGAATTCCAAACTCTAGGACTGTTTTCGTCACTGGAGAGCTGTTTTAAGCTTATATATGTATTTACAATGTACATATATCTCATGTATGATGTATCTAAGTAAAAATCACAGAAGCTGCTTCATTGTTAAGTGGTGAGCGCCACTGATAAACGATTTCTTAAACTTACACTGATAAAATTTTCAGTTGCATCTCGGGCTGTTCCCTTCCATTTTAATGTCGGTTAATTTGTTTTATTTCCGTTAATATCTCAAAAGTCGTAATCTGATTGCATATTTAGGTTAATACTAGACGCAAGTGCTCACTCGAGGATTGATCGATTCCCAAATCTACTTGATATTTTTGTTTGTTTTCATTTTTGCTACCGATAATGATTTTTTTTATGGTGATAAGGGGCAAACGAGCAAGCAGCTCACCTGATGGCAAGTGATCACCGCCACCCATGGACATTTGCAACACCAGAAGGCTAGCATATGCGTTGCCAACCCCAGCAGAAACCGTTTAGGTTCCGTAAAATAGGGAATTACTAGCAAACCGAATGCCCATGCTGTCAGAATAGTCACTCCCCCCACGAGCTCTGGTAAAAGGTTACCAGTTGTAGTTGTATTTCTGCGAGTGAGGAAGGACTCACTCGCAGAAATACAACTATTGTTGATTCACTCGGTCTTCTGTAAGGCGCAGAAATCCCCAGTCGGGCAGCTCAATTTGAGCAGGGGATTTCGCTATGCCCTACCTCTCAAAAAATGTTTACATAACATCATGATAATACTTACAGTGACAATTAAACACGATTAGCTTTAAACTATATAGCTTGGAAAGAATATACAAAAAAGCTTCATTAAGTAAGTTTTAAAAAGACAAGGGAAACAACAAGGGGATTTCGTCCGTGATTTACCCGCTTTACGCTTAAAATCCTTTTTCAAAAGTTGGCACGCCCGTTGAAAAGTTGACGTCGCCAAGCCGGATTTTGTATGGGATCTTAATTATATATCTTTAGGTTCTAATGACAAATTGAGCGTTGCGTATATTGTTGACCTATATTTAAGTTGTATTTTGAAACCTCGTAGACTCTCAGAGTTAGTTTTGAAGTTTGAAAAAGCCCCAATTTACATTTTAATAATTACTGTTTCTCAGATAACGTTGATTTAGTAGTGACTGAGTGGTGATATAAAAATACGTTGCACGCATGAAGGAACATCTTATAGACTATGGATTGTCGCGTATGATTTCTACTTGTATTACCGTTAAAGATCTTAGAGACAATGCCGCGGCAGTAATTGTTGTGACTTCTTAGATTGTAATTTTCTTATCTACAGGAATAGCTGAAAGGGTGTTTGCGTAATCCCATTTAATGAACACAATTCAAAACGAACCTATTAATATTTCTAACTTCAGAAAATTAATTAAGAAGAACAATATTCCGTAATAAAAAGCAATGTTACCGTAACACCAATATCTGCAAACATTTTTATATCTCTTACTTTATAAACATAGATTACATTGTTTAATTTGAATCAGCCATTGTCTTATGATAACCCAATTAAGCTGGGCCAAAATTTATTTAGAAACCTACTTAGTTGCCGTCTGTAGAAAAGAAAAAAACATTAAAAAGGTTACTATTTCAAAATAGGAATTCTATTAAATCATTGTTTTACCATCACTAACTGTATACAATATACTATGTAGGTAACTATGTATTCATTTGCCGTCATTTAGTCTCGGAAACCTGGATAATGGCTCGACCGATATGATTCTTTTTATTGTTTGGTTCGCTGAAAATTCAGAAAAATCTAAAAGTGTTTATGTGTAGTGGTAGGGCAGGTAGCTCCAATAATGATTTACGTAATCACATTTCTAAAACATTTTATAGTTTAAATAATTTATATTAAATCCCAAAGAATATATACATGTTATTAAAATACATAGAAATTTAGTCTTATCTACTTAATTAATTCTAGTTATGTCTAGACATTTGTGGGAGTCAGGAGCCCAAAGTCATAGGAAAGGTTATGCGTGCAATAATTATTGTTATTTATATTTAATATGGATATATGTAAACCACAACTACCCATAACAAGCTGCGGTAGATAGATATAGTTTTAAATAACACTAATAAATTCTGTCTGTTTATTTTGAGGTGAGAAATAAACGATTTTGTTATTGATTGATAGTACATATTATTATATTTTATCCTCAACTATAGTGACTTACTACTGTGGACTGTGACGTTAAATGTCCTGTGTTCGATCCCGAGGCACGCACCTCTGATTGTTCGAAGTTACGTGCGTACTGGAGTGAGCGGAAACATCGTGAGGAAATCTGCATGCCTGCGAGATCTTCTCGATGGTATGCGCAGTCTGCCAAACCGAACAATGCCTGGAGACCCGTGCCCAGCAGTGGACCAATAATTGGTGATGACGCAAGTACAAGTACCTAACTAAGTATGTATGTACCTACTATGTACTAAGATTGCGATCAAATTGGTAAGTCAAGACTACTGCTTTGAATAAACAAACTGACAAAGCAAGTCTGAGCGATACAACTCATAGTTACAACCCAAATTGTTGTTGTAGTTCAGAATATTCTGTCCAAAACTACTTCAGTTATTCTACGTGTTTTCAACTGTTTATTTGGCTCCAGTTTATTTTTCGCAGGGAAATCCTCAAACACATCAAGAGGGTGATTTATTTTGACTATTTTTTAAAAGAGTGTGTTACATGACTTGGAAAAGTGTAACCCCTAATTTCAACTAATCTTATCGGCAAAGCCACGTGACTTTACATCGGCGAATCTCCAAGAATCAGTAATAAAAATAAAATAAAAACCTGTGTTTACAAAAACCTACTTCACTAAAAAGTAAAAAATAACTTGGGTTCGATTCCCAGGTCGAGCAAAGTGTTATTGAGATTTTCTCTGAAATTTATTAAGTAGCAGCTCGGCGTTTGGATTCGTGCCCGGTTAATGGCAATAGGCTCGCCCCCTTTTACATGGGACCTAAGACATACCAGCAAAACGTGGGTGTACATTAGTACACCTCTTCCTAACCTTACGGGGACGATAGGCGTGTCACGGTAAGAGGTTGAACAATAAACGCTTCTCTACGTAGAAAATTTGAGGGTTTCTCTCGATTTCCCAAGGATCCACCAAGAATTTTCAAAATCGGTTCACCAAGTCCACAGTTATGAGATAACAAACAAAAATAATACAGTCGAATTGATAACCTCCTCCTTTTGGAAGTCAGTAAAAAATCAGTTAGGTACCTACGTACCATTCATATTAAAAAATAAATTCAATTTTTTTATTTTTTTTTCTTACGTTTGGTTGAAAAAACCACAAAAAAAGGTAATCGTTCGTCATAATGTCGTTCTGCATAAATATGTAACAGGTGCCATTTAAAAATGAATTTTCACGATTTTTTTAATAATTCTTCTCTATTCCTAACAACCATATTGACTTGCAATACTTGTTTGCGGTTTATACTTGACAGCGCGAAGCAATGAAGCAAGCAATGGCCGAACTCTTTCGATTTACAGACGTAACTATCGTATAATGAACTTTAAATAATTACCCATTGAACAGAAAATGCCTTTATTGCGCTGTTTTTTACGTTCCGCTGTAAACACGCGTTGTGAATTATGTCTAATGTAAATTCTTAAACTAAATTCTTACAGAAAATGTTTAGTTCTAAACAATGTCGACTTTTTGGAACATTTCACAAACATTATTCACAGCGCCATATACATAGTTCCGAGCTAACTAACGAAGATTATATTACGGATACAAAATAGTTGATAAACCGCATAGATTTACAAAAATAAATATATTATTTATTATAAGTATATAGAAACATCCATGACTCACGTACCAGTGCTATATGCTCATTACATAAGCATTAGTTCTTATCGGGATCTGAACCCGTGATTACCATCACAGAAGGCTACACTAAACGGGTCGTCCAATTTAAATATTTTTTTCTAGAGAGTAATATGTTTTTAGTAAGTGGTACCCCAGAGCTGTTGCTCGCGCGTTGCTCTGCGGTATCCAACAATTTTCTTTCTAAAGAGTATAGGGGTTGATTTAGAGTCAGTTCAAAGTTTAGAATCGATAACGCTTGAAACTACGACAATTCGGATGTTGAAAAATTACATTTTGGAACATTACTGTTTCAATAAATCGTTTGATTCTAAACTAAGAATGTTGTATCTATGTTATAAGTAGACGGTACAACCGTTCAATTACACTCAGATTAAACTGACAAGTAAATAACTCAAAATTTACCCTAGAAATAATAAATGAAAATTACATACACAAGTTTGTAAAAGTTTTTGAATATGTCAGGTTTTAATAACTTTATCGCGATTTGACAGAATTTTATGTACCTACCTATTACGTTTCACAGCGTGTGGGAGTCCTGCGGTACTAAATTACATTATTGAACAGGGCCAACATACAACAGTTCCAGTTGCGTGTTCGTGTATTAAACCTATAGTGAAGAAAATCTTAGGCAGACGTATTTCGACATAAAAGGACTAATCTTTAAGTTATGTACACAATGTTTTCTTACTTTTATTTGCCTGTCATTTGTTATTCTTACCAGACAAGACGAGACAAAACAGACAACTTATCGACGTTGACGAAGACGTTGGGAAAGACAATAACTTAAAAAATACCTTATATATGGTGTAAACACAACAAAATATCACATTTAAATGAGATTTTCCTGTATACTACCAAGGGCAAAATTTTATAAATATCAAGTTATGCTTTTTAGCAATAATGGACCTGGACCAATTACGATACCGGAATCCACCTATAGGTATGAGTGTTTTTTTAACAATAGATTTCATACAAGGCATGTGTCTCTTCATAGATACTTAAATAGGAAACGAATATTTACTGATTAAGTTGTTAGATTTATGACATCCCGAACCGAACCCTACTCAACTCAAAGACGTGTTGGATTGGTTTACAAAGGCACGGATGTGTCGATTGAGATAAAATGACAATCGTATAAATCTTTTATAGTAAAAGACGAACATTATCCAATCTCTTCACCAAAAATTGGAAAAAACCGACCTCAAAAAGATAAAATAGAATTAAACTAAAAAGTAATACATAAAGACACGATGAATTGACGATTTTAAAATTATATGCTTAATTTATTTTACCTAACATATTTACAAAACATAAGTTGTCTCTTTAAAGACGGTTTCCTTTTTTCTGTTACATAAGTAGCTCGAAACGTTTAAAATGACGTCTGTAACAATAATACCTATTACTACCAATACTTTTGAAGGTTTAACATACAAATTATATAGAAATAGTTAAAACGTTATAATATCAAATTAAAACTATAACATTTACGTTCTGTTGTGGTTACAATTGTTTATATAACTGCATACCTAGATGAACTAGAAATATGAATAAGAAGAAATTTCAAAGTAGTTTTAGTTATAATAACTTGTTCTCAATGTCGAATGACTTACTCACGCTTTGAATATTACTTGTGCGGTGTGCCATACAATATATGAATAAGATCAAGTAGATTTATGGCATGTATTCTAAGGCAGTCTTTATGTCACTAGGTAATTGTAACCACCGTTATTTTGTACAATAAATCAAGTCAGATTGTGTTTGATGAAATGAAATGAATACGGTGAAGAAAATTTAATGATGATATTATTTTTGTCTATAGATTGGATTCTTAGAACGGGCTCGGGTGATGCAAAAATATCAAATTAAATGTGTAAGCAAGTAGGTATCACAATACCGAAGTAAATGGTTTAGTTTGAGGGAAGCCTAGATATTGACAACTGCATTTAGGTATTATATTACGATTTAAAATTAAAAATGTTCTTCAGATGGTTATCTTATATTCGATTGAAACAAAACTTCGGTTATCTGTAGTCAGTGAATGCATAATAACTTAATAACTAAATTCAAAACAGCTCATAAAACTACCTGCATATGTAAAATATGTTGTTTGTACACAACCTGCTGTCAGTTTAACATTTGTCTAGTTATATTTATTGTAAACATACTAACAGCGCTTAGGTATAATAAAATCGCACGGTGACATTCAAAAAGTAATCTCGTAACTTATTAGGTGTTGCAGCTTTTGTTGTCCTTTTTAGTTGTTCTCTATTGTGTGTACATTAAAAAAAATCTGACATTCCATATCTCACAAAGTACTCCTTTGGTATTTAGTATAGTGAAGATTAAACAAAACAATAGGTCTCAACATAAAAGAAGAGATTTTCTGAAGCTCTTGTTTTAGTGATAAGTAAAATGGGTCTTAATTAAGCTACAAGTTAGGAGCTTGTTAACACGAACTGTAGCGGGTAAGTTTGCCAATACCAGTGTAAACAGGCTGTAAAAGCAATTCATCCTGGTAAAGTTATACGCGGTTTTTTTAATTGGTGAGATATAAACATTTGAGAGATAAAAATATCATACAATTATGGATACGAATGTAAGATGTAGGTATCATATATGGTCAAACACCAACAATCAACAACATATATAAATAGGGGCTTATACCTAAGTAATGCTTAAATCTTATTATAATAAAAAATGTCTTTACAAAACTTGTTTTTTACTTTATTGCATGTTTGCAGGTAAATTGCACAATCGACTAATTTAATTATTATTTATTAATACATAATTAATAACATCTTTATTTCAGAAAAATAAACTATATGTTGTTCGTCGAAATGCTTATTACCTAGTGTTAGTACAAATACAAATCATTCTCTGCACAAAATTTGATGATTATATTTGCTTAAAAAATAGATTTAGTAAAGGCATAAAACAAATGTTGCCATTACTGTTTACAATGGTATAATTTGTGCCAAGCAATAATATGGCGCAACATGCCTTTTATTTTTTGTATGCATGACGATGTTGCTAAATTCGGTGCAAATTATGCCAAAAGAAGTAAAGTTCTTACCTCCACAAGAGGCTGCTTGTTATTCTACAATTTAGTCGTACATCGTTATTTTTACAAGTCTTATTTGTAAAACAATTCGAGGAAGAAAGTCCCTTTTTAATGTTAACTTCAAAATAACATTTACTGTCAAAGATTCGAGTTTATTCCGTTTACTGTCAGAGAAAAAACAAAGATTTCTTGATAGAGATTACATTATAAAAGATCTGTTTACTAAATAAGGATAGACAGGCTGTTTATAAAAACATTTGTTTTTATACCTACTTACCTTTTTATGACATTATTCTAATGTTCTTTGTTATTGTTACTATAGTTCATAGTCATATAAATGCATACTCTTATAGACTTAGTCGACTACCTATATCCATATTCCAATAATGCACTCGTCTCCTGTCTCCAATACATAATGGATTTATGTTAATAATAAATAATAGATGGTTATTTGATATACCTTGAGTCAATTGTAGTCCCTGTTTTAGTAATATATGGACCAATTTCGTTCGTATACGTTGTTGAATTGTTGGCTCGTTGTATTACGTTTTTGATTCACTTGTTCACAGGTGGTCAGAATCGGACACACTTTTTGGGGAACACAAGAGTGAAAACACGAATAAAACTGGTATCTGATAAGAGGTGCAACGCGCGGAGGTGGTCGGG
The DNA here is from genome assembly GCA_905163465.1 of Craniophora ligustri. Lineage (NCBI taxonomy): Eukaryota > Metazoa > Arthropoda > Insecta > Lepidoptera > Noctuidae > Craniophora > Craniophora ligustri. The sequence goes on from LR990956.1 coordinate 8,505,294, forward strand.
CGAGATGCGCGTAGGCACGAGCGTCGCGCGCGGCCCGCGGTTATCAACTAACACATTAAAAATGCCGGTTGGTACACAACCAGTGAATACTTTTCTTAACGTGTATCTTACCAGGCCGCTGCATTGTTGATTCGACAAGCTGTGGCCATCTCAACAATGTTTCCTATTCGATTCTATTTAACTATAATCGATTTGCAGGCGTGTTTAACATTATCTCAAGGTTGCGTTGATTTCGATCGTTGTTTGATTGTGGCGATATTATTAGGTACTCACCTACGTATGTTCACTGTATCGAATCGCTCTAACGTTTGCTACGCCCGGTAGGTAGCTAGGTAGCTACCTACCTGTTTGTTTTCAAACTTCAAATTTTACCTGTTGTATAACCTTTATTTTAGATTATTTTTGTATTTTATTTTTAAATACGACATGCTTACCTTATATTGGTGCTGAATGTTGACTTTTGCCGCAATTTTATTTAATAATGTAGGATAAGATACATTTTGTCATTCCATATCTCAAAGTTCTGAAGACACAATTAGGTAAACGTTGTACGCCTTGGTGTTTTTGATATAGGTACCTACTTGCCTGCCTACGCGACAACGTTAATCAAATATTTATAGCTTTACAATTTAGTTACCCGGTGCTTACGAGCACCCCGGTGCCCTTAGAAATATCATTTAGTAGGATTTTTGATTTTTTTTTTATTAATTTGTAAAGTTAATTGCATATTTTCAAGAAATAATACTAAGAATGTCATTCCGGCTTAATATTAATTCTGCGAGGGAGAGAGTAAAGTAATGATTTCCAATATCCATGCACCTATTTACATTACTGTTTTCCTTAATATGATATCGAAATAGTTTCGAAGGATATTTAACAAGTACAAAACATACTGTGAGTTACCACAGAATAACAATTACACTAAGATGTGCTTACGTATCGCTCTGTTATTGAACTCACCGTCGGACTCACTTAAGGTAAAGAGCAGTGTAAATAAAATTTAAATTTTACTCTTTTTCTAAATTTTATTAAAGTCGTTATTGACTAGTGATCACCAACTATTCTGCTGTCTCAAATTGATTTCTAGTTCGATTAGTATTATTGGTCCTTGGTGTACCTGTTTTTTTGAAGTAGTGCCTATAATATTATTGGCGCCTCTAATCACATCTAATGTTCAAAATATATTGGCTGCGGGTGTAGGTACATCAGTACCCACACATTAGACATCAGTAAACACCAGTAAATCAGTTTTTCAAACATATTATAAATAATACATTTCAGTATAATAATTGGTAAATAAAACAGTAGGTTACTGAAGATACAGTATTAACTGAGAACACATATATGACACTTTTTTTAGGACATTCAACCTTAATTTCTATAGATTATAACTCACGATTATTCCGGGAAATTACCTTTCCTACGGTACTCGCTTCATGGGTAAGGTGTCTTTGTCTGATTATGGTCCCGTCGCAGATTTACACAACAACATATTAACCCAATACTGTGGGTTGGATTATTACTTATTTCTAAATGAGGGGTAGAGACGCAGCTGATGTTGTGAAAGCAGCTAATTATTGCCATTTATGAGGATTCTCATAATAAATGCCTACATATTTTGTTAAACATGCAAAAAAGTGTTTTTCTTTTGACTCGTTTTTTTATATGTTTATAAGAATAAAGCACTTGGAATTAATATTCTAGGGCAAGGAAAACGTACTGTTGAATTATGATGTTAAATATTAGGAATGCCCGCGAATATTTGGCGACGTGAAGAATTTTGCTGTTCAGTAACACCATTTGTTGGGTTGTTCAGTGCACCATTAGTCTGTGCCTGTAAGGAAAATTAAATATAAAAACGTAATCTTATTATTTGTGTTCCAAAGGCGTGTAGCGCGGTACGTAACCTTATTTTTTGCAAAAGTTTCCTACTCAAATGTCTACACAATACTGTCTAAATTAATTGCTGGCTTATATTAGGGGCCTTATTGCGCGCGACAACCTTTTTGGAAACAAATAGTCCGACATGAAATATTAAATCATATTTTTTTTTTATTTACTTATTTTCATTTAAAATTTGTATTAAAAAAAACGCGTCTAAATATTCAGATAATTTTCCTTATATCGTAAACTTATTCTGTTGTCAAGATTCTTAGAAGGTGGGAACTCAGCTTGGTAACGAAAGCATGAATCTAAACTCCGAGCTGCTACTGAGAATTATATAGAAAAACCGAATAAAACTTAGCTCAACTTTGGAATGGAATCCAATATTACTTGTTCAGCAGTCGCACTAAACACTAGCCAACGAGGCAGTTATAAAAGTGTTGCATCCCTACTATCAATAATTAAGGAGGCTATTTCTACCTTATTTCTTCTTCTTCTTCTATTTTAGTGCATCAGAACTGAATGAGAATACAAAATAAATAAATATTTCTGTACATTATTACACATAACAATAAATATGACCAAATTCGTAAGTTCTGTTAAAAGTGGTTAAAATTTCGCATGCAATCATTAATTAATAAATATTCAAGAAATACGGCGTGTGCTAAAGGCATAAATTGTAGACTTTATTGGAGGTAGCAGCCCGTCGCTACTGAAAAAGCTAGATACGGAGTATATACCTATTCGAATTTCATTGCTGAGTGAGCCGGAGCACATACTGTCATGACGCCTCTTCCAGTAAAGAACATAAATTCTGGTTTCCAGTGGCTGCCTCGGCAAAAGGGGCGTATAACTGACACAGTAATATATAAGCTGATATAAACTCCCGCAAAATATGGTAGTCTTTGCGAAAGCGCTAATGTATGTTTTTATTTTTATTGGTAGTCTACCTGAACCTTCATCAAAGGTATGTAGTCTAAAAATTTAAAATGTTTATTTTTTCAAACTGCTCCGCGCTGTTGTTGAAATTATATACGACTGGTATGCCATACTGCGTAACTGCCTCGTTGGTCTAGTGGCCGTACAGTGCGACTGCCGAGCAAGAGGTCTTGGGTTCGATTCCCAGGTCGAGCAAAGTGACATTGGGTTTTTCTATGAAATTCTTAGTCGGACTCGGAACTCTCTCACTCGGAGTTTGGGTTCGTGCCCGATTAATGTCAATAGGCTCGCCCCTTATTACATGGAACCTAAACATACCAGCGAAACGTGGGTGTACATTAGCACACCTCTTCCTAACCTTTCGGGGATGACAGGCGTGATGTTATGTCGTATACTATAATACAAAATAATAATAGTTGTTATAGATACGATGACCACTTATTAAATTCAAAAGACCAAAACACACTTTTAAAATTAAGTATCCAAAATTGTACTAGATTTTATGGATTGCTCCAATTGATGACCCTGTGTGTAAGTGGCTGCTCAATATAATTGATTTGACGTGGTGGAACCTGGAAAGCAATATTTTTTAAACGGTCCCTTAGAGCCAAACTTTACCTAAACATAATGAAGAAGTAAGTAATATGATAGAATGTAGGGATATATATAAAGAACGCGAATTATTACCAATTAAGGTCTTGAATTATATTTTTGTATTACATAGGTAATAGCTGTGGTGGTAGCCTAGCGGTGTGACCAGTGGACTGAGATGTCAGAGGTCTCGAGTTCAAACCCAAGGTATGCACCACTGACTTTTCGGAAGTTATGTGCGTATTTATCACATGCTCAAACGGTGAAGAAAAACATCGTGAGGAAACCTGCATGCTTTTGAGATTTTCTCTATAGCATGTGAAGTCTGCCAACCCGCAGTAGGCTAGCGTGGTGGACTATAGCCTAATCGCTCTCAAATGAGAGGAGACCCGTGCTCAGTAGTGGGACAATAAAGGGTTGATGATGATTACATAGGTGGCAACCAAGTAAAGACACAACGCCTGATGCAATTGCCCGTAGCCTGAAAAATATTTTTTATTACAGGACCCAAATCATATACTATATGTTATTAAACAAAATGCAATATGTTATTTAACAAAGTACCTACATACCTATCTATAAATAACGAATTAAATGTAAATACAGTTAATATTTAGCTAGTAATTATAATGTAGTGATATAAATATTTACAGTTAGATTTATTATTAAATTAAGCAACGATATATGTATTATTAAAACCCCTGATGCGTCAATGTTTTTGGTGGTATAAATTTCCTGGGTATTTACATAATAATATATATGGATAGTGATATGTAGATATTTTAATATCGTCGAATAGGGTAGATACGTATGTTAAATGAAATCGGACCTTCCCGGAAGTCAATATGGCTCGAAAACTAGTAGGTAAGTAATTTTATTTTTATTTTAACTCCCTATTTACTGGTCCCTTCAGTTTATCTCTCACTCCTGACGTGACCCAAATGGATTTGTGTTTAAGTTTCAGATTGATAAGAGTGTGACGTTGCAAAATGTGTGGGAAGGATAGTTTATTCTAGTTATATTTGATTAAATTATTGTATTGTAGTATTATTTAATAGGTCCTACTAAACTTTAACTCTGGTAAAACGCTACTCAATAAAGGTGCATGAATGACATCCATGGAATTTTTTCCCATTTGCCATTAATCATTTCATTATCGCACAATCAATCTCATTATAGCTTACCTACCACTTATACCAATATTTTGTAAACTTTACCTCACAGGGAGTTTATCCTGCAAATATCGCGGGTATGTTTACAAATATCAATTCTCCTGGGAAATAATATGTAGGATACTGTTACTATTTTATTCTAACTGTTTTGACGACCCAATTAGTCCAGCGGTAGTTAACACTGCCTTCTGTGCTATGGGTCCCGGGTTCGAATCCCGGTAGGGACAAATGTTTGCATAATGAGCATCAACATTTATATCCGAGTCATGGATGTATTTATGTATGATATGTATGTATTTACAAAACAAAGTATATATGTAGAATATCAACCAACTGGTATCCGTAACACAAGCCTCATTGCTTACCGCGGAACTAGATGGCGCTGTGTAATAATGTCCGGAAATATATATTTACTTATTATTTATTTATTTGTTTCAATTTACCACTCTGTAGATCCCCAATGCATGGTGTAATGGTGACTAAAAACAACAATCAAATACAAGGTTTTCCAAAGTTGAATTAAAACAATAATTTTAATATTCACACAAAACTGATTGTTTACTACGAATTCAATGACGCTTATAAGGATGCGCAAAAATGATAAAATTGCAAATCATATAATTTCCCCACATTACTAATTTACCTAATTGTTCTAATGAATATAACGTATTAAACTATTAAACGCGAATTCTTCGGTTCGATTTCGTTTCGGATAGTTTTTTAGTATGAAATTGACAGTTATATGAATTGTAATACACTATATCCTTAATATTACTTTATAAAACCGTAAAATTAATTTTAAAATAAAGGATTTTCAAGAATATCAATGAAGTAAATATTTATTTCCGTCAGAAGAATTTTTTTTGATTATAACAAATTATTAAATCCTGCTTCTCGCAAGGCTTTAAGGTCATTCATCCTAAATCGCACTACCTATTCTGAACTGATAATTTCTTATAACACTAAGTCATATATGTATATCCATCTAACCTTCCGAGAAAAAAACATGTTGTTATGTTTACCTTAGAACTTGTTTTTACAACTAGGATGGCAAGATTATTCTTCTTCCTCAAAATGAGGATATATGTAATTATTTCTACAAAATAATACCCCTAATCTTTAAATACATCTCAGAAATTCCCTAATAGTTTATTCAGTTAGGTGTGTATCACACTTGAATTCCTTCTCAAACTATATTAATTGTACGTATGTTTATGTGTCTGTGCGCGTATGTTTTCAATAATAATAGCGCACCAGTTAGTCATATTTCAATGGAAATAATAGTATTGGAATAATTTTCCTCAATGTTTTCAATATGGTTTTTAGCACTTATTTATGTAACAATTATATTTTACATATGAAGCTGTGGTTGTGACCAGTGGACTGTAGTTTAAGGTCCTGAGTTCCAAAACAAAGCAGACACGCGTATTCATTAAATGCTCAAATTAGGGATTGCAACCCGGTATGTTTCTCAACCCGGCCGGGTCCGGTAACATTCGTCGCCAACCCGGCCGGGTTGGCTGCATTAATTTTGACTTATATCTAGTATTATAATTATAATAAATAAATAAATAATACGAACTATGGGCTCATTTCTTACTAAGTTCATTAACAAAATTGCTGTTCGGCGTTAAATGGGTCGTTTTTTGCTCCTATCTCAACTACATCGTTAAGAAAAGGTACTCCGGATCCCATTTCGTTATATGGCAATAAAGATAGCAATCAGTCCGTTATATGGCGGTACACCCAAAAGCTTTTAACTGTTCCTGCTATACACCATTCAGACAGAATACACAAGTAGTTGTGTCTACATTAATGATAGGTTTCGATTACGTGTTTATCTAAAACGATTTATGCAGCTGAACTCTGAAGACGGGATTTTGACATACATGTTTATAAACTTTCAGAGTTAATGAAGTTTCCTCAAGAATTCAATCAAGATCTGATCTGATCTTTCGAGAAAGCTCTATTAGTTTCACACCTCTAATTATGAACCGCTTTTGGTCAGCGTTTTGTTGGGCTTAATATAAGTAGAAACTGTGAAAGCCAGGAACTGAATATTCTACTCATAATGTACCTTCTACCTACATAAAATAAATCATCGCGATTAGGTACAGATTTCCCAGAGGAGTTAAGGACAAATGTACTTATGTATTCCTACTTTCAACTTGCCCGCTATGTTTTAAAGTTCATATTACATGATATTCGCATAATTCATCATCTTATTGTTGTTATTTAGCATTTTCCAATAAAACAATTAAATGATAATGGAAAGCATTGTAAAATGTAAATTAGTTAAGTATTAAATTGATTTTTTTACGACTGAAAATATAAAATAAATACATCAATGAAAGGATTGCGTACCTTACCTGGTTATATTAATTTTGTCAAGAATGTATTTCGCAGTAGGTAAGGGTAGCCTTCTAATTGATTGATTGTTAGTCTGACCCAAACTGGAATTTATCGAGAAATATAACTATATTGTTTGTCTGTACAGGCTGGTTTCCTGGAAATGGTTTGCTTTTCAAGAACTATAGTACTGACACAAGAGATTAATTTCTAAAGTGGTGTAGCTACACATTTTATATTCATATGAATTCACATCGTCATATTATACGGGGGTTATTGAAAAAAACATCTTATACAAACTTAATAAGGCATACATCATTATATAGTTATGTTTTGCCATTATTGCTTACCTTACCCATGCATAATAATATTTTTTTGTCCCAAAAATATTGTCATGTTCGGCATGCCTCTCATGAACACATTAACTATGATAGGCACGGGGCTGTTCCCATTTTGAGAGTGATTAGGCTATAAATAGATCTATACTTAGTCGTTGTGCGGATAGGAACACTTTACACGCCATAAGGCTAATCGCTGACTCGTGTAGCTTTCCTCACGATGTTTTCACATCATCAGGCTATCATATCAGTCAATTAATATTGTAGTAAGCAAAAATGGTTTTCGATTAATATTGACTATGCCTGGGGCCTGAGACTCAAAGTTTTTAATATGTATGTATGTAGGTATGCTAAAAGTTAGATCAATGAGTGGTCGCTATCTGCTTTATTTGTATACTCATGTACACTCACAAGTAATGAAATGTAGGTATAAATTATTAGTAAGGTATAGTTAATGGAATAGTTAGGTACCTATTTATATTGTTACAATTTAAATACCTATTAAATTAAATATGTAAGTTAAGTATAAGTGTATGCTGTTTCTTTTTAATACATATGATGTAGGTATAGTGCATATCCTGTATTAACCCATTAACCGCCAAAATGAAACTAGCAGTATATTTAACTCAAATCGTTTATGTTTTTGTTCTTAGGGACATTATTAAAGACTACAGAAAGAAAAAAGAAAGGTTTTCCTATTTTGGAAAGTTTTATAGGAGTGTACCTGTTTGGGTACAACGGCGACTTACCGGTGCAAATTTTCAAGACACTCTCATTCTATGCACGATGTCTTCAACTAGGTTTTACATTGCCACCGCACTCTTGCTTAACAAACAGCACACCGCAAATGTTTTTTTAATTTTATGCATTTTTTTAAGCCCCTGTTCTCCAGTCCTGGCACTGTTATAAGTGATAGGCGGCTTTTACTTTGAGTTGTTTGGCGTAAATAATACCTGGCAAGATTGCGTCTAAACAGCAACTGGTCTATTCTCAGTCACACTGATCATATGATCAGTGGGACTGAGAATATGCAGACGCCAGGCATTAGCTATAGACATATCTATCATATAGGCAAATAGGAACCACCACCACTTTTGCCATGAATAGCAATCCTGTATAGATGATATAGATTGGTCAAATCCATATATTGCACCCATTTCTTTATATTTATTTTTTAGCACTTTACATGATACCTTCTCTTTACTACACCTACAGGATCAATCGTGTCGTAATTTCTCACCATCGTACAAACGCTGTTATCTTTCTATCTTATTAGCAATAACTCAATTGTTTTGTCGCATCTATAATCATAGGCACTTCGCTATTGTTTCTTCATTTCTTATTTACTCCTGAGAGGACATTCCTTTGTCCTGTTTTCACTAACCGTACCAGTTGCACAACATCCCTGTTTTCGCAAATCAACCAATAGATCGTAACGGTCAAAGAAAAACGTATGCTCTGTGGGTTCGGTTCTTTGTTTTTCGAGAAGTTCTTTGATAACACTTGATCGGAGAGGTTCATTAGAAGTATTGATAGTTTATCAACAACAAAAATCAAAGGCATAGCAATAACCAGAGGAACTAGCTCTCAGAAAACCGAAATCGGCATAAATGTTTTTTATATACATCCCGCCGCTGTACACAAACAGGTACAGCAATGTTTACTTCAAAAAAAACATTGACTAATACTTGCAATGTACTTGTATACTGTGAATATCTTTATAAAATAGTTATTACTAGATAGGAAAATTTAAATGAAATGTCCTAGAAATGACATCTAGTTATCGTAAATAATAATAATGTACACTTACATACAGTGGCTTGCTGTCTTGCTGATATTCAATACTCTCTTTGAAATAATGTTAAGTCTATCCACTTATGGTATTAATATTTCGATAAGGTGATCTTTTAAAAAACAAAATTACCGACCAAAGCGTAATAAATGATTCAAATTTAGAAGCTAAGTAAGAAAAACGTACTGTACCCAAATGGGTACAGAGGCGCTAAATGGGTTAAGGTTATAAATAATAATTTTTTTAGCGTAATTCACATTGCCATGTATTGTGACTTTTGGATATTCTTGAAATAAATATTTATAAAACGGTTTTTACGGACTCGATACACATCTCTGGAGCTGCAAACTTCCATTAGCTATGGTAACTGCTTACCACGCGGCGGCCCGTAAGCTTGTTTGCCATTGCCACCCAAGTATAAACAAAATATAAGGTGTGTTCAATGAAATTCACTAATTATTTATTTAACTTAAATGAATTAAGTTAAATTAAAATTGAATTCTTACCAAAATTTATATGTAGGTCTTTCTACCGGTAAACTCTTTTGAGAATCTCTCAGTGTCTAATGAATTCATGGAAAAATAAAGATATAAAAAATCCTTTAATTAAAGCGGATATTGCAGGTTCCACTGCTAATATAACTCTTTGGCACGCTAGCTTCCGGTTGCAGCTTCAGTTAAGTGTGGACCATTGCCTTGACTAAATCCTTTTGGTTAAATGTTGAACATCCTCTTCTATTTACACTCTCAAGTAGAGGACAAAAGATATGTATGTTTTTTTTTATTGCCTACCAATAACGAATTACGGTTTTAAAAGGTTGATGCAAAAAATCATATAATCATTTTAAGGATCGTTTTTATTTGAGATTTAACTTTTATCGACCAATATTCCATTTGAAGGAGGTTTTGCCCCGCGACATGATCAAATTGCAACAGGTAATTACCTAATGAAATTCGCTTGAAACGAATATTTGACGCTCACATAAACCGGATATTTATTAAGCAGGTTATATTCAAAAGGATAAGCATTGCTTCCCTGAAGTTCATTATTTCCTATCCATTAATGTCACTCAGATACAGAAATTTCCTTATCCTACATTTAGGATACGAAGCGAAATGGAATCATTAACCTTTTAATTCTTAAATACGTGGAATATTGTTAACCTTTATTGCTGATGAAATATTTCCATAATCTAGAGTAATGAGCTTTTACGACCTTTCATTTATTTACTCTGAATCAGAAATCAGTATCAAAATAACAACTATTTATCTAGTAAACTGTGAACAACATTGTATAATTTTATGTATAAAATGTTGTATTTTACTATACCTACTTAAAAAAGATGCACGTATTAAGAAAATATTTATAAGTAGTATTAAATAATTAATATTTTAATTTACAAAAGTTTGGAACCGTGCACATTTATATTAATTAATAAATATTAAATTAGTATTTAAATAATTTATTTACATAATACAAGATTATGCATGACATGTTCGTGTAATAATTCTGATTTTTTATATACCTACAAAATATCACGCTCAACACCCGGCGTGATTTAATTGATATGCGCGACCAATACTGCCATGCTAAAATTAAACCTTATAAAGAACGAAGCGCACTGTATTTTTTTTAAACTTTTCTTTTCGGAAGCCTTAGCTTTGATGCGGACTTACCTACCGCATCAAAGTAACTTTATTGGAAAATAATATTAAATATGGAAGGTATGTAAATAAGTAGCATATCGGCAGGTGCGTTGGGTGTTTTGAATTATTATATTAATTTGATCTTTTCAACTTTGGTCATGTGGTAACCATCGTCCATAGTGGACGTTTTAATTGTTTAAATGGAGTCGGCTGTGAAATTCTAGGTTAAAGGATTGTATTGTAACGGTTGATCAACGGATGCTAAAACTCATCTTAAGTCACCCATATGACCAAAGTAGAATAGACATAAATTTATTTATATTTTTTGGTAACTGTTGCTTTGTTTGCACACAATTGCGGTGAACTCGATAAAACAATAATTTTTTTTTTGTTTTGATGTATCACGTGAAAGCCCATTTGTTAAATATGATAATTTAAAAATATACATATTACTACTATCTTCAGCTCAAAAGCATACCTACTGGAGTAGCCTGTCACCTCGTTTGTTTCTGCCACATCTAAGCAACCAGAAGCGGCACAAACACAAAACTAACCAAATCTATAAACTTTAGCTATAATTTGGCATAAATAATAATATAATAGGAGGTACTTTTACAAAAGAGCCAACTTAATACAAGCAATCATCAATGTGAAATAAATAAGCACCAACAGCATTTAAATAAACAACAACAATAAACAACAACAATAATATAATGGAACAATCTTACCAATCAAGACAAGCTTTCGGTTCGAGTGCCATGAGCAAAAGTGCGCCCGCGCTGTAGCGGGGAGCCTTATAATATGCACACTTTCGGTGTTGCCATTACAATAAATACCATTATTAAATTAACAATAATTACCACCGAGAACGAGCGGGATTTTCTCAGTGGTAACTATTTTTAAGTAAAAATATAATATTTTACATTTAATTCACTAGAATATTGTATACACTTTCTGGTGTTTCAATGTAGCTTTTGAGATCTATTTGTTTTAAAAAACCAACGACTATTCTCACTAAATTTATACATTCATATAATTTTGTCGTAAAATATTGTTGTAAAAAATGCTGATAAAAAATGCTGACAAATAGGACTACCTGCACACAGAGAAGGTAAACTGTGCCTACGCGAACCTGGAATATGTATAAAGAACCGTTTAAACTCAGGTACTAAAGATTATTTACAAAGGCCTGGAAAGGTACAAAGCTCAAGTTAGTATAATTCTGCGGTCTGAGCAGAGACAGTATATGAAATACCTAGTTGTATCACAAACGAAACAAGAATGTTAAGAGAATTATGAGTAACTTTTTGTCCCATGTATTGGCTACTAAGTGGCGTTCAAACAATTCTACAGTGACTAATACAAAATTAGGCCCACCACAAGTAAACAACTATTATGGCAAAGGAATCACCTAAGTATGTATTTCATAACATTGCTTGACTTAGAAGAGATCATGGTCAAATGCACAAATTGACATTAAGTTAAACATGTTCGTCTCACTAACGTCTTTGCTAAGTAATGTGTGTTAGTTTTAAAGTATTATGTGAGTATCCTCTATTTAAACATATCTACCTTAGCTGTAGTTCGTGATTAAGATGAAATGTAGAAAAGCAGTCTGTAACTATAACTAAGATCTTTTACTCACATATTATATGATGACAAGTTATTAAGACCATCCATAAAGTCACTGTCTCAGGTGGACCCGTGAACGGACGAATGAATGATTGATTGAATGTTTAGATTGTTCCAAATGTACCTTTTTGAGGGAAATAAACGAAATATTATTATTGATAGTTGATAGTTGATTGAAAACCTTACGTGCGAGCATTGCGAGATGTATGAGTGTGGACGAAGCAAAAGTGGTATGCAGAGATCGTAGCTCGTGGCATTCTTTAGTTTCTGCTTACCTGGGAGAAAGGTGTGAGTGTATGTATGTATGTCTAGATAATGAAATAGTGAACAAATATAATAGTTCTATATTTTAAGTGATAAAGTAATCAAATAATTAAAAAATCGCTCTTCAAAAAATTTTACATATTTACTTTGACTTCATTGTATATTTATGAGGCAGCAATGTTTGTTAGAAAACATCCAAAGCTTTTTGAAGTAGCATGTTCAAATAAAAAAATCCTCTCCAGAGATCCAACTAAACTCCTCATCTCTAAATGTACCACTCACTACCGTACATCAGAAAAATAACTTTGTAATGTTATCTTTTTGTATTTTTTAGCTTATTTCATAAAGAAAGAAAAATTCAACACATCAGGCGGATACCTCGGTGGCTCAGTAGGCAGAGGGTCTGGAGTACCGATCCAGAAGACGCGGGTTCGAGTCCCGCCTGAGGTTGAATTTTTCTTTCTTAATAAAAAAAATTGTAATGTTAATTAAAATATACAATAAAATTCCAAAAGCTTTAAGAGAACTTTCTATCAGGTTTTTTCGAAGAGGACTATTTAAGTGGCTCACAGATAAGTAGTTTTTATGTTATAAGATCATAATTTGTAATACAAATTTTATTTTTGCAGGCCTGATCTAAAGCGGAACATGTAGATCTATTACTACGTTAAGAACCTGTAACCATGTTTCTAGCAAAATAAATATATTTTTATTTCTATTGACGGGTTGGTTACACACAAAAAGTATCTAAAACATTACATTAAAATAGGTATCGTGTATCTTAATATGTTTTGTGTTAAAAGATCTTGTGTACTCATGTACAGGTTTCTCGTTATTCATAAGCAGTTACCAGAATGTAGAGGCTATAGAATAAATATTATATCTACGTAAGAGGTAACAGGCGATTGACACAACGCCTTTAATATAGGTTCTAGTCAAGAAAAATTAACGATCTTTCTGTTGTAAGCGTCGGAACATATTTTATATTTAAGAAGATTACTTTCTGAACAGCTGAGCACCGCAATCATGTCGAAATAGACACATAATATAGCAGGTACACAGGCATTGTACAAATATACAGGCATTGGTAGGTATTTTATACATATGTAAGTCTTCTACTGTCATCAAAAGTGGTATTAGATAGTTTTTTAACTATTTTTTTTTCAGAATATCGACTACCTTTTAAAGCATATAATTATTTACTAGACTTGGGCTCCAGTCCATCCAGAGAGTTTGTTACTCCACCGCTGTTGTTTATTAAACAATTTCGACCTATTTCCACTTCAGCTTCGTCCAGCATTATGAATAAAGCAGTAAGTTTACCCATAGCTTTACCCTAGACATTCAAACTTAATAGAAGATTCATAGAAGTAATGTAAGTTAGACAATATATTACTATTGAATGTGTTTGCAAGGTCCGTCCCGCTCCGATAGATTTAGGTTGGCAAGCCTGGTTTCTAGTCTGCTTGAATTAGACATAACGACACGACTATGCCAACGCCCAACCTCCCTATAGATGATGATGATCCATGCGGATACTCCTCACTATAAACAGATAGAATTATCTGTGTATAATAATTCTAGGCATTAGTCCTATCCAGACTGTCTGTTTGCAGTTTGAGCATGACAAGCCAAATAAGTTATTGTTGTACATGTTCTTTACCACGGAGGGAGAGGGCATTGACTCCCGTAACACAGGTACATTACTTTAAAATATTTGCCCTTATTACATAGGGTTTGATGAACTGTTATGAGTATGTGTTATGCCATTAAATATTTATGCGTACTGTGGGTGTTTATTTGTTATATTTCCAGAATTTTCGGTAGGACTTAATTCAAAAATTCAAAGTCACACTTTCTTGCAGAACTTTCTGCATGATTGATCTGCGGCAACTTGTCTATTCATCTTGTTCAAAATAAAAGACATGCTCTAATCAACAGACTGTCAAAAATGACATGGTGTTGTACCAATTGCGAACGATGCTCAGGAGATCGTTATGAGTTATAGGGTAATAAGGGCGCCCCAACCGGGAAACTGAGCGGTAAATTTATTCTTAAGTCAACAGCTTTTCTCGGATCTATGTGCGAAAGTGGGGCCGTTTCACGCGACTGCTATATGCATTCCTACCCTAAAGCATATATTTGAATAATATTATGTTGTCTAGTTTAAAAAAGGTTATGTTTGTCTTGTTTTAGCATTGCATATCAATGGTTATTATCAATTTAATAGCTATCTGAATCGGAACTTTTCAATATGCTTTATTGTGGTTCACAACTCTACTCACTTTTTAGTACAGTTCTGTGAGGTGTTTATAAATATAAAGCTTTACAATTACAGTGACACACAAATATTATCACGTTTATTTTCCACTGGGGAAGATAGAGACTACAATACCTATTTCTCCTCACTTTTCTATCCTTCTCTTGCACGACCCCGACACATTCCGTTTACGATTTTTTTTTTAAATGTGAGTCAACAAGCAAGCTTTCAGCCCGTCTGATGGTAAGCAGTTACCGTACCCTATCGACGTCTGCAACACAAGAGGGGACGCTCACGCGTTTTTACTCCTTTTTTGAAGAACCCAATGCTGTCAGTCTATTGGGAAAACCTCGGCATGTTTTTAGTTGGTTCATTCCACAGCTTGATTGTAAGTAGGATGAAGTTCCTCTAGAATCGTAGCAAGTAATGCTATTGGTTCTTAGGTATGAGAATGAATTAGCTGCCAATGCTGCAATGGCAGGAAGTGCGATGAGAAAATATGGACGGTGGCACCATATTTAACTATTCCTCGGAATACAAGTGGTAGAACACGGGGATGAAATAAAGATTTATGAAAGATCTAGTAATCCATCCGTCCATCCATTCCCCGTATTAATAGTGGTCAAAATGTTTGAAAGTTTTGAGATTTCACCATTTATCCTTTATCCAGGTGACAGGAATAAAAGAAAAATCTACATGATGTTTTTTTATTAAAAGGAGTTGAGTACTATTACGGTGAATTGTAGAGTGAGTATTGTATTTTTGGGATTTCTGTAAAAAAATATGTAGGTATATTATTATACATATTTTTTTGCTAGTTATCCCAAACATATTACGGAAATGAAACATGTATAGGGAAATGTTAGCGGCACAGAAAAATACAAAAAAATAATATTATAGGGTAAAAAAAAACATTTATTTTCAGTGTGCAGTGGTTGAACAAAGTACCACAACAACCGGAACAACGTACCATATAAGTGAATAATTCACTGAACTGAATTTCCCCATAATAGTCCCACTTAACACGGAGTGTGTTACGAGCTTACGATTAATCGCTCAGCGATTAAAGCAAAACATTGACGTTACTGTGCTGAATTAACCATCGTATTTCATTAGTCAAACTAGCACGTCTATGCCCTTATAAGTGATCTTAACGATTTCATAGCTCACTAGCAAGTAGGTAATACAAAATTCTTGTCGTCATTATTATATAAAGAAAATATTGGTAAAATATAGAAATTATTATTTTTTACCGCTTTTCCTCTATACCAAGACTACTTATTGCGTATTATCCTTATATAAGATGATTTTTGGTTGTAATTTTTTTTCAGGAATGTCGCTCCAAAGAGAAGTGGTATTTTTGAATATTTTTTATTATTTTTTTTCGTCGAAATATTCTTCGCTCAAATTGAGCTGCCTGACTGGGGAAGTACCTCCGCCTCCGCCCCACAGAAGACCGCAGTGAATCAACAATATTTGTATTTCTGTGAGTGAGTAAGGTTACCAGAGCTCTTTGGCATTTTTCTGACAGCATGGGCATTCTGATTGCTATCAGTTTAGTAATTTCATATTTTAAAAACCTTAACAGTTTCTGCAGGGGTTGGCAACGCATATACAAGCTTTCTGGTATTGCAAATGTCGATGGGCGGCGGTGAACGGGTGAACACTAACCAGCAGGTGAGCCGCCTGTTTGTTTGCCCCCCCATTATCAACGTAAAAAAAAGATAATGTAAAACTGACGCGTTGGTCTGGTACTCGGAAGTGCGTCCCGATTCCGAGATCGAGCAGTGTTATTGGGGTTTTCTATGAAATTCTCAGTAACAGGCTGTCACTGAGAACTGGACACGAACGTTCGTGTCCAGTTGATAGCAATAGACTATTACATGAGACCTAAAGTATATGGGCGCAATTAGTACACATCTCCCGTGCCCTTTGACGACAGGCGTGATGGTATGTATAAAGTAAACAATAGAAAATTATTGATCCTAGCTTAGCCTTGAACAGATAGCAACGGGTTATTAAAATGTTAGACAATTTATACATGACTTTGCGCTGTGTGTGGCAAACATCTTGAAAAATGACAAAAGTGTGCGACTTGAATGGGTTAGTTAAATGATTGCATCGGGTGAGAGGTTAGCGAAACGATACGTCGGCGTTTCACGCGCAGGGATGGGTAGGTTGACGAGGGTAGATACCTAACCTCATAAATTTCCCGGCGTTATTTCCGATAAACATATGGAGTGCAACGTATTATTTTTTATGATAATATTGTGTGACACAAAAAATAAGCAAGATAATATCATCACTCATATTAAGTCAATCACTTTTTGCTTCTAATACATTGTTTATAATGTACCTAAATATATATACACAAATTATATTTTAGAGTACATACGAAAACTAAAACTTTAAAAAATATAACTACGGGGACGCACTTTTATTGGTCATTGTTAGCAGAACCTATATTTTAATTAGTTGCTATCTTATTCTGATATTCCGTTACATTGTGTCTTGTAGGCACCTATTTTGTGGCGCTTACAAACATCTTATGTAGTTTTAAATAAATATTAAAATGGGCGAATTTGTTTCAACGAGTCCAGCTTTGAACTAAATTTGCGGGAAGACAAAAGTTTCATTTACAAGTTTATCTAGACAAACTTTGATTGTCTAGACATCTACCTAGGTAGATGTTTTTTTTTCGTATACTGTCCAGTGCAGTGTAATATTATTTCCATTCGGTTTCAAAATGTTAAGTCTGCTGCAAATTTATTAAAGAGTACATATGAATTACGAGCGGAATGGAATTACGAGAATCAATTTCTTTCGTAAACGGCCAAACGTGTACTTGTCACAAGAGATCTTAAAACCTTAGTACCATTAGTTTTTATCTGCACTGATAACTCTTATCAAAGTCTATTTCTGATAAAAGCATATCCATGTTCAGCTAACTGAGTTTGTATTAAATTAAAAAACTAATTTTATTTTGTAGTTGTAAGACCAATACTCTTCTAAGACCATACACTTCAAATACAAATGTACATTACCCTTTGACTTTCTTTGATAGCATTTGTTTATTACTTTCACATAGAACCTTGTTTTTACAGCTCAAACCTCAGACATATTCTTTTACATTAATTTCAACGTGATATTTCTACGTATTTTTGAGAGGGTTTTGACAGACTAAACAGATGGACAGACAAGCAGTGATCTTATAATAAAAGGTTATTTTTTTAAGAAAGAAGATCATCCCCAAAAAAATTGATGAATTGTTAAACGGTTAAAATCTAAATTAACGGCTCAATATCGAATGGCTAACCACTTGTGGTTGAAGTTTTAATTTGAAAATATGACGTGTCGGGTTAAATTAAACGTCAAAAAAATACCTCTTATCTTCTTATTATTTAGGACGACCCCAAAAATGTATTGGAATTAAGACGTTCGAATATAGTGGAAATTATTTTATACTTATTGGTGTTTTATTTATTTATTTTATTTGTGCTGTCCGTTTCTCCTGTCCTTATTTTGTGAGTAAACATTTATAATGTTACTAATTAGGTTCTTTATGTATGAAACATATTTTCTTAGCCCGATTTATGCTTATAAGCATGTTTTGCACAATTTACACTCAACTAATTTATTATTTTAAAGCGCTTACCATGCGCGCCTGGAGGTAAATATTTGTTGAAGTTGAGGATATGAGTTTGTATAATATATTAAAAACAACTATTACCATTATGAATTGCTTTAAGAAAACTACTAGTTACTATCTACTATCTTGGAACTATCGTTCAGTCAACTTTCCGTTAATCGAACAAATGACTCTCACAATAACGTTATGAACCCATAAGTATTATGCAATAAAATTAATAAATGCGATTTCAATGCATTGAAATCCTAAAACTTTACCAAATGGTTGATTATTGACACAAAGAAGGCTGAATATTAAAATCAAACATAAAATGCTATCAACATAATACTTACATATTGTACAGTCAACAGCAAAAGTAGATGATCAAAATCAGAAATTCAAAACTAATGAACGGAGTTCGCGCCAGAACTGTGTGACGTAGAATTGATTCAAAAGTATGTGATTGTAAATTATACCAAACATTTACTATTAGTACAGCTGCCAATATTCGTGATCAGTTTTGACTGCAAAAGTTATAAACTCAATTCACGTCAGAAATAAGAAGTGTTTTTTTTTTCAAAAGTAGTGAACAGTTAAATCCAAAATTAAATGATGAAACTGAGGCCACGTAATCATGACTTAACATGATAATTCTTCATCCATACTTATTATTAAACTATCCCAGTCATTTAATTTGTTATGCTCACGGAAAAACAGCCGAATGGGATAAAAAAATTGCATATTTAATATTATTATGCCGAATTTCATCCAAATGAACCCTGAAAAAAGCATATGTTCATTAAAAATCATAATATGAAAAAAGTTTTTCAATTAGATTATAATTGAAAAACTTTTTTTTTGTAGTCTGTCAAATGTTCAAAAGTAGCTGATGCGATACAAAACGAAAATTCAATCAATATTATTATCTTTGTATGTTTGTAAATTTATGTCAATGTTCAAAAGTAGCTGATGCGATACAAAATCTTAAGTCAATGATGGCTTTTGCCCAGTCGGTTACAATATATTAAAACCGGAAGGTAGATTGTCATTTTTATCTTTATGGCATTATTTATATGGAGGGAAGTGTTAATCCCTCCATTTGAAAAGGAGGTGTTATGCCTCGCCTGGTCGGAGGAACCTCCTTTTGAAATGGATGCACTAACACCTTCTTCCCGGTGTGACCCCTCTACACGGATGTGACGTCAGTTTGACAGTTCTCCGTTGCTATGTACGTCGTTGCTATGTAGCGAGATAGACGTCGGTACAATTCATATTGACTTGTTGACTTGTTGCGTGGCCTCAGTTTCATTATTTAATTTTGGATTTTAACTGTTCACTAGTTTTGAAAAAAAAAACACTTCTTATTTCTGACGCGAATTGAGTTTATAACTTTTGGAGTCAAAACTGATCACGAATATTGGCAGCTGTACTAGTAGTAAATGTTTGGTATAATTTACAATCACATACTTTTGAAGCACTTCCACGTCACACAGATCTGGTGCGAACTCCATTCATTAGTATTGAATTTCTGATTTTGATCATCTACTTTTGCTGTTGACTGTACATCAGCATTCTCGAATTAGGTCGGGCTTTTTAACATTAATCAATAAATAAATAATAAATAATAATACAATAGGTTTTAAAATGCATGAGAACGACTTGATTACATTGTTGATTTAGTGATCGCGAGCGCAACTGTTGAGTTTGATGGCCGCGGTTTGATAACTAGTTGGCGCAGGCGATACATGATGATATTATTAATGTATTTTGCCGAACACAAGAGCTGTGTTCTTGAGTTTGGTTATCAAATCTCTCACTAAGAAATCATATGCGTATGGGTATTGAAAAAAAAACAGCGCGAGGAAGCCTGCTTGCCTGAGATGTTTCTCGAGAGCCTTTGAAGTCCTTAAACATAACCTTCGCCAGCGTACCATAGACTATAGCCTTAGTAAGGCTATAGTCTATGGTACGCTGGCGATATATAAATCGTACGATATGAAATCAAGACGGCTCCTAAAAGGTATAGATACATTTTAGAGACTCATGTTTTTGCATTGTCAGAGGAGAGAGAGTCAGAGGGATAGGGTATATAGTATTTTTAGTCAAGCCTATGACGGCGACCAGCGGAATGTGAAATAAAACGTCTCGAGTCCATCCCGAGGCTTCAAGGCAACCACTGACCTTTCAAAGTTACGTGCGTATTTATCGTATGTTCAAACGGTAAAGGAAAACACGAGTATAGCAACATGTCGGAGAGATTATCACGATGGCGTAAAAAGTCTGCCAAACAGCACTTAGGCTTTCGTGGTCTATATATAGTCTAATCACTCTCCAGTAAGACCTCTTACTACTGCTTACGCATCTGCTGGTCACTTGTCCAGCTGTGGGACAATAATTGGGTTAATAATGATGATTTCTAGTCAAGTTCAAGTCGTTTGTTCATCACTATGTGTTGTCAATGTATGTGTAATGTGATAGCTCGTTTAAACCTTTCATTCGCGTATCACATCATCACTCCAAGGCGACCTAGTAATAATAGATAGAATATGTTGCAATTATGGACCAACCCTAACATGCTCCTTGATTCCTCTCACCACGCTTCTCAAACAAAAGAGATCCGATTACATTTTGCTTGGTCGTCGCGGTAATAGAACAAGGTATTGAGACCGAAGTCTCTAGAGCCCTAAGTTGTTCTACGAAGTCAAAGTGCACACACTCACGGCTCGGCCGAGCGGGTATATGCAAACACTCGAGCGCACTATGCAGTTCCCGCTAACTTTTTTCATTTCATTTTAAATGTAGAGGAATCCGCCATACTTCTATTGTGACTTAACTTAAAACCTCTATTGTAGTGACTAAAATAGAACTTGAAGCGCTGCAATTGTATGTACTTATGCAATTGTATGGATATAGCCATAAGTGTGACTTATTTTAATAATGAGGAGAGAAAAATCTAAAAGTAAGGGTGTTAGGAATCGCAAGTTTTTAGCGTGAGTACATAATAATAGCGCCGGCGGACTTTGTCAGCACCATGTATTGTTTAATTGTTAAATCTGGATAACACAAAATACAAGGTGGGTATTTAGCAATCTCAACTAAATGGCAGACTGTTGCAGAGGAACTTTGTCGTACTATATGCGAACAATTTCAAGGGTCGTCTGCCGACTAAAAACCGCACGTGCCGTCTATCCTCAAGCGGGTCCTGAATCTACAGCGATCCTGACGGGGCTAGTCACAAGTCACAACATACAACTTGATTATCGACCGGGTACCTAAACTTCGTTTAAGCCCGTTTAAGCTCTCATTTTCGAGCTAAGCAACGAGGCTTGTGTTACGGAAACTAGATGGTTTATAAACCTAGATATATTGTTTGTAATCGGATACACAGAAACATACATGACTCATTACATACATTTTACCATGGACCATTCCCATGGCTGTATTCAAACCCTGTCTTTATAAAGACATAGCTTGTAGCATATTATTATGGCGTATTTTACGCCCCCAATCAATTGTTATAAATTAATTGTAAATTTAAGCTCCGGATTCTACTCTAGAATCCTTCGCTCCGCTCTCAAACACTCTCGCCTTTAAAATAGTTGTTTGCTCCCTAGATAAACAATCTACTATTAATTATTGGTTTAAAATCAGCGAGTCGGACTCACGCACAAAGAGTTCCGTACGTTTGACTAGGTAAACAATTGAATGAAAGGTAAATTGCGGTTTACAATTTATGACATATTAAAAAAAATACTAACTAGATCTTGTTCAAACTAATTTTCGTTGGAAGTTTGCATGGTAATGTACATCATATATTTTATTTATTTTAGTTTTATCATTCTCTTATTTTAGAAGTTCCGGGGGGGGGGGGGGACACGTTTTACCACTTTGGAAGTGTCTCTCGCGCAAACTATTCAGTTTAGAAGTAAATGATATTAGAAACCTCAATATCATTTTTGAAGACCCCACCCACACACGTATGGGTTTGATGAAATGAATTTTTTTGAGTTTCAGCTCTAAGTATGGGGAAAAAAAGAATTGGGGGTTCCCCAATTCTTTTTTTATTTTTGTGTAAAAATCTTAATGCGGTTTACAGAATACATCTACTTACCAAGTTCCAACAGTATAGTTCTTATAGTTTCGGAAAAAAGTGGCTGTGACATACGGACGGACAGACAGACAGACATGAAGAATCTATAAGGGTTAAATTTTTTGCAATTTGGTTACGGAACCCTAAAAATAATTTTATTTACATTTTTTTTTACGGATTTTATCGTGGTTTATTGAGATCTTCTAAATTCCGACGTTACGGAATCTTTACATTCTGTAAAATAATCCGAATCAGAAGAGGCCAAACGAGGAAAAAAACCTCCCGCTAAAAAAGGAAATGAAAATAATGAAATGAATTTAAGTCTCCTACTGTAAAGAATCTGACCTCAGCAAAGTAAAAAGAACAAACAGAAACTAATTGCTGTTTGCTAGCAATGATTGTGCAATTGTTATATTTACACTTTCGTTGTGAAGTGCTTGGCTTGTTTATTTTTATTGCACAGTAAATAAACGACTAGTAGAATATTAATTGCTCCAATTTATTAATTAAATCTTCCTTAGATACTCGAGGAAAAGTAATCAAAATTGTAATCTGCCTTTGTTTGCAGCCATTTATTTTTTATTAAATACATACATGTAATATATCCATTTTCGTTTGCGTTGCGTAGCCCTTATACATATGTCTTTGTCGAAATCAACATACTAGAACACTTATATATTATATTTGATGTATACGTCCTTATATCTTTTTGATGTGGGCATAACAACCGTCCTTTATTTTCAGGAAGTAGAAACAATGAGTTTTGTCAGGCTCGTGCCGCTTTTGATGTTGTAAGACACTCATATTAAATACACGTGGAACTGAATGTTGGTACCGGCAGGGATAGGCGCTTTGGTTAATATGTGCTCATGTAATAACGAATATTCATGAAGATTAATTTAATATATACTGGTCAAGTGACCAGTACCAGTAAGTACTTTTTAAGACTTTTTACTCATTTGTCATATATGTACATGTACATATATTATTTAAACCGTATGCATATAATGCACGCTGTGAGTATTTAATGTTTCGATTTTTTGGAGCATGCATTTTATGAATCCAAGCGCCATAGATTGATCTATCCCAGTCCACTGCTGGACATAGGCCTCTCCCAAATATTATATGTAGATTGATCTATAATATTAATATTTATTATATTCTTTCATTACATTGCTTGAACTCCATATTATCTGACACTATCATTCGGATATAGATTTTTTCTTTGATAGCCAAATTCTAAAGGTAGGTTATTTAACATTAAGCTATAAGTAAACTTTAGGAGCACGGCGCGTGAAACTCGGCACACGACATTGCTATGTCCTGCCTTTTTAGACGTAGGGCATAGCGAGATTACTCGATCAAATTGAGCTGCCCGACTGGGGAAGTACCTCCGCCTTACAGAAGGCCGCAGTGAATCAACAATAGTTGTATTTCTGTGAGTGAGTAAGGTTACCAGAGCTCGTTGGGGAATGACTATTCTGACAGCATGTGTATTCCTTTGTTGTCAGTTTAGTAATTCCCTATTTTAAGAAACCTAAACTGTTTCTGCAGGGGTGTGCAACGCATATGCAAACCTTCTGGTATTGCAAATGTCCATGGGTGGCGGTGGTCACTTACCATCAGGTGAGCCGCCTGCTCGTTTGCCCCCTTATCACCATAAAAAAGGCAGCAGAATTTGGTATTACTCTGTTAAATAAATGTTAGTGAATGAAGTATTTTTGTTTGGATTATATTATTGGATTGGAAGGTGTCATAATAGTGCTCTCCTGTTTATGTTTTGAATAAACGTTTACAGTAATTTGGTTGAAGAATTAAACGACCCAACTGATCGAGTTTACGAGAAGTCACGGAATTATTTAAAGGAAAAGGACAAAAGACTATAAATGTCAGGGAGTGAGCATATAATGAAAGACGATTAGCATATATTTTGATCAAAAAGTTGTTTAAATAATAGACCTGACACAAAGGTAGCAAAGTTAAATTTTCAATTTTGGCCCATACGATACTTTCCGTGTATTTTGGCTTCTAGCTATATGTTCGCAGCTTGCAGTAAATACAGATTATGAAATACCTAGAGATGGTGTAATCCGATTATAAATCGACAGATACATTTATTAAACTTAAATGTTTTGAATATATGACGCTTGATGGTTTTGTAGTTTTTATTTATAGTAGGCTATGTTAATTAATATTAAAATTAAAGTATGATTCAAGCAGCGCTGTTATATTATGTGTATAATTATGTTAGTAGTAAAAGGATATTTCTATTTCTATGGCGTTTTTTGGTGAATGTTTACTCCACAATTGATTTTGCCAGTGGGTGCAATTGAATACAAATTCAACTCAACAACCATGGTGGTGGTAATACAAATATTTAATTTTGGAAAACTGATATCCGTGGTGCATATGCTAATCGTTCAGCCACTGCACCAATCAATTTCAGCCTTCTATAAATATTAATACGTTGTAGACAACAGTACAGTAAGTCTAAGTATATTTAAGTAAATTTGAGTCGGCCCCAAACAATCAATGAACAAATATCACAAAATTAACTTAGATTTATATGAAATTTCCAGCGATAAACATTATAACGTAATTAATTAATTTGCTTGTTTGGCGCCGACTCAAAATTACTTGGGTATACTTACATTAGTTTAAGAATATAGTTATTAATAATAAAAGTTTATTATTTTTTGCTTTTCAGTTTTTCGGCGGTTTTTTTTTTGGTAAAAAGTTTTCATTTTATATTTGTTGGTGACTATTATCTACTAATTATTATTACATGCTTAATTTTTTATTACTTTTTAAATACCTTCCTACCTAACAATACACAATTCAGCATTAAAATCTGTGAGTGAATAATAAATCACCACCCTTATCCCTTCCTTAGGGTGGGTCTTCTTCTCTCGTCTTTTTTTAAATTTATATGAAACCAGCTTCAAAGTATGACCTATGCAAAAAAACGAATTATCAAAATCGGACTACTCCGTAAAAAGTTACGCGTGGACATAGATTATAATCAGTGAGTAAATAATCAAACATCACCCTTTTTTCCAACCCTATTGACCTATTTTTTCCAAATATTAATGGGACCAATTTTGGAGTATACTCTTCCAATAAAAAAGAATATATATATCAAAGTTGGACAACTCAGTAAAAAGTTTTGCGTCGAATTGAGAACCTCCTCCGTTTTTTGTTTCGTCGGTTGAAAAAGGTAAAAGTGCGTCGAACGCCGCCAGTAAAATTTGTGCGGTTTACGGACCTAATGCGGGTTAAAAACCCAAGCGTTTCATGTCTAGAAATTTTAGCGTGAAGGATGGGGCTCGCTCTGGACGCCCGGATAAAATCAGTGACATCTTTCAAAAAGTGAAGCAATATCGACATATTAATAGTTACAATATTGCTGAAGAACTGGATGTTGATTACAAAACAGTTTTACGTCATTTACTAAAGTCTGGGTACAAGAATAAACTTGATATTTGGGTACCACATGATCTCATTAAGAGAAACTTAATGCAACGTATTTTCCATTTGCGATTCTGCGTTGAAACGTTAAAATTCCGACCCATTTCTTAAACGGTTGATTGCGGGTGATGAAAAATGGGTCACTTGCGATAAGAACGTGCGAAAAAAATCGTGGTCGAAACATGAAAAAGCCCCACAGACCGTGGCAAAGCCCGGTCTGACTCGGAATAAAGTTATGCTGTGTGTATGGTGCGATTGGAAAGGAATCCTCTACTAAGAGCTTTTGCAGCCGGGTACGACTGCACATACCAGTACATAACAATGCCGAGGTTAGAAATTAATAAATACGTAATACAGGATTTTTTTAAATCGACCCTCTAAGAGTGTGAAATAGCCGTATTTTTTCAAGTAGAATAAAATTTATTACACGTATACAGTAAAATTAATACTGCACACTTGTTTCATAGTTTCTGGAAATTCAACTCCATACAACCATTTATTCTTTACCTGCACTAACACGCGAACAAAGCCGTGGGGGAGAAGCTAGTATACATTATATATGTAACTGCCTCGTTCTCAGTACCTAGCAGCTCGGAGTTTGGGTTTGCGCCCGGGGTCGCCCCGCATTACATGGGACCTAAAATATACCTACCGGCAGAAATGTGAGTGTACATAAGTATCCCTCTGCTGAACCCTTCGGGGATGACAGGCATATACATGTAAATAAAATAAGGAGGCAGAAGCATTCTATGTCGTGGAAATAGGATAATTTACTTGATTTCGTAGTTAGGTACTAACATTTATTTACGCCAATGTCGATATCCAGTGTATATGGTTTGTTTTTAAAAATGATTTCCTATTTTTAGTATTACTCTTCAGGTATGGTTAGGAACTATTATATTGAAGACACATTCAAACCCCATGTCGAAGAGACTGACGTCACTTATAACTTCGGCCGAAAATGAGAAGTCCCCTCTTCGATTTCAGCGAAACTGGAAAACGGCGTAGCCTTGTCCAAATCAGCCATTTCCCAACGACCTTTCTAAATTATCACACTTATACAAAATATAGGTGAAGAGCCTGTAATTTAATAACTGCAGATATTTTAAAAGTAAAAAAACTATTAAATAGTGGACTTCTAAATTATGAACCAGTTAAATAATTTAGATCGCTCATAATTTCATTGTATTAAGTTACCGGTAAAAGAATTCAATTGAGTGGAATGCCTATCGTCTCTAATAATCATGAGAAACCGTTTACGTTAAAAAAACAATGAGCCGTCACGGGACATTATTTTGTAAAAGTAATATGCAGAAAAGAACATAATATTGTGATAGGAACTAAATAAGTCATAATGATAAAATAAAATATTACGATTTTACGTGCGGCTATAGATGTTTCACAAAACATGATATGCAATGAAATTTATGTGAATTTTAATCTACCAAGATAGTAGATTTTACATTTACTGGCGCTCAAGACGCACCAAATATACGCGTGCTTAATGCACAGATAAATGCATACTTTAATTATAAAAATATAATTAACTTACTGATGACTTGATGGTGTGTCATAGTGTGATTTTGCTTTCTTTGCAGGAGGCTGATCACTTTCACTCTCTAAATTATTACGGTCAGACATTTTATTATCAGAAAAATAATTTCTTTCAAGTAAAACACAGGTTATGTTTTCCCCGTATCGTTTTTGACGTTCTTTAAAAAAATATATGTGTTAAAAGAAACATATTAACACAAACTCAAAGAGGTTTAATACAATTCACAACTCGAAAAAAAAAGGTAAACTTAAAAATAGAACTAAAATGAAATTTAAATTTCGTGGCGACGCGTCGCCACGGCCGAAATCGGTTTTACGTGCGGCTATAGATGTTTCACATCAAAAATATTTACCTTCATTGAAAACACGATCATTATCTATTGATACTAACGTATATTTTAAAAAGGTAAAAAAGGTATATATTTTTAAGAAATAAATAACTGATGATATTAATTATTTATAGATTTCAGTCGTAACTTAATAATAGAATAACATGAGTTTTATAGCTAAAATATTATTACTAAAAAAAATACACATCGTTATTCGGGTACAAGGTTTTCGAGGATGTTTATTTCTTTAAATATTTACTTATCCCCGTATCTACTTGAAACTACAGCCGCTTATGGACCTTGAGCATAATAAACGAGCCCAATATACTTCAGAACTTCTTCTAACTATTAATTAGGTTCCAGAAAAATCGAGTTTTAGTTCCAAGATTGGTCCTAATATTGAAAGAACTTAGTTACTATTTAGAAAAATTGTCTGCTTCTGCATAATAATATGTTGTTATAATTCTGCATAAGAGTCGTTGAAAATAAACGATTATTTGAAGAATCGATTTTCTTAAAGACATATTTCCCGCGTAAAAAAATATTCATTTAATCGTACGTCGCTTGTTGTATCTCCTTACACAAGTAATTCACAAATATATATTTTGTTGTAAATAAATAAATGTATTTTCAATTAAATATGTCTTATAAAGTGGTTATTATAATAACGTGTGTTGTATTTTGAGATTTATGTATGCATTTAAAATTTCCTCTGATTAAATTTACCAGGAAATATGATAATAGGAACTTTCCCTATTGCCCCGCTTACGAAATTCATAGCAAAAGGTTCACAAGCTGTCAACTTTCGTTACTTATGTTATTTTGTAACCCTCCTTTGTGTATACAATATTAATAGTGAAAAGAAGGTACTCAGTTTTATCTAAAATATTGAACTTTTTTTTACTTACGTTATTTAATAATTTTCTATGAAAGGGAAGTTATATACAAATATATTAGCCCCTTAGTAGATAACTAAAATAAAAAAATATTAAATACTCCCGACACATTTTGTGGCGGATATCTTGGACCAATTTCCATCAAACATAGCTAAGAACACTCCTGATTAACTCACCTTTCAAACAAAAAAAAACAAATTCAAAATCGGTTCATCCGTTCGGAAGCTGCGATGCAAAAGACATATGTCAAACTTATAACAGTCCGTAATATTTGAGTCGGTGGTTTAAAAAGTATAATTAAAAGCAGTACTTTGTGGCGTCCACAGGTTTGTCTCTTGAAACTGAAGCAAGGTGCAAGCTTGGTGAATAGACTTGTGGTTTTTAAGTACAGGTAATTTAGGTGCATTTTATCGAACAAATAATACTAAGTAAACTTATTTCAATTACATTTTACCTCATGTCGCTAATGATGTTGCTCTAGAAAGCGCGATAAGTTGAAGGCATTAAGCCAAGGCTAAATTGTTATTAGAGAATTTCCCAAGTAAATCCGTTGCCGTCAATCCAGTCGTAAAGAATCTACGTTAAGGATTTCGCCTGTTAGTTAAGTCTAACCTAGGTACTTTAAGTTAGTCAGACTACAGCTACACAGATGTATCATAATTCCACGCGGTCCAGAGATTAATGACCTTTGTCACCTGTTTGAGATAGTCTAACTGTCTTCAAACATGACAGTTGTTATAAATCGTCGATGATCGGAGGGTTGTCTAACGCACAGTTTGACAGTTGTATTATACCTATAAGTAGTAGATCGAAATAGATTCCGGGTAAAAAACGCCGTTCTTACAAAAAAAGCTGTCGATAATAATTGGTAGATTTATTTTGCAATATTGTCTGAAAGAGGAATAGCTACGCTACGCTACCCTACGGTTAGCTATTCCTCTTTCAGACAATGTTTTACGTGTTTTATTTTTAATTGAATAAGAATCAAAATTTACTTTAAGCCATTTTGACAGATTGCATCGCTGCCTATTGGATATTTAATTGATGGCCCGATTAGTGGGCTCGTGTCCCGCGTTCGAATCCTGGGACAAATGTTTGTGATGAGTATCAGCATTTGTATCCGAGTCATGGATGTACCTCTGTATAATAAGTACTTATTTACAAAAAAAACCTTTATATGCAGTATATCAAACGTCTAGTATCCGCAATACAAGGCTTAAGTTGCTTAGCTCAGAACTAGTTACCGCTGTGCCATAATTTAAAATATTCATGTAAACTGTATTAAAAATAGGTATCATAATGGTATATAAACAAATATGAGATATAAAAAAATACTTTTTAATATTATATACAGAATGAGCTACATCATCAGTTTACCCCGAGCTTCATCAAGTTTTGAACTTGTATAGCAATTTGCTCGTTCAATAAATGAGGATTTAGCACGTTCAAGTTGAACACAGCGCCCTGACATCGTCACAAACTTAACCGTGTTAAATTTACACGCAGTCTATCTTTATCGTTCGATATATTACCCTGATTAAGGTCTTATGGGGTGCTTTCAAGTGAAATGAATGTCTCGCAACAATTTGTCGAAAGAACGATTACTGAACTGACTGAAATCATCCACTCAGAAAGGAATTTTAATAATTCGAATATTGGGGAAGAATGGTTGTATGGGAAGTTCGTCATTTTTAAATTAAGAAGAATGAAATTATTAAAATATTCAAGTTCCTCGGCAAAAATAAATGCAGTCATGTTTCGTAATTTTTTGGAAGTTCAACCCTTAACGGGCGCAATGAGGAAGGGAAATTAGTGTTAAATTGTGCGGGTGAAGCTGCTAGTAATAAATCAGAATCGGAATGACCTTTGACGATTGCGAAATATCAAGACCATAGTCGTGATTTCATCGCAATGAATTAAACTATCGTCGAATATCTGTGATAACTGAATATTTTGAAACCTTTACGAAATTAATGACTGAATAACTATTAAATTAGTTTTATTTCAGTAAAGATTTGTTTTAATATAAGAACCATTATTGTAGATTTCGTACTACGCTAATAATTATAATAAACACTTAATATCAGAATGTTGCGACTAAAATATTGTCAAAATATCGAAATTAATTCTGAAAGTAATTTTATTTCGATATTTTTGTGGAGTCGAGATTTCAGTTATTTGTTTATAATTAATAAGTACGTAGTGGCAATACTTTGTAAATGTTAGCATTAGGTATAGCGATTTATAAGCTGGCATTTTAAGTCAAAGATCAAAATCAATCTCATTCTTGAATTCAGTGAACGTTAAAATGAAGTAAAGCGTACCTTAACGGTACGTTTGATTTTACGCCTTCGAGTTAATTTGAAGTTGTGTAACGTGTAGGGGAATGCCGGCGGTTAAACGGGTGGGTATTTATAAATGGCACATAATACATTATCACTAGGAGTACCCTGGACAAACAGCCCCATTTAGATACAAACTTAGTCCTGAATATTTCTTTAAAAGCTTCACTCTCAATGTTATCGGTACCTATAAAATCGTTTATCTTAACTGACTATAAACTGGAAACCAAAACTATTGAGTCTAGTAAACTTGGGTTTATTTTATATTACAAGCAAGTTTTCGCAAGGAAGTGGGGGTAGTCCAGGCTACGTCGGATGGGCCGCTAGTGAATAAGTTCGGCATTAAATCTCGGTGTTCAAATATTATGAATTGATATAAACCTTTTTTGACCTGGAGGTTTTCATTTTTTCTTAAGATTTACAATCTTCATAGTTCGTAATGTGGCGGGAGTCAAGAGCGCATCAAACCTATAAAATGTTTGTAACAGGAAAATTAAATAAAAGTACAGTAAATCAGTCTTCCATTATTTGACAAAATACGGATGTTGTTGACTTTAATATGACTGTAAAAAGGAAAAGCAATAGAAAAGATCAAGCTTAAGGACAAAGCCTATTGACAGTGTCCATAATCATAACAACCGTGTCCATAATAGGTATTTCATATTATATATATTGATATATTGGTAAGTATTTGATCTTTTTTTAGTCAAAGTAAATATTACAAATACCTATTTAGAAATATCGAAACTAGTTCCAGTTTGGGTTTGTCTATTTCGTTTTATCTAAAGGGAGGAATCAGTGCCAAATATTAGCCCACTGCTGGGTACGGTTTCTTTTTGATTGGGAGGGTTTAGGCTATAGGGTCACATGCCATCTAGAAAATCTCTCAAGCATGCAGGTTTCATCGTGATACTCTCCTCCACCAATGGAGCCTGTGATAAATACATATATTATATAATTATAGTGTCAAAAAATATTCTATAACATTAATGAGTGTTTTTATCGACCGGCTGCAAGCTGTCAGGAAGTTTTCTTGCCCGTACATTTTGGTTCGGACAGTTTTAAATGTGTGGGAGATTTTCCGCAAGTTAAAAGTTTTCTCGTAAATGATTAATTGTTCTGGGTGGTCGAATTCTCCTGCTGAGTTCATAAGGGATATATGTCCGTATATATTTATTTAAATAAATTAAATAAAGCAAATGTTCCGATTATATTTCTTTAGCGAGAAAATGAGATTTACAAATTTACATCTTACGGTATCACCAAGCGGACACTGTGGTTTCTGACCATAAATACATACATATATGAAGAAATATTAGTTTAAAATGACTAAAGAAGTAAATAATTAATCAAATCAAATAATTTGTATAAAGCAAATTTTTGTGTTTCTTGTTAAATATTGAAAGTAATTCATTGATTGAGATTAACTCTCAATCAATCAATGCATGCTCTTTTAGGTCTAATTAATTTTCTTATTATACAATCTCAAAGCGATTTCTACGTATTTACCAAATTTTGACTACCATTAATTTATTTTTCGATATTATTGTATTGTCATCAGTCCTTACCATTTCTACAAAATTTCATTAAAACAGTTCTTATGTTATTGAAAAATACATTCAAAGATTCCGTTTTGTAAATGGAAATATATTTATATCATCATCATCATCAACAACCCATTAATGTCCCACTGCTGGACACGGGTCTACTCCACCACGCTAGCCTACTGCGGTTTGGCAGACTTCCCATGCCATCGAGAAAATCTCTGAAGCATGCAGGTTTCCTCACGATGTATTCCTTCACCGCTTGAACATTGTGCAACATAGGCATATAACTTCCGAAAAGTCAGTGGCTGTTGTGGGCATATAATTTCCGAAAAGTCAGTTGTGCGTGCCTAGATTCGAAATCGAGACCTTTGACATCTCAGGCCACTGGTCACACCACTTGGCTACCGCAGCTCTATGTATATAATTGGAAATGTATTTATGTACATAGTATATTTATATGCATAAATACAATTCCAGCAAACGAGATTTAATAAAAGCCGGTTCAAAAAGAGGTAATTATATCTTCTTCTATAGAACACCGTTGGCGATCGTAATCAATTGCTGAAATGTAATCGTGTTTCGCTACCGAGCAGAAATTGGCGAAATGAACATATTTTAAATGAAATCAGTATCTGTTTATCTGTCATAGGTAATTTATGTTAGGAATGGAGATGGTAGACCCAAAATAATAGGTATACCTATATTTAAATTATTGGGGTCAGTAATATGATAATTTTGTGCGTTGGTAGTTGGTTGGCGTTGGTCTGTGCGGCGTCATTATACCGGCGGATAAGGACAAAACAAATTAAGGTCGCCATGAATTGTGTCAAATAAAAGCACAAATTCAATTTTCACTGTGAACTGACCTCAACACGTGTCTCCGATATGCAAACGCTACATATTTAACAAAGCGTTCTTTTGTGTGTAGGCCCCTATCACCAACGCATTAAAAATATATGTTTCTATTCTACCTATGTACACACCAACCCTTTCTGTACCGGGTTTACGAGTCTCGTAAAAGTACATCCCCTCAAAAAGTCCTGCAAATTGATATTCATACTTGTATTATGCTTTACTTATTTAATTCTTTGTATTTTTTATATGACCCGTTTTTCTATTTAGTGGTTTGTGTAGCTTAGTTAGGTATCATTTATATACATAAGTCGTACTTGCAGGGTTATTTCATTAACCAAGTAAATAAATGTACTATTAGAAATTAAATTCCTATTCTTTGAATCAATAAATATATATAGCTTTATATCTTTCTTAATGCATGTATGACTTAATGCATTGATTTATTTACTAAACATATTTTAAGCGTTAATGTAATATAATGTCGTGCTAAATTATCTAAAATAGGCTGCATGAGATTTTTAGCTCATGGGATTTTATTTGTACCTCGTGCAGTTAATAGGAACTGCACGAATACTTCGATTCGAGTACTCCGAACACGTTTGGTCGTTCCAGCTGGTTGTTTAGCTCAAGTACGCGTTTAAAAATGTAGTTGAAGCAACCGTGCTGCATCTTCTGCCTGACGTGAATAATCTCCGTCACCAACCGCAAAGTGAAATAAGGATAACTTCCTCGTTGGTCTAGTGGTCGCAAGAGGGACTGCTGGGTGAGAGGTTCGATTTCCAGGTCAAGAAAGTGATTTTGGGTTTTTCAATGTAATTCTCAGTAGTAGCTCGGAGTTCAAATTCGTGCCTGGTTGATAGTAATAGGCTCACCGCTCACCTCCTATTAATGACATGGGACCGGGTGTAATTTGTACATTAGTACACCTCTACTAAACCCTTCAAGGACTTATGTTTGTAGATTAATACCAAAATCACAATCGGAACGTAAGCGTTAAACTTACATTAATTATCGACATATTGCACTTCCGAAAATTGAAAATTCCGTCCCGAAATTCCTGATAATGTAGGCGCCCGGTCTTTAGTCACGCGCAAATAAAACGTACGCAGAATCGGAAATAATCGATGCCTCCTCGAATGAAATAGCATTCACAAGTAACATAATGGAGTACTGGAAATAAGAAATGAGGGAGAGAATGAGGGACTAACATTGGTAAGAAGATATATAACATAAATATACAGGCACGCGACATACAAATAATAAACTAATGTTAGATTTCCGATTAGAATGAGTTTTTTTAAATAATAAGAACGAAACGAAACCGCTCAGCTATCACAGATTTTTTGCAAGCATATGATGTAATGCCGGACAAAAATATTTTTCGAGGATTTCCCATACAATGGAATTAATAAGTATTTCAATAAATCACCTTGCACGTGCTATTATAAGTGAACTCTATAATAGAAAAATAAAACCTCGGAAACAGATTTTAATTTTCAATATCTTTTTAAGTATCGGACTTTGGTTTCGACAATACGTATATCTTTTCCACATTTTTGTGTACTGTACAATGAATATTCATTGAATCTAAAATAAAATGTGGCAAAGATACGAGTTTTGATTAATGTTCGGCACAATTATTACAATTGTCGGGTTTATGCGGTTATGCCCCCACATCACCGGTAACCAATCACAGTTACGTAGTCATTTTCATTTTACCATTAATATACATACTTGTTCTCGCTGTCGCTATTACTGTCACTATCATCGCAAGCTTTAGCCCTTTTTTATTGTTTTCAATACTTGTTCTGTGAAGCTTCAAAGTAAATAGTAATACTCCTTTACGTCTTTACTTAGGATTTGGAGTCACATAGTGCTTACGTTTTATTGTCTTCTAAAAACACGTTACGCGGATGGCATAGCAAATCGTATTTTTGAATAAACTTAGGTATTTCCGTAGGCTCAAACAAGGTCCCTTCCTCTCGAGTATATTCCTCTCGGGTATAAGCTTCCACACCGTTTTATGTATTCACTCCTCAAACCTAATGTAATGAGTTTTGGGGAAGATTCGTTTGTAGAGGTCTTTAGGGGTCCTTGCCTGCAACAAAATAACAAAATCATTAAAATTTACTTTATTGTCCTTTCTTTATTACCTTTCATACGATGAATGTCCTTTTTTCCTGTACTGTAGATATATATTGATGAATAAAAAATAAGCTCTCTTTATTGCGTGTACATTATTGTATTGATCAAAGTGAAAGGGACGGTAACGAAAAAGAGATAAATATTGAATATAATTATTCTAATCCACTCATTTACTGTGCTATTGCAGGCCAGTAGTTTAACGTTGTGGGTGGCCTAGTAGCCAGCGAGCCTGCTAGTCAACTGCACAAATCGGCGTCAAATCTCTTAGAAACGGGTTTCCGAACAGGGTTTCTTCGCGTTGTTTCCCTTCACCGTTTCAGCGAGTTGTTAAATACGCATTATGGTTTCGTAAAAATAAGTGGAACGTGCCTTGTCATTGACTTCGAGACCTATGACTAGGCAGTCCGTGTGAAACACGAACTTTTAAGACTAAGTACTACTGCTGTCAAAGTAAATTAATAATTTTCAATTCGGTCTTCTTGTAATTCATTTTAAGTGAAATAAGTGTCACTTAAATTGTCAAAATAGTATGTAGATATATCATAATGGCTATAACAGGAAATAACACTATGTTAAGGCTAAAGGTACGTGACATTGCAAACTATTCTATCTTACGGTTTGGCTCGGGTCTCTTTTCATAAACTTGTCCTTCCTCAAGTTCTAGGGCTCCGTAAACTTAATTATATTATTAGGGTAATAGATTCTTATACATAAGCGTTACTTGTAAAACACCAACAACCTTGCAGAGCTAGATAGCCATCATCATGTATCATGTATTCCATTTTTTTGTTTTGACGACCCAATTAGTCCAACGGTAGTTAACATTGCCTGCTGTGCTACGGGTCCCGGGTTGATAATAATAATAATAAAAAAATGTATTACCCAAAAATTACAAACAGCTCAGAATATTATTATACAATACAATATTAAGTTTTTAATCTGAGAAAAGTTAGAGAAACCCTGTCTCCTAACTTAGGCAGCGCCTGTGTCTTAGGAAACAGTGTTCGGCCAAAATTATACTTGATAATTTCAAAAATGCGAGTACTAAATATTAACATTTTTAGTCCTCTGTTGAGTAATTTATGTCCTATTACTCAACAGAGGTTCGAATCCCGGTAGGGACAAATATTTGTGTGATGAGCATAAACATTTGTATCCGAGTCATTTGTATACATATTATACATAGATACATCTATGTATAATATGTATGTATTTATAAAAAAAAGTATGTATGTAGTATATCAATCAACTAGTATCCGTAACACAAGCCTCGTTGCTTAGCTCGGAACTAGATGGCGCTGTGTCATAACGTCCAGGAATATTTATTTATTTATTTATTCATTATATTTTAAGTTTTTATTGTACAGCCGTGGCATCTGTAAGTCTCTCTTTCATTCATTGACGAAATGACATCGCGGCACTCTTTGCGTGTATAGTTATTAACACCCAAGCGGGCAATTAAAGTAACATTTATTTCTGTATGAAAATTAAATCAAGGAAATTATTAAAAGTCTTTTGTTGCACAAAGTACCCAGTTTTTGGGTCCTAGTTATCAAATGCTTAAAAACTTTACTTAACTAAGTTGAACTCTAACAGTTACTGTTTCGGTTTGGCCTTACATGCGAGCACGAAACTTTGCCGTTGACGTTTGTTGATGCGTTAAGCAAACCCGGGTGTAATTTAGAAACTGTCAAACATAACATTTCTTCCACTTTGTTATAAAGTACACTTTCCATATTGTAACATAAACTGTGTGTCTGCGATACTAGGTCCGTTTAATATGCCTAGTTTATATCTACTGATACTACGTACTACCTTGTGGTCCCCTGTTAACAAGTAATCTACCTTATGTCAAGGGAACTCTCTATTAATTACGATTAATGTGTACTTACAGATGTTGATATACATAGATGATATTCATTATATTTTATGATCAGTAGCTTATTAATAACGAAAAAGGCCGAAATATACATGTATCTTATGGAACAAAATCATTATTATTATCAACCCATTTATTGTCTTAATGCTGGCCGGGCTTAAGAGGGATAGGGTATATAGATGAGAATTTATTACCTTGGTTGGCACATAGGCTACCTATGGCCTTTATCAACATATCACGCGAGCAGAACCACGGGCGGAAACTAGTGTAGTGTGAAAATAAACTTTCATTAACTGTTACTATATGTATATGTATGTATGCTTTATTTATTCAATTGTGTATTTTATAATAATTTATTATTTACTTCATTCGATTGATTCATTTACAAAACATATTTTTTATTGTTTTAGATGTTAAAAGGCTTCTTTTGAAATAATTTATAATAGAAAATTTTACTTGACAAGAATTCAACATTATTAAATAATGTAGGTATGTAGGTGGGTACTTAGTATTAATATCTAATAGAAGTTTAGTTTCAGAAGAGACTTTCATTATAAATTAAGTAAAGAAGTCTCTGTGTCCCGTATGTACATAACATACATAAAAATAAATGGCATTATGACAATAAGTGTTGTTGTGGGGTTTTCAGAAAAACTTATAGAAGTGGGGTTCAATGGCCAATTTCGATTGACAATCATCTCGCCCGGTGTTCGAAATTAAAAAAAATATATATCAACACCCATGCTATAAATCTTCTATAAAAGTTCTTGAAACAGTTAGCTTATTGCCAACATTAAAACAGCCAGTGTCATAGTAACCATAATAGCATCCAAACGGGTGTTATAATGTTGTACTAAATTTCATAAATCAACTCATTTTTTACTCATCGAACAGCCACATTCTCATGGCATCTTTATGAATTTCAAAAAAAGAACATTGTCATGTACACGCGTTTCACTACCACGGCGACGTAATTGAAAAAAAACTTGTTTGAATTTTTGAATTGACGTCGTAGCCCGCCATTTTTGTTCAATAACAGTATTGAAAAAAAATATATATTTTGTTGTTTACAAATATAGAGGATTCATATCATGGGTGTAGATAAAGTCTTGTATGCAACTGTTATAATTAGGTATTAAAACACTCATGTGATACAATTATCAAATAAATAGATAAACCCACATTCGTGTTTTGATACCCCTTATTACCATACCTATTAACAGTTGCATAAATAACTATTATAACATTTTATTTGTCCCCTGTTTTCACTATCGCACTCCTCCGTACGCGCGATATGTTTGAAACAGGTGTAGAAAGTATTCTCTGCGCGTATATATCCTGTCTTGCGACCGATTTTGATTATAACTAAAATTGCGTCATTGTTTTTTTTTTAAAATAATCATACCTACTTCTAACCCGGAATAAATCATTTTGGGAACACATACTGTATTATTACTAGAGATGAAACGGATGTCCGGTAACTATCCGGTATCCGGCCTATCCGGCGACCTTAATACTATCCATAATTTTAAAAAAACTGTATTTGCCTGTAGACAATTTAATAAACGTTCAGCTCAGCTTTACAACAAAGTTAATAAATGTACCTATATTACGAAAGTAAGAAAGCCATAATATTTTGGATAAAGTCACTTACCTATGAAGACACGGAGACACTTCTGGAACACATAAAATAGCAGACACGCGCAGAACAGACACCCACCACACACAACACACGCGAACACACACACACACACACACGCATACACACACACACACATACTCACACAAACAAGCATGCACAGCCTAATAAACTGTTTTATTACTTACTCTTAGATAATAAGTGTAATTATATTTGAACTGTATAAACTGGTCTTACAATTACAATTGAATTATTCTGTTATGGAAGAGCGGGGCCTCCTAACACAGGCATTATTTGCCTAAAAGGAGACTCCAAACACTAATTTACTTTTGTACCAGTGAAAGCAAATAAACTATTTTATTATTATTTATTTATTATTATCCGGCCGAATACCGGATAACTAACTACTATACGACCGGATAGGCATCCCGCCGAATTATTAACTTATTATTATCACTGTTTATATCAAAGTATTCCCATAAAGGCGATATTCGGCTTTTCGGCCACATGGTTGGCCGAATACCCGGTATCCGGTATCCGGCCAAACTGCTATCCATTTCATCTCTAATTATTACCTATACCAATCGATAATATCATTAATAAGAATCAATTCTAGGAATCTGAATATGTGTTCCGTTAATAGCAACGCCATTGTATATGGGGATTGCTCCACCGACGAAAACTGAGCTGTAACTAATAAATTAATAGTAATCAATTATTAGTTTTGACGACCCGATTTTCCCAGCGGTAGTTAACGCTGCCTTCTGAGCTATGGGTCCCGGGTTCGAATCCCGGTAGGGACAAATTTTTGTGTCCGACAGCATCAACTTTTGTATCCGAGTCATGGATGTATTTATGTATATATGTATGTATTTAAAAAAAAAGTATATATAATTAGTATATCAACTATCTAGTATCCGTAACACAAACCTCGTTGCTTACCATGGAACTAGATGGCGCTGTGTCATAATGTCCAGAAATATTTATTTAAAAAATAACCGGAAAATTTTATTAAAAAAGCCTATTTACTATTACCCTGAATAAAGCTATTTACTAACCGATAAACTATAGATCAGTACCTACACCTCTGTTTAGCCATTCGGGGGTTCCACTATGCTTATAGCGTAATATCACCGCTGTTCATTACAATCCAGATTATTTAACTGTCTTTAGCCAGTGCTTGTCTTAATAGCGCAATAGGCATGGCCTAATTGCTTACCAATAGTATAAGCGACACAAAACCCATGAACATTGTGTGTGGTGAGCTTAATATCTAAGGCCTGTGTTCTGAATTAATGAACTGTTGTGAGAAATGTAAAACTAGACGGCCATCCCTTGTATTTGAATGTTATTATCGCTGAAAACATTCGGAAATATTTTTTTTAAGTAATTTCCGTTAATTAGGATTAACACTTTCATTTCTTACACTAACGCGCTACATTGAAATAAACTATTGTAGGATTGCTAGTGTAAAATTAAAGGCCCCTTGTAGTTACTTTGCGTTTATTTAATCTGGTAACTTAACACTACACTTTACATGATATAAACATTTAGTGACGGCAACCCTAAGTGTGGTGATGAGATAACACTCCCCAGTTATACCAGTTCCTGAAGACTGCGGGGCTATCGAACAGGAGCTTGGTGTGTTCAGGATCAGAACTGGCTGCGTGGCTACCGCGCTCTGAAACCCTAACGAGTGCTATTTCAGACCTTCCTAGCTGACTAGTTCCTGAAGACTGCGGGGCTATCGAACAGGAACTAGGCTTACTTTAGGATCAGAACTGGCTGCGTGGCTACCGCGCTCTGAACCGCTAGCTAGTGAATTACAATTTGTTCTGCCGTGTCGCTGCTTATAAAGTCGAATATATCAGTATAAGTAATCAACAAGTTATTTATTTGTGACCTTTCAACTTCAGATAGGAATTTTCCTTCATCTGGGTGTAATAAAATATCAAAGGAATAGAAGGACATTTTGTTTATTGGAACATAATTTACACGTGGATCTTTGCAAGATTCTTCATCTGCTGGTTCACGTGGGCGGACAGGATGTGTGGCGTGTCTAGCTTCTGAAGTGCCCATTTTGTTATCTTACTTGGCGGTGGACTGTCTTCAAAGGTGTTCAGCGGTGACGGTGTTTGTGGGAGTGGTGAAATCATTTGCAGTTCTTTAGCCCACTGCATGAAGCTGGACAACGACTCCGGAGGTGCTGACTCATCAAATGTCAATTTTCCAACTGCTTGCAGTGGTTGTTTTCCAGTTCTTAGCTAAAGAAAATTATTTACCTTATAAGGTTCATCCAGAAAGTACCAAACTCGTTGAGGCAGATTTAGTACTATTCCTGCTGCTTCCAAGAAATCAATACCAAGTAATGTGCGATTGTCGGTTGCATCTGGTATTACCGTAAATGTGATAGGTAATTGACGTCCACTGACAGTTATGTCCACGGTTGTCGTGAGTAAGTTCCGTGTTTTTACTGCTTCATCTGCCAAAATAGTATCAGCAATTTTTGTATGGAACTGTACACCGCTTCTTATGAATAATTTGTACAGTTGCATGCTCGCCATACTGGTTCTTGCAGCCGTATCAATATATGCATAACCTTTTTCATTTTTATAGGTTATTTCAATTGTCGGTATTTTTGCATGGTTTTCCATGAAGCCAGTAGTGTCGACTGTATAGAATGAAACTGGTTTTGGCGGAGTTTCTTTATTCTTACAGGTTTTACAGTTGCTTCTGAATACCCCTGCTTCACCACAACCATAACAGGACACAGTATGAGTCTCTGTGGCTTTAGTGTCTACTGATGCTTGTCGTTTTTGATCGGCTAATCGTTTACGACAGTCCTCAGTCACATGACCCTTCTTCCCGCAATATATACAGCGTTTTTTTAAAGTGCGCTCTGTAGAAAGTGAAGTGCTTACCTCTTTTTCTAAGCTCTCCA
Organism: Craniophora ligustri; assembly: GCA_905163465.1. NCBI lineage: Eukaryota > Metazoa > Arthropoda > Insecta > Lepidoptera > Noctuidae > Craniophora > Craniophora ligustri. Next base: position 8,547,474 of record LR990956.1, read on the forward strand.
GATGACGTGCTTTGTCAAGAAGTTCGGTGAATGATTTAAAGTCGGACCTAGCGACTTCCTTCTTAATGCTTAACTTAAGCAGTCCGTATATAAAATCTAGATGTTCTTCTTCTCGGTTACGTTTTGTTGGTAACTGTGATAATAACGCACGCTTCTCACATATAAATTCGTCAATTGTTTCTGACGTTTGCTTCTTTCCGAACACTTCTATGTAGATTTCATGTGGCTGTTTTTTAGGTGCAAACGCTGACCGAATCGCGTCTAAAGCGTTGTTCCACTTCTTGATATCTGCCTTGACACCGTGCCACCAAGTTGCTGCCGTGCCACATAGCAGTAATGGTAACCCCTCCAAGGCGTCCTCGTCAGATATGTGTTCAATTTTTTTATAAACACTGATACCATTAATAAATTCTTCTACTTTATTATAATCTCTTACACCATCAAATTTCTTATTGCAACGGGCAAAACTTTTTCCGCTCATGATGCTGCTTTGTGTCGACGTGATAGTATTCAACAAGATATTGAACTGTTCTTGCGTCATTGCGATTGACATTTTTTCCATGATATCGGAAATTGTGGGTATCTTGAAAATATTGGCACTAATCTAGGCCGTTTAATTTCTATTTGTAGGTACCTTTAAAACTTGGTACTTGGAATTATTTTTCTTATGTGGGTACATTTAAAACGTTGGGCGCCAGTGTAGGGTTGCTAGTGTAAAATTAAAGGCCCCTTGTAGTTACTTTGCGTTTATTTAATCTGGTAACTTAACACTACACTTTACATGATATAAACATTTAGTGACGGCAACCCTAAGTGTGGTGATGAGATAACACTCCCCAGTTATACCAGTTCCTGAAGACTGCGGGGCTATCGAACAGGAGCTTGGTGTGTTCAGGATCAGAACTGGCTGCGTGGCTACCGCGCTCTGAAACCCTAACGAGTGCTATTTCAGACCTTCCTAGCTGACTAGTTCCTGAAGACTGCGGGGCTATCGAACAGGAACTAGGCTTACTTTAGGATCAGAACTGGCTGCGTGGCTACCGCGCTCTGAACCGCTAGCTAGTGAATTACAATTTGTTCTGCCGTGTCGCTGCTTATAAAGCCGCCGGTTTACATGTGTGACCAATATCTACATGGATGCATTTGTAGTTGTGGTCCAAACATACTCGGAGTGGCGCTCGCGCAGATTGTTTCTCTCGATGATCATAGATGGCGTTAGTTGTCTATGACAACTTTAGTTACAGGTTCTTAGTTAGATAATAATATGTAGGATCCAAGCCAGCCGGGTGACGTGGTATTGTATACGTTAGTACCATAGATGGCGTTAGTTTGTTACACTATTAAGTATCGCGGTATATTGCTATTGGTCTAAGCATAACTACAACACGTAGTGTACAGCATCCTTGGCCCGATTACGAGCACAGATGTCCGTCCAATATACGCCAACAAAACCCGTCAAAAGTATTGGTATATTTTGTATCAATAGAATTAATACTGTTTTATTAGTCCTGATTTTTATCTGTTAGACGCTTAAACGAAGAAAAGAAAATAGCTTGTTTATAAGGTACGAAGGTATTAAAAAAAAGATCTTTGTACACGAGCCAACAAAAACTCCAGTATCACATATTATGTCGATGTGCATAATGTCTGTTCTAGGGAAAGTGGAAAATTTCTGGGCGTGAGACGTGAGCTTATGTAATGATACCAATATTAAATCAAAACGCCTGTACCTATATGAAAATATTCTATATTTTCGAACGCAACCCTTTCGTTTTTCATGTGTGCCACGTAGCGTATTGGACTCAGTTTTTGCATACTTACACTCTGCAGCACGTTTAACCTAAACAAGGTCAATTATGAACGAACCTTTTGATTTTAAATTTTGAAAACAGGACAAAGACAAGATTACACCATTAAAAAGGTTAGAAAATGAAAATACGGACCTATTTTTTTATCTAACACTGAATAATAAACTACGAAGCACAACAGTGTCATTAAAAATTGGAGAGAAGCCAACACTTCAGGCTCAATCATTTATTGTATTAATTGCTCAGATGTTTTTGATATTATTTTTTAAATAGAGCAATGCTTAATTGCAAAACATCTATGGTTTGCAATTAAGCATCGCTCAAATTGAGCTGCCCGACTGGGGAAGTACCTCCGCCTTACAGAAGACCGCAGTGAATCAACAAGTTGTTTTTCTGCGAGTGAGTAAGGTTACCAGAGCTCATTGGGGGAGTGACTATTCTGACAGCATGGGAATTCCGTGTGCTGTCAGTTCAGTAACTCCCTATTTTAAGAAACCTGAACGGTTTCTAATGGGTTTGGCAACGCATTTGCAAGCCTCTGGTGTTGCAAATGTCCATGGGCGGCGGTCATCACTTACCATCAGGTGAGCCGCCTGCTCGTTTGCCCACTTATCACAATAAAAAATAAAAAAAAAATAATTCCCATCAGCTTAGAGGGTTGAATGGAACCCGTGTCGCGTTAAGTATACATACGACTTTGTGCAATATTCGGCCCTTGGCTCCGTAACTGAGATTAGGTAAGAGAACCTTCTTTAAAGCTCATTTATATTCTCCCTCAGTTTCCTATGCATTAGTTTGCATATATACCTACAGTAATCTTAAGTACGGACCTATTTGCATTTTCTAACCTTTTTAATGGTGTAATCTTGTCTTTGTCCTGTTTTCTAAATTTAAAATCAAAAGGTTCGTTCATAATTGACCTTGTTTAGGTTAAACGTGCTGCAGAGTGTAAGTATGCAAAAACTGAGTCCAATACACTACGTGGCACACATGAAAAACGAAAGGGTTGCGTTCGAAAATATAGAATATTTTCATATAGGTACAGGCGTTTTGATTTAATATTGGTATCATTACATAAGCTCACGTCTCACGCCCAGAAATTTTCCACTTTCCCTAGAACAGACATTATGCACATCGACATAATATGTGATACTGGAGTTTTTGTTGGCTCGTGTACAAAGATCTTTTTTTTAATACCTTCGTACCTTATAAACAAGCTATTTTCTTTTCTTCGTTTAAGCGTCTAACAGATAAAAATCAGGACTAATAAAACAGTATTAATTCTATTGATACAAAATATACCAATACTTTTGACGGGTTTTGTTGGCGTATATTGGACGGACATCTGTGCTCGTAATCGGGCCAAGGATGCTGTACACTACGTGTTGTAGTTATGCTTAGACCAATAGCAATATACCGCGATACTTAATAGTTTATTTCAATGTAGCGCGTTAGTGTAAGAAATGAAAGTGTTAATGCTAATTAACGGAAATTACTAAAAAAAATATTTCCGAATGTTTTCAGCGATAATAACATTCAAATACAAGGGATGGCCGTCTAGTTTTACATTTCTCACAACAGTTCATTAATTCAGAACACAGGCCTTAGATATTAAGCTCACCACACACAATGTTCATGGGCTTTGTGTCGCTTATACTATTGGTAAGCAATTAGGCCATGCCTATTGCGCTATTAAGACAAGCACTGGCTAAAGACAGTTAAATAATCTGGATTATAATGAACAGCGGTGATATTACGCTATAAGCATAGTGGAACCCCCGAATGGCTAAACAGAGGTGTAGGTACTGATCTATAGTTTATCGGTTAGTATGCTTTATTCAGGGTAATAGTAAATAGGCTTTTTTAATAAAATTTTCCGGTTATTTATTAAATAAATATTTCTGGACATTATGACACAGCGCCATCTAGTTCCATGGTAAGCAACGAGGTTTGTGTTACGGATACTAGATAGTTGATATACTAATTATATATACTTTTTTTTAAAATACATACATATTATACATAAATACATCCATGACTCGGATACAAAAGTTGATGCTGTCGGACACAAAAATTTGTCCCTACCGGGATTCGAACCCGGGACCCATAGCTCAGAAGGCAGCGTTAACTACCGCTGGGAAAATCGGGTCGTCAAAACTAATAATTGATTACTATTAATTTATTAGTTACAGCTCAGTTTTCGTCGGTGGAGCAATCCCCATATACAATGGCGTTGCTATTAACGGAACACATATTCAGATTCCTAGAATTGATTCTTATTAATGATATTATCGATTGGTATAGGTAATAATTAGAGATGAAATGGATAGCAGTTTGGCCGGATACCGGGTAATCGGCCAACCATGTGGCCGAAAAGCCGAATATCGCCTTTATGGGAATACTTTGATATAAACAGTGATAAAAGTTAATAATTCGGCGGGATGCCTATCCGGTCGTATAGTAGTTAGTTATCCGGTATTCGGCCGGATGTTATTGATATTATTTTTTAAATAGAGCAATGCTTAATTGCAAACCATAGATGTTTTGCAATTAAGCATTGCTCAAAAACATTGCCAAAACGAAGGATTCAACATCATCAACTTATTTTCTGTCCCATTTTATCAACAAATATAAAGTCTTCAAGAAAGCTTTTAAAATCAGGTTTAAATATCAAATTATGCTCAAAAAACACGACAATAACGGACCGAAAAAGGAAATTAAGTACTCATTTCAAAATGAAAGTACGTAATGCTTTTTATTTTAATTGAACCAATATTTTAGGTACTTTTCCTAATAGTAAAGCTCTAGCACATTCCACAAAGAGAGGAACCGACAAGAAACTCAAATATTAAAAACTTGACCTATTAAGAAAATTTATTCGATTCCCGTTGCGGCAGCGCCTCGCCGACTCCACCGCATATTTGTTCTAAGTGTTCCTTCACACTACACCATTTCGAAAACTGAAAGTTCACATTTATTTCAATTACTATCCAACACTGAGATCGTTCCAGAACGTGTGAACGTAAGACAGAAATGACACTATTTAACTTGTATTTGTCATCTCTTTTTCTTGACCTAAAAGTCATTTCGTTATCACTACGTAGTACGAACTCTATATATTGAAAAAGTTAATGATAAATTGTTCGGAAAAAATAACAGGCCGCCTGAAAGATCGCCTGGTAAAACAGATCAGTTTTTTTAGCGGATGTTTTTTCTTTACATAAATTCTGATACTTTACTGGACTAAAAAAGTATGGCTCTTCAAATTTACATGATCGAAGTAAAAGTTTTTACCTACAGAAATTCTTTTCATAAGTCTAATATAAGATCTGTAAATAAAGATAATTTAATTAATCTTGAACTCAAAAGCAATCGATGCAGAATCTTTTCATAGTTGTGTTGATGTGATTATATTTTGATAATCCTTTATACTTTGCAGGTTTAGGACTGTCGTTCTAAAGAATACCCGATAATTTCATCCAACTAGCAAATATATAAAATCATTGTATAAAATCATTGTATAACAATATCTTTTTGCGAAATGATTAATAAAAACAATAGTTATTATATCTATGCATATAGTATAGTATATAATTCTCAAGATTGTCTCATAAGCAGGAATTCCGACCAACTTTAGCACGTACTTAGTATCGAACAGAAATTGGTGATCGGATATTCAAATAAATGTATTATACTCAATTCAATTTTGTTTCTCTAATACATCCATTTATATAATTAGTAACAGATATTAAAAAATCTAATTATCACGTAGAATCTTAGAACTTAATACAATTGTGTAAAACCTTTGCTATTAACTAAAATCATAATGAACTAAAAGTTTATGCCATTATCATAAATCAAAGTTACAACTATGTAAAATTAAAAAAACTTCAGTTTATTCATGTGGAAGCTAAAATTGCACATTCAAAAACGTTTTAAACTTGCAAACACCTTTTTTTCTAGCACTTTTATTATCACGTAATAGTTGTTTCGAGTTTCGTTAGGTTACTTTTTCTATATCATTTATCATTCTCGAGCGTTCGAGAAGCGTTGGGGTAGAAAATACACCCTTACGCCACTCAACTGTATAAGCACATATCAATCATTCAAGTAATCCTCTAATCCACTTTCTGTGATATAGTATACTTCTGATTTCAGTTATAACGATGTAGGCATTTATTTAATTAAAGCAATCAGCAATAATGATATTGAGCAACAATTTCATTAATATTGATTAACAAATTCTATATTATAACGTTGTGAATCGTATTAACCGACCCAATTAGTCCAACGGTAGTAAACACTGCCTGCTGTGCTATGGATCCCGGGTTCGAATCCCGGTAGGGACAAAATGTTTGTGTGATGAGCATAAACATTTGTATCCGAGTCATGGATGTATCTATGTATAATGTTTATGTATTTACAAAAAAAAAGTATATATGAAGTATATAAACCGACTAGTATCCGTAACACAAGCCTCGTTGCTTAGCTCGGAACTAGACTGCGTTGTGTCATAATGTCCAGGAATATTTATAAAATATATATAAAAATTTAACCACGGTTAGGTGTTTTTTACCGATCATTACTGTAGCAGACTGCTTACTATGCGGTGAAGCGTCAAGGGAAACGACGAGAGGCTTTTAATAAGAATATAAGAAAATATAATAGGTACCTATCTGAAGAATGTATTTTACTGACCAGTGAATAGTGACAAATTACAATACGTCATACCGAAAAAGAAAACATCTAAAAACGTAAGTATGTCACTTCAGCTGAAGAAGAGTCCAAGGAGGTTTTAATAATTACTTTTTTTATAGTTACATTAATAAATTAATTTACTATAATGCAGATACTATATTTTGGCCGCGACACCGTATGCGTAGAATTAGTAATTTCATCTAATTTGCTTTTGATTAATCTAATATATAAAATTCTCACAGTTTTCGTTGCCACACTCCTCCGAAACGGCTTGACCGATTTTGATGAAATTTTTTGTGCTTATCCGGTATCTATGAGAATCGGCCAACATCTATTTTTCATACCCCTTAGTGATAAGGGTTGTCCACCAACCCCTATAATGTGGCAAAACAACGTTTGCTGGGTCAGCTAGTCTGTTTATAAATTTCCTCTTTTAAGAAATTTTCGATTCCACACAGTAACTTTTATCCACCTTTTGCTTGTTAAGGGTAAAATTATTTCCATACCAAATTTCATCTAAATCAGATTAGCGGTTAAATCTTGAAAGGTGATAGTCAGATAGACAGTCATACATTCGCATTTATAATATTAGTACATACGTAATGTTACAGTTGATAAAGTCTGTGTCAATTGTGTCCGACCATTTGATAAGCTTAATTGAATTGTTTGTTATTCTCAGCGCCCTCCATTTGCCTCAGCTCCTGTAAACAAGTACCTAACCTTCTAACCCTTTTTGTGTTTGACATAAAAAATGTGTGAAATATTTTATGTAGACATAAAACAAACCACAATTTTGTAAATTTTCAAGAAGCCGTAATGTCGTGGTCGACCAGAACATGCAACCTTTGTTTACGCAGCAGTTAGAAACAAAAAAAACTTAAACAGAATTTAGGAGAGTAACGTGAGACGATGACTACGGGGAAATAGCGCCCACCCTTATTATTATTTATTTATTTGGAGGCCGTGACCCTCATAACTTAAAGTAATGCATAGAAAAAACAACTGGGAAGAAATCTCCAGAACGAGACAACCGATTTGAATTAGGTATTCTTTTTATAATGATCACGTCAGGGTACAATGGTGAGTCTGCTCACTGTTTTTTAATAAATGCTTTATTACCTACCTTAGTTGTTGCAATCACAACTACTGAGCAAAAAGTTTGGCTTGATTCTCGGAATAAGCTGTGTTATTGTTTTTTTTAATAAACTCCTCCGTGTAGATTGCAGCTCAGTTAGTGGTCATTAAACGCATCCTATATTATATTGGACTTCCCAGCGTGCCTGTGAACAAATTGTGTTAGTATGTCAGTATGTATTTAGTTCTGCTTAAGCCTTCGATGATATAGGCGCCATGGTGTGTTAATAATATAATACTTTCATGAAAAAATGAGTTTTCGCCATCCCACTTAACTCGAATTTAGAACTAAAGATAGCGGTAGTTATTTTGACTACATAGTATAATAATTTACTGGAGACCTAGAAAAACTATCACTATTACCACATATAAATAGATGTTAAAATGTCATAAATATTTTAATGTATGAAGTTTGCTTCAAAGTACCAAAACCATTATCATCAAATTTCGGACTTCAGACACAAAGAGTGTTTAAGAGCCTATTTATTTCACACTTTTAGCCACCCGTTCTTAAAACTGATTTAATTCCGTTTAAGTGTAATAAGAGAGGGCTTAATAAGTTGTGAGACTTGAAAACTTGCTTTATAGATTGTTCGAATTACCTACTGATATATTTCAACATATCTTTCTATTTAAGTGTCTATCTAGATGTCAATTTAGACCCTTGATGAACCAGTATATCAAAGTAATACAAAATATAATGGAATATATAAATACTTAAAAAGTTATACATCGGCAAATACAAATTTTTAAATTTTTAACGTGTTCGTCACGTTCGCCGTGAAGGTAATTACATTATACCAGCGTAACACGTCCTCAGACATCAACAACCCCTTGGCACCCGAAGTGCAGGGTGACTGTGGCTCCTACTTACACTATTATTTTTAAAATTTTATTTAGGAAGTTAGGTTTTTTAAAAGTGAGGCATCTATCCTTCTGCGGCAGCTATCCCGGTTTTACCCTATGTAGTGTATCAACCATAGTATCAGTAACACAAGTCTCGTTGCTAAGCTCAGAACTAGATGGCGCAGTGTCATAATGTCCGGATATATTTATTTATTTAATGTCGTTCAGATAAAATATAACTTGTATTAAATATAGGTACATCCAACATCTCTTATATTCCTTCTGCGATAAATTTCGTTTGCATAAAAAGCAAGTTTTTGTAGGAGTCAGTAAAAGTAAGCGGTATAGTCACATAATTTAATTTAGGTATATCTATAGACAAGGATAAGGCTGTGGATATACAATATATTATATGTATTTATTTACTTTCTACAAAAAAAACATTTAGCGAAAAAAATTAAAATATGAAACAAAAACTGAAAATCTAAGGCTAAAGAAAATAACGTGCTACGATGATAGTTTTTATTTGTAACTTTTCCATATTTCACCGGCTATTATGATATCAATTGCGATCTAGGACTTCTCTCTTATTACCTATATTTTGTATTACATATTTATAGAAAGAAGGAAAGATATATAATATAACTATATATAATATAAATATATATACCTAATATAAATATAATATAACTACTCTTTGGCGGTAAAGCAGCCCGTAAAGACATCTTGGCTAGATTTACAAAATGTCTACCGGACGCAAACGTCTCAAATGCATTCTCATTATTCTTTCGAACTAGAAATCTCTCTTGAAATATATCTGGTAGGTAATTCGAACAATATGAATGTTATCTACGTTATGTCTAATGAGTATAAGCTTTGTATTAGGTAGATTTGCAATGATTTATAGTATAAAGATCGGGAGGTCAAGTCTAATAAATGTGCGACATTCGTAAGAAATGGTACCTATTATTGACGGACCCTTCTAAGTATACAGGAATGGCTTGACGTCAACAGAATATAGGGGGAGAGGATCATACTTAGGATCTTAGGATAGTCTGCTGAGCTGAGCGTTGGCAGTTGGTCAATAGCATTTACAAATCTTCATTCATCAATTGGGATTCTGGGAACATTCGAAGTTTTCAATAATGTAACCTAGATCATACAAAGTTGCATACATTGTACAACTGTATTACAGTTTGAGTTTGTGTATGTGTGTTTCATTTGAATTTGCGCTCCAATACCTTGCTCTGCAAATCTATACGACCCATAGATTCCACTTATGTGATATTTGATGAAATTACAGAATGTTCATTCTTGGCTGGCAAACGGCGCCTAAATCACTCGTAAATCCTCAATTCTGAAGCATTTTGCTCAAAACGACTGTATAGGCACAGAAAACATTACGTTATGCGTTCCGTAGCAACTAACTAGTTACGTACAAAAGTTAACGAGGCTCGTTAACGAGACTGCAGCGAAAATACTGTTTATTCACTTTGAGGGGCTTGTCCGATAAACCGATTATAACAATGTTTGGTACAGAGCGCTTTTTCATAGTTACGCTTAATTAAAATAGAAGTTACCTCTATTACGAATAATATGAAACTCGCTTTTACAAAAAAAAAACATGAAAACAAGCCTCTAGCTAGGTGTTTAATTAAAATTTACGTAATAAACTGTTGTCCTTGAATTTTATTTATTGTCTACGGACTTTCGAGACTCTTTGTATCTTTGTATATGCGATTGAAGTTATTTAGTGCCTTTTTTGTATCTAAAATACTCGTTAACCCGATCTTGTCAACTGAGACTTAAATAAATGGGCTTTGCGCACCCAGCGGTACATTCAGTCCTCCTTAGCGAAATCCGCTTATTGTCAGCCACAAATAAATATAAAAGGGTTCGTTTATTTAGTGTACGTCATAATTATTGAATCAGAGTGAAGTCAAATAACAGTAAACATCATCAAAGCAAATTATTTATCTTTAACTTTATCAGAACGTAAGGAGGTAAATTTCAAAAACAATATATTTCGTCTTCTTGGAAAATTCTTAGAAGAGTTTTCATACAGTCAAAGGTCCTCGTAAATTACTTAACGGAAAATGGAGATGAGAAGGCATTAGGCAATCTTCTGTTATACTTAATTTCATGTAAATCGGTGGGTTTTGCATCGTCTACCTATGTGTTTTTGTACCATTCTTTCGATTACGATAAATATTGGTAGGTACATATGAGTGTAGTTTTGGCTGCGCGGACATAATGTATTAAAGGCGAATCAAGCGTCAGGGAATGCGAACAGGCTCCTTAAAACTAGCAAACTGTATATATAGATGATGTTTAACCATTGATAAATTATTGTGGCCCCCGGCAAGGTGGACTGACGACTTGGTAAAGGTCGCTGGAATCCACTGGATGCGGGCGGCATATGACCGGTCGTCGTGGCGATCCTTGGGGGAGACCTATGTCCAGCAGTAGACGTCTAACGGTTGAAATGATGAAATTATTGTGTATCGCTACTGCAATTATACATTAACTAATTACCAAATAAGATAAAAACATTATTCATGTATGTAAAACAGGTGGCCAATAAATTTTAATGAAGCAATGTTATAGGATATTGGCAAATTAATTTAATATTAATTAACATGACTCTGTTGCTAGTTTGTGACCTCAGCACTATTTCTGCATAGTCCAGTGTTTTTTTTAAGGTTAAATTTTGATAAAAAACTAGAGGAATACGCGTTAATATATTGTTGATGGTACGAGTATATCTTAGCTACAGAGTAGATATTTAATAATTGTCTCGCGTCCGCGAGCGAACTGAGCTGATTTAGATGAAATTTGGTATAGATTTTATAACGGAGGGCAGAAATAAATAAGCAGGATGATTAAAAAGTAGATTGGATTAAATTAATTACTTTATGCAGACGAAGTAGCGAGCAAAGGCTAATCTATAATATTACTAGAGAATATGAATAATTTTAGTAAAATTATACAGTGAGTATTACGGTATTATTATGATATAGCGACTTTGTTGTACTTTGTATTTTATTTTTCCAAAATCAATGGATTCGTATGTCTTGGCTACGAATGCCTATATATTTAAATTGAACATTTTACGCTTACAGGATTAGCCAAGCCCAATTTTTAAATGCAAAATTTACCCCTTAAGTATGCTGAAAGTAGGTAGTACATAAAATACGAACATTGTCATTATGAAGTTATTTATTCCGAAAGTTGTAAAATGATCTACTTTTATGAATATAGTTTAAGTAATCTAATTATATAACTCTGTAATGATAGAAGCCAGCAAACAAACAAAGAAAGTCTAATAAACCCGCGAGATAGAATTTAGAAATATGGCTTTTCTAGCGGTCGGCTAGAGAAGAAAAACGATATTCCGTGTTTGTTTTCTATCTAATTAATAATTGCGATGTTTTGATTCCAACTGTAATTAGCTATTATTAGTACCTACTACTATCACTGCGAACTTTGACCGGAATTTCAACGCTTGTAGATGAACATTGACTAATGACTGTATTACGGCTGTATTCCGTAAAATTTTGGTAGGGGAGAATGTTTGTGTGACGAGCATTGAAATTTCCTTCTAAGTCTCGCATGTGTCTATGTATAATACGTAACCTTTGATCGACCAAAACTTCGTAGGGCTATACAACTATGTCCAATTCAACGACCGTTTCAAAATTATATATTTGCCAGTTTGAGCCATCCAAATATCTTAGAACCCACATAACTCAGCTACCTATACCTCGAACACCGTTTTGGTCCCTTATTTATTCCCTTCGGCCACTTAGTGCCTAGTAATGTTGGCTAAATACATAGGGGTTCACTATAAAACGTGATTTTTACGAGGATCACCATGGTTCAAGTAAACAAAAGAGACGTCAGATATTTCACTAGGGAATGAAACCACACGATTATGTAAGTGACGGTCGGCCAATGATTGTGGTTACCATCACCAATATTACCGTACAACTGATTAAATTGTGCCAAAAACGAGCCAAACATTTAATGCGGATCTGAAAGTTCGGAAACCTTTTATTCGATGATTTGATGATAATAAATAATAATAATAATCAAAATGTTTGATACGGTCATACGCTGTCTATAATATCGTAACAGTTGACGAAAGTTGGGTGTACTTCTTTTAACACGAAAGAAAAAGAATCTGTGGAGTGAATCTTTCTTGTTGAAAACTTGAAAGTTAGGAAAAGTGGGAGCATCATCGGCAGTTAGTTCTTTTGTTTTAATCAGGTTATTAACTACATAACGGTGTAAGTTGAAACGAAATGACGGTAAATTATTGAAATTAAACTTCTTCATACGGATTTAATTGCGATATATACTAGTATTTGCCAGTGACCTTAAATGGATCGGAGACTTCAATAATAAATAATATCAATATTCCGCGATTGAAACCGTGAAATGGTTTTATTAAAAAAATAATATTTGCGTGAGTGTAAGAAATCAGTACAAAAAACAATAAAAATCTAGAAACTTTCAATACCACCTAAGTACCCAAAAGTAGAAAAGACGTTTCATGTCATAAAATAAAAAAGAAGTAAATAAACTTTATAAAAGACATTCGGAATAAATGAGCATTGCTCAGGAAGGCACGACTTCAGACGAACGTGACCAGAAATACCGCCAAAATTTAGACGGCAATCGCAAAAATTGGAGATGGGTAGGAAAGATAAATATGCAAGTAAGTAAGATTAGATATAATTTAAATCCTTTTCAATTATGGATGTGTATTTATCACATGCTCAAACGGTGAAGAAAAATATCGTGAAGGAACCTGCGAACCTGAGAGATCGATGGCGTGTGAAGTCTGGTTATTCGCACTCGGCTAGCGTAGTGGACTATAACATAATGAAGAGATACGTGTCTGCCTGCTAGGCAGGAGGGACTAGGAGGGACAGTAAATAAGTAGATAGTGAATAAAAAAAACGTTTTGTCTTATAATCTGATTCAATATGACCTAATTTATTGTCTGTTCTTAGATTGAATCACAGTTGTCGATTAACCATCTAATAATTTACTGTCCTATTTACAATGTATAAAGTATATCAATACGTGTACTATTCTGTAAATTTGGTTTTCTAGCTTTTATATAACTTTTGTCAATAGTCAACTATATATTTATTAGATTTTACTTATACATGTGGTGCTTACCTACATAAGTTGTGCACTTAGATTAAGTATAATATTATGTTCTGGTTTGTAATGAAAGTTTAGTGTAATAACTGCTGGTAAACCAATAAATAAATAAATAAGTTGTCGGTTAGTTGTAATTACTTTGATCAATACGATTCCCTAAAGTTGCAGGCACCTATTCTATTATTAAATATTTTGATATTTAAAATCTATTTACAAATTAATATATTCTAGAAAACTCTGTTCCCCTCTTTAAACGGGATACATTGCACGCACGAAGAAGTGTGTGATATTTAATTTACATTCTATTTCCATATATGTATGCATATATGGAAATAGAATGTAAATTAAATAAACTAAGATCGAATTTCGACCATACAACGGCCACTAGTACCCAATATTAAAAAAGATGCGTGCATTGTGTATTCGATTATTGCGAAAATAAGGCAACTAGATATCTATTGCATAGATTACCTTAACTATATCTAGAAACAATTAGTTACCAATGAGGTAGTACTTATAAATGATATATTTATATTATAAATATAGATCTTCTGTTTACTTAATGAAAGAGTACCCATTTTAATATTCGACCGCAAGCTCATCAAAAAAAACTTTGTAAAATATCCACGTTTCGCTTATGTTGGATACACAGTAACAGCTGGTTAATTATTTTCGCTCTAAGAAAATTATTTAACTACACTCTATTAAATTTGATAATGTTAGATACATGATTTTATTCAAATTGGTTAGTCCAAAAAACACGGCGTGTCTTTCAGAATGTAATTGAACTAAAACTCGGTAAACACAACGACTGTCTCTCGGCCTGTACATAACTCGGTCTGTCTTGTCGTTAGTTGACTTATAAATTGAGAATCACTTATCCAGGCCACGCCATATTATGCCAGGTATGGATTACTTATGTATGTATGTTAGATACAAATGCATTTGAGGAAGCCGAATAGAATTTGTAGACCTGACTGGCGCAGTGGCTAAGCGATCGGCTGGTGCGTCATGGGTTACGGGTTAGATCTCCGCACGGTGCAAATATTTGTTACATCTACAGTTGTTTCGGGTCTGGGTGTTTGTGTATGTGAAAGTTGGTGTCTGGAAACGCACCCACGACACGGGAAAATCCTAGTGTGGTGCTTCGTTTTTTTAAAGAAAGAAACAAAAGAGATTGCTCTTCAATGGTGATAAGAAACACATTGGACACTTCCACACATAAATACTAACTCTTCTTTTGCCCAGTATTTCGTTAGTAATTTTGCGAACAATAGCCGAATTTAGAAGTGTCTCTTTAATTTTGTAGGCGAGTAAAAATGGCAACACTATTTTTGGTGAATTCTTATAATTGATACGTGACCTTTAGCATTAACACTATAACATGCACACTTGTGGGTGTTATAATGTTTATTAAAAATATTTATCCGCAGATAATCTGGAATCCTGGAAAGAGAGCTTCACGATTATGTTTTTTTTAAATTATATTTACTTTGAAGACAAGATTTATTACATTAACCAATTTTGTGTTTATTCAATGAAATGTGTTTTTTTAAATCATTTCGCTTTGTATACTTTGGTATGAAAGAACACAATTGTAATTTGGAGCGAACCTAATTTCTCCAGATCCGTCTATTATAGAAAAAATAAGGAATACATTGTAAAAACTTTAGATCGTATGTTCAGAAATAGGGATATAATAATATGATTTAAATGTTAACAGTCAGTGTCTCCATAGTATTACATATACAATCATGACTGTCGTCCCCGAAAGGTTAGGCAGATGTGTACTATGTAGATCCACATTTCGCCGGTATGTTATTGGGGTTATGGGAGGTCCCATGTTACATGGGGCGAGCCTATTGCCTTGATGGCAATAGGCGGGCACGAATCCAAACTCCAACTCGAACCTGGGAATCGCACCCAAGCCCTCTTCTTCGGCAGTCGCACTGTACAAGACCAACGAGGCGGTTGGCGGACATATTATTCAAAAAAGGAATTAATTTACATTTAAGGTGGGAAATAGGACCACACGTTCCGTTTAATTAAACTGATAAAATGTATGTCTGAGTGTGCCTACGTAATTTTAATCGTAGTTTATTACAGTTATTCTAAGATAGGGTTATGCCGAAGCGAACCTACGATTCAACCAATTTTTGGATCGATTCCCATCCATTTATTTCCTGATGATGTAATAATCAGTTGGTGATGTCAGCCATTATTGTAGGTTACCAACTCATAACGGTTCTAGTAAGTGGCTCTTATAACATAAAACTATCGATAGTAAAATAAATAATAATCATCAGGGTTCTTTCACGACAAAATAAATAAATACAGTGATAATCGTTTGCGATTCTATTCTCTGGCTACAGATGACAAGGAAAGGCGCAGGATGCAGAGTGCAGAATACAGGACAGGACAACACGTACGCCGCGTCGTGACTCCGTTCATTGAGCGGATCTACCCGTAGGACTACTGAAAATGTTGTATTGTTTTTAAAAATAATTTATAGTGGATTATTTACGTCGAATAGGTACTATTTTATTAAATCTCAATAAGGGTTAAATAGAGAGTAAATAAAAAAAAATATGATCGTTAAAGTCGTAAGTTTTGAATTAAAATCATCTTTTGGAATTATAATCCTTTTAAGAGTTTTAAGCGGCGAACATTTGATATTAATTCAAATAAAATACCTATTAAAATGACTTTTTCATTCGATCTTTACGTTCTCGGTTTTTTCGAAAAGCATTAAATCGGATCAGATTTAACGATTCTACAAATCGATTCATTTACAAATATTGCACATTCCTATTTCAAGGGGCACTAAGTCAAAGCTGAGTAGGTAAGTTGGTGCCTCTCGGGTTTCTCAAAAGACATTTCGTGTGATAATAAAGTGCTTATGACATTTCCTTTACTGTTCAGGCCATACGTCTGTGGAATGCTCTGCCTGTATTTATAAGGCGTGCTCAAACGCTCACTTCTTTTAACGCTCTTGTAAAAGAACACTTTCTTTCACTCTAATGTGTCTTACTACCGCGTCGTCTTATTGTGCTTATTATACATAGATACTATAATCATAACTATATATTTTTATTTATATATTTATAAATATATATATCTAATGTATCAAATATGTATTTATATATGTATTATATTATTGTATGTATTGTCTTTTTATTTATTTGTATAACTTTAATTTAATTTATTAATAGTTTTAGGTTAATTAGTCTGTATTAATGATGTATTATTTAATCATAAACTGTATGCCATACCCGTTCAGGTTCACGTTTATTCTTGTCCATCTAAAGGTTGTCTGGTAGAAATCGCTATCTAGCGATAAGACCGCCATTGTACCCTTATTTCGTAGACAATTATATTAATGTAATGTATGTTTTAAATTTTGGTGTACAATAAATGATATTCTATCTATCTATCTATCTTAGATAATGTTTCTGATTTACTGTCTAATATGCTAGGTATTATCTACTTTTACATATAGATATTAAGTAATATGTAATGATAATAACAATTGCGATATGAAATGTCAAAATGATCTTGATTCTCGAGATCAGAAAAACAATCTTAAAAAATATTTCTAGCGTTTGAATTGATATTGAGACGTGATCAACTTGTACCTATCCAACATATTTCGAGTGTTTCCAGGAAAATTGTGCAGTAGAAAATTTTGACACACATCGGTCAAGCAGCTTTCAATTAAAGGGCCTCGCTAACTGGCCCGCCACGCGCGCTCCCACGAGTAAACACTGAATAATAAAACCTGAATAGTATCTATTCGGAATTCGTACGAAGCAATGAATCAAATTGATCCACTCGGTTTTTCATCTATATCAGTGATTTCTCGAAAATTTTAGAAAGAAATTACTTTCTTTTTGAAAAATGTTGCCCCACACTAGGATTTTGTCCTGTATCGTGGGTGCAAATACAAACACAAATTTCACATAGGTACACAAACGCCCAGACCCGGAACAACCTGTAGAACGTACAAATATTTGCTCCGTGCGGGGATCGAACCTGCATCCCGTGACGCACAAACCGATCGCTCAGCCACTGCGCCACCGACTCGTCAGTTCTGAGTGTGAAGTCCTGGATTCATTTCCTAGTAGAGTACTTTTGGGCTTTAATATAAAAAGCTTTTGATTGTGAAAATAGTCATATATCATATAAGGCTCACCCCCTATCTATTAGAATTAGTTTTTATAATTTAAAAAGTACCTGTAGTTATTGATTTAATTGAAATAAAACAGTTGATTATGACTCTAAGTGCGCTAAACCATACACTCCGAAATAGAAAACCAGTAGTCCTCTACTTACACCTTCGACGATACAAGCGTTATGGTAACTCCAGTAATATAAACTAATATTATAGGTACATTAATATATTATTCTATATTTATATTATAAAGGGTTCTCTTCAGAATTGGGTTCCAGTCGAGACCAACTTTAACAATATTTCAGGAGTAATGACTTCACATTGTACAGTTGATTTGCTGATCGTTTTCTGGTTGATTTTAGAGCTACTAGCAAATACGGACAGATCGCTTTCAAGGCGTTAATGAGTTCTGTTCGACCTTTAATACCAATTAACACTCAGTTCCGGTTAACGTTTTGAATTCATTGTTAGTTCAGTTTTGCCAAAATTATGTTTTCTTTTAAACCGGGCACTTGGTAATTAAAATTTGAAAATAAGCGGCGTTTTCTAAAATGTTAATAACTTGGTCAGAGACGGCGGCGCTTCTGCAGCATGTTGATTTAACGCTTGTAAAGGAACTTGACTTTATGAGCACCGCATCTTATGAAACCAAACGAAGCGATATCCTTAAACTAACTGTTTAAACACCCTTGTAAGAGTCATGATGGGGGTCCTCTCACAGTAGAGGAATTAGTTGACTGAACAACGTTATATGATGAACCAGCATTTTTTCCCGACGTGATACTTATTGATCTTCAATAAGAAGATATTTGTTAAATGAGTCGGTTTGAGGGTAAACGCATACTGACACAGAGTTGTAGTGAGCACTTGAATTCAGGCCACCTAGCACTTGTGCTTCAGGGTGCTTGATAAGGAGGAAAGTGGAAACCTGTTATTTTCTTACTCCTCCGATTTAATTTCATGATTAATTTCGCTGTGGGTTCCAAGACAGTTAAGATCATTCCCCTGGGACACGTCGGGGTTCATTGTCACGGTGATATTTTGGATGGTTACTATTGTTGATCCTGGCTTACAGGAGTTGCAGTAGTCGGGACTTAGGGTGGTGGGCACGCCCCAAAAGAAAAAAAACCCTTGAATTCGATCCAATACGCGCACCTTTTTATTAATCGTGAAAGGTTTGTACCTCCGGTTTGTACACTTTGTACATTATTTTACGGCATTTTTTTAATATTTTTTAATAGTTCAATTTTATTGTGTATGTAGTTTAAACGTAGAATATTTTTATAGGTAAATTAGTGGAGATGACATGAATTTAATAAACCAATTATAAGATTTACTTTTTAGTGCATGATAAATATTTTTGAAGTCGGTTTTTTTTAAGTTTTATTTATTTATTATTAGTGAATTTATTAATTATAAAGTAATGGGTAGGCCAACTAAATGTTGTGTTGTTGTTAAGTACTTGTGTAAGAAAACAGCGTCAAACTGAGATACAGAATAAAGAAGAGAAAATATTCAAGCAAAATAGATAGTAGGTAAACAATAGACATACGAGATCTGTACACGTTCATTTTTCCACCTAACTCCTAAATGTTACTGAGATTTACCTTAAATTATCATGTCAATCTAATAGCCTGTAAGAGTACAACATCCATATGTATGTTAATATGTACTCCGTTGAGGAGTTGTACCTTCCAAGTTCCATCACCACCTTATCCACATGATATGATAATTATTAAACGCCTAAATATATGAATAAAGTAATAAAGCGCCTATGATTGAGGTACATTCCATCATCAGGTCATCAACATGAAATTATGATTATCAGACGTAAATACTTTCACAGCATTAGAACATATATGAAATACGTGATAAGTGCCTTTAAAATTAGAGGGATGCCCTCGATTCCCCTGGGATCCCATCATTAGATCCTGACATGGTTAAAGTGAGACTAATTTGAGAGTAGACGCTACAGAACAAAAAAAAAATTTTGATATCGGTTCACAGGTGGCGGAGTAATCGGGGAAAATACAGAAAAAATAACATTCGAACATAATATAACCGCCTCCTTTATGAAGTACGTTAAAAAATAAGAAAAAACGTCGTAGTAGCCGTGACGTTTTTCTTATCAAAATGGAATTTCATTTTACTTTGAAAATCATGGGCATTCCATGCCCGACGCCGAAGATAGAGATGATGAGTATGACGCCGACGACGACGACAACCGATGACGAATACTGACGACGACCGACGACGACGACGACGACGACGACGATCGACGACGACGACCGACGACGACGATGGCGATCGACGACGACGACTGACTACGACGACGACGACCGACGACGACGACGACGACGATCGACGACGACGACCGACGACGACGACGGCTATCGACGACGACGACCGACGACGACGACGGCGATCGATGACGACGACTAACTACGACGACGACGACCGACGACGACGACGACGACGATCGACGACGACGACCGACGACGACGACGGCGATCGACGACGACGACTGACTACGACGACGACGACCGACGACGACGACGACGACGATCGACGACGACGACCGACGACGACGACGGCTATCGACGACGACGACTGACTACGACGACGGCGATCGACGACGACGACTGACTACGACGACGACCGACGACGACGATCGACGACGACGACCGACGACGACGACGGCGATCGACGACGACGACTGACTACGACGACGACGACCGACGACGACGACAGTCGACGACGACTACCGACGACGACCGACGACGATGACAGTTGACGACGACTACCGAGGACGACCGACGACGACGGTAGTCGACAACGACTACCGACCACGACCGACAACGACGACTACCGACGACGACCGACGACGACGATGACCAACGACGGCCGACTACGAAGACGACGACCGACGACGACGACCGACGACCGACGGCGGCCATGAAAGCCGACTACCGACGACGACTACGACGACGGCGATCGACGACGACGACTGACTACGACGACGACGACCGACGACGACGACTGACTACGACGACGACGACCGACGACGACGACAGTCGACGACGACTACCGACGACGACCGACGACGATGACAGTTGACGACGACTACCGAGGACGACCGACGACGACGGCAGTCGACAACGACTACCGACGACGACCGACAACGACGACTACCGACGACGACCGACGACGACGATGACCGACGACGGCCGACTACGAAGACGACGACCGACGACGACGACCGACGACCGACGGCGGCGATGAAAGCCGACTACCGACGACGACGACGACGACCGACGACGGCGATGAAAGCCGACAACGGTTAACGCCGAAGATTTCGTCCGACGACCGCCGACGCCGAAGACGACGATAAAGGCGGACGAAAAATAACTTAAGCAATCACTATAAGTTAATACATCAAAAATTAAAATAAAAAAAAACGCTGTAGTGTAATGTTTTTCTTAACAGAATAAAATTTCATAGTTCTTACTTTGAAAAGCATAGACATTCCATGTAACCAATTTTATCCTTTACTAAAGCGCGAGCGAAGCCGCGGGCAACAGCAAGTATATATAGATAATATTAACATTTAATGTTTCTTTAAAGTTATAGTTGACGACCCAGTTAGTCCAGCGGTACTTAACACTGCCTTCTGTGCGATGGGTCCCGGGTTCGAATCCCGGTAGGGACAAATGTTTGTATGATGAGCATAAACATTTGTACCCGAGTCATGTATCTATGTATAATATGTATGTATTTACAAAAAAAAAATAGATAGAATAAATAGAAACATTATGAGGGATAAAATGAACTAACTACTTGAAAATCCACACAAAGGTGAAATTTCATTTCGTGTGCTGCCCGTTATTTCTAAAAACTAACTCAACTGTTACCAAACTTTCTTGTGTCGCACTATCAATACTACTCGTATAAATTTTCGATTAATTTTAAGTTTCCCGATTTTCTCTTGAGAGTAGTTCAATCTACTGATACCTACTCGTAAATCACGAGTCGGGTAGTTTAAACGAGGTAACTTAACTCTTCAGCCGAAGCAATTAATAAATAAATCTTTTATCTTAACCTTTTATTGGAACGAACGAACCTACCATTGTTGTGTCGACACCCGGTCTTGAGGAGCTTTTATTAGGATTACGATTAGAAAATGTAAATAGTATTGACAGTAAGCTATTAATTCTCAATTCTAAACAGTCCCTATTTAATGTAACGATTATCATCAATCTCGATAAAATTTACGCACAGAAATAAATTCTCTATTCCTGCTATTTAAATTTGATGAGAAATGTTTCCAGATCTAAAATAATTTAGGTAAAATACTTTTTTATATCTATTGTACAAAAATGGGCGAAGGAAAGTAAATAAACTATTTACAAACATGTTTGGAGGTAAAGACGGTAAGTAGTTTTATTATAGGTGATGTGCATTATGAACTGCTGTTGAACAGAAAGAAAAAGGGATGGAAATTGGCAATTTTTATAGTAACACTCTGAACTCTTGCCCTTTTTTGCTTTTTGAACCTCAATAATTTAACATAAAAAATATTATTAAGTTATGTTTCCGTTATAAAATCAATTCATAGTCAGCCACGCCCATTGTGCTGGGTACGGGTCTCCTCTCATTTCAGAGAGATTAGGATTAGATCCACCACGCTAGGTAAGTGTGGGTTGGCAGACTTCGTATGCTACCAAGAGAACCTCTCGATGTAAGGACATCGGACGGTGAAGGCACTGCTTGAGCATGTGATTAATAATAATAAGCAAGTAACTTCCAAAGGTCAATTGTGCGGGACTTGGGATCGAACTCAGGACCTTCGACCTTCGACTTCGTCACACGTAACTCATTTTTTTTTAGATTGTAATTAGACCGCCTCACAATTTTTAGGTTTTTTTATAATAGGTACCTATTATTTTGAAAATTCATGTGTGACATTTTAAACTAAACAAAAGATTTCTATAAAGGATTTTTTTGTTGTTTATACAAAAGTTTTCTGGTTAAGTTAGAAGCGGGGTTCATATAAATATAGAATATAGGTACTTACTCTGGTGTGAAATAACTGACAAGACTGAAATAAAGCGCCTTTAAAAGGCAATATCGCTTCTTCACCAAGAAATCTATTTCAGCATATTTTTACCGCTTTCAAAACCTATCATCCAATTTTATATATTAGGTTTCTTTTTCCAATCCTTTTACCATTTCATTTTTAGCAGTCGACCGATGTAAAAGATAGACTATCAAATTAAACGTTTATTGAAACAATCACTGATGAATATTTGATGAATGCTTAGGATGATAACTGGCAATTATCATACTAATGTTATTTACAAACACAGGAAAATGTCAACAAACAACGACTTCACCTCTTGAACCGTTCAAGAGCAAGAACGTTTAAATTAAGTCACAAAGATTAATTGCATGTTGCGTTATTATTGACGTTATAATTAAGACATGTTGATACGTTTAGAGCTATTTGTTTTGAGAGGCTTACAGCCTCTGTGTTGTTATTTAACGCGAATGCTTTTGATTACCGAGCGAGGGAAGGATTCATAGGATGACCGTACATAACTTTACGGTCGTGCGGCTTCGCACTTTTCATCTCAATACAACTAATCATTTTTAAGTTCCAGAAAATCATATAAAATTTTAATAATACGCATAATTAAACACTGCCAACCTACAAAATAAGATATAAACGTAGGTATCTTTACTAAAAATTAAACGTAAAATTAGAGTAAATGAAAAATATTGTTTTATTGGGTATATCAGTGTAACTTGTGGTCCTACTACCAGGTATAAAATACTTGGTAAAGATGGTGGCTTTTAGCAACGATTAGATAGTCCAGAATGTTCTCAATGTCTTTCTTTGTTTGGATATTTCAATGTTGTATGAAAGCATCGTAGTCTCCAAAACGTTTCTGCTTCCTTAGATATTGCTTCAAAAGTTTTTTTACGGGTTTTCGTTCTGAATTTTCTCGAATCGAAATGATTA
Organism: Craniophora ligustri; assembly: GCA_905163465.1. Taxonomy (NCBI): domain Eukaryota; kingdom Metazoa; phylum Arthropoda; class Insecta; order Lepidoptera; family Noctuidae; genus Craniophora; species Craniophora ligustri. The sequence continues at coordinate 8,571,328 of LR990956.1, forward strand.
GAAAGTATTGGTTCTGATTTGTATATTAACGAACAAAACTTCTATTTATTTATCTAACATTTTATCGTATTCAATTTTAATTATTTATCGAAAAAGTTTAGTTGAAAACTGGTATTAAAATTAACTTTATCAACAAATCTTCAAGTAAATCCGTAATTGTGAAACATCACATTGTGTATAAGTAAGTATGATTAAATAATAATTCTGTGGCAATTTTCAACATGTTCAGGTTGAGGATATAATCAACCTACATGTAGGCTTAATTAAATATCTCCTGAATCCGAATAACAATGTATGGAAACAATGAGTTTGATATAGCTTTCATTAAATCCATTATTACGTTACAATGAGAAACAATTTCCGCTAGCCACTTAAATAATTAAATTTTGTCTGAAGTTCATGCTCTATATAATACTAGTTATTTGAACATAAGTCGTTTCATGAATGTTTAATCATAAAAGTTAATCTCATCACAAACATTCACATTAATTGATTGAAAAGTATTCAATTACATTTTGCAAATACGAATTTAATTTTTTTAATTCCATGTTAGGTTCTCTGAAAATTTTTGTTTTTATCAGCGTATATTACAGTTCCACTAATAATGATGTATGATCACTAATATAGATGATTTTTTTTGCATTTTTGTTTAAACGATGTGATTGTGTAATACGGCGTATTTCAAAAGTAGACTTCACAGTCACTTTTAATCTTTCAATAATAGGTCTTTAAAATATGAAAGGTAATTCAATCGATCTGTGAAGAGCTGTGGTAGCCTAGTGGTGAGACCAGTGGACTGAGATGTCAAAGGTCTCGAGTTCAAACCCAAGGCACGCACCACTAACTTTTCGGAAGTTATGGCATGTGAAGTCTGCCAACCCGCAGTAGGCTAGCGAGGTGGATTATAGCCTAATCCCTCTAAAATGGGAGGAGATCCATGCCCGACAGTGGGACAATAATGGGTTGATGATGAAGAATTCAGTCGATCCAATCAACTGTACCAATATTTTAACTGAACACACTTAAATATATTGCAAACTGTTCATGTGGGTTGTTAAATTTACGAACTGGCAATAAAAGGCCCTATTACTCAGAATTACTTTTATTTAAACAAAACTTGCAAAATAAGCATTATTCTAAACCATTATGGTACTTATCGACATCATAATCCGTAGATAATTCAGAATAAATTCTGTTTTAATCTATCAAAAGCTTTTAGTCAATAATTGATGAAGTAAGTTTGAGTGTGGCGTAGTTTAGGTTCCAACCAATATTTTTAGGTATATATCTAAGAAATGGTAAGCCAAGAACGATGGCATCTATTATTCCTAATTAAAAATTAATTGTTTTTTTTTTATTTTTGGCGGCCAAATTGGCCAGCAGTCAATCAATCATCAATATAATCTATAGCTCTAACGTTCATTTTTCAACATTTATAAGGTGGCAAGAGAGTTTACGGCTCAGGCTTCCTGGCGGTAAGCGGTTACCGTAGCTTTTAGACGTTTGCAACACCAAAAGTGTCGCTCACACGTTGCTAACCCTTCACATACTAAGGAGGGTAAATTATATTCGCGCTCAGGCTACATTTGAGGGTTGTGGCTAACTAGAATGATCAATTAACCCAATCACAAAGGATTCTCGGTAAAGATACCGAATAAATATTTTTCTTGCTGGGAAGACCCAGCATACCGAGAGAAAAATATTTATTCAGTTAGCCATTTTACCACGATTTTTGTTGGTATTTCATAAAATAAATAAAACACGTCGTTAGGCACATTTCCTATAATCATTTATATGTTTTTATTAAAGGAAAAACGCTTTGCAAACTGCCTCTATGTTGAATCCGCCAGTATGTCTCAGACAATTATTTACAGTACCTACCTACCTACAAAATTGAGGTCAACGTCAAAAGGAGGAAGGACTCCTTTTTGACGTTGACCTCAATTTTGATTGTTATAACTGTTGAAATGTACAAAATGAAAGGTACCTAATTCATATACCATAGAACAAGTTATAAAATAACAGAAATAAGTCGTTGCAAACGAGTTTGCTCACATTTAGGTATACATTTATTTTTTTAATAAGAAATGTCAATTTTGTGTTGCAATGTTTATTATAAACTCATATATGTCATTCAATTAAGATTGCAAAATATTTATATTTATGATACTCAGACATCAAAGAATATTAAAAAGGGACTTATATATATTTAAATATTGCTTGGAAATTTGCTTACATGCAGTTTATTTACCTTCGAAGCAATAAAGTTATAATGTTGGAGAACTAGACACACAAACATTTTTTACTTACTTTTATACGCGCACTGCATACAATTTATTTGTCAAATACAAATACAGGCTATTTTTGAAGCGCTTGTCTAGAAATTTAGCTAGTCTAAGACACAATACCTGCCACCTATCTATACAGTACCTTAAAATCAAATACTAGATAACTCCTACGTACCCATATTCTATTTTATTTTGGTCTGCAATACTAAAATACTCTAAACGACAGATGCTGCTTCAAAGCTTTCCAACAAAACTAGGAGATATTAGTAGACAACCGTTGAATACCTCCCCAGTGCCATTTCCATTCAAACTAAACACTCGTAAATCGAAGCTTTACAAGTTGTACGTACTTTATACACCTATCTATGCTGGAGATACTAGATCTTTGTCGCTTCACCGAACTAGACAAGGACGGGATTTGCACTTAAAATTAAATTGTTACTTATCTTCATGAATACCTAGGATATCTTTCAATATTTATTATGTATTGCTGTATTTTTAAGAAATTAGTCCGCGTCGTCATCATCATCATCAACCCACTTTACTGTCCCGCTCATGAGATTCATCTCATTTGAGCGGGATTAGGGTATAGTCCACATTAGTACCTATAGTGCGGGTTAGCAGACTTAATATGAAATAAAGAAATGTCTCAAGCATGCAGGTTACCTCACTATGTTTTCTTTCGCCGTTAAGTAGATAGGTGGTAAATAAGCACGTAAATTCCAAAAGTCAGTAGCCTTTGGTTGGAATTCGAGACCTTTGACTTAACAGTAGTTCACACCACTAGCCTGTTACAACTTGCTAAAGTATTTCCACAGGGTAGGTAAAATATTTTAATTTAAGAACTAAAATAAAACTAGTTTGTTTTTTCCGTTTTTATCTTAGAAGGTACTTGATTTTTGTTTGTAAAAAGACAAAGGTATAAACACATTCATCCCACTGTTTTAACAATTTAAATTGTTTAATAGCCTTATGTTCGGTCGACCCGAGTCAGTTGGACGTTCGAAACGACAATAAATCACGGACAGCCAGAGATACTCTATGGGGAGTAACTCAGTACTCAGTTCAGCTCAATCAACGCATATATCAATGTGACGCTTGTGGTGAACTCAATGTAACTTAACTGGGTTAAGTCGTACTCTTGAAAGCCTGGATAAAAAATGAGCACCAGGTTTATATTGGTAAATATGAGAGTACTACTACAATGCACTCAGCGACTCATCAGTCATAATAAATATTCCTGAACTATGTCATTATGACACACAGCGCCATCTAGTCCCGAGCTAAGCAACGAGGCTTGTGTTACGGATACTAGTTGGTTATATATACTACATTAATATATACTTTTTTTTTGTGAATACATACATATTATACACAGATACATCCATGACTCGGATACAAATGTTTACTGCTCATCAAACAAACATTTGTCCCTACCGGGATTTGAACCCGGGACCCTTAGCACAGAAGGCAGTGTTAACTACCGCTGGACTAATTGGGCCTTCATGGTGTGATATTTAATAGTAAATCTATCTACAAAATAATATAACAAAATTTATACAGTCTCATTGATTAGGAAGTATAGCACAGACCTATTGTCATAGTTTAAATTTATAATATAATATCGGAATTACAAAAGTGTTGAGAATATAGTTTTGAAAGATCCAATTTTCTTTGTTATAATTATTAATTTATTATTATTGTGTAGGTTCCGTACTAAGAGATTCTTTTTTTGCTACAAACCACAAAATAAACACGGGCTGGAATTGGTTCGAAATTCCAGCCCGAAGGTCCGAAGGCCCGATAGGTCGATCATAGTGTTATTGGGATTTCTACGAAATTAGCACCTCGGAGTTGATTCGTGCCCATTTGATAGAATTTAGGACCTAAAACATACTAGCAAAATGCTAAATGCGTGGATAGTACACAACCAAAGTGAGTTACTTTTATGCAGAAATTTTGACTTGATGTAACAATTTCTTAGATTTCAGAATCGGTTCTCTCAAGTGCTCAAGTAGAACGTCTTGTTCTTATTTTGCAACAATTTATGGTTTAGTCTAGGAATGACTGATTCGCGAAATGACTACATGGTCTATAATTGACCAATTCTTGAAATGACTGATTCTACAAATGACTGATTCTATATCTATATACCATCTATATATATTATCTATATATATTCTATATCTATATCTATCTATATACCGATTCTTCAAATGACTGATTTTTCAATTCTATGAATGTGTGTGAATATCGTAAATAAAATAGATAGATAGAATATTCTTTATTGTACATAACCAAAACAGACAAAATATGAAATACAATCAGTAATACAGCGGTAAGTACAATTGGCGGTCTTATTGCTAAGAGCAATTTCTTCCAGACATCCATTGGATGGACAAGAATTGAATGAAGGAAAAAACGAGTAGTTGGCGATGTACCCAAACAGTAAATATATATTTTATAAACTGCTATGTAAGGGTTGGCAAATCATATATTTCAACTAGTTTAAAAAAATAACTTGTATCATGTCCCAAAAAATAGCTTTTATAATGTCACGTACTACATTTTGCAGCGCAAAAGTAAACATTTATGCGGTATCTTTGAAAAAATCAACACTTAACAAAAAGTCATAAAATTAAAAATCATCGATTATCAAAAACTAAGAAAAAAATCACTGAGGAATATGTGGTTATAATGTCACGTACTACATTTTGTAGCCCAAAAGTAAAAGTTATTCTTTTTCTTTTAAAAAAATCAACAGTTATCAAATTATTTACGATGTTCACACACGTTCATAGAATTGAAAAAAACAGTCATTTGAAGAATCGGTCATTTTTAGAATCGGTCTTTAAAAGAATCGGTATTTTATAGAATCAGTCATTTAAAGAATTGTACATTTCAAGAATTGGTTCTTTTTATATTTTTATAATTATAGACCATGTAGTCATTTCGCGAATCAGTCATTCCTAGACTAAACCCAATTTATAACATGTTTTCCTGCCATCTGGTACGGAGAAAAGTTTACAGATTTACACTTAAATATAAAAAAAAGTTTGACTTTTAGGTTAGTTAATTATTTTGCTTGTATTACGATAAAGTCAAGTACCTGAATAAACAATATTTTATGTTCCGTTTTTTCCCTTTTAGATAATTGCACAAGATTTTGATTTTCCGAATCAATGTATTAAATTAAAATATATTCACTTAATTGAAACCTATTCAATTCAATATCCGAGGTGAAGGACCGCTTGATAACAAGTACGAATCATGACAACATTAAAATTGCCTGTATTTACTTACCTACTTTATATTTACAATTATATATATAATTATATATATAAATTGTACCTTACCTTAATTATAACCGTACCTTATTAACTGTAAAAATGTACCTTAGTATATAACTAATATTATATATTAAATTGATAAAATACTTTTGACGACCCAATTAGCCCAGCGGTAGTTAACGCTGCCTTCTGTACTAGGGGTCCCGGGTTCGATTCCCGGTAGGGACAAATGTTTGTGTGATGAGCATAAACATTTTTATGCGAGTCATGGATGTATTTTTGTATAATATGTATGTATTTACAAAAGAAAGTATATATGTAGTATATCAACCTTCTAGTATCCGTACAAGCCTCGCTACTTACCACGGAACTAGAGGTCGCTGTATCATAATGTCCAGAGACATTTATATATTATTTTATTTACTTGGTAACTATGTTTGAACACGTGTCTCCGTCTCATCGTTCGTCGGTTATCGCAGTCGTGTTCAAGTCATAACTGCACTACTAAAGGCTCAAGTTTTAACTGTTTGAGGGCAAATAAACTCATTTTATCGTTTAGACCTCGGTTCCATAACGAGTGTACTAAGCCAAATGATCCATTAAACCCGGTCTCCTTCATTTAAACTTCACAATTTCAAATAAATACAACATGAGACATATTGCGAATGATAAAAGCGGCGCCTGTGACTGGGTGCAAATAGGGTAATTCAGTGTTATACAAAACTTTTTGATTAAATCTTTATTAAGACATACAATAATTATAACTCATTTTTATAAATTAAGTAGAACAATGTTCATCAATAACATTTAAATATAATGTATGTGTTTGTGTGTATGTGTAACTTAATAAATTACGACGCTGTCTTATTCATTTTGATGGCTGTCGCACTGTTTCTAACTAATGTAGCTGTGCCGACCACAATTCATAGTTGTACATGAATATGTTTTCATCCCAATGAAGATATGTTTATAATATAATTACATGTTTCCGTCGTATTAAATCATAACATCATCACGATCTTATATAAAACACAGTTGCTCCCCTCCCGATATAGGCTTATTTATATATTTTTCAACGGAAATTAATGCGGGTTTCATCAATAGCTACAGTGAATCAAGAAGAAGGTTCTTATCTAGTTATAGTTTAATGTTATATTTCAGAGTTACACAGATCTAATGTAGTATATTGCATCTATTCGAAGCCGGGGTGGGTCGCTTTATTACATAATAAAAATACGAAAAATGATTTCTGATCTACAAAAACGATTATATTCTATGCCGATGATGAACAGACGATAAAATGTGAATTAATTTTAACATCAATAACGTTACACTGTACATATTAGGTTAGGTCTGTGTAAATGGCTAGTATTTGGTAAAATTTTGTGAAAATATACATTTAGATTAAACTAGTCTACATTGGCATGTGTTGGAGAAGGTAATAAATGAAATAGTGATTGCTTCTTTAGTAACGCTTTCTCAGATTATTTACTTCATTGCAACAATTCCACTTAGTACGGCGATATTACAAGATTAACCGAATTTATTTCATCATCATCACCCCATTTACTGAACGTCTGCTGGGCACCAAGCTAGCCTAGTACGGGTTGGCAGACTTCACGTGCCATTGATAGGGTTTCCTACTCACGATGATTTCCTTCATCGTATGACAAATACCCACGTATATTGGAAAAGCTAGTATTGTGTGCCTTTGACTTCACAGTGTCTGATCACATCAAATGGCTTAGTCAAATTTATTTATTTTGGTTGATGTGATAGTAAAAAGTGACGATACCAAACAAGCCCAATTCTTTAAACACATTAGTTTAAAAAAAATCACGTTATGCTTATATCTGGTTGCTTCAATTAAATTGAAAAGTTGATACTTGTAATATCACCATTATTCAATACAGATAAAGTAAGTATGTATGATCCAAAATTATTCAAAATATTTACAATGTCATTATTACAAATTACATTTAGACACAACTTTGACTGCAGGCATTAAAGTAGGTACCTACCTAAATTACGTATCAAAACATTTAGATAATAATTAATTAAATTTAAGTACTATGTATTTACATACAATAATATTTGATCAACAAAATATGCTTACGTTTAAATGTACAATTAATATTAATATCTATTTCGTGATATTTTATTATCTGATTTTAACATTTCTTAACAATATTCGTATATAATGTAGTATTTAATATTGTCAGCACTCCCCTTCTAGAATTTAAATTTGACTGCGTTGTTATGTAACACAAAGCCTATTTCCAATACTGCAGTCGCGGTGCCCTGTCGTGATATAGTGTAAGCAGTATTACAAAATTGAACGTAAATATTAAATTTGAACATTTATAACGCAAGTGGCATAACATACTAAACGCCTTTGAGATGAGTATGTTCGATCCTTTCAGTAAATGAAATCTCAATATCTACAGCCTTTGGCAATGTACAATACATTTACGTTTATTTACAACATAGAAGGTAACGAAGTGATCACTAATAAATAATTATCATCTCTTACATATTTTAATAATCTCAATATAATTATACTTACTGGTCAACCATTTATTTTAAATACTTTATCTATATAACTTTGAACATACAACCAATCAAGTCTTAAATTTTCTTCAAGAGTTAGTTAAATTTAAACGTAACCGATAGATATGTAACGTTTGGTCTTTACCCACTCACTATCACTAGTTATTTAATTAATCTAATAACAAACATTAATATAACTCTTAAGCTCGCGAGATCACAAAGTTCACGTTCACTCACACTCAAGTGCCAAATGGCGAAGTTCACTAAGAAGTCATTAAAAGTTTTGATTTCGAGATGTAATCACAAGCGCTAGCTTTACTTGGTCTCTTAGTCGTACAAATCACGCCTAGAGACGGTAGAGACTGTGTAGAAGCCGCTGCTATCCGTCACTTCGTCGGTGCTCTCCGTCAATCAGGAAATGTCGATATTTTCCACTTTGTACAGGAAGCGCCGCCGACGCGTGTCTCACGTGTCCCCGTTCGGCGCTATGGTGACGGTGCTGCAGTTGGCGCGCGTGGATCGCGTCGAGCTCCTGCGCAACCCCACACCACCCACGGGATTCAATAAGATTAAGTTCTCGCTTTTCCTTTTGCCGTGGCAATTGCAGAATATAAGCTCTTTCATACCTTTCCTAAAATTCTTCGATAAGAAAGCGTATAACAGTGGGTTTATACCGGAGTTGAAGTAAGTGATGAGAAATGTGAGCGGCGTGAGGAGAGTACTGAAGTCACTGGAGCCCTCGTAGCCGCTAGACCAGTACTGCCACATCTTTCGTGCATGGAAGGGCAGGTTGCATATAGCAAATGTGAGCACGACGACGATAAGCATACGCACGACTCCGCGTCGTGCGCGCAGCACGTTGCGCGAGAGATGGCTCAGGTGATGACAGTTGCGGGACTCGTGACCGCGGCTCGCCTTTGATGTGGTCTTACCTGTCTGGCTGCTACTCATCGTCACCACTTTCTGTATCGAAAATAAAATTGGGTTAGGTTAGATGGTGGTAAGTCGTTTAGGTTGGTTTATAAATTGACCTTACATGTTTGGCCACGTTGTGGCGTAAAAAAATATGAAAAACATTACACCAACTTTAGCATATTGCCTACAACTAGTTCAACGTTTCTGTCGAAACAAGGATACAATATAATTACGAGAGTTGCAACACAAAATGTCAAAAACACTCTTCATGATCATCCACATAAGTATATTAGTACATAAGTATTTTTCAAAAGAGTCTAGAAAATATACCTTATTATATTTTTGATAATGTTTACACAGAAATATATATGAACCCCTTCCCTAAAGGAAAAGGCCGATATATTAACGATGATGAAAGAAAAGTTGAGGAAAATTGAAAAATACTTGTGTGTATTGTAAAGGGTTTCCATTTTTATTATGTTCTCACGATATCATGAAATTCGATGATGGAAAAATATAGGTACATGAAATTCATCATTTCAACGGTGGCGAGTTGGATCTTGTAGATACCACTGTATTATCTTAGATGCAATTTAACGAATATAGATACAGCTCGTATTGTATATTTTAGCAATTTCCATAGCGTGATGTCATACGGCATTCTGCAGTGGGGGAATGCTGCTGACATCCAAACTATTTTTATGTTGCAGAACAGGGCTATTCGATCAATTTATAACTTAAGTCCCAGATATTCACTGAGGGAGAAATTTAAAGAGGTTGATGTTATGACTGTTCCATCACAGTATATTTACGATAATCTGTTATATGCTTACAAGAATATCAATCTCTTTGAAAAGCATTGTGATATCCATAATATTAATACTAGGAATAAGAATAAATTTATTGTTCCTACAACTAGGCTCCAGAAAATAAGTAAATCCTTTAGATGTCTATGCATACGCTTTTATAACAAAATTCCAACCCATGTACAAACATTAAGTCCCATTCGATTTAAATCCTTTATCAAACAGAGACTTTGTGCTAAAGGCTACTTACTATACGTTAAAAGATTACATGGACGATAAAACTGCTTGGGATTGAATAGTTCTAATGAACCGGACTATCGAACGTTTTATTTACTGTAATTTATTATAATTTGGGCATTTATTTTTTATATCGTGACATTGATGTTAATTATTATTTTTGACATTTTAGTTATACCTATAGATTTTGAATTATTATTATTATTATTTGTGTTTTATATTATCTATTTTATATTTTGACATTATGTTGATGTTATGTTGTGACATAATTAAGGTAAGTATTTTATTTTTGTCATTATGTTGATTTTTATATACTGATATTATTTATTGTTAATAATAAACATAACTATGTGAATGTGAGCACTTTGTATGTGCTATACGTTTACAAACTAATGTCTGGCGGCTTTGGGATTTTAAAATGGCCTACGCAAATGTCCCACTGATCTTGCATCAATGCAAGATCAGTGGGACTTGCGTCGAGTCGTTAAGCTCCTTCAATAATGGTTGAGCTAAGCGATGGCACTGGTGCTTTTTTCAAAAGGCCATCTCAGGCTCACATATTGTAACCAAAATGTCTGGACTTTAAAAGAGACCATGATTCTCTGAGTTTGTTACGACATTTCTTCTCAGAGGTCGTCAGTTAGGAAATACCGATGCCAACTAGATACTAAAATGAAAATTACATGACTTGTAAAAGTATCTTTAAAAAGATCTATTTACAGAAATAAACAATCAATCAATCATAAAAAATACATGTGTTATTCTTATTCTTTTGGACTTATTCTATGAAATACTAAAATATACCTAAGAAAAGCCTTACTTAGTACTTATGTACGTACAAACGGGAGGAAAATAAAATAAAATGCTAATGCAGATTACCTACTACAGTTTACATTGTGTTTGAAATTTAAGTAAATTTACCTCTAAAACTAATCAAAAAAAGTTACAAGTTTTTTTTTACAACAAAAAAATATTGAATAACATCCACAATTTCTCACGCTCAAATTAAATTTAAGCAGCTTATTCTGTTATTTATGTAACTTAAATAAATATACAGCATTCATCGGTCTCTCGAGTTCGGTTAAATATTTATGAACCGCCTAACCCACCTGTCACATACGCCACAATTTGTCCGTTTGAAACCTGTCTTTTCATTTGACTACGAGAAAATGTTTGTGTTATAAGAACTTTTCGTTTTGCCAAACGAAATTCGCCCTAGCGAGCATTAATAATAATAATAATGTTTTATTGATATAAAAATACAAGGTTACACAATATATTTGAAGCCCTGGCCCCTGAGCTAGGTAACAACCTGTGTTACAGGAGTCAGTGTCTTCACCCGCTTGAGGTGCACTTATATGTATACATAGGGACATCGATTATATTATTCATTGTAAAATAAAAACAAGGAAATAGTATAGATGCATGCTTGCTCGTGTTCTAAAGTATGTATGTATATACATGGATATGTATTGTGTGTGTGCGTGTTTGTGTGTGTTTGTGTGTGTTTGTGTGCGTGTATGTGTTTGTCAGTGTGTCCGTGCACGCGTTCGTGCAAGTGTCTCTGTGTGTTTGTGTGTGTGAGTGTTATTTACTTACTAAAATATTATTTTAATTAAAAATATAATTGTATATTAGGTTAGGTGTTATTTTGTAATAGTTTTTCTGTCTGTGAGTAGTCTAGTGTTTTGAGCCATGCTGTAATTTTCACTTTTGTCATTTTTTTTGAAAGTGGGTTTATATGAAGGGTTTTGTTTAATTTATTATAAATGAAAGTAGACAGATACAAGCGTTGCCGTCTAGCAGATGCGGTCTTATATTTGACTGGTGTGCATACATCTCTAATAGTTCTTTTACACGCAGTCGCGTGGTTTAATGGTGTGATTTCATGTTGTTTCAGTGTAAGATTGAGAAGGTACAGTTGCCTGATTGTGAGGACATTATAAATTTCATAGAGGTTTTTTGTAGGGAACCTGTATGGTTTAGAAGTTATGACTTTCAACAGAGATCTTTGGGCTCTCTCAAGATGAATTAAAAAGGATTTGCAGGCGCCTCCCCAAGCCGTGACGCAGTAGGTCATAATAGACTGGGCCAGTGCAAGATACACCGTACGTATTAGTTTTAAATCAGCCACATGGCGAAGTTTCTTGAACGCCCATACAAGTTTTCTAACACGGGAAGTGGTTTGTTCAATCTGGGGGCGCCAGCAAAGTCTTCCATCCATAACTATACCCAGATACTTCACTGTCTGTTTTTGTGAAATCGGAAGACATGAATATTGTACCTGGTTTCTGGGATAGCCACACGAGTGTGCCTTGAGACTTACTTTCTCAAGATCAGTTGTGGCAAAACTAAACTGTATGTATGAGGTCTTCGAAATATTAAGGGTTAGCAAGTTAGCTTCTAACCAGTGAATTATTTTACTTAGGCCCAGCTCTGCAGCTTGCCTTGCTGCGTCCCAACTCTCTCCATGAAATATAAGTACGGTGTCATCGGCATAGCAAAATATTTTACCGTTTGTTAGAGACTGCTGGCATAGGTCATTTACATATATCAGGAAGAGACTTGGGGATAGGCAGCTGCCTTGTGGGACTCCATAATCCACGCCAACTTCACTGCTAACCACATCACCGATCCTTACTTTTTGTGTCCGGTCACGAAGGAAGTCTGTAAAAATACCGAGCACTCCACCACGAATTCCAACATGGTCCAGCTTCTCCACAAGGGTCGAAATACAGACCGTGTCAAACGCCTTGGCGAGATCAAGAAAGTCACCAAGACATTTTTCCTTTGCATCAACTTTTCCGGTGACGTATTCAACGAGTTGATTAACCGCGTCTTCTGTGCTTTTCCCCGCCCTAAACCCAAACTGTGCGTCTGATATTGTTTAGTTGTGCTCCAGATATTTTATGAGCCTAAGGTTTAATAGTTTTTCCAATATTTTTGAAAGTGAGGACAGTACCGAGATTGGTCTGTAATTTTTTACGTCGTCCTGGCAGCCGTCCTTGTGCACAGGTGTAATTAAAGATTTTTTAAATATTCGGGGGAAAACTCCCTGCTCAAAGCACACTCCAATGAGACTTGTAATGGGTGGAACTAGTACTTTTTTACCAATTTTAAGAAGTTTGGGTGGGATAGAGTCCCACCCTGTGGCACAATCATTCCTCAAGTTGTTGATCACTGACTCCATCGGCCTCATCAGGAGAAAGCAAGACCATGGAATGAAGCGCAGGTGGAGTTGTAAATTTATATGAGCTAGGTGGAGAACTTCGGTTTTTGATAATAGTGTCAGCTAGTTTCTTACCAACGCCCGAAAAATAATTGCTGTTTGTGAATCATCAGTGCCAGATATGAGTTTGTCAGCTTTCTTTTTTTGTCTGGTCTGATTTGTTATAGATTTAACAATATTCCATGTTTCTGTATTATTTTTTGAGGATTTTAAAGCAGAACTATCGTGCTCGATCTTTAATTTCCTGAGTAATAGGTTGCAATGATTGCGATACCTTTTATATGTTATCTCGATAGATGCGTTTTTCGGGTCTGTCAAAAACTTTTGATGAAGTTTATCCCTATGTCGAATACACCGTAAAAGGCCAGGTGTAATCCAGGGTTTTAATATTACTTTACGATTAGGAACTTTTATCACTTTTAAGTTTTGTGATACCGTAGACATTAGACACTCAACAAACCGTGTTGCAACTTCGTTTGCATCCAAGTTGTTTGATATAAAAGAAAAATCTGTATTTTTTAACTGTTCAACAGCGGCTTCATAATTGACCCTTGTAATGTATCTACTCGCACATTCACTCTTTTTTGAGGTGGTGTCATTTAGGCATACCAGTACTGAAGCATGGTCGCTGACTGTAGAGTCTATAACTACGATTGTTGCACTAATAGAGGTATTAATCATTACGTGATCGAGGCAGTTATATAATCTTGTTGGGTATATATGTCCCGGTAACAAACCCATTTCTGCAGTCAGGTTAAGATAGGATGCACTGTTTCTGTCGGTATTATTGGGCTTTATATCGATATTTATATCTCCTACAAGAATTATGTTTTTTTCCTTTATTTTGTTTAAAATACTTTCCAAGGAGTTAAGGAAACCGTCAATGCAATATATCGACGGGGATCTGTAGCATGCCAGAATACAAGTATTGGAGTTTATTTTTAACAGTAGAAAATTAGCACCTATTGGGTCGGGTTCTTCAACTGTGCATTGCAGATGGTTTTTAACGTATAGTGTAATGCCGTCGTTTTGATTTAGACTTTTTTTACTAGTGTAGGTAACATAATTTTCCATAGCAGGGATCTGTTTGTTATCGTTTAGCCAGCATTCGGTCAAAATTATGATGTCGATTTTGCACGATAGCCTAGCTAGTTGAGCCTGAAAACCATCTAAGTTTTTATAGATACTCCGAATGTTTTGAGTTATAATGTTCAGTGACGCCTTAGTATTTTTTGTGATTACGTTGCAGGCATCGGTATTGCATTGATGGGAACATGCCACTGTAATATTATTTATTTCTGTTCCGATGTTATTGTTTGTATTAGCCATTTAAAAAGTTTATATTTTTTATTAGTTGCATAATAAACATGCGTATTTCTATAATAAATAATAATATATAGAAACCAAAAACCTGAATATACCCACCCAGGCAAGGAGTTATGTATGTTCGGTGTATGAGTGTGTATGTGAGTACCGCTATTTGTCGTGTTTGTGAAGTGTAGTTGTGTTTTGTGTTTAGAAAAGTTATATGTTTTTAGTGACTTGGTTAGACTGTGTTTCAGTGGTTTGTGTTTATATATTATGTTACAGTAGGAGAGCAAGTGCATAATATGAAATAATAATAACAAAACTGCCAAAAATAAAAAAATTGAGCATGCAAGGTCTTTGTCTATTCATTGTTCTAAGTTGAGTTTGAGATGCGCTTCACTTTTAATATTTATAGATTTATTTCCTTCCTTTTGGCGAAGGAAGACTTTCCCAAGTGAGGTCCAGCAGAACTTGAATCCATTTTCATTAGCAAATTTCCTTGCAAAATAGAATAAACACTGTCCCTTCTTAGTTAAACTCTCTGATAAATAAATTGGTTTTATGTCACCTGTTACATTTATATGGGACGTGTTCAGCTTAGCTTGAGTAGGTTTTCGGTTAAAATGTCGCACTTTTTGCAGAATATTTTCTTTTGTAGTCACCGAGACAAAATCGACTATGATAGGTGAATCTCCGTTTTTTTTATATATGCGATAAACATCCTTAATATCGTGTTTTTCAAGAGGCATGTCGAGTACATTGGCTGTTCTTGATACTATACGATGTAATTCCTCTTTAGTTTCTCCTTCCTTCTTTGGGATATTTCTCATTTCTAGTTTCGTGAGACACAGAGTTCGCTCCATATACTCCACTTTATCTTCAAGCTGCATAATGTAGGTTCGATCGACTTTTCGGTCTCTTTCGATGTCATTTATTTTTATTTTCAGATCATCGTATTGCTTAGAAACGAAGGCAAGGGATTTTGTCAATTCTGAGTTCTGTGTTATAATTTCATGCATTGATTTTTGTAGTGCCATAAATTTATTTTCGGATGTAGCAGTAGACGACTGTAGCAAGTCCCGTATTTCCTGCATAAAAGTGATCATTTCATCCTCACGTTTACGTTTGATACGTGAAGTGACGTTACCTACATCTATGCTGTTTAAATTTGGCGCAGATCCAGTTAGTGTGATAGAAGGGTTGTTCATACTAATGGTCTCAGAGTCGCTAGCTACAGATGTGGCTGGTGACTGGGGTGGTGTACGTCTTAGTGGCATATTTTACTATTTTACCTTGTTGCTTGTGGTAACTTTCGACGCAATCAGCGGCAGCGTGTAGCGGACCGGTCTGTAGTGAGTCACAGCGCGCGCAGTCACTGGGATTACGTAGCTTGATCGTTGATGTGGAAGCGAGACGGCAATTATGGAGGGTATACTGTTCTAGCGGAGGTGAAGGCGGGGGCGCGGGTAACTCGCACAGTATTTTATGTCGAAGCCGGGGCTAGCTCGTCACTACGCGAAATTGGGCTTTTTTGTATCCACATATAGGTGATAATTACACTTGCATTAAAAATGTAAAAATTTAAATTTAATTTCTAGTTTTAGCACACGTCCACTCTTTGTCACAGACACGGGCGAAGGGGTGCATTATATTTTTCTAGCAAGTTTTAACGGAAGTAGCATACAATATGTACATATCGATCCGAGAATATGAGGTTTAATGTATTACTCCTATCAATAGTATACCTACATATACATAGCTATTGTAAAGCATTTCGGGATATTTCTTTTTCAGAAGGAGGTTTTTCAAAAAGAGGAATTCATTTTGTTATTTATGCCCTTTTGTAATTAGTAGGTACCTACCCATCACTAGCAATAAGGACAGTAGCATAAACTTATTATATCATCCTTTTCTATAATGTATATATAATGTGTATATAATTTCATATAATGAGTAGAATCAGGCACCACCTGGCACATTTTCAAATATCGAATTATGTTGATGATACATATCTAATTAAACCTTAATTTTAATGCATCTACCCTAAAATAGTTTTGGTTTAGTTTTTCATTATAATTTAGCTTGCTGGTTTTGTGGTATTTTAGAAACAAGGACAGAAAGTAGTCAATCCACGTGGTCGAGCTCATATCCGCAACTAATCTGCTTCTAAAACATTCGCGATGATTATATCTCCGCTAAAAAACTTTATACCTGCCAAATAACTTCGAAACTTGATCTTTACGATCCAAACTGACAAAGGATATTAAGATCAAAAGTATTCGCTTGGATAAACAGGAAGTTATACGCTTTTCTTTGGATCTTTATATTTTGTTTATATTACTCGTCTTTCATGCTATCAATTCAATATTTTTACACACACGATAAATATTGCTGTGGTAGGTGTTTGACTACTCACTCGTACTCGACGTCGTCGAGTAAAGTCTGATTTCGATCCCAATTCATTTCACTACATGTTTGCTTTTATTGTACCTTTATATCTGAAATCGTATATTTTTTTAAATGTTATTTCAGCTTTTAATACTATCATTTTGGTACATTTAAAAGAAACCTTTTATCGTTTGACATAACTAACTAGTTTCTGGCTTCTACTAAGCTTTTTAAGAAAATTGCTCTATCCTGAGATACTTAATGAATATTATTAAAATTCCACTGTTCTAATTAGCAGTTATGTAGCATTTAAAAAGCTATAGACCTAATTAATGTCCTCGCTGTCTCGTTTGAATTTATATAGAAGTTTTGTATCTGAGCCTTTTTCAGAGAGAACTGGTAGTTATTAATATATTATGTTAATTATGTAGGTACGTTAGTGAGTGGGCTTCGACGCCTTGAGCCTTAAGTCCGACTTCCATCATAGACAAATATTTATATGGCTTACAGGTGATTATTTCAAAACGTTTGTTTTTATAATAATAATAATCGTTTTTTTTACTAAATAAAGATTATATTTTTCTAAAATATACTAATGAACACACTACATAGGTCAAACCTGTTTTGTGGAGTTCTGAAGTGGTATATTACCTTATCATAGTTATATTAGCAGCAAGAGATTATTATTTTACAACTATTAGTTACAGTAGGAACATAAAATTAAATAGTTTTTGTTAGTTATTAAATATGTATTAAGAACGTACCTACCCATGATATCGGACACCATTTTATTGTGAGACAAAGTTAGATATAAAATAATTAAATCTATATGAACTGACAAAATGAGGTTAAATTAACCTTATCGGTCCGCTGCGGGTCTGAGGCTGCTGGGCCAGGCTTCTCAGGGCGCTGGTACTGCGTGGCACAGCACTGAACCCGCTCAAGATGTTGCAGCGCGTGAGAACTCTGCCACAGACCCACTGCGATGCGTGTGTACAGGACCTTGAGGACAATTAAGAAAAAAACTTGTTGGAAATCATTATGATAAGTACGATTGCTCTAATTATTTGATGGCCCGATTAGCGCAACGGTATTAAGACCGCTATCAGTAGTAAGCTTCCCGAGTACGACTCCCGGTAGGGTCAAATATTTGTCTGAACATCATGTCCGTTTGTATTTGATATAGAAAGTCTTGTAAACCTTCGGACATATTAAGGAAATATTCCTCGTCTTCCCTAAAAGTGCAGGAAGAAAGGATTTAGAAAAACATGTTGCCCAATAAGTAGAAATGCGATCAACGCGAGTCATACTGCGGAACCGAAAGCAGTTTTTGATTCTTACATAATAAATAAATTTCCTAATGTAAAAAAAAATTTTATTATTTAATTTTATTACGCACTTTAACGGCGAAGAAAAATGACATGGGGAAAGGTGTATACCTAAAAGTTTTTTCGACGGAGTGTGAGGTCATGTCGAGCTTTGTGCTAGTGGTGCGACCTGTTTGAGTTTGATCGATGAACCTGTATGTATCAGACATTTTTCGATGGCGAGTGAAATCAGTCAACTCGCTCTAGGGTAGAGCAGATTATGGCGTAATCCCTCTCAAATGAGAGGAAAGCCGTGCAGTGGGACAGTATATGGGTTGATACGATTAATCCTATTAACTGTTATTATTACTTATAATGTTATTGCGGTTATTGGACTCGGAGCATCACTAACACGATAAAATATATTAATCCAACGCCACTAAATTTGAGAGGACACGTACGGTAATTCGGATTTATTTTCACTTGCTTTCTCAATACTTTTACAATTAAATAAATCGACAAAATTAAACTTAGGCGTCCATATCATATTCCAAAATTGACCACAGTTACATTTACATTTACACAGATTACATTTTTCGGTGTCGAAATGTTTCCTACATTTCGAAAAATGTAATCTCCCTCCAAAGTATATTAGGACTGTAATAAACACAAATTTATTCATGTTTATGCAAATAGCTGGGGCCCAGTCAGCGGCAGCCATTGTACATCGTAAGGTTACAAGCTTTTCCCAGCTAACCGCGATTTTTAATAGTAGCTAGTTAAGTTAACCTTGTCACATCGTTAATGTGAAAAATAATAATTGGGAATATTTTTTTACCAGTAAGTCACCTACGGTTCTTATGGTGAGTGGTGGTCCTTATACTTATTTAGGTTTTTATTGACGACACTATTATTTTATAGATATATTCATATCCGTTATATTATTAGATTTGTAGTAACTGACTATGTAATTTTTGAGGGCTTCGATTTTATTTCTATTGGTTAAACTATCCAAGATCAATGATTATGTCAATTTTTATTTTAATGGCTACTAGTTCCGTAAGTATAAGAAATAAGTATGTTGGTACCAGTATGAAGTATACAATTTCGGAGTAGCTCGACTTTATTACCCAATTATTAGTAATTCTGTCTTCGTAGTGTGAAACGACTATGTTCACGATACTAAAAAAACAGATTACAAATGCACACTTGCCTCTCTGCCACTGTAGCACATTTTTCGTAGCCTATATCGAATTTTACATAAATGTACCTATAGACTTTATACAAATTGACATTGTAAGTCAGATCCCTTTCAAATTCAATCAACGTCTAACACAATTCACGTTTGAACGAGTATTTATTTGAAAAGAATAGGTGAAAGGTTCGGCCTAGATCAATTGGAAAAATTATGATAATAGCTTTTTGCGCGGGTTTTTTTTATATTATCATTTAACAGTCTTTCTTCTCAATATAAGTAAAAGTATTTAAACAATTTTGTATAGATCTCTTATTGTTAAATCTGAGAAGTATTGAAAAATAATTTATATTAATGAAGTTAATTTGGTTAATCTGCAAACCCAATGGCAAAGATATATTTCATGTGACAAATGAAAATAGCATTTTAGATGACGCGAAACCAAAAGGCATTTATTTGTACAACTGCCATTAAACAACATGAAATCATGTAAAAAAAACATTAACATAAAAGCTGCACAAAACTTAAGCAATATTGATATATACATATATGTTTAGTTTGATTACAGAACACGTATCTTCACAGATTTTCCACGTATCTATTGGCCCTAGTTCTCGAAGCAGATTAGCTAAGTTTTTTGATGAGATTTGCGTGATTGAGTCCTAGTTAATTCTAGTTAAGCTCTACAGACGGATATTTTTGTATTATCTAATCAAGATACTTTGACGACCCGTTCAGCTCAGCGGTAGTTAACGCTGCCTGCTGTGCTATGGGTCCCGGGTTCGAATCCCGGTAGGGACAAATGTTTGTGTGATGAGCATCAACATTTGTATCCAAGTCATGGATGTTTTTACAAAAAAAAATATATATATATGTAGTATATCAACCATCTAGCATCCGTAACACAAGCCTCATTGCTTGCCACAGAACTAGATGGCGCTGTGTAATAATGTCCGGAAATATTTATTATTTACTAGCTGATGCTCGCAGCTTCGCCCGCGCGATTTAATACTAATTTCTCCTCCTCATTTCGCCCCCGTTTCCATAGAATAAATAAATAAATATATATAGATGATCCACTATATGTATAGCGACGTCTATGTCACTACATAGCAACAATGTACATTATAACGGAGAAGCTATCAAAACTGACATGACACATCGAACGCAATAAAGAGCTGTGGTAGCCTAGTGTGATGATTTTTTTACGATTAAGTACTCCTTAGATATTCTTTTATATTGTATAAAAATAAGCCTATGTGTTAATCCAGGTAATAAACTATTTGTATGCTAAATTTCATTTAAATCTGTTAAGCGGTTTTTGCGTGAAAGAGTAACAAACATCCATACTTACAAACTTTCACGTTTATAATATTAGTAGGCTTTATTTATTCATACACACTTATTATTAGGCTTAGGCTATAGTCCACCACGCTAGCCTACTGCGGGTTGGCGGACTTCACATGCCATCGAGAAAATCTCTTAAGCATGCAGGTATCCTCACGATGTTTTCCTTCACCGTTTGAGCTTGGGATAAATACGCACAGAACTTACGAAAAGTCAGTGGTTGGCCTTGGGTTTGAACTCGAGACCTTTGACATTTCAGTCCACTGGTTACACCACTAGGCTTCCACAGCTCTTGCACTGCAAGTAAACTTCGCAAAATAGAAATGGAATACATGATCAAAGGAGCTTATGTTAGCGTACCCTGTTGAAATAACGTCTAATTAAGTCCTACATACATTTTCTTCTTAATTATTTACTAATGAAAGACAAGTTAAACTGAAAGAATAATAAAATGATTTACTTATTGAAATAAAACTTTACTTAACGAATTTTATCGCGATATATTGATATTATTTTAACCCGACGTTTCGGATCCTTTACAGCATCCATGGTCACGGGCCGACTGAGGTGTTGGTCGTCTTTAAGTTATAATTACTAACATCTACCTTACATTTTCAATTATTATTGACAATCCGATTTACTCAGAACGAGCTCACCGTGTCCTTCGGTCGTGCAGTTTTGTTCCTGGATTTAAATTTAATAGAATCTATGATGCGGTTCCAAGCAGGTGGTAACACCCAGCCATCCTCTCTATTGAAATTTGGGTATTTTTTCATTTCAATGGCCTCACGAATCATCCTGGGTAGGAATCGGTTTTCTTTTGCAAGGACTTGGGGTTTATCAAATCTGATGTAGTGCTGGGGTTTGTCTATGGTGTGTTCACAAATTGCAGACTTCTTGGCACGACGGTGTTTAACATCAGCGATGTGTTCTTTTACGCGGGTCCCTATGCTTCTTTTAGTTTGGCTTATGTAAGAGAGACCGCAATCACAGTCGAGCTTGTATACTCCTGCATCTTGTAGAGGTATGTGACACTTGACCGATGGTAAAAAAAAAATCGTAAAAAATAATATTAGGAGGTAATATTTTTATGGTATTTATAGTTAAGATGAAACTTCAGTTTAGGTAAAGTTTGTATAAATTTGATAATACTTGCTGAACCCTGCCACGCTTTGCTGTGACACATAAGCGTGGTAATGAAATATATAGGCATATACAAACAAATAATTAATTAATCCGGACATTATGATACAGAGCCATCTAGTTCCGTGGTAAGCAACGAGACTTGTGTTACGGATACTAGAACGTTGATATACTACATATACCTATACTTTTTGTATACATATTATATGTGCATGTATGTATAATATGTATACAAAAAGTATACATATTATATATACTTTTTGTATACATAATATGTATACAAAAAGCACGCACGACTCGGATACAAATATTTATGCTCATCACACAAACATTTGTCCCTACCGGGATTTGAACCCAGGACCCGAAGTATAGAAGGCAGCGTTAACTACCGCTGGGCTAATCGGGTTGTCAAATCGTTCTTGGTGTTGCACTTTTTGAGTTTTTGGCCATTACACAAACCAATTTAACATTTTTATATACATTATAGATATTTATCCAAGCTTACTAGTCTATTTAAATGATTGAATTATTTTTAGTAAAGGTGAAATATATAATAATAACGCCGGTGAAAATAAAGACTAAAAACTTATTGGAGTCTCTGGAGAAATTAACACCTGTCCAATATATCATCATCCAAAAAACAAAATCTGTTATTATATTTAAATGTCATTTAGTATTTGAATAAGCGAGACAAAATACGATAAACTTAATAATTCTTAACATCAAATTTTAATAAAAGGATCAAAGTTTTGGTTTTATGATTTTTATCCATCCGAGTGACTTGTACAACTTTCCTCGATTTAACTGGAATTAAGACTGGAATAATTTTGGCAGAGATAAATTAAGTTCTCATTTAAATTTATAGTCCTTTTAAAATTTTAGGTAATGTAGGTATTCTCTTGCGGCCGAAGTAAAATATCTAAGCTGGGAGTTTTAAAATTAGGTTTTACTAATAACCTTTTAATTTAAAACAAAAGGGTCTTACATAATCTTTATTTATGGCTCACTATAGGGCTTAGGTATTAATTATAAAGAGTCAATATAGACTTTAAATAATTACTCTTACTGTTGGATACTATGGAAACGTCTTGCAGATACACTTATTGTTAAGAAACATCATTGGTTTATAGAAAACAATGCCAACTTTTTGTTTTGGGGAGCTCTAAATCTCTAGGAACCTTGCTCTCTTTTACAAACCCTGTTCGGGTGCATGACCCTTACTTCTTTAAGATATTAAATATAGTCTTTTTTAAGTAAGACGTAGGTGACAATCCCAGAAAATAATTTATTCAACCCAATTGTTCTAACATTAATTATGTTGTTGTTTTGTTTTAATTATTTTGTCTATAAAACATCAAGTCCACCACTTTAAGCTATCGATTTTCAAGTTTGTGAAAACTATGGTACCTGCCATTTTGGACGGACCCTGGAATTCAATTCCTTGTTTATTTATAACTGGGCTCGCAAACATAATTTTCAGTTTAGTTTCATCCTGTTTGGGTCAGTTTCAACCGGTACACCCCGATTGCTAATGAGGGTTCATTGGTTTATTAAAAATAAAATCTGAAACCTGTTATCCTTTGCGGGAGCTATATTTTTGAGGCAGTATGAGGTCTGATCTGGGGAAAAGGATTCAATTTTTAAGTCCTCATTACGGACGCAATCAAGAACGAGGTTTCTACAAATTTTTACCATAATTTATTTGCGTCTATTCGAGATCAGTTATACGATCCTAGCATTTGCTTTCTTAATGAAAAGTTGAACTTTTAAATTAGTTTCATAATGATATTCAGAAATTGAGCGAGCATCTGATCGTATTATAAGTTCGCGTTTCAAATATTATGAATGGTATAATGCTCTTTCATTCTATTACTGCTCGTAGACGAAGGTTGACAAGACAAATTGATATACCTATCAAGTCAACATTTTTTTTAGAAGTCACGAGATTTCAGTCGACTCCACAGACGGGGTTGGACTACGCAAACAGGGCTCTTCTACGCAGATAAGATTGACTATAGAAACGTCGGTCAATTAAACAGGCTATGGTCTACTTCCCAGAATAAAGAAATGTATATGTCCTATAGAGGTATCTACATTATTTAAGGACAAAATAAAGATAAAGAAAGTTTAAAAAATCCAGTAAATGAATTTTGTTCCTCGGAGAGTAATTAGGTAATAATAATGAGGTTTTATAATTTGAGAAAAAAAAAACATATTGAGTGTATTTCAACATGTAATGTTGGAAAAAGTAACTTAACGGATAACAATGATAAGAATTATTACAACACAATACTTGTTTTAGCCAGGTACTTGAAAACGGGAGGTCGAGGAAAATGGTTACGTTTGTAGACGACAAACGTAGCCATTATTCCCCATTCCCTCCGCCCTCCTCCTGACTCGTTTGTTCTTTAATATGTCCCAATTTTTAAACAATCAAATTATGAAAAAGGTAAACTGCGAGTCTTATACACTCATGGATGCTAATATTTTTCATTTTCTTTCTGAATTGGTTAGAAGATGTATATCAAGTTTTGCAGGTGTAATAGATAATAATAAATCTTGAGTATAGTTTGTTTTCTAATAAGAAGCCATAGATTTAGTGTTCATAGTATTCATTAGTAAGGTATTTTATACGACAATGATTAGATGCAACAAAAGATGTATTGTACCCAACAATGTAACGAGGGCACTTTGTGTAAATAACATATGGCGATATATACATCCTCTTTGGACTGTGTGCGTCATGCTGGCATGAAATATTGGCTCCGTCGCAGAATGTCCACTTCTCAAAATGTCCACTGGTCGTAAAATGTCCTTTTCTCAGAATGTCTCTTTCGCAAAATGTCTCTTTCGCAGAATGTCCACTTCGCAAAATGTCCCTTTCGCATATTGTCCCCTTTTTATTTCTGACTTACTTTAATCATAATTTAGCAATTAGCTTTCACACATCATGTTTGACGTGTGTTTATTTGTATTGATATGGGTAAGCATAAAAAAATATATATTGTATAGTACAAATCACCTTTATTTCTTTGCCTAATTGCTTGATTTAAAGTAATTCTCGCAATCATAAAACGGTTAGACAATAAAACTCGTAAGACTTTCCACATTTAATTCCTAGCTAGTGTACTAGATGGCGCTGCATGCAGTCGTTGTGTTATTTTATTTGTTACATATTTTACTATGAATAATAAACAATTTTCAATAAAAATAAACATTATATTTTTAATAAAATTTAAGAAACTATGATAACACAATGTGTTTCTAAACGTAAAACGGAATATTTCAATAAAGTATTTAATAATGAGGGTACCTATAAAATATTTTAAGTTGTGTCATATCAAGTAGAAGTGGTTATGAGAAATTATCGTTCATTTGTGTATCCTATTCTACTATTACTAATTAACAAAAAACATTATGGAGCAAGAAATCCATTTCATTAATAATCAAAAAGGACAACTTACACTCATTACTGGTAATCATAGATACAGTAAAAAGAAAACTAATACAAGTGGTAGTACTTTGTGGAGGTGTATAAATAGACGCGAGTGCAGTGCTTCCTTAACGTTAGATAAAACACGTACAACAATTACAAGGAAAAGTCGTCATACATGTGAGTCAGCTGATATAAAATATTCAATTCATGAACACATTTCAAGTCTTAAGAAGATCGTTTGTGAAGATTTCAGACCTATTCAGCAAATTTTTGAAGAATATCAAACAAACCTCCATGAAAATAGATCTGATTGTTTATCTTCATTTCGATCTATCAAAGACACCTTGTACAGAGCACGTAAATCTTTTTTAAATACAGATAGACTACAACATAACAGCACTGAAACTGCAAGTGTACCGGAAGTATTGGGAAAAAAATTCTTAATTAGTGAAGATGGAGATACTGAGAAAATTTTAATATTTGCAACAACTCAAGCAAAAAAAGTTATAAAATTACCTAGCTCATATTTTGCAGATGGGACTTTTATGTCTGCACCAAAACCATTTTATCAAATGT
Organism: Craniophora ligustri; assembly: GCA_905163465.1. NCBI lineage: Eukaryota > Metazoa > Arthropoda > Insecta > Lepidoptera > Noctuidae > Craniophora > Craniophora ligustri. Next base: position 8,597,343 of record LR990956.1, read on the forward strand.
ATGTCTTACATATAGAAATGAACTCAAGTAAAAAATGCACAAATATAGTACCGGTAATATATTCGTTATTACCCAACAAGACACAAGACACATACACCCGCCTTTTTCGAATTTTAAAAACCAAATTGGGCATTAAAATAAGAAACTTCAAATGTGATTATGAAATTGCACAAATGAACGCAGTGGAAGCTGTATTCCCCGATGCCAGAGTTAGTGGTTGTTACAGACATTTTAATGCCGCTATTTGGAAAAATGCAAAAAAAATGAACTTATTAAAATCAAAAGAAGGTAGAAATGTTGCAAGAATCGCTGCGATGATACCGCTCGTGCCAGCAGATAAAATACCAGCTGCGTGGTGTTATATTATAAACCAGGCGCCGAAAAGTTCTCAAATGCATCGTTTTAGAAAGTATTTCGAAAAACAGTGGTACCCCAAAATGTCTACCACGTTGTTGAGTTGTGCTTTCCAACGCCATCGAACAACGAATGCTTTGGAAGGCTGGCACCGACGCGTTAATACAGGACGTATACCAATTAAACCAATTCTGTACATGTTTATCTTTAAGTTGAAAAAGGAAAGTAAATACTGGGACAGGGTAATAAGGAACAGTCTTTTTATAAATGTGCAGCACAATAGAAGAAAACTTGACATTTATTTTGATAAAAAATATAAGGCATTATTGGTTCAATTGGAACGAAATAATTTGACATTGTCACAATTTATAAAAAAAGTAATATTTTTACAGTTAACGGTTCGTAGATAATTAAGGAGTGTTCAAATTTCGTTTATTGCGAGTTAATAACAATTAAGTTGGTAAAATAATTACTTTAAATCAAGCGATTAGGCAAAGAAATAAAGGTGATTTGTACTATACAATATATATTTTTTTATGCTTACCCATATCAATACAAATAAACACACGTCAAACATGATGTGTGAAAGCTAATTGCTAAATTATGATTAAATTAAGTCAGAAATAAAAAGGGGACAATATGCGAAAGGGACATTTTGCGAAGTGGACATTCTGCGAAAGAGACATTTTGCGAAAGAGACATTCTGAGAAAAGGACATTTTGCGACCAGTGGACATTTTGAGAAGTGGACATTCTGCGACGGAGCCGAAATATTTGCCTCCGGAGGTATTACGCTGTTATGTAACAACAAAATAAAGAGCGCTTAATCGTGTTATTTTATGTTCACAGCGATGACATGGACTTCATAAATAGTAATTTTATCGCACCGTTGTATTCTGCAGGGTGCTAGGAAAATTAATATGCATACACAGGCCGTATTATGAGGTTTATACTTTAATATAAGCGTTTTATAAAATATTTTATAATCTACAAGCAGTTATAGAAAAAATTTAAATTTATTATTGTGAATACGTATAAAATTTTGAAATTTACCTTTTCTATTTATTTCAAACACTCTTTTTCTTTACTTATGTATATACGTTTCATATGATTTTCGCAATACACAGCGCCGGCGGCTAAATTCATTTAATGGAAAACATCATACGATAAACTTGAGTAAACAATTTTTTTTCACTGAGGAAAAACGTTTCGATTTTTAATCTGTTTATAAAGATTGTCTGATAATAGGAGCTTTAGAAACTCTACCACATCCGGGTAGACTAAAATCCGACCGACAGATTAGGCTAAAATTTCCTACACCTTTGCTAGCGTTTTTTTTTATAAATTCCAAAGCCACGACTCAAGTTTGTTAATAGCATTCTCTACTTAGCCACCTTAGTGAAAAAAAACGCATTTATTAACGTTACACGTCCGTATTTGCGTCAATTACAAGTTAGTCAGTTTAGTAGATTCAAAGCAAATTTTATTAGAACAGCCAGACAAACAGACCGATATCCACACAAGTGAACCTACAATATAAAGGTTTCGTCTATCTATTTTTTTTGTGGACATGAACCATAAAAATACTTAAATCATGGGGTTGATTTAGGTCATTAAGGGAGGATACTATGGACGCGCACTGGAAAAAAAAATACCGTTGCTTCATTATAATCCCACAGAGCCTCTAAATGAAAGTAATACCAAACTCGAAAATCACGAATACACTCGCTTGATGTTTTTTTCGTACATAGCTAACACTCAAATAATTTTATTTAGATCCTTAATCCGTGGTGGAAGTAAATAAAGCCACGAAAGAAACACCATTATTTTCGGGCACCGGCGGTCGTTCATCCCTTCAGGCCTAACCTGTCACTTTGTATCGCAAATACTAATGCCAAGTTAATTACCGCTATGTTCACATATCCGAGTCAGCACTGACATGCGTGACGGAGCGGAAAATCTTCACAAGTACGAGCTCAGTTTAGTAACGACATCTGCATAAATACCTACTCCATCAATAACCAGTGATCTTTGAACTATAGACGTTTTATTTAGATAATCGTTCCGTCGTTTATATTACATTGCACAGGAGCTACAACATTATGTATCTGACATTTATTTTTATGATTTATTTATGCATAAAACAAACTTGGAATAATATTTATTCCGTAAAAGGGATAATATTATGTAAAAATTCAGATTAACTTTCGGCTACATACCGTCAGTAGGTATGAATGGCATTATAATACACACTTTTAGGTCTCGATTAGTTAATGCACGTCCAAAAATAACGGGATTATTGTTTGTTCTTGAATAACCTTCATGTTTATATGTAGATCAAAATAACAAAAAGCAATGAAAATTTTATTCGTACGATTATGAACTGTTGAATTTGATAGCCCGTCCGTCCGATATAATTATACTCCAAATATTTAGGTCTGGCGCGAGTTAAAAGATACTTATTGTGCCTACTCTTATTTGTTTTTAATGTTTACTTAAACACCTTTAACAATAATGGGCTCTTTTTCAGGTAAAATGTGAGGGTATTTTTCGGTGTAACAAATTCCAGGCTTACCCACTTAAAGGTTTTGGATGAAAGTGGATATTTCATAGTTGAATACTTTTAGTAGTTTGATGTAAATTGTGAAGGCTTGTGGAAAAATATAAGGCCGATAGTGATGTGTCTGGCATCACAAAACGAATATCTAGGTAGGAAATTAATTCCAGTATGTACCACAAGTGGGACTTAAGAGCTGTGGTAGCCTAGTGGTGTGACCAGTGGACTGAGATGTCAATGGTCTCAAGTTCAAGCCCGGACTCGAACCACTGACTTTTCGGAAGTTAAGTGCGTATTTATCACATGCTCAAACGGTGAAGGAAAACATCGTGAGGAAACCTGCATGTGAATTTCGCCAACCCGCAGAAGGCTAGTGGTGGACTAAAGCCTAATGGCTTTAGTCCACCACGTCTCACGTCACGGTCTCCTCTCATTTTGAGAGGGATTACCCTCTCAAAATGAGATGAGACCTGTGCTCAGCAGTGGAACAATAATGAGTTGATAACGATGAAACGGGACTACTGAGCTTGAAGTTATTAGTTCAATTTCATGAGACTATTTTTATAATCTATTTGTGCGATTTTTTCAATTATTGTAACCCGTCCCATTAAATATTGGCGAACTGTGTATTTTTGCAGAGGTGCATTCAGATATAGCTCTGCGTAAAACCTTTTAGAATACAAGTCGTGAAGATATATTAAGATGTTATGTTCGCTATCACGAACGATCTTGATGGACCGAGGTCGCAGTGCACTACCCTGATTAAACCATTAAGACAACAATTACTTCTCACTGTAATTACCATATACTACGTCGTAATAGAGATAAGTATAGTGGCCAGTGGCGAAGTATGGACCATAAATATGCCTACAAACTATTTCCAAACAAGATAACAAAAGCTTGGATTTTATATTCCAACGTTCAGTTTCACTGCGGTAAACAAATAAGTGGTAAGAGTTTATGGGTAATCCGGCTTAAAATAGGTTTCGCCTATTGCATAAATGGGATTAAAATGGGATAGTCTTTAAAATTTCATCAGTTCTAAGTATAGGTACCTACCTACTGCATTTGTTACAAGATTAGATCATAAAATAAACCCAAAATTTCAAATGAATCTGTATTCTTAGATTCGTTTTCTTTTCTTAAATATTACTTACGCAAATAATAGAAATAGAAAATAGGAGTATATTTTATTGCGGTACATTGAAATTATTTAATTCCAACGTTTCGGATGTCACCCATGGTCACGGACATACAGTCTGACACTTTGCCCGTAAATAATATATATCGTTAAACAAATTATTAAAATATTTTAATAATAATAAAAACCTATTCTATTCAGAATCCTAGGCATTTATATGAGTTTAATTATTGCAACACTGCGATATATGTATCTCATCTCTAAATCTTATAACATTATATAAATAAATAAATAATATTATAAACATTGAGAATGGAAAACGAAGAAGTTGGTAGGACGATTTTTACCACTTTTAGCTAGACTATAAAAGGGGTTAGTCGTCTATTAAGGAGGTTGTTACCTAGCCATGGAATACGAAAGAGGCTACATAAATAAACACTACTGCTGAGTTTATCTGGGGAGTACTACTGGACTGCCAAATATTTTGTCGCCAAGCAGTATAACTTGTGAAATTATTAATCAAGGGCAACTTCACAACTGAAATCTCGCGATGGCAAAGTTCAGCGTTAATTTCCTCCTGATTTTAATAACTTGCATAGATTTGCTATCTACTCGATAGGTTTCCTTTTTAACCGACTTCAAAAAGGTTATCAATTCGACTGGTTTTTTTATGTTTGTTACCTCATAACTGACGACTTGCTGAACCGATTTTGATGATTATTTTTTTATATGAAAGCTGATGCTTCTTTAAAACTAAAAAGAAGTTAAAACTGTATTTAGTTTGATTGATTGATTAATTGTTTATTTCTGTAAATAGATCTTTTTAAAGACACTTTTACAAGTCATGTAAGATTTTGTTTAGTATCTAGTTGACATCGGCATTTCCTAACTGACGACCTCTGAGAAGAAATGCCGAAACAAACTCAGAGAAGCATGGTCTGTTTTAAAGTCCAAACATTTTGGTTACATTATGTGAGCCTGACGATGTAGGTTAAAGTTATTTTTAACTTTTTAGTTTCAAGTCGGTTTTATTAAACGCAGTTTTTTATTTCATCTAACTACAACCAAAACGATACCAGCAGAAGGAAAACCTGTAACAAAGAACTAGGTACCGACTTTACACCCAAGCAAGTTACGGATAGCCTTTAATATAATTATTAACCTAACTTTACAATTAACTGGATGTTAACGTAATTACTGCAAGTTGGATATACAAATTTGCCGTTACAGTATTAAATTAGAACAGAGAATTAAAATTAGATTGCAGAGTTTTCTAATAGACTTACAAATAAATTAGAGATGACAGCAGTCAGCCATGATATTTAATTTTGTACTAAACAAATAACTTCGGCGAAAGAACAATAACAGAGTAAACAACATGAAAAATTAGACATTTGTAGGGAATTGTTGCTTTCTGACTCGGGCTAAATATACAGCGGGGACTTTTTAAATGGGCGTACGGCGATCAAATCCAAAACTGCGATTAATCGTGAAAATTAGAATATATTTTTTTGAAAAGTACTATCCATTTCAGTTGATGTTAAGTTTTTTTGAGCAATTTTAATTGAAATCATATATTATTTTAACACAAAGAAGCTAGGTATTTCTAGAAGAACAAATTTAAAACGTTTTCCAGCGTAAAATTATATGGACGTGGCCGCCCTTGGCGTAGGTAGTACCGTAATATAATTATGTTACATGTAAAGTCACAAGTCTTAAGCCATCTTTACAGGTGCATAGGTACAAAGTCAAACAACTCATCAATACAATCTGGGAAATATTACAGTATCTGTAAGATAACTAATTGTTTTAATAAATTATTCACATAGAGAGTATTACAAAGGAACATTATCATACAACCTTGCTATTTCGCCGTTAAGTGTGGTGACAATTAGCTCCGGTGTAACCAAAAACAAAAATCCTGAAGAAATCTTAGGGATAAACCCAATAACATTACACAAATTTGTCTACTTCAGAACATTTAGAATTTAGAACATTTAGAATGCCAATGCTGGACTCGGGTTTTCTCAAATTCGAGAGCGATTAAGTTATATCCACTACCTTCGACTTTATGCATTGGTAACTTAACTTACCATTGGGTCATAGTATAATAATAACCATATAAAATATTATATATAAAAATCTCGTGTCACAGTGTTTGTTACTGCACTTCTCCGAAAAGGCTGAACGGATTATTATGAAATTTTATATGTATATTTGGTAGGTCTGAGAATCAGTCGTAGGCTATTTTTATACGCCTAGGTGATAAGGATATTCCTCAGTAGACATTTTAAAATTTTTTTTTTTTGATAATACTTTAATTTGTTTTTTTTATGATTTGGCATTAAAAAATACTTATAACCCAAAATTTTCACTCTTCTACCACCAACCCCTATAATATGGCAAAACAACGTTTGCTGGGTCAGCTTTTTAATTTATAAAGATTACCATACAGATTAGAAACATTATCTTTTCTCTTGTGTTTTACCGCGGTTGGGTGTAAATAAACTCATAAATACATACACACACACTTATATGTATATTACCAAACCTAGTTGTGTAAAAATAATAATAATTCATTTGATATTTCTACCAAATAACACAAATACTTACCTACGTAGGTACTCGATTTTTATTGTAGGAGGAACCTTTCTACTATTTTTAAAGACTCAATATTCCTTTAAGGTTATCCTAGATTTAACGTAAAGGTCGACAAAACGCACGAACTGCGTGAGTGAGTTCAACAAAGACAGCAACATTCAGATAAGGTCAGGATTATAGGCTTTGTTTGAGTATCAAACTAGCTAGTCGATTTAACCCAAAACATAGACAAGAGTAATAACTCTAAACAATAATACATTATTGTCTAAAGTTAAATAGAATTACACATACCTACACTTAAAGTGTATGTGTAATTCTGTATTATAGATAGGTGTATTTACATTTCTTCCATAATATGTATACTCAATATTAATTGTATTACTCTGAACTCTGAACACTGCCAAATATAGTCCGTTCGATCCGTTTCGTAGATACATTGTTGGAAGATAAATTCAGTATTTTTAGTAAATAAGAGTCATTTATTCAAATGTAATTTTTTAAATTAAATCCAAGCACAGTTGTTTGTTTAAGTAACCAAGAGTTTCAAAGACAAAGTGCGAGTCAGCAAATACGTTGGCACGTTATTTAAACGACGTTAAGTTAATAAAGTCGAACCAGATGTTAATGTAAAGTCTTCAAATACTAGTTAGATGAATTTATTATACCATACCAATATTTTTTCTCAAATCGTGTCAAAAAATTATATTATCATTGAGCGTATTTACTGTAACGTGTACAAAGATACCATAATTTACTTAAATTTTATGAAGGAAGTTGTTTTGTCAATGACATGTTCAAATTTTAATAAATTTGTTTAAAATAAATAATATATATCTTTTAAATCGGTTACACTACTGACCTACTTTTTAGGGTTCCGTACCTCAAGAGGAAAAAACGGAACCCTTATAAGATCACTTTTTGTCCGTCTGTCTGTCTGTCTGTCCGTCTGTCTGTCTGTCAAGACCTTTTATTTCGGAAATACGTATAGGTATCGAGTTGAAATTTAAACCATATACTCAAGTCTACGGTCCTATGAAGTTGTGAAAGAATCAAGCTTCTAAGTTTACGCAAAAAAAAGATACGGCCGTTTAATCAGCAAGAAACGCATTTTTCGACACGCTCAAGGGAATCAAAACTCATAGGGTACTTCCCGTTGACGTAGACCAATAATACAAGGAAAAATCTCAAAACTGTACATTTGTATTTGAATCTTAAAAAATAGGGGGTCTGAATATTGTTATAGGAATCTGAATTTCAAATTGAAGCTACTAACTAGTTCAAATGGGGTATCACACGTAAGGGCTTGATTTGTGCATTGCAAAATAAATTTTATTTATTTTTCCGACGCATTATTAATATATTTATCAATGTCATTGATAAATATATTTATATAAATAAAACTACAAAATACAGCAATCCGCCATGATAAGTCGAATAATGTCAGTTTTTATACACCTATGTCGAGTACTGATTGTTTGATGTTTAGTGTTGACATATATAGAAATGACTTCACAGGCATACGCCATGACACAAGCGACCGTTTTGGCGTGAATTTTGAACATAAAACTAAAATGTATTTTTTTTAATATTAAAAGTATCAAATAAGGTGAATCGATTATTTAAAATCTTAATCAGTACGGGTACAACGTCCTGAGAAAGGTTTTAATACAATCGATTTCCGTATAAAATGTTGGTGTAATAAGACGCTTAAAACAATAACGATTATGATATCAAAAATAAATAAATATAAAGCAAATAATAATATCATTGTTTCTTCATAATAATTTTCAATGAAAATAAGATAGGTAAATGAAACAATCAATAGTTAATCTATTTCATTATATTGTATGTAGGTCGGTAGTCCCATTATACACATTAAAAAAAATGGGCATCTCTAGTATTGACAGGCGATAATAAAAAAATGGCGTACTCTTAATCGGAAAACTTATAAGTACTAATTATTATTCAAAATTCTATCTCACGACAAAAAGTTAATTAAGTCTGTTTCATAGAATATATTTTTAATTTAGATATTTAATGCTATTTCGCTTTTTGAGATACGATCCATTTGACAAGGTACTGTCATTTATAAGATAAATAAAGGTACTATTTATTTATTTTCATATACTATTTATTTAATTCTGTAACTAAACACAATCCTAAATAAGTACTATTAAATAAATGATGGAAATTAATCATCTTTACATAAAGAGTATATTTTTATAATGACAAGCTGCAAAATTAACAACGTTGCTCGGCATCGGTGTCAAGGAGTATGCATCAGGTACCTACCAACTGATGTGTCTTGTACTTATTAATAAATAAATAATATCTCTGGACTATATGACGCAGCGCCATCTAGTTCCAAGCCAAGCAACGAGGCTTGTATTATAAATAAAATAAATAAATATTCCTGGACATTATGACACCCAGCGCCATCTAGTTCCGTGCTAAGCAACGAGGCTTGTGTTACGGATACTAGTTGGTTGGTATACTACATATATACTTGTTTTTTGTAAATACATACATATTATAGATAAATACATCCATGACTCGGATACAAATGTTCATGCTCATCACACAAACATCAGTGTTAACTACCGCTGGACTAATTGGGTCGTCGAAATTATGGATACTAGTTGGTTGATATACTACATATAGGTATACGTTTTTTTGTAAATACATATTTTGTATATTACAAAATTGGGTTGTAAAATAGGTATAGATAATAAAAAATAGTAGGTATATTTTAATAGGATATCAAAGAAACATACGTCACGTTTAATTTTAACGTTATAGCAAACTTCACCTAAAATACCAATTAATAATTAAAATAGGTACCTATCCAACAATTTATCATACAAATCAATTGAAGAATATTACATAAAGGCTACTCGAAACGGACTTGCTAATTAATATTGAAAAGTTGAAATGGCGCCGTCTTTTTTTGCAGGATCCAACGAGTTCAATCCAAGTTTCCTCCAAATCTTGATATGTTAAGATTTTAGCGTCCATTTAAAAACAGTTACAACTTAAGTCTATTTTAAAAATGTCAACTTGATGATAAATAATTCATTATAATCAGCAGCTTATAGGCATGTGCTCGTTTTTCGTTTAAGATATCCTCTGCGCCCACTTTGATGATCTTATATTTACATTAGGTACGGAACCCTCGGTGGGCGAGTCCGACTCGCACTTGTCCGCTTTTTATTTTAAGTCGTGATTACTGTACTAAACCATTCTCCTTGTTATACTAAATTATCTATATAATAATTCACCCAGTATCAATTATATAATAAATTCTCTCTAACGAATCTGAGTAAATTCAGTTAACATTTTGAATTCTGTACAATGAATTTTGGAATTGTATTATCCTCCACTTCGCGGAGGTAACATTAAAATTTTAAATTCTGATGTCAAACTTAGAGCGATAGAGAAGACGTCTATTCTATTTATTAGAATAAGTAATATTATTATGTTGGTAACAACGACGATTCAATAGAATTATAAGGGGCCGGGCTTGTTCAGAGCACTGATCCCTAACGATGAATAAATTATGGTCGGTGTCCAAATTGTATTTATAAATTAAATTTTCATGATTATTGAAATCTAAATTTGAACATGAAAACTCTCTTATTGAAATAAATCATATAATAATAATAAAGGACCTGTGACTTAATAATTTATCGTTTTTGCAGACGTAAAGAAAGCTACTAATTATAAGAAAAGAACTAACCCCCTTTGTTCTGAGCGCCATAGGAACGCAAATCGTTTGCTAAAGCATCTGTTCAATCTGTTTATAGTAATATACTTTGCAGACTGCTGCTACTTTATGATTGATTCTCAATACGATTCAATATACATTATTCATAAAAAACAATCCAGAAACTTATTAATAACGTACGACATACCAATGATTCTGTAGAAGAAGTAGGTACTTTACCAAAAATAGTAAAAACAATTATTATTTACTAAGTATCTGTGCTGGTTAGTCTTATATCTATTTACGATTAGAACAATTAACTTACCATAAACTTTCAAGAACGCAAAACTATTGTGAAAACGCATCACAGTTTCATTGATATCTCTTGAATGGTAGGAATTCCTCTGGAATTCCTCTTGAAAGAGCCCAGAGAGCTATTTTAAAAGTAGCCTATTTCCTTCCTTTTTTTTCCTACGTATCTCTTGTTTAAATCGTGCAACGTGCTGACTGTTCGTAAACTTTTTATTTTGCACATATACTAAAACAACACACCATGCTTACCTACAGCGCATCACTAACAAGAGACGGTTTGATAGTCTGCACCTCAAAATATGTATTTGTAAATAGATTTTTTGCGTTTCTATGCCCATTCCTGTACAATAGATTAAAGAGTGTATTTGTAAAATTAAAAAAAGAAAAACTAAGTATTTATAAGTTAAATTTTTCTAGATGTAAAAACTTATTAAGTCAACAATTAAAAAATATGACTTACGAGCAAACAGAAATCTTGCTCTTAGTATGTACATAAATAAGTGACTTGACATTCAATTTAAGTTTATTTTTATGTAGTACTTACTACTTTGAACTAATATAAGCTTACATATGTATTTATTGATTTTTAAAGAAAATATTTGTGTACATTTAGCTTGAAATACATGTATAACCTGGTTCAGGCATAATTATTATAAGTAATCTTTTGATGTGAAACATCTATAGCCGCACGTAAAACCGATTTCTGGCGTGGCGAAAGCGTCGCCACGAAATTTTAATTTGATTTTAGTTCTATTTTCAAGTTTATCTTTTTTTTTTCGAATTGTGAATTGTATTAAACCTCTTTGAGTTTGTGTTAATATGATTCTTTTAACACATATATTTTTGATGTGGAAAAAAATCGTAATATTTTATTTTATCATTATGACATATATAGTTCCTATCACAATGTGTTCTTTTCTGCATATTACTTTTACAGAATAATGTCGATGTTTCACATCTGCCAGGCGTCCCGTGACGGCTCACTGTTTTTTATATTTAATTGTAAGAAACCTATTTCAGCACTTTTTATTCAATAAACAATTACAATTAATTAATTAAAATATGTGTATAAAAATACAATGCCGTATCTATGTTGCCATGCTTTCTTTCGTCAATTAAACCCTTTTCCTTACAAACTATGTAGATAACTAAGCAAAGTTTAATGTGTACTCAAGTTAAAGATCAAAGTCCTATGAGGATTACTGAAGGCAAATTTATTAAACGTTTACTTCAAGGGCGAAATTTTCACAAAGCAAATACAGTAAATACGTACCTATGTATCCCTTATCTAATGTAATTACAGGACGAAATTAGTAGGCCCATCTGTGGCACGGTAGCAGTTAGCGTTTAATTAAGATTGAGGGCATTCATTAAGACTTTATGAACTGGGCGCTTGAGATGAATTATTTAAATGTATAACCATTTAAACATCATTCATTATATTCATCACAGACCAAGTGATACATCACAGAAAATCTATACTAATATTATAAATGCGAGCGTGTCTAGACAGACACGCTCGCGGTTAAAACGTGAAGAGGTAACATAGAAAGACTTCTATGTTACCTCTTCACGTTTTAACCGCAGCGCTGATTTAGATGACATTTTGTATGAAAGAAGTTTGAGTTTCGGTAGTAATGCATTGTATTAAGTCATATTAATACTTAATTGTACTCGTGCGTTCTTGTACTCTACTTATTACGGTTCGAATAAAAAGAACTGCTAATTTACTACAAAACAAAAACGAAACTTCGACTGACGGACTGCACTTTTTCCTACCACGAAAGTATTTTGAATGCGAACACTGGCACGATGTTCGTGGTTTGACAATTTGTCTTTCCCTAACCCTACTCGTATTCCCAAATGTTATTTGACGTTCCGTACTTCGTTATTTGACAATACTTTAATCGTTATTCAACCGCACTTATTGCGATTAACTTTTCGTTTGTTGTAAAAAAAAATAGGTGTATTCAAATACTATTTCTATTATTATTTCTTAGCAGCATTGGACTCTATAATTTGGCGAAATTAATAGTAGGTACTTAATAATAATAGCGGTATTTCATGACATTTTCTGGAGTAAATATTATTGTGTATTCAATTTCTTTCAATTATACAAATGCTTTCAGCAGGGTTAAATATCCTATTATTGTTGAATAACAAACAATATATACGGTTTAAATCACTTTTATTTCTCAAGATTACAATCACTTCGAGGAGAAATAAACAATCAATATACATCAGTTAATATTTACAGAGTGCGTAAATAAATAGACGGTATACAAAAATATAATAGAAAATATTTCCGATTAAGTATGTAGGTAATTTTAAGTTGTTTTGTCTTGACTCTTGTCGATTTATATTATGTTGTTGAGCAGACGTAAGGGAAGGTTTACATGACGGTAAAAATAGTGAAGTAAGATAATAATTCATTCTGTCGTAATACCTTTGGAGATGTGTTCTTTTAATAATCTTTTATAAGTTGTTACTGTTTTTGCGGATTTTATATAGTTTGGTAATAAATTGTAGATCCGTGCTCCTTGATATAAAATACACTTTTTCCCGTAGTTAGTTCTAGGTTTGTACAGTTGTATATTATGTGCCCGTCTTGAGCTGCGTGTGTGTATCTGTATGTTTGTAGTTAATTTTATTTGTGTATGTATGTTATTGTTTAAATTTTTTCTTATTAAAATAGATGTGTTGTATTGGTAAGTTTGTATTATATCAAATAATTTAGTCTCATTATAAATTTTATGGGTTGGTGTGAGATATTTGTACCTAAATAGAACTTTTATTAATTTATTTTGTGTTCTTTGTAAACGGTCAAGGTGTGTTCTTGCAGCTGATCCCCATATCTCAATAAGGTAGTCAATATGAGGTTTCACCAAAGAGTTATATATAGTGTAGCGTACCTTTAATGGAAGACAGTTTGCTATACTACGTAAAGCACCTGTAAGACTGCTTATTTTGGATCGTACATTTTCTATGTGAGCATTCCATTGGAGTTGACTATCTAGCGTGAGTCCAAGATACTTCTCCTTGTTTACTTTGGTCAATACAGTTCCGTTTATAGTTAGTGGTGCATGATCATGTATTTTTTTTGTTTTTGGCCGAGAAAATGATGTAATTTGTTTTTGTTGCATTTACAGTTAATAATTTTTTTAAAAACCATTTTTCTAGTATTTTAAGATCATCCTGCGCGTCCTGTATTATAGTTTCTATTGTATGACCAAAGTAAAAGAGGCAAGTATCATCAGCATATAAGGATATATGCCCTTTGATACCTATTTTGTGTATACTATTTATGTAAATCAGAAATAATAGCGGTCCCAGTATGGATCCCTGAGGGACGCCACATTTGATTAGCTTAGGTGTACTAATACAATCGCCTATATTTACCACCTGATAACGGTTACTCAGGTGGTAAATATCAATCAAACATTGTTACAAAGTGCCATAATACTACAATAGGTTTATTGTAATTATTGTGTTGGAGTGATAATAGTAAACGTACATACATAGAAACCACTAAATGGCTAAAACACGTACACCATCATTGAAAAACGCTTTAAAATCATTAAATAATACTTAAAACTTGATACAATATAGTTACGTGAAATACTCATCGTGTATATCAACCTATGTAGCTTTGTTTTTTTTTTGGTTTGTTTACCTTACCCGTCTGTCTCTGACACACTTGTCTTCGCTTTGCTGCATTCACGGAAATGAAAAAATGCGATCAGGAGTTTTACTGCAAACGCTGTACTCTGTGTACCTTTAATTTATTTGCCTCCAATAATACTCACTCACCCATCTCATTACAATAATCTCTATATCTCATTTAATTCAAACATTATAAAGAAAGAGAAGAAAGAATCAATCGATTACGTTAGATCCTAATGTTAGATCTTAAATTATTTATTTATTCGTATTGCGGCAACCATTTCTAGCATTGCTCTCCTTTCTGAGAGTAAAGAAAGTATAAAACCCTGCTAGATATGGATTTAGAACGGCCCGCCAGCTTTTTTGAGAAGTCACTGCTCTGTTTCCATTTCCATCAAATAATAAAATCATTCAGTCAAACATTCAGTTAATAATCAAACAAAAATAACAAAATATAGTACCACGTGCTAGCCCCGCAACAAGGCAAGTAATAAAAAGTTCAATAAAATGTCATCTCACTACAGAATTATTCACTTCTGTAAAAGTACCTACTACATAGAACGACAGAAGCCAGATTTTTAATAAAATATATTTTATACTAGGTTGATAAGTAATTATGACTCCACACGAACACAACTTTAAATAAAATAAAACCATTTTTTCTGTGCGCATAATTCGTGTTTTGTTTTAACTTTTACATTTCCCGACATACCCGGCTGGCGGTCACATCCGTGTTGAAAAGTCACATTGAAATTTTTATATTTAAATACTTTTACGTCCGAAAATTAACATTTAATGTTGCCATCACGAAGATTGTACTTTCTAAAGCAAAAACTTATTGTTACAGTGTACCAATGTTCAATTTAAAATTTTATTTTTTTCCCTTTATACCTTTACCGACAGGGAAATATAAGAAATAAATATAAATAAACGTCAGCTACAATATTGGATGTTTTAAATAGTCGTTTAAAAGGGTTTAGGGGTATTATTAATGTTTTATAAATGTTGCAATGCTCAAAAATAATCAAAAAAGCTCGTTAATCTTTGTTTATGACAAACAGGCTTGGTAAAAATCCTGTATTATAATCAATTTTATTTTCACTCTTATTTGCGACTTCGTTTAGGGCCTCCTGTTCGGTGTGGAAAACAATTTCAGAAAACCCCCATTTGGCAGCGAAATTTATTATTAAATATTGAAAGGAAACGGCTTCCTAGCCATTCGATTTTTCAACAAATCATCTAACCACAATTGGGAGGTTCCGCATTACGCATTCAAATTGTACAAGTAATTTAAAATTTTAACGGATGAATACTTCATTTTATGCGTATTTTTTACAGCATAGTGGTACTCCAACATAATCGCACTTAAATTTTCATGCGACCATGCCTGAAGGTGATGGGAATAACTGATTGTCCATTGACATATTATTACTGATTACCATTGATTTATAACAAATCTATCTCCTAAACAGCCTGATCCCTCGAGATTTTATTTACAAGTTATACGAGTAGGGTTTATGTTTGGATAGAAAACTCCAGCAATGTGATGAGAGAGTTATGGTTGGTATCCATCAGAAATGATGAGATGCCGACATAGCTGGCCGACATAAGTAAGCTAAAGTAATAATGGGCGGGCGCACATAGCTATCGTAAAATTTATGGCCGCTGGGTAAGACATTTTTTCGAGCGAAGACTACGGATTGCGTTTACGGAAGAGACATAGACAGAACGGCAAAATAGATCGACGACCTAAAAAATACGTCGGACAAAGCTAAGCGCACTGAAACGGAAAGGATATTTTTTAAAATTACTGTTTACACTATAACTAGATATTTGAAAATATAACATACCATCTCACCTGTCGTCCCCGAAAGATTAGGTAGAAGTGTACTAATGTACACCCACATTTCGCCAGTATGTCTTAGGTCCTATGTAATAGGGGGCGAGCCTATTGTCATTAACCGGGCACAAATCCAAACTCTGAGTTGCTACTGAGAATTTCATAGACAAACCCAATAATACTTAGCTCGACCTGGGAATCGAACCCTCTTGCTCGGCAGTCGCACTGTACGACCGCAAGACCAACGAGGCAGTTAGTGAAAATATAGTTATTACATTACTAAGTGCAACAGCTTCATTAAAATAATATCTAGATACTAAATATAGGTGCTATAGGTGAAATTAATTTCTCGGACACTGATTTCATGATGAGAATTTACGTTTGAAATTACAGAGAACTTTGTTGTGCAATAAATTATTTAATTCCCGTAATAATTATAAAACTCTTGACTTTTGTTCTTCGATACAAACGTGATCCACTTTCTGGTCAAACCTGACAAATCAATATTTTTTCTAATACCTAATACTTGTCTATACACTTATTCTGAGCCAATTTATGAAGGAAAACACCAGACACATATCCAGAAGGCCTAAGGAAACATGTCAATTTTAATCATTTTTGTATCATAAAAATAAATGCTACAATAATTTTAGTTTTATTTTTGACGTGACAACGTCTTATAATTCGATAGAGCCGGCTGCACGCACGAAAAAACACGACGTATGCGGCGTTACCTCGCTCTGAAGCGTTCCATGTCAGGCTTGAAGTGCAAGCGAGAGCGCGGAACGAGCGACAAAGAAGCACAATCGGCCTTTGCGTTCGGCAGCGTTCGACATCCGTCTCTCTCCTACTTGAGTGAGCGATACGTATTCATGTATTCAACGTATTCATTGTGATTTCCAATTACCTCCTTCTCTATCTATATACATACAAATCTATTAAACAAATTAAATTAAAATTTTCTTTTGAAAAATGCTATCATTCCATCAGTATTTTCTTAAGACGTTGTCACGTTCAACTATCGTCAGTAAACCGACTTTACAGACAACCAATTTTTTTTATTGATGATTTATTGGAATCCTACTTGATGTAGGTACCTTCGTACTCATATCGGAGGACGTCGTATCATTATGTAGGTACCTACTTACTTTATTAATACTAACCAATATCTCAATCAAATTGTAGATATAACTTATCAGAAATACCTGGAACATTTAGAATAGAGCCGCTTTTAAAATGTCAATTTACCATAACTCTATTAAATAAATAAGGGAATTCAAATACACCAAAAGAAACAAAGCGATGACGATACCATTTTGTTTGTATTTACGATTAAAATATCAAAGTAAAATGGTTAAAGGGACCTCTGTTATACATTATAATAGCTTTGATCCACGTATACGGGCAAATTGTTATATTATTGTTAGTTTAAAATTTTCCGGGTCGAGAAAGAAGAGCCGGAAAATGAATCGGGAGCTTTTGAAAATAGAAACAGTAGGTATTAAAAAAAACCACACTGAAATCATATTAAATGAAGCTATATATCTGTGTTTTCAGGAGATCAGGTATAAATTCATTGATCTTTACTTGATCTAATGGGATAAGAACACTCGTAACTATAATAAACTACATTAAAGTTCACCAATATATTTTGACCTTAGTAGGTACATATTACTAGATGTACCTAATAAGTATTCAAACCAATTTCGATAACTATTTTTAACATCGAAACTATTTTGAGTTTTGCCAAAGGGTTTGAAAGACAAAAGGTTGATGAAATCCTAAATCGCCCTCATATAGAAGTCAGATAGTAAGCCCCGATAAGTCAAAACAGTTCAGTGTACTTTCAAGTGCACTGAACTGTTGCGGTTCCCCATATTGCGGTTTGGAAGATAGGTAGGTGATATAAAAGATTTTCGCCGTCCCGCTTCATAGTAGGCAGATTAGTTGTAATATCGAAAGTTCAGGTACCATAAAACAGTTAAGGCAGCATAAAGATTAATGGTTAACTTGTATTAATTACGCAAAAAACACTCACCCCAAACCTATACCAACCATAAATCATTAGATTTAACAGTTAACAGTTTCAAAAACTTGGCCTAACACTCATCTAATTTACAAAAATAAATTCAGTGCGGATGCTTACGTTAGAAATTAAGGTTAATTTTAGAAGATAGGTATCTTCTAAAATTCAGCGATATCGATTTTTTAAGTGAAGATAGATGAATTGAAGATATACCTACATATGTACGTATAAAAATGTACCTATGTATGTATAAAAATTATGAATAAAAATATTTCATGAAATAGTTTGGTGAAATGTCGGAGCTACTTGTGTGAGCGCATTTTGAATGTGGAAATGGAATCTCACTTGGGACTCAATCAATTGATTGCGTAAATAGAATCGCCGCTGAAAGAGGGCAGACTGCGAATGTCCATTCCACTGACATCGACAGGCACGACCGTCCACTTCCATTCGAACCGACAACACACATAAATTACTACACATATTTTTCCAGCATATTAATGTACGAATGTTTATAGTGTACTTTTTTAGTTATTTTATTCTATAGTACCTTATATGTGCCTGCCTATGCATTCAGATACCTACGAGTAGGTATATCAATACCCGAAGCACTTTCTAGGAAATAGTTTATAGAAATACCCATACTGAACGAGATGTCATAACAACGACCTCCTTCTATCTCGAGTCATTATTGCGAACAAAGGATGAATACAAGCGCGGGCAGAATCGGACGGAAGAAGAGTGCCAGTATCGGCAATTTATATTATTATTTTGAATGCTTTGTGTATTTTCAATACGTCATCTATCACGCAAAATAAGTTAAAAGTCTACTAGATAGAAAAAATGGGTGCGTTAACAAACCTAACTTAATGCGTGTCTTCATACTTTATGCTATAATTAAGTACCTATGTATTAATTTATTATTTGTAAAGTTAGACCAAGGTGTTTGAGATTTGTAGGTACTTAAGTATTCGAAGAAAGTGTATGCTAATCCAACGTATTTAACAAAACGTGTGATCTTTTTACCTAAAGTAGTTTTTTACGATTGGAAAATCGGAACGTATCGATGTAAAATATTTTTTATCGCAATTCCCACATGGGAGCTCGCATACTATTTTTGGAGGACAAGCTGGAGAGATTAGCATGAATGAAACGAGAATTAAAAAAAATATATATAATGATATCACTGAAAATGCCGTGAATGCCAATAAGGTCGATTTATATGTCCTAAGATAGTAGGGGGCGTATATCAGGAGCGTAGTACCTACTCGTAACGGGAGCGCGTGTATGACAAGAGGATGTACACAAAACACGTGGCTTTAAGTAATTGCCTTCCTTGTATTCATTGATTTTATACGGCTTACCTTCATAGAAAAGGCACGACTATACTAAGTGGGTGAATGTGATTTAAATAGTCGCCTGTTATTGCCTCGTCTCATCTCGCCAATGGACAAGCAACTTTATCCATTACAGTTATCTGAATTATGTAGCAAAATCAGTGATGTCCATGAGCGTTGCGGAGGTTATAAATCGAATTAATGATCGAAGGCGGCAATATTTATTGCTGCACCAACAAACATAGATGGTTTAAACTTTCAGTACTACTTTAGTATTTGTAGCAACAAACATTCGATACATCTTGAATGTTGGCTATAAGTTATTTTATAGAAGACAGAACACTTATAATAGTTTGTAAGCGCGTTTGATATAAATCAATCTTTTGTACATATAAAGATTGATTTAAATCAGATATAACCAAACCAAGCGGTTTATCAATGATGACAAAAAATCGTAATGTATAAATAATGTAATTATATTCTAGTGCTACACTAGAATATGACGAGTAGTTGTATTCTGAATTTTTTGTACAGAAAACAAAATCTTATTTACACAAATGATAAAAAAATACAAAATTCAACCCTCTAAAACAGTGTTACATCGCAGCAAAAATGTTTCACAAAAGAAAAGCAAATATTAATCTCGAATTGTTCTCAAAGATAATTGTTTTTAGGAACTTTGAGGAATCCGGGCCCAAATATGTAGCTGTAAAATTTTAGGGCTGCTCATGGTCTGTTATTCCGTTCAATAAAGATACTTTAATAAAACCAGAACTCATCCCAAAAGTATGTTACCAGTATTATAGTTTCCATTTATGTAAGTTAGGTAAACTCGTCTAATACCTACACCCTTTTTATAGATAGGTATACAGTGTACATACCTACTACTTTTTTTTCTCTCTTCACAAATGGAACTAGATGGCTCTGAGTCATAATGTTTAGAAATATTCATTTATTTCTTTAGAATAATATTATTTATTTATTTACTTGTAGAATTATTTCTCTAGGAATGACACGATTTTCATGTCACATTTTATTTCGACGTAGATTGGAATTCGAAATTTAAAATTATAAATACCGTCTAGAAAGAAAAGCACTAGATTTTGTTTTCATTTTATAACATAAAAATTATAACACCATACTCGTGACGCTTACTTGTACATACATACATACACTAGCATCCTTTTCCCATGGGGGTACCCATGGGAAAAGGATGTTAGTGTATGTTAGAAACTACAGAATGCGCTACGATCCTTGCATAGCACATTTTCCTCGTCCACATTCATACATGTTGTCAAGCATTACTCCGGTACTCCTTGTTGCCGGTTACGAGTACTCCTATCTTTTTTTAAATACTTGCTTATTAAATAGATATTAATACAATAAACATATATATTTAGATATTACGTAGACATGCATATTTTATAAGCCAAAAATAGACAAAGACAATTTACTTGATTGTAACCCAGTGCAAATGTTTTGGGTCGGTCCTAAACATGAGTAGGTAGCCAGGCTGATAATTTGATCACCCACGCAATGAACTAAATTTCAATTACTTTAATAACATGTGTTGTTTTTAGCGCGAAGAGGGAACCAAGAATTGACAAACTCAGATTTATGGTCTCTTTTAAAGTCCAAACACCTTTGTTTACATTATGTGAGCCTCTGGGTCAAAGTCTGAGATGGGCTGTAAAACATGACATGTATTTATCACATGTATCATAGTAATGTTTAATACCTACTGTTAATGTAGGTGCCTCATAATGAAAAAATATTTAGGTTATTTTTGTCTAAATTTTCAAATGTACTAGGCAGGTAGTAGTTTCACAGATATGCCTTGGGTACATCGGCAAAGAAGAAAGTATCGTGAGCGAAATTAAGTAACATTTTCTGGCCTTTAGATATCTTTTTGAATTAAAATAAAAGAAGCATCTATCAAAAAACAATATCTTACAATGATGCAAATGTGAGACATTATAATGAAGTAAATTTTACGGATTTTATCGCGGCGTACTTACGTTATTTTAATCTTTCTTTATATTCTTATTATACCACCATACATACGTACCAGCGGGACATTAATTGGGTTGATGATGAGGTTTTATGTTAAATTGAAATTGTTGATATTGTTGAATGTTTTTCTACATTTTGTAGTAAGAAGTAACGTTGTGTAATTATGTGCAAACGTGGTGACACTTTATTGTTCTGACGCCCTTATAGTAATAATAATGCAACTAGCGCTGTTTAAGGAGTCATCGTCGGAAGAATTCTGGCACCAGAGCTCTGCTACCATATCGTGTCTAAATCGTGCATACAATATTGATACCTATTTAGACATAGCTAAAAGCAACATCTTGAAATAGATAATCACTAAAATACATATTTTAGCGCAAGGTTGTGAACTACGGATGAAAGCTTTTAAACATTTCTTTGATAAATAATATGCGCTTGCAAAGTAATGCTGAAAATATTCAGAAAATTACGCTTTAACAAATTTATCGTCTAAAATACATTTTGAAATCATGTGTTCCATAAATTCAGCTAAATAATTCTAAGGCTACAGAGAACTAGGATTTTACGCTGAGAAACGAATAAATCTGGAATGCTAGTTATTTTAAAATATTGGAACACGGAGTGCAAGCTGCTGTACAAGCTGTTTGTACGAAGTCCAGTATCCAATATCTGCCGGAAATTGCGTCGATCGAATGTCACCCCCAACCCGTGACGATGGGAATAAAAAAGACTCATACTACTGCATAGGTTTCAACGTTTCAGTGAATTGTTAATGTGTTATAATGAGCTATGTAATGCTAATGAGCTGCAAATAATTAAATCACGCGTAATCCTCCAAATCCCCTGGTTGTGGTTTCCTAAAACTGTCCAACCATTATTGTGTAAATCTCTTAAACCGGAATTACATTACAAAACTAATTACATGAAAGTATACTCAAGTACACATAAAAATACGTCTTAAACAATGTAAAACTTGACGTTTACATGAGTCGTATCTTTATGTGCACTTGGTTGTACTTGCATGCAACTTTTGTAATGTAATTACGGCTTTAATAACGTTTAGGCCACTTGTATAAAAAAGTACCTAATTTAATTTATACAGGTTGGCATCAACATGTAACCTTCAGTTTTATAAATAGACTTAGGTATTTTGTATATATAAACTAGACACTACTATTCTCGACCTCTTAAACAAAATTGAACATTGAGATATATCGCAAAAAGTATGATGTAAAGGTTATTTTCGTGTTACAAAATAATGGCGTTACTTTAAGTAATAAATTTAAAAACTCCGCCAACAACAGCCGCATTTAGTTGTAGTGGCACTCGCACACGCACGGCATACTCGTGAACACGATTTCAGCGCATTAATATACATATTTTCACTCACCGTCATTACGCATAATGGGGTTACGTAGAGAAGGCCAAAGTTCACCATGTCGAACAGTTCTGAGTTGTATTTCCTTCGGTGGGATATACATATGGTCTCCATGTGGCCATCGCCGAGGTCGTTTGTGATGGTCTCCACCCATATAAACTTAGGAGCGCTGTATGCTGCACTCGTGATCCACACGCCAAGTATCACCAACTGATAAGGAATGCAAACTGTATTAGTATACAATTAAAAATGTTTTTCGTTTTCTTCTCTTCCATAAATTGCACTTGGCATAAAATTCAATGATGAAAGCATCATTGAATTTTATGCCAAGTGTATTTTGTTAGTTTTTGTTTCAAGCACTCGACAAGTTTGCCGACCAGTACTCGAGGGAAGGATACTGTTTCGAAACAACACAGTTTCATACCTATAAGTTAATAAAAAAGTTTTATTTATAGAATAAATAAAGAAAAAATACGTCTCAACTTGACTTTCACGAGAAAGATTGAATCGTCATAACTATAATTAGAGCGGTTTGAGTAGGGGAAAATTTACGCCTTTGCTAAGCAGTGGGACAAACCTGCTTGAAAAAAATCAAGATGAATGCGGCTAACTTAAAATAAAAATAAACAACTATAATATTAATAATATAAGTGGTTTTTCTAGTAGTTTCTTTGATAAATACTTGAATCTATGCAAATTTCACATTTGTTATAGGATCCATTAGATATATATCTACTAAGTCTATATATGTATATACATTATAACTGGCAAGACAAATAACACAACGTTTTACCAGGTTGGAGTGTACCACTTTAAGTGAACGCCAAGTCACAAATTAAACTGTTTTCAGAATAGGGATGTCACACAGAAACCTTAATTAAACTTGTGGGGAAGCTAAATTACTTTAGCTGCATAGGAATCTTTGTTTTAGTGCTTTATATCAGATGTTGTAAGGTTTGCAATCCCGAAGTCTGGAAAGTATGATTCAAATCTCTGTACCTCTTTAGTTTTTACGTATGATTTTTGGTGTTCCCACAGATTTTCTGAATTGAAATATCAAATCACACTATTGATATGTATCATAAGCGTTGTATCTTACGTATCGCAACACTTAATCAAATCTAAATACTTAGTGACATATCATGATAAAGTCCTACATAGATACTTTTTAATAATAATAATAAATCATTTATTTCTCCTCACACAATAGACTATAACATACAATATAATATAGCTGTTATATATACACGTGATATAATATAGCTACTAATATTTTACAGTCCAGTATATGGAGCTGGTGTATAAACCTGTGTTATCGATCACCACGTGTGTGTGTGTGTGTGCGTGTGTGTGTGCGTATGTTATCATATTTTATTATTAATTAATTTGTTTTTCACCAACCCTATTCTTTTTACGAAACTTTTTTATTATTTCCGGATCATAGCTTATTTGCGAATGTTTTTTGATGACAGTATTTAGGATGAACAGCTGTTGGACCGTTAGCACTTTTGTTAGCTTGTAAAGATCAGTCGGGGGATAAAAAAGGCAAAAAGGACTAACTTTTAAAATCGCCCTTTGTGCTCGTTCAATTTTGAGGAAATGTAACTTACAGTAGACTGAATCAGAAATGAATCTAAAATGGACTTTGTTAAAAAAATATTATTTAATAATTATAAAACTAGCCTTATTATTACGTAAAGTAAGTACGAAACGTAAAGCAAATGTTACTGACTACGACGTAGCGAACAGTAAAGCGATATTGACGAATTTCTAAACCAAAATAAAGAAAACCAAAGTTATTTGGTTCTCGGCAAATACGGCCGATTCACTTGGAATTGAGAGAAAGTCACTTCACTTCAAATGGAATCGTTCTCTCGCGTCGCGTTCGCCGTCCGACACTGTCGTATAACGTAACTTAACATAAGATATCTTACCCTAAGTCTCGTCGAAGTGAGGATCTGCTTGCAAGTGATAGGATGTATAATAGCGAAGTATCTCTCTGTACATATCACCACTAAGATGAATATAGAGGCAGTGTAGCTCAGGGAGTGTACGAACTGGTACATTTTGCACAAAAAGTCGCCAAACACCCAGCTGAAAATAAAAATAATTGTTCACATTTTTATATGTGCTCCACCTTTCTTCCGTCCATTAGCACCTTAAGAAATCATACTAAGATTTATATGACGCCATTGTTGTTTTTTGGTCGACATGTTTTATAGACAAGACGAAGAATAACACTTCAAGTTATAAAAAACTATTAGAAAATATTTTAGGGAAGACAGGCTCTAATGTGTTCACTTCGAGCGCTGATAAATGCCCAGAATGTCTGTTGTTAAAAGTTTTTCTGCCCACCAATTTATTAGCCAAGTTTTGCCGATATAACTTTTTTTTAATACTAGCGTGATTTATATTTTACAAAGCTAAAATAAATAATAAATAAATACATACACTTAATTAGGCCTTTATATAGAGTAAACTTCATATGAACTTTCCGCATATGCAAACTTTTTCTACGGGTTATTGTGAATATACTGTCTGTCGACCTAATATCAACTACAACTATTTACTCGAGGCATAATACCATTATTTGCTTGTTGACGGTGGATAACATTACCGATTGATCTGTATCCAATAAATAAATTAATTCATCAACACATCAGCTAAATAGATGTACCTAACATCTATAGGGTGGTACCTCAATTTGACTTCAATGTATACTACATTGAAGTTTATGTGTCGTTTTTAAATGACAGCAAAAAAAACATTCAGTCCGCGTCGGGGACTAATGAATTTTTTTTTTATCAACTGTGTTTCCTTCATTTCGTTCTCAAGTCGTACATAATCAATCATCGCGGATTGGGTGACTTTGTTATTAATTCCAGTCACGTCACACTCGCACAATATACATATATACCTACAGCTGTTTATACTTCGAAATCAAGATTCCCATCACAATTCACTTCCATATTTACGCTCTGTCAACCTTCTGATCATGTTTTTCCTGCTGGAAAATAAAGCTGAATCCTACTTAACGAAAGTAGTTTCGTCAATGAGCCGTGTCATTAGATAGTGAACGTAATTTTAAATGGTGACGTCTTTTGATAACGCTACGCCTAAATCTTGCACGTAAAAAAAACTACTTAGTTTTTTTTTTCACGAGAAGAAATCGTGTTTTGGGATTTCTTTTTTGTTTCGTGAGCCAATGAAGTATTATGATTAAATATTTTTCTGCGATTTTTTCCACGTAGAACTAGCTGAGTAGCCGATTCTTATGTAAACCTTACTTTAATATATGGATGTATAGAAATACAGTGAAACCTCAAGGTGAGACATTAAGGGACCTGCAAATTTGTTACACTTAAAGAGGTATTCCAGCTACCCAGTGTCTCAGATATACAGGTATGAATAAATATGTAGAACTTGAACCTTCGTTACGGCATTTTTCATATAAACATAGGTATATATGATAGTAAAGCAAAACTAAAACTGAAGATCATTGAGGCTCAAAATTAGTGAGGCCTTTGCGGGTAGAAAAAGCCTCACTAATTTAAGAATAAGAATAAACAAACAAAACGATTTAATCTCAGTTACAGAGGTTAATGCATATAAAATTAACTCGCTGTCTCAGTTATAGAAGTAACTTATCCAGATCCCATTTAACCAAATTTCACTGTATATGTAATTAAGTACATAAACTTGCCCATCCCAATTCACTCCCTTGAGCGGCTCTTAAACTATAAAAATACTAAAAGAGGTGTTTAACTAATTGTAATAAATTTTAATACTTCTACGTTCAAAAACAACCCGCTTTTCACAAACACATTTTACATTTTACGCTTATTAGTATGTATCTACATCAAAATTCTATTTTTATTATTTTACAACCTTTCTTCTGCTTTCTGTTTTACGTCTGCTACCACCTCCTACCTACTGCGTGAATTTGTAGAAATTATCTGGTTAATATTTTCTACACATTTAAAGTGAACCTAACTTTTGCCTAGTAACCCCTACAATAAGACCATCGACCGGTCAACCCAATGATATGTCGCCCCATCACCTGATGAACTTTTCACCTCATGATCTCTAACAGGTTCTGTCCCACTAATGGCATGTCGTGCAGATTATTTGTCAAAACACTGTCATAGAGTGTTTACAACGAACTTTAGTTAATGTTTTAGTTTACATACCTAAACTAAGCAGAGAACTCATATTTTTTAACTAAAATATTAAGATATTATCGACGAATATTAATATTACCAAAGAATCATCGACTTGATAGACATTTCTATAGACCATTAAACCACGCGACTGCGTGTAAAAGAACTATTAGAGATGTATGCACACCAGTCAAATATAAGACCGCATCTGCTAGACGGCAACGCTTGTATCTGTCTATTTTCATTTATAATAAATTAAACAAAACCCTTCATATAAACCCACTCTCAAAAAAAATTACAAAAGTGAAAATTACAGCATGGCTCAAAACACTAGACTACTCACAGACGGAAAAACTATTACAATAATAACACCTAACCTAATATACAATTATATTTTTAATTAAAATAATATTTTAGTAAGTAAATAACACTCACACACACAAACACACAGAGACACTTGCACGAACGCGTGCACGGACACACTGACAAACACACACACGCACACAAACACACACAAACACGCACACACACAATACATATCCAAATACATACATACTTCAGAACACGAGCAAGCATGCATCTATACTATTTCCTTGTTTTTATTTTACAATGAATAATATAATCGATGTACCTATGTATACATATAAGTGCACCTCAAGCGGGTGAAGACACTGACTCCTGTAACACAAGTTGTTACCTAGCTCAGGGGCCAGGGCTTCAAATATATTGTGTAACCTTGTATTTTTATATCAATAAAACATTATTATTATTATTATTATTTCTGATAAAGAGGGTTTTTTGCCTGACCATAGTGACAAACGGACAAGTAACGAACTGATCTTATAAAAAACAATGATGAGAAGATGGATCCCTAAAAATAATTCTTGTAACTGTTAAACAAGCTCTCTAAACTATCTAACATTTAAAAAGGTAATCGTAAGTTTTAGTGAAAATTAATTTAGGATTGCAAGAAAATTAATTATCTTCATTTTCAGTCAAAATAATTACTAACGCCGTGTTTAATATTAAACTTCAAACTTCTAAATTAAACTTAAACGAAAAAGTTAATTTACAAGTTTTCACCAGATTTGATGAAAGTTTGAGTGTTGCTCTTCAAATGTGAGTTAATTTTAATCATTTGGAATGACCAAAAGATTAAAAATACGCAGTGTAAACACATTTAACGAAAGAGTCAACAAAACGTTCATTTGGGATTAATTAAACGCGTATGACATTAGCCTTTGTTTACATACATTTTGGCCTTCTAACTAAAAAGGTTAATAAAATATGCGACTGTGCAGTGCAAAGTAATTTTGGTCTTTATTAAAAGCTATATCTATTATAAATCTTAAAAGCGGCCGGCTCCGGTTTCGGACGTGTTACTTCAAGCAAATATATTCTTTCAAGTAATAAATATGTACATATATCCTATGTTACTCAGGGTTAAAGAAGCATTCTAATAGTGAACGATTTTTTTAAAATCGGTTATGTTTTTTTTTGAGTTTATTCATTAGTATTTATAATATTAGTATAGATATCCTTCTAGGTATATTACTGAGTACTGATGTGAGTAGATAACGATATCATAAATGAATTATTGTTAAAATGAAGATCAAATTGCGATATAATAATATGAAACGAGAGACTTAAGAAGCTTCTGCCAGTTTTAGAACGTAGTTTGTCATATTAACTATACAGGTAAGTGTACTTAGCCAGTGAGTGATGATATGAGTATTTGGACAGAACTCGGCCCGCGCCATAGTTTCAAAGTCTTAGAACCTATTGCCCGGATTAATACTGTAAGAGATGTGTACAATTTAGGATAGCTTTATAGTAATCATAACATCAAGACAACCAATACCTCTGTTTGCCCGTGATCATAGATGCTGTAAAGAATCCGAAACGTCGGGATAAAACCAATTCAATATATCGCGATAAAATCCGTGAAGAATAGTTTTATTTCAATGTAAATATTCGCGTAAGTGTAAAAAATAACCCTGTGAAATATTTATAAATATGCTCGCTATTCGGCTTAATTTTGAAGATACTAGTGTTGCCCAAATGCAAGAACAAGACGAGACTTAGCCAGTCTTGGTCTTGGTCTTGCGCCAATACACCTGGTCTTGGTCTTGGTCTTGCGCTCCCAGTCTTGGTCTTGGTCTTGGTCTTGCAGCAAGAGTCTTGCAAGTCTTGCAATTACCTATTAGTCTATTACTATTTATTACAGTTTACTTTAAATCTTAGAAAAACGTATTAGAGTTGGAACATTGTGAGCTTGAATTAACATAGCCATAGTAAAGATCAAGCAGATTAATAAATAACTGAAGATTTGATAAGAAATTCGAAAAATCAACTGACCTATATGTCGTTTTCCATGGAAGTAACTGTTTCTTAATAAACATTTATGATTTATAAGCTTACATTTGCTAAAACATGTAAAAAAACAAATTAATTACAATAACTTGACTGTATTTTAAAGAACAATACTTATCTGTCTAGAAAGAGATTTAACCCTCAACTTATAAGAAATTTAATAAAAGAGATTTACGATTTATCATTTATTTGAATAAAAAATAAAATACAACACAAATCAACAGCTTTATCATTAGGTTATGATACTTTATATCAATTTTTTTGACCAAGAATTAATACAAAGTAACCATCTGGCTGACTCATCACTTAACCTATTTCTATGTTTTCTAATTACTAATGATGCTTTAGAAAATAACCTCTCAGCAGGTACTGAAGTTGCAGGTATTGAGAGAAAATCACGGGCCATTTTCGATAAAATCGGATACTCTGTCTCATGCGTCCTCCACCAATCTAAAATGTCTTCCGAGCTGGCAGTTCTTGGTTTTCTCAGGTACTCCTCCAACTCGTCTATCACTAAGCCTTGAAGACAAGATCCAGATGACGTCGAGGGACATTCATAGAGTTTATCAAAGTCTATTACGTCTTCATCTTCATCACATACTTTATTTTCTTTTTCTGGTAATTCCAGAGATTTGTTCAGTGAGTGTAGACTTTTATATTCTTCATAAAGTTCATTGAACTTGCGCAGACTTTCTGTTTTAAGTTGCTTCCCCCACATTGTCAGGTCAAAAGTCTGAGCCTTATGCCTTGGGTCTAAAATTAAAGAAGTACAATAAATCCAGTTGCTCTTCTTGTAATGTTTAAGCATTTTGTCTCGAGCTGCTTGGAAAGCTAGAATGAGCCTTTCATCCACTTCAGATCGATTAGGTTTCTCATCTAACTGTTTTACCATGGATTCAATTTTATCTAGCAAGAGATTGAATGATACAATGACTAGCGGTAATGTAACATATTTGTCTCCACCAAGTTTTGTACTTAAAAGTTTAAAGTTTATTAGAAATTTATGTAATTTTTCGAGTACCTGCCATTCATTAGCTGTGATTTGAAAATCATTTAATTCGGTGACAGAACTGCACAATATGTCAATGCCCGCTCTCACTTTTAAACCAAATCCAATCATATCATGTGTGGAATTCCATCTCGTTGGACAGTCAAGAATGGCATTTAGATTTGATGGCACGCCAGCTGCTTCACAAGCAGACTGAAACTTCTTCTTCACTATCTCACTTCTTTTTATTTTACTGGAAATACTGCGTAACTTTGTTACAGATGTACGCGAGTCAGCAATATTTGGTGCAGATTCTTCATCTTCCTCATCCTCAGTTTCGTCTGCATAGTCTTCGTACTGCTGATCTTGCGCGTTAGTGTCAGACTCACAGTGTAATGCTAAGGTCTTTAATAAATCTTGTACACCAAGGTTTAAAATGTGAGCAAAGCACCGGAAATGTTGATTGTCTGAATCAAAGTGTGGCGGCAGCTGTTTGCCCAGTTCATACATAAATTTGGTATTTGCAGTTGCGTTGTCGACCGTGATACCTTGTATTTTATCAATTATGCCATATTCCAATAAACATTCATGGAAAATCGTTGCAATATCTTCCCCAGTATGTCGACCGCGTGATGGTATAAAATCAAGAACTACAGATTGATACTTCCATTCGTTGTCTATATAATGAATAGTAACCCCGTAGTAACTCCTACCAGCAATTGACGTCCACCCATCAATGGTAAAAGACATTTTAGATGATAATTGTTGAAGTCGTTCCTTGAGATTCAATTGGAGCTCTTCAAATCGCTCTTTGACTTTCCTTCTAAGTGTAGACCTTTTAGGAAACACCATATTAGGGCAAATACGTCGAAAATATACTTGTGTAGCTTCGTCATCGAAAAATGAGAAGGGAAGATATTTTTTCACCACCCAATCAACTGTAGCTGTCGTGATGTTGTCACTGCTGTTTTCCGACTGAAACAAAACAATAAATCTTGTGTTATTATTTAAAACATACTAGGTTTGAGCGTATAAGAGGAGGAGGTTTGTTGTTGTTAAATCGAGAAAATCGTTAAATTGATATTTGTTATATTAAGGTTGCACTGTACTGTAATTTACCAAAATAAAGTACTTAGTTGTTACTGGCCGATTAAATGAAAATATGGGTGTTTATAAAAAATATTTAAGACGATAATTACATACTTAATATGTCGCACCCCTAGATGAAAACACCACTAACTCAAAAATACTTACGTAAGTTAATGGCGTTTTTGAAAGTATCGCATGAATAGCTACGCGGAGTTAAAATTCTTTTAACTGTTAAAAAAATATTCTTACCTGTCCACTTCTTCCAGCGGTTACTAAAAAGCTTGTGATATCTCCACTTAATTTTGGTTTAACAGGAAGAAATATTTCTGATTCCTTTTTGTGGAAAGATATTAGATGTTTCCTTAAGCCTGAAGTGTTTCTGTTTTTCATTTTTATTTCAATCTTTTTATGTTGGCACAATTTACAGAAGGCAGTTTGGGATGCATGAATTATTTCGAAAAACTCCTCAAATTTGCTTTTGGGTCTTTTAGATCTGTGACTCAAACTCTCGTTACTCGGACTAGAATAATTTGAATCTTCGTCACTCATATTAAATTGTACACGTGATACGTTTTTAGAAAACAACGAGAATTAGTAAAAACAATTATTAAGTTAGACTCGAAGCACAGCTCAATTGGAAATGACTGGAATTAAAATAATTCCTTTATTTATAGTACGTTTCCTTGCTTTCTACCGCGCCGCCTCGCCACGTGCCGGCTCTATGAAAAGGATGCCGCCGCAAAT
Source organism: Craniophora ligustri (assembly GCA_905163465.1). Classification (NCBI taxonomy): domain Eukaryota; kingdom Metazoa; phylum Arthropoda; class Insecta; order Lepidoptera; family Noctuidae; genus Craniophora; species Craniophora ligustri. The sequence goes on from LR990956.1 coordinate 8,629,621, forward strand.
CAAACAATGCCGCGTGCGGCGTACAAACACACACTAAATATTACCTACTTGTACAGACGCGACGCGTGAACAAAATAGAATTAGTGCCAATCACTATTCTTTACATATAAGTGAATGTTTTGGCGTACATCTATACTAATATTATAAAGCTGAAGAGTTCGTTTGTATGTTTGATGACAGAAGTTTTAAAATAAATAAATAAGTCCTGAACGTCACTATACCTCCAAAGTTACTATTCCTCGTGGACGAAGTCGCGGGCACAGCTAGTAAATACTTACTCTCATCATCTCTCTCAGAGATATTCGGGCTGGTAAGTAATACAAAACTCTTATCGCAGGCTTTTTATTTTATTAGTAGGTAAGTACCTACGCTTTTTATATTATTTTATTAGTTTTGTAGATTTTTTTTACCCGTTTCAAGTATATTTAAAAGTGGCTACAATATTTATTAAACGGGTGATATTTGAACACTTTTTTGCTATTTTTTCTTGTAAAAACTTAAGAAATATAATGACTAAATGTACAATAATAGTACCTAAGTAATTAGTTTAAAACCATATAAGTAATCAATATTATAATATATCTAGTAAGTACTAGAATGAATTAATATGACATCTACTACCTATCCTTACCATTTTATCCTAATCATAATACTACTTGCGTGATCAGTATAATGTATTCATTTTCATTCTAAGCACTCTGAAACTTATTTATTCTTTGGAACACCTGTAGGTACTCTTAAAAAAATTCGAAATTATTTTGCATGAGTATACCTACGCCCTATGGCGGCAATCAAATAGTGTCACAAATGTTATGATTTCGGCGTGGCGGCAACGATTGTTTTAGATTTCAAAAGAAGCCGCCGGTGCGTGTATCATAACCATGTACTTCCGAAAAGCGGCAAATTTCTTTGAGAAGTAAGTACAAAACCTTTGATGCCGCATTATCAAAGTGCCGATGGTTAAAACATAACTATGCATGCACTCAGTTTGATTTTAATAGATATTTTTTTATTCGCTATGTTTATGGTATTAGTCGTAATGCGCATAGGTCCAGTTTTTCATATTCTTTGATACAGTTTTTTGCGTCTCATAGAATTCCTAAGCGTACCTACCTATACACCGAACTGGTACACCTAACTACTCAGTGAAATAGCGCTAAGTCCTAGCTGCAAGACGCAAGAGTCTTGCAGGCTATGTCTTGTTCTTGCTCAAGTCTTGCACGGTCAGTCTTGGTCTTGGTCTTGCTAAAAATACGCGGTCTTGTTCTTGGTCTTGGTCTTGCAAAAACGCAAGAACAAGACCAAGACTGCAAGACCAAGACTGAATTTGGGCAACACTAGAAGATACCTACAAACGCTTGTTATTGAACACTTCCCAAGGTTAAGGTAAATTATTTGAAATATGTTAATATACTTATGCTAATAATACAAATTAATTTACTTCGATTAATTAGAATCCTTTTAAGAGTAAGTGAGTAATAAATACTTCTTGTGAAGTAGGTACTTATGATTCTGACATAATATAAATATTACCTACTCGAATTTTTGATTAAATTAAGTACTGTTAATTACTTTGGCTATCTGAGTTCTCCGGGATGAATATGACTGCCGGGAACAGCTGGTAAACTGGTCACTATATTTAAGTACCTACCTATTGTCCCCAAGAATAAACCAAGACCGCGGTCACACAGACTTGCGGTAATTCTCCCCTAGGCCTCGCGTTTTCATTGCAGAATGATCTGAATAAGATGGATGGATAGGGTGGATGGGTGAGAAGTGAGTAATTTATTTAAATTTCCCAAAAATATAGCCATGAATAATCAAGTTGTGTTTATTACCTACTCTAGTCTACTCATAGGTGCTATTATTTATAATGTACTTTTACATATTCTACTCATTATTTTTTATTTTTATGTTTAACACAGCAGCGCATTTGTTTTACTGTAACGTTTTATACATAAATAAATATACCAAGTAATTATTTTCTGTTTGTAACCTCGTTCTAGCGACGAACAAAACACAAGTAGCTGCCTTTATGTTTACGGTCTGTTCCAAACAAATTTCGGTAAAAAATTATTTTTACATTTGACCGCTTCAGGCCCTCTACTCCGGACGCACTAATTCTTTCAACATGTTCAGTTAAATACACTTTGTTTACATACGTTGCTGTTTACCTGATGCTTCGATTCACTCACCTCGGTATAAGATAGATAGTCAAATTTTGGAAGACACAAAACACGCCAACACATAAATCTGCCACGGCAAGGTTTGCCAGAAAAAAGTTGGTTATGGAGCGCAGACGTCGCGATAGAGTAACCACGAGGATAACGAGCAAGTTTCCTGTAACAAAGAAATATATTATTAGTGGAAAACTTTTTACACTGACCGCAAATCTCACAAAGCCTTATAGGATATAACTCCATCACTTATATTTAAAAACATGTAACCTACGCGTTCCCAAATAGGTCTCATAACACACAGTACTAGTTTTCATCCGTAGTTTGCGCTGAATTAGAAAATTGTAACACAATTAAAATAACAACCTTTATTATATAATACAATCAACAACAATGGTGTTTTGTACGGGTTTGCATATTCAATTAATTCAGATCACCCAAAAGGTAAGGAAAATTGGATTACATTTTTTCCAACTCTGAACGCTTACATTTTTGTATTTATAAAATCTATACTCAACATTTGAAAAGTATGAAATAAACATTATATCGTATGCTCGCGTCATCACTCTTACATTTTAAAAGCGTTCGGATCATTATGCTACAAGTTTATGATAGCGATTTTTAAGATTTTATACTTTTTATTGTGCTATCTACTCGTACGTGCTACGTGACTCAAAAAGCAAATATTATTTGTAGACTCATTCAGATTAAAATAATCGTATAGAAAAGACAAGCAAAAAAGAAACTTTAGAGTTCGCTTAACCGGCGTTAATATAAAATCGGTACCTATACGCTAGCATTTATTCTGTACTTTTCACGCAATTACCACAATAATTAAAAAAAAACAAAAATATTAAAGGTTCGTTATCTTTTTGCACCGATGTTATTTTTTGGAAATATGTGTAATGTACAGATACGCCATGTTTACAACTTATTACATACACGTATAGACTTGGAGCGCGCCATTTTTTTAACAAAGCGTTATTTTTTCTCACACTAAACCATCCCTTAGTTACATTAGGATGCCGTCACTGTAGTAATTGTATCGAGTTCTCGACAGACCCTCGATACTGCTACGTGCTATTGTCATATTCCGTTATTGTATTGAGGACGCAAAGCCTTTATGATACCGATTCGACAGGTCGTGCTTGATTCATAGATACTCTAAGACGATGGAAATAAAGTTAGAAGAATTTAATAACATCACAAGTACAACAGTCATTCAAATCACAAAGTATTATTGTATAAATAATATAAACAAATATCCTTAATCGATTTGTATAGCTGTCGCTGGAAATAGCTCTCTATTAACTGGTAATCCACGCCATTTTATTCCAAATGTGGTTTCAACGATATGGTATGAACGATGGAAATACTTAATCCTATATTGAGTTTTTCTTAACAATATTCACTAGCTGTATTACTAGCTTGTTTTGGGACTCAGATACGGAGGATACCCACCACAACTGCAATTAAGAATGTTTAAGGTACAGATTACACATGATAGAGCTGTGGTAGCCTAGCGGTGTGACCAGTGGACTGAGATGTCAGAGGTCTCGAGTTCGAACCCAAGGCACGCACCACTGACTTTTCGGAAGTTATGTGCGTATTTATCACATGCTCAAACGCTGAAGGAAAACATCGTGAGGAAACCTGCATGCTTGAGAGAATTCTCGACGGCATGTGAAGTCTGCCAACCCGCAGTAGGCTAGCGTGGTGGACTATAGCCCAATCCCTCTCAATTGAGAGGAGACCCGTGCCCAGCAGTGGGACATTAATGGGTTTATGATGAATGATGAAACAGATTACACATGTACATTACTTATAGACAATGAAAAAGAATGAAAGGATTTTAATAAAAATTATTACTACTCTCATAATTATTACTCTCTGACAGTAATAATGAGAGAACTGAGAGTAATTATTATGAATACAAAGGAAGTGAATATTGAGGTGATGACTAAAGGCGATACCTGCGCACGAACTGAGCATCATAAGCACTTCGTAAGACATGAGACGCGCGTGCATGAATTCGCTCAACTCACTGACCGCTTGCAAATATGTCCAAAAGTGTCCATATTATGTTCCAGAGTTACAGCAAAATTTCAACACCGAGAAATAGATGAATAAAACATAAGTAGGGAACTAAGCATAAACGATAATGATGATAATTACCCCACAAAATTAAATAAACGACACGAAACCAGATAAAAATATATCGATATACTATTTTCGCTCGTTGTTGGTGAACCAGGAATAAGTAGCTTCCAAACACGTTGCTTCCAATGTGTGGACTGCTCTAACAATTCATCAGTTACCAGTGAAAACCCGAAGGAGGACATAATAGCATGTTACTTGCATCTGCCAGTATGTCAATTAAAATTGGAATGGAAATTTTGTATACTTAGATCTATAGATAAACTAGTTTCCAAGATAGCAACAATTTCAAATGAATTATTTTCGTTCATTCCAACAACACCGAAATTAACCTATGAATTCCGATTAAACTTACGCTCATTTACATTTTGTTATTTACCGACGTAATATAAGCAATGGGTTAATAATTATGCTTTACTGTTGAAGACAATAATTTTACCGAAATATTTCCACGGTAATTTCACAATAGCGATAAGAGCTGATATTTTGTAAGATATTATGCTAACTTTATTATTAACATTTTCAACAAACAAAAATCTATTTATTATTCAATCTATGTATTATTATCACACCTACCACCTACGTACAGGTACAGTTACTTCAGCAATCAATTAGGTTTTAGCTTAAGCTGTACTTAATATACCTACATTATGTATGTTCCTAATGTATTTACTTACTTCTTAAGAGAAATAAATGATGTATTATTATTATATAGGACGTGAATAATGTTCATAGGTTAGAAAAAGCTTCGTCTAATGGTCACAAAACGTGACTTTTGAAGAAGCCACACGGAGTTTTGCAGCAAATTTTTGTTCATCTGTATTGTGATAAATGGGACCTGCCAAAAAGACATGGCCTCGAATAATTCAAAACTCCGAACTGCTTATGGACATTTTTACTTTAGATTTGGGAACGGTTTGGGGATATTGTCATTTCATATTCAACCGTTAGCATTAACGAGAAATCGCCCATGATAACTGTAAAAAGTTGCAAAAGGGCCTATAAAAACTTATCCTTTACCGAAGTTTTATGAGGTTGGTCTGAAAGGCTACTTAACAGTTGTTTGTGACGATGTTCCGGCTAACTGGCAGTGCTCATGCACTAGGTAAGTACTCCAGTTTGAAGCCAATGGCTAAGCCGGCAACGTCTGCATGTAAATTAAGCAAAGTTGCCGGAGGCTGCTCGCATCCTAATGGAAAACTTCGCAAGCAATTTAAAAAAATATCGCCATGAATTCAAAGTTTCAATTCCAAAAACCGTTTACGGATAGCAATTTAAATGTAACATATTGCAGTAGGTTAAAAGAAAGATCTAGTTGGACCAAAAATTACATGAATCTTTTAGTTGTGCAATACTTTTTTAAACTGTACACGAGAATGGAGCATCCGAATTTAAATTATTTTGGGACTTTAAAGCTTCTGCAAACCAATACGGCCTACGGAAAGTGTCTGGGAGTATCGGCGACCTATTATTAAGGATATCGCCTAAAATACACGTAAAAATCAGCTTGGAGAATTAACGTGAGGTAAGTAATATTTTTATGTACCTTGATTACTTGATACCTCAAAATTGGCCCACTAAACAAGGTAGCTGGTAGGCAAGCGTTCTTAGTACATACTAACACTACTCAATCATCCAAATTTGCTTCGTCAGGAAATACGTGATGTCTGGCGGCCCTGGGATCTTACTCTAATAGGCTAGGCTTTATCAACAAAGCACGCACGTGAAACTGCGAAAAGACGTTAGTATGTTTTTAAAAATATATTGTTATTGTACAATATATGCGACGCTATCGTTATACTTTATCCCTTGAATTTTTTTTATATTCACTTACAGTATATACTTTCGGGTCATATTTCAATTTCAGTATTTTCCCAAAAAGAACATTATTATTAATTAATATAGATAAATATAATTACAGGCTATAAGTAATTTTATCATCGTCTAGCGCACCAGACAGCTGAATCGACCCATCTCTTATACACACAAATAAATTCAATAAAATTGCTCCAGCACTTTAGCAGAATCACGTACAGAAAAAAAAATGTACAAAACAAATACAATACAAATAATACCTATTTTTATTAAGAGTAAGTAAAACAAGTCTAGTGATGAAATAATAATAAAATAACGAATATATAATATGTTAATTTGACATAAATTCAAAGTAACTGAATAACACTTATTACTTTTCGACTATAACAAACGTCCCAAACTGCCAAAATACGTTGGCTAATTTCCGTACCGGCCTTAATTTTATTACAAAAATGTTTATTACAGAGCAGTCCAAACTTCCTATTAAATTTCATTGAGAAAAGGTTTAGAATTAAATTGAGTAATTTCGTATTTTCAAAAACATTTATTCGTTCAATTTTTATAACACTTATTTGCAATACATTTTAGGGTACTTTCTGTTACAAATAGTAAAAATGTTACAGTTACAAGATCGTCCGTGGATGTCTCTGTATCTGTATTATCGTCAAAGATAATTTGCTCCGAATTTACAAAACCACCGTTATCAGGTCAAAATATTTTGTTTTATCATTTTAAAATAAATAATTTACTTATAAATAGATTTAAAGTTATTTAATAAAAACGATACCATTTCAACCCGCGACCACCAGACTTATTACGTTATCATTTTTCATACAGTTACATAAATACCAATATTTTACAGGAAGTGACTGCACTATGTTGCCTAAATCATTTTGAACTTCTAATGGTTTCACCCGGGGTTTGAAAATAATTTAGTTAATAGACTTAGTGGTTTATTTCATCCAAATCCCTTCACGTCCCATCTATCAACTATCCCGTCATGCGTCATTAAATTAAACAAATAAATATCCAAAAACAAACAAACTTTCACATTTAGAATTAATATTATAAATGTGAAAATGTGTTTGTTTTTGGATAGGACAATTATCTAATATATAAAAACAAATGTTTGTTTCTTTGTGTTTTATGTGCTATTATACCGTTCATCCGATTGTGATGAAACTTTAGTAGGTTGTTATTATGCCAAAGTTTCTGGTCGCAACGCCACCTACTTAGTGCTTTCAGAGGCTCACCGGCGAATTTCTCGGTTATGTTAAATATACGCAAATAATAATAATAATAAATATAAATCCATAATATAGTAACAAAATTCTTCCTAAAACTATATAATTAATATAATATAATTCCTACGCCAATTAGAAAACAGCGCTCTCATGTAACATCATACGTAAGAATAGGTTAATTATAACTACAAATATATACATTTTTGTTACACATTTTCCTCTTATATATATTTGATATTGTATAGTTATAGTTGAAAGTATACTGTAAAGATATCAAATGAACTATGTTTAAAATTGCTTTCAAGTTTTTTTTTTTAGATTTCATCAATAAACCTAAACACATGAATTTGCAAAATTTGTTTAAGAAATATGCATGTATAACCTGTAGGATGAATAAATGTCAAAACATACATAAATCTAAATCCATTCCAAAGCATTTCAATAGGTTATTTATCATACCGTTCTAGCTCTTATGTTAAGCCGCTTCAGCATTTAGCTTATTGTTTTATTAAATTGTCTATTCAAATAAAGGATTACGTAAGTGAAATCGGTCCAATACAGTCAAGTTATGGGGTAGGTACCCTTAATCGCGATATTCATAAATCTGCAGAGGATAAAATATTGAGCAATATTCTGGCGCAACATTATTTAACGGCGGAACTATAGGTTACGAAATGTAGTTCAATTGATGTTATTTATTGCGATACCTCCCTTTCCTTTATTTAAATACGTTACAAACATAACATACAATCACGCCTATCGTCCCCGAAGGATTAGGCAGAGGAGTACTAATATACAACCACGATTCGCTGGTGTGTTATAGATCCCATGTAGACCACTAGACCAACTGGGCAGTTTTTTCGACGAGGAACGATCCAAACTGCTTACGTAATTCTCTAATGTGCCCTAACCTTTTCGAAATCTTTACGAAATGTTTTTAGAGCTAATTTATTTCAGAAGACTAACTTAGAAAGTTGTTTAATATTTTATAACAGAGTACTATTCGAAAGAATATACTGTTTCGTTTTCTTAAACATCGCGCGACAGTAAGTTTATCTCCCGCATTGTAGGATTTGTGGGTCCTTTTACTGTCTAACACCCCGAAGGTACTGTAAAAACAGTAACAACAAAAAAAACTGTATCAAACAACTATATTTGTATGGAACCCGCAACTAATACCTATCGTATCAAAGTAAATGTGCGTAGTACCGTCAAATGTTTCAATTATTTTAAAAAATATACGAATCATAAAATCTGTACTTTATAAAAAATAAAGATAAAATTCTTTGATACTAATCAAAGTTATTTAATATTAACCTGTTCGTATAAAACCAAAGTGACGAGATAACTTCTATATAAATAATTTGCCCAATTTATTACATAACTTTGGAAAAAAGTTACGCGCTAAGCTAAAAGTTATGCGCTTATTTTAAGAAACTCTTTCCTACTCTCACGTTCAACCCTATGAAAAAATTGAAAAATTTAAAAGCTGAAATACGAGAGAAACGAGAGCCATTCGAACACCTGTGTATATAACCTTGTGGCTTACAAGATTCACTGAAATGGTTTTAGACAATTCCACTCGTGGGTTAGCAGTGCAGTGTGTATCCAATTTTTCTTCTCTCTTGCTCAACTGTCCAGGTAATATAGAACTATACGTAACCTTACCCATTTTAGAAAGAAAAGCAAACATGTTCTCGGCAAGTAGCGCTCCATTCGAGAATTATGAACCCTGTAAACTTTCCGCAGCACACTGGTTTATTTAACAATACGATATTTATAAAGCAATTTGAGTCCCGCGTATCGAAAATTCCGATTTGATTTCGCAATATGCATAAAAAACGTTTGGAAATAAAAAAAATATCTTTTTTTTTTATTTGTTTTGCGATATTTAGGTACTTATAGTATCACATCTGCCTTTTTGTATTATAGTATAGCGTTTACGTAGGATGAAATACGCTTAAAGTCAAAAAGTGTTCATTGACTAATTACTGAGAAATTAAATGAGAAAAGAGAACGATTAGGGATATTAAAAGGTCAGTTAATAAGGCTTAATATTCACATAATAATTACAAATATTGTTGAATGATACATAAAGGAGGAAAGAAATTCCGCTGCCCAAATCGGCTTCCTCTTTTAATTCTTACAAAGAATTGCAATTCGTTGTCAAAACATAGCATTAGGGAATTATTACGCCGACAAGTGACGCGAAAGGCATCGCTTACACTTTAATGAAGTGAATACGGGTGTATCAAAGAAGATGGGCTTCGATACCCGTGCTCATTACAGAGGTTTAGTAGGTACGTAGGTACTGTATGTTATGTACGTATCAATTATAATGAATATTCGATTATGTATGCCGATATTTAAGCTCGTTAGCTAGGAGGAATGTAGCTTGTATTATACATTTGACAATGTTAGCAATGTGAAAGTTAACGATGAAATTGATAAATGATGACTTTATGAATGATGAATATCACTAATATTTAACTCATTCATAGCTTGGATTTTCAAACAACACATATCTATTATTTTTATATGATTAAAATTTTACAAGATACCTATTGGTACATTTTAACAAAACAGTCAATTCAAACAGCTTATTTGTCTATTATTTAAAAAATCCGTTCAAGCGTAAGACGGACACGCCAACCTAAAGATCATCGGTATAACAATATATAAAATTAATTATAACGAAAATATTATTTAAACGTAACTTTGCGGTTGAAAAAAAAAACGTTTCTCCATAAACTCTAACAAATAAGTCTAACAAAGTTCGTCAATATTTTCTTCTTTACTAACCAAAGAGGCCTTATATGTTAAAAATTGAAAAAAGAAAAATATTTTTAACAACATCAAGGACTTTACAGTCTTAGTCATCAACTCAGCCTATCGCAGTCCACTGCTGGATATAGGCCTCTCCTAAACTGCGCCATAACACTCTGTCCTCTGCCGTCCTCATCCAGTCTATTCCTGCTACCTTTTTGACAGTCTGAGTATTTGATATTAAATTAGAACTTGATACTTCCACGGATTCCTGAGAACGATGTTCTTGTCTGACTCAATGGACACACTTACAGAACAATGAAAGGACAACAACAGGCTTCCGTTTTCGCTTTTGTACGGTACGGAATAAAACGAAACAAAGAAAGTATTTAAAAAGTAATCAATTAAAGTTGAAGACAAGAAAACGAGAAAATATCATTCCAACTTTTAAACGCTGTTGAAAAAGCGTTTTGAATTATTATTATGATGACATAAATATAAATAAATACTTCAGCTTATGATTGACGTTGGACTTTAGATCAACCACTTCTGTCATAGAAAGCTGCTTCCATACATTGTGACATGGAACTTACCGAATAATACAGACAAAGTTGCCAGTGTACAGCGTACTTGGCACTTAAGAAGAAAGAGGTATCTTACGACATAATAATTTAAAGTAAAATTCAATTACAGCCGACGATGTTATCACGTTCAGTGCGTGAGGAGATCCAAAGAATCTCTTGGGGGGTTAGTGCCAGTGCGGTAAGGGACCATAACGTCTATATTTTGACTTAAAACTTAATATTCGGCTTCATGCTTTTATACCGCCTTCACACATAAAGTTTGACTTTCGTTAGTACCGAAAATTCGAGAAAACTATTTATAATTGTATGAAGCATTCATCATCAACCCATTAACGTCCCACTGCTGGGCACGGGTCTCCTCTCATTTGAGAGGGATCTGGCTATAGTCCACCACGCTAGTAGTTGGCAGACTTCACATGCCATCAAGACAAATCTCTCAAGCATGCAGGTTTCCTCACGATGTTTTCCTTCACCGTTTGAGCTTGTGATAAATACGCACATAACTTCCAAAAAGTCAGTGGTGCGTGCCTTGGGTTCGAACTTGAGAACTTTGACGTCTCAGTCCACTGGTCACACCACTAGGCTACCACAGCTCTTGTCTCAGTATGAAGCATTGCTTCTTTTATTTTTATTCTTTATATTTTCTATTACGACGTTAAACTGTGTAATCTACTAAGTTTCGTTTGAGCTAAGATCGCCTAGTGGTGTGATTAGTGGACTATGAAATCCAAGGCTTCAAGATTGATCCCAATGAAGGGTGGAGTCTGCCAAACTTCACAGTCCACACTCCAACACGGCGTGTTGGAGTTTGGCGTGGTGGACTATAGCCTAACGCCTCTCAAATAAGAGCAGACCCCAGTAAGAGCTTGATGTTTGACCTCTTAATAATTGTTAACAGTATAGTAATATTCATATACCAGCTCTAATAGGTCTCAAACGCATCCGCTGAATGATTTATCAAAGGTGTTAAATGCTATATAATTGACGTAATTACAGACCTTTGATCAACAGTGGACGTGCTTTGACTGATGAGTGTATAATTAGTATATGGTATATACACATTTTTATAGCATGGATATATGTAACTTTCTAATTGCTGTTGGACGATATATAAATAATTACTATGAACTACTGCAACTAGAAATTATTAAAAAAAAGATAAGGACAAATAATGTAAAACAAGAATAATCAACTTACTTATTAGTAAAATATCTGTTAAAATTTGTGTCTGTTAGGTTAAATACTTATTAAGTCTAAGTATCAAATAAAATATTTTTTAGAGAGGAACATTTTGTTCGCGTTTTGTTATAACATTTTACTGAGTAGTCCGATTTTGATATTCTTTTTTTATTGGAAAGAGTATTATACTCCAAAAATGGTCCCATTTAAATTTGGAAGAAATAAATCAACCCTAAGGGTAGGAAAATAGAGGATGTTCGATTGTTTACTCGCTGATTGTAATCCATCACCACGTGTAACTTTTTACAGAGTAGGTAGTCTGATTTTGATAATTCTTTTTTTTTAGAGAGGATATACTTTGAAGTTACTTCCATATACATTAAAAGAAACGTACCCTAAGGGAGGGAAAATGGGGTGATTTATGGTTCACTTACAGATTTTAATGCTAAATTGTGTATTGTAAGGTAGGTAGCTGGTTTAAAACTTATCAAAAATTAAGCATGTAGTAATTACTAGATAATAGTCACCAAAAATCATAAAATAAAAACTTTTTACCAAACAAATTAAACCGCCGAAATACTAAAAAGCTAAAAATAATAAACTTTTATTATTTAACCTTAATAACAATATTCTTAAACTAATGCAAGTATACCTAAGTAATTTTGAGTCGGCGCCAAACAATCAATAAATTAAGGTTAAATCATAAAAGATATTAAATTTTTTGCTTTTCAGTATTTTGGTGGTTTAAATTTTTGGGAAAAAGTTTTTATTGAATTAACGTGAGCCAAGCTAACTCTAAAATTCGTCTTCCCTACATATTTATTTTTAACCATTTGCTTTCAATTTTGCGTATAGCGGGCCGAATAATAGAATATAATTTTTAATTTCAATAACCACAACCTTCACAAAGCCGAGTGCCAGCTTGTACTAAAAAGCGGAGTTATTTAGTAACATTTCTTCTTAAACAATGTATATCTGTGTGTGTAGTTTTTTTCTTTTACGTGGTGAAGGCTTATTCAAGAATTAATTTTGTATGTTACAATTATGTAACCTCCAAAATACACAGTAAAATTAAATCCTATAGGTATAGAATCAAAACGGAAAAAGCTGCCATTACATTTCTGTCACAGTCATATTCAAAAAGTAAATTTAGGAGCGCTTTAATATCCAATAAGATTAATAAATATTTAATTTATCACATAGTTCCTAGTTCAAATGCTTTTAAATTTATGGATTCATTAGAAAATACGAATTTCTTGTCGAAATTAAAGCTGCCATATTGAAATACTTTGATAATTATTTGATCGCTTTTAATGTAAATTAGGGATGTGATGACGTCCAAAAATTACTTTTTATTACCTAGTACATAACTACATACAGACAAGGTAATAAAAAGTACATTTTGGACTTTTATGCAAATAGAATAAAGCTATGATAGCCTAGTGGTATATACCAGTAGACTGTGAGGACAGAGGTCTCGAGTTCAACCTCAACGCATGCACCATTGACTTTTTGAAGTCACAGTCACATATTTATGCGCAAAAGATGATGGAGAAACATCATGAGGAAGCTTGCATGAATATAGACTTTCTCGATAGCCTGTGAAGTCTACCAGCCCGCATTAAGCTTGCGTGGTAGATTTCTTCAACTTCTTCGATTTAAACCCATTTATTGACCAGCTGTGGAACAATAAATAGGTTGAAGATGATGCAGATGGAATTACGGGTTCAGCAGCTAGTTAATATTGAATATTTCTAAATCAAATTTTGATACGTATCGACTTTAACTAAAATTATAAATCTTTTATTTTTTGTCTACTTCCAACATTTTAATACTGAAAATATTAATATATTTTTCAGGGGCATTTACAGGGGAAAACCACTGCACTGTGTTGACACACTGCAGAAGTTTTAATCAAATGTAATTGTTCGTAACGTACAAAATGGAAGTTAAGGAAGCAGAAAGTGGATTCAAATGTATTAAATGTAACGAAGTATTTTCCAACCATTGCTTTATTTGAATTCGTTTTGGTAGCAAATAGGTACTACTCACTCAAGTATATCACTACGTAAATCAAATTTTCTACTGTTCACCAAGTACAATCAAAGTCAATTTCAAGAATCCTTTGGAACAAAAAAGGAACCCTATTCTTGGAACTTGACTTTACAATGTCGGGTTTTGGTTCGGTTTCCCAGAAATTATATTTGTACGTCCTACGGGTAGCTGTGAAAAAGGAAGCTTTGTGGCCGTCTCTCTACACTCAGTCTAGAATTTATTGTTTGCGGGGTGGCCCTACGACGATTACAAGTACACGAGCGGACTTGAAAGGTTTTGAATGAAAATTGAATGCATAGAAAATCAAATATGTATACTAGATTTTTGAGCGAGTTGTTACAATGGTTTGTTGCGGAATGTATAATGTATTTTTTTTGTAGCATAATTATTAATATATAAGTATTTGTAAAAGCACCCTAAAGTCTTTATATTTTATAAAATAAAAGTAATAAAATGTATTGACTTACCAAAGAAACAGCAACAAAACACGATGGTATACAGCGTAATGAATATCGCTCTAACATCCGTTCTATCAAAAATGTACTCGTCATCATTGAGGGAGTACACCGTCTGATTCACTCTTGACACATTGACAGCACTTCCCTCCGCAGCCTCCGTCTTATTAAACGACGCCCAAACATTGCTCTGTTTAAATTCGTTGGTTACGAAGAACTTGATGCTGTACATATTTTCTGGTAGCATATCGCTCATGGCTCGTTATCTTTTGTTTCACACGTCTCGTCAGCCATTTTCTGTAACAATAATAGAAATATATCAATAATGATACTTTGATTGTTATTTTTATAAATATCTCAGTTACATCGATAGGAGCAATAGCAAATACACATATCCTAACTACGTGCCAACTGAAAACACGACGGAGATTTGTGGGAGATCATATTCTGTATTCCTCTAACATTCCGTCTGGGAATACAGACAAGGCGGTACGATGACGACCTAAAATAGGATACACACACATGATAAAAAAAGAAAATACACAATTTGAACATACGGTACGCGTACTCATAAAAAACATAGGAAATTGAGCTAGAACCGTTATCGTAAATAAAGAGCTTGTAGCTCCTAGTATTTACAATAATTATTCCACATGGAGGTTATTTTTGTTGTACCTACTTATTTCCCGATACATTTAGTTAGGCGTGTTTTTAAAACAAACTTATAGTTATGGTTACGTAGTTTTTTTTTTTTTTTAAATAAATGTTGCCCCGCACTAGGGTTTTCTCCTGTGTCGTGGGTGCGTTTACAAAGACAATTTTTCACATACACAAACGCCCAGACCCGGAACAACTACCTGTAGAACGTACAAATATTTGCTCCGTGCGGGGATCGAACCCGCAACCCGTGACGCACAAGCCGATCGCTCAGCCACTGCGCCACCGAGTCGTCAGATAGAGCAGGAAAGCGTAAATCCAAATGTAAAAACATGACCTTTGGTAGCTGACATCATTTCTGTAACAGAGGACATCACACCCATAATCCTGTAACCTTGGAAGTATTAGGCAGAGTAGTACTGATGCTTAGCCAGATTTTACCGGTATATTTAAGAAGCCAGCCAATTTTTATGAATTTCTCAAAGATAAATCAAATAAAACTGAAACCACATGTTCTTGTTGAATCAGTGTAAGCTCGATTTGTTCCTGATTCGTCTCGCAGACTATCGTTACCTCGGGTTACTTGTTTTACTGACTCTACTTAAATAACATTTTCTAAAGTGACCCATAACGGGAATAAAAAATAAACCGAAGCGAAACAAGAATTTTTAAGAGTGTGAGACAAAAACTTGGGACGAAACAGGAACAAATCGTACGCTCTAGCATTTATTGTTTGCGGGATGGCCCATCTACGAGTATTACGATTGTACGATCGTAGCGAAAAGGCTCGATAGGGTATATATACATAGAAAATTGAATATGCTGGAAAGGGGACAAACTGTTATACGGGTTGTTTTGGAATGTACAACTAAAGGATACTCCACCTTCAACTTGCCTCGTTCAAACTTTAACACCAGATGTTCGATTTTGAAGGGTTCAATTGTTTTCTGTTCATATCCTATCCTGTATAAATAGAATACGGCTGTGTGCCTGATTATAAATATGCAATACATGTATCTTCTGTAAAAAAAAAGTGTGTGTGTGTATTAGTGTATACACGTAAGAAGTGAAACTTCTTTAAGATATCATTTTTCAAAAAATGATTTACCATTTACAACTTCACAGAAATTGGTTGAATAAAGCTAAATTAGATAAAGTTTATGCAAAAGGCTTTTATTATAATAGACATGCATTGTTTAAACTAGTTGTTTTCCAACTGTATTTTATGATTATTGATATAGGTAATTATGGTATCTACTCGAATAACATTGAATTTAAAAAGAGCGTTTGAATTAATAGTCTTCGATTTGTAGCTCTGTCAGTTCCAAATAATAGTGGGAACCAATCATAATCTTCTATTTATCAAAACGTCGTGTCTCAACCAATAGCAAGTTCTCAATAGAAAAACAAATGGTCTTGGTGTATTGGAAAAGGTATAGTTTTTAGTTGTCAAACAAACATCATGTTGCTATGGTTACCTATTCAAATAAAGATGGCGCGTAACGAAAAAATGTTACACTACATTTTTTTCCAACCCCGATAAAGAAGTTTCACTTCTTTATCGATAACAACCGATTGTCACATCAATGAAGAATTATATTTATTTCCGTTAATAGATCTTTTCACGCATTTTTTAAAGTTTTTTTGATTACTAGATCGCGTCGTAGTTGTCGTTCGTTAATTTGAACGTGAATGATTTATGTGATTTTCAAATGTTTCGGATTGAATATTAAATTGTTTTTTATACAATATAATCTTTGATTATATACTTGTCTAGATAGAGCGCTCGAGCGTCGAAACGCCAAAAAAAATATCGGCCAACTGTTGGCTCATAAGCTCGTTTCGTCCGCTCAGTGGCGCCACTATCCTTGTAAGGTAAACACGTATTTTGTGACATTTGAAAATGACTATTTGCGCTATAACAGTGTGCAGGAACTATAAGGGACGATTGAAAACAACTAAAAATGTAACCTACCATCGGTAATTAAACCTTTAAATAACCATTTAGTTACAGTTTCAATCGAATTTTAAAATTGCAATTTTGTTTTATGATAACGCCTTTTTTGACGCCATGTTAACAGGGTTGCCTGTTGAATTTAAAAAATTACCCTTGAGTGCGTTTTTTAATTATATATTTGTTTTAATCTTGACCCAAAAGTACATTACATATAATAATAGTATAATTCTGAAAGATTGTCTCCATGTTGAATGGGTGTGAATTTTTCACCCTTTTTTTTTAAAGTTTGAACACGTAATAACAACATTTGTTTACTAACCTATTAAAGGTACAAAATATTATAAGTTTGTGTGGTGAAGTATAAAGTTAACTTTTAATTTTATTCATACGTATTTTACAGAATACCTATATTAAGAAGTACGTGGATAGAAATAATAAGAAGAAGCCGTGGAGAGGATGCCTGGCAGCCAGCTAAAACCACTGTTATTTGCACTGATAATTTCAGAATAAATAGTTCTAACAATATTTTTCATTTTATGTTCGATTTTGAATGCAAAATAAATTAATCATAGGTGTCTCAAAATCAAACACTTTTTACCCACTTTTGTGGGAAATACTCGGGGAGCTGGTATCATTCAGGATGACTGAAGTGACGTAGAGCGCTTGTCAAACAATAGCAGCGACGCTTACTTGTGTGCGTTTCACGCACACAAGTGTTTCAAATCTGGCCTGTTCTTTTTGTTACAATTACAGCGCAACGCTCTATCTAGACAAGTATATAATCAAAGAATATAATCTTAACATTCATGTATATGTTACCGGCAATCTGTATAATCCGGTATTCTATACAATACCTAGGCAATGCATAGAATACTTACTAAATATTATTTATTTTATACTCTGCCAAGGTATATTTAAGATTGTATATTTTTTAACCTATACAATCCGGTAACCTATACAATCCCTAGGCAATGTGTTACCGACAATCTACATAAATACATTGAATAGGTATTGTATAGAATACTGGATTAAACAGACTACCGGTAACATATTCAATCACTGATATTATCACAACATAATAAATGTAGCAAGCCTTTATTTTAATGGATTTCATTCATCAATCCTGTACTGGATCATAAAAAGTTAATATAACTTACAGATCGTTTTATGTTGTTTTCCTCACATGAAATACATATAACATTCCAGTCCTCATAATGATGATAAAAAACCTAAGCACTTGTAAAAGACCTAGAAGATCCTAGAGCCCTTGATCTTAACAAAAAAATGCTTGCCCAAATATGTGTTCTTTTCAACAGAAGATTATTATGTAACGTGAACTAATACTTACTAAAAGTAGGCTTAACTGCTTAAAACAACAGTTAACGTATAAAAGTGCTTCAAGTTTAATATGCTATTTTTGCAACAGCTTTCAATTATACGGTCATAAAATAAAAAATCACCACCTATAAAGTGAAACAACAAAACACAAAATAGCTGCTTATTATTATACACTTATACTAAATTGAGTCTTATATTTCTTCAAATAAGGTAATTTTTATATCACAGTGTACAGGGTGTGACAACATCGTAACATTGTTGCCGCAAATCATTAACGTTTCAACGAACATTGCTTACAATTTTTAGCATGTTTAGAGGCATTTTTTCGATGTTATTTTATGTGCTTTTGGTTAATACAACAACCTTTAGTCATTATACAGCGATAATGTATAATGACTAACTGTTTTGTTTTGCTATTGTTTCGAAAAATAGAATTAGGAACGTTAGTTTGATTGCCTCAATCATCTAGGAATAAATGGATGAGAGGAAAGTGGAGGACAGAGTGCTATGGTGCAATTTGTAGGAGCCCTATGTTCAGCATTGGACTATGATACACTAAGTTGAGTTGAGATTCGTCTAGTAAACCAATGCGTCAATACTGAGCTTGAAACCTGGCTTGACGTGTTTGTAGGAGGTAGGGCATAGCGAGATTTCTCGCTCAAATTGAGCTGCCCGACTGGGGAAGTACCTCCGCCTTACAGAAGACCGCAGTGAATCAACAAGTTGTTTTTCTGCGAGTGAGTAAGGTTACCAGAGCTCATTGGGGGAGTGACTATTCTGACAGCATGGGAATTCCGTTTGCTGTCAGTTCAGTAACTCCCTATTTTAAGAAACCTGAACGGTTTCTAAGGGGTTTGGCAACACATTTGCAAGCCACTGGTGTTGCAAATGTCCATGGGCGGCGGTCATCACTTACCATCAGGTGAGCCGCCTGCTCGTTTGCCACCTTAAAAAAAAAAAAGTCAATCGTCAGTCAAATTAAGTTTGTTTATGAAATTAAGTTTGTTTCTCAGTAGCAGCTCGTTTTGATTTGTATTAGTGCACTACTAGGTACAGAGGACCCAGCTCCTCTAATATAGATGTGACGTAAATAAGTGTACAAGTGCTACACTTTTAAAAAAGACGTCATTCCATAAAACTGAATCTTGGAAAATATGACATTAATTGGCGTTGGTCATACTTTTTTGCCTTACTGCATAACAGCAAAAGATACAATAGAAATAAAATTTGTTCGAACACAAGCGACAGTTATTGCGTTTTTTTAAATCTTTTTACTAGCTGGCCCAGGAAACGTTGTTTTGCCACATTATAGAGACTGGTGGTAGAAGGGTGAAAATTTAAAATTATAAGTATTTTTGATGCCAAATTATAAAAAATATAGGTATATTATAAAAAAAATGTGGACAACCTTATCACTTAGGTAGGGGTATAAAAAATAGCCTAAGACCGATTCTCAGACTTACCAAATAAACATACAAAATTTCATAATAATCCGTTAAGCCGTTTCGGAGGAGTTCAGCGACAAACACTGTGACACGAGATATGTTGTATGTTGTGACACATAACTTGAACTACTATTGAGGTTATACATAAATCATAATTTAACACTGTGCTTCATAACTCATCTGATCGAGAATAATTTATTTCAGTCTGACATTGTGTCAGAAAAAATCGTTACCTTCCCAAAACTCTTAACAAAGCAACCGATTTAGCTAATAATTTAACCGGCTTTTATTACTTATCTGCTTGACTGTAATCAGTACGTGGATGCCTGCCTCATTGGTCTAATTATCTCGCCACAACTACTTAGTGTGAAGTCCTGGGCTTGATATTCAGGTTGCTGTTAATAGGTTTTTCTATTAAGGAATTCTTAATAGTAGCTCGCCTCCCCATCTGATCTAAAATATATCTTATGAATTATCACCAAAAATGTATCGACACACCCGAATATTTATTCGATATTTCTGCTCGCTGCCTTATCTCTCGGGGATACGGGCACGATTGTCTGTTTATATGATTCGGTAATGCTGTATTCGATTCCAACCCTTTTGTGGTCAACCTCAGAAGTCAATTATTGCCCGATAGTCTGTATTTAATCACAAACTGATAGACATTTATTAATGAGCTATCATTAATAACTGAGTTTGAAGGACAGCTGCAGTCGAATAAACAACCTAACCAACTCAAATACGGCCTTATATAATAAAGGTTGTATAAAAAAACACTGTCGCAGCTTTAAGTTACCTACATAACAAGACATATAAATTTAGTTTAGTATAAAAGCTAAACAGATAAATAAGTAAACGCTCAATAATAGAAATTAACTTAGAAATTACTATCCTATAATATGCGGTAAACAATTTTGTAAATCTTTGAAATAGAACTACTTTTTTACTGATTTTATGGCAGTGATATTATTCAATGCGGATGAAAATTTTGGGCAGCTGTTAGTACACCTACCTACTCGTAATTATAACACACACCTTAGCCTGAACGTAACCATGGATAGTGCAAGAAACCGAAACATCAGGATAAAATAATACTAATAGACTCCAACAATAAAATCCGTCGAAAGAAGTATTATTTTCATGTCTAGTTCTCGCGTAAATATAAATGATAAACAATTTTTTAAAACTTATCGGTGTTTTAGTGTAGTTATCCAAGAACCTAAATACACTACGTATGCTTCTGAGATTTAATGTTACTATATACAACATTGTCTCCCTAATTATTTTGATAAAAAGAAAAAATAATCTATTTCTGGACATGTCAAACAGCTTCCGATCATTATAATTCACTCCACAGTGAAATCCCTTTGGGGAATTGCGAACCCTGGCATTTGCAACTCAGTAACATAAAACTGTTGAAAATAAAAGGCATCTCATAAATCTTTTCCTCAGAAGCTTTATTAAAATAATTTGGAAGATACGATTATCGACGATACGAACTCGAACAGTCGGCTTTACGCTATAACGCTGGTTCCATGCTTACCTAGAGAAATATATTAAATGGCCTTCTTATACGTGTTATATGCCAGTGTGTATGAGTATA
This sequence comes from Craniophora ligustri, assembly GCA_905163465.1. Taxonomy (NCBI): domain Eukaryota; kingdom Metazoa; phylum Arthropoda; class Insecta; order Lepidoptera; family Noctuidae; genus Craniophora; species Craniophora ligustri. Next base: position 8,651,056 of record LR990956.1, read on the forward strand.
ATTTGAGAATATGTGTTTCAAAACACACATTTTTATCTATATTAAACATATCTAAGTATTTTATATGTAATTAGACTTTCACTCGCGTAATCAATAAAGAGGAAAGAGGCAATTTCCGTTATATCCGCGCTATCTCTAATGGATTTATATATTGTACGCTTGTTATTGCGTACAACGTCATTTACGTCGCTGGTATTATGGGACATATAACAAATTTGCCGCCATAAAACCTAAATCCCCGGATAATTCCGCGGACGTGAGTAGTTATCGAATAAATTTGTTGTGTTCGCGTTGCCAGCCAAAAACAATGAGCGCGACGTGCACAGATAGCTGACACACCAATATTTTTCTTCCCGAAACTATTTGCGTGCCACATAAATGTCTACGTGTCCGTTTTATTACTTAATCGCCTTTTCTGTTATCAAATAAAAGTTTGATTATAAACAGTTATCCGCGAATGTTCAGAATAACTGATCAGAACAGATCCGCTGTAAAGCTCACTGTAATAGTAAAATATAAGACGGGCAGATTTTACTCCTATGAAAGTTCACACAAAGTTATTTTTTTTTATATTAACTAGTTAATTTAATTGTTATATTAACTAGCAAAGTTTAAAAATATATTAAAGACCCCAGGACCCTTGCCATGAAAGGTAGCGTTGTGCCACCTGATTTCACAAATTTAACTATGAATTAACTAAGAAAAGAAATATACTTATAATATGCCTCATCCGTTTAGAGGCCCTAAATGAGCCTTAGGCATCAAACATCAGCTTTTTAAAGAATTGTCAGATCGAGATCGGTATTTTCAAGACTTAGACAAGAGATATTTGTGAAAAAACTGATTTTCGTGACCTCATATTTTAAAATATTTAGCGAGTTTTGAGATGACGTTAGGTACCCTGAGTACCTACATAAATGTGATATAAATTAAAACTGTTTAAGATAGACACACATGCATAAGACGTCATCCCACCTATTTAGTAGATGCGCATATAAGATAAAAACCCACATAGTCAAAACCATAGCCTGGAATTAAATCAAAATATCATTTATTCAAAGTAGGCCAAATTTAATTGTCTCTTTTTGAACGTCGACAATAAAGACAGCCCCCAAAAACGCCCGCTCTTCACTGCTTCCTAGTGTTTTTGCTGGGAAGAAGAAGCGGCGCAACAAACTCCCCAGTAACACAGTTCTGTCTATTAATTAATTTGATGATTCTAATTAATCTAATCTAATTCTAATTCCAATAGAAGAATATAAATTACGTTAAGCGACCATGGTGGCAAAGGTGCCAAAAGAACCACATGACACTATAACTTATTTATTTTAATAGTAGTATATGCGCACATGCTTTAACGTTAATATAATATTATGTAAGGTACAGCTACCTATCTAGCTCAAATGATAATGATCATAATATGACTGTGACATTATTATTCTTTATTAATATTGTAATAAATATTTTCCTTTTCTTTCCTAAGTATCCAGTTTTAATATAAATTAATTCACGAGCGTTCTCATCTAAATATATTTGATAAGGTAGGTACATGGGCAGGTAGAGGGGCTCATTTCCTTGTTGATTTAGGAACTAAAATAGCGACTTTGGAAAATTTTCGCTTTCTACATTCATGCTTATCTTATTAGACAGATCATCAATTTGTGTACTGAACGGGTCACGGGCCGACATTATTCTGCAAAAATTATTGTTATTACATATTTATTTTATATCAGTATAAGTGAAGAGAGAAATGATTTTGTATTGTAAAACAAAAAACTTCGATAACTCAATTCATAGATATCGCACAAAAAATAAACAGAAAAACGAAACTGAAATTAGAATTCTGTTTCAAATGTCTATGTAGTTTTTCCGTCTCAATTTGAGTCAACACCAAACAAACAAATGTGTAGCGCGTCCCGACATTTCCTTTGCGAGTATCTTGCTTATATATTACAAACATGGTAGGTACTGAAGTTCAGTTCAATTATACGTCAGATTAATTATTGACCGATAATTTTCGAGGTAACAGCTCAGAGAAAAAATCTCATACTTTAGCTTATTAGTCTTTGGTTGTACTAATAGTGGTTGGTGGCAGTAAATTCTACTTTACCTCCGTCAGTTCTCTGTCAGCTTCATTATTCTGGGAAACCAAATTTTCCGTTAGTAAACGCCGTCATCAATCAAGTCCCGCATTTTATTTTCCCTCGTATATTTGCTTGTCAGGTAGGTACCTAATTGTCACCTTTCCCCTTCTTGCAATGAAGGTGATAAAACACCGAAGCAACGCCTTAAAAGGACACACCTACTAGTAATGTCTTTTTAAAAGTTAATCATATCTTTAGAAATATATGTACAAATAAATAAAGAAATATTATGCCTTAGGAGCTACCTAGGGGATAATCGGCGCCTATGGTGACCAAAAATAGTTAGAAGTGCGCATTATATCGTATTTACTTGATAACAACTTCAAAGTTCTATAAGTATCATATAAAATGAAGGTATATTATACAACTTTAGTGATGCTATAGGTGAAGCATTTCAATAAGCTTTACTTAATTCTGTAAACGATGTCAAAACGACATACCTATAAACTACAACTACATAGGTATATCCTATGTCCTAATATCCATTAATCTATATAACAACTCATTTTACACATTTTAGGCACGTCCAAATGAAATGAATATGGGACCGACTTGAAGCTACCAAACTCAATGCAAAAATAATATCTAAAATCGGTTCATAACTAACGAAGTTGATTCAAAAGAATTAATGACACGGCAAGTGGTATGAACGCGACCAAAGCATAAGTTGTATAACAATTACAATACATAAATATATCTATATTTTCTGTTTACCCACGCGGTAAAGCTAAGTATGTATTAAATATATTAATTTTAATGACTTAGTTCACTTTACACTGTGTGAAATTTTTTGGTACTAGGTATATTATATACCTATCTAAGTATAGGTAGGTAAGAAGTAAAGCAATTGTTGTCTCGTAAGTGTTTTAAATCAATACCCTTCCATTACTCCTCAACCCACACGCACTTAGGCACAAAGTTACAATAAGCAAAATGAGGCACAAAGTTATATCATTATAATTTCTAACAGGTGACACTTATTTCACTATTAGACTAACTTATTTACAATTAATCAAGTCCAGCTCTATATAGTTGAGAAGACTGTAATTAAATTTAGTTAGTAAACTTTTGTTGTGGCAATGCTTTCATACAACTCTTCGAATAAAAACGAGGAGTGCTGGAAATAGCGACATGGCGACATCATTAAGCTGCAGTACCAACGAATAACTGCCACCAACAAATATGTATATCACTATATTTTGTACCAATGTTTTTAATTAAATTATAGACCAGTGCGCCTACTTCTTATCCACATTATACTAATAAATAGAATTCAGCTTTAAACCCAATGACGTAGTTTAAAAGAGGGCGCAAGACAGACATTGAATGATTCACGTATTGAGTCCAATCATTATAGTGTGACGTGTATATTTGGATATTATGGGTTCCAATCTATCCAAACGCGACTAGCATCAGACCTCCCAAACTCGTTGACCGAAACTCTAAATTGATTGTTACGGGTTTTTGGGTTCCTCGCTACGATCGATAACTAGGACCGGTCGCTTAGCGTGCTCTCCGTAGCACAAAAAGATCCCGATGTGTTATCAATGGCCTCCCATCCACAGACTAACCTCAGCGGAATCAGCTTCACCTTTACAGATCTATTAATCAACGTAGTTATCGATCTTAGCAACGAATCCCCCTTTCTTCCTATTTGAATAACCGCATATTTTGTTCTTTTTTTCCTCAAAACAGTCGCATTGTGTTCGTGTATGGGTATTTATAATCAGCACATCTGTAATTACTTAATTAAAGAAAATAAATACACTCCCAGTAATTAAGGCGACGGCTATGCCGTAGTTGGAACTTTAGCTGTTTATAACAATACAAGTCACATAAATATTGTATTTTTATCAGTACCGAATGCGATAGGCATTACTGATAAAAATACATAATTCGTTTAAAAGCACTACATTTTACGTAACATAGACATAAAAAGCAGTAACTATAGCCTACAAAATTACTATCATGTTACTGTTTTAAACAATTATTTTGGTAAACAAAATTATTGCAATCACTGGTTCATATTGCGGAATAATTAAACGTGCCTGCAGTAAATTGAGAAGTTAACCGTCCAATGAATATTTAATATATGTGTTTCATATGATTGATAACGATTTTATTACGGTCTGAGACATGAGTGTATTATGCAAGAACCTTCTTGTAACTAAGATCTCTGTCTGTAAGTAAGAAAACAAATGTATTTGGGCCTCGAGATAGTTGCTAGTGGTTTGAAGTATTGGTACTTCAGACCGACATAAATATTACCCGCCGCGCCGCGCGCCGTAAACATTTTATTTTTACTGAATATAAACAACCCTTTTTGTTTATAGTAGTTTCATTTATAGAATAACAAAAAAAAATTTAAAAACTTCTGTGAAATAAAACCACTTTTTATGGATTTGATCGCGTTATGAATCTCAATCTCAATTTAAAGGGATTAAACAATATACATCATTATCATCATCATTATGTCAGCTGGAGGTGATACACAATATTGTTTAATCCAATACATATCAATCGATAAAATCCATACAAAGTATTTTCTTTTATGAAACAAAACTCACATTTACGCAAATAGTTAGACATAAAATTATCATCTTATATTAAAAATTGTATAAAACAATTTTAAAAATCTTCCGTTATCAGGTTCGCATGTCGATGACTCAACGCACTCTCGACCGGCTTGTATCAAGTGGAGAGACCCACTTGACGTTTTAAAACCATATAAGTATATAGGTAATGTAGCTACACCTATGCAGATGTTACAACCCACGCTAGTGTTCTCTCTGCTCTACTATACTGAACACTCGGCGTAAGTGGTATCTATTCATTGACACCGGCACCGGCTCCCCAAGTTACTAGTTCCACACATGAAAGCAATGCACGACGAATCTACATCTCAATAATCTTTGAGGGTACCTATGTGTTTTATCGTACCCATTTGTAAAAGTTGACTGTAAGCTGACTCCCGCGACTTTGCCCGCATGGTAAAAAGAGAAAAATATAGATAAAAAGTAGCCTATGTGTTAATCCAGGTAACAAACTATATGTAGGTATGCTAAATTTCATTCAAATCTGTTAAGCGGTTTTTGCGTGAAAGAGTAACAAACAACCATCCATCCATACATCCATCCATTCATACTTACAAACTTTCGCATTTATATATTAAAATGGTAGGTACAAAATCAACTATTCGTTTTAATTTTCTTCAGGTTATATTAACTCTATAGACTTTATACACTTTCTACACCAATTTTTATATATATTTTTATCTATTATATTTATATTCTTTGTTATGCCTATCTCAAAGGGGTTAAGCAGCCTATTTGTTTGAAGATCACAATCGGCTTGATTCTTTGAACAATTGTCACCGTATTTTAACAAAGTAACAGAAAATCTGCCTTTTGAATCAGTCTGGCGATTGGTGAAAACCGCATTAAAATCCGATGCACAGTTTAATATATTATCTAAGTTTACATACGACGGAATCCGACTTTTTTTGGAGCCGTATTTTTTTCGAGCAGACGAGTTATTGGGTTTTTCTAAGAAATCCTTAAAAACCCACTTACACTGCAGTAGTCTCAACACCTATAAGAGTTGATCGTAAAACTGGACGATCCAATTAGTCCAACGGTAGTTAACATTACCTTCTGTGCTATGGGTCCCGGGTTCGAATTCCGACAGGGATAAATGTTTGTGTGATGAGCATGAACATTTGTATCCGAGTCATGGATGTATCTATCTATAATATGTAAGTATTTTTTAAAAAAAAGTATATAATATATGTAGTATATCAACCAATCAGTATCCGTAACACAAGCCTCGCACGGAACTAGATGGCGCTGTGTGTCATAATGTCCTGGAATATTTAAAACATACCGGTAAACTGTATATACGTATTCATCGGTCTTAACATCCCGGAATACGACCATCTGGTATGTTTAATGTATCATACGATAGAACCGTAAGTTTAGCTAAATAAATGAAAAGTTTAGCTACCCATGTGGAAGCAACGACTGGCTGGCCCGAGCGACCATCGCGAGTCAGTATCACGTAATCATGTTACAGTTGTAAAACCGTTTATTATCCGTAGTTTTATACGGCAAGTCATTGAATAATATATTCTAATAAGCTTCACTAGTAAAACCTTAAATAAATAAACGAATGAAAGTCGAAACATTATTTAATAGCTATCGTTTTACACGCGCGTTTGTTGTTTGTAGGTACCGGTACGGTATTTTTATGTATTATTCATCATGATTAGGCCTTAGGGCTTTATTTATATTCTGCTTGAGCTTTTTCTTTTTGAGCCCTATGTGTAACACCTACACAACAACCTACTTGAATATAAACTGTGTACCCAGTATACAGGGTTCTCTTTACTAAATGTGAAAACGAAGGCCTTGAAGATAATTCAATAGACACTAAATTATGATGTGTTTTACTTTTTCACGCGTTTAGAAATAAATTGTTCGAAATTTACGAAATCATTTTGATTTAAATATTTACGTCAACAAAACGATCAAACTAAAGTTAAGCGTAATGGACCCGTGAGTTCAGTTTTAACATTTGTGATAAAGTTTTTTTTTTCCTTGTGGAAACCTTCAAAAGGCGCTCGGCCTCTAGGGGAAAAACCGAGTAGTGTGGGATTTTTACCCCATTAAAACCACTTCGATGCACACCAATGAGGTCTCGAGTTCTCTTAAGATATGAATGACTTTTAATAAATAAAAACTTCTTGTTAATAAAAGAAAATAAAACTAAATAAACTTTTAGTTGTATTTTTTTTGAGGATTCTAGGTACATTATGATCCCCAGGAAGGTGCCTTTTAGGCATTGCACATGCGGTTCCGCAGTTGGTCTCTTAAGAGGACCCAGGACCTCGATTAATGTAATGGTGGTCACCACCAGGGTGGCTTTAACAAGGTAAATATCCCACACTCCCCGGTTTCTTCTCCATAGTATGGGAATCCTTTGAAGGTTTTCACGATGTAAACCAAAAAAAGGTGCATTATGATGTATTTATAAGAGATATCCAACCAATGTATAAATGAAGTGTTATGCTATCTTCTACATGCGTACTGCCAGTTTTTTTTTTTTTTTATGGTGATAAGGGGGCAAACGAGCAAGCGGCTCACCTGATGGTAAGTGATTACCGCCGCCCATGGACATTTGCAATACCAGAAGGCTTGCATAGTTTGCTTTAGCTAGTTATTATAACAGGAAACAAGAATGAACCGGTTATTTAACTAATGGCCAACTACTCAAACTCTACTTAATTCTAATCAGCCCTTTATTACACTTCGCAGGCATTATTGATAATGGGTATTTGAGGTCTACTTTATTTTATTTTTATTTATTTATTTATTTAGGTCTACCAACAACTGTTTACAATGAAAACAAACAATAAATACATGCACTAACATAGACAATAATGTAACAATCACTTAAAGGTAAACTCCACATGGAATTTTGTATCTTATATAGATCTACAGAAAAGACCGCGATGGCATATGTCTATCTCTTAAGGATACCATACTATATCCATTTTAATACTTAAAAAGGGGGTTTAAAGATTATCGAGTGGCGACCATACCAACACACCAACTACCCCATTGAATTTTTAGATCCATGGATGTGCCAGGCTTAATTCCACACAATTTACAACTGAAGGTTGACTGAGTAGTCAAAAAAAAATACAAATAGGTGCAACGGCATGCATTTGGTGCTTCAACGATGAGAATCTACTCGAAAGCAACCCATGCAGAAAAATATATTAGCTTCTATGAAGTAAATGTCTTGATACGAGTACATCATTGAAATACATGTTTTTTTTTTTTTTTTTTATATCCTAATAAACTATTGATGCATTATTTCTGTTAATTTTATTGCGTTATTAAATATTAATTTAAGTTTAGGTAAAAGATAATATTCATTGACTGTAAGGCGCTACGAAGTTCGCCGGGTCAGCTAGTATATTACAAATAGAAAGAAATTTGTCCTTTCATTTGTAATATTGTATTAAAAATGTCACTCTTAATCACTACACGTGGCGAAGGTATGAAAATAGAACAGATTCTATCATACAATTTGTATTGGAAAAAGTTAGAAATTAACACGGCACGTTTTACGGGTTTACTAGAGTAACAAGTTTGGGTTTTGTGACAAAATTATTTCACTTACAAAAATGGTCTAACAAGTTAGTTGAGAGTTATTGAGTCTAAATCCTTTTTCGAAAATGTTTTTACCATAATTGTTCCTATTACGATTTTATCTCATCATCAACTGATCTAATGTATTGTCCCCCTGCTGCTAATACGGATTGATATTCTTCATACGCCATCAAGCAAATCTCGCAGGCATGCAGATTCCCTCACGATGTTACCGTTCACTGTTTGAGACCTTTATACTTCACAGTCCACTAGTCACACTATTAGGCTATCAGATTATTGTGATTTTATGTATTGTAAACTAAAGAACAACATAGTAGAAAGTAGTTTTATTTCAACGTCTATTTTCGTAACGTGTATGAAATTAATATGTCATCATCATCATCATCATTTCAACCGTTAGACGTCCACTGCTGGACATAGGTCTCCCCCAAGGATCGCCACGACGACCGGTCATATGCCGCCCGCATCCAGTGGATTCCAGCGACCTTCACCAGGTCGTCAGTCCACCTTGCCGGGGGCCTGCCCACACTGCGTCTTCCAGTACGTGGTCGCCACTCTAGAACCTTCAGGCCCCATCGGCCATCCGTTCTTCGAGCGATGTGCCCTGCCCACTGCCACTTGAGTTTGGCGATTCTTCGGGCTATGTTAGCGACCCGGGTTCTTCTACGGATCTCCTCATTTCTGATTCGATCACGTAGTGAAACTCCTAACATAGCCCTCTCCATCGCTCTCTGAGTGACAGTGAGCTTCCTTATAAGGCCCATTGTAAGCGGCCACGTTTTCATTAGTTAATATGTAGGTAGACAAACAATTATATTTCACCCTCGGTGTCGGTAGTTACTTTATAATAATAAAGCCAATGATATAAAAAACTATAGATACGTTACCCGCTCTCTAAAATGGCAACAAGAAATCAAGGTAATTGCCGGGATCGCGCTTAGTGACACACCAACCAGCGTTGCGAAGGTACGTCCCGAAAAAATAATTTCTGCTTAATAGTTTTATACTTCCTGAGAACAAGATGCTTTCATGTGTTTACAAATTATACTACAACAGTGAAAGATAAAAATGTGTATTTCCCTTTCTTGGCACAAATTAGTCGCTGTCGCCATTTTGCATAGCTGTAATGTTCGTGCATGACGTGTCTATATAATAATATGTCATTGAATAAAGCGGGTTCTTTTAAGATTGATTGAGCACGTCTCTTTCGGTGACCTAAAAATGCTGAACGGAAATATCCGGAATTTATAATTTTCTCGTTTCGATTAGGTTTCCGTAGTCATCACGAAAACCTTCTAGTTTCGTTATATATGTGTGTCCGATTATCTAACTGCCCGCGGTTTAGCTTAGAGATTCTTAAGGTAGGGTTTCAATAATATAATATATCTGAAAACCCTTTTATTTATTCGGGGAAATTTTACACTGTATAAGGATATTTATGAAGTGTGCTCAATTGTAATTAATTAGATATTGAACATATGTATCACTAGTATTCTGCTGTGTATTTCGCTATCCGGACATTTAATTTTAAGGGGATTTAATTTTGAACACTTTAAAAATTGATTAAATCATTACAATATTTTGTGAATAACCCAATATTGTGGTCTATGTAATAAAGTATAAAGTTGTGAATTATGGAAAATATTTTGACACAATTACTTCTTAGGTTAGGAAGCAAGATTTTTGTAGGTACCTACTATTGATTTAAAACATTTGACATTAATCTATGAATTGCTAAAAGATAAATCAAATTTTAATTTGGCCGCTTACGAGTACCTCCCTTTAGCCTTAGTATATAAATTAAACACCAGTGACAAAAATCGATCATGATACGATTTTTTAGTTAAGCCTACATTTTAAACTAAAGGATAAATCACTCGATTCAATATAGATTGATGACTGTACCTAAATTTGGAAACCTACAGCCGTGACAGCGGCCGCTCCGATCTACCATGAATGTATGAATGCTCTCAGAGGATTCAAATCGCCTCACTAATAGAACTCCACTTCAGTGCAAATAGCTTTATCTGCTCAAAGACTACTGCGCAATTTGATTAAATCCTTTTAAATTTTTAACAAGGGTGAATTCAGCCTTTGTCTCAGTGAAGATTGAGGCTCCCAATTTTAAATAAAATTACATACCGTCATAGGAGGTATAACGTTACAGAACACACAAACAGGTACACATACCACATAATTCAGTGCTAAACTAATCCAGCCCATTCTAAGAATATGTGAGTCTGAATTTATTTTTCATTTTCATTTATTCTGCTAATAATGAAAACACAATATCCACCCTTATATAGACACACACACGCAGGTGTCTAATTGCAGACCCACGCAAAATATGTGGGCTAAAATTTACGAGAGGTGTCAATGGGTGAGATAGCGCTGAGCCAAAAATAACGACCGCGCATATATTTTCGAATGAAAAGGTTGTTATTATTACCTTCATAATAGCACTGACTTTACCCATACACGTATGTATGAACAAAAACAACAAAAAAGTAGGAGGTTGTTGTGATTTTATATGTGGCTACATACTATATTTTTATGATATGTGTATAAAGGTATAATTCTTTATTCTTTAATGACATCCAGTATCAGGTTGTGTTTGAGTAAAACACATTGCGCAAGTCTATTCTACTCCGGCCACACGCCTATAAGTCCCGGAAATCATAAAACCTATTTCTTAAATGTAGGATAGCTTGATAATATAAATACAATGAATCATTTTAACTTCCCAACCATTATCATAAACGAACCCCTTTCAAACTGAAAGAAAAATCTTGCAAAGCAAAGGAACACAAATGAAAAGACAGTCGATGAGGTCGAGTAGATGTTAACAAAACTATTCGTGACGGGCAGTGATTAATTTCTATTCGAGAATTTAGAATTTGAGACATTTAGGATCAATCTTTCGGAAATCATAACAAGCAATTAATAATGACAGCATCCCAGTGGCCTGTAGATAAACTGATCGCAACTATAATGACTGTTTGCATTTAGTTCGATTATCCAATCAATTCGGTTTATATAGGTACGACAAATTTGGTTATTGTAAACAGAGTGAATGTATGATCTGATGATTTATATCATAATTATGATATAAATTATGTGTATATTGAGTATTGGTAATCTTATCTTCTAAGGACAACTTCTGTATAATAGCAACACACTTATGTTCTACAGTTAAATATCAAATTGACTCTAAATATTAACAAAGTCACTATATACGTACAATATAAATTGCATCTTACTTTTTTCTTTCAAAACATTTATTTCTCCGTATCCCACGTAAAATTAATAGTAGGTTTTTAATAGGTACATAACATCCTTTTATTTCAATAAAAACTCTGTGAAATTAAAATTGTTAAGCCTATTAATTTCTTACACTTTAACGCGATTATGCTAATGATTGAAATAATGAAGATATAAAATAAAACTCACGTAACTCAATCACACTCAGGTCACGGGCACCTTGAGTTTGCCATGATTGCTGCAAAGGATCCATAACTCGGGAGTACTAAATATAAAAATATATCGCGATAAAGCTCGTTAAAAATACTTTATTTCAATTAGCTCTAAATATTTTTATAAGCGAGCAGTGGGTACTAATTTAGAACCATAATAAGGTCCACTATCCCAAACTGCCTACAGCACTCTGGTCATGCCATATGAACTACTTGCAATCACTTCCATAATAATAATATATATGCGAGTAGTGACGTACAATATTGACTAATATTTAAATAGTGTTTTAAGTCATCAATCACGTACAGCGTTATAACTAACATGACTTAAAAAATATTGGTGCATGAAAACACGACGACCGCATTTATTAACCGACCGAATTTGAATTTTAAATTTGAATTATTATAACAGTTATTAAGTATCGCGTCTTTTTCAACTCCCGCGAAATTTATGATCCGGATGCATCTGCTAAAATATTTTGAATCTACCTAACAACTTGTGGAATTTCATTAGGAAAATATGCTCTACATATCATCGATCAATGGCTGGTGATTAATCATACTTGCTTTTAGCGCGAGTTAAATGAGACTAAGCAGATAAAATAAATGTGTAAACAAAGAATATCGTGCAAAGTAAAACATGTCAAATTATTATTATAGAAAAATATGTTTATTTCAACATAGGAACACAATGAAATGAAACCAGTACAATCTTTGTTTCGCAAAATTGTAGCTTTTCTGTTGTTGCATTGTTATGTCAATATACAAAAGTGTTTAGACTCGAAAATTGTATTGAAAACTAAACGTACCTACTTATACATATTTTTAACGCATAATGCCTATGCATCCTAATTATGATGCGTCTTTGAAGTTCTTTGGAAATAATATGTTGCACATTCGCGATCAAAAGTATTGTTAGAACTTACTACCTTCCTCATATTGATTACATTCATTCAAGTTTTATGGAGCAGGTAAATTTAAAATGCGGAGGAATACTGTGTTGTTGAAATGTTTTCCGAATAATTTAAAACAGAACTCGTCTTGTTTGCTTATACTACCCACAAACATATGCGCTATAATTAGGCCATAATAGATTTATAGCAATACATAAACCTGAAACGTATTTTTTATTTTTTATTATTTTCTTACATGCTGATCATTAGCAAAAAAAAGATTTTTGACTTTGAATGTATGGTCACATAATTCATATTTACTGAGCAGTAAAAGGTATTGTTGAAAATGTTAGGCGCTCATAACACTTCTTCTGAAAGAAGAATATAATGGATTTATGATTATTATTGTCATACGCTACGTATAGGGTGTAATAAGCCTTTATGAGTATAATTTTCCAAAAATAAAGATTACCCTGAGTATAATATGCTCCCAACTGAACACAAATCTATACTAATATTATTATCTATATACCAATATATAAAAATGAATCCCTATTTCCCTTGGTCACAGCATCACGCGTGAACGACTGAACCGATTTTGATCAATTTTGGTATTGATAAAGCCGGAACCTTGGAGATGGATATAGGCTACTTTTTATAAACCTTCCACGTGGGCAAACCCGCGGTTGGAAGCTAGTTATTTTTATTATAAAGAGGAAGTAATAAATAGAAATTATTACACTATGATATGTCCAACTATTGTTGTTAAGTCACTATGACTACTTCGTTACGTTTTAAAATATAATAGAAATGCTGACCAAAATCATAGCATGACACCTTTGTATTAATCCTTATTTATCCAAATAAATTATTTCATGTTACACTGATCCAATACCTGTATTTTACTTTTTGAATTAATCCAATCGGACCATCCATTCAAAAGAAATTACAAAATTAAAAATCAAAATTAAATAAAATATTTAAAATTGATGATCTGGTGTACTGGCCATTTCAAATAATTTGTTTATTGATTAGCGTTATGCTTCATCGCATTTGAATATATTTTTTGACTCCAGTTCCAAAAAATCGAAAGTTCCGATTTAGACCTCCGCTTTCGAAAAAAAAAATTTAATCGGTGGTTAGAAGTGGAGGTCTAATCGATGACCTGATGAGAATTAGATCAGACGGAAATAGAGGGCTAAATTCCAACGTCCCTGGTTGTCCCTCCGCGTAACAGGGCAATTGGGGAGAACCTTTTCATATACCACAATGTTAAAAAAAATTATGACACCCGTGCGAAGCCGGTACGGGCCGCTAGTTGCTAAATAAACTATGTAGATAAATAAGTGCGGCAAATGTACAAACATAAAATATAATGTCATTTTATTTCATCTTTGTGGCCCAAATACGACGAGGCTAATATTTGAATCAATCTTAGAATTTAATGAATATTTAAATGTATGAATGAGCTTGCGTACCTCATTGTAAGCGTTCCGGCCTTTCGTTTGGCGAAAATTGCGAGACATCGCGCGTTGAAATATGTCGACTAAATTATTCAAACAAACTTTCATTTAACATGATGAGCTTCTTTAAATTAAAATGTAAATGTACACAATGTAACCTTAGGGAATACACGGTTTCTCTATAAAAAACCTCGTTACATGTGATTTTATTATGTTGCCTCTTAAAGAGTACAGCGATCACTCATAATAAGAAGCTCCATAGAAAATGATATATTATGTAATTACATGCTTTACGGCTTCCGCGAACATTACTCCGGTAATCTGTCTCCTAAATGTTCTGTTCAGTCAGTCGACAAAAATAGGACAGCGTTTGGACTCTGTTTCGTCTCCGTTTTAGGCACAATGCACGACAGAATGTGAAATGCAACTTTGTGCCTTAGTTTCTGCTACTGAAATTGTGAAAAGTAGTGAGTGAGTTTTTGAGTTTTAATTTTGTACCTGTATCTAAGTTAAACACAAACAATACACATCGGTTAGTTTTATATTGTTATTATAGTAGATAATAACCCAGGCTATGAGTGCCTCATTGATATGGTGGTTATAAATATTCTATAATTCCTGATGAAGTAGTGTTAGGAAAAGGTGTAATTATGTATAATCATGAACCGAGCTCTAATTGAAACATTATAAAGATTGCTTAGAAAACGCAAAGGTTTTGGTCGTCAGATGCAGCACTTACGATAATCTTCGTTTTAGTTAGTTAACAGCTGTAGTTGCCTTTCTGAAAATTTTAAAGGTTAAACATCGTCCAGCCATTTTTATAACCGTTCATATTTTTAATTTCATATTTTTGACATACTTGCAAATTGCAATACAAGTAGTACCAGTTTATTATTTACGACGTTTTAAATAAACTTCTCATTTGTTTACCTTTTAAAAATTTCGTTAATTGGCAAAACATTTTCAGTTGCTACAAATTTAGCAAACTTTTTGGTGTACGATTATGAAACAAACGATTTTTTAACATTCCACAGATAGTTTACCGGCTCCGTGTAAACAAAATATTTGAGATAAAGAACACACGCAGCAATGTTCACGTGGTATCCAAATAATGGTCCCGTAATATAAACAATCTTACGCTTGAATATAAAAACAGGAAGAATGTTATTGGTGTAGGTATATAAGCAGCACCTTTATACAAAACAATAAATATGGTTTTCTGTCATAATTTCAAACGTACTTTTGATGATTGAACTGGATAGTTAAATCATATCTTTATTCGTGTGTCAGATATGGCAGCAACGCGTATGAGTTTTTATATGTATTGAACTAATATATATATGTATTTTCTTTTATTGTTTTATTTTTAAATTCTACCCATATTAAAAACTAGGTAAGTTTGTAAAAAATACTTTTACATTATATTCTGTCAACTTCAAATTATGATTAAAACTTAATCTATAATGTTAGCAAAATTAGTACTAATTAAAATATATTAAAACGACTAGATTTTGCTAGAATTTATGAGCGTTACGTTGAGTTACAGTACCTACCTACACTCTTATTTATTTTTCAATGATTACTTGGAACTTTGGTAGTTGCGTAAACACTTTTAATTTAACGTCCTAAATAGAACGTATTATTTCTTATCAGTTCCAGTGAAATTAGAAATTAGACACAATTAAGTGTCATTTACTTTCGTTTACTTTGTAAAATTCAAATTAAATGGATTCCAGTGAATAAGTACTGGAAACGTGTATCTACCTAACTATAGTATTGTTTTTTATGTGTTATTTTCGAAATCACTATTATTAAGAGCTCAATTACGCGAGGGCTCATTGCGACACAGGTTAACTACTTCTTGCAGCTGTGAATAAAATTCTGATAACCTGGAAACAGAATTAACTACTATGCTATAACTACAGAAACGGCTATGGCCACTCTTCAAAGTGTCTCGCACCGAGACACCAAAATTGGCAAAATAGGTCCCCTAAATCCTACGAATATTATAAATGCGAAAATTTCTATAGATGTTTGTTACTCGTTCACGCAAAAACTGCTTAACAGATTTGCATGAGATTTAGCATACATACAGTTTATTCCCTGGATTAACACAGGCTACTTTTTATATCATGCGGGCAAAGCCGCGTATGGCAGCTAGTATTCTATAATCTTGAAGGTGGAAGTAGGTTTTTGAAGGTTGTAAGATTGTTAATTGATGCGAATTCTTATATTAAATAAAGAATGAACGAAGCGATTATTTTAAAGATATAAGTGAACGTAGCGATTTTATTTTATTACTTTTTTAATTATATTAAGTATGAAGGAAATTGTAATCACAGTTTCCTATTATAATCTTGTATTACATTCATATTCTTTACGAAGAGAGAATAGGTATGTTTAATATCAATATTATTCTCGATTATTAAATACTGACTAATACGCAATAAGCGGTATGTTATGCTAATATGCGAAACTATATATATTCAATAGATATAACATCTTAATAGAGATATTAAGATCTTATATAAGAAAAGATTCTTATCTCTAACAGAACAGTTTGTTTTCTTCTTAAACTTTTGCGGTCGTATTTTATACGAAAAAAAAAAGATAAAATATACTGAAAATGGTCCTGAAGAAATAATGTATTGGTCCAATAAAACTAAACTAACTATGAACACCAAAACATCAAACCAACAACTACCAGATACAGATAAAACAAAAATTAAAGTGGATACTTCAAAAAGCTTTATCATATTCAAAATAAGAATATATGTAGGTAGTCATTCTTTATGTCAATCTGTTCTGGATCGTTATTCCAGCTTAGAGAGACTCTCATAGAATGTCTCTTATAAAACTCGGAAGATCACATAGAGCACGCACTCAACGTACAGTTACTCAGGAACCAAGATTGTATAATCACTTACTCACTTTCTGATTTTTTTGTCACAAACGGCAAACGCTTGACGGTAAGTGGTGACCGTCACCCTTCACCTTCACCTAAGTTAAGCTGGTGAATTAGAGGTGTACTAACGGAAAAGCCGGTGGTTTTAGGTCCCATGTCTCAGGGAGCAAGCCACGACCACTAAACCAACAACCAACCAACCAATTTCTATTGATATAAAGTGCCGCACTACAAACTTTTGTGGAATTGACACTAGTACAAAGGAAATGGAATATGAGGAATAATTCTAATAAAATATGTTTCAAGTTTATCGAATGTCTGGTCTCTCTACAATGTCTGACGTATGTATGTAGGTAATATGAAGAACCGAAATATAGGTAATAATAATGTTGACATTATATTCTGACAATTCCACGACTTCTGTTTTACAACAAAGAGCAAGTCACTAATGAATTCCTGGGAATAAATTAACACCAACAATGTAATTGCAAATGCTCATTATTATTATACAAATTAAACCGCATCGTGTTTGTACTGAAGCTACTAAGGCAACCAGTAAATGATGAAGCTGTTCTCACAGCAAACCACGGCTACGTTGCATTAGTTCTGCGAAGTCGCGTATGGTACCTCAACATACTTTATGGATGTGTTCTTGGCACAAAAGAAATATATTAGAGCAACTGCAATGCAAGCCCGCTTAGTTTTTGAAGACTATTCATTATTTAGGAAATTCGACTTTTAATCCCATTCGCTAGCTGTATATGACGAGACATGTGGTAGCCTAGTGGTGTGATTAGTGGACTGAGATGTCAAAGGTCTTGAGTTCGAACGCAAGACACGCAGCAACGGTGAAGGAAAACATCGTGACGAAACAACACAATTTCAAAAGCTATCACAGAGTTTCCATTATAATTTTTGAAAGTCATCCTTCACACCTGCGGTACTGAAAACAGCTGTTATGACAAAACATATTAACTACTGGAATGAAAAATAATCCTTTAATAATATATGTGCATATAATATTCATATTATTCTCGTGTCACAATGTTCGTTCCCGTACTCCTCCGAAACGGCTTGACCGATTCTCATGAAATTTCGTGAGCATATTGAGTAGGTCTGAGAATCGGCCAACATCTATTTTTCATACCCCTTAGTGATAAGGGTTGTCCACCAACCCCTATAATGTGGCAAAACCACGTTTGCTGGGTCAGCTAGAAGTATATAATTATGTTACTCGAGAAAAACCAAATAAGTTAAAATTAAACTGAGTGAAGCTGTCCCATAGCTTATTTACTAGGAAATAATGTTAAAATATGTTTTTTTGTCTAAGTACGTGTATGAAATGAACTGTAAGTCAAATATTGTGTGATTGGCATCACATGGATTTCTCAAGAAATAACTACTAGAAATAATTAATGGAACCGTTGTAATTAACTGTTACCTTTCTAGTGCGGAATAGATTGTAGTTATATTGTTACAAGCGAATGTTTATCAAGACCTACGCGCCATTTATGAGCAACTTGGCAGCAGCAGGAACTCTCTACCTACTCTTTTCCCCTAACAACCACATATCACAATCGCTAGTCACTAAACCTCTTACTAGGCCATGTTCCCTGTAGACTGTTAAATACGTTACCGAGAATCCCTTCTCGCTAACGGGTTTCAGTAATCGGGCAACATAATGAAACGCAACCATATTATCTAGTTATGTCTCGTTGACGTGAGATTCGAATGTATAGGTATGTGTGCCGATCTATTGGATTTTAGATATTGCCATAGCAGAATATAGTTATTTTTACTGGTTAATGCTAACCCTCACTAGGCTAGCGCGGTGGACTATCGCTTAATCTGGATCCTCTCAAAAGTGTGGGGAGACCCGTGCCCAGCAGATGAGCATTAAACGGGTTGATAATATAGCAAGAATAACTTCCCGACGGTGTGGTATACCTGTGTACACATCACCCCAATCCTAAGAATATCGAATAAATTATGGCCTTCCAATAAAAAGCGTCGAATGTTATTTTTAAATTGACTCTACTTTGATACAATATCCTAACGAAACATAACCTTTCTGGACGTTTCCGTTACAGCCGAGCGGTCTAAAGCAAGTAAACAGTGTTGTGTTACAGAATACATTTCGGACGGAAATGACATAGCCTAAAGGTGAATGAAATTGGGTTTTATTGGGTCACCTTTTGTACGAATAAACCGCCTTACAAATCACAGATACTTTATTTCCCTAATTACTATTTTCACCCGTCTTTTCTCCTCAGTTTTTCTTATCAAAAGCGTTCAACTTATTCGAAAGCAAAAAATCGGAATCCAATCTTCGCTTTAGACAAATTAAATGGAATCCAATTCATCTTGATCATAAGAATAACAGCCTGTAGTTTACACAGGATGATTCTTTCTTCATAAAAAACGTGACAGATATAATTAGATATAGGTACTGGGTTTTCGTAAACTAATTAGATACACTGATCCCTAAAAGCCATTAGCTATCCTATCACGACAACAAAAAATACTACGGTAAAACAACAAACCGTTTTAATGCGAAACAAAAATAACTGGCCGTTTATAATGTATGAACCATTAATTTGAATTGTATACAATCGTGCAGTCATGTGGAAGAATATTTTATGAGCGTTTTTTAAACATGGGATGTCTGTCGTCGGAAGGGCGTTTGTTATATTCCAGCTCACACCTGAACTGAACCATTATTACCATTTAGTAACCATATAATTATATATTTAACCTAAAATTGAACAAAATTATATTATAGAGTGTTATGCTCTGCTATGTAAACTTTCTATACATTTTCTACATTATAATAGACAAAAAAGACATTTTAGGCTCTTGGAAAATTAAAAGGGTTTGTATAAAAAGTTATATTTTAGTAATAGCAATAATTATTAGAACCTATACCGCAGCACCGGTTCAGCGCTGCTAGCAAACTGGTGTATTAGAAATTTCTATTCACGTTCAATATCATATATCGAGATATTGAGTAGTTTCATATGTCAGGCTTTAAAAAGGGTATTTTAGTATTTTTGAAACACTTCAAGCTACACGGGCTGAAACGTAAAGGTCCCTAAGGCACCAAATAGACGACAAGCTCAGAACTAAATTATGATTTTGTAACACACGCGAGGCCATTATATCCATCTTTATCTGCGATCTAATGGATGTTTACGGCAAGAAATGAAATATGAAAAACTGTGTATCGAGATACAGTAAAATGTATTTAGTACCATTTGTTTCATAACACTAAGTTATTGCAATATTTTATTACCTAATTTAATACGTAAAAACTGTGTTCATAATTTTTTACTAAAACTAATTTAACAAAATTACATTCTCACATCAAAAAAAGTTTATAATGATTTCTCTTGTAATGTGGACAGACTCAAGTTCCACTAAACACAACACACACAGACTCAGAAGTACCTGTCAGACATACAACTATATATATATATATAAACAAATTTCAATCCAGTAGATTTTTATTTTTATAAATCCTATAGATTTTTAATTATTATTATTATTTGACTTTATTTATTTTATATTTTTGACATTATGTTAATGTTATGTTTTGACATAATTATTTTATATTTGACATTATGTTGATTTTTATGCAATGGGATTATTTATAATATACATATCTATGTGAATGTGAGCACTTTGTAGGTAGATAAACATACGCTTACAAACTAATGTCTGGCGGCTTTGGGTTTTTGAAATGGCCTACGCAAATGTCCCGCTGATCTTGCATAGACGTGCGTCGGGTCGTTAAGCTCCCACAATAATGGTTTGAGCTAAACGATGGCTGACGTATGCGTACTGTCAGTATGGACAGGTCAACTCAAAGCTGCACTGGTGCTTTCTTCAAAAGGCCATCTCAGACTTTAACCTACATAGTCAGGCTCACATATTGTAACCAAAATGTTTGGACTTTAAAAGAGACCATGATTCTCTGAGTTTGTTTCGGCATTTCTTCTCAGAGGTCGTCAGTTAGGAAATGCTGATGTCAACTAGATATATGTACAAAAAAAATACATGACTTGTAAAAGTGTCTTTAAAAAGAACTATTTACAGAAATAAACAATCATTCATTCATTCATTCAGTACCGACAACTCAGTGAGTGCACCAACCGTGACAAGTTGACAACACTTGTCCTGAAAGTTAAAAATAAATGGTTACTATCAGAGGTCTACACACATTCACACACAGTCCGTCAAACAGATCTGGTAACAAAATGTACGGACGGTCCATCCATCTGACACTGAGCAGGGTCTAAAACGAAATGTATGCTCAAACTAAATTCCGTGTGCGTCAGAAATTTTCTAACGGACAGCTTCTGACCGACCTCTTCGAAATTCAATGTATGTATATATAGGTGAAAACTCTTGGAAATATTTAGAAATTCAACTCTTTAACAACAGTTTATAAAGTAGATTATAATAAATATAATAAAGTTTAATAAAAAAAGTTTGTTTAGGTAAAGACCTAAACAAACTTGTCAAAGTTTACTTTGACTTACATTCGGATTTTTCTACTGTATCGAGGATGTATTTACACAAACAAAATATCCCTAATACTTCTTCGCTTATACTTGTTCGTGTAACTTAGTAATATAATTTTGTTGAGTAAATTTGATAAAACATAGTGTAGGTATGAAAATTAATGGATTGGCAAAACTATAGCAATCAATCCTGAACAAACAACGAGTTTCAGATTACCTTAGCTCAACACATGCCTCTAAATACTGTTATTACGTAGAAACCCAATTACAAAACAGAAAATTAAGAATATATGTGGGCAAAACAAAAGTTAGTTTTATAATAAGTACCTACTCTAAAAGTTGTTCACATTACAAAGATAGAAGGATTAAGAAAATGAGGCGCACATTCGTAATTATTGTGCCATCTGGTGCCTCAACACACTAGAATGCTCCATATTCCCTCTCGTTACGAACGAAGGCGTAAAATTAGTGATGTAATCACTTTTCCACCCAAGCCCACTATAAGAATTCAGTTTTATTGAAGTAATTCGATCAAAGAAAATATCTCGTGGATGTACACCTGCTACTTCGGAGACGACAGGCGTGATAGCATGTTATGTGAAAATATTCCGTGTAATTTTTTACTAAGTAGTAACTTGCATACTTGCATAGTAATGAAAACTAGTGTTTGACGTCATAACCAATATTTTACAAGTATATTATGTACGTGTTTTTAAAAGACTGCTTATACGAACTATATTGAATTTATCTTTTCCTCTCGCAACTTCTAAATTTTCAGCAGAAAATATGTTTTTGATCCCATAACAAACCAACATTTTATGTTTTATAATATAAAAACTTCGCTTTACCTAACTTTTTCTTTAATCTTAAAATAGTTTAATATTTCAATGAAACGTCAATGAGTATATTGTGCGCATAATGTTACCATGCGAATACTTATATGAAGACGAAATAGTTGTGATTTGCGACGCTTCTTACTTCAATAAAGGCCTATGTTACAGGAGTTGCAATATATATAAGCCACGCGCAAAAATGAAGTTGAAATAAACCCATCGAAATATAATAAGCATATATTTTGTTAAAATATTTGTCCATTTGGTTGCCATTTCAAATATTTATTCACTTAAGCATATAAAATAATTTGTGAATATACTAGAATGCATTTTATTATATAATATACCTAGTTTGTTTCACAAATTCATATTAAAATGTTGGTAACTGGCATCTCGATCTACTAGGTTGCTTGATAACGATAATAGCTATGGCTTCCAAATTATATTGATTAATTAAATGTTATGACCCTCATAATACATATCTCTCTCTTATGGGACAGCGAGTCTTAATAGAATTACCGAATTCGTCGTAACACACACTGTGAACATGATGTATAACTGGTTATAATTGGGATTCATCTATTTTAAACTAAATCCAAAAACAAAATCATGACGAATATTTGATGCACAGTTGCGTGCAAATGTCACAGCTTAAAGGGTCAGCGATGAATAAAACTAAAAATATAATTTCAAATATCACTAGAACTGATTGCTTAAACACAAATCCAAACTTACTGAAACATTAATGTCAATATATAATAATCATACTGACGTAATATCAATTAAAATGAGAACACAACTCCAAATTGTTTGGTTTTTCTTTGCATACGTGGTTGAGACACTGAATTTGTATTGCATATATATTTTTTTTATATCAATAGATTAACCTCACAAAAGGGTTAACGGGACAGATAATTATCAATTATGTTCTTGTCACTCCCGTGTCTGTTTCATTCTAATCTAATTTTCACGTATATATCGCAACAAGTAGGATATATTACATTTATTACTTTACATAATATGTAACTTTACATAGTATGTAACAATATGTTTAATATTTTTTTAGGAAAGGGCATTACTTTTATCCTTTAGAATGGTACCTATGATTGTCCCACATCACAAAAACAAACAAAATTATTTGAAATTTAAGACCGATTTTTTTTTCGTTATTTAATTCGTAGTAATATTTTGATGGTCACTTTTACTTTTCCTATGATGGTATATCGTGACTGTCGTCAAAACATTTCAAAGTAATCTAAAGGGAATGGAATATAAATAATGTCACGTACTAGACTAAATCTATCGTTATGCTCTTGGGTTAGCTTGAACTCCTTAAGGGATTAATACTATCCTACAAAGTAACACTTTTATAAAACTAAGATTGGGCAAAATTCCAACCCCAAGTTAGGACTAAGAAATTTCAACAGAAACTCCGCACCGCACCAGGCTCCTATGAATGAAGATTTCCCTATAGTCTAATCCATTTCCTTAAAAAACAAAAAAATTCAGTGCTTCCAATCAGGGATGTTATGGAGCTCCGGATGGACATTTGTGTATTAAGTTAGGTAATGTAGATTCTGCAAAATATAAACAGTGTGATAAAAACTGCACCCGGAAGCAAGGTGGCGGCATGCGGCACTACTTCACTGAAACTTCATCTAATATCCGTAACCGAAACTATCCGGAACTAACGGATAATCCGAAATATCACATCCATCATATATATATATATATATATATATATATATATATATATATATATATATATATATATATATATATATATATATATATATATATATATATATCGTTATATATATATATATAATATCCGCTGAATATCTAAGTCTAGTAGTAAAGTGCGACTGCTAAATGTGTGGTCGTTGATTTGATTCCCAGATAAAGCAACAAAACTCAACTTTTGTTTGGAGTTTGGCTTTGAATCTCTCTAGTCGTCTGCCTAACCTTTAAACTTTATAGGCGGGATGATATTTAATGTCATAGTCATAAAACTATGTTTTATGGATCTTATATTTCATGTGTACAGTCTACATGGGATTTATTATAAAACACAATACGGGGAGATGTTAAAAACAGCATTAGTCTGCAAGCTATTACGACCGTGCCTCCCTAATTTGAATAGAGAAATGGAACAACTATGATAACACTATAAATCAACAACTTTATAGGTGCTTATGTAGTTGAACTAACACACATTTACTTAGGCACATGCTCGGTTTGGGTATCCAAGAATAATCTATGACAGTATCGAGTTTCGCAAGTTGTTACAGTTTGGTGTGACATTTTTTCAAAACTCATCTTTAGACCGTCCATTCATAGAACTAATTTAAGTTCTGACAATTTAATTCGTACTTATTCGTAGGTACTGTTGTGTAGTGTTATAAATTTGACGTGTCTGTGTGTGTTTGTGTGTCTGTCTGTGGCATTGTAGCTCCCAAACGGAAGAACCGATTTTGATTTTGTTTGAAAAATGTGTTAGTATGGAGTGTTCTCAGCTATCTTTGATGAAAATCGGTCCAAGATAACCGCCACAAAATGAGTCGGGATTATTTAAAAAAATTATACAAACATCAAACGTAGGGAAATGTTGTTTTTAGAATATTTTGTAGTACCTTATGTCAATGCACTTAAAAATGGTCATTGTATTTAAATGTATTTTTCTTATATTCATTTGTTTTTTCATTAATTCATTGTGATAAGTCAAAAACCGAATCTATACTGTCTTTTTCTTTTGTAACGTACTCAGGTTTTAAGTCTTCGAAAGTTATAAAATATGATTTCCGAACGTAACCACTTTTGGTTTAAATTCCAAACAAACCTCCTCGTGCTTACAGAATTTAATCTTCAAATACCTTCAAGAAATCCAAGGAGGCATATTACCTACTCATATAACGTGATCTGCTCCTTTTAGAAAAACAAATATGAGGTCAAAAAACAAAGACGCGACGGCGCAGACCCCAAAATATACTTACATGATCACTTGTTTAAGATTTAGGTACTATACATAAAATTTTCAGGAAAACCAAGATAAATCATTAGCTCGTCGAAATTTAACGACTTTATAATTATAATAAGTTAACTGTTCATTCTAATTTTATGGCCTGATGATCAGAAAACATATTGCCTACAGAATTCCTTTAAGCTTATTTGAATTTCTTATCCGATTTTTCGTTCGTCAAACTTTTTACTTGAGTTTTGTCACTACTGCGGTAACTGCCCTCTCTGAAATCTCATTATAATAATTTTATTATTAATACGGTTTTTTTTTTATAATGCGGGTTTTTACGAGATTTGATAGCCTATGTTATAAGATTTATGTTAATCCACTATAGCAATAACTGTTTAATGAGTATACGAGAATGATTTATGTGTGTACCTATGATTTAAACGTCATATCACACGAATGGAAAAGCGTATTTTAACGCAAACGCACGCACACAGGATACAGGCATATTTATTAATGCGTTTATTTGTACGTGTGTCTCTCATGTTTCGTGTTATCGTGAGTATCAAGATGAATATTAATACTTTAAAGCTAATTCTCCAATATTCAATCCTCCAAAAAAAGAGTCTGATGTTAAATATGTTGGGCATAGTGCATGGGTGTCCAACTCTCTTATTGATAGTGCGATATTAAAGGTGGGCACTGGCATCTTTTTAATATTGTCCGTTTACCAGGAAGCTGGATATCAACATTTCTACACTCTGTACCGTCTCCAGAATAAAACTCTATGACTTTATCATTTCTACGGCAGATTGCCATTTCAGTTACGTAATTCCTTTTTATATAATCTTCATCTCTGGCCAAAATAGTTTTCTAGTTACTTAGAAAATTAATGTTTATCGTGTTACGTTAAGTATAAATCGATTTCGTAAAACGATAACTTTAGCAGGCACCTGACCGACAACTATTAAATTAGACTATTTCAGCCTAACTTTATCAACCCTACTTTTGTTGATTCAGCAATTACTATTCACCCTGTCGAAAGTGAACAGAATAATAATAAGTAAGACTATAGGTGCAACATATAAGTATGTTCAATGTGCCGTATAAGGTCCAATACACACTGTTAGTCGTATTTAAGATGACCTGCACAACTTACTTTGTGCTGGAGAACCATTTTTTTTCCTAACAGTGTGCCAACAAACCAGTACTAATTAAATTGCTTTTCAAAAGAAAATAAATATTTTTCAGTGATTAATTAGGCTCTTCACTCATGGCTGACATGAACAAAATGAAAAAGACATGACACATTTTGTTTGAGGAAAAAACGAACTAATAATTTTATCTATGTGCAAGCAGTTATTATATATCAATGAAATAAAAAGAAACACATTTAAATTTCGAAGCTGTTAAAATTTAGAATCTGAAAAAAATTGTGTGTATTAGTGTACACACGTAAGAAGTGAAACTTCTTTATGACATCATTTTTCGAAAAATGTTTTACTATTTACAACTTCACAGAAATTGGTTGAATAAAGATAAATTAGATAAAGTTTATGCAAAAGGCTTTTATTATCATAGACATGCTTTGGTTAAACTAATTGTTTTCCAACTGTATTAAAGATGATGACATAAATAAAGATGGCGCGTAACAGAAAAACGTTACATTGCTATAAAATTTCTCCCATACGCCGATAAAGAAGTTTCACTTCAACAATATTTACCTCACTGTTACGTCGCTTCGGTCTTGTGTCTTGTGTACTTTTTTAAGTGCATATTTTTTTGTAATGTATGTCAACTGAAAAATTCTACAATACTATCTGGCATTGGTCCAGCAGGTCGTTAATAATCAAGCGCTTTAGCTGTATTAATTAAAGTCTGGTGTTCGAGTTTGTATAAAATGTTTCGTAGATTTTACACGGCCGTACGTCAAAAATATTGTTTTATTTACTTATACTTTTGACTCTTTTACCCATTATTTTTTTTATAAATCTTATAACTTTTGCTTGCCAATACTAAGTAGAAAATTCTACTTCCAAATTCGTTCTGTTAAAATAAATATGATTTATGTTGTAAATACTGTCTTATATCCTTCCTTGGAACTCAAACTATGTCCATAGTAAATTTTATTCAATTTGGTTCAGCTGTTTAAGCCTGAGTAGGTAACAAACAGACATACTTTCTCATTTATATTATTAGTATTTATAATTACAAATTACGTTAAATATTGTTCCGTTTGCCAACAAAAATGTTTATATACTGACAACTTCTAACGTCCAACTAAATTAAAAGACCGAAATGTGTATTGAGGACTTTCGTAACGTCCCTCACCTAAAAGCAAATACCGAATACTTTACGAAACTCTAATGGAAGCAGTTACGTATCGTGTATACAAAATTACTTTTCATTTGAGAGCTTTTGGACTAATTAATAATTCGAAATACCAATTACAACACAAGCTCTGTTCACATAGCGCTCGTAATCTCCTGATACCGGAATAGTCAATGGATGAATGAAATGAACACACAGCATTAATTATGTGGTTGAATCTGGCGTAAATAAATTAAACTGTTGCTGCTCTTACTAGCTGTGTGGACATACTGCGTTTTGGCAGTCTGAAGTCATACATCATCAATTTAAATGAAATATAATCAAAACTATCATAAACATTTACCATTAACATCACCCTTTCGACAACAGAAACGTGACTATTGGAAAGTTACTAGATCACGTCATTTATTTGTACTAGCTAGGTTAAACTTTTCTGTATTCATTTAAGTGAATATTTTATTTTTAAAATAGGGTTATGTCACCTTCAGATACCTTTTTTAAGACTTGGCTAAATATTTTATACAGGTTGGTAGATCGAACCAAAGTAATAAATACTCGCTTTATCTTTAACCCTCGACGCAAAAAAGAGCATAATCTGCGTTATCGTTTTAGAGGCATTGCTAGTATAATCTTCTTTTTGGCAACCAACCAAGTTTTGCAATGCATCTAGGGAAGGCTTTATGCAAAAAGAACTATACTATCAATATAGTGTTCTAACACAGGCTTACTAGCCACCCTGCCTAAAAGCCTTAATTGTATAGAACACCTTTGATAGCTTGCAGCCGCTAGTTATATGAACGACTGGTTCCAAGAACACGTGTAGTATCCCACAAATAGACTGTCCACTACAGACCATGACCAGAGTTCATCTGCTTGATTTTCTCTCAGTCTCAAACAAGGACAAGTTAAATCATTGTAAATAAATATATCCATGTATTCTAACAAAGCGCCATCGCATTCTGCGCTAGACAACGAGGCTTGTGTTACGGATACTAGATGATTGTATACTGTATATATACATATCATACATGTAGGTTTTATTCTAAGTGGAAGTGTTCCCTTTATGTTTTATTTTTATTTTGAACGCATCGCATTGAGCGAATGCATCGGGGGTATGTGTGCGAGAGGGAGGGGAGAGAGATGGCGGATAGAAAAAGACGAACGACGTAGCTCTAAGTTAATTGTAAATTTCAAGTGAATAATTATTATCTTATCATAATAAAGAAGTTTTATTTCGGTCTCCAAACCCACAATCTCGTCCGGGATATACCGAAATAAGTGTTATAGCACCGAAGACGTAAAATTTCCGTGAGTAAGACGAACGCTGGGCACGTGGTGTGGCGTGCCTGTAATTTTCATTCCTGCAATGGAAAAAGACGACCCAAGGACGATGCAGCCACTGAACGCCAATATGACGGAACCCATCCCCAGATTCAGCGGCGACGATATGACGTACTCTTCATCCAAGTGGGCGCAAGACATAGAAGATAATTCCGAAATCTTCGGGTGGTCGGCGCAACAAAAATTGATTATTGCACGAAGGTCGCTGTCAGGGACAGCCGAGCTGTGGCTAAGAACGGAAAAAACATTCAGGACGTATGAGGAGCTGAAAGCTGCTCTTCAAAAGGAATTTCCAGACGCAATTAACAGCAAGCAAATGCACGAAATAATGGCGGCACGAAAAAAACAGAGTGGTGAGAGCTATTACCAATATATGTTAACTATGAAGGAACTTGGTAAAAGGGCGAAGTTCCCTGATTACGTGTCGATTCAATACATTGTAGACGGAATCATGGATTGTGAGCAAAATAAGATTGGCCTTTACGGAATTACCACCTATCCTGCCCTGAAAGAAAGATTGACCCTTTACGAAGCGATGAAGCAGAAAATGAAACAGCGAGGAAGTCAAGGTGTGAGTAAGCCGCGGGAATCTAGAAAACCGTTTAAAGTGAGTGATCATGACGTGCAAAATGTGAACGACAGGCCAGTTCATCGCTGTTTCAATTGCGGTGAAAAGGGTCACATAGCATCAACATGCTCAAAAGGGCTCAAGTGTTTTAAATGCAACAACTTTGGACATATGGCGACGGCATGCAGGGCTGAAAACATACAGAAACCGAACGAAGCTGGTTCAACGGGAAGTCGCAACGCTCGCAACGTTGGTAGCACGACGGGAGGAAGCGGTGCCAACATCCGGTCACGGCGGTCATCGATGTTCGTCCGTGAACAACGTACAGATAATGCGGGAATAGTGAATGATTCGGGTATAGACAATATAGATCAAGTGAATAGTGAAGTGTCAAACGTCAGGTCGGTCGTTGAGTGTCATAGTTGTCATTGTCAAAATAACCTCAATCAAAACATTCTGAATGTAAACAATAACAACGCAACGTTTAATAGATCTATAAAAATTGTTAAGATAGGGGATATATCTGTAAAATGTTTAGTTGATACAGGCAGTGATGTAAACTTAATTTCTTATGATCTATTTTCAATGTTATCTGATGTCAATGATTGTGTACCCGAAAAGTTAGCATTATCTGGGTTGGGGAAAAGTCAAGTGTTTTCTATTGGTAAGTTTGCATATAATTTGATCATAGATGGACACTGTTACAGTGTGTTTTTGCATATAGTTCCAAAAGGTGTTATTCCATATCCCATAATTCTTGGTCAAACATTTTTAGTTCACACAGTAACATTGATTGATAAGGGTATTGTTAAAATCAAACCATATAGTTATGATAGTTCATTCCTACAATGTTTACCAACTAATGTTGATAATAATGAGTTACCCCTTTATGTTCAGAGAATAATTGATAGTTATATCCCATTAAAGATAAAAGAAGCTCCAATTAAACTAAAAATTATATTGAAAGATGATATTCCTGTAGTCCAGCGTCCACGTAGATTTGCATTAAAAGAAGAGGAAGAAGTCAAACATAAGATTGATGAGTGGCTATCTCAAGGCATTATACGTCCGAGTTTTTCAGAGTACGCTAGTCCTTTAGTTTTAGTGAGGAAGAAGGATGGGAGTATCCGTGTCTGTGTTGACTATAGAAAGATTAATCAGAAGATGATAAAAGATGAATACCCATTACCTGTGATTGATGACCATATTGATAAATTGAGTAAAGCTCGAATTTTTAGTACACTAGACCTGAAAAATGGTTTTTTTCATTTGCCTGTGGAGGAAGATTCAGTGAAGTATACAGCTTTCGTGACAAGTAACCCTGAGGGACAGTACGAGTTCCTGCGGGCACCTTTTGGACTCTCTATATGTCCTAAATACTTCACACGGTTTATTAATATAATATTTGTAGACTTTATCAAAAGAGGTATACTGTTAATATTTGTGGACGATTTGATTATCTTGGCCGAAGATGAACCACAAGCAGTTGAACGACTGGAAGAAGTACTGCAGGTAGCTTCGGAATATGGACTGGAAATTAATTGGAAAAAATCACAGCTACTTGAAAGATCAGTGCAGTACTTAGGCCATGTAATTTCTAATGGTACAGTGAAACCATCAATACAGAAAACAGAAGCAGTCTTCAAGTACCCAGTGCCTAGAAACCTTAAAGAAGTCCAAAGCTTTATTGGATTAACATCATACTTCAGAAAGTTTATTCCTGATTATGCTCGTATAGCTAGACCATTGAGTGATTTGTTGAAGACTAAAGAATTTTATTTTAATGATGAACAAAGAAATGCTTTTGAAAGACTTAAAGAGATATTGTGTAATGATCCAGTTTTAAAAATATTTGATATTCAGTTAGAGACTGAGCTGCATACTGATGCTTCAAAGCTAGGCTATGCGGCAGTACTGATGCAGAAGGATCCCTTAGATGGTAGCATGCATCCTGTACATTATATGAGCAGGAAAACAACTGATGCTCAGCAAAAGTGTAGCAGTTATGAGCTCGAAGCGCTAGCTGTTGTTGAGGGCGTAAAGAAATTTAGAAAGTATCTTATTGGAATACCATTCAAGATAATCACTGACTGTGAAGCTTTCCAAAAAACGCTAACAAAGAAAGAAGTACCTGCTAAGGTCGCCAGGTGGATAATGTATTTGCAAGATTTTAACTACAGTATTGTGCACAGAAAAGGTGAGAAGATGCAGCATGTAGACTCATTAAGTCGGAACGTATGTGTCATTAATACTGAACTACATTACCGGATTAAGAAAGCTCAAGATGAAGATGAAACACTTAAAGTATTGAAAGAAGTTCTCAAAGAAAAAGAATATGAAGATTACATCCTAGAAAATGATATTATATACAAAGGTGCTGAGCAGAAATTAGTGATACCAGAAATTATGGATATTGACATAATCAAAATGGCTCATGGTATAGGTCACTTTGGTAAAAAGAAAGTAAAAGACATTGTAGAAAAAGATTACTTTATTTCTAAACTAGATAACAAGATTGACAAAGTGATTTCTACATGTGTACCATGTATATTGGCCAGTAGGAAGTCAGGTAAAAAAGAAGGACTGCTAAACCCAATTGATAAAGGAGATCTTCCTTTAGACACGTTGCATTGTGATCATTTGGGACCACTGGATGCTACAAAAAAAATGTACAATTATATTCTAACCGTCATAGATGCATACACCAAGTTTGTTTGGATCTATCCGGTGAAGACCTTAACTGCTAAAGAATCCGTTGACAAGCTCAAACTCCATCAAAAGGATTATGGCAACCCCCGCCGAATAATAACAGACCGGGGTACTGCTTTTACAGGAAAAGAATTTGTAGACTATTGTTGTGAAGAGGAAATTGAGCACCTTAAAATAACGACAGGTATCCCAAGAGGCAATGGTCAAGTGGAGCGTATGAACCAGATAATTATTTCGGTCCTGGCCAAGTTATGCATCGAGGAACCTTCACACTGGTACAAGCATGTCAGTGAGCTACAGCGGGTTATCAATAGTTCGTATCAGCGGTCTATCAATACTTCACCTTTCAAGTTGTTAACTGGAGTTGAGCTGAATCTGAAACAGAAAAAAAATTTAAAGTTAGTTGAATTGTTAGAAGAAGAAAATAGAAATAAATTTATTGAGAATAGAGAAGAGCTAAGAAGAGAAGCCAAGACACAGATTTTGAAAATACAAGAAGAAAATAAGAAAATGTTTAATAAAAATAGAAAGAAAGGTCAAATCTATAAGTTAGGAGATTTAGTCGCGATACAGCGGACACAATTCGGAAGTAATTTAAAATTAAAAGAGAAATTTTTTGGCCCATACAAGGTTATTAAGGAATTAGGGAAAGATAGGTATGAGGTTGAGAAAATAGATAATAGTAAACAGGGTCCTAAGAAAACAAGCACAGCAGTAGATTATATGAAAAGGTGGCGCTAACTAAATATGATTTGTGTAATTAAATTAATAATTACTTACCATAAATAATGTTAATCTAACTTACCTTTATTTTTTTTTGTTTGTATAATTAAATTAATAATTACTTACCACATTCAGGCAGTCTGAGGGCAGAATGGCCGAGTTGTAGGTTTTATTCTAAGTGGAAGTGTTCCCTTTATGTTTTATTTTTATTTTGAACGCATCGCATTGAGCGAATGCATCGGGGGTATGTGTGCGAGAGGGAGGGGAGAGAGATGGCGGATAGAAAAAGACGAACGACGTAGCTCTAAGTTAATTGTAAATTTCAAGTGAATAATTATTATCTTATCATAATAAAGAAGTTTTATTTCGGTCTCCAAACCCACATACATATATGATGTTTTTTTATAAATACTAACATAATACACAGATACAGACACATTTCAAATACATTACACAAACACCGTATCGGACTTCGAACCACTACGCTAATCTGGTCGTTAAGTGATGATGATGATGATTTGATGATTGTTTATTTCTGCAAATAGATCTTTTTAAAGACACTTTTACAAGTCATGTAATTTTTTTTTTAATATCTAGTTGGCATCGGCATTTCCTAACTGACGACCTCTGAGAAGAAATGCCGAAACAAACTCAGAGTCAGTCAGTCGTCAGTCTCAATTAAATATGTTGCCTTAACTCAAGAAGCCTTTATCATCATTAGGATTTTAGGCAGTAAACGACACTACCTTCATCTAGATGCGGTCACCGCAGGCACGTAAATTACGATCTAGTAGCCGAGTATAAAGCTAGATGAAATGTGTCCAGCGTTAGGTGTATCACGTATAACACTGGCGCTCTTGTTTACTAAGTTGTACGCCTAATTTGTCAAGACTATCCGTATGTACTCAAAACCGGATTTCGGTACTGACTAAAACGCTACAAGGCTGCAAAGGCTAAAAAGATACACACAATCTAGTGTTTTTTGTATCTAGTAGCCAGAAGGCTGTGTCTCTAGGCTAGAAAGCCTAGATTTATATCACAATTATTCGTAACACAAGCCTCGTTGCTTAGCCCGGCGCTAGATGGCGCTTTTTCATAACAGTCGTATATATTTATTTTTTAGATACCTACTTTACAAGTCCCCACAATCCTCAGACTCACTAAAATTCATTGGTTTGGATTGGTGATGTCATTCTCTAAATATTCCCTGTAATTTATATTTCATCATTACATTATGAACAACATGGTCTTGTAACATAACTATACCCTATAAGTTCTTAGCTAGGATCAACTAAGGTAAGGTATTTTTGTGACGTGCAAGTTGATTATGTTCTTAATAACTTTGTATATTTTTTCTCAACATAATTTTGTGTGCCTGTGTAATTGTGTCTTTATCTATAGAGACATAATTACAGTACGGTTGGGGCTCTTTCAGTGTTAACCTATATATAAGCCTCGTAGCCACCAATTCAGGCCTCGATGAGCTACGTAAAATAAATTGCATCCATTTACTTGTCAAGTCAAGATAAGTGCTACAATTTCAGACCTTTGTATACTTATTTTATAATACCAGAGAACTTATATCTTACCATTTAAATTATTTTTATTCAACGAAAAAACTCTTCCATTCGATTAAACAAGTACGGAAGAGTTTAATATCTTAATATTTTGAGTATTATTCTAAACCGTGCATTCATCATTAACTACTGAAAAAAAAACTGTAATAATAGCTTCCAAATTTGAATAAAAAAATTGAAAGACCTTCTACAGACCGATAACACAGGTCTGCGATGAAAAATATTTTTAAATAGATTTATCACAAACATGTAGGCATTGGTCTGTATATATCAAATATAAACATTGTTTTAGCGTGACACGTCACATTCTTTTTCCATATAGATAAATATTGTTCATTTAAAGCTTGAAAAATGTTTTGGAGTAAATAAAGTACACTGAACACAAATGGATACAGAATTTGAAAAAGTAAAGATAAAAAAAGACCTACAGACCGATATAATCTTCTAACGGCTAAGCAGATTTTTTCAAATCAAGCTAATAAATACTCTCTCGGTTTATCCGTTTACGATGCCACAGGCAATCATTCGGATTAGCAGATACACACGTTGGATTTATAACACACACTAACTTGTTATTAAAATATATATTTAGGCGACAGGGGATTATTTTATTTTAAAAATGTATCATAGTAACC
Organism: Craniophora ligustri; assembly: GCA_905163465.1. Classification (NCBI taxonomy): domain Eukaryota; kingdom Metazoa; phylum Arthropoda; class Insecta; order Lepidoptera; family Noctuidae; genus Craniophora; species Craniophora ligustri. Next base: position 8,686,315 of record LR990956.1, read on the forward strand.
TAAGGACCGCAGTGACCTTGAGAGTGGATACTGTTTAACTCTTATTTTCCTTCAAAATTCACTGAGGTCAAAATAATTTTAGTACATTATTACTAAATGGCAGTCTACGTAGTAGTTAGTGGTAACCACAATAGCGTTGCTAAACATTCTAACCCTCACTACCTGCACTATCTTCAACCACTTGGTCAAACCACAGCATATCTAAACGATACACACACACGTATTCCGGAGCTAAGCCCTTGTTATTTCAAGGTCTTGATATATGTAGGTACATATAAGGTTAGCCCACAAATTCCTCAACTTGGATAATTGCCTCATGAGACGACCCTTGTGAGATCGGGGTTTGATAACCCTAGCTACAATATTTATGTTCACTTCCAAATAATATCTTTCTTTTGTTATTGGGACGGCTGGTATAACCACAAAACTCCCGGTTATCGTAACAGACATTGTTTACGTTTGCCACATCTTGAACTTATTACGACATCCGTGACCAAAAATGCGTGCTGAAATCAAAACAAAAAGATCGTAATTCGTAGTCACTAGTCAGGTCTAATAATAATTTATCACGTTACACGAATAAAACAGTACCTATTTGAAATAATGCATTGGCATCTAACATATAAATTATCTTGGCAATCGTTTCCAAACTATTTACTTCACGTCAAAATTGTAAAAGCAATCGATACATTACTAAATGGTTGCTAGATAACGTTAGTACATAACGGTAAAATGGAATAGAATATTCTGATGTGCACCTGAAATCAGGAAGCTGTTGACTTTAATGCACGCGATAACGTTGCATGCGGACGATTAAAATGGCCAAATAGCAGACAACATACGGCAGTTTTGCGTCACACCTATATCGTATAAGTAATCAATATGGCAAAGTCGTCAAATTGAGCGATATGGATTAATTGACAGCAATCAATTAGATGATTCAGTCCATCTGCCGGTTGACGTTGAGCAATAAATCGTTTTCGCTCTGAATTGCCTCTGCTCCTCACACATTTAGTTCATATAACCCAATACGGCTGCAGATAAATATTCATAGCACATAATGGAGCTTTACCACAAACTACTGTTTACTATTTTATATGAGAAACACCGAAGGCAGATATAAATTGTTACGTACGTCGTAAAAACCGGTGTTCAGAATGCGTGTTTATTTGGAGCTTCAAAACTGATGAATCTAATCTGATGCCTTTTTAAGTAACAAACACGATATTTGATGAGGCAATGGTACATTTTAAAATAAAATTAAAGATCATTTATAGTCCAATATAAGACTTTTTCCACTATTACAATGTCACCTAATAAATGCAGAATGATACACATGATAGAAAAAACAAATAAAATTTCAAATACTTTTATATAAGGATTAATTGAGAGGAGACCCGTGCCCAGCAGTGGGACATTAATGGGTTGATGATGATGATGATGATGATTAATTTATCACATCGAAATAATGAAATTCTATCCACTGATTTAACTCCCATTTAAATTAGTCCGATACTTAGAATTTCAAAACCTATTTGGGAATCAGAATTATTTATAATTGCTAACACGATACAAAGCTTAAATGTTTTAGAGGCTGATTTTAAATTATTACCACTTTAAATTAAATATCAATAAACAATTATGTATTCAAATATGAATTACAAATATAATATATTATAATAATAAGCATTGTGATTCTCACAACACGACCTGGTTAACATTGGCTTTAGAGTCGAAGTTGAGGGCCATGTCCGAGGTCTAGACCATGAGATCTGATATGCCTCAACCACTATACAATAACTACTTTGGTAATCCTAGCATCACCTATTTGATAATTTGCCAGCATGCCCTGCATATCTCCACTTGATTAGGATAACTAGGTTTATTTAGTGCTAACGAATTCAAAGTCACCGCATATTTGAAAATAAAATAGAAGATACTATCTTCAAGCATAGAATGTTGATTGAATCAAAGATTGGAGCAGTTTGTGTCTGAGGCCTCGTTCTAGAATATCGTTCAATCAATGAAATGATTGGATGGAATTGGAGGAAAGATGATTTGATTCAATTCGATTTTCTAAGTGGCAAATGGTGTACAATTCTGTCTGAAAAAGAAAACAAGGAAATATTTTTTTTATCTCACTAGATTTTCATTAAACACGTTGACCGCCATGGTTGGTATCGAGTTAAAAAATCCTCTGCCTTTTTTAATATATATGAAAGAACTTATCGTGATGAATACTTTATACCTGAAAGGTTTCTTGACGGCATTTGAAGTCTAGCCAACGTGGTAAACAGTAAGTCATAGATGAATTTGTTGAATTATGATTAAATACTTCTACGTAGAAATAGTCAACAAAACAAGAAACGCATTCGACACTAATTCTCTCCATAATGGAAAATTTAAACACATACCTATTTTAAATTATGAAACATAGCTATATCCAGAATACATAATTAATAAACCTCTTCAGACACTGCAAAAGCTATATATTTTCATTGAGTATTCATAAAATCATCGATCGGAGTACAAAGGTTGCGGAAGTTAAACCGATATGCCAAAATTTCATAATAGATTACCTACTCTTATCACTCGTCTTTATAATAAAATTCCATTGATTCTAAGGACCTTTCTATTGAAGTGTAAATTTATTCATGTTCATAAAGATTCCGTTCCGTTTCCAAACATTTTAATATTTGTATAGATATATATTGAGAATATTTATAATTGCTACGTCTGAAAGAATTATTATTTTTAAAGAATAATGGATTCTCTGTAACTATTGCAAATTATTTATAATACCTATATTTAGGGTAAAAAGGTTTATATCCCAAAATATACTTTGAAAAGAAAAGAACCTAATTAAAAAAGTATTCTATTACACAAGTCATATATTATGTATTTTGCCAATATTATAATTAGGCGATTATTATAGTGCTAACCAAAGTTAGATACCCAATAAAAAAAATGGAATAGAATAGCTAAATCTAAACTTCTATGCAAATATTCCGACTAATGCAAACACATATAAAAAATAACTTATTTAAAAAAAATAAGTACCATTCGCAACATTTTCGGTAGACTACTTTTCGCCCTTATTAGCATTAAGTGCAAAAAATGCTCTACCGCAAAGTAGCTACCAATCTCTGCGTCTCTGAAGTCCTAAACTTAATCAACATCTCTAATAAATCTGAAACCTTTATTTTCAACACAGAAAGCACTTTTGACTAACACTATAATTTTATTTTATTATTAATACCTACGTACCTAGAAGGATTGTATGAACCGTACTGGGAAACCTCATAAAATGTTAACAGCTGATAAGTAGTATGGCACGGTACGACTTCTCCACATTCCAACTCAAATTGTCAAAAAATATTTAGTTGATTAGGCAATCAAAAACAAGATTATATTATGATGAATTGAACCGGACTGCAGTGGTTTAGGTGATTGGATGATTTTAAGGTAAAGTGCTTATGAAACTGTGCAGAAACCCGATGTACAACGTAGGTGCATTCGCTTAAAAAGATTACGTCATGGGTCTAAATTGGTTTTCCAGAAATGTAAAAATGTGTTGATGCTATCAATCTCACCTTTTTTACCAGTGGCGTAAATGACCCTAGACTGACCCTGCATCAAAACTTCTAAGAGGAGCCTTCTAGCTGACTGGGCCCAAATTGTAAAATAGGTATAGGGCAAAAAATACATAGTTACGTGTTTTGTGCTTTCTATAAGTTCTATAATGCAGTAAGAAATAACAGCTCCCCATGCACTCGCGCTCCAATCTATGGAGTGTATGACTGGAAGTGAGAGATTATCATCGATCGCCAGAGCAAGATCACGGCTGGGCGTTGGCTCCTGTTCTATACGACACAATTCAACTCAAGCCTGTGCAGTACAGCACCGTTCACCCAGAATTGGTAACGCGCATAGATTGGCAATCTATGTAGATTGTTCTCATTCAGGACAAAGGAAATCCCAACAGATGTATGCCAACGCCGAGATGTCCAGTCCAGTGTAGTAAACTTTTGCTAGGCGCGACCAACATGGCATTTTATTCGCAGAGGCCAAATATACGGAAATTGACGTAAAACAACTTGATCAGAATGCTTAAGTAATAATAACTATAAACTCGTTTGACGTTTGACGGATATCTTATCCTACAACTTATCCTATGTACAAAAAAATCCAAAATTGGACTAAAGACGTTTAGTTTAGAAGTTTGTTTGTAAATGAGTTTATTCTAAATTTTGTTACATGATCGAGCTGTGTGGCGTTCACTAGGGGAGGCCTACGTCCAGCAGTGGACGAATATAGGCTGATGATGATGATGATGATAATTGCCAAAGTTTAGTAGATTAAAGTCCTGAAAACGACATATTTTTATCTGAATATATATATTCTCTCTACAAAGAAATTTTAAGGGCATTCTGGCCCCTAACATACTGTAATTTAATAATACGACTAAATTTAACCTTTGTTTGTATGAAATTTGAGGTCATATTTTACTCATTCTTTCTTACATACGTCGGAGCCTCTTTAGCCCGAGGTTAGTAATATCATTGTTACGACTGCCTTTTACTCTATGGAATGATAGAAACAGGCAGAATCATAAAATCCATTAGTTCGAAAATAAACATTAAATAAGAGAATATGAAAATAAGAGTCAAATTGTAACAAAAAATCTAATGTATTTGAAAGGCTATGATCTAATTTTCAAATATAATAAATTTCTCTTTAAGCGATGTATGAGCTAAAATTAAATCAATTCTTTACTAGGATTTAAGATCATAAATACTCTTTTTTTGGGGCGTTGTTTTGTGATGTAACGATAAATTATGAAGGGTTATGTTGTACTATGCAGGTTTGCGAGGAATGCATCCAAAAGAAATCATAGCCTTGTCTAGTCCTAGGAGTGCTTAGAGACCGCAGATCACGCTTAGAGAATACATCAGTGCAGTGCTATTCTTGGCACGTTTTGGATACCTTAATGTCTGTGTGTACGTGCCCACTATTTGCTGCACCTACGAGCATTTAGATTTTAGAATATTCTATGGAAAACGAGAAAAAGATAAATCTTAATTAATCATCGAACCTCGTTGTCGTAACAGTCGCAAGTGCTATTGCTCGGTCTGAAGTCCTTGATTTAATACCCAGGTTGAGCAAAGTTTATATTAGCTTTTTCTGTGAAATTCCCAATAGCACCTCGGAATTTGGATAGCAAAATGTAAGTAAATAGTTGAAGGAAATATATGTAAATATCTATAAGTATCTGTTTAAACAGTTGTGCAGTAGTTTTTTTAAAGAACGTCAAGACAGAGTGTCAAATAAATTCGAAGTAAAATAAAAATATCCCATACAAACATTGCCTAGATCCTAAGAGGGTCAAATGGTCAAATGGGGACATGGAATGTTCTCATCAATCAATAAACATACCGAATCAGGTGTTTTAAATGGTTGGCGTATGGTTCGGTGATTTAAGCGACACTAATACGAAATTAACGATTTATAGTAAGTATTTATAGTGTCTGTCTATATGTATAGTGAGACACCATTATCATTATTTTCGTATTAGTAAAGATTGATAGTATTAGTAATGATGGTTGAAAAGGAAAGTAGACCGAAATAATGGTGTTAGCAAGCCTTTACTACTAGATAAAAAGGATCTAGAGAATCGCTGAAATGTAAAACGAAACGTTCTTAAAGCATATGTGGACAATACCCGGACTGGCAAAAACTGAACATAAATTTTAAAAACATTCTGGCGGAAGAATACCCGGACAATCAACACAACGTAGGGCTCATTAGAGATTTATTGTGAAGATATAGAGCGAAAGAAAATGTCATATATTTCCTTAATGTTACCAACATTATAAAAGTTACCTATCTAAATAATGTTTTTAGTACAGATTTACACAAAAATGTTGTTTACAATCTTGGTAAACTTAATCTGACCAAAGCCTAACCCCAAGTTCAGACAATTGAAATATGTGCTTCACAAACGAGACAGAAGATTGACAACCCAGGCACGCAAGTATAACATAAGATTTTATTTATTACATCATTTTTGAAGACCTATTTACCCGTATGGGTTTGGCATAAAAAATAATTGAATTTGCTACGGAACCCTAAAAATGAATTTTTATCCTCTATGTTTTCCCAAACAAATGTAGAAGTACATCAGTACCTGCTTAACCCTTGGAGAAATACAGACTTGATGTTAATTTGTTACTACTTTTGAGAGCATTTCTATAATTTCCGAAAAATAATCCCTTTTTCAATATTTCGTAATTAATATAATCTGAACTTGGAGGATGGTTAATTGATTCGCAAACTTTTAAATAGTTGACAAAGTAGCAAGAATATGACTATTAAACGTATGTATACTTACATATTAGGGTCAGAAACAGTCTCAGTTACACAAAAGTATTTATAAAAATAGATATATGTATGTATGTATATGTGTCTATAAGAGCTAAAAGCTAAGAGCGCGTCTCACCGTTTAACGTTAGGTAAGTGTAAAATGTTATAGGTCTAACTTAGACTGTAAATAAAAAATCAAATAATAGGTACTCTGGATTTCAAGTTAATACCTAATCTAACAGGTTGTATAACTAGATACACTATGTTCTAAAGTACTATAAAACAAGTCAAATCATCTTCAAAGTTACTAGCTAACGATATACAATGTTACAAGCTACCTGGTTATAGGTAATCCTCGTTTGTAACGGATGGCTCTTGTATATTGAGATACTGTTGAATATTTGAAGTTGCTCGTAGCAAACACTATTGTCTGGCAGATGTTTGGCGTTCTAGTTACAATTGACATAAGTATCAGATACGAGTATGACTTATAGTGTAGTGGAGAATAGTTACAAGCAACATTTCTATAAAGATATGAGCAAATATTATGACAAGCAATAAAACCACAAGTAAAGAATGACAACTTATCCAAAGAATCCTTTTATAGACCACTAGAAGTTCGAATATAACAAACATCTCACACTTGTCCATGTTCCATAAGTCATATTTAAGTGCCATCTAAACTTATCCGTGTGTAAGTTAACTTTTTGAAGAACCTTCTTCACTCGTTCATGAAATAAGATAAAGGAATGACTTTGAAACTAAAGACACGATATTTTACCGCACAAATATTCTTTTACTGTGCACGCAAAATAGGCATCTGTGTGAAATTGTTCTTTCTTACCCAGTTACTTTGCTACACATTTATATTTTAAAACGTGGAATGTATATACATTTATATATGTTTATGTAGGTATCTAAATTAAATTCTTAATACCTTTTTAGAGCAGTGGCTTTGGTCCTCGGTAGGTGCGTCTTGGGAAGTATCGCCGGTTTTTCAAATATCCTACTGGAAGCAGCAGTGTACTAAAGTACCTTATTGAAGAGGAATGTACCCACTACTTTGAAATTACTGGGGCTGAGACTTAAGAGGCTTTTATGTCAATAACAATCGAGATGTTAAACAGGGTCGTCCATGGTGTTGCTATTATCAACAAGCAAACCATAATCTTAATTGTCGTCTTAGTAAAGTTCAAAAAGCCGACAATACGAAATCTATCATTATATAACATTGTACAGTACCACAAAATCCGAATACGCAATAGGCTATCACTAAACGCCCTAAATATATAGTTATGCATACAAATGCAAATTGGTAACAAGTACTGAAAGGTTTGCAAGCTTTCAGAAAAAGTTATGATAATACTTCTCGAAACATCACGGTAACATAATAACGCCCACGAGAAACTAATAAAATAAAATTCTTGCCTGGATACTTATTATACCGATATACAATCATTTTTTTCTGCGAATAAAAATACGTCGATAAAGTGCCTTTATGTTTATTCCCAGAGATACCAACATAATATATATCATATTATGACACCTGTAATCTCCAAAGGGTTAGCAAGAAGTGTACTAATGTATACGTTAAGATGGTCGATATGCTTATGTGTTTTTAAGTACAGTCGTACGCCCCAGTATAAAAGGGGATTGACCCTACACCCTTAACTAGGCACATGCTTAAACTCCAAGCTACTAATGTGGCAATAATACTTTGCCCAACCCAGGAACCGAGTCCAGTCACACAAAGTTCACTAAACCAATGATAAACTACATAGGCTAGTGAAATTACGCTTAACAGACTGAACTACTACATGTAGATTGAATTCACATACATTTCATAGTAGGTGCTTGTCTACGGCTGCCTAGTCTGAACAAGGTCGCATCGGTACTGGACAGCCAGGTGATGAAAAAAGAAACAATGCAATGGCGATGTAGGGCCACATTCATGACCTACATTTTTCAGTGATTTCTCGTACAAAATACCCAAAAAATGTGCCTGTTTTAGGCTTTTAGACGTATTGGGTTTAGTTCATTTTATCTTAAATCCTTTATTTGCTTACACGTGGTTGGCTCCGTCTGTAATGTATATCTGTTAACCATATCTACATGAGTAGCTATATTATATATTATATATATAATATAGCTACTTATGTAGATATTATATATAATAGTAGGTGCCTAATCTCCAATCGTTTCTAATATGAATGAAAAGTGTATTTTACGGATTTGTTAAAAGGACTTTAAATAAGGAACAGCCTGAAAATAACGACTTAAAATAAGTTTTAGGAACAGCCTTTAAGAGTCTCCAGTTAACAATCATATATTTCGCCTTTCGCCTCTCTCAAATTTAAATTCTCATAAAAAAATATAACCTCCTTACCATATATTTTTATTAAGACCCTGTTATTTTTACAATAATACTACCTACCTGTTGCCTTCGACTTCATTCATATAGGTCTTTGTTCCCATTAAATCCCTAGGGATGAAATTTGGTATCATACTTTCTTAGCGGATTAACGTGTTATCGAGGAGATACGTACCTCTTTGCTCACATGAATCTTTGATTCGCCATTTAGCCCAAGGGATGAAATTTAGAAATCATTCTTTCTTACAATACTTATAAATGCACGCAACTATACCTTTATGTCCTAATTATAAACTAAATATTTATATTAAAGAACTTTTTTCATGTCTGACTGAGCTAATTCGTACCTTACCAGGGCGCTATGTGGAGAGATAGACATAAACTACGTCGTGAAATTTCTAAGAGCTTTTCAAATGAGGCGTGAATGGATTCCAAAGCCGCAACCTTCGCGCTATGCTGTTTATAACGGAGCCAGACAGATATAATAGTAAGCAGGTGGGTCATATCCACGCGCAGTACCGTATTATTTTTACATCACTACAATAATAGACAACACGTTCTTTTGATTACTATTATTCTATTTATATAATAATCAGCTATCATACAAGTTGTATAATATTGTAAATGAGAAAAAAAAACTCTTCAATACGTTTTCCGTAAATATATCATTAATTAAATTTATTTGAAATACCCCAATGAGCCCGAGGATAATTAATGGCTTTGGTAATTTAATTTTATATTATATATTAAATTTTATATATTATAATATTTTATTCTTACCTTTAAATAATAGGGGAAGAGTTTTCCGGGTGATTTATCAAGTATTAACAGTAGGCACCTTAAAATTAATGGGTATAATTATATTAACGAATAAAAAACACTTTATGAAAAATATTTAAAAAATGCACCCACAAATGACTTCTAGCTTCACAATAATAAAATGGGCAACATTAATATATTATAATAAAAATAGTTTCATTTTAAATTTAGGTACGTATATTTTTTTATTAATTAAAAACATCCTATGCTATCATTTTTTTTATTTTGTGTTAATTCACTAATAAACAATCATTAAAATTTATTTTTATTGCATTAAACAATATATATTATGCACAAATTAAAAATATATATTAATTAAAAATGAATTTTGTTTTCCAATTTATAAAATATTCCCATTTTTTTGTGAAACTAGATGATTAATTTTAAGTTGTATATTTTTTATTAATCTCAATAACTAAAAATTTAAAAACCTCCACTTTAACAAACTTCCCAAACTTTTTTCCTGAATTTATGTTAATGTTAAATTATTTCTCCAAGAAACTATTTCACATTATTGTTTTTATTAGCATTGAAGCTATATTTACGAAAGTTTATCGTGTATACTTCTGTACTGTGTACGTGACGGACCGCGCGACGACGGGCGAAACCACTGTACCGAGGGCGGGCTACACGAACACTGAATGAAAAGCGAGAATCAAAGCGCAGCCCTCCCATAGATGCCGTGAATATCAACAATTTTCAATGTTCTAAAACTGAAATTCATTCATGGCCAGTATGTTTAAACGTGTGTTTAAACTCGGACCGTTCAAAACAATTAAGCGAAGCTATAATCGTAATTTTAATTGTTTAATGTCATAAAATTTAACATTTTTTAAAAGATTTTAAATTTTTGAAATAAATTTGAAAAAGACGGTAGTTTTCGAAATATCATTTTAATTAAATCTATATTTATAAAGTATATTATAGTTATCAGTTTTCTTTTCAAAAACGCAAACAATAAATAATGTACTTATATTAATGTGGTGTTTACATTACACGGGTAACTTTTACGAGGGAAAAAGCGTTTACTACTTTTACGTGTCAGATTATATTGGAACGTATTAAACTAACTACGAGGACCAGAAGGCGTTGAAGCTGAAAACATTTGTTAGGCATGCAAATTACTTTCTGTATTTTAATTCCCATACTTTGCATGTATGTAACGATTTTTCTTCCACCGCTGGACTACTTACGGATAGATTTTAGTCTTTAAGCTTGCAACTAAAGTTAATTTGAAAATACTTATTTCGGTACACAACATTATTTTAGAGCTTGAATCGTCCTCATTAGACTAATGTTGTTAGATGTTTCAAGTTTGGCTGCCGATCGTGAAGTCGACGATTTCAAAATTGGGAAAAAATCTGCTAGAAAATTTTCCATAGCAGTCAGTTACTTTCCACGTCCCGATTGGGACCTGAAAGTAAAATACTAATAGAAACGAGTGTACGGTTAATACCTGCTATGCTTTTAGGAAAAATCAGCAGCTTATAGGTATTCAAACATTAGTACACGACAAAAAGAGGTTCCTGGGTAAAAGGCGCCTGTTCAAAAGGGTCCTGTCTAACATGAAACCTGACTCAAGATTCTAAGGATGAAATATTAACTTTTCTGCAAAAAATATATCAATACCAACCTGGGTTTCATTTTGAATTTCTGATCGCAATAAAGTCTGATTAAGGCGTTCCATCACTCACTTATTACAACAAGCTAGGGTAACGCAAATGGTTTCATTAATTCAGTTTAACAAATTAGCTGTATTTAATTAAATAGAGATAGCTATTTATTTTCTTATAGTATAATTGTTAGATCTTTCAAACTGGACTGTGACAGGCAAATAAACCTATTATTATTATATTGGGTCCGCTCTGTTTTGGCTTGCGTACATAATAATAATAATAAAAAACTAACCACACTACCGGGTAAACGTGTTTTATATAACATTATTTTGGACTGCCCAGTTCATCGTGAATTCTGTATGAGCAAATTAATACTCATTTTTGGTACATATTTCCAAATGTCGTAAAACAATAGTTGTTAGTTTTCATGGATACGATAATAGCCTTATAGGTGCGGGTGTTATGTTATACATTATTGTACTCTATGGTTAGCTTACGACCAGAAATGGTCGTATTACCGTTAAGCTTATTTACATTATATACTTTTACCATTAGTACGAGAGAAAAAGAGCTGATAAAAACCACAAGCCACGTCTTGGAAGTGAAAAAATTTTGCATAAGCATAGTGAGAACCGGTGACTCGCAAACATAAGAAGATTAACATATTTTAGCCGACCCCATGAGCACAGCGGAATGAACGGTTGCCTTCTGTGGTCCCGTGTTTGAATCCCAGTAAGGACAAATGTTAGTGTGATGAGTATGAACATTTGTACCTAATTCTTGGATGCATATGTATAATATGTATATATTTACAAAAAAATATCTATGTAGTGTATCGTAACACAAGCTAGCAAGGCATATGTTACGATTGCTTAACTCGGAACTAGATGGCGCTGTGTCGTAATGTCCGGATATATTTATTTGTATTTGATCCATTATCTACTTGTCGCGAAATTGTTTGATTACTACATAAATATTAGTATCGGCTGAGAATAAACTCGGTCAATAATACAGTTTTAACTTACGATTCAATGGATATTATATATAGAGCTATTTGACTGTGTATTGTTGTCATTTATGATGAGAAAATAAATAAATGTTTGTATTGTATTATGACAGAGGTACCTATTATATAAAGCAAAAGAAAGCCTACAGTTGAACAAAGGCCACCGTCCGCAATAATTGTCTGGGATAAATATACCGATCTCGTAGCACCCTAGCTACGGCGTAGCAACAACAACATTTTATCTATATTTGCCTTTTTTAACCTACTCCAAAAAAGAGGAGGTTATCATTCGACTGTATTTTTTTACTTTCCTTTTGAACTTTACTAAAACTTAAATTTACTAAGTGTGAAAATTAAGTGCTAAGCCAACCGATCCCAAATATCGCTTGAAACCACGTGTATTACTAAAATGTTGTAGTAATACTTAGTGGCAGAGTATTAAGTCTACGAATAGCTCAAAACACGTTACTCAGAAAACTCTTACACATGTAAATTGCTTGTCAGCTGTCGCTCACGACTTTGCTTTCATGATGAGGTCGAGATAATAACTTAGATATTGCACTATTGAATATTAATGGAGCGACATGCCTTTTCTAGCGTCTGCGCACAACAACAGCGTATATCAGGCATGATAGAAATACTCCGATTACCTAAATGGTTATACTTGCCTTAACTACAAAGAATATTTAATATTGTTTGTAATTTTCATGTATGTGTTTACTCGTGTTTCATCGGACCACTTCATTCTGTTGCATCGAGCAGTATTAACTATTTTCTGTTTAGAAGATAATAAAAACCTAATGAAATAAAATAAAAATAAAAGATCTAATTAAGCGTGGTTTAGCGTGGGCCTATTGATAATCTTAACTAAGTTAATATTTTCATTATATCAGAATTTATATTCTATTATTAGATATTTATTTTATATTCTAGTTTATACATTAGAGTAGTTACTATTTATCTGAAAATCCACACACTCATTGAATTCTCATGTTTGTCCTCATTACATTTTTCAATAAAATTTTCATCATTATTTATTCACAGTTTAAATAAAATTAGACAAGAAATACGCAAGAGACCCAAATTCAATAAAGATTATTAAGAAAATAATTCCTGCCTGCACGGTGCTCCTGCCGATATTGAAAATACGATGTAATAAAACATGCCTCCTTACTAATAAGTTAAATACACTACGCACTTGTCCTGCGATTCGTTATATTCCATAATTAGGTATTCAATAATTTTTTAATGTACCTATTCTGAGACGACTGCGGTCTCCGCTTATTGTTTTTTTTAATTTTTATATTCGTGTATGAGAAAGTTAGTATTTGTAAACGCACCCACGGCACCGGAGAAAATACATATGTGGGACAAAGTTTTTAAAAAAAAGTGCTGCGCCCGATTACCTACACCTCAGTATATTGCAAGCAGCGCCGTTTGATTACCTTTGCCTTACCGAGAATAATGCCTTCCAGTAAAAAATATGTCTAGTCCTGTCTTTTATGCTAGTCCAGTTCTGCTTAAGTTCCCAAAGTTATAATTTTAGTAAAGAAAATAAAATTTTGGGTTTTTACGTGCGACCTCAATTTTTTTTGCTGAGTAGGTACATCTGCGCCTTTGTTAGCTGTAGTGGATCTTAGGAATTATTTTTTTTCCACAAAGTGACGCTAGGAACATCTATTGAAACCGTCTCTTACCAACTTTATTTAACTTTATTAAACTACAGTTTGTTAGTTCAATACCTTACAATGTTTCTTAGTTATTCTTTTTTTTTTCTTTATAAACGTACCTATTAGAAATCTTAGTCACAATATTACAACAAAAATTATATAGTGTGCTTTTTTTCGATTTCAGTGCACTTTAACAAGCTTTCAGACTACGGTTTTCCATTTTCCGCAAGCACGTGTCAATACGATATGCGCTATATCTACAAGTTAAAGTAATAGCCAGGGATTTATAATTAAGTACATATATTATATAAATAACTAGATAAAGTATTCGCTTTATGTCATGGTATATTCTTCCACGCACCAGAAGCCAGAGCGTCATTCATTTCGCTCAATTGTGCAGCTCTATTTAATTAGCTAAGTAGAACATTGACGCTTTCTTCAGTATCCCTGAGCAAGAAGTGCATGGAAACGTCTTCAAAATACATAATGCATGACCCCAATAGGGGAGCCCGATCCGGGAAGGTTTTATTCAATGCTAAATAATTCGCATTTTCTTACAACATGAAAATGTTATTAGCAGGATACCTGCAAACTCAATTCGCATTTCTATACCTGGATATTGTCTAAACGCATTCATATAAATTGGCACCGTTACCTACTTTATCAGATACTAGCGGCCCGCCCCAGCTTCACACGGATAGATATATTATAAACAATTTTTGAAATAAATATAGCTTATGTTTCAACACGGATAAAAAATCTTTCTTTAGAATGCTAATTCTAATGGTGAAAGAATTATTCAAATCGGTCCAGTAGTTTTGGAGCCTATTCAATGCAAACAGACAAACAATCAAATCTTTCCTCTTTATAATATTATTATTATATTAATCTATATATATAAAAGAAAGTCGTGTTAGTTACACTATTTATAACTCAAGAACGGCTTTACTGATATGGCTGAAAATTGGTGAGGAGGTAGCTTAGAGCCAGGAAACGCACATAGGATACTATTTATTCCGTCCGACAGCATTAAAACATTTAAAACAAACTAAAAATTATAACGACTAGGTATATTACCGCTTTTATTGTAACCTTAGCAGTTTACATTAGAAAAGAAAACGAAGAAAACTGACATAACTGTCATTTCTATGACTGTCATTGAAGCGTATATCAAAGTGCGATCAGGGCGGATACAGGACCAGCTGCAATCCTGATAGTTGTTAAAAACTTGGAAAGACGAGATATTGTGCTTACACGTCGCGATACTGGGCAACTGCAAAAAAATAATGATACTCACCATTTATATGAACCGTTACTTATGCACTCATGTTCTGGCAAGGATACGATAATTATCGCTTCAATATCAAAATTAAAAATCCATTGAAGAGTGAGTATCGATATCATAGTTTTCATTTCAACATACATAGTTGTGCCACTTAGCCGACCGTTGGGGCTTAAAGATTATCGAGTGGCGACCACGTATTGGAAGGTAGTCAAGGTGGGCCGATGACCTGGTAAAGGTGGCTGGAATTGTCGATCGTTCGTCGTGGCGATCCTTGGGGGGAACCTATATCCAGCAGTGGATGTCTAACGGCTAATAGGATGATAATGATGGCGCGTAGTTTTTTAGTTTTGGTTACTAAAAGAAGTAGATCCACTTCTGATTTACTACTAAGTTACTAATTTCGTTGTTGTTATTTCAGGTAAGGAAAATACCAAAAAGTTTAGTTTGATGAATTATTACGTATATTTTTTGATGATTCGTGAAAATCCAGATAATTATTGGCTGGAATTTCAAAATCGAAAAGGAGCGCTTAACTTGCATTCGGTTGAACCAAGCTATACTGCGTTCGCAGGAGTATATCGATTTACACGTTGCAATGAGTACCTATAGAGATGCAGCTAATGTTAATCGATTGACCATAATAACGGTGACGTACACGAGTAGTCCATCATATACATAAATATGCGGGAAGATGCTATTACGTACGTTCGTCACTACGGTTAAAGGGATAATAATCAAGTGATCGGTACGAAATTACCACACGTGTCTTCAAACAAAAAGCCCAGTCACCGATGAACTACATTTTTTTTTATGGAAATAAGGGGGCAAACGGGCAGGAGACTCACCTGATGGTAAGTGATTACCGCCGCCCATGGACATCTGCAACACCAGAGGACGTGCAAATGCGTTGCCGGCCTTTGTACATTGTTAAGCAATCACGTCTTATGGGGATCTGTGCTTTATGTATACAATCAAATGACAAAAACGAGGCTTGCCGCATGCATACATTCTTATTTGGTAAGTCGAAAGAATTGAACCACACGAAGATGGTATAATATGTGCCGATATTCCTGACTGACATAGACCGACTTCATGTTGTTATTGAGAATATGTTTCATGAAAAGTGTGGCGCCATCAATCCCTACTCACCTTGCATGGTCGACTGCAAGTGTTCCAAACTTTATCCACGAACATTAATGGCGAAGACCATCACTGGTTACGATGGCTGCCAACTGTCTTCACATCGACGTTGATCACTCAGTGATAATGATCGAACTATCACAACAATTTCGTGGTTTCACATTACTAACGATCTATCTGATGAAAATTTCTCGAAGCTATTGCTGACTATTGGTAACTGCTGAGTTTCAGTCAACCAATATAGTGGATTTATTTCACTTCCTTTTCAATTTCGGCTCATTGAAAGATGAGCTCATGAACAAAATATTCCCAACCATCATTGTTAACGACAACAATATCAATAAAAATAACAAATACTCATCTGAGCGAGCATTTTAGCTACTAAGGTGTGGATGACTTTAACGTCGCAATACTTGATTTTTGTAATTTTATTGTTTTTTATATCCTAATAAACTATTGATGCATTTTTTGTGTTCATTTTATTGCGTTATTAAATATTAATTTAAGTTTAGCTGAAAGATAATATTCATTGACTGTAAGACGGTACGAAGTTCGCCGGGTCAGCTAGTATTATATATAGTATAGATAGGTATGTAGTAAGACAGACCGCAATATCGGTCAAGACCTTCCCTGCACCCGGTCACATATGTAGACCCGTCTAGATAGAAATTAGGTCATAATACAGGCATTCGGTCTAGCGCTTCATATTATAGGATTTAGGCCCGTTTACCCTTCGACTCTCCCTTCACCAGCTTAGGCAAGATATGCTACCATCATTTATATTTATACACAGTCACAAAAGTCGGTAAATGATGGCAAGTAAGTACCTTACCTTACAAACCAAGTTCCTTTCTGGTTGTGACATCAGTTTATTTTAAAGGGTATAAGTGAAGTTAATATCTTGAGATTGGAAAGTATATTTAGGTTAGCTATTATACATAATATCACATCTAGTTAATAAAAAAACCCTAATTTATTTTAATGTTTAAAATAAAAAACTAAAGGGCCAAGGCAAGGCGTCAACTCCTCCGCGTCGCTGTAAGGCGGTAGAAGGTTGGCGGGATTGACACGTTGGATGGCAATGCTAATTCTCAGACCGAAATTAAGGACAGCGTTTGGGTCATGTAAACTATCAAACAGATATATGGCATTCTCCGTCCGTGTCGACGCATTTTGGGTAGGTACGATCTCACATAAGGGTCTACCCATTTTTCAAATAAGTAATGGCTAGTTTATTTCTGATACATTGGGAAATCTTACAGTAATAAGAGCATGTCGGGCATAGTTAATATGGGTGTGCCCCGTTAAGCTTGGCAAGCCAAGGTGTCCAAATTACCGACAGTTACACCACGTATAGCTTCATAACAAAATTGACCGTACGTAAGACGGAACCCCAAAACGTAATGAAGTGAAAATAAAGACTCAGATTAGAATTAGCACTATAGATCTTCCCTCACTACACGTCAAGACTGGTTAACACTTAATTAAATAAATTAAACTTAAACGTGTCAAAAGTAAAATCTTGAATCACACTACGTCTATATGTTTTAGGTCATTCCGATCACCTGTATATGAGACCCATTGACCCGTGAATAACATTATGGATTGTTGTTACTAGCTATATAATTAGTTTAATATAATAATCTTTTGTTAAATATTTATAAAATAAATACTAAAAACCAATGACATATTATTATATAGACACGTCATGCACGAACATTACGGCTATGCAAAATGGCGACAGCGACTATTTTGTGCAAAGAAAGGGAAAGACACATTTTTATCTTTCTCTGTTGTAATATAATTTGTAAACACATGAAGGCATTTTGTTCTCAGAAAGTATAAAACTATTAAGCACGAATTATTTTTACGGAACGTACCCTCGTAACGCTGGTTGGTGCGTCACTAAGCGAAATCCCGGCAATTGCCTTGATTTCTTGTTGCCATTTTAGAGGGCGGGTAACGTTTCTATAGTTTATATCTGTGGCCCTAGTGAAAAGGGGTATAACTCCAAAATCGTCGAAAATGAGTTAAGTATACCAAAGTGATCAGAAGAAAATGATCTATCGATTGGTGAAAACGGATTTAAGCTATCTCAAAAGTAGGGAAAGTTACTTTGTGTAAAAGGGTCCAACTGACCCCAAAAAAAACTGCATAATGCATGGGTTTAAGTACATTTGTATTCTTTTATAAGGAAAAACATATTTTTTAGTTTGTGTTTTGTAATCTAAATTAACTTAAATTACCCACGTTTAAATTTTTTGGTGTTTAACAATACAACAACACTTAGTCCTTAGAAATGGTTTAGTGAGTAATCATATTACTAGACATAAATCCGTTTTCACCAAAATTATGGGGAAAAATCTAAAATAACTCTAATGAGATCATTATTCACGTATGTTAATAGTATTGAAATATTAAATGAAATTGTATACAATTATAGTAATATCCTCCGAATTGGTTTCATTTTGCGTGAGAAAGGATATAACTATAAATAATAAAAATTTGCATAATTATTATGCTATAAAAAAGAGTACCTATTTTCTAATAATGGAGCAATAATAAATATCAGATAACATAGTATATATAAAAATAAATAGCTCATATTTCTAATATTAAGAAATTAAATTAATAAAAAATGTAGATTATATTTAAAACAATTTAATAAGATTTAGGCGCTTCCTCTCTCCTACATAACATTGTTGTGCCCGACAGGGTCCATAATTGTTTCTATTAACTATATATATCACCTGTATGTACATTATGGATTGCAATAAAAATTATGATTATGATTATGATTAACTCATCGATGCGGGGAATGGTGCGGGTGGGTGAAGAGCGCAAATCGTATGTTGTTGCGCTATCTTACCTATATATTTTGATCCACATATTTTGATTACACATATTTTTGTAACTTTATTTTGAAGTTAATGTTTTACTATAATAGATTTGAATGTGATCGTATCTTTTTACACCTAATAACTACGAACAACATGTTCAGGAACCTAAGTTATGTATTGATTGATTCAATTGACGTTTGTTTTAGTACAACGTATCTTATACTATAAAACTAATAAGATATATCCCAAATAAATACCCGATTAAAGCATGTACCTATTCTACCTTTTATCTATGCGTATCTAATATTACAACTTTGGAAACCATAACGCATAATTTGTAGTATTAGACCATACCTACTCACATGGATGGCCAAGAAAAAACTCAAATGGATATTCATAATTCCCGGGATTGGTATCAACTTGTCCGAATATCTAGTAAAGAAAACCATAGACTGTAATAGAAATGCACTCTGAATTATTTATTAATTTTGTTTGTTACTTAAAAGGGTCATTACAACAAAAGAAAGATAAGTTAAACTTCTTTTTATGAAAATGAAAATAAAAAGAAGTTTAACTTATCTGAGTGTGCAGCTTTTTAGTATAAAAAGGAGAATTCCCTCAATTTAATTACAAGATGCATGACGTAGACGTAGATTGGAGCATAGTTAATTTGCAAAGAAAACGTGGAAAGTCACCGCTCCATGTGTTTTTAAAACCGAATGTACGTATACCTGTCATACGACTTACTTTATCTTCTTCCACTAATAGTCCAGTGTCAGATCTTTATTTAGTCTTTATTCTAATCTATTAAGTGATAAAGATCATCATCTTCTAAATGACAGCGAAGATGACTTAGAATAACATTTTTATAATATTTTTGATTTGTAAGAATGTTTTTTTTTGTGATTTTTTTTTGTACTTTCAAATTTTGCATAAAAAATATAGGTATATTGATTTTTTTACTAAAAATAGAATCATAAAATAATTTGTTTTGTTTTATTTTTATTAAAATAATGGATATAAGTCGTAAAAAATAGTTAGTACAGGTCTTAATGTACCACATGTCACGTATAATATTTTTGTGAAAAAGGCGTCAAGATGTTTTTCTTGCGATTTTTCTATTTTTTTTTAGCGTTAATGAAATTTACGCAAAAAACACATGTTTTTCATATAGCACAATAATAAATATTTCTTTACATTACTTAGTTATCATAAAATCATTCCAAATGCGTCTCCCTTTTCACTTGTGTATATTAACAGTTAATTTATGGGAGAAGGGGTATAACTTATTTTATACCCTCAAGGAATTCATTTTGCGGTTGGTATAAGTCACTATCTTAAAAACTATTAACTTGACGTAAAAAATAACTTAATAATAATAAAGAGCATAAATTGTTTACCTATAAAAGACATCGCATGTATTTCATTAGGTAGTGGTTTAAATGTTACACGAGGTCAAACACGCAATTTTAACGCGCGGAGTGTTTTTTGCGTCTCCTGAAAAGTTGCATTTTTGGACTTATTCCTTTTTCACTAGGGCCACAGATATATCATTGCTAAAAACACAATGTGCCTTGAAATGAATGAATGTTTTTTTTATATTTTACTAGCATAAGTTACAATACAATAAAAGAGTTCAAACTGGAGTTTGTGTTATAAATATGGTTCTTAAAACTTATATAACGATTTGCCTGCGCTTTAGCGAGACAAGTTGAGTCGACACTTACACCTATTGAATGTCGCAGTCTTAACAGATTGTTGCAGAAAATATTGCTAGTTGCATTTAAAAGGTTCTCTATATACCTACAATACTATGATACTACCTAATATATTACTTCAATATAGTACCCACACGGTTTAGCAAGACAAAACATGACTGGTTAATAAAGCTCAGAAGCTGTAAACTACACGAGCTGTAAACAGAACTGTAAAACTCTTTCAATTTTAGAAAGCACACTCCCCTCACAACTCACCCTCCGGCTGCGGCTATCTCCTAAAAGTTCACAGGCTCCATAATAGTCGGCCTTGGCTTTGGTCATTATGGACAGTAACAGACAATGTGAAGTTACTTAATACTTATAAGATTTTTTGTCGAATACTAAAATCTCGTAGTTTACTTCGATTCAGGTTAAAACTTCTGGACTCCATTGATACTGAGTGTATTATATTTTTTATTTCCCAAGTACCACTGCAGGAAAAAAACGACTAAACGCTTCATTAATCTAGTGGCGCTAAACACGCTTTCTGAGGATCAGAAATGTACCGACAATAATTACGTAGGACTACATCAGTACCTACTTGGGGATATATAAGTGAAAGTACAATAGTGGAAAGGATAGTAGAGGGTCATTAGACTTAACAGGTTAAATAAACGAGACTGGAGTTGACAGTTGATTCTAAAAATGAATAGGCGAAGTCAGTTTTTTAATTATATCGAAATGGATCTATTTCAGTATTATTACGATGTCTCAGGAGAAAATAATACGTTGTATTCTTTTACATAACATAAATGATCGAAAACCAAAGCTTGGTGTGTTACTGTTACAATCTGGAATCATTTTTTTTTTTCAAATGGTAATCTCTAAAAATTCGCATTCTTTAAATACATTCAATTGCTAAACTTCTTCCCTTCATTCAAGAGTTAATTCAAAAACAATAAGTACCTATACAATAAGTAATAGGTAGGTAGCTATATAGAAAGCTGTAGAAACATGTAAGATTCACATAATTATAATAATGATTGCATCCGATTATCATGTTCTCTATGATAATTGCCTACGCGGCTGTACATACATTGTTTGTATTGGATTTGCACGAATAAGTACTAACCTACTCGTGCAACCCAATATGAATATATAACCTTATTTAAATATGTATAAGTTAAATATGTGTCTTTGGTCTATGAGGACAAATAGAAGCGTAGAAATTATATTATGAAAGTATGTATGTTTCTTACTCAATCATGCAAAAAACCGACGGATGAACGACATTAAACAGATAGTAAAATTATACGAGAGGATTTTGTATCTGTTGCTATTATATGCACGTTTATTATTTATTTTATAACATAGAAAAAAAAACGAAAATGTACAATCATATTGTATGATCTGCTGCGCCTTATACTTTTTGGACAGTTAACAATCTGTCTAGATTGTTTATTAACTAAGGGTGGTCACATATACAATACGTATAACGGATGTACCATCATTTCAACAAAGTAAGTATGTATTATACAACTTATTGTGTTACATATTTAGCGCTACTTTAGCTCTGAAATACGAACTTTTAGCTCGCAATTACAATAAAAGCTCACAGCGCGACGACAAACGTCACTACCTCTTAGTTTTCACGTACCTACGCGGTTTGAGGGCTGACGCGACAAAACGCCGCTTTGCTCCATTTTTGCTCAGACTTCAAATTAACAAGTTTACTAGCTACATGGCACTTATGCACCTAAATATTTTAAAAAGATTATAAGTAGGTAGGTACTTGCAAGATTCTTGCTTTTTCAAGGTTTTTTTATATCTTAAGTATAAAATATACCTAATCCAAGTTTTCTGTTTTTGACACTAATTTCGCCGAAGTTGTGGTCACAGCAGCTAGACAGAAATAATACCTACTTCTCCGCTTCTAACACAAATTCATTCTTTTGTCCAAAAAGCTCCTCAGAATTCATGACATTTTCATTTTATGTATAAAACATTTTTCTGCGAAGTTACAAAAAGGAATCCTATAATTTAATTTTTTAATAGTTAACATTTTTTTTAAATTATTGCGCACGCAACTGAATATTTGATATTAAAAATCACAGTATCCTGATTTTGAAAAGTGCAGTATCTACGTGCTTTTGGATACTTGGCTTACGGTTCATAATAATCAAAATTCTAAAATCCAAATCTACTACTACTCATGTAGTAACATATTTCTACCATACCATTTGAGTTCATTATAAATATCTAAAAATAATGGCTTGCATACATACGTATATCAACTCGTAGACTAAAGACTACCCTGTCTTACTATCTAATCTTCTTCATCTCCGTAGGTATATGCATAATGCCTTGCTATTATCCGAATAATTAAGCCACCCAGCTGACCCAACAAAAGTTGCTTTGCTACATTATAGGGGTTGGTGGTAGTATTTCTTATGCCAAATCGTAAAACAAATACTGACAAATAGAAAACAATATTTTGTCAAATAATAAGTAATAAAATATCTGGTACGGACATCCTTAATATTTGGGGGTGTAAAACCTACAACCGATTTTCATACCTACTAAATATACATACCTACAGAATTTCATAATAATCCATCAAGCTTTTTTGGACGAGTTCAGCGACAAACACACGAGATTTTCATATATAAGATGTATACACTACACTGTTCTGTTTAGTGTTGTGTTTCAGCATACGTACAGAAAGGAACAATAAGAATATCTACATATCTCATATTTATTAATGTATCTTATCCTCAATGGAGTTAGAAGCGCTTCGCCACGAACGAAATTAGTCTGGAGATCATCGTCATTTATAAAGAATATTATTTATTAATTTAAGGATCTCAAATAAAGAAAATACACAATTGTGTATTTTGGTACGAAAGAAATTGCAGTAGGTATCATTTTAGTCAGTGTACTCCGTCGCTTCAGGAGACTAATTACATGCTATAGTCATTATAAGTTTAAAAAAAAACAGTGAGCCGTCACGGGACGCCTGGCAGATGTGAAACATCGACATTATTTTGTAAAAGTAATATGCAGAAAAGAACATATTGTGATAGGAACTAAATAATTATGTCATAATGATAAAATAAAATATTTCGTTTTTTTTCCACATCAAAAATATATGTGTTAAAAGAAACATATTAACACAAACTCAAAGAGATTTAATACAATTCACAATTCGAAAAAAAAAAGTAAACTTGAAAATAGAACTAAAATCAAATTTAAATTTCGTGGCGACGCTTTCGCCACGCCAGAAATCGGTTTTACGTGCGGCTATAGATGTTTCACATCAAAACAACATTCAACAGAAATAGTGTACTATAGAAGTTAAAATAAATGGTAAGGTTAAATCATTAATTAATTTAACCTTACCATTTATTACATTTTACCTTCTAAGTATAGCACATCACATTATTTCGGGGCCGAAATACGGCTACGGCTTTGATACGGTTTGCTGATGATATCAATGAATCGTGTGGTCGTGCACAATTGCCATATTGTATATTATATATTATACTAGCTGATGCTCGCAGCTTCGCCCGCGCAATTTAATACTAATTTCTCCTCCTCATTTCGCCCCCGTTTCCATAGAATAAATAAATAAATATATATATAGATGATCCCCTAATAGCGCCGTCTATGTCGCTACATTGCAACAACGTACATAGCAACGGAGAAGCTATCAAAACTGACATGACACATCGAACGCGATAAAGAGTGGTAGCCTAGTGTGATGATTTTTTTACGATTACTCCTAAGATATTCGTTTATAATGTATAAAAAGTAGCCTATGTGTTAATCCAGGTAATAAACTATTTGTATGCTAAATTTCATTCAAATCTGTTTAGCGGGTTTTGCGTGAAAGATTATCAAACATCCATACATGCATCCATACATAAAAACTTTCACGTTTATAATATTAGTAGGATGTATGCAGACGATACATGTCTGGTGTACACCGACAGGGATCTAGGTGTAATAGAGAGTAAAGTTCAAACAGATTTCACAAATACCTATCCTAAAACCACCTCAGTGCCACACTGGATAGGGCCATTCTGTATGTTGTATACTATGCGCTAGTAGATTCACTACTCTCTTATAGTTCTATTTAAAACATATATTTGGAATAAAAGCACTGCAAATTAGATTTATGATACATCTAGTAGACAGAAAAACAAATTTAAGATGTAAAAGTAGTAATTATGAGGAATTGTTTTTGGACTGTAAAATGCTGTCAGTGTATGAGAGGGTGGTGCAATTAGTTAAGCTTTAGAATATTATGATTTATAAGACTATAAAAATGTGATAACACACCTAAGACCCCTACTAGTCAAGCACGGTAAAACATTTCAGTTGCCCAATTACAGTAATTACTTTGGACAAAGATGTTCCAAATATTTAGTTCCTACTATAATCAATAATCTACCCTCAGACCTTGAAAGTAACTCTGTCTCCAAAAATATATTTAAGAATAAATTGAGGAAAAAGGTTAAATGTCGACATTACTAGCTGAAGGGCAACTTAACCTTAGTAGTCGATTATTTGTAGAAATCATAGAGGAATTCACTCTATAATCGGATGCAATGTCACCGGGCCCATGTCACTGTCAGAATTTCTTTGAAATATCTCTATCAGCAGCTATGTAGCCTGCCGCCTGGTGTCGCTCTCTTTTACGCAAGTTGTAACTATATTAGGCTGTCTCATATTTATGTTCAAAAACTGTCCAGAAATATGGAACAGAAATCTTATTTGTGATAACACCGTTTTACACAGCGCAATTTGTGTTTGTGTTCAGCCGTAAGTAATTGATTATTTTGTATTTAATAGTATTTTGTACTGCAACGTTAAGTGCAACACATCCGTAATCAATGCCCTACATTTTGATTAGAGGTAATCTAGCATCGTATGGGCATAAAAACCCTTGGCGTGTTTTAGTATCCGGCCTAAAAGGTAGATGTTGACAATAAAAAATGTGAAAGTAAAATGAGAATGAGAGAATTTGTTATTGTAAAATTTATTCGAATTTTCTTGAAAGTCCTTATTCTCATTTTATATTCCATGCTATGTACTCGTATGTTTAATTTACCTAAACCTTGCGTTTTATTTATTTAGCTGGAGACATAGAACAGCTCAAGAGGTTCGCATGTGGTGGGTACTGTGACGACTCCACAATTGTTTATCTACAACATCCCTGTGTAATTCTTAGTGCACTTGAGGTTTGTCACTTATACAATTTCCTTTGTCAATTAGGTTCTGCATCATACAACTGAATATGAGTCATACAGTCACAGTGAGCTAATTTGATCAATAACATTACAGGTATTGGGTTACAAGGTTGTAGCATCCAGCTCGACAGCTGTTAAACAAGATTACAATGAGTATATGTGGACTATGAGAAAAGAGTTTTCAGAACCAGAACCTTCAATTATTGTAGAACAAGATAATATCAACAACTTCAGCAAGGAGGCTATGCACCTCGGTAATTACCAACATCATACAAAAGACGACGAAGTGTAAGCCGCCACTGTATTGACATAAATATATTGAATTGTACATTTCATTTTATAATATGGACACAAAGGGTAGTCAAAATTTGTCACCAAGTAACTTGGCTACTGTTCCTTTAACAGAAGAAGATGGAGTAGTCTATATTGCTATTAAAGGCTCTCTACATGCTAATGACTGCTCTGTATTTGGACTTGGAGAAGAGGAGATTAGAGCTCTGTCTAAAAAGTTTCCAGGATCAGGAGTTGTTGTGAATGGTGTTGCAATTAAATCGAATGTACTTGATACAATTAATGCATTAGGACAGCTTGGTTACAAGATCATTTCAAGCACTGGTGAAACTGAGATCACTTGGACTCTCCAGCGTATTGAATAAATCTACTACCTGTGCCCTCCCATATAAAGTTTATTTTTCCTTATATATGTAATATAATAATACACATTATTTATGAAATATGGATCAAGAAAATAGTTGTGACCACTCAAATTGCACTCATGCTAATACATCAGTTAGCCAAACATTATCTGAAATGCATTGGGAGAGAGGCTTGTGGTATGCAGGTAATTATGTACTTGAATGTTATCATTGTTTTGTCCATAAAAATTGCTACTACTTTATCAGGTGTAATGTGTATCTTTAATTGTATAGTGTTTACTGATAACAATGCTTCACAATACACAATTCTTAACAATGCATGGGTCTATCTAGCAAATTGAAAATTGATATGCAAGTGAGCAACAATAAATAATCATATCAGGAAAATAAAATCCTTATTGAATATTTACAGCCTTTTATGGTGATGAAGAAAGGGTTATATCACTGATTGCCAAATCTGGTAAAGGAATTGTGAATTTACCAGATAATGCTGGATACACTCCATTGCACTACGCTGCTCGTAAAGGATATGTAGATATTTGTAAAATATTATTGAAAAATGGAGCACTGATTGATGCAAAGACCAAGAGTGGACTAGCTACACCCTTACACAAAGCTGCTGCTGCAGGTATTTCAATAAATTATCTCTTATGCTTCCAGCTTTGTATGTTATAATTTTGAAACAAAAATGTTAAATGCCTTGGTGTGTCTTCTACCACAAATGCATTATTGACACATAGGTAATTTACTTTTTCTTTTTTTTATTCATCATCATCATTTAAACCGTTTGATGTCCACTGCTGGACATAGGTCTCCCCCAAGGATCGCCACGACGATCCTTACTAACCTCGTAATTTTTTTTGTGTTAGGTAAAATCGAAGCAATAAAATTTCTTATTAATTCTGGAGCTTGTGTTGAGATGCAAGATGCAGATGGTCAAACAGTACTACACAAAGCTGCTGAAAACAAACATCGTGACTTGGTTAACTTTTTGATGGAGTCATACCCAAAACTGATGTCATTGAAGGACACAAAAGGACATTGTGGTACTGACTACATGTCAAGTCCAAGGGACTGATTAAAATCCAGCCATCAATGAATGAGTAAACTTACTATTTTGTGATCTTCTAGAAGTAATTTATTAATGAATGTTGATTGACAATTTCATGTCACTATTATGCACTTCATTCCAGTTTATAATTATAGTCTTCTGGCTGGAATTAATTATGCCCAAAACTTCAGTTTGCTTATTGCATAAAAATATGTTATTTAAGTTATGTCCTTATTTTAATCTGTAAGTGTGGTGTAACCTATGTATACTTTGTTAATGCTATATCTTTTATTGATGTTATATTACTTTAAAATTTTTATTTTATGTTAACATGTCCATTCTAGTGAAATGTACTCAATGTGTGTGCTTGACAATTTTACTGTGATTTAAATTTGCAAAATGTTGCCATTAGAGATTTTCACTTATAAAAAATCATTTAATTATTATACACAAGTAGCATGTTATAATAATTAAGACACAAATCCTACTACTTCGTCTGGATTTCTATCTATGGCCAATTGGTTTTTTAATTACTTAATTTTTTTTCTCCAACACCTTCAAACACTATATTATTAATCACAATAGGAATCTGCCGAACTTAGTACTAAGATTAAAACACTTATTTTCGTATATATATGTACATTGTATTAATAACATAGGTAGGTAATACATCATAATTTACTCACCCTGTGTAAGTAGGCATAAAGGCAGCATTATGTTGCTTTTATCTATGTATTACTATAGCTATATAGTAATATATCATATCATTTATTTTAATAACTAACTTGTATTAATAGTTTAAGACTAGATTCTCTTTTCAATAATTAACATTACTTGGACAGTCCTTATAAATACTGGAGAATGAGTCGAAAGAATTTCTTGTGTTTTATTCGTCAAATAGTAATAACGAAACCATGTATTTCATTATTGATCATCATACTATGAAATAAAAACGGAAGCAACTATTCAGTAACTTCTCTTAGTTCTCAAACTAATCATCTCAATAAAAAACGAAATACATTAATAGATCTGTGCTAAATATTAGCAACACTATTTATAATGTTTTCAGCTCATTCTCCGTTAACAATCTTAAAGTAAGCATCTATTCATTGCAATAATATTTTTGATTAACTGTTAGGCATTTTAAAATAATTCAACTCATTTTGAAGATTTTATGGACAAACATATTGTGTCACATTACTATAGATATTCTAATCAACAAATATTTTGTATTTTACCCTAAGTACACCTTTGTACTACTGTGTAATTTTACTAAATAAAAATGCATATAGATATTTCTTTTTATTTCTCGATAGTTCAGACTACTGAAAATCACATTACAAATAACTTAGTACAGACCTTCATCCTCCATTAGAAGGTACCCTTTAAGACTCTTAGGTAGGGGGAGGGATGATATGATGCGAAACAAAGCCATAGTTGTATTGGCACCTATGTGTCTAATTTTAATCCTACAGAGATCTGAGAGGCTAAGTGGTTGTTTGCAAGCATTATATAACCAATTTGCTGTGCACCCTGGTTTAGGAACAGTTGCGTTCTGGTCTGGAACCGTGACGTAATGACCTGCTTTTATTAACATCGACGCTAAACTACACGATCGCCTTCTGCTTGCTATAGACAGATTGTCGAGACCGCAAGAATGTAGATCACAAGTGTTCACGTCTGCTCCGTATCGTATTAGCAAAACTGCAGCATGATCTCTGGAAGAATAAGATCTCAAGTCAACTACGTCGCCGTAGTATCTGTACAACAGGAGTACAACATACATAATTTGTAGTTGGCACACAGTGCAACAGTAGCAATTTTTAAATTTGATAGTTCCTCACGTTAGGGATGGACATTTAAAATATACATCGATGTTTTTTCCGATGTAATGCATCGATCGGTTGCATCGATGTTAATACGATGTATTGAGAAATACATCGATGTTTCTAAAACATCGATTGTTTTAGCAATGGCATGTTTAGGAATTATAGAAAATTACGTAAGTACAAGGAAAAATGTATAATATACTAAATAATATATAAGATCGCAATAGACATTTACACAGCAGAATTTTGGTAGGCCATATTATTGTTTTGGTTTTAATTTTGTTCTGTGCCAAAGGAAACCTAACCAATTCATCCAAACCAATAAGGCGATCCAAACACTGCTCCGCGCTACAATGCATGATGCGGAGCAGTGTGTGGATCTCCTAAATTATAGATGTGTTATATTCAGTGGCGGACTAAGGGGGGGGCGGTCCGCCCCGGGCCCACACTGAGAGGGGGCCCCGGTTTGGCACTCGAGTCGAAATTCGAGGTGTCTTTAAACTGTTTTAAAATTTTCGTATGTTAACAGCATACCTAGTATTACCATCGGACAACCAGGCAAACTGCAGTGGCGTAGCGTGCCTTGGTGGGGCCCCGTATAAAAATTGGTTTAGGGGCCCTGCGCACGTTGGGGGCCCCCGTAGCCCGGGCCCCGCCTATAATTGATACGGTAGCTACGTGCTTGGCAAACTGAAAAGCGGCACCGTTTCATGTTGGAAATTCCCGAAACCTGCACGAAGCGATCGGTTCCTCGAAATAATGAAAAAAATTGGATAGTTTTTATTATTTTTTGCTTACGCACGTCGGGGGCCCCCTAGACCCGGGGGCCCCCTATAATTGACACGGCAGATACGGCGATATCTACGCGCTTGGCGAACTGAAAAGCAGCACCGTTTCATGGCGAAAATTCCCGAAAGCTGCACGAAGCGCTCGGTTCGTCGAAATAATAAAAAAAAAATGGATAGTTTTTATAATTTTTTGCTAACGCATGTCGGGGGGCCCCGTAACCCAGGGGCCCAGTGACCCGGGGGCCCCCTATAATTGATACGGCAGATACAGCGGTAGCTACGCCCCTGGCAAACTGAAAAACGGCACCGTTTCATGGTGGAAAGTTTGCGACACCACAGGTGTCTCTCGCGCGTGGCCGACCCTGTAAAAACCTAATCATTCCTTTTTTGAAGAACCCCACGCTATAGTCGTTTTGAAAAACATCGGCAGGTAATTCATTCTACAGCCTGACTGTACGTGGTATCAAGTTCTTATGGAACCGCTCAGTACGCGAAGACATTGGTTTCAAGGTGTGGGAATGAATTCGCTGCCGATGGCGGGAGGTGAAGTACTGCTTCACCCTGTTGAGCACACTTAGCTTTTTAGATGGCAACTTAGTTTTGTCCTCTAGATGACATCGGAATTGGATGTCACTGGAGATGTCGACACCCAGTATGCCAATGTGTTTGTAGATGTTAAGGGCTGTGTTCACAAATTGAAGTGCTACAGCAAATAGTATGTTTTTAGTAGTGAACGCGCGAACTTGTGTCTTAGCGGGGTTACGAATCGCATACCCTGGCCAGGCCAGAGTAGTCTCGATTTCCAACACAAGTTTACTTCGACCATCTTCAACAAAGGACCGAGGGATATTGGCACGGCCCGTGTAGAATATGTCCCCGTTAGTCTCATCTGCATAGAATGGATGCCGTCAATCGACACCAAGGCGTGTATGCATGTGCAGTAAAAACAACGGAGCCTTGTGGGGCACCAGCATTTATGTCGAAACAGTCAGGTCTGCTACCGTCAACTAATGCTGTAACGTTTCTGTTAGACAAAAATCTGACAACCCAGTTGCATAATCCCTTGGGGAGCCCGTATGCTGTCAACATTTTTTTATTTTTTTTTTAATGTAAGAGAAAATCCTAGTGTGGGGCACTAGGATTTTCTCCTGTATCGTGGGTGCGTTTACAAACACAAATGTACACATGCACAAACGCCCAGACCCGGAACAACTACCTGTGGAACGTACAAATATTTGCTCCATGCGGGGATCGAACCCGCAAACCGTGACGCACAAGCCGATCGCTGCGCCACCGAGTCATCATGAAAGAAGACTGACTGCCAAAGCTTCACCGGTGTCAAGCGAAAGCCGTACTGACGGTCATTGATGAGTTTGTTGCCTTCTAGGTGTCTTAGAAGTTGGCGGTTAAGCACCTGCTCCATCACCTTAGAAAAAAGGGGAGTTATACCAATCACAGGCTTATGCATGTGATTGGTAAAGCGATGGGTCTGATCAATCGGGCACTGGATGCACGTTCGCAGTATTCTACGAAGACGGAACTCGCCTGCTGCTGTATAAAAGTGCGAAAACACGAGTTAGTACTGAACACAGCTCAGCAGTACAGTGCTTAAGCACTACTGCCATCCGGCCCATTTGACTTATTAACGTCTAGGAATCGGAGCTGCTGCCGGATCTCTCGTTATGCGTCTCCAGCATGGTGTTGTCACACCTTGAGATGGTAGGAGGTACTGCGTTTCCGTCGCCCAAAGTCGAGTTAGAGACAAAGAGAGTACCCTCTCTTTAGCACTATAGGCCGAGTTCACCATCTGGCTTCCAAAAGTTACCCTTGGCAGCCTTAGCAAGCCATAAAGCTCGTTTCCCAGAAGGATAGATACATAGCCGCATACCAATTCTGTCAATGAATTTGAATTTGGCAACGGCGATTGCTCTCTTACTGGATCTCGAGGTAGCATTCAGTTTGCATCGAAGACCTTGAGGTCCTGTCTAGCCCGAGCCGTGGTCTAAGTCTCAAATGCATTTTGCTTGAAAGTTCTAGCATCCCAATAAGGCCAGTTAAACCACGGTAGTTTTTTATTCCCCGGAAAAGTCACTATAATAGCGGGCTGGGGATGTAAAATTCCATACCCGCTATGATTGCTTCGGCTATCCAAATTGTCTTTCAAGGGATCTCGTAAAAATATGCTGTCAGAGAAACATTTTCTCTGACAGAAAATGTAGAACAACTGGTCCAGGGCCAGTTGTTCTACATTTCCCTGACAGCTTTAATGGAATCATGATGAACACTCCAGCGTGTTTCAGATAATCTTCTTAAAGTTTTTCCAACCTTTTGTATTAGTATTTCATCATGAGGGTGGAAACGGCTTTTTAACCTGAGATGATGTTTCCGAATCCATACTCAACATAATGTCCTTAGTATTTCGTAACGATTAATCATATATTAGTTATCAGTGGCGTTATGCGAACCCAAATTTTTGAAAACTTAAACTAATCAAAACTTATTTAAGATCGACCATGACTGAAGACCGACTTTCCAGTCAAGTAATTTTGTCCAGAGAAAGAAAAACAACGTTGGTTTTGGATTTTGATGACGTAATTAATATAAACTAAATCCAGAAAACAGAATTTGAAATGAGTATCATTTTAATTTCTTGTCTAGTGCCATTGCTTGTCTTTCTTACCTCAGTTGTAAATGTTTATTAACATGGTAAAATATTGATTAAAATTTAATTAATGCATTATGTTTAATTCGATAAATACTCAAAACTGGAGGGTGTCAGGGGGGGCCCAAAATTAAAGATCGCCCCGGGCCTCAAAAAGTCTTAGTCCGCCACTGGTTATATTGGCAGCACTGATTATAACGTTTCGTTTCACGAAACGTCGTGAAGTCACTGCAGTCGTCAGTCAGTGTTGACTGTTCGAGTGTTCGATGCATCGAATGCAAAAACATCGATAGATATTCGATTCTGAAGTATTAACGATACATCGGTTCAATACGATGCATCGTTACTATACATCGAGTGTTTAAAATACATCGATGTATATCGTCCATCCCTACCTCACGTAATCTATACACCAGATGCCGACTAAACAGTATAATATTGTGCTCCTTGGTTTGCTAGTACCTAAACCCGGAGTGCGTAGTTCTGATGTAATTGAAGTCTAAATAACACCAATTTAATACTTACTTGTGTAATAATAAAGCCCGATTTAACGCCGTATCACCCGTAAGGGCGGTAGCATTCATATCTATCTTATGGTCTATGAAATATTTCAACAATTCCTCAAAGTCCTCATGGCATGCTACACTTTCGACAGCTATGTGCAACGCAGTAGCACCTGTTATACTGTTACACAAATTAGCATTTGCACCTGTAATAGAAATTTAATATACTTAATTAAAGAAAACGGCGATCAAACAGAGACAATCTGCCAGTAACCATATTAGCATTATCTCCTATTGTTATATATATTCAGATCCATTATTTTTATTTTGCCGAGTTACTAATGATGCTAGACGAGGAATGGATTAAATTGTAATAGACAAATAAAATTCTTATAAGTTTATCCTGTAGACAAGTTTTATGGTGACTTAATGTTTAGGGGCTTGGGACTGTATCTCCTAAACACAGGTCGTTTCTGACCTATCTAGGAGTACAGCGCTCCACCCATGTATGTATATATTTTACAAATGTGTCAATGAAAACATTGTAAATCTGTAAAGTTTTTTTTTGCAATAAAATTATTATTTATTTATTTATACGTACAAATAGGTAGGACGTTAGAATGTCTGTAGCAATGATATAAAAAACTATAGATACGTTACCCGCCCTCTAAAATGGCAACAACAAATCAAGGCAATTGCCGGGATTGCGCTTAGTGACGCACCAACCAGCGTTGCGAGGGTACGTTCCGTAAAAATAATTCGGGCTTAATAGTTTTATACTTCCTGAGAACAAGATGCCTTCATGTGTTTACAAATTATACTACAACAGTGAAAGATAAAAATGTGTCTTTCCCTTTCTTTGCACAAATTAATCGCTGTCGCCATTTTGCATAGCCGTAATGTTCGTGCATGACGTGTCTATACAAGGTGTTGTTTTGCATCCTCGTCAAATTTCAGGAGGTTGTCATAAAATACATAAATAATCAATTGAAAGTACGGTAGTGGGCAATAACTAAAAAGTGCTGCTTTTATTTGTTGTTGAATTTTAACAGTGTTTCAGAATTAAACCCTTAATTTAATACAAATAAAACAGAATCACCCGACTACGCACACAGCGACAATGCAGCTGTGTGCGTGAGTGTCGACGTCTTCCTACGAAATGCAAGCGCGGGCGAACGAATGATCGGTAGCAATAATTTACCTAATTTTATTTCGAAAATCACCTACATTATTGTCATAAATTTTGCTTGATAATGAACTCATTGTTGAGCATCATTGGAATGCGGAAATCTTACTAATGGCAGTAATACTAGTGCGCCGAAGAAAAGTTCATTGACCTGTTATCAGATGATGAATAAAATGTTAGTTTTGCTTTATCCTTCCACCTAAAGTTTTCGTAGTGATTTTGTTTTGATTTGTGGATTAAATTGATTGATTTGACATTTTCCTTCCTACTTAACGGGCTTAGGACCGGCAATAATACCTACCTTAGTTGGTGTACCGATCTACTTATGATGGAAATGGAAAGACGTGCTAGTTAAATGTAAGTACGTGGTGATACTTTCGACTCTTAGGTATTATTAGCGTAGTTACAAATTTGAAATCAACTTATTTACACTAATCAAATTGATAAAGCTAACAACGTATTTACAAAATGTACAAATAAATAAATTACCTACTTAAGTTACCCGGAGGTATTGTTCAAAGTGGCCACCATCACACTCTTCGCACAATTGAGCACGACGTAGCTGGTTTTCGTTCAGCTTACGTAACACTAACACATTAGTTTTTACAGTGCCAAAAGCACTTATGATCCTTGCACGTAATTCTGTTACACTGGTCACTTCCTCCGTGTAAACTAACCTTTTAACGTCTCCCCGCACATAAAAGTCTAGAGGCGTCAGGTGCGGAGAACGCGGAGGCCAGGCCACAGGTCCTCCGCGACCGATCCAGTGGTCACCAAAACTTTCGGTCAAGTACTCGCGTACTTGCCGACCATAGTGAGGGGGGCCACCGTCCTGCTGGTAGTACAAGTTGCGATGGAGTGCCAGGGAACATCCTCCAACATCTCCTCGACAACGTGACGCAACAGCTCCAGTTTTTGGGTGTTGCAATTCACGCTTCAGTAGGCGAAACACTGTAGTGTGGTGCACTCCAAAGTGTTGACCAGCCTGCCGCGTGCTTGCCCGTTGGTCTCGCTGGAAGTATTCCAGCTCTGTGATGGGGGTTCCCGATTGGGAAACATTTCGGTGAACATCCGGATGGCTCCACGTAGGCTGTCTCCACTGATGGCATACAGGCGGACCATCTCTACCAACTCGACATTCGGATAGTTGTCCGTCATCTTGCACTTCGTACCTACGCTACGTCTCAACGATGTACCGAGAAGTGAAATTCGCAAAGCGCGCGCACGCGTCGGCGACATCAAACAGACTGTTTGTTCCGGGGTCACGGCGGCGTGGCTAGGGATTTGTACCTACGAATCGATCGATGAATGATCGTTGCGTATGCGTTGTGTATGTGTTGTTTGCGTTTGTTTGTGTGTGAAAGCGCGGTTATAGGGCTAGTAACAGACGGGCCGCGTTTAAATACGGCTGGTTCACACTTACGGATTTCCGTATACATGCAAAATTTAAAAAAAAATACCTACTCATTTTATTGTTGCTTTGGGTCGAGAATCATTAGCATAATTACGTCCTTGAATTTGACGAGGATGCAAATCAACACCTTGTATAATAATATGTCATTGGTCTGTAGGTTTTGTTTATAGATGTCTTTGTGACACTTCTGGCTGCGAATTCAATAATACAGAGCCCTACCTTTAATTAGCAATATTTTTGCGATGAGAGGTTGCGCTAATCTTGCCGCTAGTAACAGTGGTGTGTCACCATTATCGTTATATAAATTAATGCCAGCCCCATAAGCAGTAAGCATCTCCACAATTTCTACCTGCAAAAACAACATTATGTATTATAGAAACATAATTATTATCTATAGTCAAGGTAATATTTTTCAAATGTCTAATGCCACATTATTGTTTTCATGTCGTTCTACTATCTTGCGTCTTAGGTAACTATTTAGCCTCCAATACAAAAGGAGGGGTGATATAAGTTTGACGTGTCAACGTGTGTCTGTAGCATCGTAGCTCCTAAATGAATAAATCTACTTTAATTTTTGAAAGCTGACGTAATTGCATTGGTTCTTAGCTACAGTTTAGGTGTTGGTTACTTTTTTAAAATATTATTTACTTTTATTTTAAATTTGTCTGTATTGATTGTGTAGTTACACGTCATAAACTTACCTGTCTTTGTATAATTGCATTGTGTAACAGCCTATGTGAGTGAGTAATCCTAGCTCCAGCTGTCAGTAACAGCTCTACACCTACTACATACTTTTGCCAAACCGCTTCACAAAGAGGAGTGTACCCTGTAAAACATGAATAATAGATTGAGGATTTATGAGATAAGAAAATGTTGTGTTTTAAAAGACACTGAATAGACAAAATATTTTTAACAGTTTACATGGTGAATGAATAATAGAATATTGACAAAACGAATTTATACCAGTGGAAACAGTAGAAAGTGGCACCCTTAATAAAAGGACATAACTCAGTATCAGCCTAATTGGTAAACTCTAAAAAACGTAAGGTGTAAAGTAAGATATAGCAATTGCAACTACAAAGCAGGGTCTGACAAGATATGTTTATGTGTATAAAGCAAAAGACGTATGCAGGGGTAGTACATTGAATTCTGTTTCTGCCTACCCTATGGCGTACGAATAAGCGTGATTGTATGGTTTTATGTGTGTATGTTCTTTAATTGTTAAATGTAATGTACAGAGAATTATATTACATACCATGGATCTCTTCACTATTAACATTGGCACCAGCATCAATAAGATACTTGATTACATCCTCATGACAGCGTCCAGCTGCTATATACAGTGCCGTCCTCTCATTTGAATCT
The DNA here is from genome assembly GCA_905163465.1 of Craniophora ligustri. Taxonomy (NCBI): domain Eukaryota; kingdom Metazoa; phylum Arthropoda; class Insecta; order Lepidoptera; family Noctuidae; genus Craniophora; species Craniophora ligustri. The sequence continues at coordinate 8,723,828 of LR990956.1, forward strand.
CTAGCTTCTAAACTAGCTCCATTACTAACTAAAATTTTTACCTATAAAATATAAAAAATAAATAAATACAGTTAACTATGCAGAGAATTGTTTGTATAATGATTTCCATGGAAAATAGAAACATTTACAGGTGATTTTAATATAAAATTATCAATAACCAGTTTATCAATAACCAAAATTTTAAAAAGTGATAGGATTAAGACTGTAAAAGTACTCACCAAATCTAAAAACCCTCGTGATGTGGCAAAATGTAGAGGTGTCATACAATCATATGTTTTATGATTGACATTGCTTCCAGCCTTTATAAGTAATTTAACAATATCAACATAATTTTTTATTACTGCTACATGTAATGCTGTCACACCATCTCCTGTTTCTGAATCTACTTTGCAGCCTAAAATTAAATTATTGGCTGAATATTAAACATAGAAGTAAACTATATTTACAAATATTATTACCTGATATTTTAAAACCTATAAACATATGATATGAAAATCTGAGACAGATGTGTCAGGCTTTTACTGTTCAACTGCAGATGGGAATATTAGATTTAAATTAATTTAATCATTTATTCGTTTTCTTTATTCAGGTGAACTGGTGGTCAAATGTAAACCTATTAACAATCAAAAAAATACTAAACAACATCAGAAGTACTTTTATACCAAATATACAATAATAAATGATTAAATGAATTAATTAATGATATAACTAATAACGCAAAAATATAAACTAGCAAAAATAATTACCAGCTTGTATAAGTAATTTAACAACTGCAACATGACCTTGCTCTGCAGCATAATGTAGTGCAGTTTGCATGAATGCATCATGTTGATCTATTCCATTGGTCACCACAGATGCTGATGCTATAGCTGCCCCTGTAGACTCCAATATAGCTGCATACCACCTGCATAATACAAAAGAGTCCTAATACTCAATCAATCTTTTATTATTATTTACCCAACTGTTTGACATAGTAAAATTAATAATCATTATCATCATCACATCAACCGTTAGACATCCACTGCTGGACATAGGTCCCGCCAAGGATCGCCACGAAGACTGGTCATATGCCGCCTGCATCCAGAAAAAAAAAGATCTTAAACAATAATAATGTCAGAAACATTTTGCTTAAGCCACCTTAATGCAAATGGATATACCAAGCACTTGAAATCTATCTACCTATTTAAATAAAGAAATAGCAAGTCAAGTGTACTGACTTATACATAGAAGACCAGGTTTCATCTTCGGTTGTTGTAGGTGCAACATTTCCTATGTCTTCATCCCATTCTAAATCTGCCTGGGGTGATGGTGTCAAGGATGATGAAGTTACTGGTGATTTCAGGGTAATTTTACTCTCATCACTACTAGAACCGTCACTATGTATAAAGACAAAGTATCCCTGATTTTTATCCGGTTTTGAACCATATTTGCAACTTTCAACTGTCTCATACTGTCCAAAATGAAAGTCTTTAAATGTTCTGTCATTCATATTTTTGCATTTAACAATGGTCTCATCATTCGGCCCACTGTGTCTTAACTTGCGTTTGTGGCATTTCACTTGCCTCTTTTTAGTAGAACCCGTATATGTCACTGGTACACTTGATCTAGTTTCACTGGAACTAATCAACAGTTTTACAATATCAATGTTACCATTGTTAGCAGCTTCTCCCAAACTAGTTTTACCTTGGCTTGCAGTTTTGTTTGGGTTTGCACCTATAACGGAAAAAAAAATAGGTAATGCCTGTGATGATTACATATAACTATATAACATATTATCACACCTGTTGTACTTGAAGGGTTCGACAGAGATGTACTAATGTACACCTACATTTCGCCAGTATGTTATGGATCAATAATAGAGCCCAGTTATGAGGGCAATAAGGCAGCATAGATAACATATATTTGTTTTACAGAACAAGTATTATGGGCTAGCAGTGGAAATACAACAAGGTAATTGATTATTGTGAAAATCAATAGCACCTTCTTTTGGCTGTGATCATGATACGATGATGAAATCATACCTTTGGAAAGAGCACGCGAAACGGCATCTTGATCTTCTGTTAATACAGCTCGAAATAAACTCTCCTCGAGGGAGTCTTCCATGTTTTAACAGAAACTGTAATTATCATGCATAATTTTCTAAATAAATCGATAATGGTCACATATCATTTATGTTATCCAGTAACACAACATTCATCATTGCTTTAGTAACAGTTTAAGCCAATACTATTCTGGTTTCCAGTTACGGCAAATCAAGGCACAAAAACGAGAATATGAGATTGTTATTTATGTTTACTACCATTTTTTGACAATTATTTTTTTCCGTTCCATCAAACTACCAACTGTCATTAACGTAATCAAAATGACTGTCAAATAAAAAGTGAGAAGTGAAGTCCTTATTCTGAGATTCCATAAAAAATATCGACGGTGACGGCGACTATTGCTATTCTATAAGAAAATAAAGAAATGGTAGAAAATAGGGAGCATTTATTCATATGACATACTACATCTCGACTAGAGAGGCGTAAATAATTTATTTTCTATCGAACAGTAAGTAAATAAATATAAATAAATATTCCTGGACATTATGACACACAGCGCCACTTAGTTCCGAGCTAAGCAACGAGGCTTGTGTTACGGATTTGTTGAACTACAATACTTTTTTTTGTAAATACATATTATACATAGATACATCCATAACTTGGATATAAATGTTAATGCTCATCACACACAGTGGCGGATTAGCCACGTAGCGAGAGTAGCAAATGCTACGGCAATACTGCGCACCAAATTTTTGTGACCGTAAAAAAAATTAGTTTAGATAAAAGCGTGAAATTATATTTTAACATTAATGATTTTGAGTTGGTATTAAAATGTTTCATCATCATCATCATCATCATCAGCCTCTATTCGTCCACTGCTGGAAGTAGGCCTCCACTAGTGAACGCCACAAAGCTCGATCTTCGGCTCTTTTCTTCCAGTCGCTGCCAGCTATCTTGCCAGGGCTGCCAGTAAGCAACGACGAGATTATGCCATTTAGCATCTGAAATTATACCAAATGCGATGGTATTATACCATACTGCCCATTCTATGTCGCGATGAGCTTTTTTTTTTTTAGCTCAAATCCCTCGATTATTCGATTATCCTTTGCAGAATTAGCGGACAACTTCTTGGCATGACCTTTTTTTTGTGAGCGTCTTGCTTTTGTATCGAATTACACCAAATGATCATGGATACCACATGGATACTGTGGTGTACAGAAGCGTTAGCGTTTGATTCGTTTCTACGGGATTTCCTACGCCTAGCAGGGTTCAGATGGAATAAAAACTCCGAGAATCAGATAAAAACTATGAGTAGTGGCGGAGCGAACGTATAGCTGCGGGCGGCGGCCGGTGGGCAAGTGGACGAGCGTCGCCTCAAAAATGGCGGTGCTGCGCGATGGGAAAAGAGAACGAGACAACGATATTAGAGCGCGACACACCCGCGATGCTTACATCCGCCTCGCCACTATTCTGGGTAATATTTATTTACAAACTACAGATAATAAAAGATAACAAATTGAATACAAAATATAAAATTAATGTCGTGCACATTCTCCCGCCGGTGCACTCGTGCACATCAGCTGGTAAGCACGACTATTTTCTTTACCGCACGCTTCAGCCGTCCCGTTTTCGTCTGGACATCCACGACTCTCACGGTACCGTCTCTGCCTGGATACGTCTCGATAATCTGCCCTCGTATCCAGGCATTGCGTGGCAAGTTGTCGTCCACCAGTAGCACAACATCTCCTTTCTTAGGCACTCTTCCTTGGCCTTGTGGCTCCCGCCGGTGTTGTAACGCCGGGAGATATTCTCTGATCCAACGTGTCCAAAAGATATCTGCCAGACGTTGAGCGTGCCGCCACCTCTGTTTGCTGTGGAAGTCGACGTTGCTGAAGGTCCCTGGTTGTGGCACTCTGGCAGGTCCTCCTAGTATGAAATGTAGAGGGGTGAGAGATTCGGGGTCGTCTGGCGATGCTGAAACAGGTGTCAATGGCCGGTTATTGACTGTATACTCCGCCTCTAGGAGTAGTGTGGTAAATACTTCTTCTGGGGGGTGTCGTTCATTTAGAGTTGCTGTTAGGGCTCTCTTGACGGACTGTACCAGCCTCTCCCAAGCACCGCCCATGAATGGTGCTCCCGGGGGGATATAGCGCCACCGGATCGTGCGTGACGCGGCCTCCTCTTCTGTTGCCTGGTAAGCAGCTCTTCTCAGCTCCGTATCTGCTCCTCGCAGGTTAGTGCCGTTGTCAGAGTGAATTTCGTTCGGGCACCCCCTGCGTGCCATCATCCGTCGTAGAGCCATGATTGCACTATCGGAGCTCAGCGATCCCGCTACTTCAAGATGGACCGCTCGTGTCGTGAGGCAGGTAAAAAGTGCAACGTACCTCTTTACGTGTTGTCGTCCCACAGTCACACTGTATGGGCCAAAGTAATCTAGTCCAACGTACGTAAATGGCCTCTGGTGATGTGCTAGCCTGGTGTGCGGGTGGTCGCCTGTCGCCGGTGATGCTGGTTTTGCACGCAGGATGCGACATTTGATACAGCTTCTCACGACGCCGCGCGTAGCAGGTGTAAGCCGCAGTATCCACAGGCGCGACCGGATCTCGTTGACAACTGTTTCAGTCCCGCCGTGGTGATTCTGTTTATGCACCCATGCGATGTATAGCTTGGTATAGGCGTTACCTCCATCCAAGACTGGGGGGCTGCGTTGTAGACTCGACAATTGTAAGGCTGAGTCTATACGTGATTTTAATCTTATGATTCCTTCGTCATCCAATACTAAGCTTAGTTTCCGCAACTTACTACTTCGCTCTAGGGGATTGCCTTTCCGTAGTCGGCACAAGTCTTCAAAAAAGTCTTTTTCTTGCACAGCTTTCCACCAGAGCTTTTCTGCTGCCTCCACATGTCGGCTCTCGAGGGTGACGTAGTTAACCTTATGCTTGTATGTTTGTGGAGTAGCTCCGGGTTTCGCTGCCGGTCGTGGTGTTGACTGCATCCATGGGCCGTCATCATCTGATCGACGCGCTCGTTTTGTAGCAACGCTGTGTCTTGTACGGCACATCTCAAGAAACTGAAGTACTCTGCCAGTCGTTCTCACAAGGCGCAACCAACTAGAAAATCTGGTGGTGTCGGGCAGGCTATTTATGAGGCGTGTCGCGTGATGTGCGGTGGTGGTCACACGCTCTTTTCCGGTAGTCAGCGTCTCCGTCGGTTCTGGCTCCCGCGGCCAGGACTCCTCGGCGTTATAAAGGAAGTCCGGCCCGCGGAACCAGCGGTGATTGCAACCAAAGTCGCTAGGTGTGCCGCGAGTGGCATCATCGGCGACATTGAGTGCAGTAGGCACCCAGCGCCACTCGCTGACTTTGGTTTCCTCTTCAATTTCCGCCACCCGATGGGCGACGAACGGTTTGTAGCTGCGTGGCCCGGCTCGCAGCCAGGCGAGCACAGTGCGCGAGTCTGTCCAAAAGACCCGGCGCGCCGGCTTCAGGTCGTGCTCGGCCTCGACCGTGCGGGCTAAGCGACAGCCCAGCAAGGCCGCCTGGAGCTCCAGGCGCGGTATCGATGTTGTCTTCAGCGGGGCCACCTTTCCCTTGGCCATGGCCAGGGACAGGTGGACGGTGGCGCGTGCGGTCACCGCACGCCAGTACACGGTGGCGACGCAAGCGGACTCGCTCGCGTCCACGAAGATGTGCATCTCTCGGTGCACAGCGGTAGCGTAGTGCGGGTAGCACCGCGCAACGCTGAGATGGCGCAGGTTCTTCATGTGGCCCAACCATTTGAGCCAGTCGCTGTGCAGATCATCGGGCAGTTCGTCATCCCACCCGACGCCTAGACGCCAGGTGTCTTGGAGGAGGCGCTTGGCGGGCGCTGTTACAGGGGTGATGAGACCTAAGGGATCAAACAAGGACATTATAGTTCGAAGCGCTTCTCGTTTAGTGGGTCTCTTTGTTCCATCGACGACAGTAGGGTGGACCCTCTTGAGGTCTAAATTGAAAGTCAACTGATCTTCACTTGGCTTCCACATAAGGCCAAGAGTTTTCTCTGAAGCAAGGCTGTCTTGAAGTTTTACTTCTATACTTTTATCGGTTTGCTTGGGCGCAATGACTTTAATTACTTCTGCTTGATTTGATGCCCATTTCTGTAAGTAGAAGCCTGCCTGACGATGGACATGATCAACATCTGATGCTACTTGGATTGCTTCTTCTAATGTATTAAAACTTTGTAAATAATCATCCATATAATGGTTATTACATATCGCCTCTGCCGCTTCAGGGAATTCGTTTCGGTAATCTTCAGCATTTCGATTTTTAATATAAATTGCGGTGCACGGTGACGAAGCGGCACCGAAGATCACACTGCGCATGCGATACTCTGTAGGGGGTCCCTCCCGCTGGTCACCTCGCCATAAGAAACGTAAAGCATCTCTATCTTCTTCTCTTATACCAATTCTAAGAAACATCTCCTGGATATCAGCAGTGACAGCGATGCCTCTCTGGCGGAAACGCATGAGGACTCCGGGTAAAGATTGTAATAAGTCTGGACCAGTAAGTAATAAATCGTTTAAACATATACCTTTGGTTCTAGCGGCAGCGTCCAGCACAATACGAGGTTTTGGTTTACTAGGATTCACAACTGCAAAATGAGGCAAATACCAAGTGCGTTCAGGTTGGGGTGAAGTTGTAGCCACCTCAGCATAGCCACTTTCTAACAGATGTGTCATTTGCTCAGAATACTGGCGTTTGAGATTGGCATTCTTATCCAGTTTCTTTTCGATTCCTTTAAGTCGATTCCATGCTGTATCTCTGTTATCAGGTAGTTTAACTTCGTCTTTATTCCACAGGAGCCCCGTCTCAAAACGACCATCTGGCAGCCGGCGACTCTTGCTATCTAATATTCTCAAAGCACGTTCATTTGGATCATTCTTTGTGCATTTGGGTTCGATTCCTATAGCATCAAGATCAAAGAAGTTCTTCATGAGATCATCTAATTGTTCTTCTTCATGATTATGGGCTGTAATTTTCGAAACTATATGTACTTTATGTGATTTACCTCTGTTAGGACCATGTAGTACCCATCCAAGCTCGGTAAGTGATGCTACAGGTTTGCCTGGCTCTCCACTCTTGACTGATTTCGAAATAATTAAATTCCAGTTGTCTTGGCCAATTAGTAAGGATGGTGTGCCGCAACAATACATTAGGTTCTCAGCGATTTCCTGTAAGTGTACACAATTATCTATTATGCTTTTGTCAACAGTTTGAGGCCAGAGACGGAGCTGGTCAATGGTGCGTGCCATTAAGTGATGCTCTGTGTCAGCATGTTGACCAATGATGTGAAGTGATACATGTCTCGATGAGCTAGCATTGACACGAGCTCCTGCTACGCCCTCAATGTCAAATGGTTCTATCGGGCCTGTGGCTCCAACTGCTTGTGCTACCTTGTCTTCGATTAATGTGACAGTTGAGCCTTCATCTAAAAGGGCGAAAGTATCTATGGTTGATGTGGGTCCACGTACTCTGACTGGTATTATTTTAAGGAATGCTCTCTCCATATTATGTGGCCATGCTGAGGTAACTACTGCGGAGTCAGCAGGAGTTTCCTTTGTGTTAAATGCCTGCTTATTATGCAAAAGCGGGTGATGCGATCCACGGCACTCCTCAATGCCACAAGCTTTATAGGAACAGCTATGGCGATAGCCCCTCTTCTTCAAACACCGAAAGCATAAATTTAAAGATTTAGATTTATCCCACCTGTCATTGATATCAAGCTCTTTGAAAACCATGCAATCACGGAGGCCATGCTTCCCGTTGCAGATGCTACATGCTGGTGTGGCAGGCGGAGATGTGGCTGCGTGTGCGGGCATGGCAGAGTAGGCCTGTTGTGGCTTCTTGTGCGGTGGTGGAGTGCGTTCCTGTATCTCGGCCTGGGCATACCGGCTGCAGAGGTCTGCTTCTCTAGATAGAAATGTAGAAAGATTAGCAAGATCAGGTTCATCTTCAGCTTTCCCTGCAGCATAGTCATACCATCGGTACCGCAAAGCTGGTGTCATGCGGTCAACCACAGTTCGAACAGCCTCCGGGTTGTACAGGTAATGTATTTTATTTAATGCCTTTACCACTGCCACAATGTTAATAATGCGACTAGCAAATATGCAAATATCACGCGGATTATCAGTAAGCTTAGACAGTGCCTTTATTTTATCCATCTCTGCCATGACAAGTGTATCTGAGCGACCAAACCTTACCTCCAATAACCGCATAACCTCGTCCGGTTCGGTCTCAGCCACAAACAATGATATCACTGCTTCTTTCGCCGCGCCTCGCAAGCATCTCCGTAGGCGCATCATATTTTCAATTTTGGTAAACCAGGCGCACGTATCTCGGTAGGCCGCTCGGAATGCCAGCCATTCACTACAAGCACCACTGAAAACAGGCAAGTCGTAAATATACTTTAAAGGCACGTGTGATGAGGACGCCCGCGCGGCCTCTGTAATGGCCGCGGCGAGCGACGCCATGTCAGGTATTTGTGTACCACTTCGTTGCACGTTTTCTTCGATAGATCGATTGGTGTGTGCCAACTCTTCATGCTCATTGGGTAAGTGAATAGTTTGAGTAGCAAGCCAGCTCTCAACAAGACCTGATTTATTTTCTTCGCCAGAGTCGATGTCCTCTTCAGTATATATGGACTCAGCGTCGATCCTGGCTAGCTCTGCCTCAGCTAGTGCCGTAGCCGCCTGGGCCTCATCCAGCTTTCTCTTAGCAATTCGTTCGAGAATTTGGGCACGTTTGACACTTTTATTGGATTTAGACTTAGCTGACTTTTGAGGCTCCACGCTGCCGTCATCCTTACATTTTACCGTAAGCCCTGGTGCTGGCAAAGACTTAGGTCTTGATACAGTGTCCGCACGTTTCAATGTAATTGACCTTGTCACTGGCATTTTACGTAATTATTATTAAAGTTCGATTCAAATATTTACTTAATTATTTACGATTATGTACTTGTTACAACAATTTAAACTCGATTAAAACTCTTCACTATATACTTTACTACATGCACTATGCACTTAAACTTGCTTATATACGTAACACTATTTAATTTACATCACGATTCACGTTAGGTATTTATTATACCACGAAACGACACAACGAAATGACCATATAAGGTAATTACGATTCCACAATAAACTTTTGATTTCGATATTGAAGCAATTTACGATACGATTTTTTACGATTAACTTTACTTCAAATCAATGATAATCTAAGTTATTTACTTTACCAAAATGACCACTTCGTTGTGCCGTGCACATGCTCCGCCGGACGCCGACCGCGTGCCGCAGGAATATCCAGATCCGGCTCGAATTGACCAATTTCTGTGGTGTACAGAAGCGTTAGCGTTTGATTCGTTTCTACGGGATTTCCTACGCCTAGCAGGGTTCAGATGGAATAAAAACTCCGAGAATCAGATAAAAACTATGAGTAGTGGCGGAGCGAACGTATAGCTGCGGGAGTGTATTCCCGTTCGTCCCCTAGACTTCGTCCCCCGAGGGGGACGAACGGGAATTTACAAAAATAATATTTAATTTGTTCCCGATCGTCCCAATCCTAATTCAAGAGAGGACGAATGGGAATATGTTCTTCGATTAGTGCCATTCGTCCCACTAAAAAGATTTGTGCAGAAGCCTACAGCTTATCAAATAAATGACTGTACTACGTATTTAATACTTTAACTGTAAATCCCCTTTTTTCAATCAAAATATTCGAAATTACAACCAAAAATACTGAATTGCACACTAAATTTGAACCGAATCGGTCCAATTCATAATTATTGGTTTAGGTTAGGTTAGAACTGTGACCACAACGCACGAGCCGAGCGAGCGAAGCGAGCGTGCCGCGGCAGCGGCCGGCGAAGTGCCAGAACCGAATCAGTCCTATTCATAATTATTTGTTTAGGTTAGAACTGTGAAAAAGAATTAATAAATTATTCCCATTCGTCCCCCCAAAAAATTTTGAGGGACCATCGGGAAAATAAATAACGAATTCCCGTTCGTCCCCCTCGGGGGACGAAGTCTAGGGGACGAACGGGAATACACGGCTGCGGGCGGCGGCCGGTGGGCAAGTGGACGAGCGTCGCCTCAAAAATGGCGGTGCTGCGCGATGGGAAAAGAGAACGAGACAACGATATTAGAGCGCGACACACCCGCGATGCTTACATCCGCCTCGCCACTATTCTGGGTAATATTTATTTACAAACTACAGATAATAAAAGATAACAAATTGAATACAAAATATAAAATTAATGTCGTGCACAGATACAATACATCGTCCAATTATACCAATTTGGTAGCAAAAGATACAATCTGGCAGCCCTATATCTTGCGCAAGTCGTCGCTCCACCTGGCCGGCGGCCGTTAAAATGTTTAGTCCATCTATAATTTATTCAAAATTTTAGTAGTTTTCTAAATTATTTTTTAACTATACCTACCCCAAAATTAGGACTAGGGGGCTGTCCATTAATCACGTGAGATTCGAAAGGGGGGGGGAGGGGTTCAGCAAAAATCACTAAATATCACATGGGGGGGGGGGGGGGGGGTATAATAAGATATCACGTGTAATTATTTTTTCGTCAAACGCGTGATTTCTAAACCTCAAAATAGTATTATTACAAACATTATAAGATTCTTTGTAGTAACTAAAAATACACGTGATTTTTGGTGGGGGGTGGGGGGGTAGTCTTAAACCTCACCACGTATCACCATGGGGGAGGGAGGGGTGAAAAAATGTTAAAAAAACATCACGTGATTAATGGACAGCCTCTTAGACTGTACGGGCCACAGCTTAGGTTTGATGTGTCCAATAAAGAATGTCATTCGAAATTTCGAATCTGGTCAGATAACTAGCAGTTGTTTAGGTTTTCTTTTTATATCCATTAAATGTGAAATATTGCAAGCTACTCATTTTGTATTACACCTACACATCTTAGGTTCAGCTGGTTGCTTGTATTTTGGCGTAGAAATTATAAAACCGTTGTTTTACCTTTTAGCTATAATAACGCATGTAGGTTTGTGCACTTTTAGAACTTCTTATGGTTATTATGTGAAAGCATCAAGATGGACCGAATAAAATTTTCAGAGAGATTGTTCGTTTTCACATTTAGGCGCTGCGATATTTGAAAAATTATCGCAACATTACCTAGTTGAAAATTATAAATATGTATATTTTGAAACATGGGACCATGGGAGTGTCACGTACGAATTTGCCAAGTTATAGCCCTCTCGTTGCGCGGATCTTCAAAAGAGAAGTAAACCTGCCGCCTGGGGTAAGGTATTGCTATACCCACCGTGTACCTCTGGGGCTATGATTGAAGGGGAAGTAGACGGATACTGACTTAATCAGAAATCAAAACAACCTAGTTGGCGGAACTGCCTTTTACGAGTGTGCAGTTCGATACTTTGGCCCCCTACTAACTGCGGTGCGGAAAGCGGTGCACCGTGCACAACTGTTCCGACCCATCACTCAGTAGCTACACTGACCTACACGGACGGGTCTGCTTGACGACACGACTTTTGCCGGTTGGAGGTAAAAAGCTGCGGCCGAAACTACCACCACGTGCTTGAAACATATCTAAGACATTTGGAGCGAGCTAAATGCAACCCCCCCCCCCCCCGTAACAACGTAAAACATTTGTAACGTATTGTCAATACCATAAACATGATAAGCTAAGCAAGGGTTCCTTGATAGAATTTGTTACGGGCCCCGCGCCGGCTTAATCCGGCACTGATCACACAAACATTTATTGTCCCTACCGGGTTCGAACCCGGGACCCGTAGCACAGAAGACAGTGTTAACTACCGCTGGACTAATTGGGTCGTCAATACAGTAAATCATTACAGTACCTTTGTAAAATGTTTTTTTTAATTATTTTCATTCATTAAACAGAGGGATGAATAAGGGAAGGAAGAAGTAGAAAACTGTCAAAATTCGTCTTACGCAATAAATGGATGCACCACATTGCTGATCGATCGGAGTCAGTTTAACCTAACCAAAGTTTTAATACAATATTTTCTACTTCCCGATACGTTTTAAACCTTTTTTACTTGGTTAAATGCATATGTTTTCAGAAGTAGCTTGTTTTCTTTAATTCTTTATTGTACACAAAAAAAAAAGATACAACATAACATATATCAACAATACATTTAAAGTGTTGTGCAGATTTTTTTTTCAATACTTTCGAAGGATTATGTAACATTTCAGAGTAAGCTATTTTTAATTTATGCATAGTATTATTATTAAAAGAATTTTTTATCTTAAAATTCTTGACAGAAGACTAGAAAAAGTAGTTTAATTTAATAATAACTGGCAACCCTACAGGAGAGTTGTTTGTGTTTTAGAGCACGCTTGCCGTTAAAGTTATTCAGCGTTTGATAACTTTGCTTCTAGAACACAGAGAACTTGTGCAATTTATCAAGGATATTGTGTATTATATTTGAAAAGGAAAGACAAATTTTACGTTCCAAAATGTCCAGCACATCACAAAAACACAGGAATTTTGTAGCTGAGCCCATGGGAGAAAAACCCGTAACGGAATTAGCTGGCGTCGGTGAAGTATTAGGGAAGAGACTGGAGGGTGCGGGATTCGACAAGGTTAGTAATCCTTCTATTATAAGTTAAAGATTAGGTACGATTTCATAAATATTGTATTTAGTAACATATTTACACTTATATGATCAATACCCACAAAGTCAATCAGGAAGCTGATGATTGTTTACACTCTCTGGAAGCTATGAATTGACAAAAAAATATTTTTAAAATTACAGATCTTTTTTGTAAATAAATGGATTATTTTCTTTGTGTGTGTTAATTCATCAACTATCTGGTTTACTTGCCCAAAAGACAGAATTAAATATGACATCATAGGTACTAGAGATAACGTGAATCAGTTCCATCCGTCCCTAAAGCGACTCTCTGACACAGTTACACTTTAGGGGGTTCCCTCATGTCACAGAATGTTTTTATTTTTTTAGATAAATGTATTTTAATTAAGAGTTTAATAAAATGATGAGTACATTTTGTAGACAATTTTGGGAGTGACATAATGTATTTGTAACTAAATTTGTTTATATGTTCACAGGCCTACACAGTATTGGGGCAGTTTCTGGTGCTGAAGAAAGACAAAGAACTATTTCAAGAGTGGTTAAAAGATACATGCAATGCCAATTCAAAACAATCTGCGGACTGTTATCAGTGTTTAAAAGATTGGTGTGATGAATTTTTGTAATTGAGAGATCTTCAGTAATATCTTTAAAATAACATTCATACATACATAAGATAATGTAAATAATATATCTAATAATTTGTAATTACGCATAAGCAATAGGTATTACCTATATTTTTTATGTAATTTTTGATTTATTAAAATTTGTACAAGAATTTGATGACTATCATTACTGATAGGTGAAATTTGTATCGTTATCTTGTTTAAAGATTAACAGACAATGTTTGTTTTTATAATTTCCTTACTTTTTCTGTATTCAAAACATGATAGTTAAAATCTGGCAATGGTCTATGAGAGAGAATAGCATTGTAGTGACTGCAACCTTCCAACAAATAATAATGCAATGTAATTGTTACTAAATGATAATTTTGTGTGAATAAAATGCTATTAATCATTATGATTAAGAAGATAATTAAAACATGTTGGATAAATAGTTTGAATATAATGTAGTGATATAACTTTGTGTCACTAAAATCATTAATAAAAAGCTGCCCATATTTATGTTTCTCATTGCAAAGCTAGTAATCAACACCTAAGACCTAATCCTTTCCAGTCCCCTGTTACTAGATAATAATAATATGTATATCACTGATTTGTTTACAAAATATGATGTTGCTTTAAAAACTGGGATGATTTTGATAAAGTATACCCTGTCATCCAAAAAAATTTGGAACATAATATATATGGACTATCGTGCACAGCATAGTAAATAAAATAAAATATATTAGGTACTATTTTATTATTGCCTAGGAGAGAGGAGGAATTTATACAGTACATTATTGTTATTTATTTATTTAATTATGTCTCACTTAAATATAATTATATTTAAGTGGAATATAATTGATATTTAATTATATTGCATATAAATAAATAGTATATAAAATATATAATAGTAAAGATTATAAAATAAATATAAGAACACTGGCCTATTTTTATTACATACATATTATAAATTAGTTTAGTTTAATTTATCTTTTTAAATATTCATTTATATTAAAAAGGATTTTAATCCGCCGGAAGCATGCATTGCTAAGCAGGAAGTTGGCAAGTGTTGGCGTCACGATAAGGTCAACAATTAGGATACAAGCTTAAAGAAATGAAAGTTATATTTTGCGCTATAGTAACCATGGAGTACGTTTGTTTGAGCCCGTGTCTTTACCTGATACGGTCAGATCGCGAAATTGCTCATGACGCGGGCTAACCGCGAGTTAGAAACGAATTGCTGACTTGCTAATGTTGTACGCGTGCACCGTACAGCATGAGCTAGTTATATCAAAACGTAACTAAAATCGGATATGAGTTAGATTTCAATATCAAATCGATATTCATAACTCCGCAACTGATATCACCAAATCTATGATATCTAAGCGAAACCTAAACTTCAACAAACGCGCAAGTTACGATATGATGGCGATAGAACAAAACGCAAAACTTATATTAAGATTTGAAAGATTAAGCAGAAGTGTACTAAAGTACACCCACGTTTCGCCGGTATGTTGTAGGTCCCATGTAATATGGGGCGAGCCTATTACCATTAACCGAGCACGAATCCAAACTCCGAGCTGCTACTGAGAATTTCACAGAAAAACCCAATAACACTTTGTTCGACCTGGGAATCGAACCCAGGACCTCTTGCTCGGTAGTCGCACAGTACGACCACTAGACCAACGAGACCTATTACAACGAACCTAATACAGACACTAAAAAGTAAAAAAAAAAAAAAAAGTTTTTTATTTTATTTGCGTTTAATAAAACCGACTCGGATGAAGTCTGAAGTTTGAAGCCACCCCACTCAAGATCACGCGCGATGAATGTATACATACCTTTACA
Organism: Craniophora ligustri; assembly: GCA_905163465.1. Lineage (NCBI taxonomy): Eukaryota > Metazoa > Arthropoda > Insecta > Lepidoptera > Noctuidae > Craniophora > Craniophora ligustri. Next base: position 8,738,968 of record LR990956.1, read on the forward strand.
TTTGGCTTGGCACCGTCTTCATACCTGTAAAACTAAAAAGAAGTTAAAGTTATTTTTAACTTTTTAGTTTTGAAGTCGGTTTTTTTTTGTGATTGCAGTTATTATTTATTGCAGAACATTATTTAATAAAATAGTTTTTAGGTTTTTAATAAGTTTTTACAATAGTTATATAGTACATACGTGTTAAGAACTAGTGTTAGTTTAGGCTTGAACTTTTAATTGAAATATTGATTCATAATTGTTTCGTTAAACATATCGCGGAAACACATTTTATAAAAAAAGACAAAGCTGTTGAAAGCTGTAGGACTAGCTATTTGTCCTGTCCCTTTGAACGCCTGTTCTCAAAAACAGACCTCATTATCAGCGATAGAAGTTGTCGCTTAAAGTCTAAGAAAGTTGAGCAGCTTGGATTTTTTAATCAAAATATAACCTAAACTTGTCAAAAATAATTACGGCTGTATCTCCAAAGAGAAAGACAGGCTTGTACCTACGCTTTGCTGGTATATTGCTTGGTCCCATATAATGCAGGGTAAGCCTATTGTCATGAATCAGGCACAAATCCTATGTATGTGCTGCTACTGTAACTACACTGCTTGATTTGGGAATCAAACCCGGGACATTAAGCTCACTGAGCGTCGCTCAGGTACTTAACTTTAACGAACAGACAGACCCATTACTCTATATGTTACACTATATCCAAATCCAAATAGAAGGTTGTAAAGGTAAAAAATATGATGACATATCAAATTCCCATTTTTTTACGTTCTAATTTACTGTGGTACGGAATATAGGTATAAGGTTTCGTAGAATAGTAAATTGGAAAGCCATGTTTTATGACAAGTTCTTCCGTTAAGGATAACCCCTAAATTGAATTGAAGGTTAAGTTTTAAACATAGGCATAGGTGTGGACAGGCCTGGCCCCTGTCCACACCTATGCCTATCCTATAGGGGAGGGGGCAAACAAGGACAGTTTACCAACGACCAACTGCTGCCCGTATCTCGCTACGCCCATGGATGTGGAGGTATCAAATTGAAAGTTAATTCTACTTGATACTTCCAGGCATGTATGTGAAGAAGGTTCTTGATGGATGTGCATTGTACACTAGTCCATTAACACAAAAATGTGCATAATTAATCTTGGCCCGATTAAAAAACACGCATAGTTGTAAACGTTACTTTTTAATATTATATTATATAGTCACTAAAGTAAAATTACACATTCATAAATAGGGGAGTGACCGAATGTAAGTACACTCCATGTTCACGAGTGAATAGGTATCTTTTATGTAAGCGTACTTCATCTTAGATAAATGATCACTTACCATCAGGTGAGATTGTGGTCAAACGCTTGTCTAAATTGATATGATAAAAAAATTGTATTCAAGCACTAGTTACCACGGAACAGAAAAAAGAGCTAGTTACACTATATCTCTGTTCCTGAAAAATCTAAATATTGAATCCAAGTCCACAATATAAAGCAGTATGAAGACGGATATTTAATAAAATACAAATGTGAGTTATATTGAGTTAATACTTAATTTAAATTCTTTTTGAATTCAAAAATGTTTTTATTCCAATAAAATTGAATAATAGTTCGTTCTTGAACTCTTATTAAATATCCTCGGTCATTCTACAGTATGAAATAAGGGAAACTGCGTTTGATCCCCTGAGAAGATACTCAATGCCCCCTTTTAGAACTGGAATTCTGGAAACAGCAGATTCCAGAAGAACCCATGAATTAATATTGTGACCCCTACTCTGAACACAGGTTAAAAAAAACTGTCAATTTTGTTTGACACTTTTGGCAGTACTCTAGTTAGTCTGTGGTCTATTTATTTTTGGATTAGAACTGGAAGTCCGTGAAAACTGAGGGTTTTACGTATTTGTACGTTGTTAATTTGTTAATGAATACATAAACCGTAGTGTTTTTACATAATGATAGTGCTATGAAAGTGTTAAACAGCAAATCCTATAGATATTTCCGATACTTTTGAGTGTAAAGTAATTCTGACTTCTGACTTCCTGTTATTCCTATGAGCTGTCCAAGAAATATTTCGATTTAAACCTAATTTTGTACCAAATAAAACATCCATATTCTCTAAGATTATAGTCATATTATAAGGGCCTTACCAGCTGTAACAGTCAATGTTGCTGTAAAGAGCACCACTATTTTGGCTAAACATTCTGATGCAGAGTTATTTTTCTAGAATTCATAACATGGTGCCAGGAAATCAGTAAAATGTCAACCGAAAATTGCTTGGTGAAGGCAATTTATTCTTTCAAGGGTAAAAACAATGATGAGCTATGTTTCAAGAAGGGGGATATTATTACTGTTACCCAAAAAGAAGAAGGTGGATGGTGGGAGGGAACTTTGGGCGAGACTACTGGCTGGTTCCCTAGCAATTATGTTACTGAACATAAAGGTATGTGATTATGATATCATTATTCATTTGTATAAAATAATCTATAAAAAAATGGTCACAGAATATATCACAGTTCTACAGCCATTGAAAGAACTTTGTAGTAAACACTATCATAAATTGTATACAGATCCATCGGGTAGTGTGACAACATCACCAATACGGGCAGCATCAGAAATACAAGCATTTAGAAATGTAGTGCTTAAAGATATCATAGACTCTGAAAAGGCTCATGTGGCTGAAATGCAGGGGTTGGTTAGTAATTTTTTACAGCCTCTAGAAAAAAGTGACATGTAAGTATTCTTTTTTTTTGTAGTTGATCTGCAATTATAAATATTACAGTGATTGTGTATAGTGAGTAAAAAACTGAAGGATATTGATGAAATATTAAATAAATATATTAGTTAACTTTTAATAAACTAATTCAATTTATTTTGATAATATTAAAAATATAACTTTTCTTAAAATCTTCCTGTTTCATTAACAATTTTAATTTTAATGAAATAAGTTTTGTATATTATATTAATTCATTCAATCATTTTAGAGTATATTTAGAAAATAGAATACATTTGTACATACAAATAATATTAAATATTTTTAGACTAACCAGGGATGAATTCAGGCAGTTGACTGGTAATATAAATGAGGTGTTACAAGTGCATGAACAGTTCCTTGCACTGTTAGATGATTGTGCAACTAAAACAGGCCCAGACCAAAGGGTAGGAGGTCTCTTCTTACAATGGGCTCCCAAAATTAAAGCAGTTCATCAAACTTATTGTGCTGGCCATCCTAAAGCTGTGTGCATCCTTGATAAATACAAGTGAGTGTATTCTTAGTCAAGAAACTTTTTTTATATTTATTTATCAATTATTAGAACAAAATATTGCTGTGGCTATTTTAATAAATCAGATATACAATCATTAAAATTTAAAAACACATAATTTCCGGCACAAATCCTGATCACAGTAGTAAGTGCCTTTTACACATGTCCACTTTCCTCCAAATTAGGTTTATTCATACTACTGAATAAACCAGTTCACCATTTAGAACCAATCGCAAGGACCCTTGGCCCCTCGCCTTCGTCATTTGGTCTGTTTGGCCTCTGAATGTTTGGCGGACCAAACAGACCGAAAAATTCATAAAGTTTGTGCTCACGACTTTTGCTGGTACTTACTTATACCTAAATGCTATTTTGTTTGAATAATTGTGGCTACATCTTATTAACACAGATATAAAATTCAATGTTTCCAAAGTTTAATTCCACATTATGTGAGTCCTAGGCTGATGGACCACTAGATAATAATTTATTAAGTATCACTAATCTTCATAAAATCCTACATTATAAATTACTTTAGGGAAGAACTGAACACATGGATGGAGGATGCTGGTGCTGTTTGTCCAGGGGTGCTAGTATTAACAGCAGGATTATCCAAGCCATTTCGCAGGCTGGGAAAGTACCCAGCTATGCTGCAAGAGCTGGCCCGACATGTCCATGAGGCACACCCAGACAGAGGTGACACTCACCGGGCCTCAGTTGTGTACAAGGATATTGCAGTGAGTGTCTATCGATTTTATATATTGATAGTTATGTAGCTTTGTTTGCTTTGAATATGTTTATGTGATGACTCCTATACCATTTTTTGATCATTGATCAAAATAACAATTTTACAAATTAATTTATGAAATATTAAAATTTATATTGCTATATGGCTATTCAACGTAGATTAAAATTTACGGAAAACAGGATTTGTATGAATAAAAGATGTGCATAAAGATAATTAAAGCGCACTATTCTTATGAAGTTGGTTTTTTCAGAGTGGTTGTGCAGCATTACGACGACAAAAAGAGTTAGAGCTTCAAGTTGTAACTGGTGAGGTCCGTGGATGGCCGGGCGGCGAACTAGCGTCTCTCGGAGACGTTTTACATATGGGCAGTGTAGCAGTAGGTCCTTCGCATCAGGACCGTTACCTAGTTCTATTCCCATCTGCATTACTTCTACTGTCAGTAAGCAAGAGGGTGTCTGCTTTTGTATATGAAGTAAGTCACTTGACAACATGTGCCAATCAAATATTTTAAAGGGGAAGAATAGTATTATTATTGATTTATTTATTTGTAGGGTTGTCTCCCACTGACTGGCATCACAGTTTCCAAGTTAGATGATACAGATACCAGAAAAAATGCATTTGAAATAAGTGGCCCAATGATTGACACTATTGTAGCAGTGTGCCAAACGAGAGCTGAAGCTGACAATTGGGTGAGCCTGTTACAGAAGCACTCCAATACTAGTAGCCCTGCTCATGAGCCATCACAACCTCAGTCGTTACCACATGTAAGTGTCTGTGTTTAATATGTTACTTTATTATGCTTCAATGAAAATATGTTTTCGCGTCTAATGTAGCCACTCGAAGTTATTAGAATATTTTTATTCATGCACAAGACTAAGGTTTATTTTTATTATTTTGGTTGTATAGCTGACCCGCTCTCCTTCTGAAGGGGCGTTGTCTAGCATCAACACTAGTCGCCGAAGCCTATATCACGTGACACTACCACCACCTAGCTACCCTTCTGCTTCACCTTATTATTCGCTGACCAAATATTTCGCGAGACTCGTTAAGAAAAAAGTTATTACAAGACAAATGTTACGTAAACTTTTACATGAGAGAACATGGGCTAAAGCTTTCGAGTTGACTGGGATGCCTGTGAGACGAAGACATAAAAATCTTATACGGCTTAAAATTGAAAATGATGGTACCATAGGCGCAGACACAGAATATTCTGATAGTGACAGGAATTCAGATGATAGTGATATAGAAACCGATGGGACCGAATCTTATGCCAGCTCTAGCTGTACTGATGCAGAAGCTGTTAGCTGCTCAAAGATATTGAGACAAAATGCTATGGAAGGCCCGAGAACAATATCATCATGTAGTAGTTGGGGTAGTAGTTTTGGTTATATCCGTTATTTTGACAACTCGTCTGACACGCATTTCGATGAAAGTCAATCAAAGGTTAAGGCAGATTGTACACGAGATATATTTGAAGGTGTGACTGGTGCAAAGAGAAATCATAACACGATTAACACTATTGATAGTGGCCAACAATATCAGAAATCTTCCATAGGAGGTATGATCAAATTGCCTTCACTTGCCCTACATTCCGAAAGTACTGAGAATTCCAGTTTCGAAGTAAGGCCATACATGGCCTGTGAAGATTTAGTTAATATGGATCAAAATACACATATTGATATACTCGGTAATGAAGAACAGGACTTTTTACCAACAAGACGGAGCTTCCCAAATGTTAGTGCAAAGAACGAAGCAGTACCAAAACTTTGGAAGTCAACTGAAGAAAGTTACACGCCAGAAGAAGAAGATAATGAGGAATCTTTATCGTCCAACCTATTAGAGCATTTAGCTCCCCCATCTCCAAAGCAAAGTTATAATCCTATAGAATCTATAATAATAGATCCACCGCCAATGTTTAGAAACGAAGAGGACAACATGAAGATAATTAACGTTAATCTTAATACGAACGTGCCCTTCAGAAAACATTCGCTAAACTCAGACAAAAGGATAAGGCGATCCATGTCGAGGTCAATGGTAGAAACTGAAAATTTTCACAGAAATGAAAACACCGGAATTCATAGAATGAGTTCTCAATCTGAAAACCATACAATGCACAGAAAATGTGAATGTTGCAACAGATCGGTGTGCCCTAGCCCTAGATCTTCAGATTCAGGAGTTGTAGGGAGCTGCAATTTAGCATCTCCAGAGTTGAACATGCACGAATACTCAAGTTCGGGTAACACCGGTAATGAATCAGATACCCACGACAAAAGTTCTGATACTTTTAAGGGGTCTTTATCTAATTTACCTCAAGGCAGTTTTGATGCTGACCATCGGAAGAAAGTGACGTTGTCTGAAATAGAGGCGGCCACCTACGAAGATCAGTGTAGGTGTACATCGCCTTTCGGATCCACGGCTAGAACGTCGTGTGTGACAAGTGTTACATCGGAGAATAGTCTAGATGTCATGGATTCATCTAATATGAACGTAAACACTACGTTTACAGCAGTACCTCCCGTATCGACAACGCAAATTAAAAGAACCTCTATCAGGCGAAACATTGAACGTTACGTGCCTGAAATCAGGCTCAAACCAGAACCTCCGCCAAGAGTTTATAGGAAGCCCAGCACTCATATAGAGATTCCCAAGAACGTGCGTCAACCACTGCCGTGCCAGTGGAGCACTTTAAATATAACTGAACGATCTAAGCCCAGTCTGCACTATCATATGCGTATTTATCGTGAAAATCCTCAAGGTAATAATACGGAGAGGCAATCTCGTGCTAAGAATCCACGCAATCGCGACATATTTAACAAAGAAAATGTGCAAAGCATGGATGAAAATAATATGATGCGTAAAACGAGATCTCGTAGCGAAGACTTGTCGAAACTGCAGAAGGGTTTAGCTGAAGCCCAAAGTGGCTTTATGGTGTATCGTTCAGATTTGTATGCACACTGGTGGATGAAAGCAAAATTACCAATTACCGTGGTCACCGACTCAGGCAAGGATTATTCTTTTGTAAAGAGCTACTGATTTGTGTCACTGGTTTGAAGATAATATTGCCTTGAGGATTTGTAACATTAGATTAATACTGTCATTAGAGTTACCCCAGTGTTGCAGTGCTTTACTTGATCATCCTTGCCTGTGTTTATTCATCTTACTAACTACAAAACAATCACTGCAAGTAGATATCATGTAATTTTACTAACCAGACGAAATAATGCATGGTAAGCCTTAATGACCTGTCCCTCACAAAAACATTTGGACAAACTTGAACAATGAAATATTTAGTTACCTTACTTCATTGAAACCCATTCGAACTGGGATTTGAGGTGTTTTGCTGGTGGCAGATCAGTACTAATACGTACAACGATTACGTCATCACGACAATCAACATCATAACAATTGTGACTTCCAGGAATGAGAAATCCTACAATGATGACTCAGTTGGCGAATGCTATATATCCTTGCTTAAAAAATGTATGTTTGAAGAAGTGGTGCTACTCAAAATTTGTACATTGTCAAAACACTACTTGCACAAATGTATCTATATGCTAACATAATACCTATTATAAGTTACTTATTCGTAAAGAGTTGATGCTAGAATTGGTCTATTAATAATTTATATTTTTCAACAGATGGCCATGAGCGACAGCAATAATTCTGATTTATCGTCTGGTCTAACAAACCACAAAAGATCACATTCATTCAACAATCATCAAAGCTACACCCAACATACGCAACAAACGCAAAAAAATAAACAAAAGAATCAGTCTGCGCGATGGCTATTAAATTCATGCGACTCGCTTGACCAATCACCTGCCAAGCCAAATAAAAGCCCAATCGGCAAAAAGTTTTCATCTGTTGATTTCATCGACACCGCTGGCTCGAACTTCAGTAATAAAGGTAATATTGTTTACTTGGCACACATGCCTAATTTAAATAGGGGAATGACTGCATACGGTTTCTCCTAAAAGTCATAATAATAACACATATTTGTGTTATGAACTGCATTAAATTTAACTGCATTGTGTGAGAAACCGACATTTTTTATTTGCACTTTTCATTATAAATTGTTTATTTAACGAAGTAGTTAGTTTAAAGTAGGTGTTAGTAAGTATTTAGAGTAAAAAATATATTTATAAAATTTGGTTGAGGTTTAATCCATTTCGCATTTATTGTTTTTGAAAATGATAGTAAAAAAAGGATACGATACACGTGGTATTTGGAAATCTTACGAAATACAATACAATATAAATTATACTGAGTATAATGATACAGAGGGAGCTGTAGTGGTGTGACTAAAGAACTGACATATCAAAGGTTCGAGTTCAAACCCGGGCACGCACCTCTGACTTTTCGGAAGTTATGTGCGTATTTATCACATGCTCAAACGGTGAAGGCAAACATCGAAAGGAAGACTGCATGCTTGAGAGATTTTCTCGATGGCATGTAAAGTCTACCAACCCGCAGTAGGGTAGCGTGGTGGACTATAGCCTAATCCCTCTCAAATGAGAGGAGACCCGTGCCCAGCAGTGGGACAATAATGGGTTGATGATAACATAAAATACATACATACCATCACGCCTGTCGTCCCCGAAAGGTTAGGCAGAGGTGTACTAATGTACACCCACGTTTCGCCGGTATATTTTAGGTCCCATGTAATAGGGGGCGAACCTATTGCCATTAATCGGGCACGAATCCAAACTCCGAGCTGCTACTGAGAAATTCACAGAAAAACCCAATAACACTGCTCGACCTGGGAATCGAACCCTGGACCTCTTGCTCGGCAGCCGCACTGTACGACCACTAGACCAACGAGGCAGTTTGATCATTATCAGCGAGGGTTGATGATGATGATGATAAATTATATTGCTAGAAATCAGTAAAACCAATAAATAGGTAGAACATTAAATCTACTATTTAATAACTACAACAAATTTGTTTTCTCTCAATAGCATCTATCAAGATTGTTTACTAAATAAGACGCGTAAGACGAAGAACAAAACCCGTAGATATATTTTTGTGAATGTTTGTGACAAATAAGATTTGACTACTTACTGCAATATTTCCTACTATGTACACATAGGGTGGAGCATAACATGTCTACGGCCGGCGCCGCCCCTCAGGCCGCAATCATTCACGGTCGGTTCCGATGAAAACATAGGACCGACGCACCCTTATGCGCCGCATCAACGAAAGTCCAATTCTTATGAAGAGGACGCCCTCATATTGAAAGTTATCGAAGCATACTGCACGTCGGCGCGCTGCAGGAACGCTGTCAGTTCAGGTGAGTATCTTTGACTTGCTTCTTCTCTACTGTGTGACCAAATACTGTTATTTCTGTAGAAAGGACTATTGACCAATTGTTAAACTAGCTGTTATTTGCTTCAGCGGAATTAGTATCATTGCTACGAATCTTGACTCCTTCGTGCTTCTAAAATACATCCAACAATAAATAGACCGTCATCGCCAAAACGTTAGATTAATGCATAACATATTAGATTAATTTACAGCAGTATACATTGTAGCGCCATGAGTGTAGTAGTCCAGTTATTAACATAAACAAGTAGAAGGTTCCACTAACACAGCGTATTTATTATGCAGTACCCAATATTCCGCTGGAGATTTTCGAGTCGACAAGGAGGAGACATGCGAAGTCAAGAAACCGTATAATCAGTTGGTTCTTAGAATGAAAGATCTGTATTTACCTAATCATAAAACCAAATTATTCGCTAGTCATACAAGTAGCGCTTGAAAATAATATTTGTTGAAGTTTGCTGTTGTTGGTGTATTGACGATAATATTTAATAATTAAGCACTTCGTGTATAACTGTATTAATTTATTACAATACTCAGTATTTTTAAAATCTCTTCAATATTTATTCTAGACAGGCACACATCTCTAAGTGCATGTGCAGCATGCTTTGATAATCTCTTGTTCTGTATTAGTTCTCGTAGATCTGATATATCGTCAGTATTATTAATTTATTCCCAAATTCCGAGATACGGTAACCATTTATATAAATTTTATTTATTGTATCTTTAGTTCGTATGAGTACAAAGTAGCTAGTCGTTGTAGAGGTTACTTATTTATTAAAATAATCAGTATCAATTATAGACTGGAATATGTAAAATACCGGTATTTTTTGCATTCTCTTACTACCATCACCGAAATACTCGTATCTTGTCACTAACAAATCGCAAGAATCTCTTCAAACTACGCTTGATGTGTATAAACATTAAACAAAACCCGGAGTTTCTAATCTAATAAGGAATAATCACTAGTTTCTTGATCTGGTAGTCTGAATCTTTCTATTTTGTTACATGCGGCTGCCTTTATATCGCACCTGCAGTGGACTGCGGCCACTTATCTCTCGGTAAAGTACAATATCACGCACCCGCTACTAACATACCTCACTACAACTACACTAAACTCCCGACCGTCCAGCGAAGTAACACGCCCGAATATTCCGGCTGTAGTAGAACGACAAAAGTAAAACGTAACAAAAGCTCGTCTGCGGCGGACGCATACTTGTATCGAGGGCCGGACACACGGAGGCTGCTATCGGACCGTAAATTTGACATGAACCGCTCCAATCCCAATCTGTGGGAGTGTTCAGAAGAGCGTAGACAGAAGTTGATGTGTGGCCGAGAGCGACGCAGCGGCTCGCACCCCAGCTTAGCAGCGCCTCTGAGGGCCGTGGTGGCTGTCCCCTCGCCGTCCACGGCTTCTCGTTCAGCGCGCTCCTCCACTTGGTGTTGTGGGACTTTTGTCAAACAGCTCACAAAATCTCATCATTTCGATTGACATAAGTAGAACTATTTTTTTTATGCTCAATTGTTGTTCCTACACATATCATTATTTTCGCTGTTCGCTCGGATTACCTTTTGTACGTACCTCGTCATGTAATCTAATGACGGGTGGTGTGACCATTGAAAATATATTTCATTTTCTAAATTTACATTTAACCAAAGCTGATCCCATTGACTAATATTATAATTGTTTGTTTTTATTACTATTTCTTTAATCGCATCTTAATTTTATTGTAGTTGATCATTTTAGAGACTAAATATAAAACTTATGAAAAGGAAGTTGTAAACAAGGCGAATGTTATACTTGAACATTTCGCTTTGATTTCAATTTTGTGCTAGTGCCATTGATGTAGACTGTATGTAACGGTCGAACGAGCGTGTTATCTATGTTTTCATAGATTTTTCATATACATAATGCATGTGCGCAGTATTATTTAGTAATTAGATAAAATAATTTTAATGATTGCTTATATATTTTTCAAATATATTTTTGTGGTGCATTAAAAGATAGCATTATTTGCATGGTTATGCTTATAGCAAGTTATATATAGTAAGCATATTATGTATTTAATGACTAAACTAATATAATAATCATTCGTTAATTCGTTAATTTAATAATGGAGAAATGCCAAGGACTCATATTTTTTCTCAGCAGATTTTATGATTAGAATCCATTAAATGCCAAATGGTGCTTTTTATATGCAGATGTCTATTAGGAGTTATTAAAAATGTCGTTACTGTAGTATATATAATTTATACTCAATATGTATTTTACGTTAAGTGTTTCATAGATTTGCTCTGTTTTGACATTTAATATCTATTTATACTATGTCTACGCTGTATATAATAGCAAATTATACTATTTCCTGAAACTTAAAAGATATTTGATGTTGTTAGTCGGACGCACTTCGGATACGTGCGTGACCTACATTGTAATACACTCTCGCTTTAAATGTATGTTACATATGTCATGAAAAGCACTCTACACCAAAAAGCATAATATATTTGTTGGGGCCAGGGCTAATAGAGACAAGTGAGGCAAGTTATTAGTTTGTGCGGCTAGTAATCACAGCGGGCAACACCGCCCGCCGCGTGCCATTCATTTAATATTGAACAGGATAGCGCAATGCACTGCATGCAACATTTACATACGAACGTTACTGTACCAGTGCCAACTGCAATACTGCCTACGCTTCCACTTGTTGTAATGTATCACTTATCTAACATAACATGTTTCTGCCCTTCATCACTGTTTCGTGCCTCAAAAGGTTCCACGTTATTGTTTGCGATACAAGTAACCCTTGTTTTTGTACGTTAATTACTTTGCTAAGTAATAATGCTTTTGCCTGTGTGAATAAATTAATATCACAAATTGTTAATGGCATATTATTTGCGTCATCATCGAGTATATTATAAGAATTGATTCAGCGAAGCGCTATTCCCACAGCTCATTAGGGAAGAGAGCTAAAAATAGTAAAGCTTGTCAAGCATATATGCTGGCACTGATTAATTGAAGTGGAAACTGGATATCCGCCTTATATTTGCACACATCTGCTCCGTTACTGAATATTTTAATATTTAATTACCGATATGTAAATGTTTTTATGGGTTTCATTTTGATCATTAAGATTATTTAAACTAACAATTTTCATTTAAAATATAGTTGTATACGATTTGTTTTAGTCTATGTTTCTGTAAATCAATAAAATTTATTTATTATACATTTTTGGAATACCTTTGGATATTATCTTTTGCAATAGTAACGTATGTTGTAAAGTTTGACATTGCACAGCGCTTTCACTAGGCGAGATCATTGACACGAAGCTATCGATTTATTGTTCGGTCGCGCAAAATGTACAATGTCTGTGCCTAGGTAACTATTGATGTGTAACTCTGTTCTGATCTAGTATCTTTAAGGCTCGAATCATATTAATATAGACTTTTAGCTTGATAGAACCTGTAATTGGTACATTCGTATATTATTTTGCAAGAGAAATAGTTATTACTACCTCCCATACTTATTTTTAATGGTGTCGGCACTTCTCGAAGGAAATCTGACTTAAAAGATCTGTTTTTGCAAAGTATTTATACATTTGTTTTTTGTAGTTTATTAACATAAATGTAGTGTGTTTATTTGTGTACCGATGTATAAACTATATAACTAACGAATTGATGCCTTTTAAGAGATGGATTTAATCCATAAATTTCATTAAAATTCGTGTTGTGTTTGTCAAGTAATATTGTATATTAATGAAAATAGGTCCTCGATATAATATAACTAAATATTAACATTATAGAATTATATAAAACGAAATATATGTATATTAATATTATTGTAATTTTTGACGCCATTGTGCCCATTTTAAAGGGTAAATATAATGTAGCATATATGTACGTTATATAAACAATAGATATTATTAAACGTTTGTTTTAAACATTCTGAATGTTTGTATTATCGTTATAAGGATCATATTGTACAACTTGTTCCTCGTCTAATTTTAATGTCTGTCGTAATATCCTCGAAATTAATATATTGATTCCACTTTTTAATTACGCAAATGCACTAGTATATTGTTCATGGATGAGGTGTAAGTTATTCGAAAACATTAATTTATCCTATACATATGTATGTATACAGATTCTAATACTCTTTTCATCTATATACGTTAACGAATTTGTGTGGTTACAATATTATACTTATTTTTCTATTGAACTGTAGTTATTATTAATAAAATATTAACATTAAATTCTACAAATAAGAGGAACTCAATAATATTTACATGCCCGTACTAATGCTACTCCAATAACTAGTTTTTTTCCACTGATTTACAATGTCAGAAATTTCCCTACACTAACATGATTCATGACATTTATATTATTATTTTATATAGTAGAAATATTAGCCAGTATAATAATACTATTGATAACTTGAAAGCTGGCTTATCAAGGTGGGTATCAGGTAAATATCCATCGGATGCTAACTGCGAGATAATACATTTTGTACTCCCATATGATTCTATTTTCAGAATGCGACGAGGAGAATCCGGCGATAGAGGCTTTAGTGAGATCACCGTCGCTGCCGATACATTCTACTTCGGCGCAGGGTTCACCGAGCTTATGGACCATAGTTATGCGGATGCAGAATGAAATGAAAACAATGAAAATGGAAATTAAGAACTTACAACTGCAGCTAAACGAAGAAAAACACGACCGAACTCTTGCCATTGCCACTTTACAGTCTAGAAATATATTAATGGACGCGAAAGAAAGTAAATGCTAACTTTTTGCAAGTATTAAACTTAAGTCTAAGAATAATATATAGCGTTTCATTTGAAAGTTTCCCTTTCTTTATATAATTAGGTAGATACAGTGTACTCTACTTAATTAGCATAGTCTACGTTGATATACTTAGGTACGTATTGTCAAATTAAGATTTTCCCTTGTAACGTGGGTAGGTGTACAGCAATTAATTGGCAATTAAACGTCCAGAGGGACGGGGCTATTAGTGCTTTCGGCTGTCAATTACCTATCGCTTACGTTAAAACTTTTGGGTTTGTTCAAATAGAATCGACACCAAACTTTTGTCATTTGTTTACGCTCTCAGTTCCGGAACTAGTATCTATTGGTTATGAAATACACGTGCGGGGATCGAACGCCACTCATATCGCAGAAGCCAAATACTGCGCCTAATTGTGGCGTCAAAATTATTGATATGATTATTACACAAAATGTGCCTTATAGGAATGTCACGTTGACAGGATCACGTATCGTAATCACAATTACAAATAATAATTATTTGTTTTAACATTCTATGACATATATTTAAAGTAGAAACATGTGCTTATTTTAACAATCATAGGTAGATGCTTATGTTATTTTTTCAGTCTGGTACTACCTATATTTTTTTATTATTGAGTATTGTTGTAGTAGAGAGGTTTGGCAGAATGGTGAAGAAGCCTAAGCCCAGTAGTGGTTTGATACGAACAGATGACGATTATTATTATTATAAATATAATATAGATTGACGTGTTGATGACTATTCTAAACTACTTACTCAGGTAATGGTAGTGACGGGGAGATTCGGTTCAACGAGCACTCATCGAGGTGAATCGCCAACGTGGGCGTAAAATATAGGGCCTCAGAGCATTGCCTGTTATATAGAACGTCCTACTCTCTACTATAATAACGGTCATTTCCTTTTAGTTGACTGCATTCTAAAACGTAGTAATTTATTGATCTGAATAAAAAGATCAAGTGTTGCTTTTACATACCACATCCTATATAGATTTATTGACTCATACCCAAAATAACTACCAGACGTAAAAATATGAATTGTTCAGTTCAGGTATCGAACCCTAAATTAACTGACGCAGAAACCTATTACTCGGTATTTACTACGTAAAGGTAAGGTAAAAGAGGATAACATGTTATATCGGATAATAAAACAAAACATCCGATATAAAAACAGGCAACAATAGTGTTGGCAATAATGATCAGTGTTAGTACCTACCTACTTACCTATGTACACACTCGCTTAAAATGTTTTGCTGTTGATTGATTACTCGGTTTGGAAACAGAGAGCATTGTGAAGCGACTCTCATATGAATAATGTGTGAAGTAAATGATATGTCGCTTGTAAACAGCAATGAGAGGTTGGGAACCTGTTAGACATGAACTACGTAGGTATACCAGCTACGCGGCTGGCGACCACATCGAATGCCAAGCGCTCACTCCCATTACTTATGGGTCAGGTATACAAAGGTCAGTACGTGTAGGCAAATACTTAAAATAGGAACTTTCTATTTAAACACATTAGCATCTCCAAAGGTAAGCTAAGCTATATTAAACTGTGTTCACTTACTCGCTCGATTGAAATTAATGATTAAAAGTACGTAGGTAATATTATCTATTCCGTGGTAATCGTTTTCTGCTAAAATAATTTCAATTAGGTAAATTTGTGGCCTATCTTGGGAATTGAACTCAGGAACCTCGACAAAACAAATTATACTTACCCTACTATGGTTTCAGTAGGTAGGTAAGTACGGACGAAGCTAGAACTAAATGAAAATTCAAATCTCAAGAGAGAAATGAGTGACCTTGTTACGAGAGGTAGCGCATCTCCACCTACATACTTTGAGATAAAAGACGTCGATCCAATTACTCGGCCATTCCACCTGCTCTAGCTGATAAAATGCCGGAATGTTTTTATTTCATTTGTAGCAACTGGAAATTTGGAGCATCGTCGTCGCTTCGGCAACTCGGCATGACCAACAACAAACGGTGCCGTTCTTAATTTCATTTTCAATTTACTGTTGGAGGCGGCCGCGGTACCTTCCCACTTCTGTGCCTACTCAGTACCTCCGACTGAGTTTTCTCCTCTCCGTGCATAAATAACGATGTGTTTGACGTTAGAATTAAAAGTTCACCTCATTTGAAACGTCCGCGTAGGTATGTTTATTTTGGACGGGAGCGTAATCGGTACTTTAATGAATAGACCTACGTAGAGAATTTCAGCAAGTCATTAAATATGCATTAATAACTTTTATCGATGGGTGATGTTTTATTCCCTGGGGTATTAATGTCGACAGCATAGTCACAATAAAAAAATTTAACATATCATGTAACTACCTCTAGCAAGGTTTATTAATCTTTTTTGGTAATAATTTATACAGAGAGGGAAAAATAATGTAGGTACTTATGATTTAAGTAAATATTTTCTGGTCTTTTCAGCTATGATGGTTTTTAATTTCTTTTTTTTTAAGGATTAATGGAGGTAGGATCTTACAATTTTATAGGATAGTTTTACTTTAGGAATAAACAATACTAGAGAGAATCCTGTATATCATTATTATACATTTGTTCTTTATTCAAAAATAGGGATTAGGTACACGTAAATTACTTACAATTAAGGTAATGGCACATACACTTTTAAAATATTTTATAGAAATATAACAGTTCTAAATGGCGCGATGTCTTACAAACACGCATTTCGTATTTATACAATAATTGTAAAATAAGTTGCGTCGAATCCATACGCAGAATATGCTGCAGCATACTTTACTTTACTTGGACACAGTTCTTTGGTATCTGGTTGATAGCAAACTGCAGTAAATCAGAGTGCAACAATAGTGTATGAGTAAATGGTTCGATGACGAAATGAAACAGAAATGGTGTTTGGAAATAAGCAACGAAGGAACAATGAACCGTGGTACAGTTTACTCGGTGTTGTTGTTCTGAGCGTCGGGGTACTTCGCCTGGAAGCGCCACCGGTCGCGCCAACAATGCACTTGGTTGCGTATACGCGACACATCGGCGGCGTACGTGCGACAGCACCCGCCCACGTACCGCACGCCCAGCTCGAGCCACTCCTGCACGAACACCTCCACCGCCTCGCACTTGTCGCGGTCTATCCACCTGTTTATAGACAAATAAACAATAACTATTCATATTGCAACGACTGCCTCGTTGGTCCAGCGGTTGTCAGTACGAGTGCTGAGCAAGAGGTCTTGAATTTCCAGGTCGAACAGCGGTTTTTGGTTTTTCGATTAAATTCTCAGTAGCACCGGTTTGCCCTCTATTATATGGGACCAAAAACATACCAGTGGGGGTGTAGTACGTAAATTAGTATACCTCAGTTCCACCTTTCTTAGACAACAGACGTGATGGTAGGTACCTATAGTCGACCCTTGGGTCAAATTGAGACCAGGTAGAAATCACATCCGTTAGTCGTACACTTAGATCATTGTCCACTGAACATTCTACAACTACTATCGAACAATCACTAACGTTAGAGTCATAAAGATTCGTAGCCAAGACTTCGTAGCACGTAGGTGTGCTACACAATCATGAAGGATAGGTATGTGCTACGTGGATATGAAATATACTGTAATAATTTTAAAGTTCGTTTAGTTACGTGATATTGATACTGTGCAAACTTACTACGAGAAAACTCGTCATGAAAACGCGAAGTTTAGTCAGTACTATCAGCTGCAGCGGCGCTGAATTTTCGCACACGCAGTGGAATTTATCTAAGATTAACTGCTTTCATAACTAGTTTTAACTATATAAGAAATCTTGACAATTACTTTTACTTGAGAATAGTTGGAAATATACAAACTACTTAAACCGTTGATAAGGTATCATACTCGGAAATCTTACCCTATTTGAGGGTTGTATTTTTCGCCCGAATTGGGGTAAACGATAAGCGGAATGGGGTCGTGTGGCCGGTCGTCGTTGAAGCCTTTCACGAGACTCGACACAAAGGACGGCGCGCAGCAGTTTACTCCCACGGCAACGAGCTGGTCAGGGTTCACTTCCCAACATTTCTTTGCTACTTTTTGGAAACTTTCGCCGTGAGCTATGCTTTGACTGTCCTGCAACAAAAGAATACAACATTTTATAGCAGTGCAAAAGTAAGATCAGGTACTTATTTATTTAAAACCTAAGGCAATCACACTTTATTACTGGGAATGAACACTAAACAGTTTTACAAAAAATAGGTACAATGTTTCGACAGTTCTTTCAATTCGCAAAAGTAACAGTTACAATAAAGAATTATATTTCGGTTGTTCGTAGATATGCAGTTGCAGTCAACATAAAAAATACTAAAAACAACAGTAGTAGGTAGTTGTTTTTCATTAAAAATAAATTAATGAACACAAGTTTATATATAAAGTTATACATAAAGAAGAAAGCCAGTGTAACATATTATAATTCTAGCAAATATTATCCTCATCTGTGGGTATCGGCATTTTTGCTACATATAACATGTATGTAGCAAAAATGCCGTGCGGAGAGCATATGTACTGCACCTACACGCAACCGTACTAGCACGATGACAAACTCAATTTGAATATCGGTAAATAAAAAAACCTGGATTCCTATGCAACCTGCGAACACCAACGGTATTCAACTCACAGGTATGTATGGACAAAAATAAATAAAATAACCTTTCCGAGTGCTCAGCTCGAACAAAATACGCCTGTAACGCAGCGTGTCAATACCACGCTCACACAAATGATGATTTTTGTTATTCTAGAATTTCAAAATTGGTTTGGTGTGGAGCAGAGAATTTATCGACGGCATTATGTAACCCATCGATCCAAAGCTTTTGAATAGACGAGTTTGATTATTATAGTTGGCGAGGTAACTTTATGCTCTTTCACGACGTCCACTATTACTGAAAATGGTAAATGAAAGGACGCGGCTTATACAAGATAATGTGTAAGCTTACCTTACAACTGAATGCGAGCCAGGCCTTTATGTGAGGGAAGTCTCGAAGAAGGTCGCATAACATCTCGGCTTCTTCTTGACAAGGGATCGTTTCCAATGCCAGGATGTCAACACCTGCTTCAACTAACGCCTGAATTCGTGGTCGGTGCCAAGCTTTCATAGTCTGTGAATAAAAATCGATATCACATGTGCAAGGTAAAATAATTCATATAAATCTAAACTAGACGGTCATTAAAATTCCAAAATAAAACATGATACGAATTGAACAATAAAAAGAACTCCAAATTAATTAAGGCGCACATTTTGTTACTTCATGTTTGTTTCAGATAGCCATTTGTTCTAGGTTTCGTTAATTAACTGTCCACCCCAGTCAAATGCTGTCGGTACAGGAAAAAAAACAAGAGAAATGGAGTGGAGTTTTTCATATTGCCGATGTAAATTTTAATTTGCAGGCAACTTTACGGCCCTCTTTACGATTTAGCCGCCGCTTTCAATGGCCTTTATTAGGCTATGCATTCATGGCTGCCGGGGTTCCGTAGAAATGATCTTTGATTTAATACTTTAAACAGAAGCTCTACTAATGGTTGTTATTGGATATTTAGATTTAGTTTTGTTTTGAGAAATCGTAAATTATATTATTATTTTTTATGTATGTAAATATTGTATTAGGCAGTCAAAATAAACCTATCATACATATGGTGAAAGTGTTTATAAGAAAGTGTTTAAACTCGCGTACTCGTAGGTACTAATGAGTAATATGGACCCCTCATGCACAGCTCTAATACTGGTCATATTTCCAAATTAGCAGTCGGTTTTAGTTATACATATATCATAAATACTGCAATAAGTATCACTGGTTAAAATAACCAAATAATGGTGTATATACCAAGCAAGACAAATAAAAACTACATAGTAGGTAAAGTGTTAAAATAAAAATGAACCCTAAATTCGAACAGCATAGTTAATGTAGAATAATAAAAATACTCACTCAGTGGATTCGGAGCTTTTAGTTAAAAAGCTTTACCTTTAACATTTGAACAAGATCGATTTAACCGATTGCCGCCCTAAAAGCACTCAATGACAATATATAGAAATAGACAAAGAAGGAACCAATTTAGCGCTGGCCAAATTCATTATTATTGACTTAATCTAAGCAAGTATTTTTAAATGTCCAGACATCACTTTACTTATACGATGTCTAGGATGTTTATGAGACCTATTATGTTGGCAGTCGGGAATTTCTTTCTACACGTGCTGAATTGATCATCTTGATATATAGAACTTACTAATGAATTGAATAGGCCTTTTAAGTATTAATTCCTATTTAATTCCCACAATTTGACATATTATTTGCTTGGCAATATTGTAATTTAATATTTATATTGCAGTTGTATCGGAGTTGGTGTATTTTATTACTATAATAATAATGTGCAATATTATTTGTAGGTGAAAATGTCTGTCTCTTTTACGCATAAAAACAATATAGCTTTATAAGAATGCGTTCTTGCTGAACACAAAAAACGATAGGTATAGTGGCTGAGTATTCTGGTCCTGCTCTTCGCATTACCACAAAAATATATTCTGAGTGTTCGTGTAAAAATAAAAAAAGTAACCATTTATGCTGATATGTAATGTGTGATTTGTGTTTTACGAACCTTTAAAATGCGATTTTTGTTAAAGCCTTTTGAATAATATGATTAAACCTATTGCTGCGTCTCCCAGGTGTAGAAAAGCGTATTTAAAAAAATATTGAATGTAGTTTTGATTTTATTAATAAAATATATATTTCCTGTGGGTACAATTCGCTACTTACGCTAGGTACAGTTTCTTATTTCCAACCGTATTTATTTGTACACCGTACGGGTATGTTGTGTTTAATACGTTACTTTACGGTCATTGTGTAAAAGGCTAGCACAGAAATAGGAGTAGTGATAATAATAATATATAATATGTTCACCAGGCGCAGTGATTGCTATATTTTTAGTGTTAGCGATCGGTCAAGACCCACCCCCTCGGCCTGCAAACTACTCCTTTTATAATGAAACAAACATATGGCTTGTACCTACCTTATGAAATAAAACTACTTTTTACGAATTCCATCGGGGTATATTGATATTATTTTATCTCGATGTTCCGACCTTTACAGCATTGGGCAGACTGGGGTGTGCGCGATAAAATCCGTAAAACGTAGTTTTATTTCAATGTCATGTATTTGCGTGAGTGAGATTTTAGTAAGTATATAGGTATCTAATTTATGTATGTATCTGTGGGTACATACTTCAACAGATGTAGTATCCGCGTAACTGCCATCGTACTCGGAGCCGTCATGGAGGTGTGCCCCGTACGGGCCCACAGACCCCACGATCAGGGGGATGCGATCTAAAGGACGGGTAAGAACATAAATATGTTGAACTTTTAGTGCTAGGACTCTGCTGCTGAATCCATCATCGCCAAATATTCTGGCGCTAAAGAATGTGCTTACATTATCGTGTTCCGGTTTAGAATTTGGAGTGTAGCCAGTGATTACTGGGCACAGGAGACGCTACTTCTCATCGTGACAACCTACCGAGGTGTTGCATGTGTCCACAGGCCACAGTTACCGCTTAGTATAAGAGGTCCTTATGGCATCTTAGTAATTAAAACGGTTTAATGCAAGTGGAACTCGCTCATCTAGGGTTCCTTATCCTCTGTTCTTGAAGATACACCCGACATAGATTGAATTAAAAAAAATATATATAGAAAGCCTGTACGGATCAGAGGGAAGAACATACATCCGTTTTTTTTTCTTTTGAGGTAAGGAACCAATTATATTCTCAGACCTAGTACCTACTACGAAATTCATAGAAAAATCCAATAACGCTTTGTCAAATCTAAATATTGAATCTTACACCTACCACGCTGGCGGATACTACCTATACCAATCAAATGAAACAGTCAAAATTTTGATAATGAAAATTTAGGAATATTTTTTATAATATCACCATCACTATGTTTGTACAAAATCTAGGCACACATAACAGGACACATAACTTTCAACCCTCGCAAAGTGTAATTAATGCGTGCTTGCACCCGACCCTTGCGGCCGCTGCCCCGACAATCTTTGTTTTACAGCAAAACACAAACATTCTTGAAATTTTTAAAATTTAAATGATGCATTACATTTGCTGATCTTTGACTTTAACGTATTATTTAAATTAAATGCAGCTGATATTAACAAAATACGAGAATAAAGTATCTATATAGCTATTAGGTTTAAATAGGCAATTTCCATTCAAATAAATTGTACAGAACATCAAGTACACGAGATATAAACCCGTGATAAAGATTTAAGAGCGTATTTTCGAGTGGTTTTATAGGCTATTTACCTGTTTACTAGGAAATGAACGACGACTCGAGAAATGAATGCTTAAATTTGATATTTGCTCTGGGACCTCTTTTATTGAATAGCTACATTTAACAAAGCGTCTGTTAAAATAATATATATCTGATTTTCAATCTGAAATCAATTCACACATTGAATTCAAATGGCAAAGTAGTTTATGCTTTTTAGTTTCAGCACTAAGGGTCGCGGTTGGATTCCCGCAAAGAACAAATAGGATATTTGAATATATCGCCGAATGTTGTTCTGAGTGTTTGATAAACTACTCACAGTACAAGATGTGTTCCACCGTGTATGGTAAATTTCACAAAAGAGTAACGAGATGGGATGGCATTTGTGCCTATTAATCTGTATATAGGTATCCTCTACAACCCGCCATTTTCCCCTGGCGCTTTCAAACCATTCGTCTAACTTATTCTCTTTATGTGCTCGATGTTTAATTAGAAACATCTAGATAGCTTCACATACAAATGTAATATCACTGGCCACAGAGCCATTTGTCATTTTCATTTGATCTTTTAAAGTCTTCCATTTACTCGCTGGGAGGCCTCCCTCGCAGTGTATTCATTTATGAAATATGTCACGCCATTCAGACTCTGTATATTGTAATACATTCTTGTAATGAATATATGACGTAAGTACTTGCCATTCTGTAGGTAGTCCTGGTACTCCTCGACATACAGCGAGCGCGCGCGTTTGGCGAGTTCCACGGCGCGCACGATGAGCTCGAAGGCCTGCTCCTCCGTAACGCCGAGGTGCTCCACAAACCCTTCCACTGACGCCTGGTAAGTGTTCGTTATTATTAAATCTGCTCCCGCTGCAAAGTAACCATAAAACACATTTTATAGCCCGCAAACAGTCATATCGTTGGACGCATTAATCACATCTAACCACGGGTTGGTATTTAATGAAAACAAATGAATCCCATGATTAATGTATTTAACCATATTACCGATATCTCTTTGCTTTTCCTGTAAACGTTAATTAATACTCCACATACTCCAAAGTCGGTACGTAACTAGTCCGATAAATATGGCCGAAGTTAAACTTTGTTAGTATTACGGACTGTGAGCGGGGTGCGGCTAAGAGGCGTAAACAATTAATATTATTAAAACTTAGTAATGCAACGCGAGCTCGGCTCGTTCAATATTACGGAAGCGAGGTCGGCGAAAGGAACCGTTCTCTGTCGAAGAAAATAATTATGTAATAAATAGAAGACGGCGCACGGCTTGCGAATGGAAAGGTATTAGACAGACAAGGTGATTAATGGCAACAACGCTGTGTATCCGGAGTTGTAGTTTGTATACGAGGCACCGGCGCGGCGCGGCGTTACAGTGCGGCGGGAGTCGCGCCGCCTGCCGCCTGCCGCATGTACTATGCAAATGTGAAGTAGTTAGTAGATGAGGGAGAAATAGCGGCATCACTTGCCAACTTGCTACAGCGTCAATCATAATAATCACAGCGGAACAGCTGGGACTTACCTACCGGTAAAATATGTGTGCTTGTAACTTTATGGACTACCTACATTGTAAATAATCTGCCTACAGCTTACATAATACTGTAAAACACTTGTTAACATTATGTTATACTAATGCACGTACGTATGAACTTCCATGCACTAATGAACACGATGTAGGTATATCTAGTGACTGGTTTCAGATCTAACATTTTCCAACAAAATGGGAACGTTTATGATTCTACAAAGTACGCGGTCATATTTTATATTTTTTCACATTATATCTTGTATAAGAGGCAGCAAAGCAAGGCAGTAGGCTTTTCCCTCCAGGGAGTTATTTGCTTGCAGACACTTTTCAGCTTTTCCTTATGAAAAGAAATGGTCCGTTTTGTGGCGAAGAAAAGCGCTTTCAAAGGACGATGACACGAGACGAGGTCGCACTCTCGCTGTCAGATGCATGAACGTGACGGGCTGAAAGCGACCTAACGTGTGATCCGTCAAAACACGCATGTTAGCATGTGCACTTGTACTTAGCCGCAACGTTTTGTCAGTCTAGTCTTTAGCTTAGATTGTGTCACATCGAAACGATTGCAGTTTTACTTGTAGTAAACACGAAACTGTAACTGTCAGTAGCTGGAATACGTATATAAAATATACATATACCTCATTATAGTTCCAAATTGTAATTCCATAATAATAACACACATAACATACCATCACGCCTTTCGTCCCCGAAGGGTTAGGCAGATGTGTACTAATGTACGCCCACGTTTTGCCGGTATGTTTTTAGGTCCCATGTAATAGGGGGCAAAATATTAAGAGTATAAATAAAACTATATAGACACTATATAGTTTAAATTGGTACTCTTAATATTTCGCTAAGCAGTTTGCAAAGAGTGCATGTATTTTCTAGACACGAGTGTTCGTTCAATCCCGCAATTACACACGTGCCCGCCCATTATAGAGAGACGATGATGCGCAATAACTAATTTCTTCACCGCGTGGCATAACAATGTATCCATATATAATTGAATAATTATAATGACAGCGTAAACTCTATAATTAACTATAAATAATTAGCTATCTATAATATCTTAACTCCGTTCTACGAGATTAATATAAAAGCGAGATACCTACGATCCGCCAGCTTGAACCTTGTTGAAGTAAATTATTTTGTATGTTATAAAGCGCACACAAAATTCAGCATTAGATTGGACCTAACAGTAAAGCTAGAAAAACTGTTAGGAACATATTTGTTTAATTAAATGTTTTTCGAAATGTCGAGATATATTTATTTATTTATCGTGAACCTCTTTTATTTTAACATCTATCATTCATCTCGTAGATATCTAACTCTTGAAGCATACTTATTGCTATCTCTTAACCTACTTTACCAGTCGAGCCGTTGTAAATGCTACTTATAAGGAGTTATTCGTCAACTGACGCGCGTAAAACTCGCGCGCGCGCGCGATTTGGCACCTTCCGATTTTACCTACTTTTTTTGTCGTCAACTAGCGCGCACTGTTAAAGTACAGTCAAATAAAAATGGATTAAAACCAAAAATCTTTAAATAACTTACTATTACCCGCGTCTTTGCCCACACTGGCTGATTCAGTGAAGTACGGTACTGATGAACACGTCACCTTCACCATTAATAAATTTATTTTACTAGTTTAGTTTTCAATTATAATGTTTGTTATAAAAATAATTTACAACAAACCCTGATCTGAGATTTTTACAGTTCCTTAGAATGATTAATTTTAATAGTAAGTAATCATTATGCAAATTCTATACTTGTTGTTCATTACAATTGTCAGATTTAATATTTCACTCACATTATATGTATTGATTTTATAATATATTTAGAATTTTTTATAATATTTAGGTTTACCTACCTATACCTATTATATTTTTTTACTTTTGTATTTTTTTATTTTATACAACTAGGTATCACAAAAAGTATTATCATCAACCTTATTGGCCTACTGCAGATTAGTAGACTTTACATACCACTAGCCAACTACAGCTCTTCTCACAAAAACAATTTATATTCATTTTTTTAAAACGTTTTTGTAGCTGACTGTCCATAAATACGTAAAATTTTATGAGCAAGCGAGTTGACGACAAAAAGAATAGGTAAAATCGGGAGGTGCCAACTCGCGCGCGCGCGCGAGTTTCACGCGCGCGAGTTGACGAATAACTCCTTATTTTTATAAATATTAAGTTAGATCTTTTGTAGATAATTTAATATGAATATTTTTAGAATTTCGTACTATATTCTAGTCGGATATACTTATACATGATACAAAAATGTTGATTTACCTCTTAAAAAGTCTAGGTGGGTATTGACAACTTCATCGGGGTGTGTGTGAAGGAAACGAGCGCTCCACAAGGGGTCTCCATCGATGACGTGGCCGACGTGGCAGGACAGCTGCGTCGAGAACCCTCCATCCAGCACCACGATCTGCGGTGGCTCCGGACCTACGCCATTTGTAGGAGTCATTTTTCAAAGAGGGAAATCTGAAATTGTCACATTGTATGTATAAATCAAATGTCATGGAGCTTTTTTCAAGGGACAATTAGCGATTGTGAAATGTTCCCGCCAGGGTTATCCCAAGTGTATTACCATGGGGTTCTCCGACCGAGGCGAATAGATTTTTATGGGGCCGCGAGCGTGTGATGCATGCAGACGAGTTGCATGATTCTTTTCCCGTTTTACTAGTGAAAAATGTAAGCTCAAAATTAGTTTATCAAAAAATAGGTAATAGGTAGCAAAAAAATATATATTATGTGTAAAGTTAAGAATTGTTATAAATGTATTGATGGTTTCATTTATTCTTAAAAATCGGGTGTTAAAGCTTATAATGTCGAAGTACAGAAATGCTGCAGTGTTTCGGGATAAGAATGTACTCGGCTTTAATAAAACTTGGTAGAATCCGAACCATGACTGAACCTGAACCATTGAACCGTACACACAGATAGGATATGTATTGGTAAAATGACTGTATCAGTATTCCAAGCGAATATGGTCCTTATCAATTCATGCAAGATGTAATGTGTCGTTTGCACTGGGCTACTGCAGTATACATAACACGGACGATTATTGCCGCGTGGATTTCAAACATAATATAAAAAATAAATAGGTATAGGTACGTGCACTCAGTGCGTACGATACACACACAAAATTTACGTTTCGCCAGCCTAGCCTTAAAGCCAATATTGGAATTTCTAATAATATTACCCAGAGATTGGGATACTCAATACCTCTCAATTTATTTTCCATCTCAATTTTTTTAAAATACCTTCATTAAGTATACGTCGATTCATAACATGCCTGTTTGATTATATCGTTGCGAAAACAAAAGAGAAAAGCTGTATGAGTTAATAATAAATTCTAAACCCGACCCCAAAAAACGACAGTATAGTTCCCACCTGTCACGAGCTGTAGGCATAACAATGTTTATGTGGCCAGTGCCAACAGTTTACATGTAAAATTTACCTATATTTAAGTACGTAGGTAGTTTAAAATACTACGTTTACAAAAAGGTTAATTGAACAGTAAAATCTAGAGATAGATGTATAATAATTGTACAATGATTTATATAAAGTGCATTCAATATTAATAGAATTTAAAAAAAAACTTCCAATTGAATCGTGCCATCGATCCAACTAACGACGTTGCGGTCATTGGCAGTATATTAGAGTGAGCCATCAACAGGAATACAAGTTAGGTGCAAAGCTATGCAGTTTTAATTCAAACATTCCCCGAACGGTTTCACTAGATCGGACCATTTATATACTGTCTGCTGGAACTATTTCCACGATCGGCTTTGAGAAAGCTTGATGGAGAAATATCGGAGACGATTATTCTGACTATATACTCAGTGACTGTTGCTGTCAACACAGTCATCTGAATAAGTTCATGTCTGGCTCATTTGCGATGCAGCCATGATCGTACGAGACTTAGATCTAAACCTAGTTTAATGGTGTAATGAATTGCAAGCGCGCCCGCTGTGTTGATGAGAAGGAAGAAACACGACTGCACGAATACTATTAACAACTAATTGACGATCTGCTGAGTGAAGGAACAGGGAAGGAGCGTGATACTGGATGGGCTGTGTCCGTAATTCCGTATCACTCAGCTCGAAATAAACTCCCTCTTTGTGGGAGGTAGTTTGGGATTCACATCGCTGGCATTGTACAGTGGTACCGTTAATGATAATTCCCTACTATGTGGGACGTCACCATAAGAGCAAGGGATCTGCTGTACAGGCAACTGTTATAGGTTTCGTGAAGGTAAAGGTTTACCACGATTCCCTGGTCCCTGGTAGGGCTACTAAATAGGGGGTAAAGCTATCACTATCACATCGGGTACAAATGTCAATAGAAACCACGACCCATAATTCAAAAGTTGGTTGGTCAGGCATTGCACCGTTCGTGCTCTCCTTTCATCTACATCGCCTCATAAAAAATAATCGTCTCATAAAATGTTTATAACATATTTATTATTTCATTTGAATATAATAACGCCAACATACCTACAATGATAAAGGGTATTTGATCTCACAAATCATTTACAAGCAAATGTTGACTCAAGATAAACCAAAACAATGCCATATATTATATCTAACTGACAAATATCCCTAACAAATAAAATGTGTTATAAGTTGGACGTAACTTTGTATTGAGGGTCCCGATAGACGAAACTTTACTAACTATAGTCATCTATAGTACTTACAGACACAGGGCTGCCTCTATGCATTGTTCTACGACAATACATACCTATAAACTAATTGAGATTAGTTTAAAGATCTTTTTCCTTCATTGGTGCCTTAACATTCGCACAATCAAGGTTGTATCCCCAAAGGGTAGTCAAAGAATTTATGATTAATTAGATTACTAAGTATACATACAATTTATGTTTTCATTAAACATTCAAAGTTTTGAGTGACTTATATGTAGGTTTCTAAAATTCATTCATTTCGCCGGTAGATATGTTTTAGGTCCCTTGTAATACGCCCATTGCGAGCGTATTCCCATTAACCGGACACGAATTGGGTTCCTTTACACAAATACTACAAATATAAGACCCAGACTCGTTACTAAATCAAACGTTGTTCTAAATGTTCCATCAGCTATCAGCCGGGTCATCGAAATGTCATTGCGGGTACTTTTTTTTTAAAACGTTGCCCTGCACTAGGATTTTCTTCTGTATCCTGGGTGTGTTTACAAACACAAATTTTCACAGACACAAACGCCCAGACCCGGAACAATTATCCGTAGATTGTACAAATATTTGTTCCGTACGAGGATCGAAACCGCAACCCGCGGCACACTGGCTGATCTTCAGCCATTGTGCCGAGTTGTCAAAATGCTTCGTAATGTCGCGACACCATTCCGTCAATATGACGAGATGTATGAAAATAGACAAATAAAACAACACTCGCAGTAAGTAGCTAAAAGTTTCTGTCTACCCTTATTGTAAAAAGGCGTATTTATAAGTAATTAATTGATGTACATCTTTGATAAAGAAGTCACTGATAGCCACCTACGTAGAGGTGATACCACATTACAGTATTACTCTGAGGTTGCCATGTTACCTACGTGGCAGCCTCAGGGCTAAGTATTTCAACTATCCGAGTGTTCTCACAGAGAGAAGATGAGATGGATCAAATGGGGAAAGGCAGTTGTATTACAACCCGCTTTACCAGTACCAAGTATTTAAATGGAAATACTTCTAGAATCTCATAGAAGCCCAGGCTGGAAGCATTAAACTGAAGCGTGTAATATATTATTATCTATTTAAACTCTTATCGTAATTATTTAAAAGGTTTAAATTACACTGTATCATGGCTCGCTATTGTTGCCTACCTACATAATATAATTAAATGGTTACATTAACACAGTACCAGACTACGCTATTATCAGTTCATAATAAATGATCGATAAATATTAGTTGCTCGCTATCTTAGCTCTTATTGTTGGTTCAAAATCATTGGGTTAAGATCTGTGAGATATATTGAGTACCTATGAGGTTCATAATACGATCAATATGTGTTATTAGGGTTGGAAATGGAACGGAAGTAAGGCCGAGAGAGGGCTTTGTATTGTCAAAGGTAGCGATTAAGAGGTAAACTCATTGTCGGTAGATATTGAGCTGTCTGTAGGTATATAGACATATATAGTAGTAAGGTAGTTAACGCTTCCTTCTGTGCTACGGCCCCGGGTTCAAATCCCGATAGGGACAAATGTTTGTGTGATTAGCACGAACATTTGTAACCGAGTCATGGATGCATCTATGTATAATATGTATGTATTTACAAAAAAAGTATATATGTAGTATCAACCTACTAGTATCCGTAACACTCGTTGCTTACCACGGAAGTAGATGGCGCTGTGTCATAATATCCAGTTATCGTATTAATGTTATGTACGTGTTTTTGATGAGATATAGGAACTAGATAGCAGATATTTAATAAAATAGATTGGTAGTTATTCGATCCATGATAAAGTTGTTTGAGGGAGCTATGGGCGCAGTGGCTAAAAATCAGTGTTGCGCTATTCGCCGCCGTCAGATTAGAATAATAATAATGATTTTATAGCCTAAAACTAGTTGACTGTGTATTTTTGTTAGTAAACACATGCCATAAGGCAAAGTCTTTCTTCAATAACCAATTTAAGATTAATAGTAACCACATTTTATAGTAAATTAAAATGTAATAATGATGTGTTATCTCGTGGAATGTAGTTTTGACGTAATACATTGATAGTAAGAGCCATCTCCTGCTGTGCTACTGATTAGAAATCGAACATTGTTAATATACCCGGACTACCAATGAATTGGGGCATACATAAGAATTGTAATTCATACCTACCACCCAACTGAACTTGTAAAACAGTGAAATATAATCGTACTCAGTAGCGGCGCTGTAGTAGTTAGTATTGCTGTAGGCAGAAACAACGTTTAAGTACCAAATTCTCATGAGAAAACAACGCAATGATAAATAACTTGAGATACAACTTCAAATTATAATAAATCAAATGGTCACAGACCTCATTACCATCAACAACAAGTATTTATGTAGTGCCAGGTCGCGACTAGTTGTTATCTCTCAATGAACAACAATAAACATCGTTTTGCCTATAGGTACGTGATAAACACTATTCGTCTTGTTTTTTGATTCATAATAATTGTTATTGGAAGCATAATTTACGAGTTCATTAAGATTAGGTATTAGGTGTAGCTGGTTTTTGCAAAAATTTGGATAGTTTGGATCCTTGAAACATTTCGTATAAGACACAGCTCAGATTTTATTGGTAATCAAACGCTTATAAAGTTGCAGTGCATAACAATTGTAAAGTTGTCAGGGTTATTTTAAGCGTGGCGTTAGTTTCCATCTCGATAAATCAATAAAAAAGTAATGCATGTGCGTGTTCTATGTATACCTAAAACATTAAAAAAATATTTGGTAACAAATCCAAATCGGGATTAGACTAGGTTCACTATTTTAGGCTAGTGCTGGTTGACTGACTTCGAAAAAATCTCTGAGGCATGCAGGTTTCCTCATGAAGTTTTTAACGTGTGCAGTTTCCATCTCGATAAATCAATAAAAAAGTAATGCATGTGCGTGTTCTATGTATACCTAAAACATTAAAAAAATATTTGGTAACAAATCCAAATCGGGATTAGACTAGGTTCACTATTTTAGGCTAGTGCTGGTTGACTGACTTCGAAAAAATCTCTGAGGCATGCAGGTTTCCTCATGAAGTTTTTAACGTGTGATAGCAATAAATAATAATTATAAATACTCATACGTATGACTTTGAAGTCCATGGTCATGCTGGCTGACCTTGATAATGAATATTATAGTATTTGTTATCTTAATGAATAATGGACCAGATTAACGAAATTTTCCAGCTCATACAATGAGGTACCTACTATAATTATGTGTATAGTCTTATACCTACTTAATAATATATGAATTGATATTCCAGTAGAAAACAAAAGGGCTGGTCTAATTCAACTTAAATCTAGTCGATACTAAATGTTGCAGAATAAGGCTGTTTATGTTTATAACAGGGTTTAACTTAATTATTTTTTTATTCATTATAATGAGTAAGTTCAGTAGCTACTACACTACTACACGAGTTGTGGTAGCCGAGTGGTGTGACCAGTGGACTGGTCAGATGTCAGAGGTCTCGAGTTCGAACCCAAGGCAGGCACCACTGACTTTTCGGAAGTTATATGCGTATTTATCACATGCTCAAACGGTGAAGGAAAACATCGTGAGGAAACCTGCATGCTTGAGTTGCTTGATGGCATGTGAAGACTGCCAACCCGCAGTAGGCTAGCGTGGTAGACTATAGCCTTATCCCTCTCAATTGAGAGGAGACCCGTGCCCAGCAGTGGGACATTAATGGGTTGATGATGATGATGATGATGAAGTAGCTACTAGAATAAAATATAAACTTCATGCGATTGTTTTATACGAAGGTGGCAATCAAGCTTACGGCCCCCTGATGGTATATGGTTACCTTAGCTTATGGACGTTTGCAAAACCAGAGGTGGCTCTCGCACATTGCCGACCCTAAATATTACGCAAACCAGACTACACATAGTAAAACCTTTATAAGTTCCCACAAGATGCAATATTCGCATCGTTCTACTGTAATATTATATTATAGATCACATTCACGGTTCACCTACGAGTTACGACGTATGCTCCGTAATGTGACGTGTCATCTTTCATTTGAGCGACACTTATACTCGAAAACTGCATCTAAAAGTGAACTAAGATTTTGCAATCTTAGAGCAGTTTGCTTAGTTCAGCTGATAGTAGAAATAAGTACTCATGAAGAGAAAAGAAACTGACGGAAACCAATCTATCTTTATGCACTCCTTGTGAATAACAAGGAGGTTGTAATGATTAATGGATGACATTTTACTATTTCTAATTAATATTTTTGATCATTAATATGATAAGCATTTATTTACCACTACTAGATTTTATATAATCACTATACATACATATATCATTGAAATATAATTATTAATATATTCCCTAGCCCTATATCTCGGCCAGAAAACTTAGCATTGCCATCCAACGTGAAAATGTGGCCAGTCTTCTGGGCACTCTACTGGATATGATCTTTGATACCGTGGATATAGGTATATATTTCTTTGTTCTTTTCCAATATTTTATTTATATCAGTTTTTTAAATAATTTATTAAGCTATTTTTTTTTACTAATAGTTTACTTAAGAACAACAACAACCCCTGTACAATTTATAACCCGATCTAATAGTCTAATCGATTTTAAAATTGTAATAAATTCACACCTACTATTTTGAATCAGTTCGACAGCGTAATGATCAAATGTTCTTTACAATGTAAAATTTCTTTTTTTTAATATAAATGACTAGTTTTTATTCAAGTTCTATGCAAAAGTTTTCATTTAGTTTTTTAATGTAATGAATTTCTCTAGCTTTAATAGCTTAAGACTTCTACATTAAGAGATTTGCTCGGTAAAATTTAAAAAGTTTTGCTCTTTTCAATACACTTCAAAAAAGGAGGTAATTAATTCAGTACGTATATGTATCTAAGCTGCCTTCTGTGCAGTCTCTGCAGTGCAGTGTTACGGGTCCCAGGTTCGAATCCCGGTAGGAACACATGTTTGTGTTATGAGCATCAACATTTGATTCCGAGTCATGGATGTATATATGTATAATATGTATGTATTTATAAAAAAAAGTATATTTGTAGTCAATCAACCTTCTAGTATCCGTAATACAAGCCCAGTTGCTTACCACGGAACTAAATGGCGCTGTGTAATATAATGTCCAGATATATCTTTCATTCTTAAAAAAACTTAAATAGGAACCGCTGGTGATAAGAGGAAATACTGACTTATAAGAAGTCTCTAAAAGATTTTTACAGTTTTACCTATGACAAACATAGATCACATATATGCCCCGGTTTTTATTTTTTAGTCATCAGTGGCATGTCTGAAAAGTTACTAAAACACAGTAATTAACAGTTATTTGATTCAACACACAGAATTTACAACCAATATACATGAGCATGAGTATTTTCAAAAACTTTATATTTAAAAGTAGAAACAGTCGAACTATTTACAATAGCCATAAGCAGCTATAGGTACAGTCGAACAAACTAATTGGTATACTTGCAACTATAGACCGATGTATGTGTGAATGTAAACTAATTAGCTTGTTCGACTGTACCTACCTACGGGTAAATGATTAGGTACGTACACATTGCGGAGATTAAGACAAGTTTGAGTAAATGACAAATCTCTTCGACCTGCCTATCAGTAGTTACGTGACTGGGAGATGAAAGAGAGGTCAGAGGGTTTTGATCCGATAGTCGGTTATCTCCTACACTAAAACAACTACCTACCAATACCTACTGCTACTAAATAATGCATGCGTCTGAACAATATAGTTATATGTACCTACCAATGGAACGAAAGGAATTTACGTATCATATCATAGCCTCCCCTTGACAAACTCATAATTGTTTAAAAAGTTTTCGCCGAGCTTTATCCGAAGCCCTCGTCGCAAAGTTCTAAAATTATTTTGAAATGACATAAAAATGTGAAGGACACTCTAATTAAACATAAATCACTACAGGAGAACTTGGGGAGCGTCCTACAAGAGCGGTTGAGACATTTTTGCAGCTAAAGAAATATCGTTTTCGGTGACAACAATATTTTAAGCGGCTCGACATACACCTGAGCACGAAGGGCGCCGAAATGAGTTATTGTAGACCCAAATAGCTTGCATAGTCAACGAGACCTACGAACCTCGTATTCCTGAGGCTAAAACGTATCTATATAGGAAATTAAACATTGCCTAAATCTCTACTTGAATATGCCGCGTTACTAAAATTAATAGTTTCTAATTAAGGGCTGTTGGTACTTTGGTAGCTCCGCAAATTTATTTCAAGGTAATATTAACATAATACATGGTCACATAACAACTACTTTCAGGCTTGATGATTCTAATTAATTCGTCACATTTCCATATACCTACATATGTACGAGTAGATCAATGTCAATGCTTAACATATTGATATTGATCTTACTTCCGAAACTATCATATGGAAATAAGAAGTGTGTCATGTATGTTTGTATGTGTATAGATAAAAATGAGAAATATTTGGTGATTTTAAGGTCACTTGATGGCTAAGATTCTATTCCCAAGTCGTGTCAAGCGTTATTAGGTTATTTAAAAACAAAAACAGAATAATCTCGAGGTTTGAATTTGTGCCTAGTTGATGGAAGTAGGATCGACCA
The DNA here is from genome assembly GCA_905163465.1 of Craniophora ligustri. Taxonomy (NCBI): domain Eukaryota; kingdom Metazoa; phylum Arthropoda; class Insecta; order Lepidoptera; family Noctuidae; genus Craniophora; species Craniophora ligustri. The sequence continues at coordinate 8,774,151 of LR990956.1, forward strand.
TACGTGTGTCTTAAAAACATACTAGATAGTTGTGGGTGTACATACTCCAGTACGCCTCACCCTTATTTATAGACAAACAGGATTGTTGGTTAAGTAAACATGGGGAATTTAAGCTACCTACTAGCCGCTATTGAACAGTTTTTATATCACAAAGTTCCTTGTTTCGGTGACGTATAAAGTTTTTGTGACCGACCCTAAATTATTTGAAATGAAGTTTGATTTATATACTATTATTGTTAAAACAACTGTTAAAACTAGATTTATACATAATGTCATTACTTAAGGTTTGTAGATACGTATGTCTTTAAAAATCCGACATAATAACAAAAAATAATGATTACATTGTGCTTACAATTTTTTGCTAATATTCTCAATAAATAGGTATCTATTAGGTATTTCGGTTCAAGTGATGTAATTTCTCAAATTAATGAACTCAGTCTGCTCATGTTGTAGCATGTACGCGATAACACATTTATAGCAATAGTAATGTGCTTCTGCAGCTTGTCTATATATCTATATGTGATACATCCCGTGCCGATAGCCCACAAATACGGCACTGTGTTCAGACCAGAATCTGCTTCAAAAATATTACCCCCACTGCTTCAGAACGAGAGTAAAATACTTGAACCATTATTTGCTTTACGCGACTAATCCATAACGAGGGTAATTTTTTTCAAACTCTGCGGTAGTCGAGTAAAAACAAATATATTGTTTCCGTAGTTACTATGCGGCTGCTATTTTAAGAACAGCTTGGACTTTGAATCGGTAAACATGTGGAATTAACAACATTCACTTGATAAAAATATTTAATTAGGTTTATTATAACGGTCCTGTCAGGTCCAGCTGATGGGTTGATTGCTATCTAAGCTATACATAGAATTATAAGCCCGTGGCGCGTAGGAAAGATACATAGCACCTAATTGACATACAAAACGAACGCGCCACCTGTTTAGCATAAATTAATAGATAACCTACTTCTTTTAAGGAAATGGTGGATTGTTTAAATATCGAATATACGACTTGATTAATATTTATGATAGCGGTTTATACAACTACTATATAGTTAGTAAATGTACCTTTGTAATTCTGTTTACTCGAATGGAGAAATGAAAGCATTGAATGGGTGACCAAGTAATAGATATCTGGAGATGGTGAACTTTAAATTTATTTATTATAGTGGCCCCGACCCCAGGTTCGCACGGGTAGATATGAGTACTTAATAAATATAAACGTCAATTGAATTTTTCATACGGATCTCTAATCATTTTATATATCAAATATAGCCTATGTTCAACACGGATAGCGTAGCATTCTAATGGTGAAGAATTATTCAAATCGGTCCAGTAGGTTTGAAGCATATTCAATGCAAACAAACAAACAATCAAATATTTCCTTTTTCATAATATTAGTTATAGAAGATTAATTATTGTTCTCAAGTAAGTGACTTACAATAAACTTATGTAACTTAGCAAAAATAATACGAGAATAAATATTTAAATATTTTTTTTGTCAATACAATAAAGAAATAATTTAATAAATAAAAATACACTTGAATTTAATGAATTACTCACGTTACTTGTTATTTTTCAAAGATTCCACTTGATTTTAGTTTGAGTTGAAAATTCACAACCCTTGCAACTAACAAAAAAGTATTTTTTGTTTAGAAAAACATGATTATTAAGCGACGCGCTAACAAGTACTATCATGAACACACGCGCGACGCTCGTATCTACGGCGCCTGATGCCCACACACTGGCACCGAATAATAAAAACGTGGAAACAATATTGGACGATAAATTTTCTCTATAAAATAAACACACGATTTGACGACAAGATGAAGAATGAATGTTGAACGCTATTTGAAAGATGCCTCTAGGAGACTACATTAACATAAATGAATACTTAATCACAAAGCTGAGTTATCCCTTATCTTAATTATTTAGTTTGCTTAGAAGAGTTAATCGAGATCAAAGGTTGCAGCAGATTCCACAAACATCTAATTAGTGCAGGGATAATATAATAAATTTTAAAATTATGTGAAGAATTGCGGCGAAGATAATGCAATAAAATGGTTTTTATGTGTAACCATTAAAGTAATACTATCGTTCCTTCCTTACATTATGGGTTTATGACCCTAGAGAAACTCAATTATAATAAGGGAATGTGCGATATTTTAAATATCTTGCAAAATAATATTACCGTAAATACGTAAATCTAGAATTATTGAAATTGTATTTATTACATTAGCCGTAATTTGAGTACCTACGATTTTATGTCTTAAAATTTTACTTTGAAAAGGACGCAAAACCATGTTCACAGTGATTCTTTTAAATTTATATTAACAGGGAGGTAATATAGGACTATATGTGTAAATAACAAGTTCAACAAAATAAGGTTTAAACTAGCTATAAAATATTTATTAAAACGAAGTTGATTAAACTTATTTTTATTATTGACCAGTATTTTTCCAGTCGTCAACGCACAGTGCCCACTGTGCTCCGCGCGAGCCCGCTGATTGGCCCGAGAAGCACATTTGGAGACACCAGATAGGTATTAATAAAGTTATCAACATGGAGCAATGTACTCGCGTAGCGCCCGCTCTCGCAACCGTCCATCTAACTCGATTCTCTAATTTTATAATATTACAGTAATATGAATAACACAACAAGTAACCATGCGATAACAATGATATTTTTATTCTGAACAGGTAGTACGTCGTAATAAGGTAAAGCAAAAATCTAATAATTGTATCCTTTACCGAGGTACGGAATACAAAACAACGTGAAGGTTAATGCTATAAGCATTATGCCAATGAAAACACAGCGTCGTGTGTAGGGAGCACACACAAAATGAAGTGCAAATAATTGAGGTCGTGTTGTAAAAAGTTAGGTAGCGGGTAGCGACCTGAGTCAATGAAAGGGCTTTGCCCACGTCGTTTAACGACAATGCCATGAATCTACCTCGTGGTAAAGCTAATATTCTGTACCCAAGTAGCAGCTGTTGAACCTTTATCGGTCATTCACCGCGCCTCAGCGCTATATGTGAAAAATCACAATATACATACTACTACGTTCGTAATAACGATATTTGCTGGCAAGATTTCAACACTCAATACTTTCACGTAAAATGCATGCAAAGTTTTTGTAGAATCATATGTTGTGATCGTGTGCATTGTAAAGTTTAGTACTAACTTACCTAGTTGGATGGTAACTCGATACCTACTATATAAGAAATTAATCATTGGGATGGGCAAACAGAGAAGTGTTTATGTTATACAAAATTGACACAATTATGGCGATAAACATGAGACTTTGCCAAACAATTCATATATAAAGTCGCGTAATAACACGATCAATTTGTTTTAAGATACGATAATTCGTAAATTTTTCCAGTTGATAAATTTAACCGACTCTCGGTTTCTACGAGACATTGGCTGTCTGATAACAGAAGTAACTGTGTTACCAACCCAGATATCTAGTCAAATCACAATAGCTGTCTCATGCAAGTCAATTATGTCTATCCGCCGCCTGGTTAGTTATCTGAACACACTGATACAATATGAATTCAGTACGAGCGAGTTACAGTTGCTCAAAATTATTAAACATAATTATTTCGTTGGGAAATTGAATTAAAATTCAATTCTGTTATCTAGAGTAGGTACGGTTGAAAGTGTAGAGCGAACAGATACAAGATACGCCAGACGTCGCTACGTGTATACTTGTTTTATCAATTCAATTAAATGCTGCGAGCATAGCATCACAGCATTATGATAACAGATGTAGTTTGTAACAAGACTGCTCTGTATCTAAGATGAAAAGGGTAATCTTTGCATGTTATTAATTTTGTTCGGTACAGCGTGAATAAGTCAAGTAGTAAGTAAATGTTATCGTAAAATAAATCTAATTAAGATATAGGAGGATACAAATTGTTATGAGATGTAATCTCGCCTTTCCTAGTCTAGTAGTTACGGCTCTTGACTTTTTGCACAGATGTGCATGTTTAAAAAACCGGTAGCGACGTTAACATTATAAAATTTTGAAGAAACCGAATATAATACATATATTTATGTTACATTCTAACATCATACTGTGTCTGGGATCTCTAGATTCACACTTTCACACGAAGCATTTTTCAAACGAAAATTATATGAATTAAATTGTACCTACACATTGTTGATTACTTGAATAAGAAATTGAAATCTAGGTATAGGGCGGAATAGTTTCTAAAAAAATATATATGATGGGTAAAGTATTTCCTGGAAAAGACCGCACAAAAAGCGGGACTTTCTATAGGCCAGCAAAGATAAAAGCATGATAGGTGTTTCTTTCTAACCGAGACTGGGTTCGGATAAATGAGTTGAAGATGGTCAATATAGGATAGGGAGGATGTAATTCAAAATCGAATAGGTATAGAAAAGAAAACATAATCCATTCAGAAGTCAGTTAGACTTCTGAATGGACTTGGTTTTAACTAAAGTTAGAAACCTTAAAATCTATTGAGGTAATTGGCAAGTTACAAGAAAAGGGTGGACGTAATTACATATGACGTCACCGCCATTAAAAGCGTGCGAGAGAGAGCGAGATATCCCTTCCGCATCCCAACTATCCTTTATTTTTATTAAAATATTAATAGCTGCTAAATTTCAGAATATATTTCAATACTGATCTCACAGAAAATATTTTTCATTATATTTAGTCTTTGCAAAGTATTGTTACAAATCAAATAAAGGACGCATCCGTATCATTAGACTTCGCCTACATCTTAAATGATTCCTTATATTTGCACCGTAAAATACAATGAGTTTTACCTATCAACAGAAATAAAAGTAAAATCTCATCTAGAAATTGGTACATTAGATACTAATGTAGGTCACGTCATAACCTCATCAATAATTCAAATTGCAAGATTTTGCTGCACAGGTATAATCGCTTCCTACAATCCAATTTCTTTGTTTAAACAAAGAAATTGAATATTGAGAAAGCGCAGCGAATTCACGGAATATAAGTTTTATAGTTTGTATAGTGGGTATGGTCGAGATGAATAATATATATTATTTACGATGGTGATTGGGGGCCACGCTACGTTCCGATGAAATCCCAGCGCGCTGCGCTCACTGCAGCCGCGCGTGTCCTCACCTTACTTGATGTCTACACTTTATAGTTACAGCATGAAAGCAAAAAGTATCTAACTTTTCTATCGCCTGCGTAATTAACACTGAAAATTAAAATATATGTTGTTTTCTCCAGATATATGTACTTTATCTCAGTATTATTACATTGCTACAAATTGTCAAAAAGAAAACTATATTTTAAACTAAATATGTTTATAAAAATTTAACACTAATTACAAAACTCTACCCTGAATTTACAATTAATATATTTGGAAAATGATTCCGTTGTGCTATCGTGTAAATTCGAACAACACGAATTGGCACAGTATCAGTGGAAAAATAGTGGAAGTAATAAATAGACTGATGATTTTCAGTTTAATTTTACATTTAGAAATAGCACATAATATGTAAAAAATCTCAGAATGACAAATCTTTTTGGGTCGATTTAGGTATTTATATTTCAAATTAGGCCAACTTTGAGGTATAATACCCTTCCCTATATATAATGAAAAAAATAATTGTCGAAAGTGTAAAAAGTCATACAAAGTCACTAAATAAAAAGGAAACCGTCGGTTAATAAAAAAACGACTTTTATAGATTTGTCTGTTAAGTATTTATACCTAATGAAAAAAAAACATTTCACTTCTTTTGTTGCGAGGAATATGTAATACTTACCTTCAAAAGCTTGCCAGCGTTACTAAGAATTAACCCAGGGTGATGATGTCCATTTACTTAATTTTTTACAATTTTGCTTGCCGTCGTAATCATCGTTAAAACTAAATTTAAAAATTCACAATAGAGAGGGACTTTCGGAACTGAAATATTGTTCCAGAATTCCACATGTGCGAATCCACGTCCTAAAGAGGGCTGTTGTACTTGTCTACTATTTCATATGAATATGACTATAGTGTATATATTATATCTTGTGCTATTTTTGAATGATGAAGTTTTAACAGCAGTTTAAGTTCACTCAATTGTGATAATATTCTGTCCTATTTCATAGAAACTAGTTAAGCCAGCAGCTACTTCTGTAGGCCGCAATTCTAAACTCTGGGCAGGGAACTTTTGAAGCGAAAAATTTATTTTTTTGTCCGTTCCGAGTATTAAGCCCGCTCACGCGCGGCACTGCACTTGCGACTATAGTAGTCGCAAGAATAGTTAGTTAACACAGGGTCGATTTTTATTAAATAGTACTAAAAGAGGTGTATTATCTCTCTTTATATTGAATACTGTTGGTTTCGAGTGGGTTTGATTCCAAAGCCAGGAAAGTACCTACTATATTTACAATAACAGTTATTAGGCTATTGCTCTATTTTTTGGGACCTACAAAACATACTGACACCATGTGTATACACCAGTCGTCATACGACCCTGCCTGTAATATAGGTGTGAAGAAAACTTAAATGTATTTAAAAATATTATGTATCCACATAATATTTTATAATACATTTATCTTACAATTAACTTATAATTTAATAGTGGACAGTCCACTATTAAATTATAAGTTAATTGTAAGAATGATAAAATACAGATATTTTCCTTTCATTAAAATTAAATACCTATAATTCAAATACAAACAGCAATGTTAATTATCGAATATTTGCGGAAGATGAACCATGTTCAGTAAATTTGTTTTCGCTTATTATATTAATCGGTTTGGCTTTGATTTCAAGGTATAGGTACTACGTGGATATCAAAAACCAGCCTGTGTAATGAAGTTGTACCGCTGGGAGGCAGGGAGGAACCTTCTAAATAATAAAAAGATTCGCTAGAAAAAACAATTCAGTTCCGAATTCCAATGAATCGATTGATGAAATGGAAATACGTTTAAATCGTGATTTCAACAATACGGCAGTTTTACCTACGTATTGATATTGAGGTAAATCCAATATCTGGCCGGTGATTCAATTAGATTTTTTAAAGCGGGTAGTTTAATTCTTGTTTCGTATATTTCAGTGTTTTGGTATAGATATTTTCAATTATAATATTTCGTTATTTATAGGTAGGTACATTTATAAAACGATTATTATATGTATAAATACGTCCTCGGATGTGATCAGATTTGTCGAAATGTTATTTTACATTTTTATCTCATTTTTATTTATTTTATTCATATACATATACAACATACTCGTATAAAACGGATAATTGGGTATCTATTATCTTATTTTCCTACTCATTTGTAGATATGTATGTTTCAATAGTTTAAGTTTGTGCAGATTAATGAACCTACATGATCAATATCTTCATAAAGACTTACATAATGTATTATATTGTAATAATGATTATATTGAAATTTAAATATTTACAAAGTCACTGGGAATTTAGTATTGATGAAAAATCCGCTTGGGCAGAGAATAAGTCGTTAATAAAATAGTCAAAATAATAAATAAATCACTCTTACTTAATATTCGGACAAATGAAACCGGTTATCAAAACAAAATTATTCACATAAAAAATCTTACAGCAGATCTTTTTTTATACATCTGTGAAATTTCATAAAAATCGGTGACAATTTGAAGGAGCCATGAGTTTGTGATATAAGGTTAGATAAGACGGACGGATGGGGGCCATGGCGAAATTATAAGGGTTCATTGTGGCTAAAAGATTGAAGCACCGCTATCACATTAAAAACATTTTCTCCTCGTTAGCGCGGAAAGGTTTTCTATATAGTCCGAAATCTGTGTGGCAGTCTACATTATCCGATAGCGTGGAAAGTTCTGTTAAAATTTGAAACTTTCCTTTCACCCTACCTATTTTATGTAGTGATCCGTCGGTAAACTTTATTTTCATTTTTAACATTATGGAATACTATTCCTTGTCAGTTTTAAAATAGACTATACAATTTATTTGATAGGATCTAAATATTACTCATTTTCCGTTCAGAATTTGAAATTGGATTTATCCGAATAACGTAATAATAATAATGTAAAATGTAATAGAAATAATACTTCAATTTTTATATGAAAGATCCTTTAGTACATAAAGTGTATCAACAAATCCTAACTTTAATACCAGTCAAGCTGCTGCTGCCTAGTGCTGTGCCCACATCATGTCATGTGCACACAGTATTGTCACATGGCTCTTCAGATTTTATAAGCGATCGAATCAATTGTCAAAGAAATTCATGATGGCGGGTTTTATTTTCAGTTTTGACTACAAATTCATGATGACTTGGGACCCTCAGATATAAATTTTAGAAGCATTCGAATCGCTATCTAAAATATTCAAGATTGCCTCTATTGTTTTCGATCTGACATGAATCGTAGGTACTTGGTTATCATACGAACCCTCATCGCAGATATCAATTTTGAAAATAATCGGGAATATGATTCAGTAAAATCGATGTAAATATAATATTAATCGTACCGTATGTTATATTTCAAAGAGCAAAACGAATAGGGCTTCTTATTCGTTTTGCTCTTTGAAAAACACAGCGGGAATAAATTGAAAGAAGACTTCGCCATAGAAAATAACTTTTACATCTGTAACACTCACAAGAAAGGGCGGTTATACTGTCAATCTTATATTATATTTTAATGGATTGATGAATTATTATTAAAAGGACATAACAAGTGGGGCTATAGCATATACGCTCGCTTAGGTGTCACAACCACTAGAGTGGGTAGTTATTTAGTGGCTGCTGAATGCACGGAGAAGTTTTAATAATTTTTGTATTAAATATAATTATATATATAATAAAATAGCTAACGTTGCTCCCCATTCGGTACATAGATTAAAAAAACCGGGAGAAGGAGTAAATGTTCATTATAATACTTTTTGGTATAAGCTGGCGCCGCGCTGTTTTTTTACTATTCGACGCGCAATATCGCTACGTGATTCAGGAAGCTATATAAAAATGAACTATATAATCTCTATGTATACTAATATTAAAAGCTGAAGAGTTTGTTTGAACGCGCTAACCTCAGAAACTACTGGTTGGTATTGAAAATATAATTTTAGTGTTGGACAGTCCATTTATCAAGGAATTTTATAGGCCATGTTATATCACGCTGCGACCATTAGGAGCAGAGCAAAAATGAAAAATGTTACAAAAACGGAAAAAATATTAAAATATACGCAGTCGAAGTTGCGCGGGTCAGCTAGTATTATTATATGAAGGGGAATTGCAATTACAATTAAAAAAAAACATAAATGAGTATTTTTTTATAACCAAGTAACTTTGAAATAAAACATTTTTTTACGGATATTATCGCGGTAAGTATATAAATATTATTTTATCCCGAGATTTCGGATCTTTCACAGCATCCATGGTAACGAGCAGGGGTTGGATGTTATAATAACTAACAGCTGTTATTTTTGATTAACAGAAACGGCACGTATAAACATCATCATAGTTAATTAATTATAAATGTACATATAATAATATTTATCGTTCTAAGTAGTTATATTTACAAACAAAATATCAAATACGAGTTAAATCTTTTTACGCTACGGTACTGCTATCACATATATATATTTAACTGGCTGTTTAAAACCCTATCCCATAAAATACTTACCTACATTGCGACACCCGAGAAGAGGTATTAATCTACTTACCTGCTAATAAAGTGTAGATAAGTCGTTTAAATGTATACGTATGTGTAATACATCCATACTAATATTTTTATTGCAAAAGTATGTCTGAGTGTCTGTTACCTCTTCACGCATTAACCGCTGATCGGATTTAGATGAAATTTGGTATGTACATAGTTTGAGTGTCGGAAATCATGAGGGTGAAAAGGACGGTGGAAGTTTGTAAGCGGCATCAATAATTTCTTAAAAAAAATGAGAATAACAATTAAATTAGCAGATTGGACAATATTACTAGTTCTACGCAGTCGAAGCTGCGGGCAAAAGGTAGTTATTTAGTAAATAAAATCGGTCAAAAGCTGGTCATTAACATGTGTATTCATGAACACGATACCCTAAAGCTCTGTCTATCCCTCCAGGTATAAAAGTTGATGGTATTTAGAATTTAGAAATGGATTTTGTTGCAATAAATATAGGCTTTTCTTGTCTACGCTTTTATGTACCTACTCGTTTAAATGTTGGCAATTTTTCTCTATTTCTTAACTTCCTGGCATCGTTTCAAAACGAAGCATACCTCAATTTCTCTTTTAGACTTCAAGCAATATATATCTTAAACCTTATGTAAAATGTTCAGATTTAAAAAACTTAAGGTTAGGTTAAAGAAAAATGTTCATAGAAAGTGGATTGGCATAATCATGTAGGTCTTTTTGGTATATTCAACAGTTTTGGCGTTATTCAACTAGATAGTGGCTTCTAGTAGTAGATGAGAATATATATGCGATAAAACTATTCGCCAACCAAGCTGGGTATAAACTCGGATTAAATACAAATGTTCGGTACACTTACTAAACGAAAATTACGAGCCGACAACCAACCAACCTCGAATGTTCTCTCAGTATCGACCTTAAGCGTAACCGATGTAAAACATTGCATTTCTAAAAGATTGCACAAAATTGTATATATTTTTTTTAAATGATTTAATTTATATATAGATTGAATATGTTAGAAAGTGTAAAGAAAATATAATGTATAGAAATGAATCTGCTGAACAACCATGCTTTGCCTGTATAATTCTCACATGATAGAGCGAGCCTATTACTATTTTCCAGGTAAAAAAAAAACAAATACATTTTGAATTGAATTTATCTACATGCATACTCGTTAACTTGGGAAATAATGCGCCAACTAACATTTATCTAGAACCCAAACGGAATCTCTGAAATGAAAATGGTTTCATCAATTTAGTAATTAGGGGCACATGAATAAGTCGGAGCTGCTTCTAGATTAAACAAATATATTCAGAAAATATAGTTTCAACTGAAATGGGGAATGAAGTCTCGAATTACTGCGAACTACTTTCATTCGGTACCTACTTCCTTGAAACCAGGTGACGTGGTTTACGAGCTACAGGCGAGAAGGAATGTTTAGTGCAAATTGCACACAGACATTCAAATGCGCTGGTGATAAATATAATGTCAAATGATACTGACAGAATAACGAGTTCTTTGAAACGTATAAATAGTTTTCACGTCCAATAAACACGACCATCAAAAGTTACCAAATCGACACAATGTAAACAGACACAAAAAAATGTTATTAGTATGTGAAGCGCGACATCGAACTAATAACAATATACTTACAGAAAGTCCCGTGTGGCGGTCGAAAATGACTTAGAATACCTAATGTAACAAAACATGTTATACTTATAAGCCGGAAACAATTTAAAACATTATAGAATTGACAAATGGCGTCCGAATCCTCTTTTTTTAAATAGAGCACAATTTAAGTTTTTTAAATAGAATATTGAAAGTAAGCAATGCATAGATTGGTACTTGTAATGCATTGAATGTGAACTTAATCATCAATACATTACAAGTATTTATGCATTGTTAACTTCAACAATGTGCTTCAATATCCGTAATTAATACACTTCGGATATAACTACAACAATGTTTTGCATTGTTGAAATTCGACAACATTTAAACTTGATCGGGCAACAAAGAGTAACTAGTTAGGTGATTTACATGATAAGGTTTTTTTTATTAGTAATACGGATACTACGGATATTATTTTACTTAATAGCACATTTTATTAGTGGCAATGAAATGTGCTATTAAGTAAAATAAGATCCGTATCTTGAAGACTACGTAAAACTGTGCTACAGTATGTCTGTCAGTATTTATTTTTGCCTGCCACTAGCTTTCGCCCATACTTCAAAATCAACTAAAATGTGATATCAAAATATGAAAAACATAATTAATTTATTAAAAACAGACTTCATAGAAAATAACTGTAATACGTTAGTATTAGTATATTTTTAGCATGTACCTATATTTCCAAGACTACGTTAGTCGGCAATAATGTAATCATAGTATTGAATTCGATATAGTTAAAAGCTAAACCAGGGATTTCGATAATACGGCATGAATCTCCTCTTTATATAGAAAACTAGCTGATTCCCGCGACTTCGTCCGCGTGTAATTTAACAAAAAAAATAAAAGTTTCATATTAACTTTGCACCCCCTTAGGGGGTGAATTTGCAAAAATCCTTTCTTAGGTCATGACATCTACCTGCATGCCAAATTTCAGCCTGACCCGTCCATTGGTTTAGGCTGTGCGTTGATAGATCACTATGTCAGTCATTCAGTCAGTCACCTTTGAGTTATATATATTTTGATACATTGAGTTACAAACGATGTCAAACAATCCCAAATTATAATTCACTTACTTACCTGCACGTGATCGCGTCTGCGAATATTTATCGATTCTTTGTCCTTTCGTTCTATATAAAACCGTAGGCTGTTAGTTTAAAACAATTAAGTGAAATTGACCAATCGATCGGTAACAGCAGAATGTTGGGGTGTTCGCATATTCTCAGGGTAGTTTTGATCTGTGTAGTGACGTGGCCAGATGTGCTGGCCCAGCCGTCCGCGTTGCCGAATAATATAACCACCTGCGAAGAATTTGAACGCGGCGCCCATTTCAACCCGTACGCACTTATTGATGGGATGTGGAAGATATTCTATTTTTGGTCTAATAATACGGAAGTGTACCCAGTTGTGTTTGCGTTAGCTGCAAGAAATGTGAGAAATCCTTTTTCATTTTTTAAACATTAAATACCTACAATGTTTCTGTTAATTAACGCCTCTAAATTGGTTGAATAATAAATGCTTGTGCAGGGTAAAGGATGGGGTTCCAACGAGTATTTGCTCGTTAGGTCATGACTCAAGTGAAGGGTCATCGCCACTTTTTCTTGGTTTTAATATATTTTTAGGTTCATTTATATACAGCTACTGGTATACTATTCAATGTAATACCTATTCTTCGAATACATTTCGTAAAATCGAAGTAGAGCATTTCGTCCTGTATATTGGGATATAACCCAATTTTCCTATTTTCCCTGTATAGATTGTCCCCAAACAATCCTTTCTATATATCTAGAGGTATTTTTCCAAGAAATTGCAACGAGAGGCTTCAAGCTACGAAATAGTACTTTATTTTCTTTTGGGCACGTAAGAAAAGGGCTTGCAGGGCATGATGGAACTATAATTATGCAACTTAGACTTTACGGATTCATTACTAACTACATTGTTTTTTGAACATGATAGAGGGTTCAAACATTCCGAGAAGTGTTCGAAGCGACTAACCCAGATGTTGGAATAGAGTGGGAGAAGGCCACTCTGTTCATGAACCCGAGGCCTGGCATCGAGGTGCTGTTCTTGTACTTGGGCACGCCGGGGGCCTTCCGCGCAATCGTCAAAAAACAACAACGTACTAAAGGTGCGCAATATAGCCCCTGCCCCCGCTCACCCCCTCCTGACGCCATTTCCGCTCCTAACTTTTCCCGCCCGACTTGACTCATAATGATAATAAACAGGTCGCATTTCAAACATTTTTTTTCATGTTCTTCTCCTAATGACCTTTACAGTTTTAATCGTAAAAAAATACATTATAGAATATTTTATATTTCTTGAATTTCTATAAACAATTGCAAACAATTTATTTTAATAATTCAGACCGACTTATATCTTTATTACCCTATTCAATTACGAACAGCAGTGAACAAGTATAGACTCAAATTGCTGATGATTAACATCACCATTAATACATGCAAATTTAGAGTGCTATTAAGAGTTGGATAAACTTGAGTGCTACATATCCGTAGCATGAAAGCACGAACTAAAAGTTTTATGAAAAGTAAGTAACGGCTTGTGTTACAGTGCGACCGTTCCCTGAGCCGATGGTTATGTTTGCGGATGTGAGAATGAAAATAGTTCACCGGATCCTGGGTATGATGTGCTGCGAGGACCTGACGGCATTCGCCTTAGCTAGGATGCAAGAGGTCCCCAAGACCGAAGAAACGTGCGCGAAAGCGGCTGAACTCATCGGCTATCGAGGCCATGAAGGACGTTCGTATTTATTTCTCGAAAAAAAAGCTAGGGAAGAAGAACTTTAAGGTTCTATATATGTTAGCTGATGTCAAAATGTGTTGTTTTATTGTTATGTACAGATGTTCAAATAAAGAGGTTGTAATGTTGTAGTTTTCGATTTTTAATATTTATTTGGTAAATAGTTAATATCTAACAGTGTAATTATGCAGACACTAAACATGCGCTGATCAGGTATAGGTATGTCTTATTCAAGCACTTATATATTGTTTTGATAAATAATAATTAGGTAACATAGAAAAGAAGTTTGTGTTTACAACACGAATGGAAAGATAAATACATTGTGTTCTTTATGAGTAGGTAATAATACAAATGTAGTTCTTATATATCAAAAGAAAACAGACCTTCAAAATAATTATGTTCATGACTATATAAAGATATAGTTTCCTACAATTTCAACAGCGATTGTTACATAAATCTACAATAGTATATCGTTAGCTTCAAAAATATGTTCACTACAAAAATCTAGTACTTCAATTATTTTACATCAAACACAGCATTTGTTTGATGTAAAATATTTGAAGTAGTAGAAGCGTTCACATAGGTTACGGTGCGATTGAGGAATTAAAAAAACAAATCTGAATATAAACACACAGCTCAACCGTAGCTCTAAGGCACATTTTATGTAAGCCTCAAAAATATTGGCGACAGCCAGTAATATATCCTTATTTCCGGATGGTGTTCCCATAATATTTGTATGATGTGTTTAGTGAGTAATGTGGGAGGCGGGACATCTCATAGTCCCGATCTACCAATAAATCAATTGCCAACACGCAATACCTTACGGTTAACATAAATAAAATATCATGCCGCTATTTACTCACACATGTGGAGAACTCACCTGATAATCCTTTACCGGATAAGAATCTGGGAGAGATTGTAATTAATATTGTATGGGGTTTGTAAAAAATCGTAAGTCTAATTGCATTTCGGTCACGGGCTAAATAATAATAAACTTTCTTTGTAGGTACTCGCAAAAGAGGGATTTATATCTCCCTTTGTTGTTGGACAGTGTTGTGAGTGCAAAAATGTGTAGGTAGGTACAACGATCACAGAAGACTAGATAAGACTATGTTAAGCTTGTCTGTTAATTTGCTTTTTGAATTCTAATATGTACAACTGGAATGATATGTAGAATTTCTGTTCTCGACTCTCTCGTAAACATATTAGATTGAATCGATTTTAGAAATATTACCTCTATACTATACTCCTAAAAGTGTGGGCACAAGAGTACTGATGTGTTTACTCCTACAAGTCGCTGTTATGTTTTAGTTTACTTATAATAGGGGTAAACTTATTGCCATTAACCGGGCTACGCTAGAACTTTGTTTGATCTGAGAATTAAACCCGGGACTTCACCCCCAGCTGTCGTACTTGCGACCATTACCAATGAGGCAAGGTAGGTATATCATTTTTATTTATAATTAATATTGTTTATAACTAAGTATATAAAATTTGTTGAAGCATATAAAAGACATTTTTTTTTATATTTCTTTTTATATTATGACAGTGCAAGATGCCGAAGAGTTGCTTATATAGAAATGAATATGAATGAAGGTCGTAGGCCACCACAGAATCCTCTTACACATGTTATATCGCAACTATTGCTTGCATTACATTTTAAGCGAAATATGCCATTTTACCGACCAACCGAAATACGTCAAAATAACGTTGATAAATAAAACTGTTTGTGATCCACCGTGTCGAGTCGCGTTTGTCATTCAATCCACTGGACTTTGGTACGAGTACTCGACCCAACGTAACAAACTTTTTTGATGCAGCGTGCGTTGGTTGAATTTAATTCTAAGCCCTCACGTAGTAGATTAAATATGTCAGGGCAGGACACGTTATTTTATTTTTTGAATTTATTTTAACCTTGTTTGTTATTGAATACTTAATATATTTATATTGTGTAGATACTATTATACACAACCGTCTGATCACAACGTTTAAGAGTTATTTAATATTATATTTTAAATAATGATATTTTATCATATATCATGGAATTTTCTGTTTAGTTCGTATATTGGACACTTTATAATGATTTATTTTACCTAGCATATACGTTTACTTATTATAGACCCCATTAAATAATATACATATAGTACCTTTAATATTATAAGATACACGGGCACTTTTTAATCTAGTCAGATAGGTTCAATCTACTTTAAAATTCGGCACCCACTTCATACCTATATGTATAAAATATTTAGTAACGGAAGTTGACAAATCCGTGTACCATTCGTACCCACTGGTCTCCACTATATATATATTGAACCTTTTACCTGTCTATACATATTATGAACACACTGACAACAATGCAAATAAATAGGTGGGTATCAAGTCGGCGATCTGCATTCAATAAGATGTCGTTGGCGAGTGTCCCGCGCTCCCCATATCCAACAGAGCAAATTTATTTTTCTCCCAAGCACACTAGACGTCAACAAATAACGTTATTTTTCAATATAGAGGCTTTATTCATTCTTTTACAGTTAGTATAAGTGAGGTAAACTCAACGGGGCTTTAAGTTTGTATATGATGATGTATTTTATTATAAGTTCTACAGCTGCTCTCTCAGACATGTTCTTAAAGGGTTAAATAGAGCTGAAGTATTTATTTACATCCATATGTCTCGTCAGAAATCCAACCCAGAAAAATATTAAAATTATTAAAAAATATAACTTCCAATAAGACTTTTTCCGACCTGGGAATTGAATTCCTGATCTATTTTGTTCTTGCAATCACTAGTGACTTAACTAATGAGGCATAAACCGAATCTATTAAATCATAATTATCTCACCTGAAACAGTATACATACATATATACGTATTAATATTATACGTAGGCTCAGAATTCACATATTCATAAGTTCGCCCTATCTTAGCAACGTCAGTTGAATAGTAGATAGGATATTGGAGGTCAGTACGGGCTGACAGCTGAGATGTAAAGAGGGGTTCTGAGAGGATATTAGCAGACTGTAGTTATTATACTACATATACGGCTACTTCACAATTGCACAACCTATAGGGCATAAGCACTGTCACTGACGTACTGACTTGGCTAAACGAGGAATTAAAAGAAAAACCAACTTCAAAAACTAAAAAGCAAAAAATTACTTCATACAGTTTGACCTTTTTTTTAGTTTTAAAGGCATGAAGTCGGCGCCAAGCCGAAATAAGTACACTCACCGCGAGTGACCTTGAGCGGGGTGGTTAAAACCACCACATCATCGGCACCGACTTCATACCTTTAAAACTAAAAAAAAGGTCAAACTGTATGAAGTTATTTTTTGCTTTTTAGTTTTTGAAGTTGGTTTTTCTTTTTTTTAAAAGTTAATTTATTTTTTTCTTTTTAGTGTTGTACATATTAAACTTTTCATATCAGGTCAATCTAACTGCCTGAAAGAATACAACTATCGATCCATATATACTTATAATTATGAAAGATTTTTCCTTCAACTCCTAACCGTTGAGGAGTTGTACCTTCCATCATCAGATCATCACATGAGATGGTGATTTTCAAATGCAAATACTTGAACAGCTTTGGAGAATACATGTAAATGTAATAAATGCCTATAACTGAAAGAATTTTCTTTTAACTCTTAACCTTTGAGGAGTTCTACCTTCCACCATCAGCTCATCAACATCAAATGATGATTATCAGACGCAAATACTAGAACAATTTCAGTAAATATATTCAAAACGTGATAATTGCCTATAAAATATGAGGGTTGCCCTCGATTTTCCTGGGATTCCATCATCAGATCATGATGTGGTCACAATGGGACCAACCGTAAAGTCTACCCTTTTAAACAAAAAAAGAATTTTGCAAATCGGTCCAGGCGTTTTTAAGTAATTCGTGAACATACATAAAAAAAAGATTCCGACGAATTGAGAACCTCCTCCTTTTTGAAGTCGGTTAATAATGAATATGGCAACTGATTTCCAGCATCAGCTGTAGTCGAGTTCTCAAAGGTTAATTAAGGACATGGTGACTTTTATTTAGGTAAAAAATCATTTTTACTTTGAATAGTAACTTATTATGATATATAGCAGACACTATATGGGACCTACAAAAATATATTAGCAGCAGGGAGCCCGAAAATCTTCAACTACATATTATATTGTATGTGGACCACATTTCACACAGTCCTTTTATGCCCGATAATACCAACATAAAGACAGGTTTCTCAGCTAAAGCCGAATGCCCGAGTCGAAGTCCAAGAAAATATTATGAGTAAGATAAGACTGCTCCCTGCACGTCTTCTTATTTACAGTATCCGAAGGAATTCCTATTAGTGAACGTTGTTTTCTTTCTGACGGACCATAAAAAAGTTCTGTGTTAAATGAATGTTTGCTCGGCCCTCGAAAACAAAATGTTTAAGTTACAATGTTTCCAGACTATAATAAAAACAATTGCGGAGCTTATTGTTGTTGCAAGAAAACAATTAAAGCCTTTACATTGAGAGTTACACTGTAATAAAGTTGTGCTGGTATGTTGAGTTAGTTTTTACTGTTGTAGGGCGACATTGCTTCAGAAATTCAATATTCAATGCCGATGCTCTGGCATTTAATACTAAACTTTTAATTTAACTGATCGCATACAGGTACATATATTTTATATATCGTTTTGCTACAGACTCTCAGCGTGCGTTGACTTAGGGAGTCAAAGAACATCTACGTCTTGCGTCGCTAATATTACTCTGGAAGTACCGTGATTAATGTTTGCTCTCTGTTAGCTAGCGAACGAACCTGGTTTCATTGAATATTTGAACATAATATATCAACGTTAATGCAATAATTAAATACATATTTTTGACTGAAATTTTACTTGGCATTCAAAAATTAATAAGGAGATGGATCATTTATAAAAGAATTTGCATTGTGTATTTTTTTATTTAAATTCTTAAAGTTTAAATGTAACATCGCAAACGAAAAATTCTATCTAACTATCCCCACAACGAAAGAGGTCAAAAGCAAGCTGCGTACAAATACAAGATGTATTTTTAAAACAAACTAATACTAGCACTTTGCTCGTAGAGTATTTTTGTGAAAAACCTAGCTTTATTCGACCAAAATAAAATAAAGTTTGTACGGGTTGTGTGCGGTATTTGTATTTTCTTCTTAGGTTCTATTTAACCCATATATTTGATTTAAAGTTATTGATCAGGGTACTATTCCGTACGATCATCACTTAGCCTTGTAACCCACAAAAATCTAACTAAAACAATCCTAAGAACTGAATAACTAATTGGTCAAAGTAAAACAAACTCTCGCTTTACCTTAGATGGACAAACTTGTCAGTATGTTAGTATAGTAAGTATAGTAGCATTAGGTAAGTCCGTTGCGTTGTGCTCGAGTGAGACAGATGTAGCCGCTGAGTTTACACGTGTTATCAGGCGTTTTCGACGATGTACACTAGTACTATACCTGAAAATCCCAACGACTTTTCAGATAGATATCTGAAGATTCTTTTAGATAAGTTTGATGTGTTTAGCAACAAATCACAATTTGATAAATTAAATGATGATTGTAAAATGATGTTTTGAAAAACTGCACCATGAAATATTACAATTAATTGTCATCCATATACCCCAGTGGAGTATCATTAATGTCTAATAATCTGGCATCGCAAAATATGTATGGAGTCAAAATAAGGTGCATTATACTGGTATTTCTAGGTAAGACAACTTTAGAGATACCAAGAAATAAAATTAAATTCAAATAGCAATCGACTTTTCGTTAATGCCATCAAGACGATTTATAGGCTAAAGTTTTGTTATGTGAACTACATTTCCCACAGTTTATTCACAAAACTTACCGCGGCCCTCTTGCTATTACTATTACAACTCGATGACAAACTTTGGAAGGGGACATCAATTCGGTACCATACAAACATTTACTTTAACATCAAGTAGCTACGCGACTTAAGTGCAGACTAGCTCATGTGTGCTGAGCAATCCCATTCACTGTCCATCTCATCGAGGGCCTTGTGTGCACGCGGCACCCGGAAACTTTATTATTGGTGTGTAGCCATCGTTGAGTCTGATCGATCGATTTTAGGAGACACTTGCCACGGTCAGTTTAAGGATGGGTCAGCATAGACCCAAAGAAACAACCCGTTATACCATTTTACGATCGTTTGTGAACATTAAAAGCCCGAAAAGGCCCAAGATAAGGCCTTTTTCGACGACGAGATTAGGCAAGAATTAGTTTAGTTTTTACTCAAAAATTGATCGCGAGGTCAGAAAGTATAGTCTCCGCGTAAAGTTCTGATATATACCTGTTTAGTTTGTTATTGAAAGCCGACTTCAATATGATTAGGAAAAAGCAAAGATGATTCATCAATTCATCACATACGTGCATCAACATTTTTAGCGTTCCATACAATTTGTAAAATGAATCACTAATGTAATCACAGTGATGTATGTCAGTCTTTTCTGACGACCTCTTTTACTCTGACCTGCTTGAGAAATTTGGTATGTTTCTAGTTGATTTTGGTTAAACGAAAGTGTATAAAATATATATTTTTATTGCCGTACCTACATATATAAAAGCAAATATTAGACTGTCTTTTCACTTGGGTTAAAAACCTGTTATGTATTCATGTTATATATTATTAAGCTTATTACGAAGAAGGTGCGTACTTATATAATCAGTTTAATTTATTGTAAGGTCTGAGTGCTCGCTTAAGTGGATCATTCGGTGAAGTTAAACACATGCTACGCGTTTGGTTTACATGTTACATATTATGCAATCTGCTTGAGTGGAGACGACTTAGAGTGGCAAAGATACATGCTTATTTGTGCGTGTGTTTAAAGTCAGAAAAAAATACAATTAATATATAAAGTAAAAATTCACGTGTTCGTGACCTATGAAGCTGAAATATGGCAAATAGCTAGTTTACTAGTGGAAGATGGAGATATTGGAGAAATTGTATACATAGGCTAGACCATGCTGCATTTCGGCAGGTAGGTATTAAGTAGATAGGTAGGTTGATACAGACTCTGAAAAACGTCTTCATAGTGATACGTAAGCCACAGATTTATTCATATCTAGTCTTTCAAAATATCCAATTTTATTAAAAAGAAGGAGTCTTCACTTTGTACACTTTTATTTAGGAAAATACATATATCTATTTATATATTTTCCTAAATAAAAGTGAAACAAAGAATTTTTATTTTATTGTATGACGATTCCAAATTTTTAATATCTTTGTTTTAAGTCTACGGTGTAAATTTTTAATTTGAAACCCTGCAGGAGCTCGCAAAATTAACTTACGATATTAAGTTCCATAGGTACTTATGACAAAACATATTTAAAACAACGGCCCTGACGACTGCCGATGTCTCGTGTTTACATTGTACAATATTCCCCTAGTAAATTTACTGTTATATAGGCTTAAGGTGGATTAAGGTTAACTATACTCCATAAACGCTCCTTCCTAATAGAGTTACTGTGTTAAGTAACGGCGGATAACGCGATACGATGTTTGTTCACACGTTACTCAATATGTATTTATGTATACTAATGAGCAGTACACGAGTTTCTCTTAAAACGTAATGCGGGTTTGTTAACTGATAAACTAGGCTTTATCAAGAATTCCCGCTTAATAAACGTAGTTGTCTATTACGTTTCTTAATACAGTCATGCATTAATATATCATTAGTTTTAAAAGTCACCATTCTCCTTCCGTTATTGCAAAAACAAAGAGAAATGCTAAAAAAAAAATACTGACGGACTGCCTCGTTGGTCTAGTGGTCCTATGTGCTACTGCTGAGCAAGTTGTCTTAGGTTCGATTCCCAGGTCGAGCAAAGTGTTATTGGGTTATTCTGTGAAATTCTAATAATCGGGATTCGAGTCCGGTTGACAGTATTAGGCTCGCTTCCTGTTATATAGGACCTAAAATATATCGGCGATATGTGGGTTTACATAGGTACACATCTGCCTAATCCTTCGGGACGACAGGCGTGGTGATATGTTATGTTAAGTACAAATTATACAATAAAAATACATCTAATATATAAAATTCTTCTGTCACGGGGTGCGTAATCGAACTCCTCCGAAACGGCTTGACCGATTTTGATGAAATTTTTTGAGCTTATCCGGTATCTATGAGAATCGGCCAACATCTATTTTTCATCCCCCTAAATGTTAGGGGTAGTCCACCCCTAAATTTATTTTTTTATTTTTTAGACAAAGTATTTTTTTGTATTTTTTTTTAGATTTGGCACAAAAAAATACATACAACCCTAAATTTTCACCCTTCTACCACCAACCCCTAAAATGTGGCAAAACAACTTTTGCTGGGTCAGCTAGTAATTATATAATATATGATGTCGTGTTAGACATTGACATGCTAAAAGATGTAACATAAATACACCCGTGTAAATAAATAAATATTAACAATACCCACAGAAATCTACCTTCAAAAATTCTATTAGAATAACAAAGGCATTTGGTTACTGAAAAAATATTAACGTGTAAAATCTTTTGGGGCCGGTATTGAAAAGGGCGTGAAGCATTCATAAGCGTACACGTCAGTGACGCGACCCAAACATCTTTCACCGTACTCTCAAGAGGCACAAATGTCATACACTTCACTCCCTGCCGTACCCTTCCACCGCTTCCTACAAGAATTGCTAGAAATCTTATATATTTCTCAGAAAATATTCCCTTTTGCAATAAAACTTAACGTTTTACGAGCTAGCGTTACTCTTTATCCCAAAGTTTTAGATTGATCAGAAATCAGAATATAAAATATTTTGTGTTCGTTGGAAACATTTCATATCATATCATAAAAATGAACGTTTAGATTTCGCTTAAGGTTATTGTTTGCGGTTATGAATAAAAATTGTACGAAACGGACCAGGCCGGAGTGCGCGGGCATTAAATCATTCTCAAAAGCCATTTGGACACAAAGGATATGGTCAATAAACAAACAGGACTCGGCACTGATAGCGGCGATTGGAGTGAAGTAACTGGCGGCAAAATTTATATATTTCGCTATTTGTTGGCATATTTTTTCGGATGTCCTATTAAAGGACTTATATCTGCAGGCGCGCGTCCGAAACCCGAAACTCATTTGTTCGGGAAACTCACCTACCTAACGTAATGCAGCTACTAATAAACTGGTCACGTCAACGTTATTTATTGTTATCGGAACAACAAAGAACAAGAAACTCTCGCCGCTGGACATGCACGCTCTCGTTCTACTCCTTTTAGATTTTGTGTAAAACAAAGTCCAATAGCTCTCCAAATTAATAAAACAAATTGTCTATATTTGTAGTCTATAGTTGTAGTTAAAGGTCATCAAATCTACCGGTTTTTTTTTATATTTCAGTTACTAAGTGATCGGTTCCTTCGGCATCGGTCACGGGTTTGGTTTTGCCCAGAAGAAACAAATATTTCGTTATAGTTTTTCTTAAGACTTTACTAGTGATTCAGAGATTAGTAATAGACATACATATATACCATCCCGCACTCGCGAGACGGTATGATGTATAGTAAAATATATTATTAGTAAATTATATACATATATCTATTGGTACTAACATTATATCAACTTTACTACGCGTATCTGCAAAAGATACGAGTACTAAGGCAGAAGTTAGTTATCATATTTTGTCAGTCAGATATAGAACTTCTAGGTTTCATGTGAAGGAGTAGATTTATCTCACAAAGTGCACTTTCAACATTGGCCAAATGGAATATGTTTTACGACTTCTACTAATTTAATTATATATAGCAATATAAATATTAATTATATTGTATTGCTGTCAATACTAATTTACACATTTCTTATGTCTACCTTTGGCGCCGAGTCAAATTTACCTAGGTATTTTCACATTGCCCTCGCGTCGCTATACCGGTGGCGCGAGAAGGCGCTGAGGCGGGGAGAGCTGCCGTTGCCTCGTGAGACTGAGGTGCGGCGCTCTGAGCTCCACCGGATCCTAGTGGCCGAGTGGAGGATGCGACTTGCGCAACCCAGCGCAGGGCACGCCACGATAGTGGCGGTAAGACCCATCATGGAGGATTGGCTTGAGAGGCGCCACGGCGCCCTCAGCTTCCGGCTGACGCAGGTCTTGTCTGGGCATGGGTGCTTCGGCAAGTACCTGTGTCGCATAGGCCGGGAGCCATCGCCCGGTTGTCACCATTGCGTAGGTTGCCCCGAGGACACGGCGCAGCACACACTCCAGGCCTGCCCGGCCTGGACAGAGCAGTGCCGTGAACTCATAGCGGCAGTCGGCGGTGATCTCTCGCTTCCGGCCGTGATCCTATCCATGGTCGGGAGCGAGAACGCGTGGGATGCCGCCGCCTCTTACTGCGAGCAAGTTATGCGCGCAAAAGAGGCGGCGGAAAGGGAGAGAGAAATCACAACCTCTCTCCCGATCCGCAGTAGACGCACCGGGCGCCGGAGGGCGCAAACAGACCTCCGGCCTCCATAAGCTGTGGCCAGCGGGTGGGCGCGACTAGGGGAGTCCGCCGCCCGAACTGGTAATGGCCCCAAGTAGGCGGCGCGCGTGTTCGTCACACGTGCGCCTGCGCGGAGGATGCGAGGCGAGCTATGCCTCGCTCCTAGCCGGGGTCCAGCGATAAGAGCTGGACCGAAGCCCGCCGGGGTTGTGGTGCATGCTTTTGCGAATCCCATGGCCCCGGCAATAGGGTTAGTAGCGTTGACGGGTGCGGTTTTTTAGTCGGTAAACGTTTAAGCGGAGTCCGACACACCCCGTCGCCTCCCCAGGCGATGGGACGGTCCGTAAAGGATATTTCCGCACTTAAAAAAAAAAAAGGTATACTTACATTAGTTTAAGAATATAGTTATTAAGGTTAAATAATAAAGGTTTATTATTTTTTGGCGGTTAATTATTTTTGGTAAAAAGCTTTTTGGCATATTCTTATCTGTTTTCTACCACCTACAAACGTCATACATACATACATAACATATAATTTTTATCTACTTCATATTATTATTAAAAGGACTATTGACCTATTTATTCTATCAAAGAAATAATATACAACGGAATAATATTTTTTCGTACAAATATAATTTGCTTATAAATACATGAAAACCCTGCGATATTAACGGCGCTAATGACGAATTTGGTAATTTGGAAGAGGAGGCAATAAAAACGATATTGCCGATCGCATCTTTATGATTTACCTTAACCGTGCGTGTAATTTATGTTACTTCCACCCGCAGATGTTCATAATACGTATATTATATACAAGCGGTGATTAGCGTATACAATCATATCATATACAGGGAAACAACATATAAATCATGATGTGCACGATGAACATAATGGCCACGAATATATATGAGCGGGTTTACAAGTTTAACTTGTTTATGTATGACCTCTAGTGAATAATCATCTTACACTTCTTTCTCGGTCTCTCAGTTCTAAGGATCGCGACTGTAGTATCTGTTTAGTGCTTATAGTGCACGACCAATCAAATGTTGCTGCCAGCCGCTCTCTTGATTGTGACTCTTCTGCCAAACCATCCAAGTGAATCATGTTGTTTTTCCAAAGTGTGTTTCAAAAACCTAAATTATATTTCACTATCTTATGCCCTTCCCTGGGACTCAAACTATCTCTCTACCATTTTTCATCTAAATCGGTTCAGCGTTTATAGCGTGAAGAGCTGTTACACAGACAAAACGACAGACAGACACACTTTCGCATTTTATTAATATTAGGTACCTATATATAAGTATGGATTAAGTTAAATAAAAATAAGTAATTTTTTGTAGCTTTAATTGTGACTAAATTAATGGGATGCCTATCAAGTCCTATTTCTCTCCTCCGTTGACGCTTATCGCAGGTGGCAAAATGCCTCTTTTAAACTAGCAAAGTCATCTTTTCTCAACTCTTTGTAGGTACAAAGTCCTCCGAGTTTCACCATAGGTTTTATAGTTTAAGACTTATTTCGTTAATTTTACTAAAATTCGCACATTTACGTAATAGTTTATTGTGTTCACATTAAAAATAAAGGCAGTATAACTGATGTACCATTGGTAGTCCCGACCCAAAACCAATTGAGTTCATATTAATGTGTGATTTATAAATTGAGTTCGCTCAAAGTTACACTAGTTTCGAAACTCAATTAGGAAATGAACGTAAAAAAATCGGTCATTAAACGGACAGAATCCATCGATAGAGTCTTTACGTAACCGTTACGAAGCGCAATCAGTGTGCGGGCCCTAAATTATGTGACATTATTTGAAATTGTGTCAACATGAAAGAGCGTGGCGTGCAACTCAACCGTGGTGGGCGGCTGCGGCGCGGCGGCGGCGGCGGCGGCGGGAGCAGTCGGAGCTCGCTAGCCCGACCGCCCTTCGGTCCGGTAAATACAGCCTCCTCGCCTCTCGGGTATGGATTATTCGCAGCGAGCAGCGAGCGGAGCCAGTCCGAGTCTCGCGCCTCCCGCGGCCGCTCGTGCCCGGCTACCTAGCCCGCACTCGCGTTACTCTCGTAGCGTTGTAACCACGCGTAGCACGTCCGTAGCTCACTGGCCCGTAGCGCGCGCCGAATGTAACCTTCCAGCCGTAGCACCGGGCTCGACTACACCGACGCTATTAAAAGCATGCCTTCGTTAATACGGGACCTTTGTGTTCAAACGACGAGACTAATGTCACATTAAAATATCATGGGGAGCACCTGTGGAACAATTAATTTTGGTGAAACTTTCACGTGATTTGTTTGTTAATTTTTAATTTACGTGTAAGTATAAAATACTTTACAAAAGTTACTTCAAATATTTTTGAATCTGTTTTTTTACGGTTTGCTTGACTAAAGAACATTTATAAAAGAGAAAAAGTTTGATATAGGACTGATTTTAAAAGAATGTGTATAATATTGAGATGTGTAATTTATTAAGAAACAACAACAACTTTGTTGACGATACATGTAACACTTTTACTTACATTATACGACTTACAAAACTTAAAAAACAAATACGCTTAGTTGTACAATGCGTATTTGTTTTTTGAGTGAAATCTATTGGTTTTTGGTTAGATAACTGAAATTGTAGTTGTATTTTATATTATTAAAACATACATATATCCATTATTAGAACATAAGCCTATTTAGTATCTGGATAATTTTCTTTAAAAAGTTACTGAGGTCTGCTGGTTCCACAGCAATTATATGATTTCTATTTTTACTTCTTAGGAAATAAATTCTCTGTTCGTGTAGCTTTGCAAATTCTTTTGTTCCAAAGTTTTTCAAGGATGTTTACATAAAATATTTAAAAATCCTGTCTGTCTTATCTGTATCATATTATTAAATTCTGCTACATAGATGTTGACTTACTTTTGGCATTATGTCTTAAAACGTCTTATTTAAAAATGTAAGTTGCTTTTAACTCGCTAACATGTACACAATTACAGTATTGAAATTCCCAGATAACTGTATGCGTTTTAGGATAGGTAAACATGTGTGTAAAATCTACATATAGTTTAACATGTAATTCAAAAATGTACTGTACAAACAATTGGAGATTCCATCCATGCGCTTTTATCAGTCCACAGCTGTATAATGAAACACTGATATTAATTTAATGGTACGTCCCAATTCCCCGCAAAGCAGATTATATATAATATGTTACCCTTCACCTAAATGCTAATATACCGGCAAATATTCAGGATAATATACAGGCATATATGTTAAAGGGTTAATAATCGACGATATATACATATATCATTAAAATATCAATCCGATTACTAAATATTGAAATGGCCGAAATGATAATAGTCTAAGATCCGGCCGTAGAATCACTACTTTCATAGCGTACATACTCAAAACATTTTTTAGATATAATTAAGACTGGGGAAATCTATTTTTGCTAGGGTACCAATCATAATTTGCTCGCGAGTATATATATTTTTTTAATATTTATTATCTTTTACAAAAAAAAACACTTGCTATGAAAATAAACTACATCCATCCCATAGCAATATATGTAAATAACATGAATAGTTTTTGTTGCAATAATGCTACAAATTACTTATTACCTGTGTGAATCTGGCTGCGAATAGTTTGCGGCTGAATGGCTAACGGCAACCAAACCTATTCAAGTTATTTATTATTACATACCTACATATGTATATTGCTACGGAATTAATTGTAGTTTATTTTCATAGCAGGTGTTTTTTTTTTGTCAAAAGTCAATAATATTAAAACAAAATAAACTCGCGGGCAAATATTGATTGACACCTTGGCAAAAATAGATTCCCCAGCCTTAATTATACCTAAAAAATAGATATTGACTATTTACGCAATGAACGTAGTGGTTCCGCAGCCGGATCTCGTACTATAATCATCAAATATTATTAAAGATAAAATTAAAATCAGTCTATTCCTTTCAAGTCCAAAAATATATTTTTTTACGTTTATAAACAAGAACATATTAGATCCTTTGATACATGTTACTATTGTAATCAGTTACCTATTACTTCAGAAAAGCGTTCTATAATTAAAATGACATTGTAAAGCTTTTCATTTTGTTAATTTATAT
Source organism: Craniophora ligustri (assembly GCA_905163465.1). NCBI lineage: Eukaryota > Metazoa > Arthropoda > Insecta > Lepidoptera > Noctuidae > Craniophora > Craniophora ligustri. Next base: position 8,802,762 of record LR990956.1, read on the forward strand.
TGAGACGTAAACAGTAGACTGGTTACAAATGGCAGAGAATGATTACCAATCAGAAGACCGGCGTTAGCCGCCAATCAGTGTATTGTACCTAAATAATTATTTCATTCATCAAAGTAGCGAGATATTTAAAATGCCGCAGTCGATTGTTTTCTTTGATTGTGTAATTGAGAACGCCGACACTCGGGCTTCAGAGGCCTCAATTCGTAGATATGCCGTCGTCGTTCACTCGATTATTTTTTCTGGACGACTGAGCATTTTTCTCGACCGCTTACAAATGACCGCTTAGTTACCTGCAGAGAAATCTTTCTTCGGATTTTATTTTCCCTCCCGTAGATATTTCCATTATTCTGTTAATGGAACGGTGTTCGAAGATGGTCAAACAATGTAGGCCTGTCTATACAATCATGTCGGCATTTTGTTGTTTCGTAGTTTTTGTCTTGCTAACATACGCCCGTAATTAAGATGGGTAATGTAATACATAATGATATGATTGTTATTGTGCTTATATCTGCCTCACAATGGAAAGGGAACAGTAATATCTTCTCGTGCCGGTTTCGTGCCTTTGTCATTTGCCAGATTTTGACTCGGGTTCAGATATTTCTTTTATTCTATTGTATACTATAGCTTCCGCTCACAGCTTCTTCTGCGTGATACATAGAGTCAATTTAAATGTAGATAACTGACAAACATTACACAGCATAAATTTAATTAATTTACCGTGAACATGTTAAAAACAAATTAGAGTATCACTTTTGGATTAGAAGTTAAATGAATATCAACAATGGATTAAAGGTTAAAATGGGTACCAGATTTTGATTAATAACACTTCAATTGATGGTACTAGTCATAGTAATATTCAGTTTAGGATTTAAATCTATCTAGATATTAATAAATGTTCAAGAATTGCTTTGGTATATTAAATGTATATCCTCCAATAAACAAAAACCTACATAAATAACTTAGGAATGCACTAAATGCACAATTTGTGTTGTATAAACGCAGAACAAACCATCTCATTTACCCCACAAAGTCGCGTCGTTAACTCTTTGAATATTAAAGAAAAATTCTTTATTCGCCTTTCAAATTCCTTTTATTAAAATCATTGGTGCATTTTCTCGTTCAACTTGCAAATATGCACAGTAATCTGTTGATAATGAATGCTGAAATGTACACTCGACACAAAAGCTGTATTGTTGGCATAGCAAAATAAACGTAAGACAGGAATGGCTTATTCCCGTCGTCCGTCGTTGTCGTCGCTGTGTCTCGTCTCGCAGAGATCTCCCATTCAGCTCGCTGGCAGTCTGCAGTCGCGTGCCGCGGATCGCGAGCTTCGCAAATGTCACCGCTATCATGTCGGAAAAGTGATACACAACTATTGAAATTTAGGACACGACATTACACAATAACTAGATTTGCGCAAGTCTTGTATAACACGGTTTATAGATAACTTGCTTGCTTGACTTATTTTATCAAAAGGTGGCCAGGTATAGGAGCCTATAGTAGACTCCAAAACAGTAACAATAAAATACATGTACCTACTTAAGAAAAACAGACACAGAACCCGTTTAATATACCAACATAATTATATTTAAAAACTCTTTAGAAGTGTCTTATTCGGGTATTCCTCATCGAACCAACTTAAGATCTTATCTACAGTTGATCGATTACCAAGGATTATATGAGCAAGGTCTGTGGAAGCTGTGAGAGTGGGGGATAGAGTATTGACCTACCGCGATCTATGGTCCGAGTTCACGCACCTTTTTAATAAAATGTATCTGCACTAACTCGATCAATGAGAGAAAACGTATAAAAATTGCGTCTCTAAGAGTACCCACTCTAGCTCTTAAACGAGTGTGACTTCCGGCAACCCTCGCCAGATCAATTTTTACCTCTGAATCTAAAACTAATTTTATCATTAGTCTATGTACTTGACACTTGCCCCAAATAAAAACATATATGACTCAGTACCTATAACGATAATTATGAGCTGCTCTGGATCTCAAGGATGCTATATGATCTGCGCTTTAGATATATTTCAAACAAAACAAAAAAGTGTTTGAATTTTTTTATGGTGAATAGAGGGCAAACGAGCAGGCGGCTCACCTGATGATAAGTGATCACCGCCGCCCATGGACATTTGCAATACCAGAAGGCTTGTTTATGCGTTGCTAAGTGCTAACCCCTGTAGAAACTGTTTAGGTTTCTTAAAATAGGGAATTACTAAACTGGCAGCAGACGGAATGCCCATGCTGTCAGAATCACTCCCCCAGCGAGCTCTGGTTTTTTTTTTATGGTGATAAGGCGGCAAACGAGCAGGCGGCTCACCTGATGGTAAGTGATGACCGCCGCCCATGGACATTTGCAACACCAGTGGCTTGCAAATGCTTTGCCAAACCCCTTAGAAACCGTTCAGGTTTCTTAAAATAGGGAGTTACTGAACTGACAGCAAACGGAATTCCCATGCTGTCAGAATAGTCACTCCCCAATGAGCTCTGGTAAACTTACTCACTCGCAGAAAAACAACTTGTTGATTCACTGCGGTCTTCTGTAAGGCAGAGGTACTTCCCCAGTCGGGCAGCTCAATTTGAGCGAGAAATCTCGCTATGCCCTACCTCCTACTAAACCTTACTCACTCGCAGAAATACAACTATTGTTGATTCAATGCGGTCTTTTGTAAGGCGGAGGTACTTCCCTAGTCTGGCAGCCCAATTTGAGTGAGGAATCTCGCTATGCCTTACCTCTCAAAAAAACCTACCTCTTGAATAACACAATTAGGAGAAATTTGCGCCAAATAGACAAAAGAAAAGCACTTTCATTCTATAATGATTATGCCAAACTTTATGCCGATATCATCGCATCGAACTATTCTGCAGGTATTCTTTTGTGCCCGCGATTGTAAAGAAAACTAATTAGAGCTCGAAGATATCGCTTTAAGTTAGCTCTTGTAAAAGTTTTACTGAAGAGGGTAATTTAAATGGTGGTCAATAGATCTATTCATTTGAATAACTATCCAATCTTATATCTTTTTATTATTTTTTTAAATAAATAAATTCTTTAGATATAGTCATGGACTCATAGCGGAATCAAATAAATTATGATACTTATAGGTATGCAACCGTAAAGCTTACACTTTACATTCATTTAAAATGTTTGAAAACCATAGCTTATTTATTGCCATCTGAAATACTTATATGCTGTAATTTTTTGCCGATTTTTCGACTTTTTTATCGAAAACTAATCTCCTCTTTTTAAGTTAATTAAAATCACAAGGGTTTCTTTAGCCAGATCAAAGCCGCACAAGTGGTTAAACAACATACTCAAAAGAAAAGTTACTGTATTGTACTCGCGTGGTTTTAAACATACCATAAAGAGGAAATGTGCAGTATACAGTTTACTGATTTGAACTCAATAAAAAAAATGAGATTGGTAAATAATTATAAAAAGAAGACAAAATTTTGTTATATACATTAATCATAATAAACGTAGGTGGTTAATTTAAAGGGCAGCAAACCCAAGCGAGTTTAATTATTTTTGTCACAGCAGAAGGTAGTTTTTATCACGTATAAAAGAAATTTCCGTAGGCATCATTAGGCTAACTGCAAAACTTACACGGTAGAGTAAACGCTAAAAAGCACCTAATCGAGAGCTCGCCAGTCTGAGTTCGGGTCATTTAAAACGGACATAAATTTTCGCAGATTTCAGTGGGAGGCAGCGGCCTGCGTTCACTGTGCAAGCGATTGTAGTTCTAGTCGTTCAACCGATATTGTTATACACAAGAGTAAACATTTGGAAGAGATATATTCAGTTTTAGACTATTGATTAAAAAAATGCTTGTATTATATTTTTTTACTGTTGGCTGACTTGAATGTGTCGACCCTCGTCTTTCCTGATGGAAAGCAGATAGGGTCTTAAGGTAGAGCGCTCAAGTACCCTTCCGGATTTGGGCGCTACAATAGAAAACCGTAAAACTGTTTGACGCCGGTCGCATAAGCGCGGATGATTGCAGGTAACCAGGTGGTCAATTACATCAATCTAAAAAAGGAAATTAAAAAAAATACAGCCCACGTACATCAAAAGCTTGGCCGATGGTCGTACCTATATCATAATAATTTTGTATCTTAAGAATTCAGCATATTATACATATATTATACACATGTATAATATATATATATATATATATATATATATATATATATAGGAGCTGTGGTAGCCTAGCGGTGTGACCAGTGGACTGAGATGTCAAAGGTCTCGAGTTCAAACCCAAGGCACGCACCACTGACTTTTCGGTTATATACGTATTTATTTATCACATACTCAAAACGGTGAAGCAAAACATTGTGAAGAAACCTGCATGCTTGCGAGATTTTCTCGATAGCATGTAATATTTGCCAACCCGTAGTGGGCTAGCGTGGGGGACTATAGCCTAATGCCTCGCGAATGAGAGGAGACCCGTGCCCAGCAGTAGGACAATAATGGATTGATGATGATGATGATGATTATTTACATACAGTACTATTTTCAAAATCCGACTTGGTTACATATTTATAATTTCACTATTATCATATATTTAAGATGTGCACGTGCAAGTGGTACTATAAATTCATTCCTTTATTATTCTCGGAAAAAGATTTACTGCGGAGTGAATCCTTTGTTCTTTGTTAATGGAGATAGAATATGTCCGTGTCTGAGACCTTCTATTCGTTGAGAAGCAATAGGCCTCATCAATGGCTGTATACATGCAGGTATGCAGTAGAACTCACCTTCAATGGTTCTTGGCGAGGCTTGTTTTGGCGCCTATGTAATATAAATCGTGACAAAATGATGTCGCTGGACATTTGGTCATCCGACATCATTTTGCTAGCGCCCAGGGCGTTCAATTTGTCATCAATTATTATGTATATGTACCTGTGCTATTTTAATTTTACGTATATTTTTATTAAGCTCTTATTTACATGTTACCTTATTTTAAATTATGCCATTGCAGTTTTGAAGTCATTAATTCTTACCCCCGGGATAATTGGTCGACTGGGCAAAGTATATAATAACTGTTATTTATTATAGTCATTACTAAATTCCACAGCCCCGGTCTGTATAGACTGTCATGTTTAATATTAAACTTGTGATCTGGTGGCCAAGTTCGTGGTAAGTAAAATATCTTAGAAGTGTTTTTCATCGAAAAGTTTGTGACTTCGGGACACATTACAGCATGACCTCTATAGGCTAAGCATTAATACATAATTGCGTATTATACTTAACAACGTTCGTCCTGTATTTTATAAAATGAAATTTGAACATTTACCACGCTTCATTCTAAGCCAATCATGTAAATTGGATTTGGGATAATCCATGCCCTCAAATGTTTAGTGTGTTACAGAATAAACAATTGAATTGTACTCGCTTGGAATTTACGGATCGTTATAATGTTCAGTGCTGTTAATGACCCTCGTCTGTACCTACATAGATACTTTTTTAAATAAAATACTCTAAATGCAAACGCAATGTAATAGTAGGTATTTTATGTTCATATTATTTAGTAAGAATATGATACCAATCTAGTAATGTTCCTTATTGCGTCTGAAATTCGGGCTTAATATTTGAGTAACACAATACCTTTATGCCATCCCTCATTAAGCTGCACGCGTTTATTATTCTGCCCAAACCGAAAGCTTCCAAGTAAAGTTATAAGAGTAATGTGGGGATGTTGGGATTATTTATGAATGCAGATATTTTCATATAAATCATGTATTTATGGTATAGTGAATTATAAATTGAACAGACCAGCTGATAAGATATGTTTTGTATTTCTCATTTTATTCAAAACACATCACGTTCCATACGCAGTGTTTATCAGTAATCCTCAAACAGGGTTTCGGGTTTTAAAATAAATAAGTCGATATAATGTATGTTAAGATCAGTAAAATGAAGTGGTTTATACATTTTATTCCATAACCTTTTTCGCGAGTGGAAAATATGATAACAAATTTATTACTCCTACAAAAACCTTCACCATTTTTTTTTCGAATCATATAAATTTGATTTTGTTTCAGTGCCTAACATCACATCTTATACAATCAACATAAGTGTAAGAGATGATTCAAGTGGATAGCTTTAAACGGCCATCGCCTTCGCCGTCTCGGAGTTCTGTACGAAGTGACAGTAGAGTGTTCCGACAGCCGCGAGTGATTACGGTCAACCGCGATGCCGCCACCATGGTGGACGGCGAGCCCAGCGTGCCAGCCGCCGCCACCGCTCGACACACAGACTGGGAAACACGCCTCCCACAAAACGCGGCCCACTTCCGCTCGCGCACATTTAGCGACGGATTCATCAGAAACACCAGCCTCGAGCTCCTACTCGGCGTCGATTGCGAAGCCTGCCTCGCCTTAGCCGCTCAACGACATTGTCTGGATGAACACATATCTAAAAAAGATTTTGATCTAGTTTGCAATTGCAACGTTCAACAAAATAATTTCGTTAACTGCCATCGTAACGTCGATCAAAGGGGCCATACTCTGAACATCTACGACTTAGAAAGGATTAAACGGGACACGGGCCGCAATCAACTTACAATTGGGTCACATCGCAGTCTTGACAGAAAATATAACAAAAGTAGGACTATCGGTGTGTCAAGTTACATTTCAAAACAGTTAATATCATACGATCCTAGAAATACTCTCGTGCAAAAGATAAAACGGAAATTATCTAACTTAAAAAAGATGGGCGGCGAAGCAATATCAAAAAAACATCAAAACGCTGTCCAACTGGCCGAGATAACATCAGGGTCGACGAGCTCGCTCAAGAAGGCTTCGATGTTGTCACTCGCAGACAAGTCGCAGAGAAGAGTAAACAGCCAAAGTTGTATTTTTACGTCTTCGGGTTATCAAGGAAAGGATGACATAAAGAGCAACGCATCTACATACGCTAATTTCTCTGGAAATGTGGACCAATGTTTTGATAAACTGAGAGATTATAATTTAAGTTCTGATATAAACAGAAGATCCTCGCACAAAATGATGAAAATGAGGAGCTTTGATAATAACGACGTCCTATTGAACAGAAATTCGCCGGCTTTGGAAAGAACTAAGTTTTCGACGTTAGACAATCGTAGTCGGTGTAAAAGCATTAAAAGGCAAATGTCATACAACGATTTTCCAAGTGAACGGTTTAGAGATAGATTGTCGGAAACGTGGACGCGAGACGAGAGCACAATGGAGTCGAGAAGTACTCGCAGTGATTTAGTGGATGAAGATGACGCACAAACGTTCATAGACGACAACGTAATGTCTATGGGCGGGCCGCGCAGCGCACACGCACTGTGCACCTGCGACGCACCGCACGACACCAGATTACCAACAATTTTTTACGACACCCACGTAAGTAGTTAAGCCATGTTAAGGCGTTATGATAATTATGATATGCTATGTAGATAAATTTATTGAGCAACGAACAGCAGCAGACCATAAAAAGAACAAAAAATAAATAACCTACTTAGTGAACAATTGCGTTTGACTATTGTCGCGCTTATTATAAAATATAGCTCGAAGGTTTTTTTTTATTAAGGTTTCATCACGATTTAGGCATTAATGGCTGCGATAGTACGCGCTCAGTCTATTCACAATACAGGCGCAAAGTTAGCAAATACATATAATTCTATACAAAAATTTAATAACACATCGCTCCACGAATAAGACTCCCTCACGCCTAGGAACAACGCGAAGCAACTTACTTTCATATTTACATGATAATTTTATATAAATGAAATAGCAATAATGAACCGTGTTAATGTCAACCCATTTTTGACCCACCTGAGCCTGAAAATGATTATGGTAAAGTCCACCACACTGGCCTGATGCTGGTTAGTAGACTTAACGAGTCATACCGTCGAGAAAATTACTAAGGTATGCATTTTAGAAAAGGGTCCTGGGATCTCTTTGCAAACGTGACTATGCTCTCGCGATCGCTGCAAACGTCTAGGCTACGGTAACCGCTGAGCATTTGCCACCGTTGTGGTATAAAACGAAAATGTCAGTTTCCTTGAACCCAAACTCGAGACCTATGACTTTGGTCTTATCAATAGACTATCTGTATACTGCTTCTGGTTGCTTCTTCTGACTTATTGATTTCTTACACTTACGCGAATATTAGACATTGTAAAAAGTGTAGTTTTATTTCAATGTTCTTCTGACTTTTTTAAATCTGTGTAATGCATATCTGTTATGTCCTAGGGAAAAAAGCGGACCACGCCAGCACCAGACGTAACGGAGCGCGGTCAGGGAGCGCGCGTGGCCGCCTGCAACGCGTGCAAGTCACCACAGTGGCTGTCCACCGGGACTACTTCCACCACCAGCCACAGTTCTACCACTACGGGAAACTCTTCCCGTTAGTGCATATGCCATGTTATTTGGTAATCGTAATTATAAGGAATTAAAAACTGAATTGTTTAAACCTAAATTGACCATAAAAGTTAGTAGTTATACTGTAGTGTATAAAAGGAGAAACAAAATTTCAGTGTCGCGTTTATGTTTCATAAAGTAGTGCCACTATCAACTGTTTCTAAACATTTATGGCTGAGCTGCTACGTCCGCTAGGGGGCGCCCGGCACGGCGTGATCGAGTAAGTTTGCTACTGACAGGAGGATTATAGGATGCTTTGTAACGAGCGATTGCTATGACCCAATTCATTTTTACATTATTAAAGATATTTTTACCTCTGATTTTTTTAGGCAAGAGTCAGGTAAATTAACTCTTGTTTTATTATCTGAGAGGTAAATCCATTGCAAGTTAAATAAAAGCTCATAAAAATGGAAACAATATCTGTTGCTGTCACGTTTTAACTAACTTACTTAATTCGTATGTCCGTTTGGGTAGAATTTACATAAACACCTCAGAATTGCATGGCAATTGCAGAAAGTCAAGAGGCAGAAAAATGTGATTATTTAGATAATTGATTAATTGCTATTGGAAATTAATTATTTTTATTAATAATTAATTAATTTTATTTCACTATTACATTAGAAAGGGAGAGAAGAGGCCGAACAGTTAACTATAACTGGCTGAGTTGATTGATTACACTAGAATATTATTGCGCTGGCTCACATTATAAAATAAATTATTAAATTTTCTGATTCGAGCAGCTTTGTACTAACTTAATGCCTACCTATCCATTCTATTCAGTGTACCTAGATAATAACTGAAGGGGTGATCGTAAATTTATCAAAATAAGCTAACTTGATATTTTACCGATGGTATTGTACTAGTATGCATATTCAAATATATTTAAATATGCATATTTTGAGTATAAGACTGCATAATCAGCCTTTGCCAAAAAGGTTCAGAAAGTTTTGAAATAAACCGTGAATGTCTACGGCCCACAGCACAGCTGCTGATAACATTCTTAAACAGAAATTAGTCGCTTTTCAGATTGAGTGGGAATTCGCAAATTGAAATTCTCTGTAATTTTTTTATCACTATTTTCGTCTTTATATGAAGCTGTATGAGCGTCTGTATGAGCTCCATTTACTATACTTTTTATGCCACACAACACGATGCGACAAGCTAATATATTTTAACCTTTTCTTCCATTAGCTACGTGCGCACCTTTACCGGGTAGGTATTCCCAGGGCGTTTATTTAATTTCACACCGATGTAGGTCTGTCACTATGGCATCGGCGTTGGTGCTGCGTAGCCATCCTGGTGCTGGTGGCGGGCACGGCGTGCGTGGCGGGCCCGCTGGCGCTGCGGGCCCCGCCGGGCGCGCCCCTGCACGAGCGCCTGCGCCTCGCCGAGCGACTCCTGCACGACACCCCGCTCATAGACGGACACAATGACCTACCGTGGAACATCAGAAAGTTTCTACACAATAGAATTAAGGATTTTAAGTACGTATTATCAAGACTGCATTCTTTGGCTTAACTATACAGGGATGGAACACTTAGAGCGAGAAGAAATAAGAAGAGGATACGATACGCTGATTTGACTGGAGTCTGTACGTGAAGTTGCTCATAATATGCATGCGATTCATTTGTATGTTTTTAGGTAACGTGTTACATATAGGTACGTTAACACAAACATGGACCCACTAAAATGGTCTGCCAAAAAGTATCTGTGTAACTCATCAAAGTAGATCCACAATTTTGACTTCCTATAATATCCGATATCACTGCTACTAACACTAATTAATGAGTTAAAAAAACATTGAATAAAATACAATAGTCAGAACGTAGGTTGTGTTGGTAATTCAGTATAATAAAACACTTAGAAATGGATACGCTGTAATTTAATAGTGCCCATCGTAAAAGGTTATCGGCATTTACAAACAAATATTTTGTTTGTAAATGTGATCATTAGTGACCGAGTGAGTTGACTGAAGTTCGGATATCGTTTGATTTTTCGTTGGGTCGATATTAAACAATAGAAGTATAACCGTATGTATATTTTAGCCAGTATAATTTTAATGTAGGTACATATCACGGTGAACCTTTTTAGGGACTCTTACTCAATACTCAATTATATAATAATCTCTTAATAGATAATACATACAATAAAGATGGAAACTGTAACATTTTTGCGTTACGCGACGCAAAAATGTTACAGTTTTTAGTTGTCAAACAAACATCATGTTGCTATGGTTACCTATTCAAATAAAGATGGCGCGTAACGCAAAAATGTTACACTAAATATTTTTCCAACCCCGATAAAGAAGTTTCACTTCAAAAAATTTATTTCCACTGCAAGTGAACTAAATTTTATTTTACGATTGCAACTGGTGTCGGGATTTCTTTTAAAGCAAGACAAAGAGCGAAACAAACCCGACAAAAACAAATGTGTAACGGTTCCCAGTAAGGTGCACATAAAAGATGAGCGGGGTATCAATCCACTTAGTGCAACGTGGAAGCCTTTGATCCCACGCTATTCTAAACCAACACAATCTGTGAACCGTAATACCTCCCTGGTATTCAGCAAGTAGAAGTTCTGTTGTGTATTGCGCTCCTCACTTTCTGTTCCCATTAACGTGCGTAGTCTGTAATGTGCGGAGTTTCTTAGCTAATCACCACTTTGCTAGACAAGAGTAAAAGCGCAGTTCTATGAATTGAGGTAACATCTCCTTTAGCACTCGTCTTTTTATAGTGTTACCCCGAGTCAGATATTAACGAATACCGGTAGTAATGTTTCTGTTCAATTTTCTTTGTGAATCGTTACTCGGTTCGATTAATGTACAAAAATGTGTATTAGATTAGGAAGTTGAATGAGGCGGCGGTGTTATTCGTGAACATTCCAACACATCCGGATCGGATTTGGACCCGGCCCATTAGTCAGTGTATGTATGTATAGGTTACGAGTTTACGTATGGGGATATAGGTACCGCAGTGATTACATCGAGGAAAACGTTTCGAGCCAACTTGCGTATAACCGTTCAACAAACACAATTTGAAATGCATGAAATTCAAAACATCAAACACAGCAAATCGTAACTTGTCTTGCCCATGTCTTTAAGTTTATTTCCTATAATATTGAGTTCATTAATTCGACTATTAGTGTGGGACATAAACGGTTCATTTACAATTTATTATTATGTATTTACGTAGGTATACCTAATCAAGTAAGTAAAATTGCACTAGCTTCGCTACAAATTGCACTAGCTTCGCTACAAATTAAAAAAACTTACTTAACTGACTTACTTATTAACGTTATTTTTAAAATGTGCGATATGTTTTTATGAGATTAAAAAACAACTGCGTAAGTAACTTTCATATTATATATTTAACTTCCTTCTATATAAGATACATATTAATGTAAATGCATAGAATAATGTAGGCTCTGTGATCATAGTTCACACGTAGTGTAAAGAATTCAAATGTTTCTTTTAGAGGTCAATGTTGACGGACGTATTGGCACAGTGCCAAATCGTTGGGGACGCGTGTGGTTGAAGATTCGATTCTTCCACCAGAGTTTGTTAGATTTTTCTAGTTTTTCGTTTATTTGGCAAATCTACAATACGTAAGTATGTGAAAATAAAAGTAAAAATAACATTGTTAAATCTACGTCTTACTACATATTTAGACCAGGTACATTTACGGAACATATGAGGTCATCGGTTCCGTAAATATTACCAAATCTAAATCTGTTTAGCTTATATATTACATACTCATACGCACAGAACAAAAAAAAAACGTGACACATTCATAAATTTATAATTCATAGAAGTATTTGTTTATATAAATTATAACTTGTATAATTTATATACAAGTTATATAAATTATACAAGTTATAATTTTTTTTTTAATATTTAGGAAATGTATTTATGTAGGGAATGTAACCTAAATACATTCCCTACATATAAAAAGACTAACTACTACATCACAATTCAAGCTCGCAATGCATTGGTTTACTTTTTCAAGGGAACTAAAAACTTCCAGTACTATGGGTGTACTATGAATACGCATTAGGAGAGTATTCCTATTTTACGAATGGAAACCAACATTAGTGTTATTCCATTCGTGTATATTAAATAATGCTCTATCTAATCTATCGATTGTTCATTGCAAAAGCGACCTAATGTTAAATATTTTTAACGATTTTTCTTGATTAATATTCTGTTATAAGAGTTTCAAGCGTCTGCTGGACACGTATCGAAAGCGTGAATACCGATTGACGTTCATGTTTGTCGAGTTTATTGTTAGCTTTTCATTTTAGTATACCTACACCGGCATGAAGTATGCACGTGCAAACATTGCACGACGTACAAATAACAGACACGCCTAGTAGATTTTTTTTAAATCAAACAAAATCCTTTCCATCAATATTTGATTGACTACAGAAAGATACAACAAAAGAAAATTGAATACATCAATAATAAGGAACTTTATAACTAGATCTGGAAATGTACCTTCAGAATTACTTCAATAGTTAATATGTTACTTTTTAATACCTATAAGGGCTCTGTGCAGCTGTGATACGCCGTGCGGTGAATAAAGGATGATCATAATGAGATTTTCAAACCGGTCAATCCGAGTAATCCCACGGAGGGTTGCAATACTATTATCATGACATAATTATCAACATTTGTACTGCTCTCCTCTATCTCATCTGTATCAATTGTTATTATATTTTTAGCCATATTACAAATAATCCACTATTATTTCAGTTTTCCTGGTCTATCACTTTTCATGATACTTGATACATTCTCGTATTTCAATATAACCATTGAATTCCTAAAAGTAATACCTATCTGAAAATATTTCTATATAGTTTCGATGAGGATTTGCGGACCATCTCCCCCTGGGCAACAAGTTCGTGGAGCCACACCGACCTGCCTCGGCTGAAACAAGGCAGAGTGGCCGCACAGGTGAGTGAAATTCCTCAAACCACACCATTTAATTAATTGTGCATTTAATAAAGTGGGTCATTTCTCCGTAATCCTCCGACAAGATTAATTTGTACCGCATGGATCGTAGCGCTCATATTATTATTGTATCCACACGAATAAGCATAATTACTTTAGATGTCGAAATATGTTTTATTGGTTATCGTTATGTTGTAAGTTTTGTAACTTATCTTTTTTTGATATATCACCACATATCGCGACATGTGACGCAACGTGAAGCTAATGCAACATTCAAGGGACTTCAACAATCATTCATTTATCTTACCATTGTTATTAGTAAATTTGTATGTAACAAGTATAAATGTTAGACTTAATTATTAAGTAGGTATGTTCGTGATACCCGAAAAAGGAAAACGATCTTGTGGTTAATATCGTGGAATTATTTATACTTAGTAGCAGAATTCGTTAGATAGTAACTATTTAGGCATGACGCGTTTTTTTTTCATATACACATAACCGGCTGGCATTTCACTTAATGATCTATCTTTTTAAATAAATATCTAAACTCCAAATGTTGTAAAGCACAATCTTTGAGTAATGCCTTTTTCTTTACCTCCTACATTTTAACTCTCTAAAACTACGGTAAACGCCGAAGTCATTAGTAATATTTCTGGTATTATTATATAAATCCAATATTATCCAAGTAATTCCTATCCGATTCAAGAGATTGGGCCATAAAAGCTTCAAACCGTGAGGAATGGAAGGAAGGTAGGGAGGCCTTTGCCCAGCAGTGGGATCAACCGGGCTGATTAAAAAAAAAAAAAAAAAACCGATCCGAGCATCAATTCACTGATTATATCAGAATGTATCCAATTATAATTATATCATGGATACGGAACAATGAACCGAAACAGAAATGATAGTGAGCTAATTGTTTCAGCTCCATCGCACAATCCCGCAAGATTGATGTAGTGTGTTTGTTTTGCGTACATATGTGATGCCACTAAGTTAACCGCCATTTGCCTTACCTACATTTTCCATCACCGGTTCCATTATTAAATCTTTGTCGGTTAGCTGAGGAATTTGATATTCCGAGCGCAGTCCTGAAGTCGTGCGTAATATTTAATCAGGCTTATGTCAAAGTGATATTTTGTGTGCAGTTCTGGGCCGCGTACGTGCCGTGCGACGCGCAGCACCGGGACGCGGTGCAGCTTACCTTTGAGCAGATCGACCTGATACAACGACTCACTGATAAGTACCATCCGCAACTGACGCTCTGCACCTCCGCTGAAGGTACCTATTCTAAGCACTAATCGTACCACACATTATCATTATCACAATATCTTGGAAACATTTTACTACTTAAGACATTTCATTTATGTAAGTCGATGAGAAGTTTATTAATTACAGAAAATCTGCTAAAGGCCAAAATATGTAAATGTGTAAGGTGTATTAGCATGAGAAACCCATTGTTTTCACTTCGTAGCCTTTAAAAAATTAACTGGTTAAATTAATTCGTGCATTTCCTTAAGGTTCATTGTTTTTTATGTACAATTCAAATGAACTCAATTAAAATAAATGGTTTTTAGAATTATTTTGCGCATTATTCTCAAACAAAAACGTGTTGTTCGGTTTAGTAAATTTCAGGAAAGCTGAACTTAAACACAAAACTAAGCAGTGAATATCTAGATTTTGTTTACTTATTTATATGTATATTTACGAACTATGTATATGCGTTATATTGCAATGCATAAATCAGTTAGGTAAATAAACAGTTACATTATTACATTTTAAAGTCATTTATAAATGTGTTCATAACAAATTCAGTACATAAAGTTCCGTTAAGGCTTTTGAATGTGTATTTCAGCTTATGAATTAATTTGTACATTAAATAAATACATTATTTATGTGCTCGAACTTTAGTTAACAAAATTTGTGTAACATAAAATAAGCTGATTGAGCACAAACAAGTTGTACTTGTATGTGTGAGTGATATATACATGAATACTTGCCCAAGAACACGCATTCGCTTATCGCTTTCGGCTCGTTAATCACGCTAAGTTTATTATTAACAATATATCGTGAACAATGTCGCACATAGGTATTTCTAAGACGGTCGGCAACAGTAACTGTGCAATTGTGCACATGTTATGTCTTATGTACATAGCATACAATGTAACAGTAAACACAAAAGGCCTCCATATTTTAATTTTTGTTTCTAATTTCAAAGGCTATATTCATAATCAAATTAAAAGTGATGGTTGATTTCAAATATCGTCCTATCCTCTTGTCACAGATATAGTTTCGGCGCATGCCAACCACAGGCTATGCTCATTAGTGGGTGTGGAGGGTGGGCATGCCATTGGAGGATCCCTTGGGGTCCTGAGGACATTGTACCAGGTGGGCGTTCGTTACCTGACACTCACCTCTACTTGCGACACTCCGTGGGCGGAATGTGCATCTGCTGACAAGCCAGAACCGTCGCCGCGAGGAGGACTCACACCTTTTGGGAAAGTAAGTCCTGCTACGTTAAATACTACGATGCACTACGAAACTACTACGAGAAATTTATTTCGGCTACGATCAGCTCTGTTCCCCACATGGAACCCCATGTTCCCCACTGAACTGGGTTTCCGAAAATATATCTAAGTACTACCGAATACCTACCTGCTTATAATATAATACCTATTTGATTTAAGCATGTAGTTTTTATATTTTAACTGTATGTAATATATTTCATGGGTTGTTATTATTTCTTATGCAAAACATTATTCTGCTTACACAAAATATTATTATACTATACTATATTTAGAGCTATAAAATTTGTTATTATATTCATATTTGAAGAAACACATTATAATAATTAACGGAACGTGTTTTAAGAATCTTAAATACAGATAGAAGGGAAGTACAAACATTGTAACTTTAATTATTCTTACGGATTTAAATTGAGAGTTGAATCATCTTAATTCTTATTAAATCTCTTTAGATTAGATGAAGTTACAATCCTCTTTGTAGACTACACAATGATAACTCTTTAGAAGTTAATTTATCGTCTTAATGACACTGTCTGTGGTTACCGTAATTAACAGTTTCTTATCAATTGAAAAGCTTTAAAATATATTAAACTTTCATAAAGCAACTTTCCTAGTAGGTAGAGCAGTAAGTGTGCTCTTAAAAGCAATCTTGCAATATATGAAGGAATATTAAAATACGTGCAGCTAAGTAGTCAGAACGCAACCGTAAAGATTGAGACGTCGAGTAGAGTGAGTGTGCCATAATCATAAACATCCTGGCGTACCGCAATATTTCTCTTTGTAAGAACTCGGGCTGCTCGCGAAAGCAGTGCTTTGTTTACTTGCAACGATACTTTTCGAAATATTTTCTTTTGTTTAAACTGCACACTGCGTGCGACGTTGGCTGCGTCGCGCGTTCAGATTTGCCATACGCTACTAATTGTGATTGTGTGGCTTGTGTGGCAATTGTGAGCTAGGCTGCTGAGGAAAATCCTGATCAATCGATATTGCAAGAGGATATTCGTATGCAGTATGCAGCGGAAACATTAAAATCGTCTTAGGCTTTCGTTTTGCCCAGGCGTGGAACATGTATATATCAGTGTCTTTAGTTAGATACTCCTACTACTATTTAGGTATTTGTCGCCAATCAGTTTGATATGTATTTATTTTTGATATATGATTAGTCAATAAACTCCAATAAATATATGACACGTGTTATAATGTTACCGAGTACACGCTCCGACTTGAAAGTTTCAACGGCTTCCTAACAAAATAAGTAACAACCGTGGGCGGTGCTTATCTTAATGACAGACAGTAACTACTATTACTGTTGAGATGGCTATAAAATACTGGTCGGTTATAAACGCATCATTTCCGATACGTCGTACATTTGTTAGCTTTGATTTTTAACTATCGTTTAAACTGGGTGTTGGTTATCGGATCTTGTGCGGGTATCAAATTTTCGACCAAAATATAAAACCCAACTCAAACCCCCTACCCAGCTCGTCCCCCACATTATTGTTCGTTACAAGTTATTAAATATATGTAGGTATATATTTGCTAAAATATTGTGATTTTGTGATGTCTTGCGTCTGACTTAGAAGGTATAAAAAAAGAAGGTATATTACTACGGTTACTTATTTATTAATTATTATGCTAGCCGCCATTAACTTACATCAAGAAAACATCAGATTGGTACAAAGCACTGAAAAATAACGTTAAACGGGAAAAATATTTACATTAGATTAATAAAAAACTTTAAATTATAATAATGTAGAGCTGGCATAAAAATATAATCGTAATATTTGAAGTACCTATAACTTAAACGTCAGAAACTACAAAACTAGTTACGACAAATTGTTGCTTTCAAATTTTGTCCGTTGGCATTCTGAATTCACAGCCACAAAGGTTCCAAGAAGTTAGCAATTAATTTAAAGCAACGCAAACTCATACGAACTTCCAAAGCGTTTGGAACAATAGAGTACCTACTTTATGATAAGTATACGCCGGCCAGGACCAGTACGAACACTGTTTACAGTTCATTTCAATAGCATTTCAGACGTATTTTTTAATATAATTTCTTGTTAGTCAAATATCTTACTCAGGTTTTTTATTTCTTAATAAAAAGCAGAAAACCCGGGCAGCTACTCATTTTCCCTTTTTAGGCAGCAAACTTTTCAGTCATCAATCTTATTTTCATAAATTGTTATTGATCGGTCGGACAGATTGTGGTAAAGGAAATGAATCGTCTGGGCATGTTGGTGGACCTTTCGCACGTGTCGGAGCGCACGATGCGCGACGCGCTGGCGGTGTCGCGCGCGCCCGTGCTGTTTTCTCACTCGTCGGCGCGCGCGCTGTGCAACGTAACGCGCAACGTGCCCGACGCCGTGCTGCGCCTTCTTGCCGCCAACAAGGGACTGATCATGGTCAATTTCTACACGGCTTTTCTCACTTGCAAAGACACTGCAACCGTTCAAGATGCAATTGGTGAGCATACAATAATTTGATACGTACTTGAATTAAAACAATAGGTTCCCTACGTTCTGTCCTCTCAAATAAATTATAGGTATATTAATGAACATATCAATTTAATATCAGAAACGTACGTGGGTACTAAAAAAAATACTTTTTTATGTGATATAATTATAACCACAAATTAGCTATTTTTTTAATATTTCACTATATGTTGTACGACATTACCTTGCTTTTAGCCTAATTTCACAGGTAGTATTCCCATGTCAATAAAAAGTGTCCTATAGGATTGCAATGGCATAGAAGCTTAATTTACAATTTTATTGATTTCGATTTCCGATATTAATTTCAACCAAATACCTTTTCACATACCTATACACGCATTCTTGAGAAAGAAGGTTTTGACTGACCCAAAGGACAACAAATTGATCGTATGTGGTCCGTTTTTTTCCCTTTTAGTGATTCTTTATAATAGTATCTACTTATCTGATAATTTGTTATGTTATCCAGTAATCATAAAAACCTCAAACTGAAGTGTAACCATGATATTTTATTTATAGGTCGTTAATTAACTGATACCATGTTCTTACAGCACACATTAATCATATAAGGGATGTAGCCGGTGTGGACAGTGTTGGCCTTGGCGCTGGCTACGACGGCATTAATTAGTGAGTACATATTGCAATATGTATCCACCTCCATCCTCACATATATCTTTACCGATATAATGCGGCAAAATAACAAAGGATTCAAAACAATCAAAAATAATTATCTGAAACAATTTCAGTCTTTATTGATTTACTTAAATGGTATCGACACAAATAGGTACCTAATCTGAAAGTCTGAAGGTAATCTTTAATATTATAGCATTAATACCTACAATGGTTTAAAATTGTCAACAAAATCTATGTTTTTCATGCAGTACACCACAAGGACTAGAAGACGTGTCTTCATATCCGCTACTGTTCGCCGAATTGATGGAGGAGGGTTGGAGCATAGAGGAACTTCGGAAATTAGCGGGACTCAATCTGCTCCGCGTGATGGGGGCGGCGGAGAGGGTCGCGCGCGACCTGGCGACCGCTCACGTCGCGCCCTACGAGGACGTGGCTCCCAAACTCTTCGATGCTCACAACTGTTCAAGCCAGGACCTTTAAACCAAAAACGTAGTTACCATCTGTTTAAAGATTCAATTTAGGGACCTACTAACCCGTACCTATACAGCAATTTTATTGATTTCAGCATCAATTACAATCAAACACAATCTATATCTTCGCCTAGATAATATATAACCAGGTTATGAATATTCTTAAACAGACTTTCTTATCTTGTACAAGTTACGATTTTATTGTTTGTTAACCTTTTGTAATTTGAAACATCGAACTCGGTGTTAGCTACGCGCTAGCCGTAGTGCTACGCTTGAAAATATATTATGTTCCCAGACTTACAAAATGTTGGGAAATGTGTTTCAAGTTAGGTGACGTGTCTCCGCCTGAAAATTACTTTGGAAATAGGTTTTGTAATGATTTATCTCATATTCTATAAAAAAAGCTATAGTACCTATAGTGTAAATACTAGTAAAAACAAATTTTCTCAGGAACAAGCTCATAAAAAAACCGTGAATCGCAATATTCAATATCGCAATATCGGGATTGTCTGTTAACCACAGCCTATGTACCAGCCGCAGTCGTCCCGATTTGACGATTTGATCAACTCGTAGTCACAGGGTCAACATCAGTGTGAGAAAGAGCGACTTATGTACATTAAAATTTATACGAACATGCGGAACGCTAATCACCTTAGTAGTGAGGTTGATAAAAGCTTAATTAATTTTCACTATAGCTAAACATTTAAAATTAAATAAATAAGGAGATTAGTTTATTATTTTTTTTAACATTATAAGTCCCTACACTAAGTGAAATACTTCTTAATAAAGCGAACTTTAATTATTAGATTAAATCTTTGAAAACACCGAGCTCGATGTACCTAATACTGACTTCCCGAATTATATACCCTATACCTTATATACCTACATATTGGAATACCCCTAACATGACTACGGTTATCAATATAATTAGTATTGTTATCAAGCTTTAATAAATTAGTATAATTATTACAACTTAGAAACCTATAATTTTTAATTCTTCTTATTATATTATCGTCCGATTAGATGATATTTGATATTATTGTCTAAAAAATAAAATAGACTCTCCTGACTGAACGTGGGAGTATTGTATACATATTTTATGCATTTACACATATTTATTGTATTTCTCCTCCATGCTTTTTAAATAAAAAGTGCGCTACATAATGTTTAGCAACATAAGATACAAAATTATTATTTAATTAAATAGGTAGTGCAATTATTATCTACTTTTGAGGATGATGCAAGTCATAATAATTGTAAAATGGAGTAATGTTATACAGTGTGTTTTTATTGTAATATTTAACACCTAAATTTGTTTTCAGTGTAAGTACATTTTAATAATATTTTTTTTTGTATTGTAAAATATGCTACAATTTTTCGTATCATCAATAAAGTATTGAATACAATAATAAGTGCAAACTGCAAAAGGTTTACTGACAACGGTAACAAACGTGTGAGTAATGAAAACATCGTTACTTAGTCTAATCCAGAGGTAAAAACGCACTGCATAAATGACTAGCTTTACCCCAACGACCAATAAATAGATAAAATAAAACGTAGTTTTAGACGTTAGAACTGACCCTATTTATTAAGTGTAAGTATCGCAGTGTCGAGATGATTGAAGTAAAACAAAACCTAGAATATATAGGATATTGTAATCAACAATGATAATGTATAATTTGTTTTTAGAGCAAATGTTACCAAAACTAGTCCTTATACTTGTAGGTGTACAATTTTAAAAGCAGATAACGGTTTCAAGATTGTTGCTACGTGCGATACTTACATAGGTATACCTCCTAACGCAATATTAGTTAGTAATGTAAATAGATTATTGTATTTGTCAGTACACTGGTAATAATAGACGGATCTTAAGACTGACGTGTTTCAGAAATAAATTCTAGTGTACGTTTGCTACATTGTTAAATAAGTCTAAACATTTAATATTACGTACTACATTATATAATCTTAAGATGTGTTTATTATTCCTTACGAGAAGACTTACGCTAATGTCCTTGCGTATTTGCTAGTATTTTTTTCTCAATTAATGGGAAAGATTAATTGAATTATTCGTGAGACATATCTCATTTAAATACATGAACGTAGTCGTTCAAATAAATTGCTAAGCAGAATCCTTGTCTTCGAATAAGTAATTAATATTTGATCGTTTTTTTATAAAATCAATATAATAGTAATTTAGATACCTACTTTCCAATTTTCATTATATTCATTGCGATAGGCAAACGAGACATAATATTTGTTATTTAATAAATATTGCTTTATAGGACTCTCATAGTTTGTATAAAACATTTAGTGCTAACCATTGTTAGTATTTACCTACGTAGATTTCAATATTTCTTAAAAATCTTTGAATAACACCATGTTCATAATACCTACTTAATGAAATATATATTTAACATACCTACACATACATATGTGCTCGCTATGGTATTCACGGTAACAATAATAAGTTATATAATTTTCTGATGTTGATCAATGTATTTAGGTTTCAATTGTTAGAAGATGATTGTCACCTCGATATGCATGTATTGTGATTCATCAGCTACGGGTACACTAGTGCCAGTACCTAGTTCAAAATATACTTCCATCGTTTTGACTATTTTTGCAGCGTACATCAATTTACAGAATTTACTATTGTCTACACGGTCTACTCTTGCATAAATTCGTCCAATATGATGTATTGAAAATTAATAAAACAGTAGGTGCGATTTCTCACAATCCTAAGAAAGACAGGAATATAAAAGCATTTATGTCAAATCTTAAATAATTTGCGTTGAATAACCCACCAGAAAATATTTATACATATGAAATTACTAATTTGTTAAGCAGCGGTTGTTAAAAAAAATATTTTTTGCCAGTTGATCCATTTATACATTTTATAGTTTTAAAATAAATGTGAAAATGTCATGATCAAAAATTAATCAAGTGGTTTTCAAAGAGTTTAAAGTAAATATTTAAAACTATATCCATAATATTTTATTCTTTTACTTTAGCTATAGTTGTTTCATAATAATATTGATGTGGCCTGTATTAACTGGAATCCAAATACAAAATATTTTGTTTGAATAGCTTTCATAATAAACACCTATTTTTAATTAGTTTGTTTTATTACGACTTTAGTAAACTTTTTCGAAATTGTAAAGTACCTATTATTACCTATCCCGGGTTCAAATCCCGGTAGGGGTTTGTGTGATGAGCATCAACATTTGTTTCTGAGTCATAGATGTACCTATCTATGTATAATATGTATGTATTTACAACAAAAAAGTATATGTATATGTAGTTTATCAACCAACTAGTATCCGTTACACAAACCTCATTGCTAACCGCGGAACTAGATGGCGCTGTGTCGTAATGTCTAGGAACATTTATTTATTTTATTAGGTATACGACTATGCTGAATAAAAAAATCATTATTATTTATTTACAACATCAAATTTCCGTAAGCAGAACTAGACAATATCCATAGACGATTCCCGCTGCTATAAGATCTAAAAATTGAAGTAGCTTCAAACAGGGAGTGCACGCCCTCCTACTAAAAGTACTGCACTTACTATTTAAGCATAATAACACGGAGCATTGCTGGGATTTCCCTCAGTGTGTGAACTATTCAAGGGCAGAATGAATATTTTGGGTAAGCCCAAGTCAACTAATCCCCCGTCTATACTTACCACTATGTAAGCAATGGCGGATCCAAGAGGCAGTATGCATGAGATTTTGACATTTATCGACCTAAGAACTAAACATGTTTCTTTTGATTCGTTTCTGTGTAAAATTGGGCGGCTTTTTGTTTAACTTTATAAAATTTGTGTTATGATGAATTTTAAAATAAAATAATTGTAAATTATTAACCGTTAAGTGTTCGTAAACGTGCGTAGTTGCTGGAAGATAAAACGAAACAGTGTGTAACATTACTTTCAAATTCTCTCAATATGTCGGCCTTAGGTTTCAGTAAAGAACCACATCTTTATTGAAACTAGAAAATAAATATTTTTTTAAAGTAGGTACTGAAAACTATCAAATTCTGATTCAAATTAAGAAGTCCGCGCTAGGATTCAGTAAAGAACCACATCTTTACTAAAATACGTGCATGAGTATTGACCAAGTAACAAAACAGTGTAACGTGACTATCAAATTCTGATTCAAATTAAGAAGTCCGCGCTAGGATTCAGTAAAGAACCACATCTTTACTAAAACTAGGAAAAAAACATTTATCATCCTTCATAAATCATTAATTTACCAAATCATCAACCATTATCATCTTCCATCCTGTAATGTGTAATCGGAAAAATACTAAAGACTAGGCTGTATGGACTAGATACCTTTGCCTTATCCGGAAAGGGAAGAAAAGAGAAAAGCTGGCTGACACTGACAGCTTTTTTTATTGTGAAAGTAAAATTGTCTACACTTCCCAACTTGTAGTTGACCAAAGACTACAATATATATACGGGTATAGACAGGCAGCTCTGGCTTTTTTTTAATTGTCAGCACAAAGCGCCACCTAGTGTTCAGATAACTAAATCTTTTGCCTATAGCTACCTATTTATAGTTTTAGATATACATACTGTACGTATAGGTAGGTATATATACTATAGATTGATTAAATTATGAAATTGATTAGCGTTTATATTATTGCTTACCTTAATGCTTTACTAACAATTATGTAGATAGAATGTATTACATAACTATTAGAAAAGCACTAAGAGTAAACAATAATTTATACGCTATTGTAAAAAATCCCAGGTGCTTTGTTTTTGACTTGCAGATACAGAAGAAAAACTAAACAAAATGCAGTTTATTGTTTAAGAAATTTATTCGTGATATAATATATTCGTATATTTAAATATTTAGACATTATTTTGCCTTTTCCTCCCTTTGTTTTTCGAGTAGTGCCTGTGAGCTTTTTCCTTCATAGGGTCATTCATATCCCAAGAGGTTACTTTGCCAGTGAGGATGCTGTTGATTTCTTTGCACCAGTTATGAATAAAAAATTTGGTAGATTTATTAATTAAAAAATTTGATAAATCATCTTTATGTATAACACAAGTTACAAAATTTAAATTTATATTAATTGTAACGATTAATTTAATATATTTCAATAAATTATTTTTGTTGCTGTATTCTTTTAATATTTCTATAGAAATGTGTTCCACTTGGGCAAAGAAATCAAACAGCGCCCTAGTAGGATAGCACAACCACTTTTTGTTTTCATATTCTTTAATTTTAATATAGTTATGAAAATCTAAGATATTTTCTGCCTCCAAATCATGCCTACAAGTGACACAGTTCTTGTACACATTTTTTTTGGCAATTTGTGCTATCCAGCCACTGCAATAACCAATTGCTGCGCATTTTTCAATATCCATTGGAGTTTTACTTCTTATTATTGTGTCTGTATTTAAAAGGTCGAGACACATATGATCCCGTTCTATTTCATCTTCACATTCAGTTGCTGCGTTGTTATCTCCAGGACTCGCTAAAAAAGATTTTAGCGACTGGAGACAAACACTATCATCTTTTTCGCAGTTTGATCCAACTGAATGTGAAGAAGTTATATTGTTTATCAAAAGAGTCTTAAAAGCACCTTCAAATGCAGACGACGAGGGCATTATGTTACTACAGCCATGGGCTCTAATTGCTCCAAAAAAGTTCTCCAATGGATCTTGGTTAAAATTTCGCAGCAATAAGGAATTGATCCCTTTCGAATTTAAAAACTTTACAATATTTCTAAAACTTTCTATTGTCTTAATCCAACTGGATAAAGAAGGCACTACTCCTTGCTTGTAACCATTTACAAATTTCATGGTTTTCAGTACTGGGAGACTATAATTCCACAAATTGAGATGCGGTGATGTTGGGGTAACTGCTGCACGATACTTTTTCCCCTGTTTGATATCGCTAAAGCTGCCATTCACGCTGTCGAAAAGGTCGTCGAAAAACATCAAAAGGTCTGCTGTCTCGTGACTGTCCTTATCAAGGACTCCCATATCTGCAACAATAAACAAATAGTTTTATGAACATATAACCTATTTAACAGTAAAAACCACTGTTTAACTTAGAATATAATCACACCACAAAATTTATAAAATAGCTATTATTTTTGCTATTGCAGTCAGTCCTATAGTAATATGCTGTTTCTAATGCACAATAAGACGTTAAAATAGTATTTATTATAATGTATTAATTGAGAAGGCATACTACTGCCCACTGTGGGATTGTGGCCATGACAAGTCTTAAGCAATTAAAATATATAAAATATAGATAGCGAAACAGTTAATCAATAATAACAAAACATTACCTGCTAGACATGCAAGTCCTACCCCAACTGACTGACTAAACACTTGTGTACAGTGTTTCACCCTCATCTTGGGGATTAAATTTGGTAATACGTGCAGAGCTGTCAGCTTAGGCACAAGTTTGACGCCTCTGTATCCTGGGCACCTATTGTATAGATCTATTATGTGAGACCATTTAGCAGTGCATTCTTTTTCTTTCAAAATGTATTTTAAATTTTTTGTGAGTAGATTATTTCTAATCCCTTTCATGAGATGAGGTGGATCGTATAAGGGGAAAATCTTGTGTTCGCCCACCTTATAAAATCCGTCCCGATATTCTTCACCATTTCTTATGTACATTTCTCGTGTCTCTTTTAATAGCATGTTTATCGCTGCCACATTTGAGGCACCTTGATCACATATGGTTGCAATGACGTTCAATCCAGTTTCTTGCAATTTTAAAATAATATTTTTAATTTGGGCTTTTAGCTCAATAGCCTTAGTGCTTCCGCTGCAATAATAGTAAGCTATAGGCTGCTTGTATTTTTTTACAATTCCCCTTACCATGAATACAAGGACATGGTCGCAATATTCCAATTCCGTTTTGTCTCCATTGTCGACAAATCCGAGTAATTTATCATTTTTTTTGTTGTGTGTAAGCCCTGGTCCAATTGCCATCTCGTCAAACAATAATGAGCAGTATCTATAATTAGCAGGCAACTTTGCAACTCTGTTTTTTAAGTTTTCAAATATTATGTTATTGACTCCAGCTTTTAAATCCAATTTGTGCAGTAAATTTTGTAAAGTTCTCCGACTCGGTAAAACGCACATTTGACTTAGCAAACGATAAGCCTTAGGCGAGGGCTTATACAAAGATAATGCTAAAATTTTTTGATCTAGTGTGAAACGTCTACCAGGTTTTTTCTTGCCACCCTGAGTAACTTGCATTTGGCAGAATATTTGGGCAGTAGAAGACATTTTTGATGTCATAATTTTGAATGCTGTCGTTTTTGTCATTTTCTTGGCAAGATAATATTTTTTCTTAAAAGCCACCTTGATACTTTCACTTTTCTTCATTTGCTTTAAAAGCGATTTATACTCTCTATGTTTTGTTAAGGGTACATAAAGACCTGAAAAAAAAAATAGCTTAAGTAAACAGATGTACATTGTTAAACTTTTATCATTACTATTCTTTTTATAAGGGAATGAAAGTTAATGTAAGTAAGACGAAAGTTAAGTTAATAAGATGAATTTTATGACTGTGCAATATTTAGATATTTTATTTTACTATTTTAACAAAAACAAAACACTTCAAAAAAATTTAAACGCACAAGAAAGGAGATTAATTTTTTAGTTAGTTACTTATTATTGTTACATACTCTGTAAAATATAGTAATTTATCCAACCAATGTCTACATTGGTCTATTTTGCTTAAATATAAATAAAGCAGCAAACTAAAATTATATCACAAAAGGGCTAATGTTAACTTTGATCGTTTTAGTTCTTACTCTATTACTAGGAAAGTGAAAAATAATAATTTATTATCGGCTTAAATTTTGCAGTCGGTTTTTTAAACACAAAAAAGTTAAAATTATACAAAACTATATAAATATACAAATAAGGTACAAACCTTTCATATGTCTTTGTAATTGAGTCTTTTGAACACCAGATGTTGAGGGCAAGGCAGGTGGCACAGTAACGGATTTAGTAACCAGTTGATCTGAAAGTTTAAACATTGATATTAAGTATATGAAAAAGGTACATAGTTTTTTGATATCCTGTTACTAAAATTATTGTAAAAGCTTTTGTTCAATGTATGACTCTTGAAGAGCTCAATATTTTAGCTTTCCTGCTTTTAGCTCATTATGAATAAGATACAAACCTCTCATTTGAATATTCGATTGAGTCCTTTGAACACCAGATGTTGTAGGTAAGGCAGGCAGCATAGCAACAGATTCAGTAACTAATTGATCTGAAAGTTAAAACATTCATATTATGTATGAGAAAAATACACCAAAAATCGTTTCATGTTCTTTAAATTTAATTAATAAGACACATGTTTTAATAAATATTTAAGATATTACTAACCTGGTAAATATAATACGGGAATTGCTAACATGCTCAGTCTATTTTTTGAATTCATGTGTATTCTTTCAAAATGTTTATGACAGACACGTCTGTTTCTAAAAACATTTGAATTATCCATCACAGCTACTTCTCCGCCTATTTTTGAAATCCAAGTATTAAATTTCTCTGCATACACATCTGGATTCGGAAAGTGGTGCAATGGTATCCCTGGGAAATAAAATAGCTGATAAAATAATAATAATACAAACATATAATAGAAGCTTGCAGGCAAAATATAATTACTACCTTTGCAAAAATAATGTACTTGTTGCAAATTAACATTTGATCCGATTTGATTAAGGTGAATGAAAGAAAGCAGAATGAAACATTTATACAGGTAGTTAGTGGCCACATACAATCAAAATAAATTTATAGGAAATTTATAATAATGTGTGCCCACTACTGCGCTAGAAAGGTTCTGGTTCAGCATATGCCAGATTGCCTGGTGCTGGTTTTCAACCAGACCTGCAGACCTGTTTTAAGAATGTGCATTTGTGTACTTCATTATGTAGGTTGTAAAGTTAGCAGACTGTATACCAAAGCCATGAGATGCAACACATAGCCATATGCTTCGAGGCAGTAGTCACAGCGCTCATCGCATAATGTTTGCTAATAATAATGATAAGTTTTATATTCTAAATTGAGTTTACCAATAATAGTGTGTTTCTATTGTGTAAATACTTTAAAAGTATGATGTTGGTGATAGAAAATATACGTAAATATCTTAGTAAACTTCATACAAAGTTATAATCTAGCTATAAAGGTAATTATCTATTTTAAGGAGTGCATTGTGTATTTGTTATAGTTTATTGTTCCCCTTGATGGGAAAAGATTAGACTAATTTTTATATTTTTCGAAGTTGAGAAATGACAAGTTGTGCTTCGGATGGTAATAGTTAGTCAATACATGTTCTGCTCATGTCATGTTCATGAACATGAAGCACTAAGTATTATGAAGATGGAACAGGGTACGCAGCGTAAATAGACTTACTAAACAAGAAATACATACCATCTTTCTTAGTCACTAGACATCCAGGTACACAACAAGAGTTTTGTGACATGATGGAAGTTCACTCAGTGTTCAGTGCACTATTCGCAATTATGGGTCCAAACTCAAAAGAGTGCCTATGCACAGTAGTTCACAGAACAGAAACTTCACAAGTTTATTTCGAAACGGCGACACGGAGGAGGAGGACTCAACTCAACGTGTTCGTACGAAAAGAGGATGATTGTAACGCGGCACGGCGACACGGAGGAACAGAGGTTCAACTCGACGTGGCTAGATGCACTTGCGAAACAAACAGAATTTAATTGCAAATATTAAACCCGAGAAATGGAAATACTAACGTACTCCAGCGCAGGCAGACATTTGCAATTAAAGTGTTGCTATTGCACGTATAGTAAATTCCCATTATTTAAATGAAAAGTCAACTATGAAAAAATGCTTATTTCACTTAACAAAACGATCTAACGCATCCATTTACTTGGTTTATTACTCGATAAATTTATTGATTTATTTGTATTCAATGTTTGGAAATAATTCTTTAATTTTATGTTAGTGTTGAAAATCGTCACCCAGCGTTATCATCCTATGTTACGTTATGGCAACACAGTATTTTTATTTTGGGTAGTTAAACACTAGATGGCGCTGCACTCTAAGACAAAACTGAAATTTTCATAAGTTCCTAGTTTCCATAGCATGTAGCAGGGGCTGGACACTTCTAAACAAGACGATTGTTGCGTAGACAGTAGCGCCATCTCTCGATAAATCCTATAAAATAATATCTTGCATTAGTACCTCAACATACCACAGATGGTACTTATTACAAAAACCGTTCTAAGGAACAATTATTGACAACTTTGACAGCGATAAGTGCTGTGGAAATTATGGAATGGCGGTTGTTGAGATTTTAGTTTGAATGTTTTCGTTCAACTTGAGTCATCGTTTGTGATTTCTTTATTTTGTACAATTGTGCTCTTGTCTCCAGAAATTGCGTTGAGTAGTAGGTTTTCCTCCTCCGCATTTCTGTAGATTTTGTATAGTGTGTACAAAGTAATTATTGCGAAAGGACGCTTTTTCCGAGTGCGATAAAGACGCTAACTTACTGTTTTTGATTATTGTGTTTGTGACGATATTATTATCAGGATGCCGAGACGTTGTGCACTAGGGTGCCCCCCAAATACGCGTGAGTACTTTAAATAGGTTCAATCCTTCAATTTACTTTAAAAGCAAGAAATCTCTTCCAAACCGATTACTCACTTCAATGTTGATGTATTACTTAAGTATTGTTATAATATTTCTTCTAACATCATCAATATCATTCCATTTCTGTCTGTACTTGTACTACAATAACCGCTCTTACTTCTACAACTTATACAAAATCATATTTTCAAGTTACATTTAATCAGGTACATTTCATGATGATTTACTTCTTTTTAATACCTCCAATATTTTAGGGTCGGTTCCTAGACTCATTAGCATCATTTATATTTATTTAATATTTACAGGTGGATCACTTCATGCATTCCCAAATCCTGACAAATATCCTGAACAACACAAAGCTTGGGTTAAACTAGTTACTGGTAATTCGGACTGTGATTTTGATTACAAGAAATACAGAGTTTGCGACCGGCATTTTACTGAAACAGATAGAACCCGAAGTAGTCGTCTTAACATTTTAGCAGTACCTTCTTTGTTTTTGCCTGGTAAGTAATTATATAAATATTTCCAATATATTTTATTTGTTAAGGGCTACCTTTCAAATGCGGATCCACCATTATGGGTATGAGCACAATCTAAATGAGAATAGGCTGATGGATATTTAGATTCCTGAGCATTTTGCTTAGGTTACACTGACAGGGATGCATATCCGTGCCAGTTCTCCTGTTGTATTTCCATGATTGTATTGCTAAGAAAGTGTATGGATTATTGGATATTAAACATCAGTTTTTGGGTTGGCTGTGCACACAACCTTTTTTATGGGCTGGATCTGCTCCTACTACCTTTTTAATGTTTGGTAAAACTAAGCTTTGTATGTAACTTAGCATTTTTGAAACTGACAATATGTGTTACATAAGACAATTTACTTCTCATATATACCTCTGGTAGGAATATTGGTGGATTGCTAAATTATTCATGAATTATTTGATGCACCCAATACACTAAAATGAACAACAGATCATTATGAATCTACATTACATCATTCACATTCACATCATCTACGTTAGTAGACACTGAAACTGATTAAAATTTAAGGAGTATGAAAGAAACCTTTAACCTTTAAGAAACCTTTGTGGCATACTATGATGGCCGCTTTGACATATTACAAAATGTTGTAATATGTCATAGTCACTACTTACTGTCTTGTTGTTGTTGGTGTTGTTGCATTGTTTGTTTATTATTACTTATTTCAGAGGTTACTACATTCCCAAGCGGATCTCTTCATTCTCAAAGCCGCAGCATGGAAGTCTCACTGAATGTTGAATGTCCAACCATGAGTAAGTACTAGAAAAATATTTACTTTAAATTTTTACTTTTACGTAAATCATGTTGTAGTACTTGTAGTACTAAATTACTTTGCTTACATAAGTCACTAAATACTTTTATATGCATTAATTTGTGTTTAATTTATTTCTTGATAAATTGATTTTATTAATGTGCAATAAAGCATATACAAATAAATAACATGGCGAGCAACTAAAATCATTTACATGTGACATTATAGTGTTAATTATAAGCGTTTAATATATTAATTCAATTTTTTTACAGATATGGTAGAGGGCATGCAGCCATCTCAAATTCCTAACATTGTAGTTTCACCAATGAAAATAGATTATCAAGATCCTTCCACTGGTAAGTTATGTATTACATATTAAATTTTGCAATGTTGTATACTGTCCTGCCCCATTAGTCTAGTTGTTTTAAGTGCAGCTGCTAGGTCCTGGGTTCAATTCCCAGATCATGCGAAGTGTTATTTGATTTTTTCTATAAAATACTCAGTAGCAGCTCAGAGTCTGGTTTCTGTATGGTAGTGGCAATAGGCTCATTACATGGGACCTAAACATACTAGCGATCTGTGGGAGTACATACAACAGGTAGATGTGAAGGTATGTTTAATGTAATTTTTTCAAAGTTGCGAACGCAATTAAAAAGCCAGGCACATAAATACTGGAATATAATGGGGGATAACATCTTGAACATTTTAACTATAATAAGGAACATCTTTGGATGCTTTTTAAATTTAATAATTTAATTGTATTCAAAATATTTAATGTGTGTTTTATTTCAATTAAACTAGTTTTAATATATTTTTATTCTTGCTTTCAGATTGTTCTCCATGTATGCAATCAAGGACAGAATCTCCGAAACCAGGCTGTTCTTTTACAAATGCTGATGCCGTAACTTTGGATAATACAAACCCCGTTGTATTGCCCTCTTCAGGATACTGCTTACTGTTAGATCACAATTATTGTGCTTCTAGTAAGAGCCAAGTTGTAAGACGACAGAGAGGTAAGCAAGCTTTTCAAATCAAATTTGTGTTCCAGAATATCTTGTACTTTTGCCATTACCTGGCCAATTGTTAGATTAGAGAGTTGATTTTGAATACATGTGAATTTGACAAAAAATCTATGCGAAGAATAGATCTTACTCCTAAATTTAGGAAAAATAATTAGCATTTTTGTATTCATTGTTGTAAATTATTTATATCCTGTTATTTATTACACAATCTTTGTCGAAATACAAATGGCGTTAGCTGCCTGAATACCTCTTTCCTCGACTGTACATAACATACCATCAGTGTATTCCCCGAAAGGCTAGGCAGAGGTGTACAGCGGTACACCCACAATTCGCCGGTATGTTTAGGTCCCATGTAGTAGGGGGCGAGTCTATTGCCATTAACCAGGCTCAAATCCAAACTCCGAGCTGCTGTTGGGAGATTTCACAGAAAAACCCATAAACACTTTGCTCGACCCGGGAATCGAACCCAAGAGTTCTAGCGTAGCAGTCGCGCTTAGGGCCGCTAGGCTAACAAGGCAGTTGACTGTACATAATAGTAATAAAATTGTATTTGTTTTCAGTATCGAAAACTAACATGGCTATAGCAGCTGCCAATAAGTATAAAAGTTTCCAAACGAAAATCAATAACCTTCGTCGAGAAGTATACCGGCAGCGAAAGAAGAGTCTTCTATTTAAGACGCGTTTAGAAAACGCAGAACGTCAGCTTAAGGAGCCAGCAGTGCAACAACTAGCAAACAGAATGACTATGCCAGCGAAAATTTTTACTTTGATGCAATTCAATCAAACTTATAAAAACAAAAAAGGACGGCGTTTTACAATAGATGAGAAAATTTTATCTTTATCTCTTTACAAAAAGAGCCCAAAATGTTACGGCCTTATGGCCAAATTGTTTACATTACCTTCGGGCAAATCATTGAGAAGATTGCTCTCAAAAGTTAAAATAGGTACTGGAACAAATAATCATTTATTATTTGACAACTTGAAAAAACAAGTTGAAGGTATGAATACTGAAAATCGTCTGTGCTCTTTAATTTTCGATGAAATGTCAATTTCGCCTCAAATACATTTTAATGCATCTACGGATGAGATAAAGGGTCTTGTTAGCAATGGAAAAAAAAATATCGCAAATCATGCCTTAGTATTTATGGTGAAAGGCTTGAGAAAACCATTCAAGCAGCCTGTAGCATATTATTTCACAAATAGTATTAATAGAGTGGACTTGAAAAAAATGATTGTCGAAGTAATCACCAAAGTGATTGATACTGGCCTAATAATTGTATGCACAGTATGTGACCAAAGCACGATAAATGTTAGTGCAATTAACGAGCTTGTTCATGAAACCAGGAGCAGATTATTGAGAAAATGTATAGAAATGAAAAATGAATATTTTAGCATAAATTCGAAGAAAATTATACCTCTGTATGATACTCCTCACATAATTAAAGGCTTGAGAAATAATTTAATTACTAAAAATCTGAAATATTTTGATTTTGAAGAAAATAAAGAAAAAGTTGTAAAGTGGGAATTCTTCGAGCAGGTGTATTGGGCTGACAAATCGTTCGGGGAGCTTAGATGCCTGTTAAATCTTACCGAGGAGCATATTGTGCCAGAAAAAATTAAAAAAATGCGAGTAAAGACAGCTACTCAAATATTTAGTCATAGTGTGGCAGCTACTACCAACCATTTGTCAGCCCGAGAAAAGATACCCCAAGAGTGTACAAATTTAATAAATTTTGTGTTAATAATTGACAACTTATTTGACTCGTTAAATGTGTCAAATTTTAATCACTCGAAGGGAAAAGTGTATAAAGAACCTGTGAGAAGGAATTCCCCACATCATGAATTATGGAAAAAATCTATCCAAATGTTAAAAACAGTAAGATTTATTAAAAATACCACAGAATTCATACCACCATCTGTAAAAAACTTTATTAAAACTATAGAAGGGTTTCAAAGTCTTTGGAAAGTTTTATCGGAGAAATATTCTTTTGACTGTATGTTAACCCGCAATATGAATCAGGACCCAGTTGAAAATTTCTTCGGCAATATAAGAAGTTATGGAGCAAGAAATATTGCTCCTGACTGTGTAGCTTTTGAAGGAGCCTATAAGTCCTTATTGTTAAATAATTATAACTCACCACAATCCAGTCATGCAAATTGTGAGAGCGACAATAATGTCTGTTTACAGAATTTAAACTTCTTTTTCAAGGAGGCACAGTCACAGTCTTCTTATATTGCCGACGAAAGAGAAACAGAAAAAGACGTACCATTAAGAGAAGAAATTATAAATGTAATAGAAAAAGATATTGAAGATAATGGACAAAGAAATTATGTGTGCGGCTGGGTTCTGAAAAAAATACTTGTAAGAATTGTGAAACAATGTAGGTTATGTAAAAATGACCTTATTTCTAAGAGTGATAATAAACAAAACTCATATGTAAAGGCAAAAGAATACTGTAAAAAAAATTGGCTATGTTACCCTTCTTTAGCATTAGTAAAATATTTCCAAGAAATTCAGAATATCTGTGTATCTTCCTTAAAAAGGGACGTTCCAAATAATGGAATAAAAAAATATATAAAATTTTACGTCGACATTTTTCTTATGTCACCGTTTAAGTGTGAGAAACACAAAGAAAAATTAAAAAGCTTCTTTGTCGATACCACTATAAACATATTAATTTACAGTTGGTGCAGAAATGTCAATCGAATTCTGAGTGGTAAAATGAGGAATAATGATGTAACGGATGAATTAAAAGTTATGGCCCAGATTTATTACGATAAACATAAGCATTATAAAGTACCGAAATAAAGATTTTTCATAAAAAATACTTGTTTTCATGCACTATATACGTCACTTAACTTGCGGTAAAATTGATTGTATAAAGTAATCTCACTCCATAATATAATTATTTAAAAAATACTTTGAAACTAAAATGTTTTTACAAAACTATTGTTAGAATTATTGTCAGGTCTTTCCACGAGAAAATGTTCTTTTTGCAGGTTCCTTTGATTTCCGTCGTGTGTAGACGGGACGAGTGGATAATCTGATGGCGTTATCAATTCATTTTATCTATATAGTCGCGTCTACATACGATATAAATCAAAGGTGAGTGTCCGAAAAACTATAATTTGAATTTCCCGGGCAACATGGAAAGGAATAGGAACAATAAACCTAGGTTCATAAATATATACATATTATATAGGTATCTATAGGTATTCTAGGCAACTAGTACATGGGAAACGTCAACAGATGGCGCTAGTGTTCAACAAATGTCTTGAGTGGTGACACATAAATCTCGCAGAGGGCTCTCTTTTCCCTAGTATATTATTCTACTCTTTGGCATGTAGTTGACTTCATGACTTGTAGAATAAAAGTTGTTTCCGAGTTGAGATATAACATCGTTGGAAAGAATTACCGACAATAACACAATTCAATGTGAAATAAATAAATAAAAATGGGTGAAAAGAATACTCCACTTTTAGCTGTCCTACAGCTGCTCCGAAAGTATAATCTAAAGGTAACATCTCCATTTATTTTTCAGTGACTATAGAAGAAGACATTAATTACATTGTATGTATTGTATGTATACAAAGTAATTAATGTCTTCTAATGTTTATTAACTACTTCATTATGACATTTTCAGGGAACTGAAGATATTCTAAGAAAAGAAGCTAGCCTAGGTGATGTAGAATTTGAAAACTTAGATCTTCCCGAGGTTGAGATAGCTAGTATTCTCACGTCACATCACACAGAAAGTGATCCATACAGCTATGAGTTCGCATATGATAACCTGAAGAAGTTTGTCGAAAACTCACTGGATATTTATAAGGTAACAGCGATGAATATACTAAAACCCCGTTTATTATTTGTTGTAACCAGATTAATCCAATAAAATTGGTTTACTCTATGCTGATAAATTT
Source organism: Craniophora ligustri (assembly GCA_905163465.1). Lineage (NCBI taxonomy): Eukaryota > Metazoa > Arthropoda > Insecta > Lepidoptera > Noctuidae > Craniophora > Craniophora ligustri. Next base: position 8,839,076 of record LR990956.1, read on the forward strand.
GCATTTAAAAAAGCATACACAAGGTGATCAATCCCTTGTTTCAGCTAATACTAAAATCAGTGGCATGAAACATGTTATGGTGTAATCTCAATCTGTATTGTTGAAATAAAACAACTGAAAATTATAATAATAAATATGTAATTATTTATAGCATGAACTATCTACGCTTTTGTATCCTGTGTTTGTTCATATGTACCTGGCCCTAATATTGTATGACCACAATGAACATGCCAACAATTTCTTGGAAAAATTTGGACCAGAACAAGAAGACTTTTATCAGGAAGATTTAACCAGATTGTCTATTGTTAAACATAAAGATCAAATCAAAGGGAATGAGTTGGCTGAAATATACAGGTATATAGATATAAAGTTTTTTTTTTTTTATAATGTGCATAATTCTTTATAAATTAACTGCAAGTACTATTAATATGAACTAGCTGGAAATAAATAAAGAAAACTAAATCCAATTGTATAATGTTAAATTTGTACTTCAGCATGCATTCTCATTTGATACAACAATAATGCATTATTTAGCCATTGACACAATATGAAGGAGACAACAATAAATATAAAATAATTATTTGTAATTTCAGAATAATTGAGAAACTGTTTTCATTTTTTCAGCACCAACAAGTTTGTAGTACAACTGTCAAGAGATGCATCCTCTCAGCTTAAACGTTTTTTGCAAGAACAAAAGAGTTCAACTGTTATAATTAACATTATTAACAACCACATTCAGGTTGATGTACATGATGGCCCAGGCAGAACACAAGCACAAGTGCGATCTACTAGTGGGGGACTACTAGGAGAGGCTACTAGAAATGGTGATTATTTTTTATGAAGTTATATACATTGACGAGTGAAAAGTTTACAAAAATCTGGCTAAACTTTTTTTTCAGCCATGGTCTAAAAGAAAACTATGTTCGCCCTGGGAGATTTGAAAACTTATTTCTCCCATGACCCTCAAAAATTGTTTATTGCTATTACTAAAAAGAAAAACCAATGTACTGCCTAGTTCATAAAATTGCTCCATTTCCTGTAGCTACATTCACTCTATGAGTAATTGCAGAATAAAGTTGTAACATCAATATCTCCGAAGATCGCACATCTTCATGAGATGAAGATGTGCGATCAAACAAAAATCGAGTACTTTATCAAAGTATTTTTTTTACAGAAAATCGTACTAAAGTTTACTATGGACTGCTGAAAGAGCCTGATATACAAGTTCTCCCTGCACCAGTGGAAGATGAAGAAGAAGTGGAGGAAACACCTGATAAACCAAAAAAGAAAAAGGCGAAAAAAGAACATATTTTTATGAAAAAACCCAAGTCTGATCCCAATGCGCCTCCAAATGACAGAATTCCTTTGCCGGAATTGTAAGCTTATATTAAATTACACATTCCTATATAGTTTCAGAAGTATAACGGAGACAAATTTACAAACTTACACAAATACATCATAGATACCACAGACAATTTCACCAAACAATATCATTTTCGCATCATAAAAAATAAATTATAATGCCACTACATTACTGGCTACATTTTGGCAGATATATAGAATTGTATGAAAATCTTTATTTCACCAATATACAACACGAATTTTATTCAGTCATTATTTTACTGACAGTTATTCAGTCATATTAAATAGTACTAAAACTTCTAATTAACTGTTGTACCCAGTCCCATTATCACTATCCCCTACTAGAATAATCAAGTCTTGTACCTTATAACTTATTTTAGGAAAGAAACTGACAAAATAGAAAAAGGCAAAGCTCTACGAGAAGCCTCCAAGCGTATTCAACTGGGACCAGATAGTTTGCCATCTATTTGTTTCTACACTTTACTGAACAGTGGTCATACTGCTATTTGCACTGACATTTGTGATGACTCGACGCTACTAGCGGTTGGCTTCAGTAATTCTAATATAAAGGTAAAAAATATTGAGCACATTATAAAATTATAAGAAATTCAACAAACACAAAATGGTAAACTTATTACTGTTTCAAATTGCAGACAAATAATTAAGCACTATTGATTGACAGACCCTTTACCGTGTAATGGAATGTTGAAAAAAAACACGACTTATATTACAACACGTATTTTTCCCAGCAGGTGAAGAGAGAGTTTTTATCTTCAGCCATCCTCCAATGGGCAAAATTATTAATGTAATTATTTTCCTAGCACTTTTAGTGCCTTCCCATTCTTATTTTGAAGTAAAGTGACAAGAATTGAATTACTGAGATGTATCTCAGTAATTCAATCTTCATCCTTATCCAATAGTGTCACTTCATTACTAAATAAAGGGGTAAAAGCATTTCGGAATAATGAGCATAGTATCTAAATTTCTAGGTGTGGACATTGACACCGGTGAAATTGCGTGGGATGAAATCTGCCGAAAAGCTACAAGATGTAGACAGGGAGGCGGGTATGTACTTCAAACTTATAAACCCATTCTGGAGCAGAAAAACTGTTAGATTTTAGAACAAAAAATAATCCATATTTTATATCATTCGTAGGTGACGTGCTCGTCAGGATGATGGAAGAAAGAGATAGAGACACTTGTCGCACTCTGTTTGGCCATTCTGGACCAGTATATAAAGTTGCATTTGATCCTTTTAAAACGATGCTGCTCTCATGTTCTGAAGACTCCACTGGTATGTAATTTCTGTTTACAAGACATGTTGCCTAACAAGACTTGATTAACTTGTATCGATCGCAAGATATCGCTATTTTAATAAAAGTGTTAGGCGATTTATATGTCTAAAGAGTCAGTTCTACGTGTACAATTATTATTATTATTTTACTATATTAATACAACTATTTACTAGAAATGTCGGTATATTCTGTTGGATGTACAGATGTGACATATTTATATCCAGTACTTATTGAGCATGTTATACAGTTAATACTTTGTAACCAAATGAAATCCCATTTGTTGAAAAACTGATTTTAAATTTTTAATAAATAAAAAAAACCACTTACATGTTGCAGTGAGACTATGGTCCCTGCAATGCTGGACGTGCCTGGTAGTATATCGCGGTCACGTGTGGCCAGTGTGGGACGTACGTTGGTCACCGCATGGCCACTACTTCGTGACTGCAGGGCACGACCGTACCACGCGCTTGTGGGCAACTGATCATCATCAACCTTTAAGAATGTTTTCAGGACATTTGTCGGATGTCGACGTAAGTTTCTATACTCTTCAATATATATTTTATAATTTCTATTACGATAACAATATTATTAATTTACATTTCAGTGCGTCCAATTTCATCCCAATTCAAATTATGTTGCCACAGGGTCTAGTGATAGAACGGTTCGCTTATGGGATTGCTTGACAGGAGCCCAAGTAAGAATTATGACTGGACATAAGGTAATTATCAACCTGACACTGCTAGTGCTATTAGATTTATCTTAATTTACCAACCTCAAACTATCATATAAATGTTTATAGATATGTGAAGAGAAAACTTATTTTTAACCTTTTTACTTTTATTTGAAGCATATTTAGTTAATTATATTTTTTTTAGTCTACCATATTCACACTGGCGTTTTCGGTTTGTGGAAGATGGCTGGCTTCTGGCGGTAATGGAGAACTCATTGTATGGGATATTTCGACGGGATCTCCGGCTGCCTTTTTGCCGCCAATGCATACAGCTCCCATACATTCGTTAGCTTTCAGCCGGGATGGGACTATTTTATCATCAGGTAATATTCATAGTAAACTTGCACTAATCTACATATTCTTTTAATTTTTTAATTTTATAAATCCATACTTACTTAATATTATAAATTCAAACATGTCTGTCTGTTACCTCTTCACGCTATAACCGCTAAACCAATTTAGATGAAATTTGGTATAGAAATCCCAGGAAAGGACACAGGATAGTTTTCATCCCGGAAATAATTCCTTAAAAGGGGGATAAAAGATAAGTTCTTAAAGCGGGTAGAAATAAATAGGCAGGTTGTAAAGATACAAATTTTACATAGACGCAAATATCACCAAGCTCTGATGTTTTGCTACTTGCATTTATAATATATATGCCATACTGATACATGAAATTTGTTGAGTCGTATTGTATATCGTAAAATGCCGTTGGTTAAGGTGGTAGAGACATCCATGAAATTTTCTTTCACATAGTATTGAAGATATACTCAATTTAAATGTACCTATTTACAGGATCTCTAGATTGCAGTATAAAATTATGGGATTTCAATGCCATAACAGAAGAAGCGAGTGGTGAGGAAGCTGGAATCAATAACACAGTGCAAAAGGAAGACAAATATTTGTTGCGTTCGTTTGCTACAAAAAATTCTCCCATAAAAGGTTTACATTTTACCCGGCGCAACCTTTTACTTGCTGTAGGTTCCTATGAAGGTAGTTCGTAATGGCTATTATGTATTAATCTTATAATGGATTTAAAATTATAATATTGTATGAAGCTAACAAATAAAAAAAAATGTTATAATTCATGTTTTTTTATTGTTAATTATTATACATTTTAAAGTCTTATTTTATTACTTACATTGTTTTTTACAATACTATGACTTATACAATTTGCATAAAGTAAGATCTTTCTGCTGTGATAAATTGTATCATTAAATTTAACACAGATTCATTACTTCTGGCCACTTGTGCTTTCATTGCTTGTTTAAAATCCTCTTTCACACCTTTATCTGCTCCCCGCGTACCAATTCTTCGCTGTCCCAAATGCTGTTGAGAATTAGGAATAATGTCTAGCTCAACATTATTCCCTTGTTCATTCCAAATAAAACTCAACTCCTCTAATATATCAATATGAATAATGTATGTAGAGAAAAGATGGTAATGAAATACACCTTCCTGTCTTATGACATCTAGTATGTGTATGAATATTGCTTCTTCTTGTGGCCAACCAAGTTGCATTAATACAAGCATATGACCATATGCCAGGTCTGAATTATTTCCTGTACTCAATAGTATTCTAATAAGTAAAGTACAAAAATAGTGCATTATAGCAACTTTAGTTAAAGGCAAGAAGTGCAGGTGCCTATGTTTTCCCCCAACAATTAATTCAGGTTCAAGTACACCTTCTACATTGGGTAATTGGGATAGGGCAGCTAGTATACTTTCTATACAAGCTGCATAATTCTTTTCAAAATAATTTATAGACACTCGGATAATGCTATTTCTCAAACTGATAACAGAAGGTTGAGGCATAGCCTCATCATATTTTCCACGATACAAAGCAAATTCATCTGTAAATCCATCAGACCAAGGTTTAATTTGTAATTGATTTGCTAATTTCGTAAATTCTCTTGAAATAAGTTCATTGCTGTGCAGCAACTCCCAACAATTAGCAGCTGCTTGGAATTGATGTGATGATATACCGGTAACCTCAAGGTCACCTTTCCTCCTCTTGGATGGGGATATCTCAGGGTCTGACAATGCTTCTACTAAAATATGATTGCCTTTTAATGATATATGTTCATAAAGAGATCTCAGGAAAAAGGTTGTACCACAATATAATAGTTGCCGACAGTCATCACTGTTTCTTAATGATAATAATTTTTGGAAATATGCTTCTTTATTGAGACTATTGCTGTAATTGACAAAGTAGGCATCCCATGACAACTGCCTGCCCATTAAATCTAAAACTCCAAAAAGTCTTTGCCATGGATCTGTGATGTCATGTTCAGTTTCATCATACACATATGAATTATAAAAGTCAATGGCTTTGATTACCAAACGTTGTAGTAATCTTGGTGATTCTAAGGAACTGAGAAGGGGCAGTGTTTCAACTACTAGAAGTCTAGCATAGCGATTATCATAGAAAAATTTTTCAGCATTAATTAATGTCTTCACAAGACTGTCAACTCCCAGTTGAGGAAATTTCTTTAACAGCAATACTAATAAACGGCAATGTTCCATTGTATCATCGCTGTTTTCAACACTTGTTTTGAGAATAGTTAATTGTATATCTGGACAAATGTTGTCAAACATCTGGCTTAGAAAACTGCCTTCAGGTGATCTTAAAGCATTTGCAATACATGATATTTCTGGCAATAATGCTGAAAAGTTCTGTCTTGATTTCATTAAAGAACTAAAACATTCTGCGGCTTCTTGAACATTTCCTGATTGTTTTTCCATTAAGTAGGCCTCAAATTGTATTTTAAAATTTGTGGGAAATAAAGTTTTTGCAGTCAGCATCCATGCTTTAGCAGAGTGGATATTATACTTTTGGGCATCCTTAGCTTTCGCTATAATATAGTCCTCATCACTAAATGCTGTATCGACTCCTGGCATTTTGTTTTGGTGGATAATTATAACTCAATACAATAGTAGTTAGTAACTGAATACTAGGCAGTGAGAGCACCTGTGCACTGTCAGCTGTCAGCCTGTCACTGTTCCCATACCTGTATTATTTATTTATGGTAAGATGTAGCTTTTTAAACGTTTATTTATTTTATTTTATTTACTTATTATTAATAATCAGTACAGGTTAAAATATTATTACGCGTAATACGCGTCAACACAAGACAACTTTTTTTTTTTTGAATGGCAAACTATGCCAAATTCATTTGACAATTATACTAATGTCAAGTAATGTCATGTGTCATGGAGATGTGTGTATTCACTATTCAAACAAAAAAAAACAGAACTTACAATGTAAGAGAACGGACTTATCCAGAATATATCCATAAAACATGTCCCTATCATTTATTTGCAATGACCTAGTGCTTTAGAGGTATATACATGAGTATAAGAATGGCATTTCTCATATATCCTCAGATAATTAATTACTTAAGAATACTGGTATTTGAATAAGTAAATGCTTAATGAAATCACATTTATTTATCTAATGAGGACAACCAAAAAGTCTTACACCAAATTACTACATCGAAATAAGTTCACGCATTGTTATATTTATGTAATATTGTAATGCTTTATCTACAGAATGCCAAGGGCATGCAAAAATGAATAATTGAGTAATCTATATATATTATTGAAGAGAAACTTCTTTATCGGGGTTGGAAAAAAATGTTGTGTAACATTTTTGCGTTACGCGCCATCTTTATTTGAATAGGTAACCATAGCAACATGATGTTGGTTTGACAACTAAAAACTATACCTTTTCCAATACACCAAGACCATTTGTTTTTCTATTGAGAACTTGCTATTGGTTGAGACATCGACGTTTTGATAAATAGAAGATTATGATTGGTTCCCACTATTATTTGGAACTGACAGAGCTACAAATCGAAGACTATTAATTCAAACGCTCTTTTTAAATTCAATGTTATTCGAGTAGATACCATAATTACCTATATCAATAATCATAAAATACAGTTGGAAAACAACTAGTTTAACCAATGCATGTCTATTATAATAAAAGCCTTTTGCATAAACTTTATCTAATTTAGCTTTATTCAACCAATTTCTGTGAAGTTGTAAATAGTAAATCATTTTTCAAAAATGATGTCTTATAGCAGTTTCACTTCTTACGTGTGTACAATAATACACACATTTTTTTATGTAGAATCGTTTGCCTTCTTCAACGCAGCCTAAACCACAGGGGTTAGAAACTTGAAATTTTGAAATTTATGACGAAAACCTTTTCGTCATTTTCACAAATTCCATCCTTAAAGGGGTTATGTATGGTTTTTGGTCAGAAATAAATAAACACGTATTTCGGATTTTTTAAATCGACCGTCTAAGAAGCTGATACAGGGGTTGAAAGTTTTTAAGGGATGTCCGCTATTTTTAAAGTAAGAAGAATGAAATTTAATATTCAAGCTCCTTTGCAAAAATCAATGCATACATCTTTCGTCGTTTTTGGAAATTCTACCCTTAAAGGGCGAAATGAGGAAGAAAAATTAGCATTACATTGCGCGCGCGAAGCTGTGACAACAACTAGTTCGAAAACAATATAAAGTTATATCACAATCAAAGTGAGTTAAATAAAATAGACATTTCACTTCTCAAGAATTATGCCCAAGAATTTTGTCAGGACTTATGCGGGAAAATGAAGCGTCATGTTTAGCAGTTTTGATTTATTTTCTTTATGATGAATTTTAATGTATAATAATGGTGGATTAATAACCGTTAAGTGTTCGTGAACGTGCACGAGTTTTGGCAAATGAAACAAAACAGTGTAACGTGACTTTCAAATTCTCCCAAGAAGTCGCGTCAGGTTTCAGTAAAGAACCACATCTTTTCTGAAACTAGGAAAAAATAATAATTTATCATCCCACATAACCCTATATAATATATAATTTACTAAATAATAATAATAATAAATCATTATTTATAGACCAGAGATCCATAATATAGTAACATTAATTGGCACTTCCTAGAAGTAAAACACGTTGAAAATCATAAATCATCAACAATTATCATAATTATATCATCCTGTCATCCATCTTAAATAAAATGAAAAAATACTGAAGGTTAGGTAGTATGGACTAGATTCCTGTGCCTTATCCTGATAGGGAAGAAAAGGAAAAAAAAGAATTATGCCCAAGTCAGGGGACTTTTTGGCGGGAAAGTGAAGCGTCATGTTCAGCAGCTTTGTTTTATTTTCTAAAATTTGTGTTTTGATAAACTTTAATGTATAATAATGGTGGATTATTAATCGTTGAGTATTTGAAAACGTGCATGAGTGTTGGCAAATGAAACAAAACAGTGTAACGTGACTTTCAAATTCTCCCAAGAAGTCCGCCTTAGGTTTCAGTAAAGAACCACATATTTACTGAAACTAGGAAAAAACAATAATCTATCACCCTTCATAAACCATTAATTCACCCTATCATCAACCATTATCATGAATCATCCAGTCATCCATCATAAATAAATTAAACGAATACTGAAGACTAGGCTGTATGGACTAGATTCCTTTGCCTCATCCCGAAAGGGAAGAAACGTTAAAAAAAAAAACCAAGTCAGTTGTCAGTGTCACGAAAGTCAAGCAAGTGTCAGTGTCACTGATATACAAAATAGCAATAATAGCAAAGCCTTTGTAACTTTGTATTTATTCTAAAAATTATAATTAGTGTCGACTGTAAAAATACTATATTTTTATTGCTATACAAACAAAATCAGATAGTAAACAACTTATTACGGAACCTGAGGAGAATAATCGTTTTTCTAAATGTTGATAATGAATGAGTTCGACGTATATGATGACTATGCGATTGCAGAGGTCGTTCCTGATCACATTTTAGAAAATATATTTTCCTATCTTTGTATGAAAGATCTTCGCAATTGTGCTTTGGTGTGTAAAAGTTGGTATAGAATTCTGAGTGACGAAAATAATGATGTGTGGCGTCTGCATTGTATAAAAAGATTAGCAGAAGAAGTTATGAAATCTGATTTACTCTCTACTGTTAGTACTTACAAATCAAAGTTAAGAGCATTTTTCCATGCTTGGAACCCACACGATTGTTCACGAAATATATACGTCAAACCAAATGGATTTACATTACACAGGTGAGTGAATAAGTGTTTAAGTTTGAACCTAAATAATAGTTCCTCACTTCTCATACAATGTTTAATTATCTTTTAGATCATTCAAGGTTATTAAAAGAATTTATAAAAAAATGGCAATGTTAAAAATTCATTGCTTTTTCATTTAATTATAAATATATAGCCATAAATATAAATATATATTATAAATATCCCACAGGAATCCTGTAGCACAAAGTACTGATGCATGCAGGGGCAAAGTTGGATTTTATAATGGAAGACATGCTTGGGAAGTGATATGGGAAGGGCCTTTAGGTACTGTAGCTGTAGTAGGTATATCAACTAAAGATGCACCCTTACAATGCCATGGGTATGTCGGACTATTGGGGTCAGATGAACAGAGCTGGGGATGGAATTTAGTTGACAATCATTTGTTGCACAATGGAGATACCCAAGGACATTATCCTCTACTCAATAATTGTCCAAAATATCAGGTAATATTCTCTAAATTCTATATATTCTTAATTTAAATTAAGTATTTACAGTAAATAATATACTTGCAAATCAGAATCAACAGTAATCCGTCAAATTATTGATTTGATGAAATTAATAGAAAAAAAAACCTGTGTACCAGGCCCATTTGCAGCTAAAAAGAGATTGGTAGTATTATTACTGTATTTCTGACAGAGTCAATAACTATCTTGAAGCAATATGTGTACTGTTAAATACCTGGAGAATATAAATATTTCATTCTATTTGTGCAAAACGACCTACCAATATGCCCCTTGACTTTACCAACCAGTAGTAAGAGTTAGTAAATAATTTTACATACCTAATTCATTTCTATCTTTTTATTGCAGGTTGGTGAACGCATTAGAGTGATTCTTGACTGTGAAGATAATACCTTATCATTTGAAAGAAATTATGAATTTTTAGGAGTTGCATTCAGAGGTACTACTTTCTCATAAAACAAAATTATGTACCTATTAGAAAGAATCTATATAATAACATATTTCATGTATCCTTACAGGTCTTCCCAACAAGAAACTGTATCCAACAGTTTCAGCTGTGTATGGCAATACTGAAGTATCTATGATATATTTGGGTCCACCAGTGGATGGCTGATAGTAAATGAGTATGTCTAGAAAATTATGAGTTTCTAGTCAAAATGCAATAATGTGATATAAGTTACTACTCTCAATTCTGAGGCTATCACTAATATTATTGTTTTATTTATAGTAATATGCTTGGAAAATCTCAGTGTGAAATTGTTTTTTGTGACTTACAAGTTGGTGAAAGTTATTTATTTAAAGACAGAACAGATTATAATACTGTTTTTGTATTGATGACACACTTAACCTATGTTCATAGGGCAATAATAAATATATAAGAAGTGATAAATATATACTTAGTACACTATTTTAAACTGCTGTTATGCAAATTAAAGTTCATGATTGAATACATCTACTAAAACCTACTGTATTTTTATGGCACCACATATAGTATAATAGGTATATATGTATAGTAGATGACCAAAGTATAACACACTTAACACTATAATAATAATAAATACACCAGTGCCCATTTATTGCAAGCTTTAATACAACTGCAGTTTGAGTGCCTAAGAATTTGTTTTTAATGTTACTACAGAACTTCCTCAATTATATACCAATCTGTTAAAAATAAAATATTTTTTAAAAGTAGGAAGATGTATTAACCTTACTTCACCAACTCGTTTAAATAATCCAACTTTCCATGTTCCAAATTTCAGTTCTCTAGGCTTATTAGTTTTGAGTGTGTGCCAGAAGAAACGATATCGTAAGTTTAGATTACTTAATTCATTAATAATTATAATCTCGAATCTCCACATTCACTCTTTTTCGCACTGCCGTTTAATTTTTTTTTTTTAATATTTAAGGAAGTATCGCCATTATATGAAAACAACCAAAATATTAAAGAAAATAAAATGCATTAAAATGTCGAACTTGATCTTATATGCATTTCTAAATTTAAAAAAAAACTACACTCCTTTTTTTTACAATTCAAAAATATTACCTACATTTATGTTATGTACGGCTTTATTTTTTTAGATTTTCTATCTCCCCCCCCCCTATACGCCTAAGCTCTTATGTTCGAAATTAAAATTAATGACGTCATTGAGAATTTCGGGTGGCAATTTGAAAACGTTTTTACTTAGTCTTACAATTTTTTTTGCTATTGCTAACCTTGCCAGTTTTCTTTTGGTAATAAATAATCAATTTCGAATACTAATTTTAGTAGTATTAGTAGTAGTCGAAATTTGTATATGATAATCATTCTGTAATCAAATAATGTTATTATAGATGTCCAATTTAACCCTCTAAAAATGTTAATTATGGAGCGCGGCACTGTGGGACAGGTTAACTAAACTGGTATTTTATATTTAATAAGAAAAGAAAAATTTCTAAACGACTAAGGAGGAACAATTTTCACAACAGGCGTTATAAAAAATACTCCATTGAAAGCGATGCTAGCTCGGCAAGTACCTAGATTTGTTTCGGTGCGCGTCCGCTCATTAGCTTCCCTATATAATTTCTTCTTACGATGAAGTAGCTTATGAAAGCTGAAGCCTGTTTCTAAAACGCCATATCGTTATAGCAGTATGACATTTCTTTTCTAATTAAAATCAGGTAATGACAAATAACCAGTGACCACACAGTACACACATACCTATTTCATTTTAACATTCACATTTCCGTTTTCATTTTCTCTGATCTGTGTAGGTACCTAAATGTTATTTCTCGTAAGCCCAAAGAAAAAATAAGGTGTCGCTAGCATGACGTTTACATAAGCTGACGACATTGTAGTTTATCTTTTTGGACCGTAGGTACTTACATAAATTGTTAGGTAGGTACACAATTTGTTTTATTTACAAATATTGGTATGAATTGGTATAAAGAGAATAATAAGTTTTATTATGCTATTTTTTTAGTTTACGAGGACCAGTAGGTATCTACAATTTGATTATATTTATACCTTAGCATAGCTTTAAAATAATAGGTTATTTTTCATATTGTTTTTATACTAATTGTTCACAAATTTATACCAATATCTGTAAACCTAACGCGGCAACTAGTAAAATCCAGCTGTATAAACTCTACATTCCTAGACTGTTTCTTTTGCAGAGTAGTCCATGTTTATTGGTTGTTAGAACTTTCTAAATTAAAAATAATGCATTGCCAAATATACCATAATCTAGCCATTCGCTTATTTATTGGAGCCAATTTTCCTAGAGAAATTAATTTCATGGATTCAGTCTTCTCTCTTTACTATCATAGCATTCCTAATGTTATCCCAGTTGAACACACTGTGATAAGAATTCTGGAATTGAGGTATATAAGATATTTTTAGCGTTTGAAATCCTCATGAACTTACGCCGGCTGGGGAAGGCGTCTAATTGTGTCAGTTCCATTTAGAACAATTTACCACAGGCACAAGTTTTCCTACCTCAAATATTAAGAATCATTCCAATTCCTATGATTAAATTACGAATGCATCAATCTAGCAAAACTATCTCTTCTCTCAGAATTTTGTATATACAGAAGTGTCTGTGTCTCATGTCTGCATTTCAAATTTGTGCCACTATACGTTTTTGAAATATTCAATAGGAACAAATTGTATTATTAGTGATTATTGGACGAGATTCCAGTAAAACAATTTCTTTATTGGATGTAGGCAAAAAGTACCCACATAATCCATATGAGAATGGCTTAAGGCTTCGAAGTTATTTCAGTCTTTTCTGGAGTGTCATGATTCCTATATCTCGGAAACATCTATTTAACTTGTGGAGTGCAATAAGTATATAGCTATTTTAAATGTACATAGACTCAAAATCAATTTAGCAGAATTCGTTTTTATTGAATATCCGTAAAACGACTAAGAGCTCAATTTTAAAGACTGGCATATAAACGCACGGGATGCACTAATTATTCATTTAGGTAAACAAAGTCCTGAGGTAGATTTTATTGCTGGGGTGACGCACACTTATAATTAAGTCGGTGTGGAAAGGACGTTGTAACTTTATTATGATTTAAATACCTATTGTTGATTTATTGTTTAAATACTAGCGTGTCGATGTGATGTATCTGAATATTGTATATTTGAATTTATGCACTATACTTAATAGATAGGTAATCTATGTTCTGTATGTAATAGTATATTTTTAGGTATATTTCTGTTATTTTTAGCAACACAATAAAACACTTTTGTTAATTATTTATATCTTATTATTTTATTTAGCAATAGGTACATTTCCTTAAAATTACTTAATAAATATAATATTGCACAATTTCGCTTTAATGTTATAGTATAATAGGATACCAATTAGTCTGGGAATATATCGTATCGTTGTTTGGAGCGATCGGTATCTGTGAGGCTTGTTCGGAGGTTCGATTCGCACGGAACACAAACATTTGTATTGCCTACTGGTAGGTGTTGCAGCTTTCGAGTGTGTGAGAATTTGTGAACGCAGCGATACAGGCTAAATTCCTATTGTAGGTATTTAATTTTCGTTAAATGGTGGTGGTTATGGACTTGTTTCTTAAGGACCTACACTAATTATTCGTTTCAATGTTTATTCTCAGACTACATGGCTTTTTTCATTAAAGATCGGTCGGCTAATAATCGAAGACAGGACCTTTAACACAAGGTACCTAGATGTAAGCTAATATTTAAACCTGGCGATCCTTAATATAGGTTGTCCAATGAGCTATGGAATGTATTTAGTAGATTATTTTGACATTCGTAAATTAGGTACCCAAGAACTACACTTAGTTCGAAATTGAACGTATGCTTTGGTATTTCAAAAACCATGATTGTTAATAGTTGCTTAGTAGATGTATAATGTTAATTGTATGAAGGGTTTCGAAGTAAATTTAATTTAACTTTGTATCTGGCTATTGTCATAGTACACTTACCTAACGTACTGAGATCAAGAATAATGACTTATTGGTTTCAGCTGTGTAGTGTGAAAAATGCACAAGCTACGGCAGTTATTTTAAAAGCAAAAGCTTTAACTTATATCTGCTTGAGGTACATAATTATCTTATATATAAAATTCTCGTGTCACAATGTTCGTTCCCGTACTGCTCCGAAACGGCTTGACCGATTCTCATGAAATTTTGTGAGCATATTCAGTAGGTCTGAGAATCGGCCAACATCTCATTTTTCATCATCATTTTTCATACCCCTTATTGATAAGGGTTGTCCACCAACCCTAATAATGTGGCAAAACAACGTTTGCTGGGTCAGCTAGTAATCATATAATATTTTTAATATCTAGATAGGTATAGTCAACTAAAAAAATTGCTTAGCACTTTATAGCTTTTCAAAATAATAAGTTCCTTAATCTCAGTTGAATTTAGTTAGTTTTAAAATTGCATAAAACACATTACTGAGCATTTGCCCGGTTTTTGTACACAACAAAATCAACAAATTGAAAGCCTCAAAAATTTAAGAGCGTGGCTTTAAAAATTAAATAACACGGAAAGTCATAAGGTCTTGAGTAGGTGTAACATAAATTAAAAAAAAAACAATCTAAATAAAATATAACTAATATACCCTAGCTACAAATACATACACATGCTACAAAATAAAGTTTTCACACATATTATCTATCATCCTCCACTTTAATTACTGCGTAATATTAAGTTCTTTTATCTATTTGTTTTTGTAACTTGTGAATACTGTACCTTCTACTTGATGGTGTGCATGTCTGTACCTAATTGACGTCAACACTAGTCCATATTACATCCTTCTCTTGTGATCTATCAATGTTTATGTTGTTAACGTGCTTTGATTAAATAAATAAATAAATCCTTTAATCGTCACACTCAAATTCACACGTATTCATTCAAATAAACTCAGTCCAGTACATTTTTATTTTTTACTAGATTTGCTATATCATATTGCTAATTTACTTACTATTCATGTTATGAGAGTCTGATAAGTCAAGTACATGTATATACATAAGTAGTTTATGTACCTACATTACAAATAAAAATTTACATACTACGTTATGATGATAGATGTAAACAGGTTGCAGATACCTGTGAGCCAAACACTTTTTCTCAGTACAGCATGGGATATACTATGTCATATACCTTTACCTACCTGCAATGATCTAAGTTGTATCTATCATATATTATGATAAGAAGCAGTTTATTTATACTTCAGTTTGTTAATAAATATTTTTTTTTAAGTTAGTACTATAAGTGCCAAACAATTTTTGTTTCTGATCGTACCATGTACCATGTTTTTAATTCTTAGATATAATATATATTTTTGTTACGTAGGATACCTATTGGTATACAGTAAAAGTTCCTTATAGGCGGGCAATATGTTCCGTAAATATGCCGCGAATACCGAAACCGCGATATGGAGTGGTAATTTGTACAGGATTGTAGAGGATACGTTCCAAGATCTCGAAATAAAAACCATATCACAATAAAAACAAAATTGAACATTTGAGATGTTTTTAACAATAAAAATATATAACGCTACTTCATATTTTCATTATTGTCAGGTTTATGCAAAGGTATAAATAATTTCGCAGCAATTCGGATTTGATACTCAATTGTGGCGTTAACAATTTACCGTTTGAAAATATGATGCTCCCTAGATGGGTCAATTTTTCCTGAAAAAATTACAAAGTTAATTTATTCTCGTCATGTGCAACCGTTATGTTCACTTTTGAAGTTATCAAGTTATAGAATTATAATGCTTGTTGAAGGCTTTTTTCAATAGAATGCAAATCTAATGGTTCCACTAAGTCGGTTTTGGTTATTTCTTGATCGTGCCTAACAAAGCGGCTACCGCATTTTATTTTATATATACATATTTTAGGAATATTGGCATTTAAGGTATATTTTTATGTTTAAACTATTTCATTCGGTTGCACTGTTGTGGAAGTCCTTGGTATGCGTGTGTAGTATTAAAAATATGCTGAAACGTTAACGCGAATAACGAAACAGCGAAAAAGGAGCTTTTACTGTATACACTCGAGTCATTATCAATATACAAACTTGACTAACCCGAAAATAAAATATATCCATACTTTTCCACAAAATTCTGTTTTAAATATGATGAATAAATAATATTTAACACTAGGTATACTGTATACGTCGTATATTACTTTAGGCTGAAACGTAAGTAGTGACGTTTATGATTGAATCAATAAAATTGTCTATTACCGTGATTCGTATTTAAAACAAGAATCTTCAGATTAAAAAACTAAGTATAAGTAGGTATACTTAGTAGGTAGGTAAAATCTACGGGCCTTTTCCTACAAGTCTCCTTTTTATTTGGCTAAGTTTGTACATTGGGCGTAGGGACGAATTTCGAAATAAACCGTGTATATTTACGATCAGACGTTTATTTAATCATATGCTCACTTCCACCAATGCGTTATGACTAGAAACATAGCTTACAGCTCACATCAAATTAATTAGGAGACACTTTTTTAAAATCCTATTTTTATAAAGTGGCACGGGGTTTTGTTTTGCATACATACCTATGTATGCATAACAAAACTCAGAAAATAAAAATATATAATAAAAATCAGTACCTACTGAGCAAAGAAAAACAAACGTCTGTAATATAGGTACGTTTTATCCAACTATGACTAAATACCTAAACACCAAGTACGTCAAAATTGAAGGACGCATTGCAATCGATACAACGAAAATCAATACGTACCTTGGTGCCGTCTACATAAGTATTATGTGTATTAAGCAGTTGGCACCTAGTTATTGATGTTGTGTTATTTTTTCCAAAGTGACCACGTCTGTAAGACCATCCATTATTATCTCTTAAGTTGTTTTTCTTAAAATAAATTCCATTACTGACTGAATAATAGTAAGAATCTTATTTTACCCCAAGGGATTTTCTAACAGTTTATCGAACTCCTAAAATATAAGTGCTTAATTGATATAATTATGACCTAACCCTATTTTATTTATCGAGTTTTAATAATTGTTATTTAATTCATTTCCTCATAGCCGAGGTCGTTGTACCTTGCCACATGTAATAGCTACCGCAATAAGTGGTATGTACGTGTGTGCGCAATGAGGGCAATGTTATACATATTATTATAAGTATTATGTTTCTGGCTAAATTCAAACGATCCACGACTCTAGATAATGTAACTATTGTGTAAAACTACACACCTACTTAATATTACGTTCACTTCATCACTAAGTGGTGAAACTATATGCAATTAGGCAATCATTATTAATAATTATTAGATGTGCAGTCTCATTTACTTTGCTATACTCGTGACCTGTGTCGATCTAAATTAGAGATGACAATACATCTCGTGCCATCTTCCGACGGGTTTATTGGAATATTCTCTGAATAGGTACGTAATATCAATGGTGTTATCAAGGAATGAAGGAATCATACCTTCATTCCGCTAAATATAAGGCAGAGTTAGCACTTATTGTGAACTACATTCCTACGATTCGCCAATGATGCTGTTTTTTAGGTTCAATTACAGACACGTTGCATTAGTTACGAGCTGTGTCCGCAAGCGCAGCTGTTAAGCAAAAGCTGCAATATATACAGATCGTACTGTTTTATTAGTTCTCTATGAATATTTCAGTAGACGCTTGCAGTTAGGTATTGCATTTACATAAGTGCCTTAGACCAACTCCAAGCGTAGATCTACACGTCTACTGAGACTCGAAAACAAAATGGTTAAATCCACGCTGTCTTTGGCGAGTATAAACTAATAGGTATAACTTATAACTGTTTAGAATGGTTCCAATATTCGATTAGACTGAAAATGTATTAATTCTTATTGTTTATTTTTTATTAGAACAGCCCATTTTATTTTTCTTTAATTTAGGTCAAGTCAGAATTATTATAATTATAATGGTGGAGTGTTTAAGGAGGAGTTATTAGTGTCTGCTTTATTTAGCAATGCGGTATATTCTACAAAAAAATATTACTATAGTATTAGTCATATATGTATCACCATGTCCAGCAGTGGACTGCGATAATTATGCTGAGTTGATGAACATACATTTCATCTGTAATTACTGCGTAACCTTTCCAGGCGGGATCGTAAAGTCAGCTTCAAATAGTGACACTCAGGATATTCAAATAAAAAGACGCAACCAAAACGCAATAAAATCGGTACAAACAAAGTTTCCTTATTGATGTCAACAATATAGTTGCTCAAAAGTTCGAGACGTTTAAATCATAAAGATAGGTTCAGTCAAACCGCCATAAATATCGATACATTCATCTCACCAATGGTATCCAAGCATTTTAAATATTCAAAAATATGGAAACATTAGAAAAATAAACTAGCATGTTATAAAAATAAAGTTTCCCAAAGATGAAAACCTCTTTACGCAAAGCCTATATATTAGCACCGAGGTTAAAGCGCAGCATTTACAATACGCACGAAATTATTTAAATTTAAATTTTGATAGTCTTGTAGATAAAAAAGTTTTTGTTCATCTCTATACCGAACCTCGAATACAAGGTATGAAGAAAGAAATATCCTCCCTAACAATCGCAGTGGGCGAATCACCTTAAAGATTTTGGGAATGTAAATCCTAAAGCGGTCCAGGAGCGCTAATCAAGGTGGGGAGAATGAATAGCCCCGAATCAAAGGCATCCTCTAAAATATTTTACTTCCAAGTCAGGATATTTTTCCTCGTCGAAAGGATTAGGATTGTCCAAGATAACAGTTCCTTACACAACTTACTCCAGAGTTAAGGTAACAGGGACCTAGAGTTAAAATCGATGCCGCCTCATAATTCCGACCCCGATCGAATGATTCAGGTATGGGACAGTACTCGAGCATGAACCACCGGAGGACTCACGTCGAAGAAGTTTGGGAGTCCATGAGAGGAGACAATTTTTGCTACAATCCATGCAAAGATGTCTTTCTTGATTAATTCAGATAATAAAGATAATTAGAGGTAAAAAAATATTTGTTTATTTTTACAGCCGATGAGAGTTTTCAATGTTCTGTACGTTCGAAAGTAACTTGATCAAAAATACGGAATGTTTTTATTTTAATTAGGTACACATGTAAAATTAAAAACGAAATAATTTAGTTTTACTAAATATATATATTATTATATTTGTGACATGAAGATGATATTGAATCATAAATACGCACTCTGGCTCTATGAGATTTATGAATGAGGTTTACATCTATTTTATCGGCTGTTTATTGCTTATAATATACCTATGTATCGTAAATGGCTATCCACCAAATTAGTTACAAAACAAAAGACATATCTATGACGTCATGCTTAAAATGAAAAGGACTGCAATAGTTTCTATTCCTTCCATATTAATTGATGTGAGAAATTCATCACTCATGCACTAAAGTTCATTTTTCTAATGTGTTCCATATTTTTGAATACTTAGAATGTTTGGATACCATTGGCGAGATGACTGTCTCGATATTTATGGCGGTTTGACTGAACCTATCTATATGACTTTTTAAACGTCTCGAACTTTTGAGCGACAATATTGTTAACATCAATAGGGGAACTTTGTTTGTACCGATATTATTGACTGTTTTGGTTGCGTCTGTTAATTTGAATACTCTGAGTGTCACTTACTATTTGACGCTGACTGTACCTACGCAGGTAAAACGTTCTGCAATAGAAATTAGAAATTGATAAACAGTGTGTTTTATTTTATAACTAGTTGTTTTACGTTTGGTTGTTTGGTTAATGTTTGTAATGTGCGGTAATTGCAAAAAATAATATTGTCAAGTCAACGCGCGATCGCGACCTATAAGAATATACGCATGAAGAAACGAGTTGACTGTGTACTGAAAACGATGTCTAGATTATTTAGATAGGCACAGAATTAGCAGTAATTTAGAGAGTTTAGTCAATTTAATACTGCATGTCATATAAGTACATGATAAGAATTGTACGCAAAAATTGGCAACAAATGTTAGTTTCTACGAGTCCCGTCCAATGCTCAATTTGTGTCGTACTAAAACAATAAAGATTCCTTATATTAATCCAGGTACTTATTAACCTGATCAATAACTACTTAACTAGCCTTACATTGTATGTCAGTTGCTACTCTACGTACTCAGTAACGTACAAATGAGAAATGAAATTAATTTACAGAGATTCTGCTTTAAAACATATAAAAGACTACTTATGCGAAAAAGTTCGTCTATCCATTGATAACGAGGTTAGACGATCGTTCTTGACCGTAGCGCGTGGCATTCTGTAGTTTGTCTACCCCCCATAGGAAAAAGGCGTGGGTTTGTGTATGTATGTACGATCGTTTCTTTCCAGTTTATTTGATATGCAAGTTAATAAAAAAATAGAAATATGATAAAATAAACCTAAAATTGTAAAACTCAGGGTTTTCGTATTTCGTACACGTAAAATTATAAGAAGAATACAATAAATTCCAATGTTGTGTGTTTTAGTTAATATGTAAGAGAAAAATTGAGTATTGTCAATAGATAATACCTACTAATACGAAATTATGGACCATGATTATCGAAAATATAGACATAAATATCATCAAGAACGTGTATCGTAGTAGATTAAGTTCTAAGCAAGTCATATATATATTTATACGCATATACGCAGTATCATATTATGATACATGATACTGCGTAGGTATTAGAAATTGAGCATAAGATAAAGGGATGCTACATTTTGAAGATGCTAATCGTTTAGAAACTTTATGTTTAATTCGCTTACAATAATTTGAAATGTAGTAATAACTAGGTACATTATTGGGGTTATGTAGCTTAGAGCCCGTATATCCAATTAGGCCTACACACACCGATTCATCAGCAATTTTGTTACAATTTAATTTAAAATGATCATTATATGCAGTTAAATACCTACTCAGTGCAATTATTATTAATATTATCTGAGCGTCACTCTTTAAAAGATTAAAAATAGATGAGAATTGAAATAAGAATGATGGTTTTTATTTGAAGAGATACAGAAAAGAATCTTTATGTAATCTTTGGTGTCATCATCATCATCATATCAGCCAAAATAAAACGACTATGTTAAGTAATGTCAGACATAGTTACTATGTCATGTACATACATTAACCGTAACCCTAACAGAGGCTCTAATGTAATTGCCAGAGATCTGACTGTAGGCCAAATCCAGTTGACGAAGCTGAAGACCAACGATGATAGAATCCAAACCTGAGCTGTTGAGAGAAATCGAGTGGTTCTACGGGCAGCTATACACCTTGACACATGAACCCGTCGCGAATCTAGCGAACGTCCAATGAGCTAGATTAACCCGGCACTAAACCGAAGATATCCCGGGCGTCAGCCTGTATGAGATTCAAATGACAACTTAAGAACAACAAGGTACCGGGTGATGACCGAATTACAGGCTGCTGAAGGGTGGTAAACCGCTCCTTATGGCCTTGCAAGGACTTAAATTCTGTCATCCTCGATGGGAAAACGCCACAATCATGGACCAAAAGCGTGGTCGTATATATTGTAAGTTATGTGTTCTATTTATAAGATTTTATATTATAGTTATAAGACTCCTTTGAAGAACAATCGTCCTATATCGCTTCTAAGACTTTTCGAGAGTCATCACAAACAGAGTTTGACGATTCCCAGCCCGAACAAGCCGGTTTCCGAAAAGGCTTTCATACCATAGACCACATACATACGCTACGGCAGGTTATACACAAGACAGAATGCTTTACAACAGTGCTAAATTGACTATCGGTACATCGAAGCGTTGAAGTGTCCGACTACAGGATCAGACCTCAAAACCTATCCTCTAGCAGCGTGCTGTGAGACAGGGTGATGTTATTTCCCCGAAACTGTTTACCGCTGCATTGGAAGATATCTAAGGTTCTGGACCTAGTCCAGGCATTAACATAAACGGCGAGTACCTCACTCACCTTCGATTTTCCGATAGTCATAGCTGAGACCGCTGAACAGCTTAGTACTATGCTGTCACCTCAGCAGAGCTTCTGAACGTGTCGGTCTTAAAATGAACATGGATAAGACGAAAGTTATGATGAATTTCCATGTTATACCGACTCCAGTGAAAGTCGGAAACTCTGTTCTCGAAGTTGTCAACGGTTATGTATACCTGAGACAAAATGTGCGATTAGGTAAGTCCAATCTAGAGAAACAGATCAATCGTTGAATCCAACTCAGATGGGCAGCGTTCGGGAAGCTTCGCCGAATCTTGTCGTCCCAAATACCGCAGTGTCTCAAGACAAAAGTCTTTGATCAGTGTGTGTTGCCAATGATGACTTGTGGCACCAAAACGTGGCCGCCTACAATGGGCCTTATAAGGAACCTTACTGTCACTCAGAGAACGATAGAGAACGCTATGTTAGGAGTTTCATTACGTGATCGAATCAGAAATGAGGAGATCCGTAGAAGAACCCGGGTCACTGATATGCCCGAAGAATCGCTAAACTCAAATTGCAGTGGACAGGGCAAGCCGTTTTTCGACATCGTCGAAAAACGGCTTGAAGGTTCTACAGTGGCGACCACGTACTGAAAGACGCAGCGTGGGTAGTCCCCCGGCAAGGTGGACTGACGACCTGGCAAAGGTCGCTGGAATCCCCTGGTTGCGAGTGGCGCATAACAGGTCGTCGTGGCGATCCTTGTGGGAGACCTATGTCCAGCAGTGAACGTCTAACGGTTTATATGATGATGTACGTACATTGCAATGATGATCACAAATAATCATTTATCAAAAAAGAATTGCAAAGATAATTATAATGTTATAATAACATTCCAAACAGTTAAGTACATACTTATTTTGGAAACTGTTATAAAACAACGAATATAAGGACCAGTGAAAGAAGAATAAATGGTTTTTAGTAAACCTAAGGTACATTTTAGAATTCAAAGATTTGTTTCTATGTTACCTTAATTGAGATTATGTAATAAGTATTAATAATACAGTCATAGACCTAATACCAACAAATGCATCACAAATATTTTTGCAAAAATTAATAATCTATATTAATATTTTACCTTATTTAAATAGTAACCACCAAAACCAAATGGACGCGATGAAATATTGTTCTAGAACTGAAAAGGCAATTTGTATCATAGTTTTACCTTCCCTGAGAGGGATAACAGCCATTGATTTGTCCCAACTCCAGCATCTACTAGTCCTTATGATGGTAGTCAATCGGTTTCTTCATAGTGTGGTCCATAAGAGAATCCTTCATGTGTGGCTTGACTTTAGTAGGTGGAAATTTAGTCAGACAAAATTCAGAAATAAGACAAAAAGCTTTGCAAAGCAAAGGACATAGCAGTGCTTGATGAACAACCGCTGCTACTCTGTACCAGGGCCCATCAAATGGATCCAGTACAGCAGGGCAAAGCATGTGATTTAAATTTACTTGAGCAGGCTGAAAAAAAATATTTAAGATTATAGTTGATTGAAAGTCAAAATGTGCTGTTTAAGATGAGAGGCACCATTTGTTCATAATATAAACTACTTTATAAATTAATATTATATATATAAATGCGGAAGTTTAAAAAAAATATAAATAATTATATATATGTAGTATATTATTTATTTATTATTATCAGGAAGTAAATAATAAATCTGAATATTTTAAAAAAATACTTACAATTGCAATTACTTGTAAGACAATGAAGTGATATATCAGGTTCAAACAGTAACTGAATACTGCCCAATTAAAGTCCCACAAAGGTTCAATGTTGTATGGACCTACAAAATATCATGATGTATCAATGATAGTATTGGAACAAACCATTTATTATATTAGTAACATATGGTATAACGCACCACCAATCCTCAAAAGATAATAGGGTATGACAAACATCATTCCATGTTGAATCCAGTAAAGAGCAGCTTCGGCAAAAATCTAATATCAAGATAAAAATATAGTAAGATTATATGAGGCATAATTTGAATAGTGCACAATCTGCGATTAGGTATTACCTTCCTTGAAGCTGTTTCTGGAAACAAAAATGCTAATAAAGGTCCATTTAATAAATTTAAGTGAATGCGAAATAATGCAGTTGCAAATTTGCTTGGTGGAGCTGCCAATAAGTAGATCTAAAACAGTAACAGTAAAAAAATATTAATTCAAAGTATATCTACAATCTTAGGCAATCTCTATGATTATTAATGTTACTATATTTTTAAATTATATAAACTCTACACAAATAATAATGATATATTTTACAATATTATAATAAGTAATTAATTTTTTATTAAGTTCTTTCTTTACCATAATGTCACTATTATGTTAACATTATAAATGTTATATGTTAAATAGTTAAATATAATACTCACCTGTATCAATGTTGTTACATGACAAGGATTTAATAAATATATAACAGTGCGTGAAGCAAATTTGAAACCAATTTCCATGCCCCACAATAGAGCCAAAAGTATTACTAAGAATCTTTGACCCCCTCTATCACTTTTTACATAGTTTATATCTTGAGGTATACACAACTTTGGAAATGTCTTGATCTAAAACAAAATTATTTTAATGAAACTAATATATTGATTTTAAAAAACTACACTTACTGGGCACTAATTAAATTATGAAGCCACCGACATCTTTTCGTCTTACATTATTTTTATATAAAAATACACAATATCATCTATTAAAAAATAATTAAAATTAATTAAATAAGCAGATAACTTACTAAGATATATACACAAATCGCTAGAACAATTAAGGTCTCGATAATTTGTCTATTTGTGGATAAAAAATACGCGCATTCTGGGCCCACATTTCTGGGAACAGCTTTATTTGCACCGCTATAAGCCCACTCGAACATTTTGTGTCACCTAAAATTGTTTTAATGGAATTTATTTTTCATCGATTAATTAAATTTATTTTTGGAAATGCCTGACTGCCTGTTCAATATTTCAATTCCCGCTATGTTGACATTGACAGTAACTTATCATAGTCTAGATTAGTCTATGAACGTAACCTAGTCTGTTTTCTATGTTCTGTGCGAAGCCATAGAGCGAAGTAGGAACGATGAAAAAGTATCGGTAAATCAAAATAACGATATTATATTTGAAAATAATCGATAAATGTAGTTGATATTATTAATTCAGAATTATTGATATTCGATATTAATTTTTGAAAATCAAATTCGATATATTTTTTTAAATTATTTAATAACAGATAAAAAGAGTGGAGGTGGTATGTGACAAAATTAGTATGGAACCGCTGTCGCCAAACTCACACAAATATGCCAATAATCATATTATATGCCTAGTTGAAAGACACAGCGTTTATGTGAAGAAGCTGTCTATGATCTTGCCATCAAGGAGCATATTTAGTTAAAAACATACCTGTTTGTCTCTGTTTACTGAAGTTACCATGAATTTCCGGCAGGGGTCGAGCGTCCTTCCCGCGCGTCCGTTGATTCACTTTATAGCGTTTGTGATTTTCGTCGCGTAAGGAGCGAAAATTTTCCAAAGTTGTAAAAGTGAGAACTAAGTGTTCCTACTTTGATTTTTTATTTTTTTTAGCTGAAATAAGTGCTTTATCGCATAAG
The DNA here is from genome assembly GCA_905163465.1 of Craniophora ligustri. Taxonomy (NCBI): domain Eukaryota; kingdom Metazoa; phylum Arthropoda; class Insecta; order Lepidoptera; family Noctuidae; genus Craniophora; species Craniophora ligustri. The sequence continues at coordinate 8,865,075 of LR990956.1, forward strand.
TTTAATGTAGTGTGTGTGGGTGTCGTCGTTAGCGGCAGTTAGGTGAGTACCTACTTGTACTTATGAATCAGTCGGAGGCTTCCGATGCGCAAGTCGTCGCTCCCGAGGGAGGGCGAAGTGCTAGGAGCTCTAGCTCAATAGAAAGCAGCAGCTCTTCCTCATCTTCAGAAGAAGAGGAGGGTTTTGCGGACCCACCACCAAACAATAGATCCAGGCGGATGTCGAAGCAGGTCGAAACCTGTTAAGACTCGCCAATAAATCAAGTCGATTTCCTTTCAGAGTGCGTAGCTCAGATTCCATCATACCTAAATGCATTAAATAGTAACAAAACTCATAATAGTTCAGATAATGCCGGCCATTCCAAGATGTCCGAAACAATTTTTTCTTTTATACCTACAACTAATATGTCATTAGGAAAGTTAATAATAACTTTATACCTAGTGCTGACCCAAGTAAATTAGCGGAAATCAGTAATTTACAACAGTCTAACTCGCAAGCTTGGAAAGGCATAAGATATAAAAAAGCATTACAGGCTCACTTCGCTACCCGGAGTAGCGATGTGATTGTGAGATTTACAGGTCTGAAATTAGATGAGGAGCTCTGTCATTTAAATAAGGGAACAGATTATTAACTAATACTGAACATTTACTAGCGGGATTATCGAATGCAGTCTTACATAGTCGACAACTATGGTTTACAGGACGTCATAGATTAGGCTTCTAATGCAGGTACGGAACTGAATGCAAACTCGGGTAAATTTACAGAAATATTTGGTCTGTTATCTCCATCATATAAAAACATGGAGTCATGTATGCAGGTTAATTGCGCAAAATAGGCAGAATGTATTGAGGTTATATGTGACCGTATTCTAAAAGAAATAAACAATGTCAATTTTAAAATTGCGTTTCAAAACATTCCACCCAGTTTGAAACACCTAATTAATAGGGATGCTCGTATTCCGCTGGTATACTCTTTGGGGAGATCCCAGGTGTGGCTAAACATGCCAAGTTATTTAAAGAATAAAAATAAATTTAGTGACAGTAATAATACTAACTTAAATAAAAAAAAAAATAAAAAAAAATTAAATAGTCCTCTAAATCAAGAAAATTTGATAAGGAAAATAAATCAAAAGTTGAGAAAAATTACTATAATAACTATCATATAAAATATTCCCCTGTCTCACAGACTCCCATGACAACTCATACAGTCATGACAAGTCATAAGCGAACTCAAGGAAGTGGGCATTTTAGAGAAACTAAAATTAACCGCACCGGGTTTTCATTCAAAGATGATTTTGATAAAAACCCAGACGAGGAGTACAACACTCATATTCAATTTAAGAAAACTGAATATGCATGTCTCAACTCGTCATTTCCAACTCATTTCTCGAGTGGATATTATTCTGTTCCTTCAAGATCAGGACTGGATGATAAAAATCGACCTCTACCAAGCCTACTTCCATTTATGCATAAAGGAAACCCACAGGTGTTTTCTACGTATAATATATGGAGGCGAGATATTGCAGTAAACAGCCCTAACCTTCGGTCTTTCATCAGCCCCTCACTCTTTCGCTTCTGTTACCAATTGGATTGCGGAAATCCTTCAGAGACAGGGCATAAGGATAAAAATTAATTTTCATTTATTAATTATTAATAGTTTATTTAACCAATCAAAACCAAGCAAAGCTTGTAGAACCCTTTTTTTTTTTTTTTTTAAGTGCGGAAAAATCCTTTACGGACCGTCCCATCGCCTGGGGAGGCGACGGGGTGTGTCGGACTCCGCTTGAGCGTTTACCGACTAAAAAACCGCACCCGTCAACGCCACTAACCCTATTGCCGGGGCCATGGGATTCGCAAAAGCATGCACCACAACCCCGGCGGGCTTCGGTCCAGCTCTTATAGCTGGACCCCGGCTAGGAGCGAGGCATAGCTCGCCTCGCATCCTCCGCGCAGGCGCACGTGTGACGAACACGCGCGCCGCCTACTTGGGGCCATTACCAGTTCGGGCGGCGGACTCCCCTAGTCGCGCCCACCCGCTGGCCACAGCTTATGGAGGCCGGAGGTCTGTTTGCGCCCTCCGGCGCCCGGTGCGTCTACTGCGGATCGGGAGAGAGGTTGTGATTTCTCTCTCCCTTTCCGCCGCCTCTTTTGCGCGCATAACTTGCTCGCAGTAAGAGGCGGCGGCATCCCACGCGTTCTCGCTCCCGACCATGGATAGGATCACGGCCGGAAGCGAGAGGTCACCGCCGACTGCCTCTATGAGTTCACGGCGCTGCTCTGTCCAGGCCGGGCAGGCCTGGAGTGTGTGCTGCGCCGTGTCCTCGGGGCAACCCACACAATGGTGACAACCGGGCGATGGCTCCCGGCCTATGCGACACAGGTACTTGCCGAAGCACCCATGCTCAGACAAGACCTGCGTCAACCGGAAGCTGAGGGCGCCGTGGCGCCTCTCAAGCCAATCCTCCATGATGGGTCTTACCGCCACTATCGTGGCGTGCCCTAAAGCTTGTAGAACCCTGATAAAGTTGGGTTGGCAAGTGAATTATCAATAATCACTTTTCACCCCAACTCAGTAACTAGGATACTTAGGCATGACATGGAACACAAAATCCAATTTAATATTTCTTCCTGTCAAAAAAGTACTGAATATAACAGAAATGTCAACCAATTTATTGTAAAAGAAAATGGCCTGTCTCCGGAAGGTACAGAAATGGCTGGGTATAATAAACTTTACCAATTTAGCGACACTGAATGGTCACCTGCACTATCGCAGAACACCGATTTTACTAAAATCATTCAGAGGAGGCAGACCAAGGCAAGAGAGGATGTTACCTCCTCTAGTAGACTCTTTGAGTAGAGTTACTAAAGTGGCTAAAAAATGCAAGGTTAAAAGTGCAACCACAGACGCGGCGGACGCGGGCTGGGGAGCACACCTGAACAACACAATGTTGTCGGGCAATTGGAGTCCTCGCCAGCTAAAGTGGCACTCCAATGTGAAGGAGATGTATGCCGTGTATGCAGCCTTATCACAACAAGGTGCAGACATGAGGGGTGCACACGTACTGGTACACTCAGACAATCGCACCCTGATAGCCTACATAAGGAACGAAGGGAGTACCCGTTCCTTACCCCTGTTGGGCCTAACAGACAAACTCCTTCACTTGACCGAGCAGCTCAACATAACGCTGTCGGCTTCTTACCTCTTAGGGAGGTTAAACAGCATTGCAGACCACCTCTCAAGAGGAAAGCCTGTGCCCAAGTGGCATCTGCAAATCCAAGCCAAGGTGGCAATATTAAAAAAATAGGGCGTGCCAGACATATACTTGTTTGCATCAAAAGAAACCGCAGTCGTCCCGCGGTACGTAACCTGGGACTCGACAGATGGGTCAGCAGTTTTCTGCGACGCCTCCAGTCAAAATTTGAACTGTCAGTTGGGCTGGGTTTTCCCCCACCCAATCTAGTCCCTTGGGTACTGGCACATTTGAACAAAGCCAAGGGAATGTTCACCTTAATAGTCCCACATTGGGACCAGTACTTTGGGTTAACCGACCTCAAAGCCAGAGCCCTAGCAGATCCATTGCCAACATTGGATCTGCAGCAGAATCTAATCGATCAAACAACAGGTCTAGGTCCCCCACAGGTGGACAAATTGTCCTTCGAAACCTGAATCAAACCTCCCAAAATTGGCGGGGGGGGGGGGGGGGATCAGCTCTCAAACTGGAATAGAGAGGAAATACAATTATTGAGTAGCAGTTGGCGAACTAGCACTCGAAACACATACAAAACCCCTATAAACAGGTGGTTAGCATTTTCCACCACAAATAATGTTAATAATAAAAATCCAGATGGAAGAGATGTTGCAAGGTTTTTTAACAAATCTTTATTTAGAACTATTTTATAGTGTATATGTATATATAATATACAATATACACTATATACAAAAAATATACAATAATATTGTGTTATATATACTATAACACAATATTATTACATAAATCTGCTATTTCTACTTATTGTGTTTCAACAGTAGATAACCTTTCCAAAAAAAAAAAAAATTCCTTTGTTAACAAGTAATAAAAGCCATTGCATTGATTAAACTCAAACCTACAAAATCGCCTTTATGGCATATCCCTTTATTATTTAATTGGTTAGAAACCACTGTTTATCGCACCAATTCGCTTTTTGATATATATAGAAGAACTGCATTAATTTTGCTCTTAGCATCAGGTCCAAGAATACATGACCTTACCTTACTAGACATATCTCAAAACAACTGCATAGAAGAAGAGGACATCATTGTGCTGTGGTCCAGGTTTGGATAATAACAGATTCAAGCCATTACAGGCAGTCAGGATGGTCATTGGTGAAACACCCAAATGCCCTGTACATATATGTCCTGTAAGACATATCAAACAATTAATTTAGACTTCGCAGCATAGTCGGGTAAATAGTAATATATCCAGTTTATTTATTTAATCCTCTTAAAGGGTAAGTTAAGCCAACTACTAGAACCCTAATTGCAGGATGGGTTAAATTTGTTTTTAAAGCAGTAGGCATAAGTGCACCACCAGAGAGTATTAGAGCTGCAGTAGCATTCAAAGGCTGGTGGAAAAATGTACATTGTAATTGAAGAAAGACTAAAAACAGGCAATTGGAAAAGTGATAAAACTTTAAGAAGATTTTATTTCATTGCAGGGAAATCATTCAGAAAGATAAAAATGAGGATTTACTTAGATCAAATTTCTCATGTGTCTAGAGTTTATATTTTAATTGATAATTACAAATATAGAATTGATCTTAATTAGCATCTACTGTAGATGCACCTTTTTTATAATATTGATTGTTAATGATCATGAGACTGAGTGCCAAATTATTATAATATCTTAATTAATAACATTTTGTTTATTGTAGTAGTAGATAACCATACTACATAATAATATATAACTATATAAATGAGTCTTTTTTAATTCTTACTTATATTTTGTTATATAATGTTAGAAAAAATAATAATTGATTATTAATAAGAATAAATGTTTAAACTATGAGAAACAATTCTTGGTATTTTACACATTTATATCCAATTCACATAGCGTTTGCAGTTACCATCACCAGCAGATATCAAACAAGTCTTCACATAAACGCTGTGTCTTTCAACTAGGCATATAATAGGACTGTTTTACATTAAAATAAAAGAGTTATTATGTGCCGAAAGAAAGACACAGCGTTAGAGCAAGGGCCTGGCTGGTGAGTGAAGACACTATGAAGTGAATCAACGGACGCGCGGGAAGGACGCTCGACCCCTGCCGGAAATTCATGGTAACTTCAGTAAACAGAGACAAACAGGTATGTTTTTAACTAAATATGCTCCTTGATGGCAAGATCATAGACAGCTTCTTCACATAAACGCTGTGTCTTTCTTTCGGCACATAATAACTGTTTTATTTTAATGTAAAACAGTCCTATTCTGCATTACATGTAAACAATGCGCACAATTGACTTAGTAGACTTGGTCATAGGAAAGATGAATGCTGGAAAAGGCCTAAAATGGACGCAAAGGTCCGCAACTGAACGTAATCAGAAGAAATCGGATCAGATAATTTTTTGCTGAAGTCTCAACCGAAACGAGACAACATAATGTCTGCGGTTATTCAAAAGGTGCCCGTAAATACATTGATTGATAGTGGGTCTGATATGTTTTTGATTCTAGAGTCGATTCTTAAATATTTTAATTTCAATCCTATTCCAACGTATCGTTCGATGAGAGGTATAGGCAGCCAGGAGATTTAATCAACGTCATATGTTACGACCATGATTGAATTTCCTGAAGTGTCTTTAGAAGTTGATTTGTATGTGCTCCCAGATGGGTCCAATACGGCGCCTATCTTGATTGGCACGGACGTATTAGATAGAGAGGGAATTACATACACGCGTAGTCATAACGTGCAGCGGCTCACGAGATTGGATAGTGTGCCCTCCGTGTTGCACGTATACACCGATGTGTACGAAAATATTAAAACGCCGTTAGTTGGCAATGATAGAAATATTTTGCTCGAAATCATTCGCGAGTTCTCGAGTTCATTTATCACGGGGTCCGCTTCCTCGACGGTGAATACGGGTAGTATGGAAATAAGATTAACAACGAGTGCCCCGGTAGTTCATAGGCCTTATAGGCTTTCTTGTAACGAAAAAAATTGAGTTCGCAATATTATAAATGACCTACTCTCAAAGGGAATCATTTGTGAGTCACAGTATCACACAGACTACGCTAGTCCTATCATCCTCGTCAAGAAGAAGGACGGGAGTGATAGGATGTTTGTCGATTATCGAGCACTTAATGCTATTACGATTAAGGAACGATTCCCTTTGGCCCCTGATTGATGACCACATAGATCGGCTTGGTGGTTTCAAGTTCTTCACCAGTTTAGATATGGCAACTGGATTTCATCAGGTGCCATTAAAAGATGACGATTCGATTTCTAAAACCGCCTTCGTAACGCCCGAAGGGTATTACGAGTACCTGAAAGTGCCCTATGGCGTAACTAATGCCCCCATAGTTTACCAAAGAATAATTTCGAAAACTTTAAAACCCTACACTGAAAGCGGTAGAGTATTGACTTACATTGATGATGTCCTTCTTATGTCAAACGAAATTACCGAAGGACTTAACTTACTGCGTCAAGTTTTAAGTACTCTCACGAACGCCGGTTCTTTCGTTAATTTAAAAAAAATACCTTCTTAGATACCGAATTAGAATACTTAGGACGAGTTAGTTAGTAATGGTCAGGTGCGGCTGAGCCTAAGAAAAATAGAGGCGCTCGTAAATTCCCTAAAACCTACTAATGTTAAGAGTGTTCGCCAATTTTTGGGTCTGGCAGGGTATTTTAGAAGCTATGTCACGGGTTACGCTTCTAGAACTGCCTGCATTGCCAGACTGATAAGAAAGGGAGAACCTTTTCAATGGGGTTCTGAACAAGATGCCGCTCGTGATTATATTATATTATTCATTGTTTAACTCATGAACCAGTCCTAGCGATCTTTGACCCAAGTTTGCCCACGGAGCTTCACACCGATGCCAGCTGTATCGGTGTCGGTGCGGTGTTGTTACAAGAGCCGGTAAACGAAAGAGAGTAGTCAGCTACTATAGTAGGTCTACACAAGGCGCGGAGAGCAGTCCTGGATTTGTCAATAGGCCGTATAGGCCGCGGCCTAGGGGCGGCAGCGTCCTAGGGGGCGGCAGATTTCAGAGTACGCTCAAAAGTCAAATGAATTCACTGGTCTCACCATTTTTTAATACCATACGTTAAATCTCTATAGAAACGCATTCCTATGAAAATTATCTGTTATTGTACCTATATTATTATTGAACCTATTTTATCTATATTATTATTTTATTCGTCATCCTTGGTAGACTGAGGGCTGAAATACAGAGAAGGTATAGTGCTTATTTTTTTTACAGGAAAAGAGAGTTACAGGAAAAGCCAGTCTCTCTTAAAATAATAGGTGTTAAAGTATGAAATAGCCGTTTTATTGTAATAGGTACCTACGAATTGACATAGAACCGTCATGGTTTGAGATTTTTGAGTGAAACATTCGAATATCGACTTTCAGTTGTTTTTTTTATTCAGCTTAGGAATTAGCGGTATGATTTAATACCTTGCCAACAATATTGACTCATTTGCGTCAAATCAATAATAATAATAATATGAACAATGGGTGTCTCATGATTTGACTGATCTGCAGAAAGAATCGACACAGAAATGAAGGAATATTGGATCGAATAAAACGTATGATGAAAAGTGAATTCTTTACGATAACCGTAAGTGAAAAATGCAATGGTTGACCCCAAGTCAAACGTCGCAACAGTGTCCTAAAGCAAAGCTTACCAATAAAACGGTAATGGTGACTGTTTGGTGGTCTTAGTATGGTACTATTGACTAAAGCTTTGTCCGACCTGGTCAAGCAATAACGGCAGATGTCTACTGTGCCGAACTCCGAACAAACAGCCCCGACTCACGAATCGATCTTCATCATTATTGCTCCATGATAACGCAAGACCTCATACAGCAAATACGAAAAACCGTTATAAATCTTCAGGACCTACAATTAGAAACCATTTCACAGATCCCCGTGATAAATGCGGTAGAAGATGCAGAGTGATCCAAAATCTCTACGCGAAGCCAAAGGATCAAGCCGATCGGAAAGGGCCTGATCGTCGACAACTCGAGCCGCCCTTCGTTGGATTCGGTCAAATGGAAGTAGCTGGTACTGGGGGGCTCCCGCCCAGAGATGAGAATACGCGAGAAACGCAGATCCAGCCCCACGTGGAGTACCCACGTGAGGCCGGATTTGCGCCTTGTAGAGATTTAGGCGCTGCGCCGACGTGAAGTACCGTCTCGCCTTGCTGAGTGAGCACACCAAGCTTAAAGAAGCTTGGTGTGCTCACAGCTGACCGCGGAACTAGACGTTGCTCAAGATGTCTACGCCAAGTATTCCGATACTGACTTTGGCCTGAAATAAGGGAGAGTTCTCAAAATGAGGAGTTACGACAAAGGGTGACTTTTTAGCGGTTAACGCGCAAACCTGTGTCTTTTTGGGGTTGAATTGGACTAAGTTAAGTCCAGTCCGAGACTTTGGTAAGCAAAGACTCGACTTCAGACACAAGTTTGTTCCGACACTCATCGACGCATTCCCGAGAAATGTTTAAGCGTACGAAGAGATTCAGCATACTCTGCTGATTTGTTCAGGAAGTGTTCACAAGATTTTGCACGAGCAACTTCGCGTAAGGAGGATAGTGTCCCGCTGGCTACCGCACAACCTCACAGAAGTTCAGAAGCAGGCCCGTGTGGATTGTTGCCGTGATATGATAGAAAAATTTGATTCAGGCTTGTCACGGCGCGTTGACGACATTGTGACAGGTGACGAATCTTGGATTTATCAATGCGATCCAGAAAGAAAGTGTCAGTCGACAGTTTGGCTGTTTCAAAATGAACCAACGCCTACGATATTGAAGCGATCGAGGAACGCAGGAAAAATTTTGATCGCTAGTTTCTTCACTTTGACGGGGTGCCTAATTTCAATTCCACTTCGAGACCAAAGTATAACCATATAGTACCAATGCCGAATAGTAAAGCACAAAATGCCTGCCAGAAGTTTTTTCTGCAATGAGCAGCAAGCGACCGAACACCGGGCTCCGCGGGGTCCTTCTTGACCATGACAAACCGCCCGCGCACTCTGCGATCAAAACGAGGGACTTCCTGGGCTCCACACCGGTCGAAGTCTTGGGACACCCTCCTTACAGTCCTGATTTGGCTCCGTATGACTTCTTTTTAGTCCCTGAAACTAAAAATCAGCTAAAAGGGATTCAGTTTTCATCGCCGGAAGGTGCGCTAGCAGCGTTTGAGAAGGCCGTGGAAGAGGTGTCTGCGGAGGATTGGAAAAAATGTTTTGAAAATTGGTTCAGACGCATGAAACTTTGTATACAGGCTGGTGGAGAGTTCTTTGAAAATATTAAATAAAAAAAATTTTTTCATAGAAGTTAGTTTTTTAGTTTCTCAAAACGTTCTGAGTGTCCCACGTACTTAGATGATACTGCAATTAAAAAGTCCTGTAAAAAATTTTTTTTCTTTTTTGCGCCCTTTCTTTGTGACTAATACATTCGTTTGTTTTCGTTTGTTTAATTTTAGTGCCTTCCTTATTACAAATGAAAACTTATTATTTTAGAAATGTAGCTACATGGGGCGGCGGATATAAAGTGGCCTATACTCATAAAAATATAAATTTAGCACTGGCGGAGAGTCGTTATCACAGCTATGAGCTGGAAACCTTAGCCATTGTACGCGCACTCCAGAACTTCCGTCATTATTTAATTGGTATCAACTTCAAAATAGTGACGGATTGTAATTCGTTGAAGGTAACCGAAACGAAAAAAGATTTGTTGCCTTGGGTCGCGCGTTGGTCCCCCCCACTCCGGGGTTCTCGGCTTTTCGTGCCGGGGGGGCTTAGTAGCCGCGGAGGGTCCGCGACTCCGTGGCGAAGCGAAGTGGAACCCCGAGAGGTCGGGCCACTCCGACACGGGCTTTTCCCAGGAAGCCTGGTCGTAGAGTGGCCCTGTCGCGGGCACCTGCGGGTGTGACCAGCCCAGCAGGTTGCCTGCGACGAGGTGGAACCTGCCGTTCCGGCAGGATGCCTGCGTAGGTTGCGTTGTCGTATGGGAGGCACCGCAACTGAGGCGGGCCGCGGTGTCGTATGGGAGGCACCGCGGCTGAAGGATTTAGGGGCCGCGGCGGGGAGAACTGTCGGTGGCAGGGTTGCGCCGCTCCCCCCCTGCCTTCCGCGGCCTCGGCGGGGCCACAGCCGCTGAACTGTGGTCGCGGTGGGGCCGCAGGGGAAGAGAAGTGTCGGTATGTCGTTCGCCGCTCTTCCTATCCTCTGCGGCCGAAAACAAGGCTCAGGTGGAGCCAGAGTGGGTGGCGCCGACTCAAGAGGGAGATGCCGCGTCGAGTGTCCACACGCTCCGCTGCGTTGAGTGTGCGCACGCTCCGCTGCGTCGAGTGCTCCCGCGCTCTGCGGCGTCGAGTGTCCGCGCGCTCCGCGGCGTCGAGTGGACGCTCCGCGGCAAGTCTGGGGACCGCAAGGGCGGTCCGCCACCGCCGGGGTCGCGGACGAATATCTCAGTTCCCGTAACCCCGGCACTATGGTGGTGAGACGAAAAGATCCCGTGTGGTTTTAGTCGGTAGTCACCCACTATGGGTGGAGTCCGACATATCCCCGTCGTCTCCCCGGACGGCGGGGAATGCGTAAATGCATTTCCACAGGGCTAACAAAAAAAAAAAAGGGTCGCGCGTTGGTGGGTCTACCTCCAAGATTTCACCTTTACCTTGGAATATAGAAAAGGTTCCATGATGCAACAAGCTGATTTTCTAAGCCGGCATCCTCCTGAAGCTGTAAATGTATCACACATCCGCAATTCAAATAATTGGGCGAAGTGCGCTCAGACTGCGGATGAGGAAACCCAAAATTTAATAGTTAAGGTTAGAGACGGCCAATTAGATTCGTCCAGGTATAAAAATAAACTCTTGTATTACAAATATACACAAACTGGGGAAGAACCTCGCTTGTTGTGTTATATTCCAAAAGGTTACCGGTTTAGTCTTTTAAGAGCTTTTCATGATGAACATGATCATATTGGAGCCGACAGAACGACCGACCTCATATTACGTCACTTTTGGTTTCCAAGTGTTAGGCAATTTGTAAGAAAATATGTTAGTCTTTGCGTAGTTTGTTTAGCTCATAAGAAAGTACCTAAAGCACCTGCACAATCAATTCAGTCTCGGTCGAAGCCTGATGACCCATTTTGTGTTAAAAAATTATCCGATTTTTAGGTACATATTTGAATCAGGCACATGGTACATCAAAAGGGACCCGTGTTTGGGCATTCTCCTTTACTGTCTGTAGCTGTTTGCTGCTTGAAATAACAAAATAATGATTGGGATGGAATAAAAACAAATGTAACTTTTAAAGTCATTTATTGTGTACAAATTCTTAACTCATTAACATTAATCAATCTATCTACAGTATGGCAGTGTTTTCAAAAACATTATTAATTACTCAAATTTTTGGCAGTTATACATACGAAGTAAATAAAAGGTATATAAATAGTGCTCTTTGTAAAAAAAAACATCTAGAATGTTCATGAAACTGTGCATAGCTTTAGATAGCTATTTGACTATATTATTATGATACACTATTTAAAAATGTTTTGTTGTTTTACTTATTATGAAGAAATTTGATTGCCTGCATAAATGCAGGCAAATTCCTAAATATATAAACGGTAAACCTATAAATTCTAATTATTTTTATTTAATATATTTATAATCGTTTATATACAATAGGCATTATCACAAATCGAGTGTATCTGTGGGCAAAATTCAAAATTTGTTCTTTAACTCTGACTAGTGAACACACAATATTCAGCAGGAAAGAAAAGTATAATTCATTGAATATGTCTACTCTGTGCCCGCGGCTTCGCTTGCTGAATGATTACTTCCAGAAACGTGCAATCCAGAATTCTTTGTACGTTCACCAGCTTTTCACGACCTTAATCGTGTTCTGCCATTACCGACGCGTCGGATAACAAGTAACTTTCTATTTTCAATATATCAATAAGATTTTGTAAGAACGTTAGTCTATTTCAATGTAAATGTCTAAAAGAATTAAGAAATTTAAGTAACAATGCAATAACATACTTTGTAAGACGTTATATTTAAAATAATTAAATAATAATATAGCTTACGTTAAATAACTTTGGTGTGTAATTGATGATAAGGAACTCATTTATTAAGTGACTGTTTACAAAATGATAAATTAGATATTTACTTTCAGCCTCTTCTTAACTTACCAATTGTATTTTCATTTAGAAAAATGTATTTTGACCAAATATACCTATTGAGTAATTGTTTTAATTACAAAACAAAACCTGTTCGGCGTCGTCTGCCTAATTTAATTTATTAAACTATTTGGTGTTCTTCATGCAAACTGCACATCGAGCTACGCGCTCAAGTAGGTTTCCTGATTTTAACGTCTGTCGCTCTGGAATTGCAAACTGTTCTTCATCCCTAATAGTTGTAAGCCAAAAACTCAGTTTATTCGCAAACTTGTTGCATGTACCACCTTCGCCGTTACATTCTATAAATGGAACAGTACGGAAGCTTTCTAAACACGATCCAGGACTCTCCAAAGCCTGACCTCCTCCTTGGCCTCCCGCTCCAGTATGCTAGAATATAATAACATCAATTTTAGTTTCACTGCCAAATTAGTGCAGCGGATTAAGATTCCCTCCCTAAGAAAGGATCTCTCCCTTGACCTCCTGGATTCGAATCCCGGTAGGGGCAAATATTTTCATATAAGCCTGATAATAATTTTTGATTTATAACTAATACAAATCAAAATTTACGACGCAAGTTTGCCTACTTCACATGCCTCGTGGAAATGAATTGAATGATAAATTCATCGTAACTTTCTTGAATTCAAGTCAATTTTTTTACAGGTAGGAATAGCGTAATCTATTTCGATGAAGTGATACGTTTTTCACGGAGACAACGAATACTATTAGTTGTCTCCAAAAAGCGTATCAATAAAGTACCGATAACGGTGGGCTTTTAAATTTATTGAGTGGTGGGCTGTTTTGTAAGTAATAGTGTTAATTAATGTATGGAAATATAAATATGATCTATTTAAATGTGCTTACCATGACAAAACTGTATCCGATCCAAAGTTCAACCCATCCTGATGGACAGTCTGGTACACTGTTGGATTGGCTGTGTACTGCTATGACATTAGCTGGTGCTTCACAGACGACACACCTTGATATATACCTCATAATATCATTTCCTTCTACCGGAGCCATAGGAGTTTCTTCATTCGTTGACAGCCAGTAACTTCGGTCATTACGACTAGCATAGTTACACACTTCATTTAGGTCACAGAAAAGGAATGGCATCGTACTGAATTTGCGTACACATGAACCGGCGTGTCCTAAGTCTTGATTATGTGCTTTTTCGTTTCCGTCTATATACAGTAAGGAATATCCATCCCAGAGTTTGATCAATCCATTAGGACATTCATGAACATAGTCTCCTTGACTATGACGTACAACTAGAATTCCGGTTAAATAATCCGTTTCAACACACGGAGCTCCAGGGGGTCCAGTTAATCCTTGTTTCCCTGTTAAACCAATTTCACCTCGATCGCCCTGTACTCCCTGCAAACCGGGTGGACCAATAAGCCCTGGTAGCCCTATTTGACCTTGATAACCTCGATCGCCTTTCATGCCGAATTGTCCGTCGACTCCTTTGGCTCCCGGACTTCCATCCCTTCCGGGTCTTCCATCCATTCCAGGTGGGCCGCGAGGCCCAGGTTCTCCTTTTTGCCCGAATATTAAGCGAGCAGCTTCACCTTTATCACCTTTGATACCTAGGGCTCCAGGTGCACCAGGACGTCCAGGATAACCCCGCTCGCCCTTTTCTCCAAGAGGACCCATAGGCCCCGTTTGTCCATCAAACCCATCATTACCTCGATTACCCTTGTCACCCTTTAGTCCCATAAGACCTGGTAGACCCGGGTTACCTTGGTCTCCTTTGTCACCTGGGTAACCTATTCCAGTTGCTCCTTTCTCACCCCTTTCCCCCTTTTCTCCCGGTTGTCCTGGAGGTCCTGAACTACCAGGCGATCCATTATAGCCGGGCGGGCCAGCTACTCCTTCCCGGCCTTGATCACCTTTTTGGCCTCGGGCACCGGGACTACCTGGATTTCCTGCTGGGCCAAGCTGTCCAGGTAGACCTGGAAGACCTTCATCTCCTTTTTGCCCAGTTAATCCTGGCGGTCCCGGACGGCCGTGTTTCCCTGGGATACCTGGTAATCCTTTTTCACCAACTGTTTTTATACCTGATGCTCCAGTTGGACCAGCGGGACCTCGATCACCTAAAAATAAATCAAAGATAAATATATTCTTTGCTTCACGCAATCGGAAACTAAACCATACTACTCTAAATTTGGTACGTAAATAAATCTACTATATTTGCTCGTTTATAAGATACTAGCTTTTGCCCGCGCCTTCGTGTGCGCAGAATTAGTCATTGTTTCCAATTTGTTTATTTTTTAGGTCTTTTAAGAAATTATCAATACAAACCCCCGTTTTCTACCTTTTAAATCAATTCGGCGGTCTAAACGTGAAGAGTTATATATTAGTAAGGAAGTTAGGATTAGAAGACCAACGAGGCAGTTATAGTTTCACCAATAAATTCAAAGATTTATGATAACGAGAGGAATTTGTATTCCCTTGGGTAGGTACAGATTTCAAAAGGCTTTCGCGAAGATTGGGCGAGAAATTCTAAAATTAAGATATTTAAAAAGAAAAAAAGACAGAAAGAAAAGAAGTTATCAATTATTTAGTGAAAGTTCTTATTAAAAAGTACATACAAAGGCAGGGTTACAAGGGGAATTGTTCAATTTCTTTGTATTTTTCTGTAGGTGACAATTACCGAGTTTCAGATGCAAAGTAATGTCAATAATAAATAAAAGACGTTCGACAGCGGTTGATATTCAAACGGCTGAACAGATTTTCTTGATCAAGAATACCTACTAAGAATACTCTACTAAGTCATCTTTTAACAAAAAGCTATAGCTATCAAAATTATTTTAACTCTCTAGGAGTAGTGATGTCACAATCAGATACCTGTAGATACGCAGATACATACGCAAAACATAAACACCCTTTTCATTCAAGGTTAAAAATAATATTTTCTACTAGGTACTGATTATTATTAAATAAGCATAAGTTACAATAAGACTAAGTATGAGAAAGAATATTACCTTTTTCTCCCATGTCGCCCTGTATTCCTCTTTCTCCCTTTTGGCCCGTAAAACCACGATCACCCTTTTCACCTTGAATGCCTTGAGCTCCAGTAAGTCCTCTTTCACCCTTATTTCCTTTCATACCAGTAATACCAGGAGAACCAATTTCTCCTTTATCGCCTTTTTCGTTAATAGATACCCCAGGGGGGCCTATATCTCCCTTTGGACCTGGCAATCCTTGTCGTCCTTGGGGTCCTTCAGGACCAGGTGAGCCACGCTCACCCGTCAATCCATCAAAGCCATCTTTTCCTGGAAAACCTATATTACCTTTATCGCCTTTGGGACCTTCTAAACCAGGCTCGCCTGTTACTCCTGGTTCACCAGGAGCACCATCTAATCCAGGTAGGCCAGGTGTTCCGGTTTCACCTGGCACACCTAGAAAGCCTTTCTCGCCTTTTAGTCCACGTAAACCTCGGTCTCCTTTTTCACCTGTTATTCCTGGTAACCCATCTAAACCAGGCATACCAACATCACCTTTTTGTCCTCGAGCTCCAGGGAGTCCATAGCCAGGATAACCTGTATCACCTTTGTCTCCTCTATCTCCCGGTGCACCCGGTGTACCATCTAATCCTCGAAGTCCCGGAATACCAGGTTCACCTTTATCTCCTTTATCTGATGCAAATCCTGGTTCTCCTTTAGGCCCCGTATATCCTTGGAAACCTCTATCACCCTTTTCACCAGGTATACCCGCATTTCCAGGTGTTCCAGGAATACCAGGGTTACCTTGATTTCCTTTAAGACCTGGCTGGCCAACAGGCCCATCAAGGCCATCGATTCCAGGCATACCTGGCGTTCCTGGCAAACCATATTCTCCTTTATCTCCTTTTTCTCCCGGGGCTCCAGTTATTCCTCTTGGGCCATTTCGACCTGGGGATCCCCGACTTCCAGGGAATCCCTTTTGACCTTGTATCCCTTGCATTCCCGGTTCACCCTTTTTACCAGGTAACCCTATAACTCCTGGTTTCCCAGTTTGACCTGGATATCCCTGTTGGCCCTTGGCTCCCTCCAATCCAGGTGCACCAGGTCTACCAGGAAATCCAGGTGGCCCTACAGGACCTGGTTCACCTTTTAATCCGATTACACCTGGAAGTCCTGGTCGTCCAGGTAAGCCTAGATCTCCCTTTTCTCCAGGCAGCCCAACAGGGCCAGGTAGTCCATCAGAGCCTGGTATTCCCGAACTTCCTCTATTACCTTTGTCACCCATGGGCCCAGGTAAACCAGAAGGACCAGGAGGGCCAGGCATTGATTGACCAAGTTCGCCTTTATCACCTTTCGTGCCTGGTGTTCCTGGATAACCTCTTTGTCCCGGTTCTCCAGGCGTTCCTGGGAATCCGATTGGACCCATCTCACCAGTGTCACCTCTTTCTCCAGGGATACCCCGTGGACCCACTGGGCCTTGTTTCCCAGGTAAACCAGTGTCACCTTTACTCCCTGTGAGTCCTGAAAAACCTCTGTCACCTTTCTCCCCTTGTTCACCTAGCGAAAAATAAAATATAAAAAATATCAGTAACTAATTAGAGATCAACTAATTTTATCACTGTAAGCTTAAAGAGGAATTTAATGTCCCGGTTACAATTTTTATCACAAAGATAAAGATAAATTTATTTGCTTAAATCTTAAAAGCTCACATAAGTATTAAGATGAATTCTTCTTTTCAATTGTTTATTTATTGGTACCTATCTATGTGAAAAAATAATTTAATTAATCACTTCCTAGGAATTTTGAAGCGTACCATCAGCCGCTTGAAAATTTTCATTTAAAGTCCTCGCTTCCAAAGCAGAACCGTGGTCTCAGTTGAGATCTATGATTCATTTATTTTGTAAGTTTTTTTCAGGGATTGGGTCCACTAAAAAACTGTCGATTATTTAAATCGATATATTGATATTATTATAATCCTAACGGTTTGGATCAATTGTCTTAGATACATTTGTTTCTCTTCAAACCGTTCAAGGGTTCCGTACCATTTACCGGCTACCTGTCACCGTTATTAACTCAGAAAAAAAAAACGGCAAGAAAAACCCCCTTAAATATTTATTTCATTCTATTTTTAACCGACTTCAAGAAAGGAGGAGGTTATATTTTTTATTCTGTTTGTTACCTTACCTCAGAACTTACGACTGGATGAATTGATTCTGATTATTCTTTTTTATTATAAAAAAGAAGGCTTCCCGTGTGGTCCCATTTAAATTTGGTCCAGCTTTGAACATTTGAAGTCGGTTTTTTAGACAAAATTATTAGTATTTTTTGTTATAGCAGTGACAGTTTCGACTGCCTAGTTATCACGGTTCATGAAATACAGCCTGGTGCCAGACGGACGGACAGAGGAGACGGAGGCTTAGTAATAGGGTCCCGTTGGCACCCTTTCGATACGGAATCCTAAAAATATAGTTGATACAATTATATCAACTGACCAAATAGACCAAATGAGATATTGAAACTGGTTAAAGACCTAAATCAAAGAAATGCTTCCTAAGGAAATACGCATTCCTGATAAATTTTCTTAACTGGGTGTAACTTCAACTCGCTAAGAAACTTACAAGTCTTGTATCATTCTGAAATAAGGCCCGTGATAGTTGAAGGTGGTAGATTTGTTGTTCATAAATTAAAGTTATGTGGTTCATTACCAGTGATCGGAATTAGGTGTGCTAATACACTAAACTAAACTGATCTAACAAATTATTCTAATATATAATATGAAATGTAAATATACCTGGAGATCCTTGAGGACCAGGTGCTCCTGGGGCACCCGGGTCACCTCTTGTTAGCTCGGCCAGATTTGCAGGACACTGACCACGTTCACCTTTTACACCAAGTTTACCAGGCAAACCCTTATCTCCTTTCAGTCCAAAGTTTCCTCGTGAACCTTTTTCTCCCTTAATTGAGAGTCCATCCTTGCCGGGAATTCCTGGATTTCCATCAGAACCTGAAGTTCCGTCATTTCCAGGAGGACCCGTTAAACCATGGTCACCCTTTTGTCCAGGCATACCCACTTGACCTTGGTTCCCTTTCAGTCCTATGCTTCCTTTTTCGCCCTTTGGACCAGCAGGGCCCGGAGGCCCTCGTTCGCCTCTTGCTCCTGGTGGTCCCTTTACAAGGTTTCCCACACTGAATACAGCATCAGCTCCTCTTTCACCCGGAGGTCCTATGGGCCCATCCTCACCACGTTCACCCTGCATTTAATAAATATTACAATTCAGAAATAAAAACTACAATAACCAAATAAATAAAATTATAAAATAACTAACCGGGGCACCAGCTGAACCTGGCATACCGTTCATACCATCTGCACCTCTCTCACCGGCAAGTCCAGGGGGGCCAGGTAGTCCTCGATCACCCACTGCGCCAGGATAGCCATCTATGCCGGAATCTCCTTTTGGTCCTGGCCCTCCAGGTCTGCACTCGTTGCAACGCCCACCTATATCTCCTTTTTCACCTGGGCTACCTGGTAACCCATTATATCCTGGGCTTCCTCTTTCACCTTTTTCTCCTGGTGGTCCAACCTCACCTGGACTGCCGGCAGTTCCTAAACTTGAGTTACCAGGTAAGCCTCTTACTCCAGCGTATCCTTTATCACCTTTTTGGCCTGCTAAACCAGGAAATCCATCCATCCCACTCTCACCTTTACGACCCTAAAATAAAAAATTCAGAAATGAAAAGTTGTTTGAAGCTTGTATGAGAAAATCAAATTCTATTTTTTAACTCTAAATATATATATGTATATGTGTATATATTTTATTAGGTAAGCATTTTTTTATTTATTTATAATATGCCTGTATGTAATGTGTGTGGGTAGTGTCATGATCCAATTGCTGTAAAAATTTTGAGCATTTTGATCAAAAAAATCTAACAGTTAGTTTTCACGCTGTTCTTTTGAAGTTAATTAACTTCATGCTTCCTAAAGAGTTCTGAAGTGACTGAAACAGGTGGAAATTTGATGGGGCAAGATCAGGCCTATACGGAGGATGCATCAACACAATCCAGCTAAGCTCTCTCAATTTTTGCTGAGTGTGCTGAGTAGGATGGAACCGGTTTTTCTCAATGGCTTCTTTTAACCTCATCAGTTGCCGACAGTAGAGGTCAGAATCGATAGTTGGCCCGGTGGCAAAAGCTCTTAGTGGACTATTCCTTTCCAATTCCACCATACACAGCATCACTTTGTTCTGAGTCAGGCCGGGCTTTGCCACGGTCTGCCTAGATACTAAAAATTTTACATGACTTGAAAAAGTGTCTTTAAAAAGATCTTTTTACAGAAATAAACAATCATTTCAATCATGTCGGGCTTGTCCAAGCTTCGACCACGACCTTTTTTGCATATTCTTATCGTAAATGACCCATTTTCATCGCCCGTAATCAATCGTGTAAGAAATGGGTCAGAATTAATACGTTTCAACAAAGAATCGCAAATGGAAACACGTTGCATTAAATTTCTTTCATTTAGGTACATACCACATGATCTCAATCATGTGGTACCCAAATATCAAATTTTTCTTGTACCCAGACTTTTTTAAGTGACGTAAAACGGTTTTGTGAGGTAATAATATGTCGATCTTGCTCCATTTTTTCAAAGATGGCACTGATTTTATCCGTGACAGTTCAGAGCGAGCCTCATCAAACACAAAAATTTAAAGACTTGAAATGCTTGAACCATATTTGTGCTACTCGTATTGATACCGCATCAACCGCACAAATTTTATCGACGGCGTTCCTCGCATTTTTACCTTTTTAACCGACTTCAAAAGGAGGAGGTTCTCAATTTGGATATCTATTTTTTTATGTTTGTTCACCAATTACTCGATTTTGATGATTCTTTTTTTTGTATGAAAGGGAGTATCTTCCATACAAAAATGGTGAGGGTCTGATGAGTAGATCCTCAGGAAATTGAGGAAAGTCCTCAAATATTCTACGAACATGACGCGTTTATTGTTCAGCCTATTACAGACACAAAAAAGTAAAAAATAAAATTAAAAACTGCGTTTAAAAAAACTAAAAAGCAAAAAATTTGTCGTACAGTTTTACCTTTTTTTAGTTTTAAAGGTATGAAGTCAGTGCAAGCCAAACGTAAGTACACTCGCCGCGAGCCACCTTGAGCGGGGTGGTTAAAACCAGGCATCGGCACCGACTTCATACCTTTAAAACTAATAAAAAGGTAAAACTGTATGAAGTTATTTTTTTTCTTTTTAGTTTTTGAAGTTGGGTTTTTTTTAATAAAAGTTAAAAATCTACCGAATTTCTTCGTTACATACATGCATTTGAAAAATGGCGGAGACTAGTTTTTTTATTTATTGCATTTTCAGAATGTCAACATTTAATGGTATTAAACCAGTCAGTTACATTCAGTACAGCCAAAGAGGTTTGATTACTCTAATACTTTCAAAATACGAAATTACGTTTGCCCCTACCTATTATTATAAAAACTTTTGCCCGTAACTTTGTCTACGTAAAATTAGTAATTTTATCCAATCTGCCAAAGTGTTACTGTATCCAGGGTGGTTTCTAAGATATTATTAAGGTCATAATTTTTTAAAGTATTGAGATATCATCAGCAAATAGTACTGGTTGTTGATGTATATTAAGAAGCTGATGTATATACAGTCAAGAACACTACTTCCTTGAGGGATGGAGGAGGAACGCCCGTTAAATTTCTGACTTCGGATTGTACCAGTATTATAATTGTTTATATGAACAATTTGTTTTATTTTTTTCTTTCGTTTAAAGTAATTTTGTTTAATTTCTTTCACGTATGCCTAAACCACAAAATTTTGTAAGTAAAGTACTGTATCATAATTTGTCGTATGCTTTCGTCATATGGAGTAGTGGCCTTATGCATATCTTTGCTCATTTATCTGTTTAAGAGCTGTTTGAATAACATGTTGTATCGATATAAGGTGTGGCGAGAATTGACTTGACAAAATGAATGAATTGAAGACATGAATTTAAATATATTTTTTTAACAATCACCACACATCGCGTCATCACTTTGGGTTATAAATAAGAAAAAAGAACCGGTGCTACTTTGCAAATTTTGCCATACAATAAAATACTGTTCTCTCTTCCAATCCCTGAATAATAAATGAGAAAAAATACGTAGGTACGAATTAAGTGGACGTCTGAGTTTTGGAATGTATAGTGAGTTGGTTTATGTTTATTTATATGTTACAAAATATATTATAATGAAACTTACAGGTATTGAGGTACCGTCTTCACCCTTGGTTCCTCTTGCACCAACCGGCCCTTGAGGCCCATCGTAACCACGAGGTCCAGGTTCTCCTTGTGTTCCGTCACGACCTGGTTCACCTTTATCGCCCTTAGGACCAGCCAGGCCTTCAATACCAGTATTACCAGGTTCACCTTGACCTCCTGGTAGGCCCATAGGTCCCATATCACCTTTGTCTCCAGTAAAACCATCAGTTCCCTTAGGTCCAGGCCTACCTTGATAACCTCTTGGACCTTGCGGACCAGGTGGGCCACGTGATCCTGTGCGGCCCCCAGCCGGACCAGGAATACCTTTGATACCTCTGGGTCCTGATGATCCATCTCTACCTGGTTCGCCTTTAAAGCCTGGTCTCCCATCCAATCCAGGTAATCCATCATTTCCTCTATCACCTTTTTGCCCTCTTGGTCCGATATTACCGTACGGTCCGTCACGACCCTAAAAAAAGAAGAATAATAAATAATTCTGGATATTACGACACAGCACCATCTAATTCCGAGTTAAGCAACGAGGCTTGTGTTACGGATACTAGTTGGTTGATATACTACATAATACTTTTTTTTGTAAATAAATACATCCATCATAGCTACATGTATGTATCTATGTATAATATAGATACATGACTCGAATAACTAATTTTTATGTTCATAATATAACACAGACATTTGTCGCTACCGGGATTCGAACCCGGGACCCATAGCGTAGAAGGCAGTTTTATCTACCGCTGGACTAATTGGATCGTCACCTAATCATAAGAACAAAATTATAATAAAATATTATTTTTTACTAAAACAAAACTAGGCAATATAAAAAACAAAATTGTTGCTGCGCTATTATTATAGGTAAATAATTATGGGTAAATAATTTTTAAGAACTGCTTGTAAGTTAATTTATCCGTCAAAATTAAACATACGCTTGATATGCTACCTACACTTGATTCAACTAGATGGGCATTTAATATTATGGACGGAGAAATAAGTTTGAAAAGATAATCCTTTTTTAATTACACTCATTTTCATTAAGATTTATCATGGTATACATTAATAATAAAATATTTTTAATTTTTTTAGTATGTTCGATATGTGAAATCGATCATCTAAAACACAAATATATTTTAACGTTGTTTATTAAACCTGGTAGTAACCATGGATTGATGAAAATGATGGATGAAAAACAGTTCAGCAACGAGTCCAGATATAAAACATTTACAGTATTAACATTTGTCACACACATATTATAAATATAATAACATTCAGAGCTGGAAAATCATAAATATACGTACTCTTTCACCGGGGTTGCCAATTATTCCTTTTTCTCCTTTTAAACCCATTTGTCCTGGACGCCCTGATTCACCCATTAGCCCGGTGTCGCCTTTGTCACCCAGTGGACCAGGTTCTCCTTTATCTCCTTTAGGTCCCATATCACCTTGTATTCCTTTAATAGCACCTTTGTCACCTTGCGAAGGCAAGGTAACAGGAGGACAGCTAGGACCTTTGTCACCTGGGTCACCTCGGTCTCCTTTATCTCCTTGAATTGCGATTCCTTTTGATCCTTTAGAACCTTTATCACCTTTTAGACCAGGTGAACCCTTAAATTGAACAAATTAACTTTATATGGTAGTTTTTTTTAATAATTATTTATTATGTAAGAGTCTATGTGTTGGATATCAGAGCCATTACAATTGTAATGTCGAAATACGACGTTACTCCTAAGTAACTTCGTATTTCGACATTTTATTTATTTTAAGTTAGTAATAGGTTACTAACTTAAAATAGTTCTTACCACAGGTCCGATGCCTCCTGTTGCTCCTGGTACACCTGGAGGACCAGGTGGACCAATAGGACCAGGTCTTCCTTGCATTCCATCTGCACCTGGTTCACCTTTTTGGCCTTTGGGATATCTTCCGGTATAAGCAGCCTCCCCTTTGTCTCCCTTATAACCTTTGGCACCAGGATATCCACGAGGTCCCTGCATTCCTTGAGGCCCTCTCATTCCAGGTTCTCCCTTTAAGATAAAACACATTAACTCATAACAACGATACACTTGCCACAGCGGCAAATTACATTTATATAATAATAAAATCTTAAAACTAAACACTCAAATTGCTTAAATAAATGGATAAAAAAGATATCTAAAGAACGCAGAGGCTATCAATGTTTTAGACTCTAAAACACTGATAGCCTCTGCGTTCAAAATATAACACACATATGTATATTGCTCTAAAATTTAGATTAAATTAATTTAAATTTATTTTGTGTGTTATATTTTGGCTAAATTAATATATCATCATCAACCCAACCGTTGTTCTCACATTTAAGAGGGATAAGGCTATAGTCTGCCACCCTAGCCCATTTATTGCGGATTGGCAGATTCCACACGCCATGAAGAAAATCTCACAGGCATATAGGATTAATATATAGTTGGGTGAACATATATAGGAGTATAAATAACCAGTGTTTAAGGGACTCTATGTGAAAAGGTTCTGTCCACAGGCTAACGTCCTTTTTATTATCTATCATCAATACAGATGATAATAGTTACTTCCTGTATTATAAAAAAGGTGTGTTTTTAAAATTGAAGAATAAGCTGGACACGACACGCAGTATGTACGAATAAAATATGCCGTTAGCATTATTAGTACCTAAGTAGTAACTATAACACACATAAAATAACTTAGTTGTTTGACACGTGGTACAAGATGAATAAACTGATACTTACATCTGTACCGTTACAGCCGTCCCGACCGTTATGACCAGGTTCCCCTGCTTCACCCGGAAGACCAACTGGACCACTCCTTCCAACGTAACCTCGTTCTCCGGGTTTTCCTCTGTCACCTTTAGGTCCTCGTGGCCCAGGATTACCCATTTGTCCTTTTTGACCTTTTGAACCTTGTGGACCCTCCGGACCTTCATGACCAGGATAACCAGGATTACCTGGAGGGCCAGACATACCTGGGAAACCCTAAAAAGTAATATTCAAAATATGTTAATAAAGGAAAAGGATTTAAGTACCAATAGGTAATATGTTTTTTTTTTTTTTTTTTAATATTTACCCTATTTCCCTTTTCGGCGAAACATTTTGGTGTACAACATCCTGGTGCCGTACAGTTGCGTTCATTGGGACCGAGTCGTTGTCTTGTCACGGGGTCATAAATGGCATAATTGGCACCTCCAACTCCAGCTCCACTGCTAGATGCTGGACGCGGCGGAATGTCCGGCCGGTTCGACAAACCATATGTGTTGCGTTGCGGTGTGTATCGATCGTCTTCTCGCCTGTCATCCGTCGGCCATTGATTTGGAACATCACTTCTCCATCCTAAATAGCCATCATAGTCCTGCAATATGATGTCAAATGTTTCATCATCATCATCGTTTCAGCTAAATGCCACCGTTTTTTTTTTTAATTTCTAAAATATTTGTCTACTAAACGTAATGTTTTGGTTTTATTAATGTGGTTTTATTTTTTATTTTTACATGCCGTTAAGAAAGTTTTTAAAGTACCTAATTGTCAGAAATCGGTATACGATACTCATAATAATCAAACCTCCGCCAATTAGAAGGACGGCGGGAATATAATATGATGGACATGCACCTACAAACCTTACTTGCCTGCCAAGGGGTTATTAGACATGTCTACCCAGAATGCTAAACCTTAGTAAAAATGAATACGTAGTTAATTGTTTAAAATTATATTAATTATTACGATATTCTACCTAACATTTAAATATATTATTTACATAAACCACAAAATTAATAATGCTTTAGTGGATCATGTTTTAAATTCATATTGTAATGTAAGCATATCTTACGCACTTTGACCTAAGCCTGATTGATACACGATCTATGATAGTGTCAGCTTTTCAGCAGTAAGTTGATATCTAAGTATTTATTGTTACTAATTGTTACGCCACTCTAGAATCATTGACACAAAATTCTTTTATACTGGGTATCTCTGCATATTTAAATGAATGGAAAAATAGTATCTTACATTGTATACACAACTTTCCAAAACTTACTCATCAGTATTATTTATTCTTTTTCTTATATAATAATATGTATAATTACGATTAATTAAAATTAAAAGCTTTTAATTGAGGGATACATTTGAATCTCTATGGTGACTAGGAGGAGTTTAACTCATGTGATGAGGACTTACGGACGATGAATATTTTATCTACTATATCTACAAACGTAATATTGTACACAATAAATAACTTACATACATTCCAACTGTAACAGTAAGCTTGTATGCGCAACTTTGATAGATTGACCATGTTTTTAAATACCACTTTTCTTTTAATCTATTAAATTATAGCTAACTATTATTATATTTTATTATAATTTTAGGCTATAAAGTTTCGGTGAGATTTCAGAGTAAATTTTTACGATCTATAAATTTTTATAACTGTCTATTTTAAAATTGTAAAAATAAATATTTGAGAAACCCTCACAGGCATTTAAAATTTAAACAACGTTGCTTTATAAAGAGTTTCTTTTTAAATACATAAATGGGTAAGCATTTATTTTTGCTTGTTGCTGCCTTCCGTGGGATGTGTCAATGTGTCCCGGTTTCGAATCGCGGTAGAAACAAATGTCTGTGTGATAAGCTTTGACGTTTGTACCTTAGAAATGGATATTTATAAACATAAAATATACGTATTTAAAAAGAAATCAATGCAATTGATAAACCATCCGATCAAGCGCCTGTAACATAAGTTTTAGCGCGGAACTAGATTAGGCTATAAATATATACCTTAGTTATTATGCTGCCGGTAAAATCGGATCTTTGCGGCAAACCTATCTTAATGATCCCAGCTTCGAGATCATACGAGTTATTATATGTATTATGAATATTCTCTTTGCTTTGAACAACTGGAAACTTGAACACTGTTAGCCTAAGTATTCATTTTTATATTACAATTCTTTTATAAGTCTGTTTGCCACTGATCAGCTGAACCGATAATATTATTTTGTGAGTTATTTAGCCGGTCTTTCGATGGTTTAATTCACAATTGGACTTGGTTGGCGACTCTAGATTTATTTTTAATGTATTATAGTATTAATATTTAATATTTACTAATATAGGTGGTATTATTTTTTTCTAGCCCAACGAATTGTAAATTATAGTAACTAACTAGTTAGGTATTAGTTAATAGGAGTTCATAATCACGAGAGCTGTTTTCGCGACTTATTTAAGTTAAGGTACAGAAAATAGCCTGGTGCTCTCTGCTCTGATAGTCCTAGGATTATCATGGAGCCAAATTTTCCAATTATATTGCGAAATTTTTTAAACCTTATTAAAAAAAAGTTTCCTACTTAATTTATTTCGTACAAAAAAAAACATTTCTTTTGTTTCAACTTCCTGAATCAAAGACTATTAAATTATTGCTACATAATATTTTATTCGTTTCCCAGCTCGATAAATATGAAACACCACAACAACGACATTTTATTTTTATAATTTTCACGTGTCGGTTCCTCTATTTTCACTAAAATTGAATTGCCGGTTGTTTATAATTTATGTTTAAAAAGTTGGATATATAACATTTTTTTTACATTTTAAACCTAAAAATAATTATGTTTCCAGGCAGGGTAATTTTATTACAAAAAAGATTTTAAAAATATATACCTATAAAAAAGACAGGCATTAAATGTAAAAAAAAATTAAGAAACTCTCTGCTGTTACTTATGATATTTTACATCAAGTTGATAAGTTAGTTTAATTTGGCTAAGTTTAAGAAATGTTTATGGTTCTTACAATTTTATCATTGTGTATATTTTCTTTTTTTTCTTTTTTTGGTCAAATTTTGGATTATTATTAATAATATTAAAATAATTTATGGTTTCGTTAAAAATATTTTTAGCCTGTAAATTGTATTGTTCACATGGGGCATAAACTATGTATGTCATATACTTAATTAAAGGAAACTGTAAGTTTGCGCAATACCGACGGACTGCATCCGAACGATGATAAACTTTGTCGGTCTTCCATTTTATTACAATATATAGGTACCTACACATATTAAGGTATATGTATAAATTAATTTAGATAGGTAGTATAAGAAACTAGTACGTTATCCATTAAGTCCGTCAATTCGCAAATATTAACTTGTGTTAATACTTATAATAACTTGTGTGTGCATTTTGGAGAAATGGCAAAAGGACGAGTGCAAGCGGACAGGCAGGTCAACCCTGCCACCGCCGCGCCGCCGCACGCCCTCACTGCCTCACAGTCCTGGCTCGCAACATTCCCAAATTCCGCTCGTGTTTTTGTCCTTACATTTTATTCACTTAGAAATAAAGAGACGAATGTTATTCTTTTAATTTACCCAAAGAAATCAAACTTAGTACTTACTTGCGCATTCACACTTAGAAGCGGTGCTAACGCAGCTACCAACCTATTTAGCAAGATAAAATAAAGATCAAGAAAAAAATTATATTATGAAATAAATAATTAGAAGAGTGGTGCTGTCTTTTTTTTAATACAGCTTTTCGTTTATTTTAGTGAAATTGTAATCAAGTTTTAAGATTATTATGAAATTCAGATCAATGTAAAGATGTATCAAACTTACCATAGCACGTATACCGCCATAGCCCGGAGCGCGCTGCGCCAGATTCCCGTGCGCGCGCGCCGTTTGTGCCGGGATACTAAAGGATAGAGGAGTGCTCGGGCGGCAGTCTGGTCACCCCCGCCCCGCGGAGGCGCGGGCGCCGGGTGCGGCGCCTGCGGCCCCAGGCTGGCCGCGAGGGCGCGCATCCAGTAGTGGCGGTGCAGCCATGTCGGGCCCGGCGCGTGCGCGATTCATCGCGCTCCACCTCGTGCCCGCCACACTTCTTCTCTTGTCATGGACTCCTACCCCTTCTTCAGCGGTAAGTACAATAGCTATAACAACTGAAATTACTAAATTACATACACCATCCAAATACATATCATGCTTCTCAAATGCCTACCTAAACTTTAATATATAATATATATTTTGAAGCTTATGATTTGTAACAACGATACACCTCTCAGGTACCTAATATTTACACATTTTTTAAAGTAAAATTAAAAATTTACTAAGTAATCATTGTAACTTCTGCATAAAACTTGTCACATTTTATTAATTATATCGGCGCTATTTAGTTCTTTGTGTACCGAACCGAACTATAATTTTGTTTTACTGATAGAATTTATAAATGCCATACTTACTAGGAAAACACAAACAACTACTGAAACGCTGTAAACAATCACTATGTAACCCTAAGTTGCAAACCAATTCAACGATGGTACAATACAGTGAATCATAATTATATGTACTTACTAGCTACCTTTACCTTACCTGTCTATATTCTAAATTTCATGTAAACGGTTTTTGCGTGAGTGACTAACAAACATCCATAAAAAAATTCGCGAATCTGAACTACGCAAAGAGTCCAGCTTATAGAATAACTACTAGGCCTTAGGCTTAGGCTTATCAGAATCTATTCTGTAGGTCCTGAAACCTGATTACAGCTTTGTTTCAACGTGGATACCCAGTAGGTACTGTAGGTACCACTGCAATGCCTCTCTATTGTTAGGGTGATATAGTTTATCAATGTTGAAGTAACATTAGTATTGAGTACTAATCATTCTGGTTCTCGTTGTTTTTTTTTATAAATTAATAATCTTAGATTTCAAAATTTTGGTCATGGCCTTCAAAATCGGGTTCTTTAACCTTCTCTGTCCTCAGAACACTACGCGACAATCCCCTTTTGCTTTTGACACATCATTCAAACTTGACATTTATGTACAATAATATCAGGAATTATTTAAGTATGAAATTTACATTATACAATTATTACAATACGATATCTAAGTACGGTGTGCTTACATATCGTGATACATAATCTAATATAATCTAACAAACGCCATCCGGTCGTAGAGTATAAACTTCCATGAGGCTACGGATATTTATTTGCCTGCATTTTTTTTTATTAATCAACGTAAATTTATTTTAATCTACTCAACAAGATGTGGTGCAAATTCGGAACGCACGCATAAAAAACAATCAATAAACATCATTTTGATTTGTTTACTTTGTTTTCTGATAAACTAGAAGCGGAAGAAGAGTTACCAGAAACTAATGCCGAACTGAGTTTACTTGCTGTCAAATTTATAAATAAATAAATAAATATTCCTGGACATTATGACACAGCGCCATCTAGTTCCGAGCTAAGCAACGAGGCTTGTGTTACGGAAACTAGTCGGTTGATATACTACATATATACTTTTTTTTTTGTAAATACATACATATTATACATAGATACAACCATGACTCGGATACAAATGTTTATGCTCATCACAAAAACATTTGTCCCTACCGGGATTCGAACCCGGGACCCATAGCACAGCAGGCAGTGTTAACTACCGTTGGACTAATCGGGTCGTCAAATTTTACTAAAAGTAGTGTGTACACTCTAACAAGCTAATTGGTTTACATCCACACATGGATCGGTCAATAGTTGTATGTATACCAATTAGGTTGTTAGACTGTACAATAAAACAAAACATTCTTTGAAGTATTTACTCAATGCCTAAAACCACCACCTTAGCTATTATATATTTTTTTTATTATTATTAATATACATATGTTACAATTTTCTTATAACTAAACATGACCCCACAAAACCATTGTCACGGTTTGTCTGTGCTTTTGTTAGGTACTAGGCATATTTACACGGATGGAGACGCAGTAACAGGGACTCCCCCGCCGAAATCTAAAATTCTACATAAGTACTTTACCATTAGTTATGAATTACACCCCTATTCATAGAAATAACTTTTATGAAAATATATTTTAGTACCTTTAGGTATTCTATTATTATGCTCGACCTTTATAATGTACAGAACAATTGAAATTCTAAATCAACGAGACATCATTCAAAGTTATCATCAAATTTATTAGTTAGTGAAGGTTAACTTTTAAAACTGCACTGAATTAATGCCTTTTCTTTATGAAGAAATCTTATAACTTTCTAGAATACAAACAGACTAAAAAAATTCTTTGCAAACTGATATTTTTAGCTAGACACGGGAAAATACAAATGAACATTATAAGTACAGATTATTTGCTGAAAAGAATCTATGTATAATTATTTCATCTATTTTCTGCATTCGTTCTATTTTACATGATATTTCTCTGCTTCGATACTTAACATACATAGTTGTAAAAAAAAATATTTACATTTAGGTACGAAATTCAAAAGTTACCCTAGTCGACTTCTACCGCTTTAAGTATCATAATTATTCAGTATGTCAATAATAACGAAATAGGGAATATAATTTTTTTTTATTAAGTACAATTAATTAAATTAATAATTTACACCTTTACAACATAGAACAAAAATATAAATTGGCTTGAAAATAGTAAAATACTTAGTCAAATTGAAATTTAAAACATTGAATTTTGAGTTGTCAAAACGCCACCATTTAGCGCGCGCTTTTGATGACGTCATTGGTTATGTTCCGTGTTTGTTTAGTATAGCGTTTCAGTAACTTCACACTTATTATCAGTTTTAATTGCTATAAAAACACTTACAATTGTTGTATAGTACCGAAGTGCAAAAACACTATTATTAGTACACCTGATAGTGTTTTTTCGTATTCCACGCGATGCGCAAGTACGAAAAAAACGGTGTAAGATGATGTACCTCCATTATCAGTTATATTTTGTTTTTGTAAATTTAATATTTTCTGAATGAAATCATAATTAAATAAAAAAAATACCTTTAAAGACAATAAAGAATCAAGAAAAAAATATTGGAGACAAATTTAAATTTTATGCATATTCCCTAATTGCTATTCTTTTGCGAAAATACGCAATTAATAGTTTGAGCATAATATTCCCAATACCATAGCGCTAGCTGGTCCACGCTATTCGTGTAATAACTGAAGGATCTCTACGACAAAAGTAGGACGATAATAAAGAAGTGTTTACTTTATTACCCAACCGTACTACGATATATCGATAGGTTCCAGATATGCCATTAGTAGATATTATTGCAAGGCTCTGGGCATTATATCGAACCAGGAACCGGGTATTGTGCACTGAATGGGTAGTCATTATTTTGAGACCTTTAAGGCGTCTGTAAGACAAAACGGCCGACGGAAAGTGTCTGGGAGTATTAGCGACTTATTTTTAAGGATATGGCCTATAATATACGTAAAAATCATTTTGGAGAACTTAAGTCATGTTTTTATGACGTAATTTTTTTCCTTGATTTCCTGATACCTCAAAATTGGCCCACTAAGCAAGCTACCTAGTAGGCATGCGTTCTTAGTACATACTAGTACTACTCAATCGTCCACATTTCCTTCGTCAGAAAATACGTGACGTGTGGCGGCCCTGGGATCTTACTCTATGATCAACCATTAAGCACTTAGTACTCATAGCATTCAATACTTACATTAAAGAAAAAAATAATGAAAAGAACCAAAACACGATGCACTAGCTGTGTGCCTTCACAAATTTCATCACGATGTTATTCTGATTAATAATTAAACCCTCAGTTTAAATACAGATGCTACTGATCTAACCCTATAGAAAGATATATGACTTTCGCAGTTCGCGATTACGGTTTCCCGTCCCACCAGCTGATTTGTCACAACTCAACCTTTCCAAGAACTAATAATAGTAATAGTCTAAGATCCAGCTGTAGAATCTCTACAATCATAGCGTATATAGTCAACATCAATTTTTACGTATAATTAAGACTGGGGGAATCTATTTTTGCCAAGGTGCACATAAAAATTTGCCCGGGAGTTTTATTTATTATATTAATTTTCCTTTGTCAAAAAAAATCACTTGCTATGAAACTACTACCTATTCAAGGTATGGTTGCCATTGCGTTTCGTCGAGGTATTGGGGCACGTGCACACTTTCACTGTGACCAGAAACCTATATCTATTTAACAAAACTTGGAGTTCTTAATTGCCATGAAAATTACTTTTTATAATTTAAGCTTTTTGTGAACGAAAGTGTCGTTTCTGTGCAGTAGTTTTATCAGTAAGGTATTATACTAACTTCAGGTCTCTTTTTTACTATCTCACATACTACATAATAATACAATTATTGCGAAACCCGAACATCGAATCCAATTATTATTACTTCGAAAAAAAATTGGAAGTTAAAGACAGCACAGCTTTTGTCAGTTGGACAATTAATCTGTAGTGTTCTGTATTTTCTATTTTGTTTCTTATCACTTGATTTTAGATGAACTCTGTTTTTTTCTTACACCTTATATAAAGCTCGATTTAGGACTTCCCTTTCCTTGCTTTCTTTATTTTTTTTAATAAATTACTCATACTATCGTTCTTATCCTGTTTTCTATGGTTCTTAAGAATTCTCCTGAACAATAATAAGAAAGTACCTACCTGACATTTCCTAACCTAACTGTTTTCTTTTCCCCCTAACTTATTTCTCTCGCTCCGGATTCACCTTCAACAGGAGAACCTTCCTTTAGATATAATATGTATGTTCCGTAGTTGGATATACGATTCCAGCAAAAAGCATGGTGTGTTAGGATAGATACTGCGTTTAGAGTATTTGTAATTTTTAATTCCTGAATTTGAGTGTCGCAGCCATCAATTTCTTAACTATTAGTAATATTAATAAACACAGAATTGGTATTAAATATAGTTGCACCTAAAACAACGACACTACCTATAGTCCGCGATGCGACAACAGTGCTTCTACTTATTTCGTGAATTGGGAAATTTTGTGAGTTTTGTCTTACAATGTCACTAAAATATCAAAATTGACTAGTTTCTAGCCTCAGTGCCTCTTTCAGATGAAAGTGGCCCTGAGACATACGTATATATATATATGTATAAGTGTACCATTGAACTAAGACTGTAAACTGCGTCCGAACAAAAAATAACCGCCTGTTAAATTAAATTTTGCGATAACTGCCTTCTTCAATACAGAGGCTATCGTATATTCAAAACATTGATGTCATCATGTGGTACCTAATTATATACTTTAAATAATAATAACTGCCAATGTAGGATAACACACATTTAAATTACATGATTATGAGGCTCAATTCAATATTCTCTAAGTTCAAGATAACTACGTACGTATCTTTTACGAAAGTGTTGAAGTTTCGTGTTCGTACACGTGCCCCGCAGTGACTAAGCGATCGCTTACTCTAAGTTTTCATGATAAATAGAAGATAGCTTAAAGCGTTATAAATGACGCTCGAATTTATCTTTTTCTGTTTTTCCAACTATAGACCTCCGTCCAGCAAACGAATAATACAAAATATGTATTATGTAATTATTGTACAAATAAAATGTATTCGGTAGGTATCTACTGAAACAGTGCATGTGTTTCAATATTGTCATAAATCTAGCATCATTACCTGCTAATAAAAGCAATGATGTAATTCTGATATCATAGTTTACTTTTGAGGGGTCACTTGAAACATTATCAATTCATCAATTATTTTTAATTAATAGTTTTGAAAAAGCCTTCTTTATTATTATCTAACCAACAACCGCAGTTAAAATTTTGTTAGTTTACTTTGCAGCTAGGTACGTAAAATACCTCATATAGATTTGTATTTAGTTATAGCTAAACCTATATAAATATATATGTATATAGATCATATTTGTGTAACTTTTATCAGCTATATTTGAGTAGTCGTAGCCTACTGGTCGAAATTTGACACTTATTGAACTATTCACTTTTTACGTGAATAACTAAATAATAATAAATTGAAAAAGTTTTCTTAAATAATGTTAGAATGAAATTAAACTTCGTCAACAGTTACCTAACAAAGAAGAAAAAGGCACTGAACTGTCTTGTAAATTGCTATTTATACATAGATAATAACTTAAAGGCCGTATACAGGTATACTCAAACTCCACTGAATTATTATTAGTAGTAGGTAGTATATCCTTTTCAGTTGGTAGGCGGCGAGTGAAGATCGCCAAAGCATTACTCAGTTTAGCTGTCTATGGTCGAACTTATCTAATGCGGCATCGTTCAAGCCGGGAACTCCCGTTTACTCAAAGACCTTTATTCCTACCCACTATACTGCTATAATGTTATGTCATTGACTGCGTGGAGACTGGTGTTTTGTCTCTAAGATCACGTCCCGAGGACCAATTTATTTGTGATAAACTGGTTGATCAAAACACTTAACACAATGACTACCTCAACATACAAAAATAACATTCGTATTTAAATAGTTAGTTTCTTCGTATTTGTTAAAGATGCTAATTTATAATTAGAAGCAATTAACTCCATGTTATAAACCTAACATACCTTCACCTAAGTAAGTTAAACGTTTTGTGAATTGAATAGATATTGCTTAATAAAATACAGCATTCAAAATAAATTTACTCCAATAATCAGATGTTACGGTAACCTTTGCACTTTTATCATATATAAGTTTTTATTCGGTACGTTATATCAACTGGCAACAACATCGTTTATCATTTTATAGCCTCGTGACCTAAAAAAATGCTATTTAATTATAAGTCTTTTGTGCGGAATAGGTTGATAAAGTTTGAGCATCTTCATCAACTGTACATACTTAACTCTTTTCTTAATTAATGTGAGTGAATTGATTATCCGTAGGTACAAGTAAAATGAGGCATTGTCAATGCCTCATTTTACCTATCTCGGCGGCATGCGGCAGTGGGGATATACATAAAATGTCCCATAAGGAGTTTATTATTTTGTATTTAAAAGAAACACAACACACTATCTTATCT
Source organism: Craniophora ligustri (assembly GCA_905163465.1). Classification (NCBI taxonomy): domain Eukaryota; kingdom Metazoa; phylum Arthropoda; class Insecta; order Lepidoptera; family Noctuidae; genus Craniophora; species Craniophora ligustri. The sequence continues at coordinate 8,900,439 of LR990956.1, forward strand.
TTAAATAGTTAAACTAATTCTAATTTTTAAGGTTATAACCCCCGATAAACGGACGGATGAATGACGCATGATTATAATATGAAATCCTATTTATTATAAAGATTCGACCTAGTTACTGTCCCGAACGAATATATATATGTATCTACTTTATAATCAAGTTACAAACTTACAACGGATTGTGTCAACAAATTGATGAAACTGTTCAAAAAACGGTTGCTGTGTTTTTATTGGTGCTCTACCAATAAAAACACAGCAACCGTTTTTTGTTTAGAGAGATTTTAATAACTTTTATTAGGAATACATGCATTATTGTTTTCTAGGAAGATAAAATACTATCTGAGTATATCGACTTATTTCTTGATTTCCGTGATCAGGGATCCTAAATTTTAATAATAGTAATAGAAGCGGAAGGCAGTTGCAGTGGTATATTCCTATTTAAGATAAAATACAGACATGAAAAGCCAAACGTAATACTTTAAGTTGAATGCAATGAAAAAGAAAATATTATAAAGACAAAAATACATTGAGCGCACATCATATTATAGGATAGGCTCTACGCTGCTTATCCTGTAAGTAAGCAGGAATAATTGCAAGTACTTACTACTATATTACTCCGTGGTATAAGGTTACAGAATACATTTATATTATTATATAAGAACTTGTAACTCGTAAGATAGTTCTGCGCATTTATATGCGCAGAACTATACTGTATTATTACAGTCCATTGCACTCAATCTTATATTCTACGAAATAGTTAATTAGTTATTAATAATTTTATACTTACTGCTCATTATTTTGAGTCAAGAATGGATCAACCTAAACCGAGCTGGTAGATTATCACATTTATCAGACAATTTTCGCCTCCATCCTACGATTTCCAAGTTAGTTCATTTTAATTTAACTCAATATATTTATCCCCTGCATTAGTACCTAAATAAACTCTTTGTAAAAGTTGTTACTTACCAAAACATCATAACTCAATGTTTTTTTTTATTGATAATTGAAGAAAGGATCTCGATAAAGAGTGTGGCATGGCACCTGGTGTGGGTGTCGTGATATCACGCCAATAATGAAATAATTAAAATCAAAATAAAAACCCTTTTTTGGTCAATTAACATGAGAATCAGTAACACTTCAAGAGCGGTCGTTGTAAATGGTGTATCTCTTAAACTTGTTCGGGACTGTTTTTACAAGTCTAGATCTATATTATTTAATCGATTTCTCGGTTGACTGTATCTTGACTGTAGTCAAGACTCATGCTACGCCTACTAGTGTTGCTTATATGTTGCTTTAAAATTTTTATTGAATACCAAATTTAGTGGTGGTAGCCAAGTGGCATTACCAGTAGACTGTGAAAATCAAAGGTCGCGAGTTAGAACCCAAGGTGCGCAAATTGGTGCGTACCTTAATTGGGTTCGACTTTTCGGAAGTTCATCATCATCACATGATATTTTCTCGATGGCGTGTGTGAAGTCTGCCAACCTACAGTAGGCTAGTGTCGTAATCTATAGCTTTATCCCTTTCAAATAAGAGGCCACCCATACCCAGCAATGGGACAACAATTGAGTTGATGATTACATGACTAGAAACAGTAGCCAGGAGTTTGGAAGTCGTTGGATGTAAACGCAAATTTAATGCATAACCTTTTATAATTTTTGTAAAAAGTTATTATAATCCAATAACACACAATTTTAAGTTGTTTTTTTTTTCAAACAATTTATTTATAAATTAATTCATGTCAGTTGTCTATCTATACATAATTGAATGTAATATCTAACTTGACAATTAAAGGCTGGTAATATCCGTTGACATTATCTACGCCACATATCCCGTTAGGAAGCGCTAATTCTGTGAAACACGGATAGCAAATGCTCGACATGCGCAAAATTGAGATCGGTGGCGCGGTCTATCAAACAGTCACAAATTGGGTCAAAATCAGCTTCCATTGACAAAGCTTTGAAAACGAGGCCACGAGACAAACAGCAGTGTATGTTATCACAGTGACAGGAAACTGGCACTATCAACTTGTCGTTATGTATAAAACACAATTTTTGCAATTATTGCCGAAATAATAACATAACTCCCACGATTTACTATCTGTACCTAATTGATAAATATAAAGCTTTGTGTGCCGCAATTATAAAACTTCACGACCTTTGAATACCTACTTCATTTATGTTAATCAATGTTATACTTGTCTGAACACTTCTAAAATATTAAGCTCATTACCAAAAAAAGAAATTTCCTTTTTTGGTAATGAATTAGTTCACATTTACCCGCAAGAAATATACTTATAATACAGACAATATTATTATAATAATGATCCTATATATTTTTTCCAACTCGGTGTAAGATGGAGCACTTGTTTGCTTAATTAATATAAATATAACATTTTGTTTTGATAAAGTCCGCAGTGTCGGTCGGTTAACATTTAGTTATATTATTCCGGGGTGAGTTGCCCTGTCAATGCACGAACTCATTCATGAGTCGCTCTTTTATCACCGTGACGTAGATTACTGCAGAACATTGAACCCAAAGGGAAGTATTCTATATTCCTCTTTTTTTACGTTACGGCGATATAGCTTTGTGTGGAAAAAGTTTGTAATTATGTACCTAGCTATCAAAAGTGATGTTTATAATGTTACCGTTATGGAATATGGAATATATGGAAAGAAGGATGATAAGATTGGACTTATTTAAGTACTTACTTCATAGATGATTGGAAATGAAGATGACTGGTCTGTGCCTGCCCTACAATAGAACATAGGCAAATCATCCATTTGGCTATAGTTGAGATAAATTGAGACTGAAGAAGGTCCAGGGTTTGAAAGAGTAAACATAGGATGTAATTTGTAGTGTGTTTTCAATTTCAATTTCAAGTAGGGTTCCGGACCAAAAGGATCGAATTTCGGTTTCATTTGTCTGTATGATCTTTTTTCAGTAACCGTACTAATAGTGTAGGTAACAGGATTTATAGAAGGGTACTGGTGTTCATGTATATCGCTGATGATGGTAATTATAACGTGTATGGCATTAGGTTCTGAAACAGTAAAATTTGTAATTTACACTACTAGAATGTTTATTGGTAATATTATTAGTAGAAACTGCTTCGTTGGTCTAGTGGTCGTACAGTGCGACTGCCGAGCAAGAGGTCTTTGGTTTGAGTCGATTCCCAGGTCTAGCAAAGTGTTATTGGGTTTTTCTATGAAATTCTCAGTATAAGCTCGGAGTTTGGATTTGTGCCCGGTTAATGGCAATAGGCTCACCCCCTGCATTTACATGGGACCTAAAACATACCCGCGAAACGTGGTTGTAGGTACATTAATACACCACTGCCTTATCTTTCGGGGATGGTATTTATGTTATTAGTAGAATGATTAAGATTTAAGTAAATGGAAATTCGTACTAAAATTTATAACATATAGGTACAAGAACTCAAAGTTAAATTGTGAATTACAAAATAGGGGGATCCTGTTGTAATTCTAACAGAATCCTCGGTGGGACATGTATTATCTAATAGGTACTACATATTCAATTAAAATAGCACGATTGCGTATTCCTATTTTTATATTGTAATTTTAGACAATAATTACACATTTTGCTTTTGTTTCACTCTGTACAATACTTACATAAATGTAGTTATTTGATATCTGAAGAAGTAATTTCAGATTTCAAGTAAAATCTTTATTATTCCTAAATGGCTTAAAACCGGCGCTGACTGAAAGCATGGCAAGCCAAGGCAGGCTACGCTTCGTCGTTCGTTAATTCCATCAATGACCGCCACCCTGCCCTAAACTAAATGTGAGTACTAAAATTATCAGAATATTGCTGAACAATATACATAACGTGGCGTGTGTGTGCTAACTTCTTCACTGGTATGGTGATCCCAAGCTTGCCTGCTAAGCATGAATCTCAGACTTTAGATTTGTGCCGGCCGGCATAGGACTCGCCTCCAATTGTATGCAGAATAAAATTCATACCTACTGCTTCTCTCGCTATTCCTCTGGAGATAATGGCGTGATGATAGGCGTTTTGTTGGTTTAGTCATAATCCGGTATCCGGACACATGTGTTGCTTGCAAAGTTGCAAACACAAAAAGCTAGTTTCCAGCGCGTTCGCGTTGGTAGGTATTCCGGCCGCGGTTCGATTACTCACGACTCGGTTTTATGGTCCGAGCGTTGCACTGAAAGTTATTGCTTACTTCCAGTAATGTGAAATAGGTCAATAGTTTCAGTACTGTAACAAAGCCAGTTGAATGTGCAGTTATATTCCAAGCTTATATTTAGCGCAGGTCGCTGACAGTACGACAGCAGTTGAAAGCCACTTTGTAACTACTAAATTATATTATGTGTATAACTAATATCACTGATCCTTCTTAGCTGTTATGCTGTAATAAAAATTAAAGTATTATGTTTTTTATATTATTATTTGTTAATTACTTCATTGTAATAAGTTACGATATTTTTACGTTTACTTAAAATCTTTGATTTCAGTCACACGATTAACCTATTATTTTTGAGAGGTAGGGCATAGTGAGATTCCTGGCTCAAACTGAGCTGCCCGATTGGGGAAGTACTTCCGCCTTACAGAAGACCGCAGTGAATCAACAATAGTTGTATTTCTGTGAGTGAGTAAGGTTACTAGAGCTCGTTGGGGGAGTGACTAGTCTGACAGCATAGGGATTCCGTTTGCTGTCAGGTTAGTAATTCCCTATTTTTGGAGACCTAAACGGTTTCTGCAGGGGTTGGCAACGCATATGCAGGCCTTCTGGTGTTGCAAATGTCCACGGGCGGCGGTGATCACTTACCATCAAGTGAGCCGCCTGCTCGTTTGCCCCCTTATCGCCATAAAATAAAATTACCTACTTATGATGATGATGATGATGGTGTGAAGTTTGCCCACCCGCACTAAAGCAAGGCCATGGACGGTAGCCTTTTTTATTTGCGGTTTCTTTTTTATTTTAGACTAGCTTTTGCCTGCGATTTCCTCTGAGTAGGCTTATTTATTTCTACCTTCATTTAGAAAATATATCTGTTCCGGATACAAACTTGCACCCCCCATTTCCAGCTATTTAAGCGATAATAAGTACCCTATGTCCTTCCCTGGGATTCAAACCATCTCCATACCAAATTTCACTTAGACCAGCGATTAAAGCGTAAAGCGGTAACAGACGGACAGACAAACAGACAAATAGACAGAGAGACACTTTCATATTTATACTTACTAGCTGATTCCCGCGACTTCCTCTGCGTGCAATTTAACTAAAAAAATAAAAATTCTTAGCGGATGCCAACGTCATAATATCTACCTGCATGCCAAATTTCAGCCCAATCCGTCCAGTGCTTTGGGCTGTGCGTTGATAGATCACTATGTCAGTCAGTCAGTCACCTTTGAGTTATATATTTTAATTTATATTGATAATAATATTAATAATATTATGTTATTGCCTAAGTATGGAAGTATAGATAAGTTAGTTTGACCACAATCTCATTTGAGGGTATGTTACTACGTGGTTTACGATGTAGCACGATACCTATTCACTCGTGACTGAGGGAACTGATCCCAGAATTGTGCTTGGAAAAAAGAGGCCCGCGCCTGTGGGACAATTAATGGGTTGTTGATTATAATCTGAGATCTCCACTTAATGACACTTAATAACAAAACCGTTTTTAAAGATGCAATATTTTAAGGAAACAAAAACCGACTAATTAGTCGTTCAATTTGTTAATTAACTTGTTACTATGTACTTTGTTTTCACTTCGTTCTATGAAAAACCTAACTTCATACCATTTTTTGTGTAATTTAAAACTGATTAAAAGTTATTCTTTAGTTTGAGTAGAGACTTGTGGGTTAAGCCGTGCCGTTAAGAAACAATGGCATTCAATTAGGTTAATTGTTAATTATTTGTAGAATTTGGAATACTAATAGTTTTTTGTATCCATAACCTATATGAAATTGTGGTATACCAAACTTGATCTCTCAAGCGTGTCGCGCACCGCACGCTCAGTGCGAGCGTATATCGGGAACGCGTTTATGAGCCGACGGGGTCACCAGATTCCGGTAAATGCTCGTAAATCTCCCTCAGTTCGCTCCGTTTTTTAAATTTTGACATAGTTAAAATATTAATAGCTTGTTTATAATTAAGATACATTACGAGCGTTGTTATTAAAAACACACGATTACTTGTTTGTTACGAGTACCTATTTATGGTAATTACAATCTCTCAGTAAGTAAATCATACTCGAAACAGTGTGGATGTTTCAACAATTAATCAATTACACGCCTGTTGTGACATTTGCCGCAATTCGGGAATCGAGCAATTGCGACGGGGTCTATTCGCAGTCCTGAAAGTACTTTATTTATATATTTATATGATTTATTAAAATAATGTAGAGTATTTACATATGTAAGTAATATCTCAGTAATAAATTATTCAAAATGCGACAACGTTCTACGAATATCTGTTGTTTCTGTCTACTAAAATACTCGTTAGTATTAAATCAAGAACTTCTCACACTTGGTGTAATTTTCAGTTATTCTTTGATTTATCGATATCCTGTACATGTAACCAGAATGATAGAGAAAATACTTGCCGATTTAAAACAAAATTAAAGGAGGTTAACATACTCATAATAATTTAAAACTTTTCGAAATTTCGAAAAAAGTGATTCGATATAAAATTTGAGTAGGTAGCTATTATAGCACATCGTTCAACAAGGGAAGTAAGCAGTCTTGGATTAGCCTATAAGCTATTTAAGCAATTGCTTAGGGCATCCAGTGTAGGTGGGCATACGGTCGAGAATTAATACGGACATTCAAGGTGTAGGGTGCTGGTGCTAAAAAAAATAGTGTAAAGCGGTCTTGTAATGTTTTGTAGGTACGCGGAGTGAGTTTTTTAGGCCCACCACCCAATATTGCTTAGGTCATCCAGTCATCTTAATCCGGCACTGGAAGTAAGTGACAAATTAGTAACGGGTGTGCATTTGAAACCCGAGCTTGACGAGGCCACATTTAAACCATATGAGTATGTAATCTGTTTTGAATCTCAGAGATACAGATTGCCATTTACCGGATGTATGATGAAAATAACTGATGAATTCATAATAATTATTATGATGTACAAAAAGCGGAAATATTTCATTAAAATAATTAAATATAGCGAGTCTCAATATCTAATGAATTCATGACGTTATACTTCTACTTTCTTTACATTTTTGATTTATTATTAAATCTGTATTGAGATCTTTCAGTCGACAATTATCACGCAATCATCATCAAACATCATGCAATGTTTCGTCTATAAGTAGTAAATACCTAAAAAAATTACAAAATTAAAAATTACTATAAAATCTCATACTTTTAAAAAAATCAAGAAGAGCATCATGGAACTTTCCTGAGATCATTTGATTAAAACTACACCTAACGAGTAAAAATTTTGTTTGGTATTTGTAACTACTTATTATTCCTTGCTACTATATAATTCAACTTTTTATAATATTCCTGGACAATAATATTCCTGGACGTCACGACACAGCGCCATCTGGTTCCGTAGTATGCAAGGAGGCTTGTGTTACGGATACTAGATGGTTGATTTATAGATTTACTACATATATACTTTTTTTTTGTAAATACATTGTGATGAGTTAGCTATATGTTAGTGCTAATCACACAAACATTTGTCCCTACCAGATTCGAACCCGGGACCCTTAGCATAACTACCGCTGGACTAATTGGGTCGTCGTTTATCTATATAAACTTTATAAAATAATATAAGTATAACAGTAGGTTAGTTGAAATATTTTGGGTAAAATCTTATGAATTGCCTGGAATATACTTTATTATCATCATCATTATATCAGCTAGATGACGTCCAGAGCTGAACATAGGCCTCAGTAAATAAATATGCTTTATTACTTAAAATTAAAAGAATGCAATAAAGTATACTAGTAGGGTATCTTAATAAATTGACGTTACAATGTAGTATGTTTTTCTCATACACGTGGATGCAGGGTGTGCGGAGAGGGATGAGGCGCGGGGGCCGCGGCTGCGGGATGTGCGAATGGCCGTTATCGCCTTGGACACTGCAATGATTGTTTATCCAGCCTGTTCCTTGAATTGCAACCAATGACTCACCCGTTCTATAATCGCATGCTGCCATAATATTGTTATATGTTGTTGTGTAATTAATAGCTTTAATAGAGCTCGATCATAATATGAAAAACACACGAAGATTGAAACGATTTCCATCACGTTTATTATAACAAAAAAAAAAATATTATAAAACCATAAATTTTTCACACTTTTTACCTACTGGTGCGAAAGGAAAATGGGTCATATTTAAATACTTAATGATATCAACATGGACAACATGCCAACATCTGTCCTGACCATCCGTTTACTGACATAGTGCTGGACAAAAGTCACCTAGCTAGTCCACGTGCCTTTGTCTAGACTAATACGGTGTCCACCACTGGCGAGTTTGCAAACTTCGTTACCCGCTGACATAATATTGTTTTGGATGTGCATTGCTTCTAAATATCGAGATCTTGACTTGGCAACTATCTAACTAAGACTAAGCTATCACTTTGACTACCAAATTAGTCTACAGTTGGAGTTTCTACTGCAGTTGGACTACCTAATTACATATGTTCTGGGAAAAAACAACATTTGAACTGATGACGCCCTGAAGTCGTGCGTGAACATGATTCAGACAAAAACACGCGTTTGCCTCTCCCACGCACCCTGTGCGGAAACTGCGGCCCGATGTCCACTGCCGCGCAACGTATTGTATATGCGTCGCGTGCAGGCACCTTAATCTACAATTATACATATATATTTATTTATTTTTTTAAAACGTTGCCCCACACTAGTATATTCTCCTGTGACGTGGGTGCGTGGGATTACAAACACATATTTTCACATACACAAACGCCTAGACCCGAAACAACTACTTGCAGAACGTACAAATATTTGCTCCGTGCGGGGATCGAACCCGCAACCCGTGACGCACAAGCTGATCGCTCAGCCACTGCGACACCGAGTCGTGTTATACAAAGTATTACATCGTATATAAAGTATTACATAAAGCAAAATTAAAACGCTCTATAATGAATTATAAGACTTCCACGTATCCGCTTGTTGCTTATTTGGTACCTTCGAAGTCCTTTTCTATGATGATTTCTATCGGTCTACCTTTAATTTGCAAGCAACTTAGCAAAAAGTATATATATGAGTAGTATATATCAACCATCTAGTATCCGTAACACAAGCCTCGTTGCTTACCACGGAACTAGATGGCGCTGTGTAATAATGTCCGGAAATATTTAATATTTAACTTGAATATGAAGAACAATAGGAACAATAAGGTACGCGTATCACTAATGTAATTACGTCAATTATTGTGTCAAATGACGATCACTTTAAACAAATAAGGAATGAGTTTTTTACGAAGTATCCTATAAAATGAATCAGGAATAATTTAAAACAATCTAATTTATAACGATAGATCATTCAATTCAAAGACTTAGACTTCTACAGACACTGCAATAAACGGGTAATTTAAAAGTAGTATGGTACTGAGCTCTATTGCATCGCGTCGTCATGCAAATTTAGCAATGTTGTCCACTGCAAATTGATACGTTTGAAATACCGACTTAATAAATTGAGACTGTGTATCTTATGTCTAATATTACGTATTATAATACACTACATGTGTGCGACCAAGTTTCAGACATGAGTGGAGTTCAATCAAGCTTCAATCTACCTACAAGTCAGCAACTAGGTAGAAAATATGATCCTCAACTCTAATACGTAGGTATTTATTATAATGAATAAACACCTGGGCATTCCATCCATTAAATGCTATGTTATTTGGTTTAGCAAGTAGATACCTACCTATAGAAAGTGAAGTTTATAAATAATCGCCCGGCGAATCCTGAAAAAATTGTCTGCTGACTTCCTAATATGCTTATCCATGGCACGCTTCACTACCAGAATACCTATAGTGAATGCAATAGACGTACATACTATTGTATATAGTATTTATTACAATATTGAGTCAATCACTCGGGAAAGATTTATAGTATTTTTTTTTATATCTAATGAATTAACCCAATTTATCTTTACAATATTTTTTAAAACGAATGTACTTAGGTATATAGTGGCGTAAAATAGCAGTGTGCAAGTAATACATATGAAACGTAACACCTATCAGTATATTATTATTCTACAATAAATGTCATAAGAAATCTATCTCCCATAGTAGACTCTATTTTTCTTTGGTTTTTTTGTCTGTTTGTGCACACATCAAATGCAGCGTTAGAGAAGAATATCTTCTATTTTGTTTACTTTTGATTTGATCTAATTTATTTTAGCCAAAGTTATTACAATAAGTACAACCGAAATTCTTATATCATTATGAAAATGAAGGGAAATGATCAATTAGTTCTAGCTTTTGCCCGCAACTTCATCTGCGAAAATTATTATTTTATTTCCACCCCCTTTAAAGGGAAGATTTTCGGGATGAAAACTATCCTATGTCCTTCCCCGGGACTCAAACTATCTCTGTACCAAATTTCATCTATATCTGTTTTAGCGGCTATAGCGTGAAGAGGTAATAGACAGACAGACAGACTTTCGCATTTATAATATTATAAAATATAAAATAAATAAAATTAATTCCAATAAAGTTAATTCCAAAATTAATTATTGCCCATCTGTTATATATAATATATTCCTATTAAAAATAATACATACAAGGAATTGTTTTTCAATTAAACGTTATTTTCATCCCTCTACAAATAATTCTTCATTCCTGTACAGGCTCCAACTACTAATCAAGCCATCAAGGCTTACTTTTAAAATTGTCCTCAAAAGATCGTCATATTTACCGAAATAAAATATTATTTCTTTTTAGCCATGTAGCGCATATTACTTATATCTCGTATGAAAGTAAATCAAAATAACGCTATTTTGAACTTCTTCAATAATAAACCGATCGCTTAAAGCAGCTGTGTGCACTCTTACACTGGCAAAGTTGTATTCATAGCAGCTAGTAATTAAATAAATTTAATAGTTTACCTAAAGTTATTGATAAGTCAGTAAAAGTTAACAGATGTTGCTAAAGTTTAGCATTCCGTTTGGATGTAGATAATAAAATTATGGAGAACTTGGTCAACAACTGGTTCATTCCAAAGATGATGTAATAGATACGCTGACATCATCATCCTACAACCATAAACCACATTCTGCTAAATCCATTTCGGCGCGAACGGTAAAGTAATTGATGTTATGACAACTATTAAACAATATGTATTCATGTAATTTATTAAACGTAAGTAGTTTTGGAGGAACACTTTATGATATGTGACATTAAGGAGTTAAACAGATTTGATTGCGGAAGAATGAATAATAAAGGTTATGTTTAATATCTGTACGCACTAGGAAAAATTTAATGTTAACGGTAGTTTAAAATTATTTGAGATATGATTAATCTCACAGACAATATCACCTCAGCCTGGTATCAATTGTTCATCAACGGCAAAACGATTCATTAAAGTATGAAAATGTTCATATTTAATTGTATTATACATTAAAAAAAATATATGGTTATTATATCATTTTGCGTGATTTTTTGTTATATTTAGGCACACAACATTAGGGAAATCCTGTTATAAATAAGTAAACATATTCAGGCATTAATACACAGCACCATTTAGTTCCCAACTCGGCAACGAGGCTTGTTTAACGGCTACTAGATGGTTATAATACAACCCGGGACCCTTACCACGGAAGCAGCCCTAATACCGCTACGCTAATCGGGTTGTGAATGTATTCATGACCCAACCGTTGAAAGCCTTGTTTCACCTGACTAAAGACACAGTGGCGACCACAGAAGCTCTCCTGCAATGGGCCTATGTGGCCGTAATACCTCATTTTACATGCATAACTTCCCATTTTCCCACACGAAATTGCATTCCAATCTTTAGGTCATTCATGTAGAAGAGTTGGACCGTGGAATATGGCTCGTTACCGTACTGACCCGTTTAGTAGTTATACTTAACGTAGTGAACTTAACGTGTTCAAGTTTGGGCACAAACACAGTCTATATTTTTTTAAGGACCCGATTAGCCCAGAGGTAGTTAACGCTCAACCTTCTGTGCTACGGGTCGTTTCGAATCCCGATAGGGACAAATGTTTGTGTGATGAGCATCAACATTTGTATCTGAGTCATGGGTATATTATATGTATTAGGGATGTTATGGATATGATATTTCGGATCTGGATACGGATATGGATATAGGAATAAAATTATATCGGTTTCGGATAGTCTCGGTTACAGATATTAGATGAAGTTTCAGTGAAGTAGGGCCACCTCGTTTCCGGGTGAAGTTTTTATCACACTGTTTACATTTTGCAGAATCTACATTACTTTTGAGCTATTCTTGAGTCATGCGCTTAGCAACATTATTTTTTATTTGTATAGATTATTAGTAAGTTATAGGATTTTCTATAAAACTTTATTTTTATCTAGGCCCCGAATTTTATCCACTAATCCATCATACTGAAAGTAGGTAGGTACTCGAACTTCGTTCCTCTCCTTTTCCAAAACTTATAACTTTATTACATACTAACTGTCCCACGTCTTAGCTCGTGCATAAAGCAGTACGTAAAGAATTAATTGTTGTATGGAGTTGATTAATAAATTTATAATAATAAATATATCATACTATTATTATTATAAATGTATGTATGTATCGTAATCTAGTTCCGTGGTAAGCAACGAGGCTTGTGTTACGGATATTAGATGGTTGATATACTACATATATACTCTTTTTTTGTAAATACGTACATATTATACATAGATACATCCATGACTCAGAAACAAATGTTTATGCTCATCACACAAACATTTGTCCCTACCGGAATCCGGAACCCATAGCGCAGAAGGCAGTGTTAACTACCGCTGGACTAATTGGGTCAACTCAGTCAGATGAATTAACTACGTGGATATATACTTTGGTTGACTATCCTTGGTTAAAGTTTCTGTGGAAGAAACTAAACTGGTTGAGAACATAAATTACAACTTAGCGTACATTCATTTAAAAACAACCAAAAACTATTAAACTTATAAAAACGTAATGAGTAATCTATATATCTAAACTTATAGGTATATAATATGCTCTACTATAAGTAGGAAGTGCAATGGTCTTACACTTGCTATACGTCGAATGTATGTCAGAGGTCCTAAAGATAAGGCACGTTCTTTGTTGCCTACTCTATTACACAGTATTTATTTTTAATTAATGCAGTAATATATACTCACACAATACCTATTCTGACAATGGTTAAACAAATAAAAATTATAAACACAAAACCAATAATGTAAGAGCTTACAGTGGCGCTGGACGGCTCACACTCCTGGTAACAATAATTCAATACAAAATCTAATATATAAAATTCTTCTGTCACGGGGTGCGTAATCGAACTCCTCCGAAACGGCTTGACCGATTTTGATGAAATTTTTTGTGCTTATCCGGTATCTATGAGAATCGGCCAACATCTATTTTTCATACCCCTAAATGTTAGGGGTAGTCCACCCCTAATTTTTTTTTTAATTTTTAGACAAAATATTTTTTTGTATTTTTTTTTAGATTTGGCATTAAAAAATACATACAACCCTAAATTTTCACCCTTCTACCACCAACTCTTAAAATGTGGCAAAACAACGTTTGCTGGGTCAGCTAGTCTAATATATAAAATTCTCGTGTCACAGTTTTCGTTGCCATACTCCTCCGAAACGGCTTGACCGATTTTGATGAAATTTTTTGTGCTTATCCGGTATCTATGAGAATCGGCCAACATCTATTTTTCATCCCCCTAAAAGTTAGGGGTAGTCCACCAACCCCTATAATGTGGAAAAACAACGTTTGCTGGGTCAGCTAGTATTTAATAAAACTCTTGTGGAGAGTTTAATTATACCTAATTTCACAAAAGTGCCATGTGACCATGGACCCTAAAGGAACCGAAACGTTGGATAAAAATAATATCAATACACCACAAAAGTAAAGCGCTTTCAATTTTCAATAATTGAAGGGTATACGAAGAAGGAGTACAAAATCTTCTCCTCTTTTGAAGTCGATTAAAAATAAACTTAGTTTTGCAGTTAAAAAACATATTTTTCCATCATCACGACTTTTTTTGACGACTCGGTGGCGCGGTGGCTGAGTCATCGGTTTGTACGTCATGGGTTGCGGGTTCGATCCCCGCACTGAGCAAATATTTGTATGTTCTACAGGTAGTTGTACCGGGTCTGGGCGTTTGTGGTGTATGTGAAAATTTGTGTTTGTAAACGTACCCACGATACAGCAGAAAATCCTTGTGTGGGGCAACGTTTTTAAAAAAAAGCACCTAGACTTTAGTGCTTTAGGTGCTTTTAAACTAAAGAAATGCACATAGCACTTCAAGCTTCTGAAAAGCTTCCTGAAAAGGCTGCAGAGAATATTAGATTTCAACTTTCATAGATTCAATTTCGTACTTTCATGCATTCCTGAGAATTGAGATACTATCGAACCTAGTAGCCTAACTGTGGTCTACCGGAATAACTATCGTTTTTAAATGAAGAACAGTAAATGGGTCGGGAAATAGTTACAACATAATTTCAATAACACAACAAAAAATAATCAATTTGTGCTTGTTTAACCAGGTTGTATGCAATCAAACTGTATGCGAATGCACTGGCATCAAAGGCGATCGAGGAGAAATAGGACCTCCAGGAGTTCCTGGTGATCAAGGTGAATATGGTGAAGATGGACCTATTGGGCGCCCAGGTCGACCTGGCGAGGCAGGAGATATAGGTGATAGCGGTGATTATGGTGATAAGGGAACACACGTATGTATTGAAATTAATAATAATTTATTTAATATTGTACGGTTTATGAATTACAGAAAAACTTATCGAAATTAAAAAATTTCAGGGTATCGATGGACCTTATGGACCAAGAGGAGATACAGGGCCGCAAGTATGAATATAATAAATTGTTACTTAACTATAAATAATTTAATTTAATTAGCAGTATTTTTATTATTATTATATTTAACGTTCAGGGTTCAACCGGAACTCAAGGTCCACCTGGATTACCCGGCTTCGACGGTTGCAGCGGTGTTGATGGTATTATGGGACCTCCGGGAGGGATGGGATATCCAGGTGAGAGAGGTTTACCTGGGCCTGAAGGAGAAAAGGGTTCCCGAGGTATGGCTGGCGAGGGAGGTGTTAATTCAAGAGGAGCGAAAGGTGATGGCGGTGAACTTGGGCGACCAGGAAATGCTGGCCCTCGAGGTGTTACAGGATGGATAGGTGACAGTGGTGACCCAGGTGCAGTAGGTCTACAGGTAAGAAAATAAAACATAGTATATAACATTAGTATTTATAATTGAATGATTTACGTTCCAATATGTTATAATTTATTTTAAAATAACTTTCAGAACTTAGGATATACACACTTATATTTATAGTGAATTTTATAAGCGAATTCTTTTGAGAAATCGGTTTAAAGAAATTTATTTTTTATAAAATCTTACAGATTATTTACAATAAGAAATAATTAAATTTCATAATAAAAATTCATTTCATTTACCTCTGGCACATGATTTTATAAATACATTTATGATATTGTGATTAATTTAAATTTACTTTTTTATTAACATAATAGTTCGATTAAATAACAATTTATTAAAATAGAAAATTAAATAATTTATAATAAATATCAGTAATTAAATTTAAGTATACGTTAGTACATATAATATAGTAATCAACATGCAGTAAACAAAAGATATTCTGATTATAATGTGATTCAAATTCGTAATAATGTTCATATCGTGCTTACGTGTTTTCTCAGTTTAGCTTTAAAAATATTAATGTTTTTACAATCTTTTATTTCTGTGGGTTATTAAACAACTGTGCACCGTTATTGTTTTTTTACCGTAATTTGTACGCGGCCTACTTAATTCGATTTTATTTTTGTTTCTTAGATTATGTGTATTTTCTTTTTTGTGTAATGTTATATTTGTTTGTATGATGTTTTTTACTGGGATACATGTGTAATATTTGTATAGTTGTGTAAGATTTAGTAGATTTGTTTTTTTTTATATACATATATTTTTACTAGGTGTTAGGTAATGATAATGGTATAATATTTTAATGAGTTTATTCTGTGTAGTTTGAAGTGGTTTTAAGTTAGTAGAAGCGGCAGTACCCCATATCTCAACCAAATATTCTAAGTGGGATTTAATAAGTGAATTGTAAATTAATAAACGTATTTTAGGCGGTATGCAATTTGCTATTTTACGGAGTGAAATCAGTAATGCGCTAAGTTATATTCCTCTTATTGCTAAAAGGATCCTTTTGAAACATGAAAATTTAACCAATTTAACCATATTATTTTTGAACAAAAGATGTGCTAGATACAAATATTCTAAATAAACCAATATTAATTTGGTCTAGGGTCCAATGGGTCTCCGAGGAGAATCAGGAGATAGAGGAAGAGATGGCGACGACACTGTGGGACCGCCTGGAGAAAAAGGTGACCAAGGACAAGTTGGTGAACCAGGAAGACCTGCATCTATAATAGTCACTAGCGAAGTTCGTCAGAACATTACAGTCATAACAAAGGGTAACAAGGGAGAGAAGGGTTTGCGGGGACAACGAGGCGTGAAAGGTTTAAAAGGAATGTCAGGCACAAGGGGTAAGATGGTAAGTATTTTATTTTGCAGTACTATTTACCCTCTTACGTATAATTACATCACCTATATGTTGCATGCAATATGTAGTGACAACGTACCTAGAACCATATAAATATTTTTGTTAATAGTCTTTTTCAAGCACGCCAGGATAAAATTAAAGCGTAAAGTGTGTGGGTAAGGAAAATTTTATCTATTACCTTTTTAATAACAATAATTATCTTTATTTGCTAGAGACGGTTTTTTTTGCAAGGTATTCAGTGTTGAAAATTTAAAGTTAATATATAGCTTTTGTTGACCAGGGACATGACGGTCTTAATGGCCCTCAAGGATACAAGGGTGATCAAGGTATCGATGGACCAAGAGGAAAGATGGGTCACCCAGGTCGAGATGGAAATACTGGTCCCAAAGGAGATAAAGGTGCACCAGGATATGCTGGTCCAGACGGAGCAGACGGATGGAAAGGAGCAAGAGGAGAAGATGGAATACCAGGCAATCCCGGTCTGCAAGGTTTCCAAGGAGAACCGGGAATTTACGATGACAGCTTGGATGTACCACCCTTACCCGGTTCTATGGGACCTCAAGGCCCAGAAGGCCCCTTAGGTCCGATGGGAGAACCAGGCTTACCTGGTCAACGGGGTTTGCCTGGTATCATGGGGCCTCCCGGGTATCCTGGTATCAAAGGAACACATGGCAGACAGGGAGCCCCCGGCTCATCTATTAAGGGAGAACCAGGAAATGACGGTTTTAAAGGGTTACCTGGATTTAAAGGACTCTCAGGATTCATTGGCATACCTGGATTTACTGGTCCTAAAGGTTTCAAAGGTGCAACAGTTATTGGTCCAGATGGTGAAGAAGGTGTACCTGGTATTGATGGAAGACCTGGGATGCGAGGTGATCGCGGTGATCAAGGCGACGCGGGACCACAAGGTTTTCCAGGAACAGGTGTACACGGAGTTGGGCCTCCAGGAGAAGAAGGGCCTCCGGGACCTCCTGGAATGTCTGGTGATCCTGGTGAAAATGGTCTCCCAGGATTTCTTGGGTTGAAAGGAGATCGTGGTGACGACTGTCCATATTGTAAATCAGGTAACTACAGTTCAAACCATTTTAAATATTTCACATGATTTAAACAAATCAACACATAAAAGGCTAACAAAACTTACTTATAAGGCTAACAAAACAGTCTCACACATATGAAATGGATTTATGAGTCTGCAATTCATAAAAAAAAAATAGTAACATGTTGATATAATTAATATACACTTATTAGGTGCGTAAATAATAACTAAATAATACAACATTTCTGAAGAAAGAAAGAAAGTATCCAAATGCCCTATATACATATATTTTAGATAAAGATGTAAGTTTCTACATTAAACTTACATCTTTATCTAAAATATAGCTAGAGTAAGATTATCTCTACTATTATTTTAAATTGTCGTTATACAAATAATGTTTATTTGATATATATTTCGTATATATTATTGAATAATAAATCAGACTTTACTTAACCACATAGGCTCAGATGGACCAAAAGGACAGAGAGGAACTGATGGCATTCCGGGCCAAAAAGGTTATCCAGGCCCTGAAGGAGTCCCAGGACGTAGAGGAATTAAAGGCAATCCTGGTATTTCTGGCCTGCCAGGACCAACCGGTCCCAGAGGCAACAAAGGTGTAGCAGGAGCAGCAGGCCGGCAAGGAGCGAAGGGACCGAAAGGACGCGTATTTTTTGATCCACCATTGGCTCTAATCAAAGCTGAAATTGGACTTCCGGGCTACAGAGGTACGAACTAATATAAAAAGAATCTTTTTTTTACTGGAGGTAGGATTCAGCATTGAGCCAATTAAAACATTTAATTGTCAGATGTACTTAAGAACTTCTGTGTTGTCTAACAGTTACACTTCGAGCTCTGAAAGGAAATAAAATATAGTACATTACATTGCAGGGAATGTGTGCACCAGCCCTGGAAGGTACCATCCTATAAATTAAGCACGAGAAAAAATCCTTTATTTGAAATGATACATAAAAAACTTTATTTTAAAAAATGGCTTGATCGAACTCTCTCAATAAATAAGAATTAACTTCAAGAATTATATTTTAAATAAAAAGAACTATTGTGTATTCTTCTGAATAAATCAAGTTTTTAAAACGACTAACTGCCGCGGCAATAGGTTCCAAATACTTCAGCTGGTTCTTTTGCGCGACTGCAATCTCGATTACAGATAACTATCCCGCTCTAAAGATTAGCTCGTGCCAACAAATTAAAATCGTAGGTATATTTTTGCACTTGAAACAAGTCAAAGGTTATTAGGTAATTAGGTATCCAGGTCATAAACTCTGTAGGAAAAGTAAGAAAGTAAATGTTAATTATCATGACTTATTTACATAAAGTTTAACTTTAAACTCGGAATTAATTTAGGTATGTAAGTTTAACCAACAATTGTTTACACAATTACATTTTCAAGTTACAAAGCTATATGCAATGTACATACATCTACAAGTGTAATACTTTATTATAAGTTAACACCACATGCGTATTAAACGGTTTATGTTTTAAATATGTCTTTATATTTTTTAAATTTTAATTAGATACACATCGCTTCATTCCACAAAATATACACGAGTCAGATATAGTGCTCATTATATGACGCAGCTAGTTCTGCACCTACTTATTGACACTTATTTTACTTTAAATATAACTTTCAGTGTATTTTTTTTTATTATTAGAAACTTAAGTTGACATCGGTGCCTCGGACTCATTTTGAGTGTTGAGTTGAATGAGTTTAGCGACAAACACAGTGATCCGAGATTTTTATATATAAGTAGATTAATCTATATTATTATGTATATACAAATGAATCCCTATTTCCCTTGGTCACGGCATCACGCGTGAACGACTGAAAGGATTTTGATAAATTTTTGATAAAATCGGAACCTTGGAGAAGGATGTAGGCTACTTTTTATCTGGTTGGACACGAGCTACTCATAAATGGCATCCTATACCTTTGCTTACGTATTTCCGTTCCGCTTCCCTCTTTAGCAGTGGAAGACCATTAGGTACTGAATATAATGGAATCCATACGGAAGCCACTTAATAGCTCAGCGCTTTCAGCTTATCTATTCCTTGATGGAACTAGTAGCATGAAATTTAAACTACTAGTATAAAAAACTCCGACTCCGTACGGAGATTTTTAAAGTACGTGTTTATTATTATTATAGACAAATTATAGACTTTAATCTGACGGGCCGCCTGTGGTCACTTAATACCACATCTAGGTAAAACCCGTATATACCTTATTCTCTAATATGACCACCATACCATTCATCAATGCTGCTACATAAAAATAACTATTTATTTTAGGTTTCATGGGTCCATCGGGTATTCCTGGAAACGCTGGATCGCCAGGGATGACTGGAGATTCTGGACTGAAGGGATTAAAGGGTGAAATGGGTGACGACGGGTTTGCTGGTAGACCGGGTAGAAACGGATCAAGAGGGCAAGATGGACAACCTGGTTGGGATGGCCGGCCAGCCACAGTCCCCATTCAGTTCCTTGTGGGTCAAAAGGGAGAGCCTGGATTTCAGTAATTATAACGTTTACTAAGCTAACAATAATGTATCTCTTCTTTCTAAAAACATCTAGTGATCTTCCACACTTCATTTTCCTGTAACACATATCTACATACATACTATATTTTGTCTGCGACTTGAAACCGCGAAGAAGGAGCGAAGTCGCCGACTGCGCTCCACTTGACCAATTGGAACTATGCATTTTTTCTAGCTAAGGTGCTCAAGTGATATGGATAACTTGAACTATATATATCTTAACGATATCTTTACAGAGGAGAAAGAGGTGAACCAGGAGAAGATGGTCTGAAAGGTGAAGCTGGAGAAGCACTTGCCCATGGAATCAATGCAAAAGGTCCTAAAGGTTTCACCGGTTCTCCTGGATTAAAAGGTTAGTTAACATACCTACCGGGATTTTTTGTATAATTATAAAATCTATTTTTTTTTAGAATAGGTATGAATGTTCTTAATAAAAACCCTTTAGATATCTTGACGTTTGAGATATATTATGATTTGAATATCCCTTGGATAACATAATTATCTCATGATACGGTGAGCTCGTTCCATACGTGTCCGGGGTCAATAATTAACGAAAATATAGGGTAGCTGTGAATAATTATAAGATCAAGAGTAATCAAGACAAACAAAACCTCAGTCTGCCCGTGACTATGACACTAAGCATTCGTGTGTTCACCCACAGAAAATTAGTAGTGATGATATACGGGGACTGAGTTATGAATGCATTCTAGTTCTTATTCTATCATTGGTTTCCGGGATAGCACTCCAGCTATGTTGTTGAAAAAAATAATAATAAGGTTTTATTAAGTTTTAATTAAGGTTCCTATTTAGCATTTATATTTTATGTAGGTAACTACCATAGAATTGTTACTGCCAAAATCTACTGCGACTATTACAAAAATCAATCATGTGCTATACTGTAATGTCATTGTAGTTACATACATATGTGCATAACATCACGTCTATCGACCCCAAAGGGTTGGGCAGAGGTGTACCAATGTACACCCACGTTTCGCCGGTATGTTTTAGGTCCCATGTAATAGGGGCCGAGCCTATTGCCATTAAGCGGGCACAAATCCAAACTCCGAGCTGCTACTAACTGTTTCATAGAAAAACCCAATAACACTGCTTGACCTGGGAATCGAACCCAAGACCGGCAGTCGCACAGGACGACCACTAGACCAACGAAGCAGTTTGTTGAAAAAAACAACAGTAACAAAATTAATATTATGACAGCGCCATCTATTTCCGAGCTAAGCAACGAGGCTTGTGCGTAGGTATGATATTAATTTGTGTAGATACTGGATGGAAACTACCACTATTACTATTTAGGAAATACATACACATTATAGCATGACGACTCGGAGGCGCAGTGGCTGAGCAATCGGTTTGTGCGTCACGGGTTACGGGTTCGATCCCCGCATGGAGCAAATATTTGTACCGTCTGCAGGTAATTGTATCGAGCCTGGGCGTTTTGTGTATGTTAAAATTTGTGTTTGTAAACGCACCCACGACACAGGAGAAAATCCTAGTGCGGGGCAACGTTTTTTTAAAAATCAAAATCAATCAATAATCAAGCATTAATGATTCATTTTAAAAAAAGTCCATGCTCAACACACAAACATTTGCCCCTACCGGGATTCGAATCCAGGACGATTACTACAGAAAGCAGCAATTAATACCGCTGCACTAATCGGGTCGTAAGATAAATTTAAGTATGTAGAACCTTTGCTAGAAGCTAAACGTAAAATAAGTATAGCAAATCACTAAACACATAATGGTTACATTGTTTAAACGTTGCATTTGTTTAGTTATTGGTAATTATTGATTGCACTGTCTACAATACTCAAGCTAGATTTTTATTCAAAGGTGATGCATTAGTGATTTGTTTACATTTAATTGTATCAAAGCACTTTCTTATACTCTCTTTATTACTTTCGTAGGAGTTCCAGGAATAAAGGGAGAACAAGGTGAAATGGGTTATGATGGTGCGTCTGGTATGCCCGGTGATCAGGGTCCTGCTGGTAGATCTATACAAGGTATAAAAGGATACAAAGGCTTTGTTGGGAGAAAGGGTAGTATTGGACTATACGGAATACCTGGTAGCAAAGGACAACTAGGACCCGGGGGATTCTCAGGAAATAAAGGAAAGAAAGGAACGCGGGGTGATGCTGGATTACCCATTATAGCCGGTGAAAAAGGCTTCGATGGCCTCGTCGGCTTACGAGGAGAAGATGGTGATCCGGGTTATCCAGGCTTACCAGGAAGAATTGGATCGATGGGACTTAAGGGAGAGCAGGGACCACCAGGAGACATAGGTCGAAATGGACCACAAGGACCTGAGGTAATTATTTATTTTTTATTTTCATTGTGTTTTCTGTAATAATGAGTGGTTAGTTCACACAAACAAATCCACTTTCTAAATATGTATACTCTTATAACTCATACACCATTTGACAGCCATTTTGAATCTTAAACAACCATAGTTAATCGAGTTTGTAGGTACAATAAAATGGTTATATCTAACTGAGAGACTTACGGACACTTATTAAAAACTAAACAAGCCGCTCAGGCCGTAAGGGCCGCAGAAGCTACTTCCAGAGGCCTCTCCGCAGCCAGGCTTCGTAAGCAAAAGCCTGTATCGGAGCGACCCCTCCTTGGGGTTCCTCTTAGTCATTGGGGCTTTAGGTATTAAGTACTCAAAAATAAGGAATTAAAAAATAATATATAAGTAGCTCGAAAGATAAATTATTTTGAAGAAATTATTTATTTATTATTTGAGCTATTGGCAAGAATATGTAGGTATACTACCTATATACTACCTACATATATACTTAATGATAATCAATTGCAAATAAATTGTATATTGCGTGAAAGCCTTTTTGTAAGATTTTGAAAAAATATAATGATTAGTGATTACATAAAATTCATCTACTTAACCATTATAAAATCATACAATTATTATTTAAATCTTATAATTATGTATTATACCTATATACACAAAACAAGAAAAGTAACACATTGCTTCATATTTTACATTCTACTCCACTTCTGTAATATACTGTCAATTTAATGGTGGTCTAGGTATTAGTATTTATGTCATTTGAGCGATATTCATCTTTATATATAATACTTACCCACTGGTTTTTCATCCGATTTTATATAGTTTCAGATGTTCAATTTTTTTTAAAATTATTAATTGTTTTAGGGACGAAAAGGTATACCAGGTATTCAACTACAAGGTGCATCTGGTTTACCTGGTCAATCTGGCTGGCCTGGACGCCCTGGATCGATTGGTGAACCAGGTTTACAGGGTTCCAACGGTATTCCTGGCGACGCCGGCCCCAAAGGAATGAAGGGAAACACCGGACTTGCTGGCATACGTGGCCTGCAGGGAGAAGTTGGCTTAAGAGGTCTAAACGGATTCCAAGGACTAGCAGGAGTCGTCGGAAAACCAGGCCAACTAGGAGACCAGGGAGATAAGGGTATTACAGGATATAATGGAGAACCTGGCAGAATGGGCAAGCAAGGACTTCCAGGTCCAAGAGGTCTTTCTGGTGATTTAGGCCTACCGGGTTACCCGGGTAGTGATGGAAGACCAGGGTTAAAAGGAGAAAGAGGAGATTTGGGTTTACCTGGATTACCGGGTTTGAGAGGAGAAGATGCTCAAAGAGGCTTTAAAGGTGACGAGGGAGTGCCTGGTTATAATGGAATGGATGGAAGACCAGGTACAAGAGGTTTAAAAGGAGCAAAGGGGGAATTAGGAACAACAGGCCTAAATATTGCAGGTAACCCAGGACCAAAAGGTGATAAAGGAAATTCCGGTTATCAGGGAAAGTTTGGAAGTATGGGAAGAAAAGGAGAAATAGGTGATATTGGTTTTATTGGAGAACGTGGTGAAGCAGGTGACAAAGGCTTCACAGGAAGGCCCGGTATGGTAGGAAGATTCGGAGCAAGGGGAAATAAAGGTCAGCCAGGATTTCCGGGAGTCATTGGTTTACAGGGTATAAAAGGTGATCAAGGTATGAGCGGTAGACCTGGACGTATGGGTTCTCCTGGACTCCCTGGTGATATAGGTTACGAAGGACCCAGTGGACCTGACGGTATTCCTGGAATTAAAGGAGAACGCGGTGACATTGGAATTACCCAATATGTGCCACCTACCAAGGGTGACATTGGTGACATAGGCATGGAAGGTTTCCCTGGTTTAAATGGAGATATGGGAGAACCGGGTTTTCCTGGATACGTTGGTATTAAGGGAGAACAAGGAGATGAAGGTTACACAGGACAAACAGGTGAAATTGGTATACCAGGCTTCAAAGGTTTAACTGGCGCTCAAGGCCCACCCGGTCTGCCGGGCATTAACGCTGAAAACGCACCTCGGGGTGAACAAGGTAATCCAGGCATCGATGGCCTTCCCGGATGGCCTGGAGCTATGGGTCAAAAAGGTAAGCCTGGTGAATATGGTATTAATGGTCCTGATGGACTAAAAGGTCCACCTGGTCTTTCATTCCAAGGTCCTAAAGGTATGCCTGGAATGGAGGGAGCACCAGGTCCACGAGGTTTTTCTGGACGCCCTGGAAATACAGGATTTCAAGGAAACCCTGGCCTTCGCGGTTTTAAGGGAGATATTGGAGAAACGGGTGATTCATACAGTCCCAAAGGTATACGAGGAGACAGTGGTATGCCAGGTTTCGACGGTCCTAAAGGACAAATTGGAGATTATGGAGATCAAGGAATCCCTGGACAATTTGGAGCCGTAGGCGCACAAGGATTAAAAGGATCTAGAGGAGACGAAGGTGAAGAAGGTAACTATGGATTACCTGGCCTCAAGGGTATAAAGGGTGATGATGGAGACTTAATAGATGCTTCTGAAATTGTACCTGGAGAAATGGGTGAGGTGGGCCCGAGTGGTTTTGATGGTAGACCGGGATTGGATGGAAAGCCAGGTGATTTTGGCCAGAATGGTTTACCAGGAAATAAAGGAGAAAAGGGTGACGTAGGATTTCCCGGCCCTACAGGCGTTAGAGGACCAATGGGACCTGAAGGTTTAAAGGGTATCAGAGGTTTACAAGGCTTCGAAGGAAACCGTGGAGCTACAGGTCTTGCTGGTATTCCGGCCGTACAGCCAGTACCCAAATCAAGAGGTTTTTACTTTGCCGTACACTCACAGACAAGAATGATTCCACAATGTCCATCAGGAACTTTACCCCTTTGGCGCGGATATTCTCTTATTCACATAATTGCTAACGGAAAAGCACATGGCCAAGATTTAGGTAAGTTATAAAGGTACCTTCGTCATTGGCGTATCTGGGATCATTTTTCGGGGGGGGGGGGAGCTAGGGTTGGGCCCAGTGCAAAGAATCAAGGGCGCTGGGGCTAAAAAAAGCTCATCCCATTTAAATTACCAAACTAAAAGTGATAGTGTCTACTTCTATATTTTTTTCGTATAAAGTCTGTTAATAAAACAAATAAAAACCAGCGCGGTGCGAGTCGGAATCGCGCACAAAGGGATCCATACCATTGCCTACCAACAATTAGTAAACAACAGTAGGTACACAATTTAATAAAAGGTAAATTGCGATTTACGATTTAATAATAACAATAATCATTTATTAGCAAACGTTGAAGTCCATAGAATTTGGTTAGCAAATATTGACATCAAAAAGTTATCCATGATTACACATGAGCATAATAAACAAATAATTAGGATAGATTTAGGAGTATTAAAAAAAACTACTTACTAGATCTCGTTCAAACAAATTTTCGATGGAAGTTTGCATGGTAATGTACAACATATATTTTTTTTTGTTTTATCATTCTCTTATTTTAGAAGTTACCGGGACTTCACACATTTTACCACTTTGGAAGTGTCTCTCGCGCAAACTGTTCAGTTTAGAAAAAGACGATATTAGAAACCTCAATATCATTGTTGAAGACCTATCCATAGATACCACAAACGTACGGGATTGATGAAAAAAAAAATATGAGTTTCAGTTCTAAGTATGGAGAACCCCAAAAAATTATTGTTTTATTTATTTCACGACCCCAAACCCCCCGCCCCATTCTACGCCTATGACTTTCCTCACCAAAAACAATTAATAAATGTATTTTATATGTGTACAATAAATCTGTTTTCGTTATAGGTGCCTCCGGGAGTTGCTTGCGAAAGTTTTCGACAATGCCTTACATGTTTTGTAACTTTAACGAAATTTGTAACTTTGCTCAACGTGAAGATTATAGTTTCTGGTTGTCAACGCCAGAGCCTATGCCTATGTCAATGACACCGATACAAGCTAAAGATGTAGGAAATTATATATCCAGGTAAAGTTGTCTTTCTATTAAATCTCATTATTAGATTCGATTATAAAAGGAACAATATCAGAATCAACATTAAAACCAAACCAAAAGCAACGTCATACCCTAACCTAAACCGAAATTATATAATTTCATTGTATGAAAATGTTTTTGGGAAGTGAGGCGGAATCACCTAATCACGAATTCACGATACATCTAAATTTACCATACAATAATCGATATATTTCCATAATCATCACCCCATTTTTGTCCCACTGCTGGGCACAGGTCACCTCTCATTGAGAGGGATTAGGCTTAGGGATTATCTTTACTTATTATAATTTAATTGCGCGAAGACTATTATTAGGAACACTCAATGTATTATTTAATACATAATAACCTAAAAACAATCTTAACGGATTTTTTCTTTAATTTCACAGATGCCAGGTGTGCGAAGCACCTACACGAACTATTGCCGTACATAGTCAAAGCAACTTAGTACCTGAATGTCCTACAGGATGGAGAGAATTATGGTTAGGCTACAGTTTCCTAATGGTAAGATTTTGTACATAGTATAAAAAAAACAACTCTTATCGAGTAGGCAGCACACAGTATAAATATCTGAATATGACTTATAGGTAATAGACATGCATATAATAAATACATCTAAAAGCCATGTGGTATCGCCAGATGCGTTATTGGCCTTTTGCGTACTAGATATCGTAGGACCAACTAGTAGTAGACCAATTAGTGCGAGTAAGATAAGACCAAACATACCTATTGGTTAACCTATAAGTCATATTCAGTTCCGGATCAGGGTGTTTATACACATGATAATTTGTATCACTTACACTACTTATGTATACACCCAATTTAGCTGGCCCTGTAAAATTGGCTACAAACTTTAGTCACTGTTAGGCATAATAAATTTAAAGCAACCTCTAACTAAACGGTCCACAGATAGAGAATTTTGACGAATTATTTTTCTTTTATACCGAAAGCAATTCTAGTCCAGCGATTCTAGTCAGCACCAAATTCGGAATGGTTTATGCGCGTGACCCGTGTTTATTTGTTTTATATCACAAGGTTGGGTAATAAGTTTATGGCCTCTATGACGGTAAGTAGTTACCGTAGACTGTTTGCAACACACGAGGTGTCGCCTGCGCATAGCTGACTGCCTTCTGTCAAGCAGTGGCGTAGCGTGGGTATTTGCCGCCAGGGGCCGTCTGGAAATTTGCCGCCCCCTTTTCTAGTAGTATACAAGGTGTTGTTTTGCATCCTCGTCAAATTTCAGGTTGTCATAAAATACATAAATAATCAATTGAAAGTACGGTAGTGGGCAATAACTAAAAAGTGCTGCTTTTATTTGTTGTTGAATTTTAACAGTGTTTCAGAATTAAACCCTTAATTCAATACAAATAAAACAGAATCACCCGACTACGCACACAGCGACAATGCAGCTGTGTGCGTGAGTGTCGACGTCTTCCTACGAAATGCATGCGCGGGCGAACGAATGATCGGTAGCAATAATTTACCTAATTTTATTTCGAAAATCACCTACATTATTGTCATAAATTTTGCTTGATAATGAACTCATTGTTGAGCATCATTGGAATGCGTAAATCTTACTAATGGCAGTAATACTAGTGCGCCAAAGAAAAGTTCATTGACCTGTTATCAGATGATTAATAAAATGTTAGTTTTGCTTTATCCTTCCACCTAAAGTTTTCGTAGTGATTTTGTTTTGATTTGTGGATTAAATTGATTGATTTGAAATTTTCCTTCCTACTTAACGGGCTTAGGACCGGCAATAATACCTACCTTAGTTGGTGTACCGATCTACTTATGATGGAAATGGAAAGACGTGCTACTTAAATGTAAGTACGTGGTGATACTTTCGACTCTTAGGTATTATTAGCGTAGTTACAAATTTGAAATCAACTTATTTACACTAATCAAATTGATTAAGCTAACAACGTATTTACAAAATGTACAAATAAATAAATTACCTACTTAAGTTAGCCGGAGGTATTGTTCAAAGTGGCCACCATCACACTCTTCGCACAATTGAGCACGACGTAGCTGGTTTTCCTTCAGCTTACGTAACACTAACACATTAGTTTTTACAGTGTCAAAAGCACTAATGATCCTTGCACGTAATTCTGTTACACTGGTCACTTCCTCCGTGTAAACTAACCTTTTAACGTCTCCCTGCACATAAAAGTCTAGAGGCGTCTGGTCCGGAGAACGCGGAGGCCAGGCCACAGGTCCTCCGCGACCGATCCAGTGGTCACTAAAACTTTTGGTCAAGTACTCGCGTACTTGCCGACCATAGTGAGGGGGGGCACCGTCCTGCTGGTAGTACAAGTTGCGATGGAGTGCCAGGGAACATCCTCCAACATCTCCTCGACAACGTGACGCAACAGCTCCAGTTTTTGGGTGTTGCAGTTCACGCTTCAGTAGGCGAAACACTAGTGTGGTGCACTCCAAAGTGTTGACCAGCCTGCCGCGTGCTTGCCCGTGGGTCTCGCTGGAAGTATTCCAGCTCTGTGATGGGGGTTCCCGATCGGGAAACATTTCGGTGAACATCCGGATGGCTCCACGTAGGCTGTCTCCACTGATGGCGTACAGGCGGACCATCTCTACCAACTCGACATTCGGATAGTTGTCCGTCATCTTGCACTTCGTACCTACGTCTCAACGATGTACCGGGAAGTGAAATTCGCAAAGCGCGCGCACGCGTCGGCGACATCAAACAGACTGTTAGTTCCGGGGTCGCGGCGGCGTGGCTAGGGATTTGTACCTACGAATCGATCGATGAATGATCGTTGCGTATGCGTTGTGTATGTGCTGTTTGCGTTTGTTTGTGTGTGAAAGCGCGGTTATAGGGCTAGTAACAGACGGGCCGCGTTTAAATACGGCTGGTTCACACTTACGGATTTCCGTATACAAGCAAAATAAAAAAAATAAAAACCTACTCATTTTCATTTGTTCCCAACGAGTAACACCCTCAAATGTCACACTGTTACTCGATGGGAATGTTTTTAAGAAAAAATTCCCAACCAGTCACACTGTTACTCGATGGGAACTTTTTATTACTAATTTCCCAACCAGTCACACTGTTACTCGATGGGAACTTCTTATTAGTAATTTCCCAACCAGTCACAATATTACAGTAGTTAATGAAAAGAAGAATTAAATCGGTTTTTACTTTAAAAACATTTATTCGTCATATTGCTGGTGATTCTCCTTTGAACGTTTTATTCTTAAATAATTAAATAAAATTACAATACCTAAATACATACATACATACATAGACTCACGCCTGTATCCCCGAAGGGGTAGGCAGAGGTGTAATATTACACCCACATCTCGCCATCTATATTTAAGTCCCACGTAATAAGGGGGGGGAGGTACCTAAATACAATCAGCTTTATATAATATATCAGAGTAAATCATCACATTTTACAACAATTATCAGTTCTAATTTCTAATGTTAATTTGAACTTTAAACAATTTTCCAAATACATATAATTAGCCATAAGTATGTTGTGACAATTAAAATTATGTATAGCAAAATAAAGTTATGATAAGCCGGCAACATCAGTTATCGCGAGTGTGTAATGGCGGTTATTTTCTATGCACATTTAATGTAAAAATACTTCATTAACTACATGGAAAAACAGTGGCTCCGTGAGGAATATTTAAAAGTGTGGTGCGTTTTTGGTGACGCCCATCGCACAACAAATGCACTCGAATCTTGGCATAATAAACTAAATAAGACCATTGGAACAAAACACCCGAATATTATGCATTTCTTGCACACAATTGAAGAAGATTCTTCTCAGAATACTGTCAGAAATGTTCTGAAACAACAAGGCAAACCGTCAAAAAGAAAACGGGGTAAGAAATCTATATCAAGAGACGAGTTTATTCAGGAAGTGCAGCTGGAATTAACACAAGGTCTTATTTCAGTTGGCCATGCTTTGGAGATTTTACGACACTAGAATTAAGAACTGATACTTATTGTAAAATGTGGTGATTTACTGTGATACATACATATAGGTACAAACATAAGGTTGATTATATTTAGAAAATTGTTCTTTAAAGTTCAAATTAACATTAGAATTAATAACTGTTAATTGATACATGCATATAGGTACAAACATAAGGCTGATTATCATATAGGTACAAACATAAGGCTGATTATATTTAGAAAATTCTTCTTTAAAGGTTCAAATTAATATTAGAAATAAGGACTGTTAATTATTGTAAAATGTGATGATTTACTCTGTTATATTATATAAGGCCGATTGTGTTTAGATATTGTTACTATGACTAAAACATTAAAATGAGAATTACTAGCAATATGACGAATGTTAACGTTTAACGTCCGTAATTAAGTAACTGTATTTACCAATGTTGTTATTTTGTTGATTTTAATAAAAATTTAAAAAACCGATTTAATTCTTATTTTCATTAAGTTCTGTAACAGTGTGTTCCCATCGAGTAACAGTGTGACTGGTTGGGATTTTTTTCTGAAGAAATTCCCATCGAGTAACAGTGTGACTGGTAGTGTGACCGGTTGGGAATTTTTTCAGAAAAAAATCCCATCGAGTAACAGTGTGACATTTGAGGGTGTTACTCGTTGGGAACAAATGCTCATTTTATTGTTGCTTTGGGTCGAGAATCATTAGCATAATTACGTCCTTGAATTTGACGAGGATGCAAATCAACACCTTGTATTTAGTTATTATATTTCTTTAAGCGAAGACTTGTTATTAGCGTTCTATTGACTAGATGATGTTGTTACTATGATATCCTAGCTGTAAGTCTTCCATACTTTAAATAAATAAATAAATAAATAAATAAAAACGACGTGGCACTTGATGACGCCGGCCGGGGCCATGGCCCCCTTTACCCCCCCCCCCCACGCTACGCTTCTACTGTCAATCCTCTCAACTCCCTTGTCGGGCAACTCGATTTGAGCGATAAATCTCGCTATGCCGTACCTCTCTAACGAATAATAATTATATATGTATTAAGTACCTAATGTTTATATTTACTTACAGCACACGGCCGGTGCAGACGCAACAGGTCAAAGCCTCATATCTCCTGGATCCTGCATGAAAGAGTTCCGCGCTCGCCCCTTCATTGAGTGTAATGGACTCGGTCGCTGTAATTACTTTGCAACAGCAGTTTCGTACTGGCTTTCAGTAATAGATGATAATAGAATGTTCCAAAAACCGGAGCAGCAAACCTTGAAAGCCGACCTAGTCTCTAAAGTTAGCAGGTATGCAAACCACATCTATTTACATATACTTATA
Organism: Craniophora ligustri; assembly: GCA_905163465.1. Lineage (NCBI taxonomy): Eukaryota > Metazoa > Arthropoda > Insecta > Lepidoptera > Noctuidae > Craniophora > Craniophora ligustri. The sequence continues at coordinate 8,932,386 of LR990956.1, forward strand.
TCAATACTTACCTATTGATTCCTTACACTTACCGACGCAAATATTCCATTAAATAACCATTAACCGCAAATAATCATTTAAATTAAATAAAACTATATTTTACGGATATTATCGCGGTATATTTCGTATATTAATATTATTTTAACCCGATGTTTCGGATCCTTTACAGCATCACGGGCAGACTGAAGTGTTGGTTGTCTTGAAGTTATAATAATTACTAACAGCTACCCTACATTTTTAATTTAAAAAATCTTGGGCAATATTTCCGTCTTTTACACCTAATAAAGAACACCAGATTAAAAAATAAAGAACAGATCACTGTAGGTACCGTATTTTTAACAGGAATTGAATTCAAATTCAAATTATTCATCACCGGCGAAATGTGGGAGTGTACTAGTAAGCATCTGCCTCTCCTCAGTATTTTATGCATACATGTTATGGCAACCTAAATTGGTTTTAGTTATTTCCTGTCTGCATAAATCATACGTTTCACATCGAACTGCACCAGTCTCATATTGATATTACATTACATACATAAATCTTTGTAAAACAAAACCAACAATTTTGTATTTAATTTAAAAGAGTATCTATGGAGTTTCTTGCCGGTTCTTCTCAATAAGACCTACCTTTTGGAACCGTGCAACTAAATTCAATTAAATATGACAATTCAAATGCACCTGTATTGGTCTAATTGAAATAAATGATTTGATTTGATTTGATTTGATTTTATATACCTACTTATAACTTTCTGTTGAACAGGTGTGCTGTATGCATTAGAGACTGGCCGGTGCCACACAAGAGCTTCGCACGTGCGCCTACAGTAGGCGATTTGAACTCGGTACCCAACGCGGCTATACGTCGACCACATCGGCCATATAGGCCATATCCCTACCCTCGTCGACAGAACTACGCGCGCCGTGGGGTGCGTGGGAGACGCCGCCAATGAAGAGACTTCATAATCTTTCCGAGATTCAAACAAAACCTTATTTCTAGGACTAAAATATTGTGATGATACGACAAGAGCTCATAGGAGAAAGATGTCATGAATAATATAATATCACTGCCAAATTATTTTCTCTAGTATGTTTACCTAACTGTCTACTTAACTAGTACCTACCTATTTAATTTAATTGTTTTCATAAACAGTAGTAAATATTATCACTAAACAAATATACATAAGCAGCCAATCCGAAACTTGATATTAAATTAATCCGTCTACACGAACCTCTAACGCATTCTGTACCTACTTATATTAAGGTTAAATGCCGATTTTAAATATTTATGTTTAAAATATCTAACTAAGTAGGTGCTAAGTCAATTTTGCTACAATATTGAACGTAATTTAAATAAAAGTTATATTAGTTATTTATCGTTTATCGATTCAATATTCACTACAACTTAGTCCTAATAGCAGTGAATATTAGCACAATCATTGTGATAATGTTGTAAATATAATTATCGACTTAACATAACGTACTAATAATATGTTTATTAAAACGAAGTAACATGACAAATATACCCTCTCTAAACTTATACCTACTATAGAAATTCATATTTATTGATAACTAAACTCAGATAGGTCTTGAGTCGTAATAAGGAGATATAATTACCTGTAAATTATTATAAGTATAATTTATTAGTAATTAATTCTCTTAAGTACCTGTTAATTGATTTTTCTTCTACTGTACTGTTTTGTGTCAATATATCGTCCTCAGAATAAGGAGTTTAGTATCATTGTAGTCATTGTTTCACTTTTTAGGTCATTTTACTTCGTATTATTATATAATTATAGCTGCAAATCAACGTAACATTAAAATATAGAAATCTTATAATCGTTTTCATTTCTAAAATCGATCTCTGCATAAACCATACCAACGTAATGGGAACTTCAAAACCAAATGTTAATGCCATTGCATTATGTAATAGTGTATTACATAATAGGTAGGTACCAAAGTAGAATACCCGATAGTCTAATCGAACCTAAACTTCACAATTCTTGTCAGCGTCAATTTCGTAATGACTATCTCAAGAACAAACAGAGTTGTGGATGATCACAGAATCGAGCAAGTAATACTGCGTACCATAGAGTAATATATACTTACTATCGGAAACTGCGTACCCAAACAAAGACCGAAACTTACCACCCATTCACACGAGGACGATTCATGATTTTGACGAACCATCTTTCAGCATGTTTCGAGATTTTTGACGTCAGCAATATTAATATTATAATAATAATCACACGCGACGAATCGCGAGTCGTAAAAATTATTGACACATCTTAAATCAAGTATCATTAAAATCATGTTCCGACAGAACACACGATTTCTACATACTTTTTAGATCGACGGTTATATAATCAAATTGACCATGGATTTTTTACTGACCCACTGCTTGGCCCTGGTCTAACTTATTTAAGAGTGTTAAGGCTATAATCCACCACGCTAGCCATGTGCGGGTTAGCAGACTTCAAATGCCATCAATAGGCTATCGCAGCTGTCGATACTTCACCCTTGTGTCGGTAGTTTCAATACAAGATTACATGGTCTTACATACTGTCCATTTTGTATCCAAATAAGGCGGCAGATGGCTATTATTTACCATAATAAAGAACGCATGTGAGAATATTGCTCCTAGGAAACAAAGATTCCACCTAATGCAAATATCCCACCTGACTTACCACGCTGCTTTCATCAGCGGTGCCGCACACGGACGTCTCACGCTTGGCGCGTAGGGCCTCAACGTCGTATGTGATAATTATTGTCGTTGCAAGGAACTGTATCGTCGCGCACGCCGTGCGTGTAGCCAGCCGCATATTTGAAGCGACATTCAGCGCAGCCAATGTCTTATAGTCTATGCTTATTATGTATTGCTAGAATTGGTAAATTTACACCGTGCGACTAAATTAAATCTAGTGTCCCCTACACCTATTATGTTAACACCAAATTATATGATATTGAATCATCATCCATATAAAATGTTCAAATAGATCAATTACGAACAGAAATGATCACGCAAGTGATATTGCAGTTCCATTAAATTAAAAGAACTACTATATCAAGAACAATTAGAACTTACCACCCTTCAACACAGTAACAAACAAAAGCCACCTTTCATCATCATCATCATCATCATCATATCAACCGTTAGACGTCCACTGCTGGACATAGGTCTCCCCCAAGGATCGCCACGACGACCGGTCCTGCGCCACCCGCATCCAGTGGATTCCAGCGACCTTAAACCAGCCACCTTTATCTTTTGCAAATAAGAGCAAATATTCGGTTCTGGAAGTAAAATCTAAGTTGGCAGTTATACAGCCATTATTCTAAGTCATAAGTACGATTCCACTAAGGGCTGGGCATCTTGGTCTAGTGGTCGCTCAGTGCGTCTGCCGACCAATTTGGTCGATTCCCAGGTCGAGCAGTGTTATTGGGTTTTTATGTGAAATTCTCATTAGCAGCTCGGAGTTTGGATACGTGCCCGGTTAATGGCAATAGGCTCGCCCCCTATTACATGGGATCTAAAAGATACCGGCAAAACGTGGGTGTTCATTTTGTCACTCATATATTTAATGCAAATGCATTAAATATATGAGAGACAAATGGACGAATAACTCATTATCACGCCAACCGATTTCGATGATTCTTTTTATATATTTATATGAAAGCTGATGCTTCCCGTGTGGTCCCATAAAAAAATGATGAGGATCTGATGAGTGGATCCTTGGGAAATCGAGAGAAACCCTCAAATTTTCTACGTAGATGACGCGTTTATTGTTCAACTTATGACATACCATCACGCCTGTCGTCCTCGAAAGGTTTGGCAGAGGTGTAATAATGAACACCCACGTTTTGCCGGTATGTTTTAGATCCCATGTAATAGGGGGCGTGCCTATTGCCATTAACCGGGCACGTATCCAAACTCCGAGCTGCTACTGAGAATTTCACATAAAAACCCAATAACACTGCTCGACCTGGGAATCGAACCCAGGACCTCTTGCTCGGCAGTCGCACTGTACAACCACTAAACCAACGATACCTATTACTACAAACTTATTACAGGCACCAAAAAGTAAAAAATAAAATAAAAAATTGCGTTAAAAAACCGACTTCAAAACTAAAAAGATAACAATACAGTTTTAACTTCTTTTTAGTTTTAAAGGTATGAAGTCGGTGCCGGTGCCTGGTTTAAAGGCTCCCCGCTCAAGATCACACGCGATGAGTGTACATTTAGTTTACGAAGAGAAGAGACCACCGAAGATACAATAATGGCTCAATCTGATCACGCATTTAAGATTCTTGATCACACGATAACGTGTTTTTTAGACTAGAATTATTTTAGGCCATTGATCAGTGCCGTAACTATGAGGTGACTGGACTGACAAAATGCCACGAGGCCCAGCCGGTTGGGGCCGCGAGCTTTTCTTTTACGTCACAAAAATGGCAAACTAGCTTAAAGCCCACCAGCCCACTTGACCGTCAGAATCCTTAGTATCTACATACTATTTTTACTTGGGTCCCATTCAATTAATTTGCCACAGACCTCAGATTGTATAGTTACGCCACTGCCATAGATACCATTTCTATAGGTATAGGTGCCGTCACGAGTTTAGAGCGCTCGACGAAAGTAGTGGGGTGACTTGCGCATGTCGTACACTCGTGCTCACATATATTATTACGAAGTGTTTTTAGAAAAGTTAAATTAACTTGAGTTGTCACTTGTAATGGAATAGAAAAATAAGTTTTATATAGGTATTTTAAAAGAGAAAAATAAAATATAACCACGGTTTATTTTATAAAAATAATAATTTATATTTTTTTGTAGATACGTATAGAATCAATATTAATTATTGGTGTACAATAAATATAAATATAAAGTATATTCTTTCTATCTATCTAAATATAATCAAATAATCAATTATATATAAAAAAAAACTTAAATTCTAACCGTTTGGCAATAATCCTATTCCTTCCATCAAATCGTCGTTAATTAAGGAAGTCGAAGTTTATAGATGGATGCGACTGGAACTACTTATTGAAAGGTAAAAGGTCAAGACGATGAAAAAATACGAAAGCAATATGTGCGTGAATGTACTTTGGGCGATACACCAATACGGTGCCGGCACTGGCCGCTTCACCCTCCGCACACCGCCTACCCCGCCAAAAGGACCCAAAAACTGATATCTGCGCATTCAAAGCCAGCGCTCTAAACTCGTGACGGCACCTATACCAGTTTTAGTGAGAAAGATAGAAGTAACTGTTATAATTCCAAAATACTAAAATTACTTAAAATGAAACGTAAATTTGGTTGTTCTGTGGTATGGCACTGTGTATACCGCTAGGGTTGGACTTTTAATGAAAGAATGTCTTTCATTAATTTGCTTCTTTTTTTTTGTGTAGCACTTTTATTTCAATAATATGTAGGGGGTGTTTTGAAAATATTACAGCAAAAAAGGCAATTATTGGATCATGGTAAATGTTTGAACATTTATTCATAATTCAATGGGTAAATAATTTTATATTAAAGACTGATATATATATATATAAACAACCAATTCAAACATTATTTTTATACTTATGTTGTAAATGACATAATTGTACATTCCACATATGTACTTACAACATTATTTACACTACAATATCACCTGTAGTACACTTTTTTCTAGTTTGATAATTTCATAGTCTTATTTGTTGCATCTCTCAGATATTTATCAGTAATTTTATTATTGTAATATATATTACTCAATATGTTTGGAAACAGAATCAAAATTTTTCAGTTTGTGATCATCAAGATTTGGCCTAACTTCATAAGTGCATATTGTAACTCCATGCCTGTGACCAGGATTCCACTCACCCTTTAAACCAATATAATAAATCTTAGTGTTTTCTGCACCAAAATTTGAAGGGAAGTGCATAGTTAGATGAGAAACTGATGAAAATGTTACAATTCTGGAAAAAAAAACTGTTTTCAAGTATTTTGTTGAATACGCCACTAACCTATTGTTATGTCTATATAATACTCACTTTGGAGAATATTCTAAAACACCTTCACTATCTTTTTGAAGTTCAAACACTTGATCTGGTTCCATTGATACATCATCAAATGTCATATTGGGTTTATTTTTGAACCTAGAAATGATAACTGTCAGTGAAGGTTTCCACAACTATCAACATACTTAAGCACAAAATAAATCTGTCAATAACAAATAATACAACTATGGAATACCTAAAAATAATATATCCTCAGATACTTACAATCTTAACTTAGCAGGGTGAGTATCAGCATCTTCAGCAGATATTTTGATTCCTTTCAGTTTCACATTACCTGTAAATGGTATATTGAAGAGTAATTCTTCATCAGCATCACTTTCAACAAACTGAAATAGAATAGTAATTGATTTTAGCAAAGCCAATTTAATATTTATGGCCACTTCAACTATTTTTGTAGACAGACACCCAGTTTCTGAAAAATATTCAGAGCTCAAGCAATGTATTTGGTTGTTTATATTTTTTATGATTTCCTCATACATTACCTGATGTGAGGTAAGCATTTGACCAGTTGGTTTTGTGTGGGTTGATCAGTGTTTAACATGTTCAGCACTAAGGCAACATTGAGGTAAATGTGGGAATTCTAACTGGAAAATTGAAATCTAGTAGACCTACAATGTGAACTGGATTTTATCTTCTAACCAGGTTAATCACTGATACACTGGCCTCTGAAGTTGACTGCTTAAAGTGTATCTATAACCAGATATGCGCTAAGGTCTATAATGACATATACACATGGTGCTGAATGTTTTAAGAAACAGGTTGATCACAAATTTATATCATCATATTTCTTAACACGAAGTAAATATAATTTTAAGTAAAAATTCTCATAACAAGCACTCACATGAGTTGTATCAAGACGTTTTTCCCAAGGTTTAAAGACAGTTTTTCCAGATCCTTCAATATTTTCATTTAGACATTGTAAATTATCTTTATCAATTTTTTCATAAAGGTTGTACTGTAAACCGAGCTCGTCGGTATTGCCGTGATCATGATCATGATGACCATGACAGTGATGATGTGACATTATTGTTATAAACTTATATATACCTAAAAGGTTCACGTATCTCTATGAAATATGCCTGTGTTTTTCAATCCCTAATATATTGTTATTAATTATCAGTGAAAATTGGTACCAGACACTAAGTGCAGAGGACCAATAGCTATCCAGTCTTGTCGAGCCTTTATTCTATAATAATTTATCAATACACTTAGTCAAGAGTGAACACTTTCTCCAAATTGAGTGATTTGCATATATAAGAATAAGTACTGGTAATATGAATTGTGAAAAATATTATATTTATAAGCTAGTACGGTCTCAAAACAAATTCTGTCTGTCACTCAACTCAACCTGCCTCATGCCTGTGTGTCAAAGTGTGTTAGGGATGGACGATATACATCGATGTATTTTAAACACTCGATGTATAGTAACGATGCATCGTATTGAACCGATGTATCGTTAATACTTCAGAATCGAATATATATCGATGTTTTTCATGCGATGCATCGAACACTCAAACAGTCAACACTGACTGACGACTACAGTGACTTCACGACGTTTCGTGAAACGAAACGTTATAATCAGTGCTGCCAATATAACACATCTATAATTTAGGGCTTAGGCGATCCACCCACTGCTCCGCATCATGCAGCGTAGCGCGGGAGTGCGTGATTTTACGTGGTTCGCAAGTACCTGTGTTTGTATAGAAAACACACACACACACCAAATACGCATTCACGCGCGGTGTTGCAGATCGCGCGCCTACATGCGGAGAAACACGCATCCCCGCGACAACACGCAAGGTATGGCACACCGAGATCTGCAGTAAGTAACATGCGTGATTTTGACAGAGCCAGACGTAATATTTCAATATGGATCTCGATATCACTCGATTAATATTCGAAATCGCAGGTCGTGAAGCTATTTGGAATAATTCTGTGGATTAGATTTTTGATGACAAATGACCTTGTCATCCAAAATCTAATCCACTCAGCATCCTGCATGAGTTGAAAATTAATAACCATTTTTATTATAAAAAACAATGCTCTCGATGTAAGTACTATCACTACCGCAAGCTGCTGTGAAATGACGCTTCTAGGCCACCGCATGATTATACTGCAGCCCCGCACGTTTGTGCGGTGAATCGGCACGATAATGCAGATCTGCACTCCTGCACCCGCATGCGTGGCTCCGTCGCCACGCATCCCTGAGCGTAGTGCGGAGCATTGTTTGGATGATTGTCGTTTGACAGTGGCGTATACATATAACGCTAATGTTAACCTAATATATATTTATTTAAGGGTCATAGTTGCTTCAATATATAACCACGACATCTTTAGTAAAGTTGCAAAATTATCTCAACAATCGTATTTAGTTTGACCTTAGATTATAATAGACTTAAGTAAGTTTCTAATATAATAAAAATTTAATCTTATTTTTTTACAGTAAAGGTATATTGTTTAATGTAGCATTAGGGAGTTAATCTATTTTTGACGGAAATAAAAATGACCAATTGAGTGCATTGTTTACATGGAGTGCAGATTATGATTATTGGTACATTTGTGTGAGTTTGGCGACAGCGGTTCCATACAAATTTTGTCACATACCACTTCTACTCTTTTTTTCTGTTCTGTGACTGTGAGTATATGTGGCTGTGTGAGCTCTGTGCCTCTTTACAACAGCTGCTGTCATCGCGTTTGTCACTCATTTTCATTGTCATTCTGTCTCAATCACATATTCGGAGAACATGCTTTTGGGTCAGAATATGGAGGGTTGAATTAGATCGGTGCTGTGAATTAGGCTTGTTCTTACTCGGACACTGAACACTAAAGTTGATTGCACTGCTGATCGCTCCGGACTAGTACACTCTTTTAAACAATGATATAAAAAACTATAGATACGTTACCCGCCCTCTAAAATGGCAACAAGAAATCAAGGCAATTGCCGGGATTGCGCCTAGTGACGTACCAACCAGCATTGAGAGGGTACGTTCCGTAAAAATAATTCGTGCTTAATAGTTTGATACTTCCTGAAAACAAGATGCCTTCATGTGTTTACGAATAATACTACAACAGTGAAAGATAAAAATGTGTCTTTCCCTTTCTTTGCACAAATTAGTCGCTGTCGCCATTTTGCATAGCCGTAATGTTCGTGCATGACGTGTCTATATAATAATATGTCATTGCTTTTAAATGTATTAGTTTGCTCTTTCGGTCCATAATTTTTTTTTTCTCATAGCTTATTTTATTACCATACCTACCTATAATTTGTTTTGTTTGCGAGTTCAGTTAGTTCTGCAGCTTATGCCGTTAAAAAGATACGTCTTTTAACAGATATAGAAACAGCTCGTTTAGTGTACTTTAGCTATTTTCATAGCGTGATGTCATACGGCATTCTATTGTGGGGGAATGCTGCTGACATCCAAACTATTTTTGTGTTGCAGAAAAGGGCTATTCGATCAATTTACAGCTTAAGTCCCAGATATTCACTGAGGGAGAAATTTAAAGAGATTGATATCTTGACTGTGCCATCGCAGTATATTTACGAAAATCTATTATATGCTCACAAGAACATCAATCTTTTTGAAAAGCGATGTGATATCCATAGTATTAATACCAGGAATAAGAATAAATTTATTGTTCCTGCAACTAGGCTCCAGATAAGTAAATCGTTTAAATGTCAATGCATACGATTGTATAATAAAATCCCAACCCATATACAAACATATAGTCTCAGCAGATTTAAATCCTTTATTAAACAGAAACTTTGTGCTAAAGGCTCCTATACATTAAAAGATTACATGGATGATAAAACTGCGCGGGATTGAATAGTTCTAATGAACCGGGCTATCAAACCATTTATTATGTTATTTATTATAATCTGGACATATTTTTTATATATCAATCTCATACATTGAGGTTAACTTTTATATTTTTTTTTCCTTTTGACATTGTTTTATATTTTATATTTTACATTTTTGACATGATTTTTATACATAGATCTCAATTTTTTTTTGACATTATTCATTTTATCTTTGACATGAATTCTATATCTCGATTTTAAATATTATTTTTTTACAATAATGTTATATAATGACATTATTTTGATTGTTATGTTCAATATACATTATTGTAATTTTATACATAATTATGTGAATGTGAGCACTTTGTAGGTACCTAGATAAACACACTTATAAACTTTTAATGTCTGGCGGCTTTGGGATTTTAAATTGACCTACACAAATGTCCTACTGATCTTGCATTGACGTGCGTCGGGTCGTTGAGCTCCCTCAATGTTGGTTGAGCTACACGATGGCTGACGTATGCGTGCTGTCAGTATGGACAGGTCAACTCAAAACTGCACTGGTGCTTTCTTCAAAAGGCCATCTCAGACTTTACCCTACATCGTCAGGCTCACATACTATAGACACAAATGTTTGGACTTTAAAAGAGACCATGATTCTCTGAGTTTGTTTCGGCATTTCTTCTCAGAGGTCGTCAGTTAGGAAATGCCGATGCCAACTAGATATTAAAAAAAAAAAATTACATGACTTGTAAAAGTGTCTTTAAAAAGATCTATTTGCAGAAATAAACAATCATTTCACAATCATTTCACTATTCGTTCGAATTTCAAATATATGTAACCTATTTTGGAAGGCGATGGTGTCTTTGAAAAATGATATATCATTAGTACCGGCACCAACGATACACTTTTATCTGTAATGTAATTTTTTTTCTTTGGCTAACATATTTTAAGGTTTACAAAATAAACCTTAAAATATGTTTTTTTTTTCTGAAAAGTCAGTTATTATTATTATTATCTCCTAGTACTATTGAAGGATTATTGAATACTAGCTGCCTCCCGTGGCTTTGCCCGCATGGTATATAAATAAAAAATAGCCTATGTGTTAATCCAGATAATAAACTGCATGTATGCCAAATTTTGTGCAAATTTGTTAACCCTCTGCTGCACACGAAACCAAATATAGTGTCACCACTTTAGGAATTCTTTTCCATATTCTCGTTTTTATAATTACCCTCGGACCGTTTAAATCCATTGAGATATTACTTGAATAAATAAACGCAATTGTAAGGTTAGATGACATTAAAATATATCCTCACTTTTGTCTGCATACCTATTCAAAACGTTATCAGGGGGGGGTGCTCGGAACTCATTTTCAAAAAAGAGAAACAAAATAATGTAAATCAACGGCGAAGTGCCAATAACAACTAACTGACAAAGTCAAAAATTTACATAAAGTGAAAAAAACGTTTTATTTCATGTTAAGTTAAAAAAATATATAAATGTGTTATTTACATATTATAATTTGTTTATTAAATAATTTTGTTTATTAAATAAAAGTGCTGTACATTTTAACAATAGATATCTTACAATTAAATATAAAAGATTACTTATGATATGCCTGAACTAGGTTAAACCTGTGTTTCAGGCTAAGAATAATACAAATATTTTAATTAAATTTAAATTAACAATTTTATAAGCTTATATTGTTTAATTCAAAGTAAAGTACTACATAATAATGAAACTTAGCATTTATTTACATACTACGAGTAGGTTTTCTGTTTGCTCGTATGTAATGTTTTTTAAATGTTGACTTAATAAGTTCTTACATCTAGAATAATTTAATTTATAAATACTAAGTTCTTTATTTAATCTATTGTACATGAATGGGCCTAGAAACGTAAAGAATCGATTTACTAATACATATTTTGAGGTTGTTTTTGTGGTACAGACTATATCGAACCGTCTCTTGTTAGTAATGTCAGCATTGTAGGTAAGCATGGAGTGTTGTTTTAGTATTATGTGCAAAATAAAAAGTTTACGAACAGTCAGCACGTTGCAGGATTTATATAAGAGTTCCGTGGGAAAGAAAAATGGATGGAAATTGGCTACTTTCAAAATTGAGCTCTCTCTGAGCTCTTTCAAGTGGAAGAATGTTTGTTTTTGGCGCTCCGCCCCACGAAGTGATGCAGTAACTAATTATTGATTGCCCTAAAGCCAAGTAAACTTGTGTAATCAATTTCGAATCTGCGATAGTTCGTAGTTTTTTGAATACATAAATTAATTTCCGCATTCTTTTAATCATGTAATCAATGTGTTGTTTGAAGGAAAGAGTGTCATCAATAATAACCCCTAGGTATTTAATGTTACATGTTTTAAAGATATTAGGGCAATTACACATGCCGACTGAACGGTTTTCGCAATGATGTGCGTAGAGGTGAGGGTTAGTTATATTAAATTGAGGCTTACGCATAGAAAAGTGAATATATTTTGTCTTGTCAGCATTTAAAGTTAGTAAATTATGTTTAAGCCAGTTATTTACATCATTAAAACCTAGTTGAGCGTTCTCATAAAGTTCGCTGCTTGTTTTAGCAGTAAAAATTATCGCCGTATCATCAGCGTACGAAACAATCTTGCCATGTTCAATATTTAGATTACATAGGTCGTTAATGTAAATCAGGAATAGGGTAGGGCCCAGAATACTGCCCTGTGGGACTCCAAAACCAGTAGTTTTTTGATCATCGCTAGTAATGTTATCTATTTTAACACACTGGAATCGATCGTTTAAGTAGTCAGAAAGGAGTTTTAGCGGTGTACCTCTGATACCCATATTCTCTAATTTGTCAACGAGCCTAGGAATTGACACTGTGTCAAAAGCCTTTGCTAAGTCAAGAAAAATGCCCAAGGACTGGTTTCCTTTGCCAAGTTCTTGCGTTATATAATCTGTCAGACTATGTACTGCATCGGCGGTGGATAACTTGGCTCTGAAACCAAATTGTGCAGGAGAGAGGAGATGGTATTTTTCTAAGTATTTAATCAATCTATTGTTTATGATTTTTTCTAGTATTTTTGATAAAGACGTGAGTATTGATATAGGTCTATAATTTGTAACTAGACCTTTGTCTCCAGATTTAAAGATAGGAATCACTACTGCTTTTTTTAGGCATTTAGGAAAAACCCCTGTAGAAAGACAAAGTTGAAAAATATGCCTTAAGTGGGGTAATAAAATATATTTAAATAGTTTAAGAGTCTTATTACTAATACCATCCCATCCAACCGCACAATTGTCCTTTAATCCTGAAATGATACGGGAAATTTCGTCTTCATCTGTATCTAACATAGCAAAAGATTTCAGACTACAGGTTGTAGCCGGTTGGGTACAATATTGTTTCGCAATCTGTTGAGCTAAGTTTTTCCCTACGTTTACAAAATAGTTATTTACGTTATTAACCGATAAAACTGGTGAGGTATTAGTGTAAAGTAAGCTCGAATTCGATTCATGATGTTTAGTAATATATGTGACATTTTTTATATGTTTCCAGAGAAGCTTGCTATTGTTACCTGCTTTGTTCAACTCACTTTTGTCGTAATCAGTCATCAATTTTTTTAGAAGATTATTACAAAAATTGCGGTATCTTTTATAGGTCTTTTCAAGTATTGGGTTATTCGGGAATCTTCTAGAACTTAGATGAAGCTTATCTCTATGTCTAATACATCGAACGAGGCCAGGTGTAATCCATGGTTTAATATTATCCAATTTTTAATTTACTGTGCAAACAATTGTGTTATGTAATACTGCTTGTTGCACCTGTTGTATGAAATACGATAATGATATATTAGCGTCAGCAGTTTCATAAACTGGGCTAAAGTCAATATTGCATAAATCATGTTCGAGTTTATTTATGTTTAATTTGGACTTTGTATGGAAACGATTATGCTTAGGCAGCGTTAAATTTATGGTTAGTAGGACAGCGTGATGGTCAGTGATTGTTGAGTTAGTAACAAGAGTAATATTAGATAAATTCGATTTAATCATCATATGATCAAGACAGGAACCACTCTGGTGTGTAGGCAAAGTATGTGCAGGGAGGAGCCCATGATATGAACACAAGTTTAGGTAATCTTGGGTTCCTGCGTCGCAGGTGTCAGCATTGATGTTTATATTTATGTCACCTGTTAATATTATATTTTTAAATGAGCTTAGTGCGCTCAATGTCTGGTTCAGGGAATTGTGAAATGACTCTAAGTTTCTTACGGAAGGGGATCTATATATAGCAATTATCACTGTGGTTGTGCCTAATTTAATAACTAAGCAATTACTTGCGCAGTATACTAACGATGGTTCCTCAATTGTGACCTTTAATGACTCCTTAGCATAGACTACCACACCGTCATTTTGATTGTGGTTTATTGTGCTATAGTATAAATTGTACCCCGGTAATACCGGGAGGTTATTGTGTCGGTTTGTCAGCCAGCACTCGGTTAGTACTATGTATTACATCACAATCCAGGTTTAGTCTATGTCGAAAAATGTTAAAGCTATCTATATTTTTATATATGCTACGAATATTTTGATTAATAATGGTTAATGAATTTTGATACTCGGATAAATATTGTCTGCAGTCCTCAACCTCACACGAATAAGACTTTGTTAAAAATACATCATCAATTTTGGTAATTAAATTTACATCCATAGTCGGTAAACAATAAAATTAAATTAAGTCTAATTATTAAAACAAGTATGTGGCGCTCTTAGGCGCCCTCATAGTCTATGGAGTTAATATACCTGTATTCGGCAGCTTTCTTAGCCGGACACTCGGGGTCTCCCGTCTTGTGGTCAGCTGGTTTTTTAAAACCCAAGCATGTTGCGTATTTTGGAGCAATTGTTTTTTTCGGGCATTCTTGGATTGAGTGCCCTACCTCACCGCAATGTCCACATACAGGAGTCGTGGTTTTGCAAGTCTTGGCTGCATGACCGTACTGCTGGCACTTGTAACATCTAGTTACCTGGGTATAGTCTCGTACAGGGCAGGACGTCCAGTTTATAAATAATCTGTCCTGTGTAATGAGAGCCTTGCGATAGAAGGCTGGTACTTCAAGAATATAATTGCAGTTCTCAGCATCTTTTTTGCCGGATTTATGGCTTAACTTTATTGAGGACAAAAATGTATCTCGGGACGTGGATGGTAACTTCTCGGCTAAATTTTGTTCATAAATACATTTATAAACCTCGTCCTCAGCCATTGATGCCGGAACTCCTATTATAATAATGCGGGGTTTGCGTTTCATGGGCTCATCGATAGTAAGACCTGCAGTGGCACGCTGGACTGTTTGCTTAACTTTTTCTAAGTCATCTTTAGTCTCAGTGCTGATTATTACTCCCCCTCTCCTAATTTTGCGAACTCCTCTGACCTTAAGCTTCATTTCCTCAGGGCAAATAATTTTTTGGACGATGTTCTTAGTTTCGTCACTTGTCTTTGTGCTATCACTGGGGTAAATTACGACAGAGCTTATTGGGGAAGGAAGAACAAAGTTGTTGGATGTTTTCTTTACCATATCCGCAAAAGATGAAGGACTTTGTGGTGCTTGCTTTTTAAAAGACTCCTGAATAGTCTGCTTGATCTCGTTCAAGCCAATAGCCAGGTCTCGTTCTTCGGACAGTGTTTTAAGGGCAGCGTGGGTTTGTACGGCTTTCTGCTTCAATGACTGGTATTGAACAGCCATTTGTGCAACTCCATGTCCGACTTTACGGCACAGGTTGTTTATTTTTAACTTCTGGTCGGAATTGAGTTTACCGTCAGAAGCAATAGAACAGACCTCGTTCAAACACTGCTCTATAGACCCCATCCAATTTTGTATCTCTGGTGTTGAGATAACTTCGAGTTTCTCGTCTTGATCCTGGTCCTTGGTCACATTTTGGGGCCGAGTCGGCGTCGGCGGAGGGGTGCGGCGCGTCACCCCACTCCGATTGAAGGGACTGCCTTCCATATTTTAATACCTACTCACTAATTGGTTATGTCCATTATTTAACACTAATCAATAATTGTATTTTGTATAAAACGATAATGCACTTAATTAACTAGGTCACTTATGCAATTGTTAATTTATTTAAAATTATTTTTGCATCGATGGGCACGTCTGTATTCGTTGAAAAGCGAAGTAACGATTATGCTGAATTCCTGTATTTTATGATAGTATAGTAGGTATTTTGGTTAGATAGGAGGTATAGTATAGACGTGTCCCATAAAAGTTAGGAGGTAATGCCATAAAACAGACACGTCGGTTTAGTTAGGAGGTATTTCCAGATTCTAATTTAACGGTGTTGCAACTAAAAATACACTTAGGAGATTTCACTAAAACATGCGAATAACGCCTTTATATTCATATCAATAGAAAAGTGAATTTCTCGAAATATGTCAGTTAGGAGGTAATTGGCACTTCACCGTCGAAATGTTAAGTTAATTTGAAGAAAAAATATTTTCGTTATTGTCACTCAATTATTAGTTTTCCGCTTTTCAACTGTTTTTTTACACTTTTTACCCGGCTTCGTATGCATTGAAGCATTTTTCTGCTCGGTCTGTTTTCTGATAAGTGGTTTCTGATAAGGCAATATATTTCCCTAATGCAACATTTTTTATTTGATGCTATTTTTTCTTACTATACCTGTTCTACAGCTTTGATTTTTTTAGTATGGCAGAAAGGATCATCGTTGCTTTTATGGTAAAAATATTTATACTTCCTTTGATTTCAAATGAGCCATTTCAGAGCATTTGTGCAAAGCTGGGATATGCCTTTTGCGGTAAAAAGGTCGTCCGTCACTATCCCATTCAACAGCTGGATCGCCCTCTACTAGTCGGCAAGAAAGCCCTGCCTATCAAATCCTGGGACACCAACTGCCAAAAAAATTTGAAAGGATCAGAAAAACCGACAAGACCTGCCTTTGAATTCTTTGCGGACCGACAACATAAGACATATACCTGAATGGCAGAAAAACCATAAAAATTGTCTATTGTGTTCTCAGAGAACACATACCAAATGAACTAAAATGTTACAATGATAAAAGAAACTGTTGAAATTTCATACTATAAAGATGCTTGTTTATTGATTATTTGTGGTATTCTTTATTTTAAAACTATTGGTCTCAATGCACGTGAAGCGATATATGACCAAGTGATTTTTCATACCAACGCATACGAAAGCATATATTATGGCTTTTCGAAAAATACTAATATAAGTCACTTAGATTTTTTTTCTTTTGATATGTGTTTTAAGTGTTTAGATAAAGTATTTATTACACTACATTTTTTTTATTCATCTCTCATAATTTATGCAATAGAGAGTTAAGCAGTTTTTGCGTAACAACAAACATCCATACAAACTTTCATATTTACAATATTATACCTACAATATTATTAAGAATATCATGCATCTCATTCTCTTGTAAATTTCATTCATATCGCTCCCAATAGTTCAGTCGTGTTCCATGTTTTTCCTACCTTATAATGGGCGACAATTCGTTTGAAATTAAAGACTACGAATCGCAACGAAGAAAAAGTAAAAGAATAATGGAAAGGAAGGAATAGTTCGTTCTAGTCTGTTTCGGGAACTTATTTCCATTAGTACGTAAATTACACAAGCCTACGGTAAAAATACCCATATGGTGGTAGGGCTAGACACAAAATGCATCGATTGTAAAAAGTTAATGGTCTCCTCAGTCATACATATTGCAACAAATATTGCATAACCTGTTTTTTTGCATTCAAATGTCGACTAGAATAGTTGCAGTACATAATGAAATTGAAATAGTTTGACAAGACATAATATGAAAAAGAAAAGGAAGTCGATTTTGTAATTGCTCTTGCTCTATAATACTACTAGTATAGCTACACAATTTATACTCAATGGAGACTTCATGCCAAATATCTTAATGTTGAACCCCCTTTCTAAGATAGTGGCCGGGGGATAAGGGCTGCGAGTATGCGACCCAACAAACTTTACACGAACCCCTCCTTTCTATCTAAAAAAAAAAATTACGTCCAATTACTAATGTAATTCAAATGTAACTTATAGGTTTATCTTTAGAGTATATTATTACTCAAACATTGCTTAGAGTGTTTATGATCTAGCCATTGACACGATAAGAAGAATAAGAATCTTTAAAGCATAATTATAGTCCTGCTATGACTAAGTGTTAAGCTGGTGTGGAATATGAGCAAAGAACCACTAAACAGTAAAATCGAGAGCATGTTTGTCAATGAGGTTTGTTTAAAATTTCAAATAAAATGATATAATTTATCTCAGATGATTCTATCTTTGACGAGAAGGAAAACGTAAAAAGTAGTTTATTTCAAAGTTCTAATGTTCGCGAACGTGTTTGAAACCAATACATCGAAATGTAATTTGCCGCGATTGGGAATATTAGACTAATGAAATGTTCCCATATCTGAAAAAAGTAATATCTAAAGATAAGTATGATGAGTTATACATCTATTTACAGTAATTTTATTTGATATCCCTTTTTTTCTGTTCCGTGGATATATTATTAAACAACGATACAATGCATTTATACAATTTTTCTAAGATTTTTATGATTTCATCTCGAAGAATAAGCACAATTTTTATTAGGTTCCTTTCACGTCTAAAATATTTATTTATTTAAAAAACTGGACGGCTTTGCTAAAGCCAACGACGGATAACTTAAGATTTAGTTGATATAATATTCGCGAAACCCGGTCTATACGCAGCATTTATCGTTTCGCTGATTTTATGAGGTTGCTATTTAGGTATATTATATGTATATGATTTAATATCTGTGAACTTAAAAAAAACGTGATACTGACTTTCTGTGCTATAATTCTCTATAATCTCTATTAGATTTCTGTTTGTCACACTAAACAGGGTATCCTGTTGGTCTAATTCTGAATTGTTATCTACTATTGTAACAAAGTGTAGTGTAATACATAATTTGATTTACATTGCTTACAATTCATTCAATTTCACTTATTACTGCGTTAAATGTCTTATATTTGTTGAGTAAAAAGCTAGATATTACTAGTAAATCAACGACAATGTCTTTGTCAAGTAATTTATGTATTTCACTAAGTTCTTTAGCAATATTAGTTACTTGTATTGTTATATTCAACAATAATTATGCGCAAGCTAGTGAGAATGATGGAGAAAGTATTACTAAAATCGGTCAAGGTGTAGGACATAATATTATGAACATTTATTACTGGTATGGTTAAAATTGTTATCACTAGCTTTTATTATGCCTTTCTTATCTTTTGTATTCTAATTATTAATATGGTTTTCAGTTACTCATGCGGATACAGAAAAGTGTTTGAAGACTATGCTGGGATAATACATCAAAAATATCCAGAAATATCAGTAATGGGATCAAACTATGATCCTCCTGGCATACACATGTACTTATCGAGATTAATTGTAAGTCACTCACAATATAATTTTTAAGCAAAAGCATTTTTTCTATTTTAATTGCATGAGATTTTTCGAACCTTATAACACAATTTTGATATTTCTGAAATAGTAAGTGACTGACCATCAGTCACTTACTATTTGTACTTATCTACCAAGAATAATAATATTGATAAGAGTTAATATTTTGCCTGAGCTATTGTAGAATTCATGTCATTAGAAACATATTAAGCAATCATCATCATCATCAACCCATTACTGTCCCACTGCTGGGCATGGGGACTCCTCTCATTTTTTTGGGAGGGATTAGGATTAGGCTATAGTCCACCACGCTAGCCTATTGTGGGTTGGCAGACTTCACATGCCATCAAGAAAATCTCTCAAGCATGCAGGTTTCCTCACAAAGTTTTCCTTCACTGTTTGAGCATGTGATAAATGCGCACATAACTTCCGAAAAGTCAGTGGTGCATGCCCGGGTTCAAACTTGAGACCTATGACATGTCAGTGCACTGGTCACACCACTAGGCTACCATAGTCCATCTAAGCCTAAATTATGCATAAGTCATATTAAGCAATAATGTAGCAGATTTCTAATATTTTATTTTTATAATATAGTTAATCCCTAAATATTATCCATAGCAAAGGGTAGGATTCCGTAGGATTTAATGCATATGATAAAAACATACCATTGTGTTGTAATGTTATATTAAACAAAAATAGGAAGTAGAGTAACCCTTTTCCTGTTAACATCCACATAACAAGTCCTACAAAATCTAATACTTGATATTGAACATTTCAGGGTTTTGGCAAGATGATAATGATAATGTGTGTACTAAGTGGAGTCAACATATTTGCCTGGTTAAATAAACCACAGCCTGCTTGGTGGAGCTGGTGCCTCGAGAATAAACTTTATGCATGCATGATGATGTTCTTCTTAGCTAATATGATTGAAGGTCAGCTAGTATCATCTGGTGCATTTGAAATAAGTCTCAATAACATTCCACTGTGGTCTAAATTGGAAACAGGAAGAATTCCACAGCCACCAGAGCTGTTCCAGATAATTGACAATACACTACAGTTCTCAAAAATGGACTTGCCTAATAACAATTTTGTGCAATAATGTAATATATGTTTTGTGTTGCATTTCATTTATAAATGGGACTGAGGTTTTTAAGATTAATAGGGTGAATTATACATAGAGAACAATGAAATTTCATGTCTAGCAAAACAAATAGGTATACTCATCCACATGGTTAGCCAACAATATACATAATGCATTCTACATTATGATGTACAGTGCATTATAATATATTATGCAGTAATTTTTAATAATAATCCCAATCACTAAAATTCAGGCACACTTTTTGTTGGTACCAATTACAATAGATTTATGGCTGCCCAATATTGGTAATAATGCTATTATTAGCAATAGTTAAACTGACCTATAGTTATATAGTTACCTGCCTTAAAACCATTAGTAACATAAAATTAATGGTTCAAGAGGGTTAACATCACATGCTTGCCATTTTATTTAACACTAATGCAAGTTAGTTTCTCCACAGAATTAGGTTACACTACATGTGCAAACTTTAAATTCATCATATTTGTATTAAGTATTCAAAAATAAAACATAGTAACTATGTATTTTTTATTATTCTAGTCAGGATATTTACAGTAATTATAAGAAAATAAACATAAATGATGTTCTCTGTGAAACCCTATTTAATTAATAAAGGTTTAAATTAGTATATTCTTTGATTAATTTACTAAAACTATAGCAATAGCAGTTCCATAGCCGATTCAGCTGGGGAGCTATTAGTTTATATTATTACATCCCTAATAAAAAATCTTCTAAGAGAATTTCAGACACTGACATGGTTGAAGTACATTATAATTCAGTGATTAAATTTAATAAAGAACCACCAATATTCTTGAAAAAACAGTACAGACTGCAGTGCAGCTGCTACTGGCACACTAGTAGGCTACAAGAGTTCAGTGCCCAGCTTACGCGACTCGTACACCGAAAATAATTATTAAATTATTTATTTTTTCCCAACCCAACTTCACATTTTATATGAAAGAAACGAGGGGTAAAAAGTTATTTCCTGTTGCTTTTAATAAAGGATTTCGAGTGTTAAACCTCAACTTTTTTACGTAGCTGTCTGCCATGGAGTAGACTCGGTGTCTCGTGGACACCACCGAGTGTAATGAACTTAGTATAAAACTCAAAGTAACCGACCGTGGCATGTTAATGACCCCGACCTCATTTGATGAGCAATAAATTAGGTCTCATGAATCCTAAATATTTAAAAACCTACTTTGTTATAAATTCAGAAGTCTATGTTAGAAAGTTAGTAGTTGCTATAAAATTACAAGCCAACGATAAAATTAATAATGTCTAAGACGCAATTAATGATGACTGACCTAATAATTCAGTAATCAATTAGTGTTAATTGGCATCCAATTTAAATTATAACGGCAATGAATATAATTGACCATGTCAGCCTTTGTCTGCTGGCAGAATTTCCTTTCACTAAGTGTTCCTTTCTGCTGGTTCCACAATGTAATGCTCGCATTTCCAACGACATAAATAAAGCACTCGCGCATCTTGGAGTAAACAACTCTAATGCGCGCTAACTCAATGTATCTATACGTGAACCAAGGCGACATTTCAACCCGCGTCGGATAATGACCCAACTTCCTCATTGTATCTTATGGTCATACATATGCTATGGCAAAGTCGCGGAAGTGCATAACCTAGAGAATTTTAAGCGTCACTGTGCCTGTTGAAAATGTTATAAATGGATATTTATGAATCAAGAAAAAGCTTAAGTTGAGATTAGGCGGTTCTGATATGGTGGAAACTTGAATATATTTTTTAAATCTATTTATTTATGATAGTTGTGCGTGACACATGGGACACGAATGACGCAATACAAGTTCATGCTGTTGGGCGTGCGCTCCGCAGGTGGAGCATGTCCACACGGTGTGCGGTGCCACGAGCGCGCGGCCCGACACCGCACATTCCGGAAACTGACTTCCGCATCCAGGACAAGTCGACATCCTGACGACAAACACCATATTATAATATATCTCTATTATATTAGTAGGTCTTAGGGTTCATGTCGAATTTTGCCGATATAATAAATATTCTTGGACATTATGACACAGCGCCATCTAGTTCCGAGCTAAGCAACGAAGCTTGTGTTACGGATACTAGTCGGTTGATATACTACATATATACTTTTTTTTTGTAAATACATACATATACATAGATACATCCATGACTGATACGAATGTTTATACTCATCACAAACATTTGTCCCTACCGGGATTCGGACCGATAGCACAGCAGGCAGTGTTAACTACCGTTGAAATAATAGGGTCGTCAAATATAAATACACATCTTAAGCATGAGAGCTAACTCGGTTGTTATCTTTAGTGCTCTCACTTTATTGAAATCGCAGTCATCCAGTAGCGTAGCGTGGGGGGGCAGGGGGGGGTCATGGCCCCGGGCGGGATATGAAAGGGGGCGGCATCAAGTGTCTTTTTAATACTACTACAAAATGGGGCGGTAAATTTTCAGACGGCCCCGGGCGGCAAATACCCACGCTACGCTACTGCAGTCATCAACTCATTTGGTATTTACGTTATTTGCACATATTTCACAATATAATGTCAGATATTATATATTAGACTTTTGATAACGAGCTATCTTTTGCTAATAATAAATGTATAATTACAATTAGTTCCTTGATACAGCATTCCCTACTTCAAATAAAAAATTATGCTCACCATTCCGAAAAGCTGACTTCGCAACTTGGGCATTCAACCTTGTTTCCTTTCGCGTCTTTAGGCTTATATCTCGTAAATATTTCTATAGCTAAATTTTCATAAGTTTCAGGCTGAAAAAAGTTATTATAATAACAATTAATGTGTAGGTATATTTTTTGTGCATTTACATTGAGTCCATTACTCTAATAATAGGTAATAGGAATTTAATTGACTTACGTCCAGCGCTTCCAGTTTGATTAGTGCTTTAGAGCACAAGTCAAATGCTCGAGCTTGAATGGCTATCGATGCTATGGTACACCAGACCTGTATTATCACAATTAGACAAATTAAGTTAAAGTTTAGTTTAATGTGGGGACAAGTGTAGTCAAGTCGTCTCATGTATTGAATAGAGGGCGAGCCTATTGCCATCAACCGGGCTTCATCTCCGTCCGAGCTGCTACTGAGAATTTCAAAGAAAAACCCAATAACACAGCTCAAAGTCAAATGTTTTATCTCAAATTGACCAATCTTACAGGTGCTTTTGAATACTAGAAACTAATTGCACGGTTCAAAAAAGGTCTGATGGAGAAGAGCCAATAAAAAATTGCTCGACTTGGGAATTGAATCCACCTGCATTGAATAGCACCTCTTGCGGTCACTAAACCAACGACGTTTTTATCCACCTGCATTGAATTTGTTAACCGATATTGCTTTCCGGCGCATGTCGACGGCTGCAGTTGGCAACGTGCTGCCCGCGTGGGAGTTCTTGAAGTTATAACACTGAAATATATGTATGTACTTTAGCGAGAGGACGAAGAGGTTTGTGTGAAGGTGAGCATGTGGACCTGCGTTTGTTGCGCGTGGTGCAGCTCGTGGTGGTGGTGCGCGAGGCGGGCGGCGGCGCGGAGCGCGGCGTCGGCGCGCGGCGGGCGGGCGCGCGCGCGGGCTGCCGCCGCCGCCGCCCAGTGCGCCGCCGCGCCGCGCCGCCAGCACCGCGCCGCCTCGCGCCCGCGCGCGCCCTCTGTACACACAATATTCTAGTCACACTCTTTAACACTCCGTAACGGCGGTGTACGCCAAGTCCGTGTTTTTTATCATCAAATATTTAAATAACTAATTTTATTTGCTGTGTTCTATTAAGTAGGTAATAAATTGGAGATTTAGTTTTTAAGCTGTATCAATGAAACATATAAAAATAATAATTTAATATGTTGCTGTTTAATATTTGGTATTTTTCTGTGATCTTTTGATTATCGAGTATAGATAGACAACGTTGACGTTCAAGAGGAATGCTCTACAACGCCCGCAAAGAATTTCATGGTAATTAAGGACAGTTTTCACAACAGTATTCATTATAATATTATTATATTATGTTTTTTATGTGAAACCGGTCGTTGAAGTACATGTCATTGTGGCGATTTGCACTAAGTCTAGGTACTTCGTAAATGCTTGATGATAAGGTTTGAATAACTTCTTCTGATGAGAACCTTACATGTACTTCGTTATCCGTTCAGTCATTCGTCAGATCAGTCAAAACTTTGTTTTTAGATTATCAAGTTGAAATCTATATCAAACTAGCTTTTGCCAAAACCCTGATTACCAAACTTCACTTTAAACTAGAAAATTTATCCCATCTTCGAAAAATATATAAAATAGGTTGCAACAAGACTGTTTATCATGGCAACTCATTTAAAAAAATACACAGAATTCCCGCCAAGTTTGACCTTTAAGTGGATTGGGTTCCGCGCAGGTTCCCTGCAGTGTAAGTTATAATACTAAAAAAAATTAGGAGCCCCCTTTTTGCTCCAGGGCCTTTGGCCACCTAACTACACCACTGTCTTCATACCAAATTGGTTCAACGGTTTAAGCAAGAAGGAGAAACGGACAGACCGACAAACAAACTTCAGTAGTATTACTGTTCTTTTCACTCAATTTATATTTTAGTACGAGATTGGTTTTGGATCATGAAGATTGATCTTATGCAATACACAGTTTATAATGGTGGAAGTTTCTTATTGATCATTTAAATATTTGGGTACTATACATAACTACATACATGCACATAAGCTTGTTTGTACTTTAATATTAACTGTGCAAGCCCAACTTACCAACGGAATTTTGGCTATACAAGTGACCCGCTAGAATATACAGCTTCTTGATCTTCAGTGGAGATGCTTTCTTAGAAGCCTCAATATTTGCTAGCTAAAAGAAAATTAATGAAAAAGAAATAAATTAAAAATCTGTCCGTCACTGGTGTCAAATCTTAAAATATTTTTTAATGAATAATGCATATGAATTAATCTGTAAGTTCTACAATTTATAATCTGATATGATATTATTAACCAGCCCTTTCGGATTCGTATACACAATACGAATAACTCTGTTTACTATATACTCTTACCTGATATGCCATTTCTGCTGCCTGCATCATCCTACCAGTTTCTTTTAATTGTATGATACCTTGTATAGTTGGTGTTTGGCTGATACTATCATTTAGGTCCTCAAATGCATTTTGTTTTGGTACACCAACATCCTGAAAAAATATATACAATGAATATATAAATAATTTCCTTTAATTCACACCACATGGTGCACGCCCGATGCACTAGATAAGGTGTTAATACAATTTAAACCATAAAAATTTTAATTTTTTTTTTATTATAATAATTTACAGTTCTGTTATGCAGTGAGCTTCCAGGCTCATGTGTATTTTTTTGTGTAGTAAATCCTATACTGTGTCCGACATTTTATACAAAAGCGGCGTTTACCTACGCGCCCCGAGTCTTTATGAAAATTTAACCTTATATTAGCTATAACCTCCCATCTCCTTATTTACTTTTTTAATAAAACTTACCTTGGCTCTTGGTGAGCCTGTGCACAGTTTCGATAAAGCCTCGTTATCCTCGAGCGCCATATAACATTTCTTCAAACCTTCTGTATTATTTGACATTGTGTAATACTCGAGGGCACCAGTCCTGTAAAAATATGCGAAACAGTTAAGTCTACTTCTAAGATGTGACTCATGTTTGAGTTTAGAGTTTAATATATTGGCCCAAAACTGAATCTCATAATAAAAAATGCTTTTCAATTAATATACCTCAGAAAAATGGGATAGTAGGCTCTGTATCAAAAATATTTAGGTCAGGTTAGACATGTCCAAAAGAGTTACAATGAAAAATGATAGTGATTTAATAAGTTACCAATTTTGTCTATCAATATAATAGTCGCCAATGTTGCTGTACGCTTGTTTGACTTGCGCATCGGTTGTACTTGCAGACATCTTTAATAGTTCTACTACGCGAAACCAGTGTCCTAAACGTTTGCGCAGCGCTATCGCTAAGTCACTGAAAAAAGTATATTAAATTAAAACCTACTTACTACCCGAATATATACTATCGTATACTGAACGTTGAACCGAGATCTACATTTCGCCGGGCAAACTATGGAAGGAGCCTATCCAACAAACAGAAATCCAAACTCTGAGGTACTACTGTTCAGAATTACACGAGACAAACCCAATAAGACAGCTCGATTGAAATCGTCCTCTTGCTTCTAATTATCTTCTTTAAATAATTGTTTTCTTTATTTTATTTTAATTTATTTACACATGCATTAAACTATATGATAAATTGATCCACATACCGTCGGTCTTCGTTGTGATATATCTTTTCAGCTGCATCAAAATCTTTGAAGTAAGCTAATATTTCTGCCTTTTTCAATGCATTTGAATGCAAAGCGTTGAGACGTGATACAAATTTAATTCCTGCATAATCATTGCGTCTAACGAACGCAGCCTCTGCTGTGTCTAATGCAGACTCAGATTCAAAGTTTTTTAAAGCTGCCTCTGCCAATAGCAACCTAAAAAAATCGGTTATGAAGTCATTTTTGCGATGCATACAAGCAGTTTGTGCTAGTGGACGGAACTAAATAACTGTTCTTTTATTTACATATAAAAAGTATAAAACAAACCATAATTGCGGATGTGGGTTATCTTTGATGAAGTTTTCCGCCTCTTTTAATCCTACTTTTTCAATAAGCTGGCGCGTGTCCCTTAGTGACTTCACTTCAACTCTTGTAATATGTTGTGGTGTGCATTTGTCGTCCACATTATCCAAAAGTGCTGAGGTAATTTCTAATTCCTATTAAGGAAAAGACCATTAATTGGTAGTTAGCTTATAATTTGGGTAGTAAAATAAATATCAGATTCTAAAACAGAATTTGATTGTACGAACTTTAAACTTGCATAAATACCCTTGCATGGTCAAAGGCTCTTCGGGTTCAGTATCTCTCATTACATACAGTCTAGCCTTTTCTGCTACTGCCAGCATTTGTGGATTGTCAGAGGCCCAGAGTGCACCCCAGACATCTTTACGTAACGCTTGGCCAATGCTTATATTATTTGCCATATCGGTGTCCAATAAATACAAAGAGCCAGGCTGGTCAATTATGTAAAACTTACTAAAAACAAATAAATTTAAACTCGTTGTATTATGGTATCATACAATGATTTTAATACAATGAAGGGATATAATTGTCATACCTGGAGTTTGAGTTAAGTCCCAATTTATAAGGTTTTGAGTTCATATTGATTGAGGTGATTTTCTTAAAATTCACCAGTGAAAATAGTAATATGCAGCCTGAATCTCTGCCTACTAACAAATGACTGTCAGAACTTGCGATACAACATATCGTATCATCCTGAAAACCTGTATCGGACGCCGTTGCCGGCGAGCCGTCTGCGTGATACAACTGTTCAGTAGCACCTGCAATATAACAATAAATAAAGTGACGTAAAACTTTCTATAATAATAATATTAATCATAGCTTCATTCGTTCACTTACGAGGTCTGGAAGGTGTGCAGAACTTCCAGATTATGAAGGATTCCTTAGATGCCGCCACGACTATTGCTTTGCTGTTAATTGTCACATAAACCACTGGGATGCTGACTGATTTGGCTACAAAATGGAATACTTGTATAGTTATAAATTCGTTTTATTTTTTAGACTTCTTATTTTATGTCATAAATCAAAGAAATCCAAGTGCACTGTGGTAAGAGATTGTATTTTTTTCATCTTTAAAACTCAACATGATTATTATAAAGCTATTAAGTAACATAATGGATCAAACAGCAATTTAAATAATGTACATAGATTTACGAACCATCGCACTGAATTCCTTGTTGATTGGATATTATTACTTGTCCCAGAGTGGCTATGACACAGTACTCATCAACAGCGCACATATCGATGACATCGGGTATATGGTTTATCCAAGACTAAATACATAAAAACAAGCATTATTGGCGTGCGCTTACAAGTTATTGGGTGCGTCGTGATATCGTTATAACATAAGTCCATAAACCTGATGTGTAACAGTATCCCAAAAAGTAACGGTCTCCGTGCCCGATACATATGCCAAAGTATTACCATAAAAGGCGTACTTGTGATCCATTTTAACATTAGCAAAATATATAAAGGAATCTATTGCGATAGCAAGTCGGAGCGACTTTTTCTCCCAGGATAAGGCCCTCATGTTGCCGCCTGGTACGCGCAATGTACGTATATGCTGAAAACAATAATAAATCAAGTATTAGGATGTCTTCTAGTTTATATTTAAAGCTGCACCATAGTCGTTCCATACATACCTCCCCATATGCACCGAAAAATTGGACCACGTTAGTTTTGTCTGCTGTACTACCAGCAGCAGCTAAGATAGTGCCATTATGATTCCAATGACAATCAATAATTAGCATGTTTGATTCTATAACTACACTATCTGAAATCAATTGTATTTTCATTATAGAACAATATGTGATTTGTTTATTACTAATTATTTTACTTTAACTGTGGAATTATTGAAGTTTGCAAGCCTGAAGAGCACGTGAATCATGTGAGCGGTAATAAAAGGTTATAGCAAGCGGTAATCGCAAGTACTAATAACAGAGACACCCTCAACAGTATCATAAACAACATAAGGGTTTATGAAAGTGCGGCCTTTTCCAATATCGATCGTAGTACATATATAATTATATCAATTCAGCTATTGGTAGGCTTACAGTCGAACTATTTGCCCTAACCGCGCCCTAGAGGTACACTAGGTGCGTCTATTTTTTCCTTGATGGCGGAGGTTCGGCACCTTTCGCTTGTGTTTTTAACAGCTGAAGTTATTTAGTACCACAAAAAAGGACTTACATACTATCAAATATCGTAATATTATTAGGTACCTTCTTCATTGCAATTCTTCATTAATAATATAATACCACTCCTGTAACATATTGCGAGTACGGGTCTGTTGGTAGGAGCACTTCCTGCATACCAGTCCATTGTGACGACATCCATGGACCCTGACACACCGTGAATTGCAACAGGCATCTAGAATAAAAAAAAAATAATCTTAAAACTAAAGACAGCAAATGTTCACGATACCTGGGAAGTGTGGGGGCCAGAGATATACTATTATCTTTCTTTTAGAGTTCAAGTCTGCTGGTGTAATATTTTTATTTACCACTGTTTGAATAAATAAATAATGGAATAAGAGTAATTAACGGCAACTTGGCTTAAATAATAATTCAATGGCTTCAAGTTTCACCGTCGCGGAATTTACCGGAATACCGGACTTTTATGCACAATGCGTAACATTGTATACGTTTTTAATATAATTGTTTGTTTAATGTACGAACTTCGAGCAACAGATTCAAAAGAATTCAACAGAAGAACAATCCTACTTTGTCATTCATTTCCGACGTTATTACATCTTTCTGTTCCGAGCTAGGCAATGAGGCTATTTTTACGGATATTATTAGATCGGAAATATACTACATTGTTTGTTACCTCATAACTGTGGATTGGGTGAACCGATTTTGAAAATTCTTTTTGATATGAAAGCTGAAGCTTCCCATGTGGTCCCATAAAAAAAATTTTAGGATCTGATGAGTGGATCCTTGGGAAATCGAGAGAAACCCTCAAATTTTCTACGTAGATGACGCGTTTATTGTTCAACCTCTTACATACTATCACGCCTGTTGTCCCCGAAAGGTTAGGCAGAGGTGTACAAATGTACACCCACGTTTCGCCGGTATGTTTTTTAGGTCCCATGGAATAGGGGGTGAGCCTATTGCCATTAACCCGGCACGAATCCAAACTCCAAGCTGCTACTGAGAATTTCACAGAAAACCCCAATAAAACTTTGCTCGACCTGGGAATCGAAGCCAGGATCTCTTGCTCAGCAGTCGCACTGTACGACCACTAGACAAACGAGGCAGCATTGTTGAAACATATTATATTTAAGGTACAATAAAATATAAAGTTGGGTGTCACAATTTCTTATAGGTCACCACATGCACTATAATTGAAGGAGTAGGTATTACAAAAGTATTAAAATCAAAGTATTAAAAGTTAATACTTATCATCACAAAAAGGCAGATTGTTTAGAATTGTACCTACAGTAAAGTTTCCTTGATCATCATATATATGAAGCTCGCCATTGGACAATGCAAAAAGTAACTGCGAATTGTCTGGTGACCACTGAACAGAAGCAAGTCCTGGCCCTCTGATATCTTTGCCCCATACTCGAGAACCATCTACGGAGCCCACAATAACAGCACCTGAAATAAAATAAAATAATTTGATCTGAGCCACTGATACCTTGTCAATTATCATTAATTACATTCTAACATAATGATGCCATCATTATATGCTTACCATCCTCATATGCTATGCAAATTTTTTGTCCATCCGATCCCCAAGCCATACTTCTCACAGTTGATTTATTTCTGTTATTTATCATTTCTTCATACCAAGATCCCTGGAAGTAATAATAATAGAATTAAATCAAATTCTGAGTGAATCATAGTTTATTTATGGTACATTTATGTTCGTAGCAGAGGTATAGAAGTTACCTTATAAAGCATCCAGACAATGATGACGCCATGCTCATCACTAGTAGTCAGCTTCTGAAACACCTCATTCCATATGGCCACACACAACTGACCAGTGTGGCCTTCCAAGCTGAGATTCATTGATAGATTACCTCCTCCTCCTGTAGTTACAGTGTATTTTTTAAGGATACATTCCAAAATAAGTGTGCTCACCAACATGGTATGGTTGATATATATTATGCAAATGAAAATTTTAAATAATATAAAAAAAATATATGAATAATTATTTCATATTATTAATTAAATAATTATTTTATATTAATATTAATTATTTAAATATTGTAAGTATTATTTTTATTATCTTATGCAGAAAGGCTGGCCAATGTTTTTTTCTAAGCCAAAGTAATCTAGTGGAAAAAGAACATCTGCAATTTTACTTTTTTTTTGTATTCACAAAGATAGCAGAGGTAATAGCAATCAAAGTGCACATTTTCGCGCGGAATTATTTAAAAGAGCACGTGGCGTATGATCGCGCTGTGAAGTCACGACTTCACGAGTCCGCTTAGTTTGTACAGCGCGCGAGCGAGACACCACTTCAATGAGTTTAATTATGGCGGTGAGTACAAGCGAGACGGTGCGTGGGGACCGCTGACGTCAGGCACCAACCGCGCGCTTTTTGGGAATTTAAAAAGTGCCTAAAATTTCCTACGTTTATAACTTACGTAATTCTGTACAGAATTACGTGAAATAAAGACTAATATAAAGTATGTAATATAAAATTTGCTGTTAAGTAAGTTTTAGTGCAATATTTGCATGTGTTAGTAACCCTAATTGCGAAGTGTTGGTTTTATGATGTAGGACGGCCCAATTTGTCCAGTGGTAGCTAACACTGCCTTCTGTGCTGTGGGTCCCGGGTTCGATTCCCGGAAGAGACAAATGTTTGTGTTATGAGCATAAACATTTGTATCCGAGTCATGGATGTATCTATGTATAATATGTATGTATTTACGCATTATGTATTTTTATATATGTATTTACCAACTAGTATCCGTAACACAAGCCCTGTTGCTTAGCACGGAACTAGATGGTGCTGTGTGTCATAATGTCTAGGAATTTTTATATTTATGTGCATTAAATTAGATTATACTTTAATTTTTAAAATCTACACTTTTTATCATGCTTTTTACTAATGATAGTAAATTTAAAATTGATTTGTTGTTTATTTTAGTTTACTTCTACCAAAAGAATGGCGGCATTTACGAAATTCATAACAGTGATTATAATAAAATTATTTTTTGGACATTATTGATGTAATAAAATTAGACAAAATATTTAGTATCACAACTTAAGCGACTTTAAGGTTTTGTCATATATAGAAACATAAAATAAGTAATATTACCAGATTCCAATTTCAGAACTTTCAACATGCCATCTTCTCCACCAACAGCAATGTATCCAGATGAATGATTCCAGGATATGCAAGTTACATTTGATTGTTTGGGTATGGCAATCTGGAATTAATTTATTGTATTGATTTATTTAATTTAGTGTCCTTACCTTATAACTAGGAAAACTTATTTGTATTCTGTTTTATTTATCTTATTTCCTATTATCTATACTTAGCTTATATTTAACAGTCATAATAATAATAAATAAAGGAGTAGCATTGGGTTATAGTGTATAGATACAGCAATAAAATAAAAAAAAATCAATAAAAAAACTTTGTGCTGAAATGATTAACCCTTTAACTTTTCTCTATACCAAAATAAATCACAATTAGGTTAGCCATTTAGGGATGAAAAGATAGCAGAGATATTTTACCTTTGAAATTTGTTACCTTCTTACTCATACAGATAGTATTTTTTTTTAATTGTACATGTAATAATTGTATGTGTAATTTATTGTCTAGTGTTTGTTTATGGTACTAATAGGGATTTTTCAATATGAACCCTTTCACTGCCCAGTACCCGGCTCCTGGGTTATATTAGGGCTCTGGGCATTGAATTTAAGTACTTTATTATATTTATGAAGGCGTTTTGACATTCTTTAAATTTATGTCAAAAAGTTTTCATAAGTATAATTATATATACCTTATATATTGAATGCCCAAAGCCTTGCTGTAATATCGACCCTAAATAGGGTTCTGGGCACCGAATGGGTGAATGTCTGATGTTCATTGATCATCTCTTGCAGGCATAGGCCAAGACCTTACAAATGTATCTCATCTATTGACAGTACACTGCCCATCATAATATATTATATCAATAATATGTTTGTTTATATTATGTCATGTACTCAATACAAGTAGTAAAAGTAGGCCTCAGTAGGGGCCTAAGTAGTAAAATGCATCATCAATCATCATAGTATTATCGGACATTTATATTGGTCTTGTGTGTCCCGTTATATAGACACTCCTTCGCGAGCAATCTAACCCAAGTAGCGCAATAAGCTTAATCAATATTATTTATACAGTATGAGTACTCCTAGCCTAGATGTTATACATTATCACTATAGAAACAGATGATAACAACAAAGGTTTACTTACTTTTTTACTCATATAGATAAACATTGCGTATATTATATAAAAACGTATATTTGAATAAGTTGGTTTATTTCAGAAATAGTTCAATTTTGTATTAGTTTTAAAAGTTGAGAAAACTTTTATTTACAAGTAGTAACGGTGATGAATTGAATTAATGCCGAACGAAATTGTATTATTTATTACGATATAATATTGTGTACTATCATTATTCTCTTTAATTTTATTCAATTATTGGAAAGTGTCGTAATACTTGAACCGATCGTATGTAAATAAACAAACCGCTTGAACAAGCAGAACAAGTAAACTGCCAAAATTTTCTCCAATGACAATAAATAAACTGTTCCACCCACAGAGACACAAATCAATGCTCTATGAAATGTCAGAATCATAGATATATTAACGCAAAGTCGATATGGAGGTTCGTTTGAAAATGAGTTACAGAATTGGGGAAGGCACTTTTAAGCAAAAATAGAGTGGACATTACTTTGAGCAAAAGAAAGTGGTTTACATAAATTTCAAAATACCATAAAAGAGTCTTGGTACAATAAAACATGTATAGACTCAATTTATGAAACACTAAAAATATTTATTGCGAAACTGAATGCAATAAAACAATACATTTACTTATTAATAAAGTTTATTACTTAATTAATGTTTACTAGTTTTATAGTTGTACTCGTGCTTAAACATATAAAATTGGACCATCAATCCGTGATCAATATCTTCAACATCCTTGGTTGTAGATTAAGAATTGGCAACATCTCCATATGAAAAATCAATATACGAGTATCCGTGTCAATGTCTAAAAAAAAAGAAAATCAATAATATTTACGAACTTATAACATGTAAAAAGAGTTTCATCACCTCATCATATTTTATTATATGTTTATTAACTGTATTAGTATTTTGTTGCTAGTGATTTTATTCAAATTATTTGGCTCTAGGTAAATTATTCCTCACCGATATAGTTCGTGCCTATTGATTTTACCACAAAGTTCGGCATAAAGCCGACTATTTCCACGCAAGATTTCAAATAAAATAATTATTAAGTTCATGAAAATGTTGGGTCGAAAACAAAGTTTAAAAGGGGAGCCGGTACTTGCAGACTACGGTCCAGAAGAATCGTTAAATGAAAGTGCTGATATTGAATGGGTTAATAAGGTAAGTAATGATACTCCCAATATTTTTCTTATTCATATCTATCACATCTGCAGTCTTTACAGCTCCCCCAATCTATCAACTCGGCTTAACCCAGTCCACTGCTCCAAGAGTGGACTGGGATAGGCTGATGATTGATCAATAAATTTTCTTATTATATTATGGCTAGCTGATTAATAACATAGGTATGTATAAAAAAGTGTGTTGTGGCCCTAGTTTAGCTTTATTATTATACGTTTTTAAAATTATTGCTTTATTCCAGTTATGGGTTAGAAGAATTCTAAGACTATGTGCATTATTAAGTTTAATGTCAGTATCATTGAACACTCCCAAATCATTTGAGAAGTACCCATATCTGCAAACAATAACATTTGCTGTGGATTGCACTGTTACACTTTTATTTACTGCAGAGATGATAGCTAAAATGCATATAAGAGGAATACTTAAGGTTAGTGTTGTATTTATTTTGCACATACATATATTGTTGTTGAATGATTCATATTGAACACACACACACAGTGTGGAGTATTGGTTAGCTCATTTTAAGACACCTTATCACCTTAGGCTAGTTTTTATAAGATTTTGATTACGAAGCTCACAGTACTATAGTGATATAACCTGATAATTCCTCTACAATTTTGAAACTGAGGATTATTATAAACCCTATGGTGATTAATAAAAGAATATATCTTATGTGATTAAATAAAAACATAACTGTGTAGATTGTAGTTAAAATTTTAACTTGCAATATACATCAGATTTTTTATAAAGTATTTATTACTGGTATCATAAAGTCCGGTCTGTAACCTAAATTTATTAATACAGTTTATGCTGTTTAAAACCCATAAAGAAAATTTGATGTATATACCTTTAGTGGTTGACTACAATGCAGCAAACAAATGGAGTAATAAAGTTATAATTTTTTTTAGAAAAATTCGACTACGGGTGGGACTCGAACCCGTGACTACTGGATAGACACCAGTCGCTTTAGCCAATTAAGGCACAACCACGCACAGACACCGAGGGCAGAGGCCTCGGTAGTTTTTTCAGTTTTTTAGTTTTAATACATAACAATTAGTTAACTAACTGAAACCTACATAATTTAAGATAATATGTGTAAACTAAATTAATTGAATCTTATTTAATTTTTCTTTTTCAGGGTGATGTAGCATACTTAAAAGATCACTGGTGCCAGTTTGATGCTTCAATGGTTTTTTTTCTTTGGGTGTCAGTTCTATTACAAATGTTTGAATTAACTGGTATAGTGCCAAGATATAGTTACTTAAGCATATTAAGAGCACCCAGACCATTGATTATGATTCGATTTTTGAGAGTATTTCTAAAGTTCTCTATGCCAAAATCTAGAATCAATCAGATATTCAAGTAAGTGGAATATACA
Organism: Craniophora ligustri; assembly: GCA_905163465.1. Classification (NCBI taxonomy): domain Eukaryota; kingdom Metazoa; phylum Arthropoda; class Insecta; order Lepidoptera; family Noctuidae; genus Craniophora; species Craniophora ligustri. Next base: position 8,968,420 of record LR990956.1, read on the forward strand.
AACAAATGGCTTCATTGAAGTTTTTGTTGCTTGTAAATATATAAATATTTATAATATATATTTAATAATAGAATGCAATATAATATAATTATATAGTACATTAATCTAGCCAATCTTATAAGAAACCAAATTTTAAGTACATATGCTTTAGTTTAATTAGTTCCAGACATTTTAATTTTATTAGTAAGTCTGGTATTAAAGTTGCATTAATTAATGTGGTTGTTTATAAAACTTATTCATTTGATGATATTCATTAATTTAAGTGTTTAATTGATTTCATCACATTATAGCCTGATAATAATTAATTACTTATTAATTAATGTAAAAAATATTATGATTATCTCTCTTGGTTTAGTAGTAATCTTCTTTTTGAATTAAATAATTTATAGTTTAAAATCTTATTATGAATACTTTGCTTTATAATAATTATATAATAATAATAATAATTAACGTTTTTAATTTTTTTGTGTTTACAGGAGATCAAGTCAACAGATTTATAATGTGACTCTATTTTTCCTGTTCTTTATGTCATTGTATAGTTTATTGGGTGTACAATTCTTTGGGGAACTTACCCATCATTGTGTCAGAAATGATACCAACCCCTAGTCAGTATTTTTTTAAACTATAGTATTATAATATTTATCTAAATACTTGTTGCATAATTTTAATAATTTGTTTCAGTGAAATCACTATAAATTCACTCGCTATCCCTGACACATTTTGCTCTCCTGATCCTGACTCTGGGTATCAATGTCCTCCTGGGATGAAATGTATGAAACTTAATTTATCCAAATACATCATGGGATTCAATGGCTTTGAGGAATTTAGTAAGTACAGACAAAATAGTATTGAGTTTTTATTTAGGTGACATAATTATCAATATTTTTTATGTCTGTTTAGCAACAAGCTTGTTCACCGTCTACCAAGCATCTTCTCAGGAGGGTTGGGTGTTCATAATGTATCGCGCTATTGACTCATTGCCAACTTGGAGATCAGCGTTATACTTTAGGTAAATCACAAACCACTGCAGTAATAAGTAATTAAATATTGTAATTTGTAGAGATTTCCCCCAAATCTAGAGTTAGCTGATAATCTAATTACATGTTGCAATACCAGCAGTTGACTGAGAGGTGTATAAAAACTAGATTTAAGTAAAACCAAATGCTGATTTTTATTCAAAAATTGTCTCCACATATTATTTTAATTCCTATTTGCTAACAGCTAGAATCAATGATTTTTCTATCTGTTTCTGACGAATGACGTTTCTGAAGAATCATTCGTTGTGTTTCTTAACTCTGGGCGTAAATACCAGGTAACAGGGTATTTAATATATGTCGGTATGTAGTGTAACTAGCGGTACTTATCTAAGTTTCCGTTATGAACGCAACCAAAAGTATGTTGGTAGTTCTATTATCTCATGTAGCATGGTAGGTAATTGATATTACCCTGTACTCTAAGGCTTCATTTATTATTATTGCAGTACAATGATATTCTTTTTGGCCTGGCTAGTGAAAAACGTTTTCATAGCAGTAATAACTGAGACATTCAATGAAATAAGGGTGCAGTTCCAGCAAATGTGGGGTGTGAGGAACCCCATCACTAAAGGTAGCACAACTCAGTTTTTCACGGGTGATGATAATGGATGGAAATTGGTTACCATTGATGAAAACAAACATTCAGGTATTTGTCAAATTAATTTGAAAGTCATAAAAAAAAACCTAGTAATATTACGCATGTAATATGATTGTAATTTTCAGGCACGGCACCAGAAATATTTCATAAGTTATTAAGGTCTGCATATTTCCGACTACTTGTTATGGGTGTTGTATTGGCAAATGGAATAATTACTGCTACTATGAATTTCAAGCATGATGACAATCCAAGAGAATTCTTTTATGAGAAATACTATTACATAGAGGTATGGTGACAATGTTTACTTTATTTGAATCCAAATTAAAATCAAGATTTTCTTCAGTTTCTGTCTGTACTTACTGAAATTTAAATAATATGTGTATAACTGGAGTTTATTTGAATAATTTATATCTTTCAGATCGCATTTACGATTTTCTTGGATTTGGAGGCATTAATAAAAATATGGTGTCTGGGTCTAAAAGGGTACTTCAAGCATTCTGTTCACAAGTTTGAATTGCTATTAGCAATAGGCACAACAATCCACATAATACCACAGCTATACATGTCAGGGTTTACATATTTTCAGGTAAAAATAATCATGTATTTTTATTAATTTAAATTGTCTTGTTTAATGATTCGGCCAAGTTAATAATCTTATTATAGATATGCTCTGTTCATCTATAAAGTTATTGCAACCAAGTGATATTCACATACTAGCCTTAGGGTGGTAATCCAATTTCTTAGCCGGTCAGCAGTTAATAATGCCATAAGTTTTCTATTTTTTATAGATTTATTTTGATCTTGTTACAGGTGCTCAGAATAGTAAGATTGATAAAAGCATCACCATTATTAGAGGGATTTGTCTACAAAATTTTTGGACCAGGGAAGAAACTTGGGAGCCTGATTATATTCACAATGTGTTTACTTATAATCAGTTCTTCTATATCAATGCAACTGTTTTGTTTCCTGTGTGAATTTACAAAATTTGAAACATTTGATGAGGTAACTCATTTATTATGCTGTATTAGACCATTCGGTTTTCTATTATCTTAGTAGGAGCTTTTGGCTCCGCGCTTTTGGGTTTTTATCTTAATTATCTTCTTTTAATATTGTATTTACCATATGCTGCAATCCTGTATGCTGTCAAAGTAAATTGAGACAAAGTTACGCTGATGATTGTCCTCATAAATAAGTCCTTATCTAGTTTTTTACTAGTGTTGTAGTAGTATATAATTGTAAGTAGTAGTGCTGAATAGTCTGGTAAAAATATTTATTTAACAAAGAATTTTTATTTATTTAATGTATTTCAGGCATTCATGTCTATGTTCCAAATTCTAACTCAAGAAGCCTGGGTAGAGGTAATGGATGAAACCATGGTACGAACAAGCTCAACATTGACTCCTCTCGTGGCCATATATTTCATACTGTATCATCTATTTGTTACTTTGGTAAGCAAGATCATCTCAAATGAAGCAACATTTTTTCACATCATATACATAATTATGTATTTCTTTTCACTTTGTAGCGACATTATTACATTATTATGCCTTCAATTTCAGATTGTGTTGTCACTTTTCGTAGCAGTAATTTTAGACAATTTGGAATTGGACGAGGATATTAAAAAACTGAAGCAACTCAGATATCGCCAACAAAGCGCTGAAATCAAGGAGAGTTTACCATTCAGACTTAGAATATTCGAGAAATTTCCCGATAGTCCGCAGATGACCAAGTTGCACAAAGTCCCAGGCGACTTCAATCTTCCTAAGGTGCGAAATGCAACTATTAATTAAATATTATAACAGTAGTAAGTAATGAAACATCATTCATATATAAAGAGAGACTTGCTTAAGCCCATTTTGCATTCCATTGAGTTATTTGTCATAGGACTATTGATACTTATGTTATACAAACAGTGATTTCGGCCCGCCTGATGGTAGGCGGTTACCGTAGCCCCTAGACGTTTGCATCTCTAGCGTCATCGCTCGCGCGTCGCCCACCCTTAAACATTGTCCGTTACTAGGCCTGTAACTAGTCTCCAATGTTAGCTCAACATGTACTGCGCGGGTAACACTCGTGAGAGGCCGGGGTCTTCGGTCATGAATACGAATCAACTGTTTAAAAGTTAAATATCTTTTTTTATATTGATATGCGGCCGATGATGACCAGTAGGTATATTTGAGTTGTTCTGTATTTATGTATGTAGGTTCGTGAGTCGTTCATGCGTCAGTTCGTGTGCGAGGTGGAGGGCGAGGAGGAGGTGGGCGCGGCGGGCGGCGGCGACGTGTCGCGGCGCGCGTTCGAGTACATCGGCGTGGCCAAGATCGCGTTCCCCTACCGCAAGCGCTGCCTCGTCAAGACGCTCATGGTGGCGCCGCCCTCGCAGCGACCCAGCTCCGCTCTGAGGCGACACGTTGTCAGCTCTATTATTGAGTTAGTATTTAGTATACAGTTTAATTGCCAGTTGTAGTATTTCATATTCATTTTCTTTATTTGCAATTCCAAAACGTTTAAAAAATATATAAACGAGTTCTAAATCTTTAATTTAATGTTTTATTTTGTTGATAATTTACAGGAGTCAATTTTGTTGCAGTTAATCGTCTAGTGATTCAGGTCTTTTTTATTTTTATTTTGTTTTATCAATATAATATATTATTGGGTTTTACACATTTATAAGTAAGCTACATGGTGCTATATGATTTCAGGGATTCCAACAACCACAGACCACTTTTAGGGGATTCCGCAATGCTCGCGACCGGAGGCAAGTCTGGTCTAAAGCCCCAAGGGACAATATCAAGCGCTAAGCAGTTACGGGTTGACCAGAAAAAGTATGGATTTAATTTTTTTGGAAGTTGTTTGGCTGATGTAAAAAATATAGGCCTGATTAACAAGTGAGCGATAATATGGCTCTCAGGTTCGGTTCGCGCTCCATCCGGCGTTCGGTGCGAAGCGGCTCTATCAAGCTGAAGCAAACGTACGAGCATTTGCTGGAAAACGGCGACATCGGCGCGGCGTCACGAGTGGTGCCGTCCTCGCGCGCTCGCCCGCCCTACCTCGACATACGTCTGCTGCAGGCCAAGAGGCAGCAAGCCGAGATGAGGAGGTCGGTAACTTGACAGTCAGTCAGTTAAATATTAGTTTAGAGTTCAACAAGCGAAGCAAGTAATGAGCTTATTGAGGGCCTTAAACCATACGACTTTACTAATCTGTACTTACTCCCAGTCCCAAAGAAGTCAATACTTGTACTTTTTATTTTAAGACATTTCTAAGAAAGCCTAATAATTATTATTTAAGAAATATCATAACTCTTGTTTCATATTTTTTATGACTTCCGGCCAGTTAGGTCTAGATGTGTAATCGTTATTTATGCCTTAAGTGTACCTAATTAATAAATGTTTTAAATATGGCGATGGGTTAGGTTTAATACGATTGTTCGCCAGTGGTTTATCAATGTCCGCCCGTAAATCTCAACATGATCTCGTTAATCGAGCTCTAATGAGCTCGATTTACGTGCGACAAACTTCCTTCAAATTATATATATTTTTTGTAAACGGCTCAATAAAAGTATTATTTTGTAATTATTTATAATATATAAATATTTATTTATAATATACAAATTATTTATATAATAGTTTTTTTTAAATAGATTCTTTATTTATTACTAAATACAGGAACCAACGGGAAGAGGACCTACGCGAAAATCACCCACTGTTTGATACGCCTCTGCTGATAGTTCCCAGGGAGTCTCGCTTCAGGAAGATATGCCGTGCTATAGTGGACGCGCGGTATGACGCCCGTCTGCGGGACCCTGTCACTGGCAATGAAAGAAAAGTACACTATAAAAGCTTTCAGTAAGTATTTTATATTACTAAATATTCTATTTTCAACACTATTTATTACTTACTGCCAGACATTATTTTTCGTTATGGGATATTGATATAATTACAACAGAGAATATAGCTTTCAAATTATTTTATTTTTCGAATACCTACATATTTTATATACCCAATCATATATACAAACAAGATTTTTTTTTTCAGTAATTTCCTTGGCCTAGTGACTTATATGGATTGGGTTATGATTATGGTTACTACCCTGTCGTGCTTATCCATGATGTTCGAAACACCTACATATAGGGTTATGGAAAACTTTGTTCTGCAGGTATGTTTTAACATTTCTTAAACAAAACTTACAGCGAAATGCTTTTAATATTATATAATTATTATTATGTGGCTGTACAGCCTTTAATTTCACTCATACTCTTTTTTGGTGCCGAAAACTGGCGGTGACATAAATATAGAAATAATTATGTTTTCATTTTAGCTGGCCGAGTACGGATTTGTGATTTTTATGAGTTTGGAGCTAGCACTGAAAATTCTAGCAGATGGCTTATTTTTCACACCTAAAGCTTATCTCAAAGATGCTGCTGCAGTGCTAGACGTTTTCATCTATATTGTAAGTATAAACTTTTGCAGTCCTCAATAAAATAATTGTTTTGGTTATTTGCTTTCACTCCGTATAAATAATCGATATTTCTAAGCTTTTTGGTTAGAATGTCCGATTATTGGTGCCACTACTTTTAAATACTATAACTATATTTGTAATTTCTATTTTACCACGTCGTTGTCATGTGCTTTTACAGTCTTATAAATTGCCAGGCAAAATTGACTGGCCAAGTGTGTCTTTGGGCAATCTAAGGCAATATTGAGGGTTCTGATATACACTGAAACTTAAAATGAACAAATCAGCAAATACCATTTGACACAAGATGCAAAAGCAGTAGTTATATCGTTCAACATGTTCAGTGTATGTACATTGACTATTGGTGTGGTACAAGCTAATTACCAGGTGCTAGTTAGCACTAGATCACACCAGCTAATCAAGACGGCTGAGCAAAGAAAATTCTGCGACAACTTCAGCGTATAGCAGCCTGCAGGGTCTTTCATGTTTGTCGTGGCGTGCATTGTGCAGGTGTCGCTGACATTCCTGTGCTGGATGCCGGTGCGCGTGCCGCCGGGCTCGGCCGCGCAGATGCTCATGATCCTACGCTGCGTGCGCCCTCTACGCATCTTTACCCTCGTACCGCACATGCGCAAAGTGGTCTATGAACTATGCCGTGGCTTCAAAGAAATACTGCTAGTAAGTAGCGTTTCATATTATTAACTAATATAACAGAAAGCACGGCCAATACATTTTATTTCTAATTACTATTCTGCTTTTCCCTCTAGGTATCGACACTTCTAATTCTCCTCATGTTCGTGTTTGCAAGTTACGGTGTACAGTTATACGGCGGCAGGTTAGTAATTGTTTGTTATATAAGTTTTGTTTAAATATCAAACATTAAAGTTTTAAAAATAGACGATTTTTAGATATTTTATAAAAATGGTTTGTAAAATAAAGATTATTTCAGGCTAGCGCGGTGTAACGATCCAACTATAACGAGGCGTGAAGACTGCGTAGGCGTGTTCATGCGGCGCGTATTCGTCACTAAGATGAAGATTCGACCGGGACCCAACGAAACGTTCCCTTCCATGCTGGTACCTCGAGTCTGGTAAGTCATGTGTCCATAAGAAGCCATCTTCTACTAGTTAAACACCTTATTGTGTATTTTTATAAGTTCTATATATAAGCTAAATAGGTATAAGTTCAAATTTATAAGTCCTAAATGGGGTTAAATGGGGTGTAATGGGGTCGCAATGTTTGTGTAAAATATATTTTTATTTTGGATGGTGTTTTTATATAAATTATTATATAATTATATATTCCTTCTGGTTCCTTATACACCATGGTTGCAATGCAAAATCTGTAATTTTTTTTACAACTGTCAATTATGATTCGTAGATATTTAACTTTTCTCGTCAAAGTAGGATACTTGATTGAAGTAATTCTCCGCAGCCAAAAGTGTTATTATTTATCATACTCAAAGATATTTGAACAAAAATAAGTGCATATCGAATGCACTTGTTTTTTTTTTCACAAATAATACAAATATCCGTCGTCGGAAAATGGTCAGTTAAATCATTTTTATACAAAACTTATTTTGAATGTAACCATTAACCTTTTTTTAACTGTGAAAGCAAGATACCTACTCATTTCGATACTAATGCTAATGCTCTTAGGCAAGAGCCTAAGTTAAGAAACCTATATATTGTGGTGACGTTGCAAATGAAATATTTTTTTTATTTCAGGGCGAATCCTAAACGATTTAACTTCGATAACATTGGCGATGCACTCTTAACATTATTCGAAGTACTTTCATTCAAAGGTTGGCTGGATGTTCGCGATGTATTGATCAAAGCATTGGGACCGGTTGGTATACTTTTTTAAGTATCACAGAGTATTTGTTACTGATCTTTATAATCTGTAACCCACCTAAGGTTACTTGTTTTGGAATTTATGTTATGTGCGCTAGAACAAATACTTTTTCTTTTATTTTTGGTTGGTGGGTTTTAGTTAACAGTAGTTATTCCCTATTTTAGTCATGATTAATTTTCAAGTGTTTATTAATGGAATAATCTCTATCACCAGGTACATGCTATCTACATACACGTTTACATATTTCTGGGCTGTATGATTGGACTAACACTATTTGTCGGTGTGGTTATTGCAAACTATTCTGAAAACAAAGGCACTGCTCTTTTAACCGTCGATCAACGTCGTTGGTAAGATAATCATCATCATCAACCCATTAACGTCCCACTGCTGGGCATGGGTCTCCTCTCATTTGAGAGGGATTAGGCTATAGTCTATATTATATTAGGTAGGTTAATATGTTTCGTAAATTACCTTTGTAAGTATTGTAAAGCTTATGGCACAGGTTATAAACCTAGTTAGCAAATTTTACTTTATGATAATAAAACATAAATAAGGTATAGATGGCCAACGGTACAGTGGGGACGTATTTTATCATTTGACTTTTCTTTTCAGGTGTGACCTAAAGAAGAGATTGAAAATTGCCCAACCGCTGCATTTGCCACCCCGCCCTAATAAACGTAAAGTCCGCGCCTTTGCCTATGACGTCACTCAACATTTAAGTTTTAAACGAGTCATTGCGATTGTTGTGCTCGTTAACAGTGCCCTATTGGCCGTCACGGTTAGTGCCTATACAGCTTTAAATATGTCATTTATAACGGTAATTTTCAATTGGCATAATTATATGTAAAGATAAACTACGATAACATGGCGCGCCCCTCCAAAATTCAAAACGTTTGAAAGTATTTGTGAAAGTATTTACAATGCACCACCAAGATTCACAACGCATGTGTGCGTAATGAGACGGCCGTCAAACAAAAACAAATCCACGGATTTGTTGCTCGACTAGTCACGTCATTAATCGCTCATTATTATTAGTAATGGCGCTGCACTGACGTACTCTATGAAAACGACACGTGGGTTGTCTTGCGCGCTCGGCAATTTATGATTAGTTGACCAACAAATCTGGTAATAAGTGAGATATTACGAGTACTGATTGCAAAAAAACTATGAATTAATTTTATTGTGTTCAAATATTGAAATGTAATTTACTCTATATCTTGCATGTTTAATGTTTTCAATAAAATGAAACCTTTATAATGTATTTATAACACATTTATTTTTAGTGACTAAGACATCAAAATCATTTACAAAAATACGTAATCATAATTATTATAAGAAAGTTTATAATATGTTACGAGCCAAGTGATAACAAAGGCATTATTCATACTGCCCGGGCATTAATAATAATACCCTCATTAATCACTTGGCCCACAACATTAATAATACATAAATCAAACAAACTTAAATCTTAATGATCTCTATTGGCACTGGAACTAAAATTTTCTTCATCGCTGTTTGAGAAGCTTGATGTGTCATTTTCAGAATCAGATTCTCCTACGTGAATAATAAATTCTTGCTCGTCGTCGTAGTTTTTCCAGTATTTGGATTCAGTCTCCTCCACATGTCTGCAAGTGTTGGTCCACATCGTGCAATCGGTCATGTCTAGACGTTCATGAAGTAATTTCATGATGGATGTGTAGTTTTGGTCTACATTTTTGTTTGCGACATAGTTTTTTAACACTCCCCAAATTTTCTCAATCGGGTTTAAGTCGGGATGATATGGAGGAAGTCTTAAAATATCGCAATTATATTTTTTTGCTTCGCCATCAACGGCGTAATTTCTTGAATTATCTTTATTCTTTAGAATGAGATCATAGAGTTCGATTTTCTTCATGTCTTCCTCGAAGTGGATGTGTTTATTCACCAGCCAATATTTCATGGCTGCTTTGTTGCTGTTGGAGGTGGGAACTTTTTCTGTAAATGTGTTATGGTAGGAGGCGTTATCCATAACAATTACGGACTTTTCTGGTATGTTAGGCAGTAGTTGTGTTATGAACCACTTCTTGTAATTGTCATGGTTCATATTGTCGTGGTAGTCGCCTGTCTTCGAACTGGCCTTATAAATTAAACAAGCATTGGGGACAAAACCATTTCTTCCACCAGCGTGGACTATTATGACGCGTAACCCTTTAGAATTTTTTTTCTTTGTTACAGTTCCTTGTTGAGTACCCCATGACTTATTTTGTACATGTGTGGTATGAATGTAGCTTTCGTCAGTATAAACAATATTCCTCCCTTCTTCTCTATATTTCTTCAATTGTTTTAAATATTTATAGCGGAGGAACTGCACATTATGTTTTTCAACAAGTGCTTGACGATTGTCTTCAGTAGTTTTCCACTCATAACCTAAATCAAGAAGTATACGCCGTAATGTCTCCAAACATCCGTCAAAATTTATCTTTTCAGTAAGCACCCTTTTCAGAGCTTTTAGTGTTGGATATTGTTTATACTCTCTATGAAAGTTACTGACAGTACGCCTTATTACTCCCTTGTCAAATTCATCAATGTTACGCTTTAAACGTTTGCGAGGATTTTTGTTTTTATGCGGTGAACTCATTTGTGTGCCAGTTGCATCACATTTTGCTTTTTCTTTGAGAATTCTTGTTACAGTCCTTTCACTAACCCCCACAGCTCTTGAAGTTCTCCATCTAGCGTCTGTCAAGCGCTCCACTCCATTTTCAGCCTCGTACTTCATATGTTGGTATACTGTAGCTATCACTTCTCGTGCCTAAAATATATAGAAAAGATTTTACATTAATTAATTAATAGACATAAAAGTCAATCAAAACATTAGGTAAATAAACTTATTTCACAAACAAACAAAATTACCTGACTCCGCATCATTTTTTTTCTTGAATTTTCCATGACTAACTTGTTTTGCAATCAGTACTTTCGTATTACTGAGCGACGTAGTATTAATAACTTAACTGTCTCAGACCGCTGCCGGCCTGCTACTGAAGACGAATACTTACAACTACATACAGACTCCTTCATAAGGATGTCACTACACACATTGAAACAGTAATTTGGAGGGGCGCGCCATGTTATCGTAGTTTATCTTTACCGGTAGAACCATGTATTTTAAAACACAATAATTTATTTTTACCAAAGACCCTTATGATTATTATAATAATAATTTAATAATTAATTAATTATGGATAAAAACAATCTGAAGTGGGTTGAATATTGTGTAAAAATAAATAATACTAAGCTCAATTAGTGCAGTTTTTAAAGCTTACACTAACCGACTTAACATTTTTATGCATATAGATACCGACATTGAGTATTTACCAGGACTCGTGGTCGTCCACAATATTAGATTTCCAGCATATTTGTCAGTAGCAAGATTTTAAAGAAACTTTTTGGTTCCAGTGGTCACGCTACTCTCCTTACACTGAACAACTGGCTCTGACATCGGCTCTTCTGACGTTAGTGTTCGTAGTGGAGGTACTACTGAAGACGATAGCATTCACGCCGCGCGGCTACTGGCAGAGCCGCCGCAATCGATACGATTTGCTCGTCACCGTCGCTGGCTGTATATGGATATTTATGCATTTTACTTTGAAGGTAATTATTAATTAAATTATTATATCGACTATAACGCTCCGTCGCTATATTATTCTTTATTTATTAAACGTTACGGACACGTTGCCGCCGCTCAGCACGCCACACGTTAATTTTAAATAAATATAACTTTACAACTACTTGTCAGCTGCAGACAACCTGCCCACTGGAAAGGGTTCAGAACGCACTGTTTAATGTAATGTCAATTTACCAACTACTTATTAGGTACGTTAAAATACGTACCTAATAAGTCGTTTTATTTTTCATATCTAGTATTTTAGATTTTTTCTGAGATGTGTGTAATAAAACGGTCTCTCTTTTTATTCTAGAACGACTTGTCATATTTCGTTGGCTTCATGGTGGTTATTCTCCGTTTCTTCACGATCACCGGCAAGCACACCACACTCAAGATGTTGATGCTAACCGTCGGTGTGAGCGTGTGCAAGAGTTTCTTCATCATATTTGGCATGTTCCTACTGGTTTTCTTCTACGCACTCGCTGGCACCATTGTTTTTGGAAACGTGAAGTACGGCGAAGGTATTGGAAGGTAAATATCTATCGTCAATATTAAAGGAATTTATAATCATTTACTCTATGTGTATTTTTAGGGTTTCATACTCAAAAGTACTCATACTTTCATCTTGATCATCATATCAACCGTTAAACGTCCACATCCAAAATCCTTTAGAAAAAGAAAGTCCTGACATCAAACAAGCTGTGTTATATTATTTGCAGGCGAGCGAACTTCAACTCTCCGATCCACAGTGTAGCGATGCTGTTCCGTATAGTGACTGGCGAGGACTGGAACAAGATAATGCACGACTGCATGGTGGCGCCGCCCTACTGCACGCCTGCCGACAACTACTGGGAGACCGACTGCGGCAACTTCACCGCCTCGCTCGCATACTTCTGCACCTTCTACGTCATCATCACTTACATCGTACTCAACTTGCTTGTGGGTCAGTACACTACGTCTGAAACAGGGTTTATATATCTAGTATATAAATATTGCCTTCTACCGATGTTGTGTCCTATGTTATGCTTATTATTAAGATAAAATCGTGGTTTTGAAATACTGTGTTTAAATAATATATTAAATTCACGCCACAATAATTATTAGTATGTACAGAAAAGCCACTTTCGCCCCTTCCTAACTTCAAATACCCAGAGCACAGGCAGTACATTTAGACAGTAAATTTGGCAGTTTATTGAACGATCTGTATGCCGAGTAAGGTGAAATATAATCACTACTTATTCTAAGATTTTAATAATTACGATTGGTATATTATTACGTATACTTACGAGAGTTTCATCATCATCAGCAGCCCATATTCGTCCACTGCTGGACGTAGGCCTCCGTTAGTGAACGCCACATAGCTTGATCTTCGGCTCTTCTCGTCGAGAGAAGAGAGTTTATCAACATTAAAATCCGTTAAAGAGAAAACCGCTCAAATAAATCTTACCTGAGTGGATTCTATTGTGTGTGGATTCAATTCTAGAATCGCATTTTGTGTGGTGGCTGCGGTGTCTATATTCTTTAATAGTGTATATGAAGTAACTATCATAATAAATATGTAAACCCATAAATCATATTTTCATATTTAATTACAGCTATCATAATGGAGAACTTTTCACTGTTCTATTCAAATGAAGAAGACGCTCTACTGTCTTATGCTGATATAAGGAACTTCCAGAATACTTGGAATGTTGTGGATGTACATCAAAAAGGCGTTATACCTGTTAGAAAGGTACATTTTTATATTTGTGTAAATAATGAATTGCCACCATAAATATGTACATTTTCCTAATTACATTGATGTTTTAGGTAAAATTCATTCTGCGGCTACTGAAAGGTCGTCTGGAATGCGACACACACAAAGAAAGGCTATTGTTCAAATACATGTGCTATGAGCTTGAGCGACTTCATAACGGTGAAGATGTCACTTTCCATGACGTCATCAAGTTAGTAAACAAACATATACTATACTACAGCATTATTGACTTATGTTAACCTCGTTATAAAAGTATTGTAAATCACTATGTTTACTTGACTACTATATTATTGAAACGGCCGTCCGAACCGGGTTTTCCGGTTTCCACCCTCCTGAATCTGCTGTCAGTTTGGATGAAGATATCCTATCTTCATCTGAAAATGCTGGCCATCATACATATTATATGAGTTTTTTACCCAGTATCAAGTTTCTTACCCAGTTCGAAAAAATCGATATTCGCATTATTATGATAATTGTAATTGTACTCATAATAGTATGCTGTCGTATCGCACGGTTGACATCCGCAAATCACTGCAAATGGAGGAGCTGCTGGCGAGGGAGGAGTTCGAGTTTTTAATCGAGGAGGAAGTCGCCAAGCAAACTATACGCACGTGGCTGGAAGGCTGTCTCAAGAAGATACGTGCCAATAGTAGCGTAAGTATCAAAAATAAAAACTTCGTTGGTTACTAATCATCGTTCTCGTTTTGTAGTCGTTATGATCACGGGCGTAGCGAAGTACGGGCAAGGGGGGGGGGGAGCTGATGATTAAGAGCATTAGAAATAATAATATAATTGTGATTAATAAATAATTAATTACGATGTCATTGAAATTATTATTTACTATTATTCACCGTATATAAAATACTTCACTGGAAGCTTTAGTTTCACTTCTGCATGAAACAACCGACACATGTTACGAAACTAAAGGTACGGTACGGTACGGTGGTATTGTTACTGATTAAGTCAATGTGGGTATTAAAATTGTTAAGAAATCTACGGAAATAGACCTTTTTTATTTCAGTAATCTGCGAATTAATTAAAATAACGTTTTTTTTCTTCGTTATTTTGGTTTTTATAACAGAAATTTGAGATGTTCGGGTTTAATCAGTGTCTTGTTTTACAGAAACAGCAAACCAGTTTAATCGCAGGTCTACGGAAAACAAATGAACAAGCTGTTGATATGAGCAATGAAAAGGTTGACAAAGAAAAACTAGAAAGTGAAACTCAAGTGGGTACCTTCAACCTTATTTTATCTTTCATTTTTTTTTATTGTTATTTACAAATATTTTATCTTACAGCAAGTAATCGCTAGTACAGGACGTACCGAAATAACTGAGTCAACCTCACAACCCGTTATATCTAGTAAGTGAGATTGTTCTATTTTATTCGACTGTAAATAATTTGCTTCTGTTTAACATTTGTTACACTTAGTTTTTTATTTTTAGATATATCTTCATCATTTGATTCTCAAACGAAACGGTCGTCAACAAAGAGTCAATTTAAAAGGCCTGGATTACCATCGGTTACAATTCCAAGGTAAGTAATACAGTTGTGCGAACGTAATTTAGTTCATCCTAAAGGTAAGTGTAAGCAAGTCCTTTGTTCTTACCTATCAAAACTTAATTATGAACATACTGAAAACTTATTAATAGTACCAAAGTAATTACAACTGAGTTTAAGCCTAACTACTACTAATCAATCATTTTTACCTAATCAACCTAAACTACACACTCATCACTCACACGCACATCACTCACACGCACATCACTCACGCTTACATACACACTCAAATTTTGCTACATGGTAATATTTACTGTAGGTTAATTTTGCACAATTTCATTTAGCCCTCTTAGCAAAGGTCTATATATTACATAATTATAACGATTGTATTATACTTACTTAGTATTATGAGGGGGGCCTGGTAATCTGTTTGACAGGGTAACCTAGTGCGGATACCAGTCTCCCACAAAGGATTAGTATTTAATATACATACATATTGTTATTATTTCAAGGCACCTTTGTGGAAGAGAAAATAAACTATTATTATTATTATTATATTATATATATTTACTTTATTATAATAACTTATTATTAATAAAGATATAGACGTGCATACGAGTTTCTACAAAATCTTATCTTGTTTAAGGTTTCTACATCTTTGTATTTTTTATTTGTAATTTTTGCTTGAGTGTCATATACAGATATCAAATTCATGTGGTTTAAAAGGATAGAATTAATACACACTTGGCCATTTAGTTAAATACTACAGAGTAATTTAATTATGAATTGGTTTTAATGGACGACTTACAACTAAATATAATAAAAAGGCAACAGTAAGAAAGGATTGACAACCAATTGCAAGTCTTCTCATTATTCCTGTCCACCTTGGCGGATCAAGTTACACTTCTTTCTTCGTTCTCTATTTGTTCTTTTTTACTATAAACTAAATTAAATCACAAAATTGTAGTGAATTGGAACATAAAACTTATTGTTGCAGACCTGAGAGCCCGATCAAAAAGTACCTACAGCCGACGCTTAGTGATCCACATCCTACTCTCATAAAGAAAACTTCCTGTAAGTGTGAGTGTTCTTTTGGATTTTTTATACTGTCTGCTTTTTAGTTTTAAACAGGGACCGTCCGGATACTCGTTGAAAGGGTTTTTGAAAGGGTTTTTACAGGTAACCCTTTCAAAACCCTGTAACACTGTAACCGGGTAAGCCGTTCCAACCGACAACATGTAATATGCACCCTTTTGGGAATCGACATTAGTTTGAAAATTGCATAACCTTAACCGCAAATCTTACCTCCCGGCCGGCGGCGGCGGCTGCCCCTTTGATGCGAATATCGAGCGATTGGTAAACATGAACGAATAGTATAGGCATTGAAGTCTTATACCTACTTAAGAAAATATTAGAAATCGAAATTATAATAATTGTGTTACATACATGTGTTCAATATGAATTATTAGCTTTGAATATGAATTTTATTAATAGTTCTGATTCAGTAAAATCATTTTAATAATAGTACAATGGTACATATTATATTTTTATTTCATTTATTTATTAAGTTGCAACCTAACCTAATTACTATAATTATTGTATAAATATAATTACGTGACGGGGGGGAGGGGGGGAAGGACTTGTATGTAATACTTACGTTTCACATCAATCTGCATCATTCTCATATTGTTATTATATCCATACCAATTTTGTAATTTTTTAATTTTTTAAAAGAGTATCTATGGAGTTTCTTGCCGGTACTTCTCCATAAGACCTACTTTTTGGAACTGTGCAACTAAATTCAATTAAATTCGACAATTCAAAAGCACCTGTATTGGTCTAAATGAAATAAATGATGGGTGTAAATATAAAGATACAGGTTTTTCGGTCCCGATATGTCAGTACCGTTCGGTACCAACTGATAGGTGCTGGTTAAACCACATAATAGAAACAGGTAAATCTGTTCTTAATTACCAACATATATGCCCTATAATTTATGTCTTTTGTTAAAAAGCTTTAGACATGTAAAACATAATAAGTGCCTTTAAAGTTTGAAGGTTATCCTCAATTTCCCTGGGATTCCATCATCAGATCCTGATGTGGTCACAATGGGTGCATCTGTACAGGTTAATCTTTTAAACAAAGCTATAATTTTGCAAATCGGTACAGGCGTTTTCATGTAATCAGTGAACCTACATAAAAAAATAGATTCCGACGAATTGAGAACCTCCTCCTTTTTAAAGTCGGTTAAAAATAGTAAGGCATAAAGCCAATGACGCACCTCTCGAGTGCAAGTACCCTTACCTACTTACATGCAGCTCAGGCCTATTAGGTATCCCCGGGTAACACGAATAAAAGCTTTTCGTGAAGGTAGCGTGATAGGCTTAAGTCATTGAAAGGGTTAAACCCTTCAAGTGGTTACCACAATGAAGATGTTACCCTTTCGCTGGGTTTTAGGGATATAACTCGATCAAAAGGTAACCCTGCGATATGGGTTATCCTGTCAATAGGCTTAAAACTTAAACGGGGTTGTCCGGTCCCTGGTTTCAAAGTATGAAAGCATCTAAGTCATTTTGTGCAATAGGCTAGTCGAAGCTACTGGTCACGTTTTAATTCTATGCTCTTAATTAAACATGTTTTTTTGTATGGTGATAAGGGGGCAAACGTGCAGGCGGCTCACCTGATGGTAAGTGATGACCCCACCCATGAACATTTGCAACACCAGAGGTTTACAAATGCGTTGCCAAGCCCCTTAGAAACCGTTCAGGTTTCTTAAAATAGGGAGTTACTGAACTGACAGCAAACGGAATTCCCATGCTGTCAGAATAGTCACTCCCCAAATGAACTCTGGTAACCTTACTCACTCGCAGAAAGACAAAATCTATTGTTGATTCACTGCTGTCTTCTGTAAGACGGAGGTACTTCCCCAGTCGGGCAGTTCAATTTGAGCGAGTGTGTTCATGTTATTAGGAATACTATTATATTTAGTAGGATATTCCGTTTTTGTTTGCAGTGGCTTATATTGTACTGTTTGTATATTTGTTGCACAGTGCGTATTACCCTTAATCTACAAAAGTTGTTACATCAGCTTTTATTGCATACTTCAACAGCGAGTGTAAAGAGTGGTAGCCGCGTGAGTCACAACAGTGGGATGGGCGGCGTGGGAGCGGTGGGGGGCGCGCGGGACCTGCCGGCTCTGCACGACGTGCACTCGTGGTGGGGCGCGCAGGTCGCACGCCTTGTCGCCGTCGACGGAGACTAAGAACAGCATGCGTCAATCTATTCCTTTTTACTATTTGATAGTAGGTTTATAAACAGTCTCCATAGAATGGAAAATGGGTAAAAATATATTAACACGTTAACCGTGATTATTGTTAATTCTAAAGTAAGTTATTAATTTATTGTTAGTGCCAAACAAGTAGGAATAAAAAATATCTTTGAAAAATCCTTATTATTTTATTCATTATAGATATAAATAATATATTTTAATATCTCACATAATATACAAATATTTGCAAACCTATGTTTCTATAGCAAAGAATATAATATAAAGATACCTACATCAGAGTATTTACAATAATTATTATACATAGAAGAGTTTATTTACGAGTTATTTACTCGATAATAATTTCGATATACGCGTATTTTTTTTTTAATTTTATTCGATTGTTTACGTTGATTAATTATCGTATTTTTATTTAGTATTAAAAATATTACAATTTCATGCTTGTGTAAATAATTAAACCATAAGAGAAAATGGGAATCTATTTTAGAGCTGGTAATTATAAACTTAATGACAAGCTAAACGCGAACTGTTATGTTCCAGTTGGTTATTATATGCAAATGTTTATATTTCAAATTTCTCTCACATGATTGTTACTTTTCAATAACAACATTTAAAATTAAGTTCAAAACGCGAGATTTAAAATATGAATGATTTCTTAGCACAGTGCACAGGCATACACGCCGTTAGCAATTTTTTTTTAATATTTCCACAATCAATTTAGTTATTGTAATAAATGGCACATTCCCAATGAGAAGAGTACAATGACAGTGACAGTGAGAACGAGACAGAGATACCGGCCGGCGATAGGGTAGTGGAACAGTTTTGCGTGCAACTGAAGCGTGGACGCGTACATGAGTACTGTGGTGATGTCCTCCTGTGAAGTGTCTTGGTGCAGGAACGGGCGCACGCACAACTCGTGCCCTACTGACTGCGTTCTCCTACACTCCTTTGATAATCGAGCTGCCTAAAATGTAATTACATCATTATAATCTTCAGCAAACATCAACAACGCACTTTATACACAAATTAACACACAAACGGAATAAACACATTGCCTATTATGTGAGCGAAACAAGATTATCCCACAATAGCGTCATGGATCTTCTCATTGCAGGAAAATTAACTGATGCTCGATACTATGCCAATCGTACCGTCATATATACATGTAGCTTGTAAGGATTTAGGGATTATACAATACCGAAATATATGAAGATTTCGTTGTAGTAACTACATTATATAAGTTTTATTTACCTGTACAAATGGGACGATGACAGCGGATATCCATATGAGTTCATTGAGGATACTGATGCCAACCAAGGGTTCAGTTTCAGTGTCCACTTTGTCCAAGTTGAGCAGCCACATGATGCCAGACGTTACCCACGAGATGTTTACTATAGTAAATAAGCAAGCTGCAGGTGCTAGGTCATCGTTCAAATACTTTAACAGTTTACGGAATTCAGCAATTTCCTATAAAAAATAATAAAACATGACTATAATGATATACTCTTTTTTATATATTTTTATGATCCCTCTGTTTAGAAGACAGTGCATATAGTGCAAATTAGGTTTTTAACATTTTAGAATCTCTTATTTATTGTGTCCTATGTTTCATTTTGTTTAATGCTGTATAAGCAACAACAAATACAATTAAAAAGATTCCTTTCTGTGAAAACAGTATTAAAATAGGTTGTAAAATGAGCACTTATATTTAAAATAGGGAAGAGTGGCATAATGAAAACTTCTCTCGCACGTCCGTAGTTTACCAGCGGCAAAGACACGGGCGTGTTGTCCTTTTTATGCTACCCCACCAGTACATTGACAGTTCTCTGATTTGCTTACATTAAAACGGATTTAGTTTTTTTTTATAACAAGGTTTTATACATATGGTGTACAAAGGAACACTTACTCTCATCCAGTTAAGCGGTGTTATTGTTCGATTGAGTAAGCGCTCTTTTAGGAACATAAGATGTGCTTGCAGCAACTGTGCTTGTAGACAGTAACTTGTTATAATCGTAGCTTGCACCATGTCATGGATCAATGTGCAAATTATGAGTAAAATCTTTAACACTATTCTTACTTCATAAGAACTGAAAATAAATGACTTATTTAAAGTATATGTATATTTAGAATCAATATGTCTTAATATAAAAAACTTAGATGTCTGTTTACCTGTTTTCCATCCACCTGAAGATTATATTGCCTCTAGCCAACATTAAATTTACTGAACACAATGAAAGGCACATCCACAGAACGCTGAGTATTATGAAAAACCACAACATGCGTAATAGACGCTTCGGCTTAGTTGTGGGCATCCCTTGAGGTGAATAAGAAGACAATAGAAATACCTAAAAATATTGTTTGCTTATTAAACCATCATCAGATCACTATTGTATATAGTTTGCTGGAGAATCGTTTTTCTAAATGACTATCAAAAGAATCCTCCAAGTATCTTAGTATCATATCGTGCTATAAGTATATACTTAACTTAGAACACAAATAAACATTTCTTATCTATCAATCATATCTTACCTATCAATTATCTATCAATCATAAGCCCTTACCGGGTTTCATGTTGGGACTAAGTCTATGTAATGAACATCTTAACACAATGTACACATGAACGCAATAAAAAAAATTGACTTTGACTATATTTATATTATATTTTCTTTATATTGCCGGTCTGATTAAAATAGTCATGGGCGATATAAATACTTATCAAGGGGAAAAAGTTCAAGCGTGTGTCGAATCTTTTGAAATTTAACAAAACCGCACATATCGTGCTATAAATTGGCACTAGAGCAACCCAGTTTGCGCTCTTTCCTTCTCTCTGCTTAGGGGCGTTATTGCATAAAAACTACTTTAACCTCAACTATACAAAATTAATTGAAATAGATACTCACTCGTTCCATTAAATTTTGTAACTGTTCATTATCTGAGATTCGGAATAAATATAATGCGTATAAAAATCCCACAAAATGCAATATACTAGGTCCAATATAAGTAAAGATAACGTTGCCATAACACACTTGTTTATAATTGTCGTATTCTAAAGTAGATGTCAACGCCAGTGGCACCAGCTTGTAGCAAAACCCTCTGTCTCGTCTGAAACCGACGTTACATGAAGAACACTATTACCGCAATTATATTTCAGCACCAAAAAAATCATTTGTAGAGGTGTTACCTGAAACAGGCCATATATTGAAGGACGTATCCTAGAAACATTAGTATAGCTACTTGTATTGAATGAAAGTGTGAACAACACACAGCGCATTTAGAAGAATTTGAAACATCTAGTACCGGTCGCAGACCCATAATTGTTAGTAGCTTTAAATATGGGAGTAATATCTGCAATGAAATTTAGCATAAATTAATATAACTGAATGCAGAATGTAATTTTATATGGTTAATAAATTATTTAAATACCTTTGATTTACAATAATGTAATATAGCAGATGTACTCATGTATTCAGTATCAGGTGACTCCGTTATTTCTCCGATCTGAAAATATAAAATGTATTTAAATTTAGTTCATTTATTTAGTGAAGTATCTCACATTTAGGGCTCCCATCACCTAAATTGCTGAAGCCGGATAAACACAGCTAAAACCTCGGACTTATGGGCGAAATATGTTTTTTTCCCCGGACACCTCTGAAAAAATATTTATATGCAACAAAAATAAAAACATCATTGTATTTTTTTCCTGACAACAAAGTGTCCGGGTTTTACCCGGACATTTTTGGAAACCCCGGCCGGACGGTCCCCGGACGCCCTTCAAACTAGCACAAATCCGGGGAAACACGGACGGATGGCCCTACTCACATTTGACGACCCAATTAGTCCAGCGGTAGTTAACACTGCCTTCTGTGCTAAGGGTCCCGGGTTCGAATCCCGGTAGGGACAAATGTTTGTGCGATGAGCATAAACATTTGTATCCGTGTCATGGATGTATCTATGTATAATATGTATGTATTTACAAAAAAAAAAGTATATAATATCGTCGGTGCGCTTGCCAAACCTGATATGTGCGTTCATATTAAATGTTATTTAAATGCACATAACAGATTTGGCAAGCGCACCGACGATATGTAGTATATCAACCAGCATTTACTAGTATCCGTAACACAAGCATCGTTGCTTTTTTTTAATATAAAAAAAATGGAACGAGGAGGTACTGTGTGTCATAATGTCCAGGAATATTTATCTCAGGTTTTATGATAATACATTAACAAAATAGGGCCTAAGTTGGCTCCAAGAAAAATAGGACCAACGTATCTTAAAATATATCCGCGCTATGTGATTGTGTTGGTGTCAAAACATAAGTTACAATAAGAAAAACAAAGTTGGCGAAATATAAATCAAACGGCACCCCATATGTTAAAATCCAACATGTCGTTTGGGCTGTAGGGCGTGCCAAAGGTGGCATATATACATACATACAAACATACACTCGAAAAACATAACCTTCCGTCTGACGCAGTCGGGTTAAAACAATTTGTAAAAGGTACTTATAAACAGCAAACAGAATTTGACGCTGGCATAAAATATACTGGCAGCTAGTGGCGTAGCGTGAGTTTTTGTCGGCTGGGGCTAAACAGAAATTTGCCGCCCCCTATTTTAGCTTATTACTGAAAAAAAAAAAACTTTTTCCTTTGCTGTCCACAAAAATCTACCGCCCGGGGCCATGGCTCCCCAAGCACCCCCCACGCTACGCCACTGAGGAGCTGTGGTAGCCTAGTGGTGCAACCAGTGGCCTGAGATGTCAAAGGTCTCGAGTTCAAACAGGAAAAGTCTATAGTGCGCACAGACTTTTCGGAAGTTATGTGCGCATTTATCACATGCTCGGTGAAGAAAAACATCGTGAGAAAACCTGCTTGCTTGAGAGATGGCATGTGATGTCTGCTAACCCGCAGGAGGCTAGCGACCCATATGACAAGAGACCTATAGCTGTGGAATAATAATGTGTTGATACTGATGGTGATTATAAAATATACAAATATTTGTGAATATATGTAAAATATGTCGTATGTATTGAATGAATTTTAGGTAAACTATTGGTAAATCTCAGAGTAGTCACAGATCATACATCTCGTGGACCTAATAATTTTTTTTATTGGTGTGGAAGAATATATGAATATTCTATTAAAATTATATCAACTATGTATAATTTTAATTTAGAATTGTACAATGTGTTGGATTGTTTGATTATTTATGAAGGTACCTAATAAAACATCTAATTCTAATTCATCTAATACCTTTCAGAGTCAGCCGCTGTCTTATATGATAAGTGTTATATTAATTAACTTACCCAAGGTGAAAAGACGTAAGAAGATTTAATTTAATAACTGATAAACTGAGGTTGATGGATTTTTGTATAAGTTAAGCCTATTATGAAATCAGTGTGGTTATTTGTCCTACATACAGTGTTTGTTTTGGGGTCATTTCAGTGTTTAATAGTAAAAGGTTTTAATATTGTTACATTACTTTGGATGAATTAGTTTGTTTTAACTTAAACATAAGTACTTATGTATCTAGCTATATACATTATAGGTGATAACTTATGAAAATATCGTACAGAAGAGTACTGGAAGTAATAAGAACATAAAAGGTGTAAATAAGTTCTTACCTTTATTTGATTTTGAACAAATTCCATACAAAGTTGAGTATCTAATTAAAATCTGGTTATTTATGTTCATCTCAACTTATCAAATTCCATCATTGTATGTAGGCCATACCAAAACATTTGCGTTTAATAATCACCTTAGTGAACACTTTAACAAAAATTGTTGAATCACATCACACTTCGCGAAAAATACTAATGATTAAAGATAACTCACGTCAACACTATTGGCGTCGAGACTGGACCTCGTAGATCTCTGCATCGCTGGTTCAGCAAGCTTGTCGTTGCCCAGTACATGGCTGTCCAGTAAATCACTAGCTACATAATCATTTAAAAAATTTACATTATTCAGTTTATTGCCCATATCTGCACATTAATTACCAATACGCACATTATACGAAATGATAAAATATTAATAATTGAACATTTATGTAGCAAACAACGAAGATTCTAATAATGACGGTATGTAGGTAGGTAGTTAAAAGCTTATTGTACTCACCACTACCGTACGACGCATTATCGTTTTGCATTTTATTTCTATTTACTTATTTAATTACCGAAATTGAGTTATATTTTCGAGGAGAGTTTTAAAAGGATACACTGACAACAACAGATAACGATTCACTGCAATGTTTTTTGTAATATATAATAACATCATTGAATATTATGAACTTGTCTCGCACTGAGGCAGTGCATTCACTTTGATAATAACACGATATTAATGTCATTGTGTCTTGTGTTACGAGAATCATAATATTTTTTTACAATACTCAATTTCCACAAGTATAAATAATATAATAATATACATACCTATTTAGCTATGGATATTGAATTGGTTAGTGGATGGCTGATATTGTATTTTACAAGATAAATTCGGTTTTAAATAATAATATAACCAGTTATATACAATTTACAACTAGGTTGGAAGTCCGTTGAACTTTGATAAAAACAAAAAAAGATAAATTTAAAACGGAGTCTATAATCTAAGTAGGTAACTACTTCAATCCTGAGATGTTGTTACTTTTGTATTACGAGCTTCAGTAGTGAATTAAGTATATGTAAGTATCAACATCTGTATTCTAACAACAGTGTAGCTGTTCAGACATGATCTCAGCCGGCTGAAAGGCCGGCCCTCGAACTAAGAGGGACGTGGGTATAGAACCTAATTTGTATTCAATTAAAAAAAACTGTAACTCAACCTCCATGTAAAGAAATAGCAATTCAGGAGGCCCAATTCTGATTGCTACTTCTGCCTGAAGAGCCCTCTTCAGTCACCATGGGCTAGAGGAGATACCTATCAAGTGTCTGGTACCTATAAGCCTTAACCACTAAGTAAACTTAACTTTCGATTTTATAATTTTATATTATGTACATAATATTTCATCATCATCATATCAACCGTTAGACGTCCACTGCTGGACATAGGTCTCCCTTATTATGTAGTTATTTGATAATTAAATGAAAATAACCATTAGAAGTAAACTTAGCATTAAAAAAAAGAACAATGTTTTACATACGCCTGTCGTCCCCAAACGGTTAGAGAGGTGTACCAATGTACATCCACATTTCGCTGGTATGTTTAAGGTTCCCTGTAATAGGGGGCCAACCTAGGCAGTTGTTTTCTCATTTCACAACATAGACGACTAGAAAGACGAGACGTGGATTTGACAGGCCTAGGTGGAGGGACGAAGTGGGTTCCAGCTGTAGAAATTGAGGGTAAACAGATTTAAACCCTAAATAGTAGAATGAAGTGCATAACGAACTTCTAATGATATGATGCATGTTGTAAACATATCATTGGGAGCTATTTATCGGATTGGCACAAAAAACTTATTGTTAGGTACCTATATAATCATTGTAGCAGAAGCAGTCAGACTTCTTGAGTTTTGCAGACATAAATATATAGAAGCGTATTGTTTTATTATTTAATAACAAATTTTACGCAGTCTTGAAAACTAATGGATTCTGCGGGTTCGCAATTTGTAATCTATCTACCGTTCGTAACTTGAGAAATCGTTGTGCATCTGATGCATTGGAGTCTATAAATAAAAAGATAATACTATTCATATACACTTTTATTTAAATTAATATCATAGTGTTTTAGGCTGTTTCTTTTTCATTAAGAATCCCGTTCGGCGTACAAATTGCTTCCTTTCTTGATGATGTTTCTTCATTCTCCTATTATTTTCTGATTCCGACTTTTTCCCTCTCATACTAAACCTCATTTCACGGTTTCCTCCGCTGTTCGAAACTACTGTCGAAAAGCTCTCTTTAGCTAACCGATCTCCTAGACTAGCTTTACTAACACGAGTAATGCTTTTAATAAATTTGGGATTACTGGGGCTTCTACTGGTGTCATGAACTTTGTCTTCATCAGTTTGGAAATTGTCTTCTCTTTGAGATTTATTTCTAATAATTTTGTGTTGTTTTTTCACTTCTTTAACCCACGATCGATCTTCGTCTGAACTATCGCCATCACTAGTCTCATATAGCTCCAAATCGGAATCTTTATCTTCAGTTTCATCCACCTGAAATATAACAGTCAATAAATATTAACACTTAATTAATAATCTACAGAAAAAAATATTATGATATCATAAGTACACATCTTGTCCTTTTTATGGAAATGTGTTAAAATTACACTGTATATTTACTCAGCATAAATTACTGGCTGCATTTTAAATTGCATACCTGATTATAAATAAAAAACAAAAAGCTCTATGATATATATTACCTGCATTGATTCAGTTTCAACTTTCTTCTCCTTACTTTTATCTATCCTTGACAAAACTGGATTCAGTAAACGATATTCCTCTGCTCCTCTATCCACTTCAAAGTCAGGATTTTCAAACAAGGCCTTGAAAATTAAAACATTGGATTAATTTAACACTATATTGTGGTGCTTAAAACATCATGAGTTGATTTTCTTGAAACACTGAGCTGAGTGAGAAATCCAGTCACCCTTCAACCAAAAAAGGGTATATCCAAATCACACATACATTTATTAAATTATAAAACTTTTTGCATCACATTGCTATAAATATGAAGTAAGTTAAATATATAATATTTAAATATATGTATTTACCTTAAATCTGTCGTCTTCAAGTAAGTTAGTTGTTGGTTTCTTCTTTCTGCCACTATTATCCATAAGTTTCGATGCTAAGTCTCTGTTTACTTTAGGTAAGTGATCTTCAACTTTAATTCTGGATGGCCTCTCTTCTTCAATCTTCTCTCTTATCTTACGCTTTTTATATTGTTCAAAAGCAAATGGATCCGCAATTGATTTTGCTCTCTTGTACAAACGCACATCAACAAAGTATCTGTAATTTAGTTATATATAAAAGATAAGCATGGCAATCACATACTTAAATTTTTTAAATATATAAGTATAAGGAAACTTACCCATGCATGTATGCCCTTAGAAGATTTGTTCCAAGTAAGTGGTCTAATCCTAGAGACTCCAATTCCTGTTTAGTGATGAATTTATAATCATCATAAACAGTTTGTGATGCTGAACTCTCTAATTCTTCAGTTAAATTATCTAAGAAAGCACACCATCTAGGAGCTGGACCTAAAAAAATATGTCTTTTTCAGGAAATGAAAGTTATAAATTTACACATTAAACACGTGGAGAATTTTCAACTACACAGAAATCAAAACACTTGTTAGGAGTATTTATGGTTAGTAAACATTTTATTTTAATTTTTATCTAAATGCCCAAATTCAAATTAACATACCCAATGAAGGTATATAATATATTTGCATCTTTTGATCCTCAACAGCCATCATATTTAATCCAGTGTTTGGAATAACACATAAATCATTGAAATCAACAGAAGATTCTATACTTGTGTATTGCTTGCCCTGGAACAACAAAATTAGTTTAATTATATGTGTAACTGTTTCTAGTTAAATTATTACTACTGGAAAACATGTCTTTGACATAACACTTGTCTGTGCATGTAGCCAGGCCACACCGTAAGATATTTTTAAGTGATATTCAACTGCAGTTAATGTTAAATTAAAAGTAGTATGTTACAATATTATCAATAATATTTACTTACTGTATTTTTATCCCATATTTTTACAACAGTAGAATCCATAGAATAAACATAATTCATTTGTTTATGAAATTCTATTGTTTTAATAGGTATTTCATTCATGTGATCTTTTACAAGAAGAGGTTTACTTGATCTAATATCATACAGTAACACATGACCTGTAGATGTGCCAACACCCATTCTAAGTGGACCATCAAATTTAGCAGCAGTTATAGCAGGAAGTTTATCATTTCTGTAAACAATATAAAGAGAATCATTAGAGTAATGTATAGTATTGTCAAGTTCAATGTTAAATATGGACATAATTATGCTTGGGATTTTTTCAAATTGGGACAACTATAACATTCTATATAAAGAAATGGATAAAGTTTAAATATTTTATTAAAGCAAAAATATTATCAAATAGCTTGCAGACATTCATTGCTCCATTCAAAATTACATAAAGGAGGTTACTTAAAAATCAGGTCATTTGTTTCACCTGATCCTAGATGTTTATATGGGTGAAGGTTTCTAGCAACACTAGTAATTATATAAATTATATACTAGGATTCATAATAGATTTGTGGAAGAGCAAACACAGGTGTTTTTGTAGTACATATACCTGTATTCTGAACCTGTACAATGCAAGGCGCAGTCTAATATGCCTTGTCTAGATTTAGTGCGTGGATCCCATGCTTCAACATGTCCAGATTCTGTACCCAGTATTAATAATCCATGTTCTTCATTAACAGCGCAACAGTTGATTTCATTTGCTTTTGTTACATATGGTGCTAGAAACTGACCTATTTCTAAATTTAATCTGTATACTTCCTGTAAACAAATAAAATTTTGGAGCAATATTATAATTAATATTTAAATTAGGCTAATAAATATTATTGTTTAGTATAAAAAACTTCTAACGTACTGATGAAGCACCAACAACAAACAGGTCACATGATGGCTGATGGTATGCTATATCTCTTCCAAATCGGGGAACCCGTAGACGATAATGACGTCCATGGCCTACATGGAATTCAATATAGCGATCACACTGTAGAAACACAATCTGTAAAGAAGTATGTTAAGTAAAACTGTACTAAAGATGCTATTATATTGATTTATTCAGTATTTTTTAGTTCTTACCTTTGAATAGTCTTCACTCAGTATTTCAAATTTTATTACTTCAGAGTCTAAACACCGTTCGAATTTTAGTGATAAGTTATTAACGTCATAACATTTTATCCTTGGTTTGTAGATACCTGTAGCCATTATATACTGTCCATCTTTTGAAACACGCAAACTACTACTTATTCCTGGCATGTCAAACTCTTGAATCAATTCAATTCTTCGTCTCAGGTCAACATTCTTTTTCAAAAGAGCTCGTTTTTTTCTTTCTGTCAGCCACTAAAAGTTTCAAATTATAATTAGGAACCTTAATATTTATTTTAATCTGCGCTGACATGCAGGTTATAAAATAATACTCACATCAGGAAGAGACTTTCCAACGCTGAGATTATAGATTTTAACATTATCTATTTCTGATAGCTGCATAGCTGCAAATGTACAAAGATAGGATATTCACTAATTGAAATACGGACAAAGTCTTGCTGTTCCTTATTAAATAACCACAATAATACATTCACCAAATCACATTTGAAATTGAAGTCAAAACATTGTCTTTTTTTTTAATATGTTCTATCTACCGTATGGCTACTTTGACCTTTTAGCAAAGTGTACTATTTTGACTTTTAGAAGACTTATTTTACAAGATCCCATATACACCAGTTGCACTTACGTCACTAGACCAATGAGGCCCATTAAACCATCAAATCAAGAATAATAACAATATTTTCTAGTTTCCATTTAGAATTTAATTTAATAAATATTTTAGTTTTATAAAATTTTGACCATCTCGTGATCCTTATCTAAAGTAAAAAAAACTAAAAGGTCATACTCATAAGAGTATGACCTTCTAGACCGGCCGGCAATACAATTTAACTCCTAATAACGTTGTCAGTTGTCACCATTTTTGTTCCGAAGCCCTGCTGAATTTAATCGATACATACAACGCACATCTCTTTCCCATGGGGGTAGGCAAGTTCATAGACTAATATATACTATCGGAAAGGCAAGATAATCAATATGAAGTAGTTGTAAGTTTAAATACGCAAGGGTTAAAATTAACTCCAATAGAAATTGTATCTAAGCTTGTTCATCAAATATAAACGCTTTTACATTATCTAAGGTACACTATCTGAAACTCAGAATTAATAATAATAAAAATAAAATACAATACGTATATAATCCTTAAGACAACAGATGGTAATGGCACAAAGGCCAAGGAGCCATGTCATAAAAATTACCAAAAAGAAAAGAACAGACAGCTGAGCAAAGAATGACTGATTAGACACTGGTTGACAATGACAGATGTCAGATGTGTTATGTTAGCCTCAGAACCACCATACAATAAATAACTACTACGTAAAACAAATATGTAAATTACAATAGTGAAATGCTATAGACATCAAACAAAATTCATTAATAACTTGCAATTAATTATTATAAATAATTCATCAGAAAGATAATATTTTCGACTTACAAGGTTACATTTTCTGTTCATGGCATTCACATGAATCAAAATCACGATGGAGAGTGTCCGACGATCATGGAAATTACGTATGTTTAATGTATTGTATTCACGATACTTATTTTGTAGCATCTATAAAACTAATTTAGAATGTTGTATGATTTCTACTATTTCCAGAGGAATTCGTTGCTCACAAAGCAAATGTCAACTGTCTGGCTATGGGCCACAAGTCCAACCAGGTTTTAGCGACTGGGGGCGATGACAAAAAGGTCAATTTATGGGCCATTGGAAGACAGAGTTGCTTAATGGTTGGTAGAATACTTGTACACCTATTTTGTTATGATTTCTTATTTTTTATAAATACCTCAAGATGCAGATGTAAAACACATATCCATACTAATATACCATAATTTACAGAGTTTAAGTGGACATACTACACCTGTAGAATGTGTTTGTTTTGGACATTCTGAAGATTTGGTTTGTGCAGGATCACAAACTGGTGCCTTAAAAATATGGGACTTGGAAGCAGCTAAATTATTGAGGACCTTCACAGGACACAAAGGGGCTATCAAATGTATGGATTTCCACCCATATGGTGATTACTTAACAACAGGTTCATGTGATAGTAATGTAAAGTTATGGGACACAAGAAAAAGGGGATGTATTGTAACATACTCAAGTCACCGTCTAGCTGTGAATAGTCTTCAATTTAGCCCTGATGGACAATGGATTGCATCTGCTTGTGAAGATGGTATGTTGCCTCAAGCTATAAAATTTACCTATCTAGAGTTTATAATTTTATTGATGTGTATCGATATTTGGTATTGATATGCAAAACCCATCAAGGTTTTAATTACACTAGATTGTTTATGATTGCTAACGCAATCATAAATAATCTGGACTGTGATGCATAAGAACAAGTCAGCTTTAGGGCCCTCAACTGCTAATAAATTAAATGTTAAAGTTGAGCATAATTGTCTGCAAATTGAAGTATATGCAGTTTGCAGACAATTATCTTAAATTATTTTAACCTTATACCTAGGTATATCAATGCTCATGATCAGAAGCCAAATAAGTGACTGAGAAATATTATTCACTTACAGGATTAGTTAAAGTGTGGGATGTTCGTGTTGGCAAAGTTCTTCAAGAGTTTATGGAGCACACATCAGCAGTGACATGTGTGAAATTTCACCCCCATGAGTTTCTACTAGCTAGCTGTGGCACTGACCGTACTGTTAACTTTTGGGATATGGAAAAATTCCAATTGGTTTCTAAATTTGAAAAAGATAACACATCTATTAGGTATGATTATACAATCTATTAATATTTAGATTTAATTCTTATAAGATTATGTTGTAATTTTTTTTTGGTTGGTGCAATTTATTGGTGCAGAATATTTTGGTTATAAAATTGTGTGGTAGGTACCGAAGCCATTGTCTTCTCCCAATATTTTTTATTTTTTACTTTAATAAATATTTTCTTTTTTAATATTGAGAAATGGTAAAAAAAAAAAATACAGTACCTACATATATAGCTGAGATAATGTGCATGATATTCTGCCAGTGTATGGTTGGAGTTTTTGTGGATATGTGTGGTGTGATGCTTTACCCATTCAGTGCCCAGTACCCTACTCCTGGGTCGATACTATAACAAGGCTCTGGGCATATTTCCTTCTGTGTGTTTGTGTGATGTTGGTACATTAAGAATTCTGTATTCGTATAGTCCTGTATTAGTAGCCATGATTGATTGATGATCTTTGTTTTTAATTCTTTGATTGAAAGATGTATAAATAAATAGGAAAACACATGCATAGTTTTTTAATATGACATTTTAAATACAGGTTCACATTTTGTGTGGTTTATTTTCTAATATATCTATAATTCGCATTTACAGCATGAAGTCATGCATATCAAATAGTTTTCTAAACTGATCTCTATTTTTCTCATAATACTTATTTATTATCAAATGGAAACTTATTATCTTCAATATGTGTGTTTACTGTTTACTTTATTGATATTATTTATTTCTGACATTTTGGATCCTTTACAACATCCAGCGTTAATAATAAATAATATCATGGCATAATCGTGATGGCCATGGTTTATTAATATTTGTAGAAGAAACTAGTATTATTTTCATTAGAAATTAATAGTATATATGCATGTATTTTTGCAACTGTAATAGTAGTTTAATTACTGAAATGTCCATAAGTAATAGTATATCAAAGAAATCTCAATATCAAATTGTAACTTCTACTAAGTTAAACAAGTTAATAAATGCATACAAGTTTCCAAAGTAGCCAAAATTGTGTGAAGAACATATTTTTAGTGTTTTATATGTATTTAGGGCTTATATCTATAATTTAAGGAGCCAAAGTTGTGTGCGTTCGCGCAGCGGAATGTTGTTGAATTTAAAGATTTTAATTATGCAGATATTTAGTGTATGACGTCGTGTAATTGTGTATGGTAAAAAAAAATTTGTGCACGCAGCCATTGTGGAGAAATTCACCAAAAACTGATTCCGCTGGGCGAACGTTGTCCTGGCGGAACTTTTTTTAATCCATAGACTTTAGAAGGAAAAACTTGGGTCCAAAAATTAGTGTGTATTTGTGTGTAATTGTGTATGTATGAATAAAATTAGTGCATGCATAAACTTCGGAGAAATTCAAGTTTCCGCTGCGCGAACGTTTGGCCATTAGCTAGTTTTCATATAAAGCGCTTACATAGAGAGCTGTAGATTTTTGCATACATTGTTTTGAATTTGTGTATATTTGTGTAAAAAACAGATTTAGAAAAAATCGTAGGGCTTAAAAGATAAAAATATAAACGTAAAATACGCTTATTAGGTCTTAGTTCTTAAAGTATGCACTTTGGGGTCTAGATTTTCACGTTTATACAAACCTTGTAAGTGTCTGCAACATGTTGCCAAGTATCAATGATGTTCCGTTAGTAATTAAAGAGTTATAGGATTATTTACCATGAATAGATCACTGTTTACAAAGCAGTCAAATATCACGACGTTCTAAAGGAATTGCATGGTAAAATTTATGCCAATAATTAGTGTATTCATTCAACTATTCACATGCAAAATTTCATGTCATTAAATTCGGTAATTAAAGAAAAACAATTATAATACTGACGAAGCATCGAAAACCTACATAACCCGACCAAGTTCAGATGGCTACAAAAAAGCGGCCGTGCCATATATCTAAGACACGTTCTTAACCTTCCAGTATAGTATTTATTAATATGGTACAGTTACGTACACAAGCGTTAGGAAAAAAGAAAACAATTGCATTTCTTGAATGAATAATAATTTTTAATAATAACGCCACTCTCTACGATAAAAATAAATCTTCAATTAACAAGTAGGTACTTCTCTATTTAAATATCCGTGTACAAAAATATTTTTATTACATATAATACCTACTTAATTATGTAATTATAATAACGTTAACAAATGCTTGCAACGACAGCAATAGACTTAAATGTGTTTTAACTAAAATAAGTTTAATAAACGATTATGAATATATAAGGGTAAGTATAATATTTCAAGCTTCAATAAAAATTAAAATCACATCACATAACTAGACTATTCAGTTGTTTAGTTTTGATCAATATTAAAAAAGTGCTTATTAACTAAAACATTGGTATAAAAAAGGTATTTTCAAGAAAATATTCTTAAATGAGTAGCAAATACAGTAAATAACATCAACATTTTCTAAGTTTACCTAATATTTTCTAGTTTCAATAATAAAATCACAAACACAGCGGGCTGCGGCTAATGAAAACATATTGCCCTCTCTTTTCTTCAAGGATGTAAGAACCATTTCGAGCGGGAAGCCGCCTATCGCTCGTTGAGCGCAGCGCGTTGTCTATTTTTTCACACTAGAATATTTTTGATCAATTCATAACTACAATACTTAGACTATTATAACCAAAGGACTAGCCTTTAGCTTACGGCTTCGAACAAAATAATTCTGCATATTTTGGTGGGTTGCGGGGGAACACGCTCACATAATTAAGTCACTACCAGTACAACGGTATACATCAATTAAAAAATCGATTCAAGAAATAGTTTTTTTTAATTTATTAGATTGTTTGATGTGTTTGATCCACTAAAGTTGCAAAGGGGAACGCTCGTGCATGCCTAGTCCATTGGTTAAATAGTGTAATAAGCTACAATATGATAAATATTTACCTAAACAATAGTACTTACATGTGGTAATTATTTAATTTCTCTAAGGGGTCCATGGTTAGAATCCTGATCCGTGAAATCTTTAATAGAAATTAGCTGTATGAATTTTATTTGTCTTAAATAATATATCTAGATTATATCTCAAGTCTCAAGCGCATACCTACTTAAATAAAGTACCTACGTAAATAGTACATACTTTCTGTCATAGTCAAATACATTTAAAAAAGTAGGTGTACAAAAATAAATGACCTATAAATTATATCGAAACAACAATTGTGTTATCACCTGTACCAATTCAATACCGGTATTATACTGTAAATTTTGGAATGTTACCTAAATATATTGCACGGCCGCTTTTTTGTAGCCATCTGAACTTGGTCGGGTTATGTAGGTTTTCGATGCATCGTCAGTATTATAATTGTTTTTCTTTAATTACCGAATTTAATGACATGAAATTTTGCATGTGAATAGTTGAATGAATACACTAATTATTGGCATACATTTTACCATGCAATTCCTTTAGAACGTCGTGATATTTGACTGCTTTGTAAACAGTGATCTATTCATTGGTAAATTGTCCTATAACTCTTTAATTACTAACGGAACATCATTGATACTTGGCAACATGTTGCAGACACTTACAAGGTTTGTATGAACGTGAAAATCTAGACCCCAAAGTGCATACTTTAAGAACTAAGACCTAATAAGCGTATTTTACGTTTATATTTTTATCTTTTAAGCCCTACGATTTTTTCTAAATCTGTTTTTTACACAAATATACACAAATTCAAAACAATGTATGCAAAAATCTACAGCTCTCTATGTAAGCGCTTTATATGAAAACTAGCTAATGGCCAAACGTTCGCGCAGCGGAAACTTGAATTTCTCCGAAGTTTATGCATGCACTAATTTTATTCATACATACACAATTACACACAAATACACACTAATTTTTGGACCCAAGTTTTTCCTTCTAAAGTCTATGGATTAAAAAAAGTTCCGCCAGGACAACGTTCGCCCAGCGGAATCAGTTTTTGGTGAATTTCTCCACAATGGCTGCGTGCACAAATTTTTTTTTAACATACACAATTACACGACGTCATACACTAAATATCTGCATAATTAAAATCTTTAAATTCAACAACATTCCGCTGCGCGAACGCACACGCCAAAGTTTTAGTTTTTTTTTAAATTCATATACATTTATTTCTATTTATTTAAATTACTATTATTTTACAATTGTATCATTACCATTGTTTGGGCCTTGGTGGTTATAAAATAAAAGTGGACTGTAAATTTATGGTGCTGGTTTATTCGCCGTATTACAATAACTTCATGAAAAATAAGATCGTCCGACCGGGCTTGAATCTCCACGCGAGCTCTCGCAGCTATACTGTCGTGCGCCCGCGCTGACCGCCGTGGTGGGGGCGTGCGTCGGGCGGCTCCGTAAAACCGGTCAGCGCAGGGGTTTGATGTATCGCAACATGCTCCCCGGGTTGAAGGTTGGCTTCAAATTCTGGAAGGGGACACAAATTATTAAATGCCCTACGAATGGTGCCTCCTTTGGTTTTAACCTCAACCACTCTAGCAACGCCATCGCTCCCTGGATAGAGCTTTGTCACTCTTCCCAACGACCAGAGAAGAGGAGGTAGGGCTTTCTCCTTAATTAAAACAAGAGCCCCTTGCTTGAGTTCCGACCTTGACTGTTTCCATTTGGTCTTTGCTTGTAGCAAGGATACATATTCGACAGCGAAACGATTCCAAAAATGCTGTTTAATAAGCTGGATTCTTCGATATCGCTCGAGATTGTTGATGTTGGTCGTTGACACCTGTGGATGCGGTACAGACATTAATGGTCGTCCAATTAAAAAATGAGCAGGAGTCAGAGCGGAAAAATCGTGAGGGTCTGAGGAAAGTGGGGTGAGAGGACGGGAGTTTAAAATGGCTTCAATCTGAGTGAGGCAAGTCGCCATTTCCTCATAGGTGAAGTGAGTGAGTTGAAGCAACCTGCGAAGATGATGTTTGGTAGACCGTACAGCGGCCTCCGCTAAACCATTAAAGTGTGGACTATAGGCTGGCACGAATTTAAATTCAATACCTTCCTGCGCTATACGACCTTCGAGATCAGACTGGGCCAAAAACTTGGTTAACTCGTTGAAGGTGCCGACAAAGTTAGTGCCATTATCCGAAGTGATACTCGACGGTTTACCACGGCGTGACACGAAGCGATTTAAGGCAGCTATATAAGCAGCTGTAGATAGTGCTGTAACAAGTTCAAGGTGACAAGCCTTTACAGCGTTACAAATAAATATAGCCAAATAAGTTTTAATTAATCGACAGCCTCTGCCCTTTCGGTCCGCTATCAACACTGGCCCAGCATAGTCCACGGAACAATGCATAAAGGGAAATTCTAATTCCGTTCGAGATGCAGGTAACTGCCCCATCATAGGCTGAATAGTTTCGGTCTTGAACCTGCAACATCGAACACATTTATTGACAACTGACTTAGCTAAGTTCCTGCCCCCTAGGGGCCAATAAGTTTGTCTGATGGTTGCCAAAAGTAACTGTGGACCAGCGTGTAAATATTTTAAATGGAAATGATTAAATAAAATTCTACTAAAATGATGCTTACTACACATTAAAATTGGGTACTTAGTATCGTAGCTGTATGGCGAATTGCTAAGTCTGCCACCAACTCGGATAATATTCTTAGTGTCTAAGAATGGAGACATAGAAGCTAGTCTGTGTTTAATAGGCAATTTTTTCCCTTCTTTTAAAATAAAATATTCATTAGAAAACATTTCTAACTGAACCTTATGGATAATTAAATTTAATGAAGTTTGCAGCTCTGTGACTGATAGATTACCTTTTAATTTAGTTTTATTTCGGCAATTGTAATTAAATCTCTGTACATATGCTAATGATCTTTGTAAATAGGTTAAATTAGATTTACTATTAATGAATTTACATATTAAATCTTCGTTTTTATTATTTAGTGCTAGGGAACAAGAAGTTATCTCGGGTAGATCGTGCCTCTCGTTAGGCATTTTAGGCCACTCGTCTTCATTTTTTAATAAAAATGCGGGACCTGACCACCACAACGAAAAATTACTGATGGAGTCAGCCTTCACCCCCCGAGAGACAAGATCCGCCGGGTTGTCTTTCGACGGTACGTAATTCCACGTGTGACCTTCAGTGCTTTCCTGTATCTCATGAACGCGGTTTCGTACGAAACTTTTCAACTGTAGGGGTGATGTGGTCAACCAACCCAAAACTATAGTTGAGTCACACCAAAACCTACATTTATTGATTTTCAGACTTAAAGAGGCTAGTACCTTGTTACACAACCTTGCAGCCTGCAAGGCTCCGCAAAGCTCGAGGCGAGGAATCGTTGTCGGCTTTATCGGCGCTACTCTATTTTTAGAGGTTAAGAGGTGTACGGTAACTAGCCCTGATTTATGCACAGAACGAATATAAAGACAAGCGCCGTATGCTCGCTCTGATGCGTCAGAAAAAACATGAATTTCATAGGTGTCAGAATCATCGCTAAGAACCCATCGAGGAATTTTTAATTTATTAAGGCAAGGCAAAGTGTATGCAAAGGTTGACCACAGTTTTTTTATTTCGAGGGAGACTTCGTCATCCCATCCATACTGGTTGACCCACAACATCTGCATAATAACCTTGGCCTCAATAACGCAAGGGCCTACAAGACCTAACGGGTCGAATATTTGACTAATTACTGAAAGAATATGGCGTTTTGTTACCTTTTTATTAAGTTCTATATTAATTGAGAATGACAAAATGTCAGAATTACAAATCCAATGAAGGCCTAAGGTTTTGGAAGCTATATTTGTAGTAGTTTCGGAAAAGTTTAAGACTTGATCAGTATCCACTTGAGTAGGAGATAACTGTTGTAAAATTAAATTACTATTGGATCTAAATTTTCTTAAATTAAACTTTGCTAATGCTAAAGTGTCTATTACTGCCTTGCAAAGTGTAATGGTATCCGAAATAGAAGACGCCCCGCCTAAATAATCATCCATATAAAAATCCTTTTGTATTGACTCTTTCACTACATCATCGGAAGCGCTGGATGCTAAACTTACCAAACACTTGGTTGCTAAATATGGCGCAGATGCCATACCATATGTCAGTGTATTAAGCGTGTAAGCTCATTAGCATTATACCTAAAAATAATTTGTTGCAAAGCGCGTTGAGACGGGCTAAGTACAATCGCCCTATACATTTTTTCGATGTCTCCTGTAACAACATACTTATGTTGGCGAAAACGAATAAGAATAGAATATAAATCTTGTTGGACAGTAGGCCCAACCATCTGGATGTCATTTAATGACATACCGGACGAAGTAGCCGCTGAAGCGTCAAAGACTGTGCGAAGCTTTGTAGTAATGCTCGACTCACGGATGACACCGTGGTGAGGCAAGAAATACTTGACCTGTTGTATATTAGAACAGGTCTCTGTGTTTACCGTCATATGGCCTAGAGTTTCATACTCTTTTATAAACTCAGTGTACCTAGCTTTGAAAGCAGGGTCATTTATGAACTTACGTTCTAGTGACATAAAGCGACATTTGGCCTTATTGTATGATTCGCCTAAGACTGAAGGATCCTTCATCAGTGGCATCGATACAATAAAACGACCGTCACTATTACGAGTAGTGTGTTCCAAGAAATGCTGCTCACAGGCACGCTCCTCGAGAGATAGCGAGTGCTTAGCTGCTACAGTGTCTAACTCCCAGAAACGAGATAAGTCTGGGTTTGGTTCCTCGTTCAAAAAATTACAAACGGGACCAGAAGTATCTGACTTCTGTTGGGGAATATATCCTGACACCAACCAACCCAATTTAGTTTCATATAATTTGGGTAAATTCTTACCCAAATCTATAGAATTTGTCTTTAAGACTGACCAAAATATGGACGCCCCAACTAAAATATCTATAGTAGCAGGCTCGTTAAAGGAAGGGTCAGCTAGATGAATTCCCGAAGGAAGGGTTATATAATCAATATTTATAAAAGAAGGCGGTAAATTCCTAGTGAGCTGAGGTAAAATATGACAGTCTATAGTTGATGAATAATCGTTGTAAAGCGATTTAATAATAAGACTACAGGACTGAGTACTTTGAGAAGTATTATTGTTAATACCTGTCACCGTGGCGCTCGAACCACGTCGCGACAAACCCAGCTTACCGCAGAGAGACTCCGTCACGAAGTTGGCGGAGCTGCCATTGTCGAGCAGCACTCTGGCAAAGTGCTCGACACCCTTGCTGTCGGCTACCTTCACGCGCGCTGTGGAAAGCAAGACGGGTGGAGGGGTAGTAAGCTGTCTTGAATTGGTTGAATTGGCAAAATTATTAATAATAGGATCAGGATCTTCCGTAGCATGTAAATGTAAAAGTGTGTTATGTTTTTTCTTGCAGTATTTACATGGAACAAGATTACATTTATTTTCACTATGATTTGGTCGTAAACAGTTAAGACAAACCTTCGTATCCTTGGCCTTCTGTATACGATCCTCAATGGAAAGGGACCTAAATGAATCGCAACTAAATAAATAATGATTTTGATTACACATAGGACAATTTAATGATTTTTTATGGTTATAATTGTATTTAAGTTTATTATTGTTTATTATATTGTAATTAGAATTTTGATTATGTTTTAAATCTGAATGAAAAGTAGAATTATGCTTACTATTTTCATACTTTTGTGATTTCATGACTTTGCTTTCTTGTAGTGTCTCTAAAAGATCCGCCCTATTGCTGAGAAACGTTATAAAAATGTCAAGCGTAGGTGGATTGTCTAGAGTATTCCTATGCGATTCCCACTCCCTACGAGTGATAGTGTCAAGCTTGTCAGCCATCATATGGATAATTAACGTGTCCCAATACTTAGTTGGCTGATCTAATGTTGCCAAAGCGCGTAAGTTTTTATTAGTAACGTCAATAAGATTGCGGATGGCTTGAGATGACTCTTTATGAATTTGGTCTACCCCAAATAAGGCCTGCACATGGTTGTTTACCAAAAGTCTTTTGTTATCATATCGGCTACATAGTAATTTCCATGCAGCTGTATAATTGTCGCCTTTCACATCCAAACTATCTATCACTAACAAGGCACTATCCTTTAACGACGCACGAAGGTAGTGCAACTTATTGATGTTATCTATGTCGGACCTTGTATGTATTAATGATAAAAAAGTGTCCCTATATTCCAGCCAGTGCTGATAGTGTCCACGAAAGGTGGGCAATGATATTTTTGGCAATCTAACGCAATTGAATTTGGAACCACCTGCCTGTGCATCCTCGAAACTTGTCACAGAACCATCCTGAACCTCGCGTCGTGGAGACGGCTGCTCGCCTAGCAGGCTACGTGCCGTAGCCACCAGCGCGTGGTATTGGTTCTCGAACTGCTCTCGTTCCTTCAACTCGTCATCTATACTATCCGATAGCATCTCGATGTCATTCTGTAATTGATCAAAGTCCGCATATAAGGTATTGAATTTATCAAGCCGGCCCTCTAAATCTAAAAACTGTAAACTACTTAACTCCTTTGAACTTTTAAGCAAATTAATGTAATTATTGAAAATAGTTACTTTAGACTTTAAGGTGCCACGTTTTTTAACCAATTTATCCATTTTAGCATCGGTCATTGCACTATAAATGAAGTTAAGGCAATTAGAAAGGTAAACAATAGGTAGGCGATTCCAATAAATATAAAATGCAATAAACAAGTTTTGTAATATGTAGCTGCGAGAACAAAAGATGACCTACTTAATGCGTACGGTCCGATCAGCTGTAAGCGATAAGGATCTAACGGTGAATAGCGAGTTTGCGGTTAACACGTGCACTCGCTTTGTTAAAATTACATATATTCTTATTCTTGTGAAATGCAATATTATTCAGCTAAATGAATATTATGAGGCAATTTGAAGGCTAAATATATGAAGAAAGCACTGAGACTTAAATTAAGATATTGCGCTCACCAGAAAAAAGACATTTATGCGAAGCAAGGAAAAAGAAGTTAAGGAATAATTGGAACGGACTCACAAATGCTATATGACACCACCAGGTGTTTTCAAAACTTCGTCCTCTTGGAAGCTTGACTCGTTGCGGGTCCAAAGTCCGTGCGTGCGACCTCTAGCTGACTTTGTGTCGTAGTTGTTCCGGGGCGTGTGTCGATGCTTTGCAAGATCTTCTCAATGATTCTCCTGATGATGGTAGATGATTCTTGCGATGCTGAAGTCCACAACTGAAGGGCTCCGAAACTTCCAAAACACTCAGACAATCATGTGATGGTGATTATTACACGGCGAGAATCCTGAAGGACCATTGTTTGGGCCTTGGTGGTTATAAAATAAAAGTGGACTGTAAATTTATGGTGCTGGTTTATTCGCCGTATTACAATAACTTCATGAAAAATAAGATCGTCCGACCGGGCTTGAATCTCCACGCGAGCTCTCGCAGCTATACTGTCGTGCGCCCGCGCTGACCGCCGTGGTGGGGGCGTGCGTCGGGCGGCTCCGTAAAACCGGTCAGCGCAGGGGTTTGATGTATCGCAACAACCATTACCAAAAAATCCAAAAACAATGGTATCATTGAACTGACTAAACCCAAATATTAACGCCTAAAATAAAATGGAAAACAAATTGTATTCTATATCTGCAAGGAGGAATTAAGAACTTCACATTGACTACTTTGGAAGCTAGATTTATCTGATGCTGACTGACCTCATTACACATCAGCTTAACAGTTCTTTAGGCCAATATATGGCAGGTGATTAAATCACCTGATATTTCAAAATACATTGAATCATCACAGTAATTTGTAAATAATCCTGCATTAAGCTTGTCATCTTTTTGTTCAATTGTTTAGACACATGGTGTTTAGTGACGATGGTGGAACACTGCTTGGTTGTGCTAATGATGGGTTGCATGTCATTGGATGGGAACCAGCCAGAGTATTTGATACAGTCCATGGACATTGGGGTCAAATTCATGACATCACTGTTGCACAAACACAATTAGTAAGTCAATAACAAAATGATTTTAACCCTAATCTATTATGAAGGCATAGCATTACATTATTAATTATTTTGTGATTTTTCAGATAGCAGGATCATTCCATTCAACTTATGTGGTGTTGTCAGTAGTTGATCTCAATAAAGTTCACCCATTCGGTGGGCCAGCTCCAGTTTCGCCCCAGGTTGTAAGGGATCTTTCACCTTTCCAAAAGGGCCACTCAGTACGCAAAAGCTTTTCGAAGGAAAAACCACCAAAAGAAGGTTGGAGATTAAATTTTGTAATTGAATAAACATATTCTATGTAATACTAATTTTTAATTATTTCACTCCAGTCATGCATAGACCGTCGCTGCTTGATGAAAAGACTGCCGAAGAATCCACATCAGGCACAGAAGCGGATGAGGATTCAGGTGCTGTTATATCCAATTTTAATGACTACACTGAGATATTCCGACCTTCTAGAGCATGTGAGTAGATAATACAATCCCAACCCGACCACAAAAATATGCTCAACATCCCCATCATAAAAATCCCTGGCGTTCATTAATTCATATTTTTATATTTTTTAGTGACACGTACGCCGCCACCTGCTACAAGTTTATCTTCAGAAGATTATTCAATAACAGGTAATACAAATACTAAGCAGTACTCGTAACCAGTGCGTATGCATTAATGTGGACGAAGCAAAGCTTAAGGAAGGGGTCTTATCGTGTGGCGTTCTGTAGTTTCTGTCTACCCCC
Organism: Craniophora ligustri; assembly: GCA_905163465.1. Classification (NCBI taxonomy): domain Eukaryota; kingdom Metazoa; phylum Arthropoda; class Insecta; order Lepidoptera; family Noctuidae; genus Craniophora; species Craniophora ligustri. The sequence continues at coordinate 9,011,770 of LR990956.1, forward strand.
ATGGGAAATACTAAAAACTTATATAACCGCATGCAGTATGCATGCGGTTATATAAGGCCTGGCCCTCTGACTAAAGTAAAAAAAAAACAAAAACAACAAATTTTAATACGTGATTTTTTTTCTTAGATTATCAAAACTGCCGTAACGAGTTTCGGCGAAAACTCCACATCGGACTGTCATTGCGAGACATGTTAAACCAACGACAGAATTATCTTTATATTTCATAGCTCAAGAACCAATGGAGAAAATAGACCCGGTGGTGAACACCTCACTGCGCGATCTGATTCTGGACGAATCGGTGACATTGACGCGGCCGCTGCCGCAGCCCTCGCCGCCCCAGCGACAGCGTCCGGAACACTACTCACGCATTCCAACATCTACCAAGGAGCATTACACTGTCATAGAAAAGAAAACTGAAAACTTTGCAAGTAAGATTATCATCCATATTTATTACGGGGACTTCGTCGCTAAATCCGTCACATTATACTTAAAAAAAATCGTCAACATATTATACTATGTTAAAAAAAAATTGGCAATGAACAGAATTAGAGGTTCAAATAAAATATTAAATTTTAATAATTGTCGGTTCAAATAGTTCCACTAGTATGCTTGCACTACTTCGCTGCTTTAAAACAGCTTCACATAACCTTACTGCTAACTAAGTGTGACAATCGCAGACTAACAATATGCTAATATATTGAATGTCCTATTTAGAAAATATTAATTTAACTCACTTAACATGTGGATGTTTTTTTATTAATACCATTACTACTTACTAAAATTTTGTCAAATTAATTGAAGTTTCCCTGTACAAAAATGATACTGATTGATACCCACCGTGATTTATTAACTTATAGAGTTGTGGATTTTAATCAAAGTGATGTATAATAATGCGTGTAAGGATTTTTAATAAACTACTATATTTTATATGCTATTTGCTTAATTAGGGGTGGTGGACAACACAAAAGAAAATAATACATTCACAGCAGCTCAAACATTAAGGGATTATGCCGCCAGCCCGCTCACAGCAAACTCGCTTAATCGACATAACTCATACAAAGAAACAAAGTCTACTACAGATTTATGTAAGTTTTACTAAGTATTTTGAGCGTTGTTAATTACATCTGTGAGAAGCAATATTTTACCAACCCTTGTCTTTTTTAGCTACTACCAACCTCCGACCAAGCAATAGTGAGATATCTTTGGGTCCACCAACATTAGGACCTAGATCACTATCTTTCACAAGAACACCTACCGAGGCTACAAGGTATGCTACAAAGTGTGGTTATATTGTTCATATAAACACGTACCTTCTATAAAATATCTATACCAGAATTTTGATATAGTAATTTAAATAAAATATCTAAATAAATGTGTTATAGGAGAAGAGTAGAGACTGTTGGCAGAGAAAGCGTAACTGTCTCCCGCAGCGTAGAAGTACCAGACGCCGAACCAGAGCCGGAATTCGTGCCCTACACGACTGACAGACCAGTTGGACTTGATCTTGATGAATTTCTGCCTGTAAGCTTATCTTGATTTATTAAAAGATATGAAAATAGGTACATTATAATTATAGCTCCTGGGATTTCTTTTACAAAAAAAGTGCCGTGCTTTACTAGGCACGGAACTTTTTTTTAGTAGTCTATTGACTACCAGGCACGGCATGTACAAACTACTACTAGTAGTAGTAGACTAACTCGTAATGACATCATACGTGAGATGAGTATAGATCCACCGTTAAATGATTGTACCTTTGGCGAATGTACAATGCGGTAGGCTACATGTAGCGTTTTGGTGCAGCGCGGGCTGGCGGGCGGGTGTGCCCGGCGGGGCGCGCGCGGCGGCGGCGCCGAGCCCAGCGAGCAGGAGGTGCTGGGCGTCATGATGCGCGGACACGACTCCATGATGGCGGTGCTCACTGCCAGGCAGCGCGCTCTGCAGGTGTGTACTCGTCTCATTCAACTTCACCATTCATTTGTTTGCACCTAATCATAGTTTTTTGTAACCCTGTGATTAAGCTATAAATATTTCGAACTCAATGTGTCATTCAATATGAAATGTGTCATTTTTTCTAACCCAACTGGAATGTACCAGAAACTAGCGTGATCAAACAAAAAAGAAACACTGTGTCTAATTCTATTCTTCGATATATTAGGAATTGATTTACCTATCTATCATCATTTCCATATATTTTTACAGATCTTTCATTCCGTCCGAGTTAATAAAAGTTTGAGGTCTGCATTGGAGTCTGTTATAGCTCTCGAAGATACATCCGTCATATTGGATATTCTCAATGTTATGGCACATAGACCGTAAGTACATGGGATGTAAGAATCCTTATTCAACTCATGGAGTATAAGCGTATCACCACAGCATAGGTTATCTAGCTAGTCCGTCGTTAAACAGTAGTATTAAAAGTACTTATATTAAAAACATTATTACAAATACCTTATATACCAAAGTTTATCTATATATATGCTATAGTTACTTCATGGCAGGAAGGAAGCTCACCAATTATATTACTATGATTTGTTTCAGGTCCTTATGGAACTTAGATATCTGTTTGTTAATGTTACCCAAGATATATGAATTATTACAAAGCAAATATGAATCGTAAGTATAATTATGTAAACATATATTTTGAAACTTAACTCGTAAATGACTGTACTAAAATAATATTGGTTTATTTTTGTTTTAGATATATGCAGTGTGGTTGTAATGCGTTGAGGCTAATAGTGCGCAACTTTTCTTCTGTGGTGAGAGCTAACGTAAGCGCCCCAGTGCGTACGTTGGGCGTGGACATTCCACGTGAGGAGCGTTACGCTAAATGCATGCAGATACATCGACTCCTCATAGACGTACGGGCTTTTCTCCTAAAACGACAAACGCTCCAAGGCCGTCTTGGGGCTGCCTTTAGAGATCTTCATAACCTAATGCAACAGGGTCTAGACTGACGTTATTTTCTTAGTATGTCTGAAAAAATATATTGTCAGAATCATAAATGCAATTTGAGCAAAAAAGAACTGACAACTTAACTTCCCAAGTATTAATATTTTTATAGATTTAATTTTCATGAAATTTCTCACTATTGATTTAAAATGACTTAAAATGAATGCATACCGCTACTTATATATTTATTAACAATAAAAAAATATCAGAAGCCTATTTGTTTTGTTTAATACTAACACGTTTTCAAATGTGTGTGGATGACCGATTTTTGTATTTCTTATTACTAGACATGTGGGTATTTCTTTACGCTCGCTATAATACAGTACCTACCTTGATAACCTAACCCAAAATAAATAATATTTCAAAGAAACCCAACTTTTTTTTTCTATATTAAATGAATGCACGAAGTTCACTGCTGTAATGGAGGATGTCTTTAAGGTTCTGGACTGGGAAGGACTTGGCATCAACATAAACGGCTAGTACCTCACACACCTGTTATTTGCCCACGATATAGTCAACATGGCTGAGACCGTTGAACAGCTCAGTACTATGCTGAATGAGCTCCACAGAGGTTCGGGACGTGTCGGTCTTAAGATGAATATGGACAAGACCTAAGTGATTTTGAATGTCCACAGTGGCGTAGCGTGGGTATTTGCCACCCGGGGCCGTCTGGAAATTCGCCGCCCCCTTTTCTAGTAGTATAAAAACGACGTAGCACTTGATGCCGCCCCCTTTCATATGCCGCCCCCTTTCATATGCCGCCCGGGGCCATGGCCCCCTGTGCCCCCCCCCCCCCTCCCTATGTTAGGAGTTTCACTACGTGATCGAATCAGAAACGTGGAGATCCGTAGAAAAACCCGGGTCACTGACATAGCCCGATGAATAGCCAAACTGCCACTTGGGCAGGGCACGTTGCTCCAAAAACGGATGGCCGTTGGGGCTTGAAAGTTCTCGAGTGGTGACCGTGAACTGGAAGACGCAGCGTGGGCAGGCCTCCGGCAAGGTGGACCGCCGACCTGGTAAAGGTCGCTGGAATCCGCTGGATGCAGGTAGACATCTTTGGGGGAGGCTTATGTCCAGCAGTGGACGTCCTCTAGCTAACATGATGAAATGCACGAAGAGAAACAAGGATAAAATATTTCGTGAGTTATGAATTATTCTAAATTACCTTATCAGGACATTAAGAACCGCTTACTAAAATTTTCAGTGGGCTGCGAATAAAGGGATCCCCCTTTGGTCTATGAGCGTCTGTATATATTTTAACTGCCTCGTCGGTTTAACTGCTTCGTTCGGTGATGACTGGCGTGATGCTATCTTTGTAATTAAAATAATAAATTTGAAAATCAGCCAACAGTCGATTGATCATTCGTTATTTGGCAGAGCTAGTTACAGCGGTAAACGATTTCTACAAGGTCGGCAACGCGAGTGACAGCTCTGGTGTTGCAAACGTCTATATGCTACCGCCAAAGACTACAATATATATACGTGGCTACCGCTTCAGGCGGTTTCGTCGGGTTTCGCTTCAGGCGGGTCGTAAGCTTGTTTACTACCATAGAGGTATAAAAAACTGCGTTTAAAAAAACCGACTTCAAAACAATAAAGTTAAAAATAACTTATTAATACAGTTTTAACTTCTTTTTAGTTTTTAGTCGGTGCCAAGCCAAATGTAAAGGTATGTACACTCATCGCGCGTAATTTTGAGAGGGGTGGCTTGAAACCAGGGTTGGGTGTTTCTGTGAAATTCTCAGTAGCAGCTCGGAGTTTGGATTCGAGCCTGTAATGGCAATAGCCTCGCCCCCTATTAAATGGGACCTAAAACATACCGGCGAAACGTGGATGTACTTTAGTACACCTCTGCCTAACCTTTCGGGGACAAGCGTGATGGTATGACAAGAGGTAGAACAATAAACGCGGCATCTACGTAAAAAAATTGAGGGATTCTCTCGTTTTCCCAAGGATCTACTCATCAGATCCTCACCATTTTTATGGGACCACACGAGAAGCATCAGATTTCATATTAAAAAAAATTAAAATCGGTTCACTAAGTCCCAAAGTTATGAGGTACCTAGCAAACATAAAAAAATACAGTCGAATTGATAACCTCCTTTTTGAAATTGGTTAAAAAAAGGATGATGCGGCGCTAGTAAGCAACGCAGATACAGATTTGAATGTTATTTTAAATAAAAATAGTTAACGTTTAAGATTTTTATTGAGAATGTACAATACAGATTTACATACTGAGAAATCAGTATACAAAATGATAATGCTTGCAATCAGATATACAAACATGAACAAAAGTTATAAATTTTAGATAGCAAGGCAGTAGTTGAGCAAGAATACACAGATTTAAAGTTGCAAATGTAAACTTGATGACAAAAAACTTATGCCGTTTTTAATTACATTTAAATTCAGTGTCACCTTTAGCCTCTACTTTAATCCTGCAAAGTGCAAAATACATTTATTTTTTGACACCACTGACAGAGAACATACCCTTAAAAAGTTATAATTCTTCAAATTAAAAATTAACTGATAAAACTGCTCTTGGCTTTTTAACATTACCAATTATAGACGACTTCTATAAACACATAGTTTACATTTACATTTATTAGTTTACATTTAGGACTTATGCACCATACCACCATCTTTCCAGTTTGAGGAACTAAGCTGGAACTACAAATGTAGCTAAGCACAGACCAACAAACATCAAAATATAACAATTTCATTAGATTATTTAAGCAATCTGTTTGGTGTGGAAACATTAAAGTATGAAAAGACCAAAATTTGCATTGGCATCCAATGTGGCAATACTGCCAGCCTTCTAGATACTTCAGCCCCTGATGGGCAAAGTTTTTTATTTTAAAGTAAAAAGCAAAAAAAAGAAAATTAAAACTATATAAAATCAGATAAGGAATTACAATTAAATATTCCTTATAATTAACACATTGAACGCCGTGGTGGCCACCGGTGAGCGACACTATACTTTCCATATGGGCTGACGCCGATTCGCGATTTCGACAAATTTTACACATTATATTTTATTGGCTCATACGGTTTAAAATAGTCAAAAACCCTACTCTAAATAATTATTTCTTATTACTATCCAAAGAATTAACGAAATAATTGCTGCCGTACACTGGTGACCACCACGGCGCACGCCGTAGAAAATCTGCATTTCGTTCGCGCGGGGCCGCGGGGGTCGGGGCGCCGGCCACACCCCGCGCCCTCCGGGATTCCCGGAAGCACTGCGTGCGCTAGACACGCGCCATTAGAGAGTAATCGCATGCAAGGTCACGCGCATTGTTAATATTTCTTATTACATAATTATTTTGGATTGTTTTAGTGAAAGTTTTACCCTGGTTATCTCTAAAGTGAATAAACTGTATCCTGCCTGACTCTAAGGAAAAGTGTGGTGTGAATCATGGATGATTTTGAAGACTTTGAAATAACAAATGACGATTTGACGCAGATTGATAATATTGAAATTTCCTTGCTCAATAGTAGCTTTCAGCTAAGTTCGGAGTCTGAGGAAGAGTATGACTTACAACCACCTTTACGAAAGCGACGTCGACGAGTTCTGTCCATTACTGACACGAGCGACATTGAACTTGAAAATGCCGTGCCAAGTACTTCTGGTCACACCGCGTCGCTTCCTGCATCATCTACCATATGGCACCAACCAAAAGGTAATCAGCGTCGGATTATCCCGTACACTGAATTCCCAGGATTAGATCCACGACTTGTAAGAGAAATGGTCGGTAAGACCCCAGCAGATTTCTATCATCTTTTAGTACCTGACGAAATATTCGAAATGGTGGCGGATTATACGAATAGCTTTGCTATCAATAAAGTCACAGGGTCTGGCGCAGCATCTAAATCTGCGCGAATTCGCCAGTGGAAACCAACATCCGCAGCAGAGATGAAACGATATTTCGGATTGATTATTTTCATGGGGATCGTAAAATTACCCAAAATATCCGACTATTGGTCAAAAGATCCTGTACTTGAACAGAATTTTCCTCGAACAATAATGAGTCGAAACCGATTTGAGCTGCTGTTGCAAATGCTGCACTTTTCTCAGCAAGACGAAGACAATAAATCTAATAGATTACACAGGATTGAGAAATTGCTCGAAGTTGTGAACAGGAACTTCCAAAAAAACTACACCCCTTCCGAAGAGATCTGCATAGATGAAAGCGTGGTGCCTTTTCGCGGACGAATCATTTTTCGGCAGTACAATAAACAAAAAAGGCATAAATATGGTATAAAGGAGTTCAAGCTATGTACCATTCCTGGATATACATACAAAATAAATGTATACGCAGGAAAGAACAACGACGAAGTCAATACTACACCGTTGAACGTAGTTATGTCTCTATGCAGCGATCTTTTATACAAGGGACATACACTAGTGACCGACAACTGGTACACCAGTATAGATCTTGCCAAAAAACTTCTGGATGCAGAGACTCATCTCGTAGGCACCATTCGGAAGAACCGGAAGCATCTGCCAAAGGATGTAGTAAATGCTAAACTGAAGCGAGGCCAATTCGTGGCAAAGGAAAGCAGTGAGGGCATAACTGTAATGAAGTGGAAGGATAAAAGAGACGTCTTTTTGCTGTCCACAAAACACTCAGTGCGATTCCAGAATGTCCGAAAACGCAACAGAACTGTTTCCAAACCAAAAATAGTCATTGACTATAACGGCGCTAAAGGGGCTGTAGATATGTCAGATCAGATGGCTGCTTACTCAACTCCACTGAGGAAATCGATAAAATGGTACAAGAAGTATGCAATCAACCTTCTCCTGAACACAGCAGTGGTCAATGCACTGGTCTTGTATCAAAGCGTCACTGGCAAAAAATACAAATGGCAGACTTTCGGCTAGAATTACTGAAGTCGTTTTGCAGCCAACAAGATGTTCCAGTTGCAAGACCTAGAAGAATGGCACACAAACTGCAACAAAAAGAAGGACAAGCCAGAACAAGCAGGCGAACATGTGTGAATTGCTACAAAATTAATGTAGCTACTTACGGCAGAAAGTTGGCCAAAAACAAGACTAAAAAGGTGAGAACGTTTTGTCCACAATGCCCGGAGAAACCTTTTCTCTGCATATCTTGCTTCAATGTGCTTCATCATTGACCAATTTTTTAGCCTCAAAGAAGAGAATTATTTTTGTTAACACTGATTTCATTTATGTGCCAAATATTCATGACAAAGTTGTTAAATACGTAGTAATTTTTTGAGAAGTTTTTTAAGTTTTTTTCGAAGTTTATTTAGTTTATTTTTTACTAAGTTCAAAAATAAGTGATTGCCTAACGTATAATAAAACGTTTTTAAATATTTTCTAATAAAACATATATTTTTTAAACCTTCTTTTATTTTAAAACCACATCTTGTGTACTTAGCCAAAAAATCAACAAAGGCTTTTTTTATACCTAGTGTCGAAACGAGCTAGCATGCTGCTAGCAAACTGGTCTCCAGGGCCGCGCCGGGCACGCTCAATATAGTTTTGTACCGGCACTGTGTCCTCCAGCGAGAAAAATGAGTTCAAACACGAGCCCGTCGCGCGGCCACCGGTGAGCCCCACGGCCTGAACGGGTAGTATTGCTGTCGCTCACCGGTGAGCCCCATGGCCCAAACGGAACATCACCAAATTTGAATCGGCGTTTAATGTGTTAATATTGCAAATACAAATATTTATCATTTGAGTTTGTGGTAGTTTTTGTTCAAACTCCAGCTAGTTCCATTTAGTTTCCAGTTATTGAGAAGTATGCACATCATTTAATTATGTATTATTATTCTTGAATAAGGTACCAACATAATATACTCCTTAAACATGTTTATTAAAAAAATATGACTATCAAATATTACGCTGGAAACAAGTGTTTCAATCTTAATTTAAAATGTCTTTTCTATTAAATAAATATTTGTAATTATTACTTCTGCCTCTTATGATTACTCATTTCACGGACTGGACTAGTGTTTGACCGTTTCATTTTATTAAACTTTTGCATTTTTTTAGCTAAAATTTCATCAGAGACATCCTTAACCATTTCACCACTAGGTTTATCGTTTTGAACTGCCCTCTCCAATTCCATAAGTTGTTCTATTTCTGGGTTCATACCTTTGAATGACAATCTGCCTTCAAGCATTGTTTCACAAAATATAAAGCTTGATTCTGATATGAAGTTCCCGGATGCACTTCTCATTTCATTTGTAATTATATTTGAGTATAAACTACTATGGTCTTGGGTATTTTCTATCTCTTTTTCTATTCTCTCTCTGGTTTTCTTCATGAACTTCATGTCTAATACCGATTTAGGCAATTGTATTTTTTTGGTCACTCCGGCCATACTTAAGCCTTTTATCGAAAAGCAATAAGTATTTTAATATGTGTGTTAACTCTTTTAGCTCTGTATGGTCCAGAACGTTATATTAAACCCAGCACTAAAATATGTAGAAGTATTTATTTTGTACACTATCACTTAAAAATATTTTTCAGTAACGCTGCTTGTTAATGCTTCGTGCCAAAAATGATAACTAATTTATAGAAGTTTTATAATTTAATTGTGCACAATAAAGCCCTAAAAGCTTAGTTAGGTAGCATAACCTCAACAGTCAACAATCAATGTGAATGAATCAAACTACAAGTTTTTTTTTTTCTTTCTTTTCGGGGTAAAGCAAAGGAATCTAGTCCGTACAGCCTAGTCTTCAGTATTTTTTCATTTGATTTAAGATGGATGACAGCATGATACACGATATTTGACGATATAGGTTGATGATATAGTGAACTATTAGTTCATGAAGGATGATAAATGTTTTTTTCGTAGTTTATAAAGATGGGTTCTTTACTGAAACCTAACGCGGACTTCTTGGGAGAATTTGAAAGTCACGTTAGGTACACTGTTTTGTTTTATTTGCCAACACTCATGCACGTTTACGAACACATAACGGTTAGTAACCCACCATTATTATTAATGGTAAGCATTAATATTATAGTGGTATGCAGGGATTGTAGCGCGTGGCATTCTGTAGTTTCAGCCTATCCCCACACAAAGACTATAAAACCACTTGACTGCTCATACAGGGCGACCCCTGCTCACGAACCATATGCATTTTAGCGCCAATGTTAGTGTAGTCTTTGGTTAGTACGCGGTACGGGCGGCCATTTTCATATCGACCATATTATATCGAGCAAATGTTAGATCCGTGCGCACGTGATAATAATCGAGATTTGTAAAAACATATCCGTCCAAAAATACGACATTTTGCCTTCCCATTCCAGTAGGTGGTGTAGTAAATTATGTAAGATATCTAATTATAAAAAAAATGGCATTACTTTTCTTCGTAAAATACATTTTTAATAGGACTGTTTTACATTAAAATAAAACAGTTATTATGTGCCGAAAGAAAGACACAGCGTTTATGTGAAGAAGCTGTCTATGATCTTGCCATCAAGGAGCATATTTAGTTAAAAACATACCTGTTTGTCTCTGTATTTCTGAAGTTACCATGAATTCCATCCGGCAGGGGCGCTGCGTCCTTCCCGCGCGTCCGTTGATTCACTTCATAGTGTCTTCACTCACCAGCAAGGCCCTTGCTCTAACGCTGTGTCTTTCTTTCGGCACATAATAACTGTTTTATTTTAATGTAAAACAGTCCTATTATATGCCTAGTCGAAAGACACAGCGTTTATGTGAAGACTTGTTTGATATCTGCTGGTGATGGTAACTGCAAACGCTATGTGAATTGGATATAAATGTGTAAAATACCAAGAATTGTTTCTCATAGTTTAAACATTTATTATTATTAATAATCAATTATTATTTTTTCTAACATTATATAACAAAATATAAGTAAGAATTATAAACGACCCATTTATATAGTTATATATTATTATGTAGTATGGTTATCTACTACTACAATAAACAAAATGTTATTAATTAAGATATTATAATAATTTGGCACTCAGTCTCATGATCATTAACAATCAATATTATAAAAAAGGTGCATCTACAGTAGATGCTAATTAAGATCAATTCTATATTTGTAATTATCAATTAAAATATAAACTCTAGACACATGAGAAATTTGATCTAAGTAAATCCTCATTTTTATCTTTCTGAATGATTTCCCTGCAATGAAATAAAATCTTCTTAAAGTTTTATCACTTTTCCAATTGCCTGTTTTTAGTCTTTCTTCAATTACAATGTACATTTTTCCACCAGCCTTTGAATGCTACTGCAGCTCTAATACTCCCTGGTGGTGCACTTATGCCTACTGCTTTAAAAACAAATTTAACCCATCCTGCAATTAGGGTTCTAGTAGTTGGCTTAACTTACCCTTTAAGAGGAATAAATAAATAAACTGGATATATTACTATTTACCCGACTATGCTGCGAAGTCTAAATTAATTGTTTGATATGTCTTACAGGACATATTTATGTACAGGGCATTTGGGTGTTTCACCAATAACCATCCTGACTGCCTGTAATGGCTTGAATCTGTTATTATCCAAACCTGGACCACAGCACAATGATGTCCTCTTCTTCTATGCAGTTGTTTTGAGATATGTCTAGTAAGGTAAGGTCATGTATTCTTGGACCTGATGCTAAGAGCAAAATTAATGCAGTTCTTCTATATATATCAAAAAGCGAATTGGTGCTATAAACAGTGGTTTCTAACCAATTAAATAATAAAGGGATATGCCATAAAGGCGATTTTGTAGGTTTGAGTTTAATCAATGCAATGGCTTTTATTACTTGTTAACAAAGGAAATTTTTTGGAAAGGTTTTCTACTGTTGAAACACAATAAGTAGAAATAGCAGATTTATGTAATAATATTGTGTTATAGTATATATAACACAATATTATTGTATATTTTTTGTATATAGTGTATATTGTATATTATATATACATATACACTATAAAATAGTTATAAATAAAGATTTGTTAAAAAACCTTGCAACATCTCTGCCATCTGGATTTTTATTATTAACATTATTTGTGGTGGAAAATGCTAACCACCTGTTTATAGGGGTTTTGTATGTGTTTAGAGTGCTAGTTCGCCAACTGCTACTCAACAATTGTATTTCCTCTCTATTCCAGTTTGAGAGCTGATCACCCCCCCCCCCCCCCAATTTTCGGGAGGTTTGATTCAGGTTTGGAAGGAAAATTTGTCCACCTGTGGGGGACCTAGACCTGTTGTTTGATCGATTAGATTCTGGTGCAGATCCAATGTTGGCAATGGATCTGCTAGGGCTCTGGCTTTGAGGTCGGTTAACCCAAAGTACTGGTCCCAATGTGGGACTATTAAGGTGAACATTCCCTTGGCTTTGTTCAAATGTGCCAGTACCTAAGGGACTAGATTGGGTGGGGGAAAACCCAGCCCAACTGACAGTTCCAATTTTGACTGGAGGCGTCGCAGAAAACTGCTGACCCATCTGTCGAGTCCCAGGTTACGTACCGCGGGACGACTGCGGTTTCTTTTGATGCAAACAAGTATATGTCTGGCACGCCCTATTTTTTGAATATTGCCACCCTGGCTTGGATTTGCAGATGCCACTTGGGCACAGGCTTTCCTCTTGAGAGGTGGTCTGCAATCCTGTTTAACCTCCCTAAGAGGTAAGAAGCCGACAGCGTTATGTTGAGCTGCTCGGTCAAGTGAAGGAGTTTGTCTGTTAGGCCCAACAGGGGTAAGGAATGGGTACTCCCTTCGTTCCTTATGTAGGCTATCAGGGTGCGATTGTCTGAGTGTACCAGTACGTGTGCACCCCTCATGTCTGCACCTTGTTGTGATAAGGCTGCATACACGGCATACATCTCCTTCACATTGGAGTGCCACTTTAGCTGGCGAGGACTCCAATTGCCCGACAACATTGTGTTGTTCAGGTGTGCTCCCCAGCCCGCGTCCGCCGCGTCTGTGGTTGCACTTTTAACCTTGCATTTTTTAGCCACTTTAGTAACTCTACTCAAGAGTCTACTAGAGGAGGTAACATCCTCTCTTGCCTTGGTCTGCCTCCTCTGAATGATTTTAGTAAAATCGGTGTTCTGCGATAGTGCAGGTGACCATTCAGTGTCGCTAAATTGGTAAAGTTTATTATACCCAGCCATTTCTGTACCTTCCGGAGACAGGCCATTTTCTTTTACAATAAATTGGTTGACATGTTATATTCAGTACTTTTTTGACAGGAAGAGATATTAAATTGGATTTTGTGTTCCATGTCATGCCTAAGTATTCTAGTTACTGAGTTGGGGTGAAAAGTGAATATTGATAATTCACTTGCCAACCCAACTTTATCAGGGTTCTACAAGCTTTGCTTGGTTTTGATTGGTTAAATAAACTATTAATAATTAATAAATGAAAATTAATTTTTATCCTTATGCCCTGTCTCTGAAGGATTTCCGCAATCCAATTGGTAACAGAAGCGAAAGAGTGAGGGGCTGATGAACGACCGAAGGTTAGGGCTGTTTACTGCAATATCTCGCCTCCATATATTATACGTAGAAAACACCTGTGGGTTTCCTTTATGCATAAATGGAAGTAGGCTTGGTAGAGGTCGATTTTTATCATCCAGTCCTGATCTTGAAGGAACAGAATAATATCCACTCGAGAAATGAGTTGGAAATGACGAGTTGAGACATGCATATTCAGTTTTCTTAAATTGAATATGAGTTGTACTCCTCGTCTGGGTTTTTATCAAAATCATCTTTGAATGAAAACCCGGTGCGGTTAATTTTAGTTTCTCTAAAATGCCCACTTCCTTGAGTTCGCTTATGACTTGTGTCATTTTTGCTGATTGCTTTGTAGCAAATCTGGTTATTATTTTCTTGCAAGGATATTGCACGGGAGGTTTTGTTAAAAAAGGGTATACAGCCCCTGGCTATAAAATTTTGAACATATTTGCTCGCCCTCAGCTGTGCTCATATCTGAACATGGTACCCCCCTTGAATATCCTGCTTTGATAGTCACTTGTCTTTATTAATGTTGGAGTTGTCATGGGAGTCTGTGAGACAGGGGAATATTTTATATGATAGTTATTATAGTAATTTTTCTCAACTTTTGATTTATTTTCCTTATCAAATTTTCTTGATTTAGAGGACTATTTAATTTTTTATTTAAGTTAGTATTATTAGTCACTAAATTTATTTTTATTCTTTAAATAACTTGGCATGTTTAGCCACACCTGGGATCTCCCCAAAGAGTATACCAGCGGAATACGAGCATCCCTATTAATTAGGTGTTTCAAACTGGGTGGAATGTTTTGAAACGCAATTTTTAAATTGACATTGTTTATTTCTTTTAGAATACGGTCACATCTAACCTCAATACATTCTGCCTATTTTGCGCAATTAACCTGCATACATGACTCCATATTTTTATATGATGGAGATAACAGACCAAATATTTCTGTAAATTTACCCGAGTTTGCATTAAGTTCCGTACCTGCATTAGAAGCCTAATCTATGACGTCCTGTAAACCATTTACTTAAATAGATTGTCGACTATGTAAGACTGCATTCGATAATCCCGCTAGTAAATGTTCAGTATTAGTTAATAATCTGTTCCCTTATTTAAATGACAGAGCTCCTCATCTAATTTCAGACCTGTAAATCTCACAATCACATCGCTACTCCGGGTAGCGAAGTGAGCTTGTAATGCTTTTTTATATCTTATGCCTTTCCAAGCTTGCGAGTTACGACTGTTGTAAATTACTGATTTCCGCTAATTTACTTGGGTCAGCACTAGGTATAAAGTTATTATTAACTTTCCTAATGACATATTAGTTGTAGGTATAAAAGAAAAAATTGTTTCGGACATCTTGGAATGGCCGGCATTATCTGAACTATTATGAGTTTTGTTACTATTTAATGCATTTAGGTATGATGGAATCTGAGCTACGCACTCTGAAAGGAAATCGACTTGATTTATTGGCGAGTCTTAACAGGTTTCGACCTGCTTCGACATCCGCCTGGATCTATTGTTTGGTGGTGGGTCCGCAAAACCCTCCTCATCTTCTGAAGATGAGGAGGAGCTGCTGCTTTCTATTGAGCTAGAGCTCCTAGCACTTCGCCCTCACTCGGGAGCGACGACTTGCGCATCGGAAGCCTCCGACTGATTCATAAGTACAAGTAGGTACTCACCTAACTGCCGCTAACGACGACACCCACACACACTACATTAAACTTATGCGATAAAGCACTTATTTCAGCTAAAAAAATAAAAAATCAAAGTAGGAACACTTAGTTCTCACTTTTACAACTTTGGAAAATTTTCGCTCCTTACGCGACGAAAATCACAAACGCTATGAAGTGAATCAACGGACGCGCGGGAAGGACGCAGCGCCCCTGCCGGATGGAATTCATGGTAACTTCAGAAATACAGAGACAAACAGGTATGTTTTTAACTAAATATGCTCCTTGATGGCAAGATCATAGACAGCTTCTTCACATAAACGCTGTGTCTTTCGACTAGGCATATAATAAATATTATTTCTAATGCAGAGCTCAAGTTAAACTGGTTGATAAACGTAAACATGTAACATGCCTCTCTTTCTATCTTGAGATATTTGGCTATACTTTCGTCTCTTTCTTTACACATAGTTCAGTGACATATTTTTTTGTAGATATCGACTATAATATCGATAAAATGTAAATTAATGTTTATAATTTGTAATATTTAAATATCATTAGTTTCCTGTCGGTCTCGGAATAGAAAGAACAACGGCTAAATGCTGTTCAAAGGGAAAATTGGTTTCCAACAAAATCCAACAACTGACTGCTTTGAATCTTTAAAAAATAGACGCCGTTCATTTTATTTTTTTAGAAAACGGTTATAAAATGCTACCATCAAAATATAATATAGATGACGTAATCCGATCGGTTTTTAAATGTAAGTAGAGGATAAGAAGTTTTTTATTTTATCGAGATCGATTATTGTCGAACAATTGAGTAATCCGCACTATGGGAGGGGCTATTGTTCTTACATTTTTGCATTAGCAAATCACAACAACGCATTTTTCTTCGTCCCCCGGCCCGCAGTGGTGAGTCGAACAAAATTGGTACATTGGCTCTCCTCAAGTGGTTAGATGCTCGTTGCCCCCACAGGAAAAAGGCGTGATGAGTGTATGTAAATATTATATATTAAAATTCATCGAAACACAAATTTTATAAAATAAAATAAATCTGCTAAACATCGTCATGTTTCACTTTCCCTTCACGTCATGCTTCACTTTCCCGCAAAAGCCCTTCGAAATGAATCTTGACGTAGACATCACACAATATCAACTAGAGTTTATTTATAATAAAATACAGAACATTGGAACATGTCGTTACGCAGCTTAAGAATGGTGACGGTCCATGGTATCTATATCTAGATCTATAACAGATAATAAAATAACTGACAGGAACATTTAATTAACAATTAACAATTTGTATCTCAAACAAAACAAGCGGTAGAATAATTGATCGATGATATCTTTCGTATTATCTCCGACGGTCCCACTAAGCATTGCAATATAGTTAATTGTAATATGTTTATAACACATTTGCGTACAATTTTTGAAAAAGTAGCTGTATCTAAATATTGCAATGTGCGATGTGTTCATTATATTCAGGGACAGGAACCTGAACCAAAAATAAGAGAATATTTTTATTACATTGACCATCAAGGCATGGTAAGTAAAAGCAACCTTTGAACTACAAAGATTAAAGAGACTGTGTTCAAACAACTTTTGACTATATGATAATATATTAAGGTATAGATTGCGACCCACACGGACGCTATATTATTTTAGATAAGTTTCGCTCATTCCAGGAATATCTATGTACTTGTTCTGAATAGTAGGTGACAGTCGGTTATTTTTTCTCATAAATTTGTCATTGATCATTTTTGTCGATGACAAATCACAGTCACAATCCAGTATTTGAGATTTTACCATAATATTGTTAAAATAGCCCAATCAGAAATCACGGGTTAGAATCTCATCTGCCATTGATTTTCCCAAAAACGTATTTTTGAGGTTGACAATTTTATCCTAATTAGGCATACCTCCCTAATTTTGGCCGGGACTTCCCAACAAGTCAAAATTTTCGAAAAACTTTCTTACCTTGTGTTGATAGAACCACAGCTAAGAAAATAAAAATTCCTACATCATTATGAAGTAAACTTTGTTGATGAACAAATTTTGGACCTACATGCTAATCTTTATTTTGTTTTAGTTATTTTTAGATGATTCCAAAATGAAAAACTTCACATCATGTTTTAAAGAAAAGAAGTTCCTTGAGTTTTTTTTTAAAAGGATTCGCCTGAATAACACAGGAAGATATCAAGAGGACTTTCCTTTTATTTCATTATGTGGAAGAGAAAGAAATTTCATACGATGTGATGATGTCCCTATAGTTTATACTAATATTGTTAACATAAACAACACTGACTTGTTAAGTTATGGATATGCTGGTGATTTACTGACAACTAAATTACTTCCTGATAAAATTTATATGTTACCTAGTACAGGTCGAGTATATCACCCTGCAGATGATAAGTATGGAGGAGTAGGGTTAGTGAAATCAAAGCTAGCAATAGAATTCAGTAAACATTTTGAATTTAATAGAAAAGAAATTCAAGGTCCTACACACTTCATATGGAAAAATAAAAAATATGAACTAGATCAAAATTGGTTTCAAGAACAAGTTTCAAAACACAATTTGACCATAAATTCTGAGGCTGACTAGCTTAATCTATAGGAATACTCTAAGTATGCAAAAACTGATCAATTTAATTAAAACTATATGATGTGTAAAAGATGAAAGGTTTCAGGCTGATAAGTAAAATATCTTTAAATTCAATGAAATTTATTTGGTAGTCCAAATATCAAATAACAGAACAATATGGATATTATCACAGGATATAGTTATGGCGAATTAAAATGATTTCTTGTGATTGAAATATTATACCTACATTTAATGTATATAAGTAGATTGTGTAAATAAATATGAATATTACTATGTACTATGTTGTTTCTTCTTTGGAAAATGCTTGAAATGACCCTGGCTGTACCCAAGATATACCTTGATTAGCACCTTCATTTGCTATTGGAGCTTTAAGCATTATATTTTTAACAGTATCATGAACATCTGGGTCATATGGCTTAAATGTTATGAAATGTTTATCTTCAGTGGGTGGGTCATCATAAATGTGGTCTATACTTAATACAACACATTCTCTTACTTTATCCATGAACAACTTTTTATGATTTTTGTACCTGAAAGGGTAAATTATTCATTTAAATTAGTTAGATTAAAGTCTTAAGGCAAGACTTGTTAATTATTATTATAACCTCTATTGGATACTCGAAAATGTATCCCAGTACTATGTCGTAATAAATTGCAGTATACTTACGCAACAGAGGCCTCTACATTGGCAGGGGCTTTAACATTTAAATTATGAAATATTGTATACACATATTTTAATATTTGCCAAATGTGATTTTGCTTTTTGTCCCACAGTGGAAAAACTTCACTTAGATTGACCACACCAGTATGAGCATCTACTGCTGGGTGGTATATGTTTGATGTAAATGTCAAAACCTGGAAAAGTTTGCGTATTAAATATTTGGAAATTAATTACAACTTGTCTGACAAAGCTGAAATTATTAAATATCAATTTAGAGAGCTGAAACTGCCTCTTGTCTACTTTTAAGAATTTACTGTGTTTGATCGAATATATTGATTCAAGCATCATCAAGGTATGAAAGATTGGTGAGTTATACTTATTTATAATGGGAAAGTATTCCTTTTAGTGAGATTTTGACAAAATGACATCTTATAAGTAATCACTCATACTTAAAAGATAGTACTACTTACAGGCACTTCCTCATCTGGAAATTTTTCTGGCAATGTTAATGTGAATCTGAAAATTCCTCCTTCGTAAAAGCCAGCTCTTACGAAAATAACACCATACCACACTGTAAAAGTTAATTCGAGAAATATAATAACTTGTTAATTTTTAACAAGAAAGAATTTTTTAACAAGAATATTAGCATAAAAATTTGTACTTACAAAATGAGTTTTCATATGATGGAATTACATATATCCCTTGCAAATTTTCTGTTTGTAACATACGGCTGAAACAAAACAAGTTTGTTACAGGTAAAATTGTTTTATTATAATAAGTAAAATATTCTCAAAATGTTTAGCAATAATTGTTATTTTTTAAGTAATAAGTTATACATAAGAAGAATTTGATGAAGAACACTAATTCGATACAAATTATAAAATTATTTTCGTTTATAAACTTACTATTCTGCCATAATAACGTATTCTTGATGGAAAATTGATTGTAATTCCCTGGCTTCTTTAACATCGTTCATATTTAATCAATAACTCAATTGTAACCCTATCTAATAATAATCAACAAAATAGATATTCCACTGTTTTACTTGAACAATTTACTTCTATTTTCTGTTGTAATTGTCAACATATCATAATAAGTAACATGTGTCATGTGTCATATACTGTCACTACATCAAGGAACTTAGATCCAATCTAAGTTCCTTGCACTACATACATGTGTCAAGCAGGGCTGCCAGTAAGCAACGACGCGATTATGCCATTTAGCATCTGAAATTATACCAAATGCGATGGTATTATACCATACTGCCATTCTATGTCAGATGAGCATTTTTTTTTTAGCTCAAATCCCTCGATTATTCGATTATCCTTGCAGAATTAGCGGACGGCTTCTTGGTATGACCTTTTTTTTGTGAGCGTCTTGCTTTTGTATCGAATTATACCAAATGATCATGGATACGACAAGGATACAATACATGCTCCAATTATACCAATTTGGTATCAAACGATACAATCTGGCAGCCCTGGTGTCAAGTCAATTTCAAATACACTTTGTAGTGATATTGACTTTCAATATTGATTCTGTGGTAAAATAATCGACTAAATGGCACCGTAGTAACACCACTCGACGCTAGATGTCACATCAGATTTTATTTCATAAGATTTAAAATTAAGGTTGCCACCGTTTCAGGTCTTACATAAAGTATTTCTCGACTAAAAGGTTAAAAAGAAAGTACCCAGCATAAAAAAAGTTGTTAATTTTTGTTTCCATAAAATTCAGAAATTCCAATTCAAAAACATAGAAACATTCTAAAATATTTTGCAATATTATTGATGTAAAATACTCTGAATTTCGAATAATCGCTTTCAAAATTACGATGTTTACTTAAGGCCTTAAATAAAGTATTTTTGTGTACTCTACAATTATGTCGTGTAAAATATAACGTACGTACTGTCGAATTCTAGTACAATACTATAAAATAAAGTACGGGTGGCAACCCTAGTTACAATAGTTAAGGTGGAAGCTCCACGCTAGCCCGCGAAATTCAAATTTTCGTACGTTTTTTGCAATTTGCCGGTCATTGTCAGGTTGTAAATTGAACAAAATATGATTCGCGCCTGTAATAGGTATTTAGTTACAGAATTATAATCATTAATATCATCAATACAACCCTCACATTGCATACAATTGGATTGAATTACTTTTTCATGAAATAGACAATCAATACAGTTATATGCACTTTGAGGGCTGTTTTATTGATTTAAATTATTATAATTCTGTAACTAAATACCTATTACAGGCGCGAATCATATTTTGTTCAATGTACAGCCTGACAATGACCGGCAAATTGCAAAAAACGTACGAAAATTTGAATTTCGCGGGCTAGCGTGAAGCTTCCACCTTAATAGGGTGTACTCCCTATTGAGTATAGTTCTATTCCTATTGAGCAGGTATAGTTAGTATCTGCGTCTAGTCAGTATAGGTCGTTTTTTTGAGACATTCAACGTCAAATCTTTATTGCGTTCGTGTAAACCTAATTTAAAAAATCCCCAAATTCGCAGGCTAAGGGCAGGCCCAGGTAGGGTTGCCAACTTTTTGTACGAGAAATACAGTATATTAAAGTCAGAAAAATAAAATGAACATTATTTTAGAAAAAGAAACAGTATTCGTTTTGTTTTTCAAAGTAAATTAAGCTAAGTAAAGCATGTAGTAAAATTACTTAAAATATCAGTGGATGAAAACAGTATTTTGTATACTTTAATAATATACTATAAAGTAATAGTAAAAAGTATAAACGAGCGGAAAAAAGTATAATACTGTTTTTAACAGTATGGTTGGATACCCTAGGTCCAGGGGGGTTAGGTTTAGGTCAATCAGAAAATAATAAGTAATTATTTTTTATTAGAGATCTAATTGGAGTCTGTTACGATTTATTTTAGCCATTTAGTAAATTAATATTCTCAAACTTAGTTTTTACTAGCTAGATATAGCATAACTATAGGTAGGTACTTATAGAATATATCGTTTTTTAAATACTCGAGGATTATTTTTAAAATAAACTCTTATGACAAAAGTAGTTGCTTATGATATCAGGTATATAGACCTACGAGGTTGCTGGTGTTTTAGAATAACCCTGTATATTATTTATATTCATATTTATTATTGGTTTTATATTTTCTTATTTAAAATTCGTTCACCAATAACATCCGTAAGGATTAAAATAATTGTAAAGATTTAGATACACAAATATCTTAGTTTGTAGCATGTTATTTGACAATGTGAGCATGTGTGTGTAATTTACATTGACAACTAACACAAACCCCGGGCTTGTGTTAGTTGTCAATATTAATCAAAGGCCTTTTTTTTCGGTAAAATCCTTTGCGAAGCCCGGAGAGACGATGGGGTGTGCCAGAATCCGCGTGAGCGTTTACTGACTAAGAATCGCGCACCAACCATGGGATTCGCGAAAGCTTGCACTACATACTTGGCGGGCTTCGATCCAGCTTTCAGGGACTCCGGCTAGGATCAATCAAAGGCCTATTTGTATTTTAAAGTAGCGCATTGCGACATTCCTTGTTCAAATTGAGCTGTCCGACTGGTGAAGTACCTCCGTCTTACAGAACACCGCAGTGAAACAACAATAGTTATTGTTTCTGCGAGTGAGTAAGGTTACAAGAGCTCGCTAGTAGAATGATGATTCTGACAGCATAGGAATGCCGGCAACGCGCGAGCTTTTCCTCCGGTGTTGCAAACGTCTATAGGCTACGGTAACCAGGCGGGCCTAAAGCTAGTTTCCCACCCTCATTACATAAAAAAAATGTACGAACGTCTCACAATACAAAACAGTTCGAGCCCATAGGTGAGTGTATAACGTCACTAATTAATAACGTTTCAGCGCGAGGGGGCGCAGGCGCCGCTCCTCGTTGCTAGGACGAGCACCTGATGATCGTCGGATCAGCGCCACTCGCCCTCAATTAGCTGGGATTATCCTGCACGTGGCGCAGGATTATCTACATTTGACAATTTTAATATAATATTGAAATACGTAGTTACTCATAGATACCTATTATTAGTTACTTGCTACTAATCCTACTTGAGATAGATTAAACAAGATTTAAAAAAATATATAAGCACGAAGAGAGTTTGTTATCTACAATGGTTATTCAGTTAACTGTAAAAGAAGGGTTTTTCTCATTCGAACGCCCGGGACCCTAAAATCTAGTATAAATATCGGCACAGCAGAAATCGTGAGCACAGATTTTAGTAGTAAAAGTTTTACGCATACATATACGCTTTTGGCCAAATTTGTTCAGTATCGGTTTACCGGTCAGAAACTATCGTGTGCAGCCTCGGCGCCCGCGCGCCCCTCGCCATCGTCATGCCGCCAAAGAGACCGAAAATTTATGGAATGCGCAAGTGAAGTTTGTGCTCACGACTCGTGCCGGTACCTACCTATACCTACACATATTCTTATATAACTACAACAAAACCCTCAATATTTATATTTGAGTTAAGTAGTTAGTTGTTTGAGTTGCTCGAATCAATAATTTCTTGACCTGAAAATTCTACAAACAAATTAGAACGTAGGTTTTCTTTACTCTCTTATACTATATAAAAGAGTTAATCATGTTTTATGTACATACGTAAAATCCATTACGAGTTTTATGACAACCGTTTTCTTCGTAGAAAACAGACGTTAATTCGAGGAAACATATGGATGAAATGGCAGTACTCGGTTTCAAAGTGCCGCTGCCCGTTGGCTATGGCGGCTTGTTGGCTATAAAACTCTAACTTTTGATGTATCTGTTCCTCAGCCCCGTCATTAATGAACGTTGTATAAATAAACAGCTTTATATGTTTTACAACTTCACATAATTAAAATTGTGAGTTACGTAAATAGTAGTTCATAGCATAAAACAGTCATTCTGACACATTTTTTCACGGTGTTTTTTAAATAGATTAGATAGATTAGTAGTTACAGAACCTATGATTTTGAAAGAGTCAAGAGGCCTTGGTATCTAACTATAAAACATGATCTGGGTCAACAGTCAATATCGCTAAGTTAGGTGTCATATTACTGTTTGATGATAAACGTACATACAAGAAATAAGCACGCACGGCCCACCCGGGCCCCCCTCTACGTACGCCCGTGGTTTTTAATCATAGTTTATAAACAACTCAAATGGCGACCAGCGTACAATAGAGGTTTTTAACTGCGTTTGAACTCTACCAACCCTCCCTTTCGCTTTTCGCCATTCTCAGAGAAGATCAATGGCTACCTATGGAAAAGCAAATGGATTGATGATGCAGTTTACTGTCTACATTTAGGCACATTGCACCTACTGTTCCACGATAATTTGTTATAGTATGTATCTGCATCATTATTTTTAGTAGTGTAAAGTATTTAGTTTAAACTCGGCAGCCTTCACCTCTCCCTAATTAATCATTAGAATTATCTTGCGAAGGTAGAAATTTAGCCAGTTAAGTTCCCTGGGTACCATA
Organism: Craniophora ligustri; assembly: GCA_905163465.1. Classification (NCBI taxonomy): domain Eukaryota; kingdom Metazoa; phylum Arthropoda; class Insecta; order Lepidoptera; family Noctuidae; genus Craniophora; species Craniophora ligustri. The sequence continues at coordinate 9,035,573 of LR990956.1, forward strand.
AAGTAAACGCGTCATCATTCACCTATTATTTTATTAATAACTCCAACACAAAAAGTGTTTATATTTTATAGAACTTATGTTTATTATTTTAAAGTGAGAGTTGAGATAACTCGGTTGGAACTAGTTTGAATGCGATACCCATCTTAACCGTAACGTAACAGGCTTCCCTAAGACACGTGAGTCGACCAGTCTCGTCTCACACTTGAGTGACGCGAGTGCACATGTATATGTCAGGCTTCCCGACAGCCAGTCAGCAGCTCACATAACTACATGCATATCATGCCTACGTGCCTACTATGTATGTAGAAAGTAATACCTAATTATAATACTATTATAATATATGTATATAAATACTTATTAATATTTAATCAGTAAGTTAGGCTATATTTGTATTCAGTAGTCTCTGTTAGACGTGGGCCTACCCTAGTGAATTAGATATTTATTATACTAATAAAATGTTATAAAATTTACTTCACAGTCCGTTCTAGGATTTTCTCCTATCGTAATTGCATTTAGAAAAATCAATTCTCGCTCTTCTAAACACCAAGGATTCGTGGCGATCCTTGTGGCCTATGTCCAGCAGTCTAACGGTTGATGTGATGGTGATGATGAAGAATTTAATAACATTTTTCAGTTGTTTCTACTTCCTTTATTCCGAAACAACAACATTTTATTTCAGAATCAGAAATAATAAGCAGTTATACTTAGGTATGACATGACACCTAGTCTCATCACTTAGATAGTTGTATGACCACTATCCAGGTAATTTTTTTACCTATTACCTACTTTTTAAAATGTTCATACTTTACAAAGACATCATACTATTTGATCAAATATCGATACATTTTCAGTTAAAAATGATAAATTTGTTTTTTTTTATTTATTTGAGCAATGCAGATTCGGACGTATGCTGCGTTGTTCCTGGTTCCTTGTTCAATAGGTATCAAACATTACGGTCTAAGTAGTTATTTAATGCATATTACCTACCACTTTAAATAAATATTCAACATAAAATCAGTTAAATGAGGTATCATAATCAAATAGGCACATAAGCCGATTCTTGGTTCCCACGGTTTGCGCGCGGATTACACGAAATGCCCTTTTGGTGCTTCGCTCCGACACTGACCTGAGCTTTTTGTGCAAAAAGAATGGCCCGATAAATCACAGGTTCATTGTGAGCCGCCTCTGGATAGCGTTCTCCGATTTATGCATTGTAAAATACCAAGATTTTTTTGTGGCATCGATCAGAGATCATGTCCAATAAAGGAGGTACCTGCTCAATTTGGACGGTCAAGGTGCCGTATGTCACAATAAAACCCTACGATAACATCAATGGTGCTGTGTCTCGTTATTGCTCAGTTCCGCGTATAATGTTGCGATATCTTACAACATAATCATAGAATTTGTTTAGATACTGTAGTGGCATCTATCTACTTGTATCTGGCGACTGTCTCATGTTATCTAAGTACGTATTCATATTTTGTTCTTTATGTAGTCTTTTTTACACGGTCTAACAATGCTGATCCGGTATGCTTTATGACTTTGATCTTTCATTCCGAATTAGGTATACAGGTACCTGCATGTCGCGGCAATAACTACTATCCCCAATCATAAGTTATCTTGTCTTAGTCTCAAAAATCTTCTCAATTTTTGTAAAATCCAAATTTACCAACAAAGTAATTAACAAACCAAATTAAACACAACATTGCGTAGGTATATGCTGCTATGGTTCTTTGGGCTATCACTGTTCTCATAAGTAAGTTCTCAACATAATATTATTGACCGACAATTAGCGAAATATAAAATAGCCAGCACTAGCGACCATTTTATCAGATTGAATTATATGAGCTATTCGAAACTACTCTGTTTTAGTAAGTAGGTTGTATCTACATACTTATGCAGATTATTTGATATACATAGTTTCTTTGTGATTTTGGATGTTTTTTTTTGTGTTGAATTAGTGTACTTACAGAGTTGACTGAAAGAGAAAACACCAAAAGAAGTACTAATTCTTTAATTCTTTATTGAAATTGTACTACAATATAGACGATATTTTTTAAACAAATTTTTAACGATTATATTAAGGATTTATGTAATTTAAATGAATACCAAACAGTGTAATTAAATTTAATAGCGTGGACAAACGTTCGATGTGTATTGTGTTTAACGAGCATGAATATAATTTCCTTAGTCGGGTAAATTGTGTATAATGAGCGAGGGCGGGTAAGGGCGTCGCGGGCGCAGCTCGATCGCTACGTTCGCGCGTGCTTCGCGACTAACATTTTGTAATTTTGTAGTATACAACCGGTGACGGCTAATTATGTCCAATTTCACTAGCGTGTAACTTCGAGGGGCTCACCCTCATATAATTAAACGATATCGAAACCTTGACATGACAGTGCTCACGACAGGTAGGTACTAGGTACTATTTGATTATTATTATTGAAAATGAAAATTATATAGGTAATTTTACCATTATAGGCCGGAAACTACCATTCTGTGCTTTTTATAAGTAATATTAGAGGGTTGTAAAGTTCTTATTATATGAAGATTTTAAATACCTATAGTGATTTTAGTGAGGAGTTATTAATGACGACGTAAAGTTATAACAATCTCAGATAATTATGTACATTATCAAATCTCTCTTAGATACTAGTGTCGGATTTAAATAGTATTTAGTATCATTGTAAACAATTTAGGAGACTCTTATCCTATAAGATAATCTCGTAGCTAAATAGAAGAACGATATAAGTATAAAAGCAAATATTACAAATGTATTATGCCTTTGAAAAGCTATTACAGTAAAAGTTAATTGTCAACTAAAAACCATCTATTCTTGAAAAGAAGTACAGTCCAGGTAATTTGTAACAATTTAAGTCCAGGAACTTGAGTCCAAATTAAGAGGTTACTGAGATGTCAAGGTCTTATGGTAACTTTTTAGACTTGTACCCAGAAATAATTATTGAATGGAAACTACCTTAGTTTCAGCACTGACGTGATACTTGAGAAACCTTATAATATGATTTTTTATTAGGACATACATGTATTGTATTATGTATTGTAATATTATATCCCACCAGCCAATACTCGCGATTTCGTCCGCGTGCAATTTAACGAACAAAAAGTTTCATACTAACTGCACCCCCGTTTTACCCCCTTAGGGGATGAATTTTCAAAAATCCTTTCTTAGTGCTCCCCTGCGTTATAAAAGGAACCCCTGTGCAAAATTTCAAGTTTCTAACCCTTATAGTTTTAGGCCCTGCGTTGATATTATATGTCAGTCAGTCCGTCATTCAGCTTCTCTTTTTATACATATAAATGTAGTTATATAGATTAATATTATAAACGCGAGAGTTTGTATGGATGTATATGTGGATGTTTGTTACTTTTTCTGCTTAACGGATTTGGAAGGAAAATTTTGCAAACAGATAGTTTATTTCCTGGATTAGCACATAGGCTATTTAGCACATAGCCGCGTATGGAAGCTAGTTATATTATATTTTATTAAAACATGAAGTGGAAAAAAATATTGCATGATAAAAATATTCTGTACGTATACAAAAAGATCATAAGCATTTGGTATCACACGAGTATAGTTAATTACAGAATACATGCAAAATAAAGAAAATCGTAACAGATACGGTCTTGACGATCTGTCCCTATATAGAACTAGTGAAGGGCTGATGATGGAGCAGAATAACACCGTTGCCTCGTTAGGAACTTTACGAAGGCACGCAGTAAACCATGTTTGGGCTCTGTTTGATATACCTAGTAGGTATAATGTGTTGCTAACAGGAGGAACATTCAGGTATAGACAGCATTATCGGCAACTTATCGATATCACATAACATGTCTAGAATCTTAGACACAAGGCCTTCGGCTTTTGCGATTTGTGACATTGGCAACATGCTCCTCTCCTGAACACTAATTCTTCTATGCGATTATGTGGATTGTTGAAGGGTTTTCTTTGATCTACATAGATCAGCTATTACTACGTCGTCTCAAGATCGTAGTCTACGTAGATCCACATAAACTTGTTTTTTGGTCAGCTCTCAGATTTGTAACCGCATTTACCATCTGCAGTGCCTTGTAATGTATGCATTATTATATTATGGCTCAACTGTATACCAGTGGAACCAGTGACGTAGCAACTAAAGAGTATATGATGAAGCTGAATTCAAAAGAGTAAATTAGTCGCGACGAAATAAACGTAGCAATAATAACATTTTATAGCCCGGGGGTTGCCATTTCCTTGAAAAGGAACTGAATTTTCAAGTTTTTATAAGGTTGTGACTAATTTAAATAACTACTAGTTAGTTTAAATGAGTACTAGTAGTTATATTCTTAATACAGAGCAGATAATGGCAACCATCGAAAGCTTTTCTTGATTTAGAGGTGTAATTTCTTTTATACTTTTTCTATGACATACAACCCTTTTAAAGTCGAGGCTGTTTATTTTTCGAACATTTCGATATTAATCTAATATTTATCTGGCTGTATCGCACACTCTTATTTAACTTATCAAAATGTAGCTCACTTACACAATTAAATCAATTGATTTTGCGAACGATTTGTTCTGGTAGGTATATATTTTTCTAAAACATGTGTAGATACATGGCTATACGTTTCTACGAGATTCATTCATTCCACAATTCGCAAAATTAGCTCGTTTGCGTTATACGTTGACTGGAAATTGAAATTTATTTTCCTTTTAGTTTTATTTTTGTTGTCTGTATGTTTGTGTGTGTAGAAACTCACTTGGTTAGTATGTCCAAATTCAGTGGATGAACGATCAATCTCAATCAATCAATTATCAATTAATTATCGAACTACTTATTCTCTTAACTGTTTGTGTATTTCACAATCTTTTTTGAACATAGGATAACAAAAACAATAGGTCATGTAATTAAAATTCATTAAAGATTTATTTACATTATTATCACAATACGTTATATTGGTATATAAAATCAACTTAAAAATAAATAACATAATATACCAAACTGAACAAGAACATTACAATTAATTTAAATTACAGCTAATCAGAATTAATATCAGTTTTAATCTAACGACAGGATTCATGGGAATACATATAGAATCGTATTAGTCAGAGTGTTTATGTTTAAGACTGCTAGTCTAGTCGTAGATAGGTACACTTGTTCTTAGGTATGTTTTATGGTATTGACTATACTAATGTATTACTGTAAGTAATAAATAATTAATTACTGAACTTGAATTATCAAGTTAGACAGGTATTTAATGATGGTACCAAAGTCTGGTTTGTAACGTAAATACAAGAAACAATCGAAAGATATACATTAATTAATGACTATTCAAGTCTACTACTATTAAGTTACTTAAAATTTTGATAATAATAAGTTACAATTATTTAAACAAATGTTTCTTGTTCTTATGTTAAGCTTGAGAAATGCCGACTAATAGTTATGTTACTGAACACAGAAGGATCGTTCGAAATGTATGTACATATTGATGGTTAAATATGTTAAATCTTACTTTGAATCATACTTTTACATTTGTATGTAAGTTCTGTCTGTTGTATACCTAACTTAGTAAGTAGATATTTCAGATGAAACAAAAATTAACAATTCAATAGCAAATTCGGGGTCATACAGGAACCCATGGATTAGAAAACAATTGAAAAACAGGATGTGATGATGAATCCCACCCTCATCTGATAATTATATGAGCATCTAAAAGTGAGTTACATCAATCTATGGTATCTAATAGACGAGAGCATTTTCTTGTAATAAATATCCTATAACAGGATATTTTTCCAATCGATAAATAGGAAAGTTACATGGAAATACCGAAAAAATGCGCTAGTCTATAATGATTTTAAATAAGGATTTGTATAAGAACTACATTTTGTCCCGTCTTATTACAAACTGAGTACCTATAGTTGTAGTCCTTGTGGGCCTGGCCGATTTCAAGGATTTGGAGTGAGCCGAATAACTTGGACTGTTTTTCCTAAACGTGATATTCATACTGCATGGTGAAGATGAGAAATTTAGTCCATTGTACTTAACATTAAATGACCAACTAACCGTTATTATGCCCACAGTTAATTGTGCATTTATATGAAGGTATCTTTTTACAAACTAGGTAGATTTCTCTATACATATCTACATTTACTTACAACTATGTAATTACTGAACTAACATTGCATATTTCGTACATATACGAGTACGTTCGACGAGTTGTTAAAGGAATAAATGCTAGATATAAGCGATTCTGTAATATAAGCATGTGTTTTAACTCGTACGTAATTCAAATTCAAAATTCAAATTCAAAAACATTTATTTCAAGTAGACCAGTATAACAGGTGCTTTTGAATTGTCAAAGTAGTAACCGTATATATACATATGTTGTACCTACCTACATTCTTCTAATTTTGAAATGTAATTTAACTTATTAACAGCCCTAAATGTTCTATTCCTTCTTTGTTTTTAACGGATCGATAATACAAATTTTACTAGAAACAGTTTTCCGAGTGCATTTAATTTTAACTTGTTATAATATTGCCTCTTTACAACTTTTACGTCCACTGCATACTACATTTAGTGTCGCGGTTCATAAAAATGTGGTCTACTTGTAAAATCAAATAGGAAATTATAAATTTACCAATTGATTGAAATACCTATTACCTCATTAGCTGCATTTATTTACCAGTTTTTGAGCAGTACTAGTAAGTAGTAGGTATTATTATTAATAACATTGCGAGCTATTTATAAGCTAATTAAAAGGTGTTAAATGAAAATCACTTATCATTCCTAACTTAGCAACTCTCCAGACGTTAGTAACGTGTAACTAAATAGATGTTTTTATTTTCGCCGTAGAAAGTTGACGGACGAATGGGCAGTAACATATTCCATACCTCTCGAAGTCCTCGTTTAGTGATATAAATTACGAGATCAGAGCGCCTTGTGAGTGTGGCTTGATGTGGACAGGGTGTGGCGGGTGCGGGTGCGGGTGTGCGGGGTGCGCGGCGTGCGGCGGCTGGCGCGGCTGGTGGCAGCGCTGGTGCACGTGCGAGTGCGCGCGCAGCTCCTCGCCGTGCTCGCGGTACGCGCGCTGCTTGTCCTCGAAGTCACGCAGCCTCTGGTTATAACGCTCAATTTGATCGCGCAGGGCTGCATCCTCAATAGCCGCTCGTTCTTCATCTAATTCCAGACAGCCGACGCCATCCAGTCGCTCCAAATCGATCCAGCCCCGCCATCTCACGCACACGCCATTCATTATAAATCGGGATACGATGTGGGCCTGATGACAAAAGTTAATGATTAGAAACGCACAAAAACATTCCACAAAAAATCTACACTGTTGGTGGCACAAGTTGAAACGCATTTATCAGTCACATATGGCTAGGAAGTGATCCACCAAAAAAGCGTACAGGTAGATGCGTCCGTTTTAGGCTGTGCTTTTAATAGGCCCAACGATATGGGCCCATTGACCCAAATTCTTGATTGACAACTAAGTATGGACAGTTTGATTATGTAGAACTAACTTGTTATTCAGAAAAAAATATTGTACAGTCCTCTCTTGTGTAGGAATAATTTAATTTAAATATTAAAACAACAGGGTAATTGTAAGTTTTGGTAACAAAGCAGAAGGACAGAGCGACATAAGGCAGACGTGTTTCGATCCCGATCGCGTGCTGTCTTTGTTCCGGTTGCCGACATCCGCTACCAACAATCTTTAATTGTGCCACACATTCAACCAGGATGCAATTTAACAAATAACAACGTCTCTTCAAGTTCTTTTAAAATATAATACTGCTAACCGACGCCTGCCGTATGTTTTTAATTAACATTAAATATTACTTATTTCACCTGCTAAAATATTACTTTGCTCAAGAATAATTTAAATATGTTTTGGTGTAATGAAGTCATGTTTGTTTTTTCCAATAGAAACAATTATACCAAGAATAATGACAGTTAATGTTAATTGGTAGAAATCCATATTTTATATCGAGTTTAATTAAGAGTATGAGGAGGGACCAGGGTGACGCCACGGCGGCCATATTGGCTGGGCGGGCGCGGCATCGGGACGCCCTCCAATCGCGACGCTTTTCCACTATCGATTTTAGGGGAAAATGGCTTTCCCCCTTTCCCAAAGGAGACATTTTTTGTGCCATTAGCGAAAATACGGTAACCCCCTAGTCACTATCACTTAAATGAGATAAAATAGAAATTCCACAGTAGCAAATATTAAGAAAAGTAATGAATATGGTAGGCTCTTAAAGAAGGTAAGTAGCCTGTTTTCAGTAAAAAAAAGCGCATTAGTAGTTTATAAAAAATATTTTTGAATATTTCCACGTTAAAATGGGTAAAAGTTCCATATGGCGCAAGTCCTTAGATTTAAATAGGTAACGTCTCCTTCAGTTCCACGTACGAAGTGTGTTGTTGCAGTTGCATTTACATAAACATAATAATTTATAATTATAAATCCAGGATTGTTGAAAGTAAGGAAAATGTTACCTAAGCTAGAGAAAGCCAAACGTCTAACAACCTGTCTAACCTCACGTAGTCATGCACATTGCACATAGGTACTCCTCAGTAATTGTTACTAGTTAAGTTTAATCTCTCTAATCTCTAATCAAACAGATTTACTGTTTGCTGCGCATCCGTGGCTCAGATTAACTGTCATTCCTCCTAACTGAAGATTGAAAAAATAGGTTGCAAATTGAATTCGAAATACGCGTAGTTTGAAGTACGCTATAATAAAACATCGTTACAAGACGAGGGCTCGTGCACACTCGAGCGCTTTGTTAAATGAACCGAGTGTAAATAAATATAAGTATTCATACAGCAACGCAGCGGGGGCCTTTGCATCATAAGGGGGCTGAATTCAATAAAATCTGGGACCAAATGGGTTCTTCTTTAATATACATATAAATATAAATAAAGTGTATAAAGAAAGAAACGTCAGATATACATATATTGCTATGGTTACATAGTCAAGATGAAAGTTTTTTAAAGGGTACGTGAAATATATTTGCTACACTTAGGTACGCAAATATGTTATAACATTGCAACAAAACTACTTTTTTACGGGTTTTACCGCGATGTATTGGTATTATTTATTTCAGAGGTTTCGGATACTTTACAATATCTATCGTCACGAGCAGACTAACCATTATTGATCAATAATATGAATAACCCGCGATAAAATTCGTGGAGTTATTTTTTTCAAAATGAACACAAAACTTTGCCCCTCTTTAGCACATGACACGCACGGATGATCGAAAAAAATAATTTAGTTAAATAAGTTTGTATGGAGAAGGATTCAGAAGGAAATAAAATTAAACTTTTTCTAAATCTAAATTAATTAGGTACGGTCAAATTTAAATATCCTAATAGTTTATGGGTAGAAAAGTACCTATCTATATTTAACGAACAAAAATTATAGAAATATTTTTTAAAGATTTTTTACTATCTTATATATAAAAATCTCGTGTCACGGTGTTTGTAGCTGAACTCCTACGAAACGGCTAGACGGATTATAATGAAATTTTGTATGTATATTTGATAGGTCTGAATCGGTCGTAGGCTATTTTGTACACCCATGTCACTCACCAGACTTTTTTTTCCAAACATTTTCTGTTTTTTTATGATTTGGCATTAAAAAATACTTATAACATTTTCAAAAAATAATCATTTTTCTACCACTAACCCCTATAATGTGGCAAAACAACGTTTGCTGGGTCAGCTAGTAACAAACAAATAATATCTACATAAATGTTACTGATGTACCTACTTACATAGGAAAGCTTCCAATGTAAAACTCTGTATCTCAATTACTACACGAAAATATGTGAAATATACATCTATCTATATTTTACAATGTTATGAATATCCGATTTTTTTAATAGAACTTAGTAGCAAGTTTTTTTACTGGAGGAAATATTTGAAGTCATATTCAGTAGGCTACTAACTACTTACAGTAACTAAAACTACTAATCACAGTGCTATATTAATCACATTTATACCTAATTAATATGTAAGAATAACACATCTGACCTGGTTAATAATGCTATAAAATAATTCCTCATCTTATGTTTTTTGTCTACACCTTCACATTAAGTACAAAGTTGTTCACATCAGTCTTATTACCTCTTCTGAATGGGACAGCCAATGATAATGTAGCTCTTAAATGAATGCGTTCACATGTTCCATCACCGTGCACATCATTAGGCGAAGCAGAGTAATTCTTTATAGAAGAAACCTATGTTATTCAGTCATCTCTGGGACTGTATTAAGCCGTACAGTGCGTGACCGAATCGTTATATGCGGTGTTACGCCTTTATACTTCATCATTAGCAGCTTCAAAGTTATTTATGTCTTAATTTTGATATGAAAATGTAGGTAGGCCGGAAGTTTCAACGCACAGGCGTTGATGACGTGCGTCCGAACAGAAGAGTGTTGATGTAGGTACTATAATGATTCATGCAGTTTCATTGTTGTTTCTTAGATTTTTACGTAATAGTATTCGCTAAATGCCCAATTGATTGGATTGGCATGTTTCGAAACAACTCAATTCTTCGAACGACTTAAATTACTTAAATATTTTGAGAGAGATTTTGAGATGTCTGATTAAATTGAAATAAAAAAATATTTAGAACATTAAAAGTGGTTTGACACGAGTGCAAGTAGGTAAGTAAGTAAGCAAGTAGTCGATACTATTATAATTAATATATAGGTACATACAAAACAACAATTCAATTTAAATTAATAGCGTCAGTCCTAGAAAGCCTTAGAAAATTGATTTTATAATAATCTATACTAAAACTAATGTAAATTTACTGCAATTATTAACTAATATGAAATATTTCAAATTAATGTTCTACTTTTCATAATCTTCATTATGAAAAGTAGAACATTCATTCTTGGTAGGTTACTACATACTATTCTTTAGTAATTATACAAACGAATAAACAAAATTATATGGCAGAGAAGCAAATAATATTACTTACAACAGTAACAATTTTTTTTTGATAACCTTGTTTGTCGTAGAAGTTTTAGGTCTACGATAATGTTTCTTAAGTATTAATATACTTATTTGGTGCAATTTTTTGGTGTTACAGGAACAAAACATAGTTTGGCATTAAGTATTATCTTCAGTTATACTGCTAGTGATAAATTCATATCATTAGTTCCTTTAACACATAGAACCAAAACAAACCAAACTAAAAACTAATATAAATGTTGTTCACTTTGTGCTCCAAATTTGTTAAATTCTATTATTTTTTTTAATTTATAATTTTACGAACTTAATATTAAAGCCACAAAAGAGTCTAAGATGGAGCAAGCAATTAAAATATCTAATAAGACTCTTCATATCACGCCAACGTGGAAAGGCTTTCTTTATTATTTAAAAATGCACATAATATAGACATATAATATAATATACATATAACCTTTCGTTTATCTTGGCTTGTATAAACCGCTGGTACACTTTATTTGTAATAAGTAATATTATTGAATGTAAAATTTGTGCTTTCAGGTAAGGCTAAGATCAAACGCACTGAGAAAACGTAGAAAATCTGTTAGAAACCTACAGAGTCGCATTTTGGTCCCAGATTAAAGAGTTTTTGATGGCATGCGTAACTGACCATTTATGTTATGACATCTGGCTTCTTGACATTTCGGTAAGACTTATAGGTACCTAATAAGGAAGACGTGAGTCATGGGTCTACTGGGATGTAGGTCTATGTAGGTATTGAATATTTGAATACTAAGTCGATATTTAATACCATTTTTACCAATGTTCCTCCCATTTTTAATACGATGTACGATAAAATGTTAACCTTATTATCAACATACATATCTTTCCTCGAATACCTAATTGTTTTTGATCGTGTCCACATTCATCACAAATATAACAGTCTGAGAAAATGTTTTTAAACATAACAATGCTATGTTAAAAACTCCTTCACATATCTAATGTTAATTTAGACTGCTATTCATAATTCCAACTTATATATGTTTATCTTTCCTGTTACGGTATTACTGCTTTTACCGAATCAATCGATATTTTACCGTATAAGGATTAATTAAAAGTAGGTTCCATACTCGTGTATGGAACCTACTTTGAACAAGTAGGTATCGCTTGGACAGATAGATTATTTTAAAAGTAAAGGGGTACCTTGCCGCTCTCTTTTTGGAAGTCACAGCCGCGGTTGTTGTACGGCGAGTGATCGAACACCAGCTGTAGGTTGGTGCCCGTGGCGGTGAAGGCGATCTCCGTGTGGCCCTCGCGGCACCCGCTCTGGAACCGCATCTGACGCTCTTCTGGTGGCCTGTCGCGGTATCCCGTGTACCTCACCTGGCACCAGATCGGTTAAATTAACAGTGGTGAATATCACTAGCTTAGAGATTATATAACTTATTGAAACCTATATTTATCCATTGTTATTAATGTAATTATTGAATGTACGTATTTAAATAATATTGTTACCCAATTAACACACAATAAAGCATTCAAATATGAACAAAGAATAAAGGAAAACGACACAAAATAACAATTACAATTGTTTTCAAATGGATGACTTAATAATTATTTAAGTAATTTTCCTGTTAACGAACGATTAAATAGTTGCACTTAATAATGACGTAGTTTAATAACTTTAGACATTTAAAATGAATAATAAGCTAATGAAGATAGGTACCTATGAATACATACCTCACTTTCTCTGCTCAGTCTTTTAAAGAGATCTTCAGATTCAAATTTGGCTTTTTGATCGGGAACTACCCGCGGCATTTTAAAAATGAAACGTGGTTTTGGCTGTTCGTATAGTCCGATAGAATCGAAAGGCAACATGCTTGCCAACGCAGCTGGATCACTCATGGCGTGCATTACACGAAAATTACAGTCGCACTAGAATACTGTCCACCATTACACCCGTATCGCGCACTACACTAACTCAGTGACACCGATGATTCAAATGTAAGAGACTGTCCGTAATACTCGCACCGTTGCGACACGACTACCTGCCACTGCGACAATCGCTTACTGACTGACTACTACCGCTCCAAGGTTGAGGGAGAATTTCCACTAGGGCGGGGCCTTCGCCTGGTGGGGATGTACGGGCCAATGACGGGGCCATGCGGCAACGCCCGACGCCTTCTCTACGCGCTTTCGGGAGCTTTCAAGCGAAACGAGGGCTTTCCCCCCTCGAAACTGTTCAAAATAAATACTGTAAATGACAAAACACATGAATTTATAATGATGGGTATTATCCTCTCTCAACTTTGGAGTGTTTTATGTATTTGTATCAGATCCTTTGTTCCTTTGTAGCGAGATAAATGTACGTTATGTACAGTTTTCTAAAAGGGAAGCAGGATCCCAGGATACGATAGAGCGCATGAAACGTGATATTTTTGAAAGGCATGAAAGCTGTTTTTACTGGATGGCCAGTACCCTAACTGTATTCCATCATGGCATACATTTCAATAAAGGGGCTTATATGTACCTACTAATTATTATTAACACTTATTGTTATTGATACACGCAGTCGGAACCGAGACTCAATATTAGTTTATACGGTAGCGTGCAATCAGACACTGTATTAAGAAGACTGTATCAATTGAGTTTACAGATTCTCTATTTATTTTAAAAGGACGTAAATTGTTCACTTAGCAGCTTATTACAAAGTTGAATAGTCAAATTCGAGTAAATACCGTTTATTTGTATAGAAAGTCCATTATTTTTTTCAAAGGTAGTAGGTATTGCAGGCTTGCATATCGTGGTGTTCTGTAGTTTCTGCCTACCCCTACAGAAGAAAGGAATAAGTGAACGAATCTATTTTAGATTGGTTATTGATTTTAATTATATTATCTATTATATCCTTACAAAAACATTTGCTCCTACCGGAATTCGAGTCCTTAGCACAGACGGCAGCCTTTAATACCGCTGCGCCAATCGAGTCTTTATAATGGTTAAACGACAGAGAAGAAAAAAATAAATGATAATAAATTTGAAAGGAATGGATCACATCCCTGCCATAAGAAGCTTACAAATGAGTCAATTTTTTAATGAATACTGTTGAAAAAATTCTTCCTTTACGAAGTCGGCCGACTGTTTAGCTGCTCTGATGACTTTATATTTCAAGTAAAAAAACTGGATTGCATAATTTTACATTATTAGAGGAATTAGATATGTTGTATACTACTTGAGCCGTGGTATTACTAAAGCAATCTTACCCTATTCATAAATCCACTTTTTTGGACTTTATCGATAGATTATTTCACCTCTACAAAAATAAGTAATCGCGATTAAGCACAGTTCATTTCAATTCAGTTTGTGTTATATAGGTACTATTGACAACTGAGTATCTATTGCTAACACTGTGAAATAATATCATCATCAACCCATTAACGTCCCACTGCTGGGCACGGGTCTCCTCTCATTTGAGAGAGATCATGCTATAATATGCCGACCTTATATAATTTTAGTCAGAGAGGTAGGGCATAGCGAGATTCCTCGGTCAAATTGAGCTGCCCGACTGGGGCAGTATCTTCGCCTTACAGAAGACTGCAGTGAATCTAAAATATTTGTATTTCTGTGAGTGAGTAAGGTTACCAAAGCTCGTTGGGGGAAGTTGGGGTTGAATATTCTGACAGCATGGGCATTCCGTTTGCAGGCAGTTTAGTAATTCCCTATTTTAAGGACACCTAAACGTTTTCTGCAGAAGTTGGCAACGCATATGCAAGCGTTCTGGTATTGCAAATGTCCATGGGCGGCGGTGATCACTTACCATCAGGTAAGCCGCCTACGTTTGCCTTTTTATCACCATAAAAAAAAACTATTTTAAATAAATACTTAATTTGTATTGCTGGCTTTTTTATCAGCAGGTAATATTCTAATTCTTTCAGTGATTTTGTTAATTCACGTTTTAAAATATATAACACAAACAATTATTATTTTTGGGAGGGAACTTTAATATGGTAATAATAATGTTAATAGGTATGTACATTATAATACAACACAAATTGATGGTTAAGATTTTCGTAAGTCCATTTAGTGTGTATTAACGAATATAGTGTCAATTAGTAGATATTGATCTAAACATTAGGACAGAAGTGAAACGTCCCAATGATTGCCGGCAAGCGAACCGTTTAATGTGTCTGTTTGGCAACAAAGCGCGGCGACTCTTGTGAAATGTATCAGTGCTGTCTAAAAGCGTCCAAACACTACAATCGGTTCCCGATAATGATCGTTAAGTGTTGGAATTGTTACTAGTTTTTATGTGCTACAGTTTTTACTGCCGTGTTCGTAGACTGTACATAACACATGACTTAAATTACAATAATCTGTAAAGTAAAGGTAAGAGAGGATGGGCTGGGAGAACAAATATGATTCGCATAAACAACATTGGCCGGCCCGATGATACTATTCAGCCTCTTCCGGAAGAGGCTGAACAGTATAGAGGTTTAGCATTGTAGGTTATGCATTGTAACTGCAACATTAGCTACAGCGTTGCTTTTCCTAATATCTTTTTTTTTATGAAACATCTACCTAATGTAGGACTTAACGTTATTTTTGTGAATGAAAAACGATTGGAATAACTTAACTTAATAATTGTAAGTAGTTTCATATAATTGGTATACAATTTAAAGTATATCTTGGCTATTTTAGATACAATTGAGAAACTAACAACTAAGTGCCTGAATAATGTCTACTTGAGTAACCATAACCATCGAACTCCTGTTTTGTCTACTCATTCCTTCTTTTACTTTGCGGGGCTTTGAAACTAATATTTGAAAGAAAGAAAGAATTAATGTTTATTCTGACATACAGCATAGTTTATGTCTTATTAATAATAAGTATAAATATATATAATATGGTTCCTCAAGGTAAGGAATTAGATAATTAATTTAAAAGTTTCATTGTGTCAGCGTTTTTAAAGTTGTTAGGTAATTATTGTCAATCTAAATTAGTAAATCCCATAAAAATATAAAATTGAGCTTAGCTAACTACACCTTTTATGAAGTAATACACTTTTAAAATTTTCTTTAACACATTGTAAATCGTCCATAAATATTTCAAATTATCTATGTACCTTCGTGTTTAACATCAAAGAGCACACTTTACTCAAATTGATCCAATAAATGTTGAACAACTATTTCAGTTCGGCACGTATCTCTATAAAGTAAGGGATGGCCACGTGGCGCGCGCGTCAACGTTTGATCTCTACGCAGGGCTTTGACAATAACGTTCGACGGACCCTCGAACCCCCGCATGTTAATAAAATTCATATCAGCGAACGTACACGTGCAATTTTTCGTAAAGCGCTAATTATTAAAATATTTCTCAACGGACGGATAGTAGTTTCCTGTATTCTATTCTGATCCTTCTAGTGTAAGGTTATAAAAAAAAATTACATTGTTGGTTTCTTGAAAGTAATATACCTACATTGCAATTACGTCAAGATCTAACAATAACAAATAAAAATGGTAAATTATTAAAACTGCAGAGCAACAAATGTGAATAGATATACCTAAGCCTGAAACCTGGCTCTCATCTATTTTACAATCTGTTCTGAGCTACGGTTCTTATATTATGTCTTGTATTTTACTTTAGGTTCTGTAAATCGGTATATCGGCAGGTAGGTACTAGGTACATATATGATTAATTAGTTAGCGTGTGTTAACAACTACCAGATAGACATTCAGCGGGCGTGACGTATAATGGCATGATTATTAAATTGTTATGTTTCCGGATGTTGTTCATGCTTAGATAAACCATAATTATTAATCAATATTATATTACATCAATTATTAGTATTAATTTAGAACATTTAAATGTGTTTAATAAATATTTTACATTTGATTTGATAACTACGAAATATTATAAATAGGGTAGGACAACCATTATTGAATATATTGTAACTGAGTGTTTGAACTAAGCTGTAACTCTGCTCAAATATAAACTAGTGTGTGGATAATTAGTGTTTTAATCTCCATAGTGCTTTACATCTCAGAAGTGGGATACTTTTTTTTTTCTTCTTCTATAATGTCCGGACCATACCTGAACGGATTGGGTGTACGCAAACGAAAATTTTGTGTTTCGAGTTCTGAACACGAGAATAGCGATTCCGTTACCGATGTCGACCCTCGGAAGAGCAGAAACAGTAAAAACAGGCACTTTGCTCCCAGTGACGCCGAGGTGATACCAAAGTTCCGACCTGACGATAATAATAACAACGTTGTCGGGTGGCTCCACAAATTAGATCAGTTGGGCGATGTCTACGGCTGGCATGATACTGATCGAACCTTTGTTATGCAATTGCGTCTACGAGACTCTGCTAGAAAGTGAAAATTTTCAACGAGTGGAGACGTATACTACGCGTGAATCTACTTGGAGACGAGGTGCTGCAAGCAATGTGCAAGATTCTACACCGATCTACCCGCTCCAGCTGAAGATATGCTACGTGTGTCGGCGGCCGGGTCACGAGGCGCGTGACTGCAGACAACAACAGCGCTGCGAAAACTGTCAGCGCAGCGGGCACACCACAGCGGCATGCTGGTTCACAGCTGGGACATCCCGCCAGCAACCACAAAAGGTTAGTCAAGTACTGCATAATATAACCTATGATGTATATGCCGATATGTATAAGAAAACTGTAATAGTGAATGGAAAGCGTCTCGTAGCTTACATAGACACTGGCAGCAATTAAATCTACTTTGTAAATCACAAGCCATAAACTTAGAGGTTAAAATCGAGCCTAGTACTACTGTCATGAGAGGGTTTGGCGGAGCATGTGTTAATTCACTCGGTTTATGTTGCTTACGTATTTTAATAGATAGTGTGATATTGGATGGAATATTCGAATCGACTAATTACATTACATCAGATGTCGATTTATTACGTGGACAAAGTATGATTAATAGTGAAGACGTTAGTCTAGTCACTTCAGCTTCTTCTATACGTTTCGTCAAAAGTAAAGTTGTACAGGATTTATTTTTGGACATGGATTTACACGCATCAGACTTTATTGAAACATTTTCAGTACGCTTAAAGCATAAGGTTAGAATACCAAAGCAAACTCAATTGTATGTTAAAGTATTTATTGACTGTTTTGAAAGTCATAGGGACTGTACATTCTTAACTCGTACAGTATGGATGCAGTTAGGAAAATTAACTTATTTAATACCTGCCGCTGTTATTAATTCGTGTCGTACCTATTTGAAGGTTATTAATTTAGGCTATACTGATGTAGTGTGGGAGGACTATAGACTAATAGCTAGGGCGGAATTAGTGTCAATACCAATAAGTGATGGGAATGAATCTAAAATACTAGCTATAGATAGCTCAGATACTAATTGTTCGCGAATTATTTTTTTAAATATCGATAAAGGTTTCCTTAGTCGTACGGAGAACGAACAAGTACTATGTCTCTTAAATAAGTATGCTCACTCGTTTGCCACAAGTACCAAGGACTGCTGAAGGTTGCACTGACCTCATAAAGATGCACATTTGCACTATAGATAACCGGCCAGTGCATTATAAGCCTTACAGATTGTCACATAAGGAAAATGAGATCGTGAAGGGTAAAGTCAAGGACTTGTTAGAGACAGGTATCATAAGGGAGTCTATGTCAGATTACGCGAGTCCTGTAGTACTAGTCAAGAAGAAGGGTGGGGACTATAGGCTATGTGTTGATTATAGGGCATTGAATGCTAATACCATCAAAGATCGATACCCATTACCGCATACTGAAGACCAAGTCAATAAGCTATCAGGCAAATTCTTCTTTACTACACTTGACCTCGCCCAAGGTTATTATTAGGTGAGTCTAGATGAGGAGTCTATACCAAAGACTGCATTCGTTACGCAATCAGGGTTTGGCAAATGCACCGGCTGTATTTTCTCGCTTAATACAAATGACAGGGAAAATCGATCAAGATATTGCACTATATCTTGATGACGTAATGTTACCTACAATATCAGTACAGGAAGGCCTATTACTCTTGGAAAAGGTTTTACAATTACTAGCATGGGCAAATTTAAAATTAAATTTGAGTAAATGTTCTTTTCTTAAAGCATAGTGCCACATACTTAGGCCATGAAATTTTAGCTGGCACCATACAACCAGGCCAAGCTAAAATAAATTGCGTTGCAAAATATAATAGGCCGCGTAATGTAGGTACACGAAATTAGGCAATTTATTGGATTGACGTCTTATTTTAGGAAATTTGTTAAAAGATTTGCAGAAAGAGGCGTTTAATACCCTTAAACAACGTTTAATTGAAAAACCTGTTAGCCATTTACAACTGCGATGCTAAAACTGAATTGCACACAGACGCTAGCAAATTAGGTTTAGGCGGAATTTTTATGCAATATCAAACTGATGGAGTTTTAAAACCAATCGCTTATTTTAGTAGGGTAACCAGCAAAGAAGAGAAACATTATCATAGCTATGAGCTTGAGACCCTCGCTATCGTTGAATCCCTTAAACAGTTTAGAATTTATTTGACAGGGATCAAAGTTAAGGTTAGACTGTGCCGCCATAAGGACGACTCTTGTAAAACTCGATTTAATTCCTCGAATCGTTCGTTGGTGGCTAACCATACAAGAGTTTGATTTGGAAATAGAATATAGGCCAGGCGAGCGTATGAAACACGTAGATGCTTTAAGTAGAAACCCTACTACAAATACAATACTCATAAGTGATTATTCGAATTGGCTAATCACTCTGCAATTAAAAGATGATAATTTACAAAATATTATTTCTAGACTTCATGATAAATCTGATTCAAATTTACCAGTCAACTACATTGTTGGCTGATAGTATATAGATATAGAACAAGATAATATACTCTTCCGAAAAACTGTTGCTGGTGAGCGCTTTGTCATCCCTAAATTAGCTAAATACGGCTTACTCCAAAAATCGATCAAATAGGTCACCCCGGTTTCGAAAAATGTGAAGGTGCTATTAAAGCTCAGTTTTGGTTTGAAGACATGACACGATTCATAAGGAAATTTATATAAAATCGTGTTTACAATGTGCGTATAACAAAGGCAATTATGGTAGGTTGGAAGGTGAATTATATCCAATTAACAAACTAGCCATACCTATGCATACCTTATACGTCGACCATCTTGGTCCTTTTGCTAAACACGTAAAGGAAATACATTCTTGTAGTAATTGATGTTTTCACAAAGTTTGTATTTGCTCGACCGGCTAAGAACTGTAGTTCTGTAGAAACTATTAGGTTACTTAAAGAAATTATTATACAGTTTGGTTATCCAGTAAGAATCATAACTGACAGAGCCAAAGCATTTACGAGTAGATATTTCGAACAGTTTTCTCAAGAAAACCAATTTAAACATATTTTGAACGCAATAGCCAGCCCTCGTTCTAATGGCCAAGTCGAACGCATAAACCGTACTTTATTAAATGGTCTTAATACTATGTCGGAAAGTGAATGCACATGGGACAATAAGTTAGATGATATAGTCTGGGGTATCAATAATACACCAAACGCAACTACCGGTTTTTCGCCGGTTAACCTCATGTTTGGTCACAAAAACTCTAGATATCTCTTTCTCTTCTGATGCACCCTCAACGTCTGAGACTCAACAAAATGAACTCCAGGCAACTAGGGAAACTGCTAAGCTCCGTATAGATAGAAACATGACTACCATGAAAGCGCGATTTGCCAGGAACCGTAAGATATGTACTAAGTATAAAATAGGCCAATTAGTTCTTTGGAATGGGGGTATAGCTAGAGACTCTGGTACTGGCGTTACTAGGAAGATGAATGGATTATACAAGGGTCCATACAAAATATCTAAGGCCGAACACTCGTTAGATCGATATACTATTTCAAGTATAAAGGGTATGAAAGGCTATAGGAAGTTCAGTGCTGTAGTTCGGGGTGAAACTCTACGTCCGTACAAAACAATGATATCTGAGGATGATAGCGCAGGCAGTGATCGAGAAGTAGATAGGGATGATTTGATTGATCTTCTTCAAAGCTAATAGATCTTTAAATACCAGTATTAGATCATACCATGTATAAAATAATACTAATTATATGACTACTGAATACTTTGTGATAAACTCTTAATAATCATTTAAGGACGGCTATGTGATCAAGTCCATATAACTACAGGTTGCTGTGTGATAAACTTAAAAATAGGACGGCTATGTGATCAAGTCCATATAACTACAGGTTGCTGTGTGGTAAACTTAAAAATAGGACGGCTATGTGATTAAGTCCATATAACTACAGGTTGCTGTGTGGTAAACTTAAAAATAGGACGGCTATGTGATCAAGTCCATATAACTACAGGTTGCTGTGTGATAAACTTAAAAATAGGACGGCTATGTGATCATGTCCATATAACTACAGGTTGCTGTGTGATAGACTTAAAAATAGGACGGCTATGTGATCATGTCCATATAACTACAGGTTGCTGTGTGATAAACTTAAAAATAGGACGGCTATGTGATCATGTCCATATAACTACAGGTTGCTGTGTGATAAACTTAAAAGTAGGACGGCCATGTGATCATGTCCATATAACTATAGGTTGCTGTGTGATAGACTTAAAAGTAGGATGGCTATGTGATCATGGCCATACAACTGCAGGTCGCTGTGTGATAGACCTAAAAGTAGGATGACTATGTGATCAACTCCATATAAGTATAAGTAGCTGCGTGAACAAGTCTTAAAAACAGGACGGCTATGTGATTAAGTCCATTATATGTTTCGGTATCTTATTAATCTGTAAATAAATCTGTGTGTCATTAATAAGTAGCCGCTCCCCGTGTGAAAAGTATAAACAATGACACAACCATAAAATGTTTGTAGGTATAATAGTATACAAAGTACTGCTCTGCTTCCTTTTCTGTTTCAGAACCTCGGGTTCGCAACGGGAGGAGACAACGGTGGTCGTGGGACACTCCCAGTACAGGATGGCCGAGTGTTAACAACTACCAGATAGACATTCAGCGGGCGTGACGTATAATGGCATGATTATTAAATTGTTATGTTTCCGGATGTTGTTCATGCTTAGATAAACCATAATTATTAATCAATATTATATTACATCAATTATTAGTATTAATTTAGAACATTTAAATGTGTTTAATAAATATTTTACATTTGATTTGATAACTACGAAATATTATAAATAGGGTAGGACAACCATTATTGAATATATTGTAACTGAGTGTTTGAACTAAGCTGTAACTCTGCTCAAATATAAACTAGTGTGTGGATAATTAGTGTTTTAATCTCCATAGTGCTTTACACGTGATAAACATGACAAATGTAATAATGGTTTAATTACCATTTTTTTATTTTCCTTTCATATATATATGTCTGTTTCCATGGACTTTTTATTTTATTTTTTAAACAAACTTCGTGAAAGTTCACACAAAACTTCATATTTTAAATAAGTATATCTCAGAATTGGATAACAAGTGAGTTGAATTCAGAAAAAAAGAATACAGTGATGAAGAATGAATGGATATTAAAGATTGCATTAGTAGGTACCTCTTTCAGAATGTACGTATTATGGTTTGAGTTTCTATTTAATTATCAAATATGTTTGAATTAAACATTAATACTACTTATACATCGTTTCAGTTTCATATTAGTAAGTAGGATTTCGTGCAGTAAATAAGTAGTGACAATTACAATATTAAAAATGTGTCATTGATAACGCAGTTCCCACAAAATAATTCTCACGCCCACCAGTGTTAATATCATCATTGTCTATATAGGTGGAACCTGATAAAAAAACTTATTTCTAAAGTTTAAAAAATACTTACACTATTTAAATAAATAAAGCCTATAACCAATTTCCTTTAATGAAGTGTCATCACGTGTAGTTTTTTAACCAAGTCCCAATGAATACGTCGTTAGAAGTAGAAAGTCTTTAAAAAGGTTCGTAGGTACCTTTAACTTTAACTTCGGGATCTTCAAGGCGGGGGAGGAGTGAAATACATTATTTGAGCTTGCGTGCTACATCTATGGCTGCGTTGTCACTTGCCTACCATCAGGTGAGAAAGTGAGATGCTTTCAAACTCTCTCAATTTCAATAAAAACAAAAACAAACATAAGGTCTGACAGGATATGCTAGATATTATAACAATACGTTACCTCAAATTTATCCGATTACTTATCATTTGTTTATTTCTCTGTAACTTAATATGTAATATAATTATATAGATACTCACTCTAGCTAGATAATGAGATACTCACTGCTTTTACACAGTTTTTTAATAACGTAAAACTCCAAGTCTAATTGTAAACAATAGATATTATTTCTCTTAAAGATAATTTGAATGTGAAAAAGGCAATAAGCCGGAATAGAGGCTCTAAAATATTCACCAGAGATCTGTCTGTAGGCCAAAGTTAGTTGACAAAGCTGAAGACCGACGATGGTAGAATCGTGTCATCCAAACCTGAGTTGCTCAGGGAGATCGAGGGGTTCTATGAGCAGCTGTACACTTGACATAAATCCGTCGCCAATCTAGCGGGCGATCCAAGAGCTAGATTAACCTGGCACTACACCGAAGATATCTCTCACGTCAGCCTGTATGAGATTCAAATGGCTCTCAAACAGCTTAAAAACAACAAGGCACCGGGTGATGACGGAATTATAGCAGAGTTACTGAAGGCGGGTGGAAAACCAGTCCTCATGGCCCTTCAGAAGCTTTTTAATTCAGTCATCATCAAAGGAAAAACGCCGCAGGCATGAAGCAGAAGTGTGGTCGATTTGTTTTTAAAAAAGGGCGATAGGACATTTTTGAAGAACTATCGCCCTATATAACTTCTGAGCCATGTCTCTAAAGTTGTTTTCGAGGGTCATCACAAACAGAATCGCACGCAGGTTCGACGACTCCCAGTCTCCCGAACAAGCCGGTTTCCGAAAAGGTTTCAGTACCATAGACCACATACATACGCCGCGGCGGGTTATACAAAAGACTACAGAGTATAACCGGCCCTTATGTTTAGCGTTTGTGGACTATGCGAAAGTCTTTGATTCGATCGATACTTAGGGCGGTAGTGCAGGCTTTACAGCGGTGCCAAATCGACTATCGGTACATCGAAGTGTTGAAGTGTTTGTACAAAAACGCCACTATGTCAGTCCGTCTACAGGAACAGACCTCAAAACCTATCCTCTTGCAGCGTGATGTGAGACAGGAAGACGTTATCTCTCCTAAACTGTTCACCGCTGCAGTGGAGGATGTCTTTAAGGTTCTGGACTGAGAAGGACTCGGCATCAACATTAACGGCGAGTACTTCACGCACCTTCGATTTGCCGACGATATAGTCATCATGGCTGAGACCGTTGAACAGCTAAGTACTATGCTCAATGACCTCCACAGAACTTCGGAAGGTGTCGGTCTTAAGATGAACATGGACAAGACCAAAGTGATGTTGAATGTCCTTGTTGTACCGACTCCGGTGAAGGCCGGAAGTTCTGTCCTCAAAGTTGTTGACGATTATGTTTACCTTGGACAAAATGTCCGGTTAGGTAAGTCCAACTTAGAGATAGAGGTCAATCGTCGAATCCAACTCGGCTGGGCAACGTTTGGGAAGCTACGCCAAATCTTTTCGTCACAGATAGCGCAGTGTCTCAAGACGTCTTTGACCAGTGTGTGTTGCCAGTAGTGCCTTACGGCACCGAGACGTGGCCGCTTACAGTGGGCCTTATAAGTAAGCTCACAGTCACTCAGAGAGCGATGGAGAGGGCTATGTTAGGAGTTTCACTACGTGATCGAATCAGAAACGAGGAGATCCGTAGAAGAACCCGGGTAACTGACATTGCCCGAAGAATAGCCAAACTCAAGTGGCAGGGCACATTGCTCGAAGAACGTATAGCCGTTGGGGCTAGAAGGTTCTCGAGTGGCGACCGCGAACTGGAAGACGCAGCGTGGTTAGGCCTCCGGCAAGGTGGACCGACGACCTGGTAAAGGTCGCTGGAATCCGCTGGATGCAGGTGGCCCAAGACCGGTCGTTGTGGAAATCTTTGGGGGAGGCTTATGTCCAGCAGTGGACGTCCTCTAGCTGATGATTATTTCTCTTTTGTAAGGACTGTTTGTTTCTTAATAAATAAATGAAACGTATGCATGACAAGATGTACATACGAATGGGGATGAAGCAAAAGTGTTATGCAGAGATCGTTGCACATGGAATCTGTACTTTGAAAAAAAAGGCGTGAGTGTATGTATATAACAATACATAATATTTTTATTTTACACGTGACCTCCATAGATTTAATCGTTTTATTATAATTATAAATTCAAAGGGGTATAAAAAGAATACATTGTATATATACCTATATATGCATAGCATCACGCCTGTCAACCCCGAAGCAGAGGCACATCCACAGTGAGTACCCACATTTCACTTTAATTTTTTTCAATTTCACCATGTAATAGATGGCGAGCCTATTGCCATCAATCGGGTACAAATCCAAACTCCGAGCTGCTACTGAGAATTACATAGATAAACCTAATACCATTATACTGAACCTGTGTTTGATTCACAGATTGAGTAGGACCTAAGACCTCTTACTCAGTAGGTAGTCTCATTTATCACCACTGGACTAACATTCATTAGTACCTATAGAATCATCATTAGGTTGTCTCATATTCCTTCTACGTATGTACTGTATTTTACTTTAGCTTCCCCGGTCCGACTTCACACTGCTAGCACTAAGTATGTACCGTACCGAGCGATCCTAGAAATTTTATATCTATATATAAACACTCTATAAACTACTTTTAACTAAACAAATATGTTTATGAATTTGTTAATATTTTTTTTTTTTTAAATTGTGTTATTTTTAGCCTGAAACACAGGTTTAACCTATGTAGTTCAGGGATATCATAAGTAATCTTTTATATTTAACTAGCTAACCCAGCAAACGTTGTTTTGCCACATTATAGGGGTTGGTGGACTACCCCTAACTTTTAGGGGGATGAAAAACAGATGTTGGCCGATTCTCATAGATACCGGATAAGCACAAAAAATTTCATAAAAATCGGTCAAACCGTTTCGGAGGAGTATGGCAACGAAAACTGTGACACGAGAATTATATACTATATATTAGATTACTAGATACCTATTGTCATATGTACATCACTTTTTATTTAATTAACAAACAAAGTATTATTATTTCTCTCCTATTCAAATGCAACGTTGCAATTTAAGCCAGCCTATCGACTCTTCGAGTTTTGAGAAAACAAATAGACGGAATTTTTATTAAATATGAAAATGTATTGATATATAATATTTTTAATTCATCCTTTTATCCCGACGTTCCTTTTACAGAGACGAGAGAGACGTTCCTTTTGATGCAAAATGTAAGAAATCGGTATGTTTACAAAAGTTTCACTGACAGCTATTTATATTTATGTACAATAGCTAGTTAGTATTTTATGATGTAGTTAATATATGATAACAAAACAACGTAAACCACATCCTCTTAGATAAGTAAATTTGTTTTAATGATTTGACGTGCAGAAATAGCTTGTTTTTGAATACGATATTATTATGTAGACAATATCACTTCCTATCTAAAGAAAAATATACATTTTCAATTCTTATACTCGGAAAGTAGTGTTTGTTTCATCCGAGTAGCGAGTTGAAAATGCTTCTTCCCACCCTTGCCTTGGGCGGGAAAAACTCATAGTAAATGCTTTCCTCCCTAGGGTGGGAATAAATTTAAAAAATAGAATTAAATTTGGTTATGTAGTCGGCTGTAAATAATCTTACATAATTAAGAAAAAAATGCTGCAGTCTTGTGAGTGTATAAACGTATAAAAGGCCAGTGTGAATTAAAAAAAACGAATGCAGCGACGCGGTGTGTTCCATAATTAAAATTTGAAATAGACTATGTATATAATTTAGCGGTATACTAACTCTGTTACAGAGTTTACATTAGCTTACAGAGTTAGTATCTTTATTAAAAATGAGTTCAAGTGATTCTGAAATGATGACCCCAGATTCTGTTAAAAGACGAGGCAAATACAGTAATTGAAAATCTTTCGCCAGAAATTTCTAAGGAAAGATACATAAATACATTACAATGACTTTATGAAGTGGTGAGCAGATAAGAAAATATAAACATTTCAACAAAAAAACGACTATTTTTACTTTCCTTATATTTGAAATGAAAAGTAGAGTGCTTAACACGGGTGAAAGACATCAATTCCTACTCGGACTATAGCCGCTCTCGCTGCACTCGGGCGTCTAAATACCTCGTATGGAAATTGATTCCTTTCCACCCTTATGTAACAATCTACTATAGGTACATCGAAGCATTTGTGAATCTTTATTTTATTTTTAAACTATAAGCAAAGTTGCTCAGTTTAAAGTTCGCGTAGCTACCGCGTAGTCGCCGAGTAAACACTGTGTAGCCACCGCGTGGGCACTGGAAAGCATCCAGTAGAGACCTATATGGCGCAATACCTATATGGCAATCCCGCATTTCGCATTAAAATATTTTTAACGCTGAGAAGTGACAATTATTCCACTTACATAATTAAATTATGAGCCAGTGCATTTATAATATTGTCTTTGTAATAATTTATTAGACTAGACAATCTAGGTGCTTTACTGTTGCAAACATATCATTCATATTGTTCACATGTCTAATTGTGTACTGAACAAATGTTCCGTATTTCTCACCTCGTCTCTCTGGTAGTACAAGCTTTTTACGACCATGACCAATAAATCAAAGCTTTGTTACTTGCCGACTCATTTACATATTTACATAGTGACAATGACCGTGGAGACATTTAATTAATTGATTCATAAACCTTTTCATAGTTGTAGAGCAAAAAGTCCGCATTGACCCCTGAATAAAACAAAAAGTACACAATAAAGAAAAGGGTTACAACGTGTTCCCATTAACATGTATTTTAATGTGAGGCGCGTTCGGCCAGTTGAGTCATTTGTTACGATCTTTTATTTTATTGCCACCCTTCCAAATAACGTTTTTTGTTCCTTAATTTCTTTACTAATTCCGTTTTGAAACATTTTACTGTACGTGCTGTTGTTCTTCTGCCACCTTGTTGCAGTCACGGTTGATTATATTGATTCCCATTATTATGTTCACAACAAACTTTTACTAAGAAACAAATAAAAGAGTTCAAAGAACCAAAGACCTTTTAAACTGCTAATCCTGCTGATTTTTAACTCTCGATCTTTCGAATATAAAGTATATTAATGTAATTTGAAACTCTCTTAGAGTGATGATAAAATACTTGCAACTTAATGTCAACTGTCTTTATTATAATATATTCTTTACACTAAATAAATACCTATGTTTCTCAAGCAATAACGATTATTAGAATTTTATAACAATACGATTTAATAGATACTCAGATTAAGCATAGGTATTTAAGTTATTATGAGTGTACAGCACATTAATATGACGCGGCAGGCATGTGCAAATTCAAAAGTTATGGCAATTTCATTACAGCGGCCGGCTGCAGACGGATCCCGCGGACGGTCGACACTCGTAAACTGGCAAAGAAGCCGTCAGCCGTTGTTTATGCGAGCAATTCCGGTCAATGCTTTGTCTTTCGCCGCACGGCCTTCGGACGACACCCTAATAAAAGGCGTGGCAAAAAATGCCCTAATGGGTCCTGGTCCTATTTCAAAGCAATAAAATGCAACAAAATTAGCCGTTGTTAAATTTAGAACTGTAAACGTGTAAACTGCAGATATAGTCCCGGACGGGCCTGACCGGCTCGCCGTTTATACGGACTATTGTTTTACAGGCGGGCGTGACTTTTAACTATTGTTAATAGTTTATTTTGTAATAAGGGTGCAGCGACGAGCGGCGCCTCTTACAAAATGTTTTGTTTAGGGATACCTGCCAACATTGCCAACAAACCGTAACAATGGCGATTTCACAATCGTTAGGTACAATATTTGTAGTGAAATAACTTTCTTTTTAGTTTAAGTACCTGCCGTTATAATCAAAAGGCGAAATACCGATAAATTGATAATTTGAGCATGCATTGCCGAGTCATAGAAATAGAACAGCTGTCTCAAGTTCGCATCTTATGAACGGACTTCAAATCGATGGAGTGTGGGTAAAGTTTGCCAATCTGTATTTAGCTAGCTTGGTATTGATAAATCTTCAGGATGTAATATGGTTTTTAGTATGCCACTATTTATTAGAGCTGTCATTACAAATGATCATCTAAATTTAAGAACACCGGGGACAAATTATGATAAAAAGATTATCTTATATAAGGGGCTGCACTCTATAACTCCATACCTAAACTAATTAAGGAATCATAATCACTTCCAACGTTTAAAGTTTTAAAGTTTAGTTAAACTTTTTTATATTTTACTGTACTATCGAGCGAAACTGTCGCTTATCTTAATTATTATGTTTTTCCTCATAGAAGTGAATAATTGTATTATTTTTGAAAAATTTAATATCTTAAATCGTGAATCGCACTCAATACTTAATATAAAATATTCGACTTGAATCAAATGCACATGCTTTGTGCTTGTGTGGAGCATGTATATGAGTCATAGAGAGTTCGCATTGAATACTAATACTACGCTATCTGAACCGGTTCACTTAGTTCCGTTTACCTCGCCGACTCGTCGTCATCGATTGTCCGATATATGACGTGCAAAGAACGCGGGAAGTTTCTTTCATACCATTGACATGGCGTTTATAGAATAGTTACATTAAGCAACGTGGCTGGTTTTTCTATTAATGTATTTGCAGATATAATTGTTTAGCTATAATAGTGACTCATGATAGTCAGTCGAATTTACATACTAGTCTTGTATTTCTAGGGAGCTCACCAATTCCACTTTAAAACACTAATACCTGCCTGCGTAATTGGGTATATAATGTATATACAAGTATTATACTAATCATCGCAATTATAATCGTCCGGCACAATAAACTCAGTGGCTCGCGTTAGCTTTCTATGCCACAGGTTACAGGTTTGATGTTCCCACAAAGAGTGCACTTTGTTTCGGATATGGTTATATGAACTGTAATCCATATTAATCATCTCGATCGACATAATAGTTTGATAATACGAGCGTACTCTAAGGGACAGTCAGTATAATTAAAAAATCAGTATTATTGGTCAAAGCAGTGAAAGTGAGCACGTTCACCACAATATTTGTTCGTCACAAGCACAACTTTACAAGTTGGTGTATGTGTGTACGGTAGTCAGCGTGCAGCCGTATTTGCGTTTTGGAATTCCCTGCATGGCATGTCCTTGTTGATGAGTAGGTAACGCTTATTCATTGTGCCATTGACATGAGCTATTGTATGTCAATGATCTCGCATGACACCATACTAATACGTGACTCCTAAAACGTTTGAACTCAGGAACCATGGTTCGATGGATAAAACGGAGAGGTTTGCTAGTAATTAATGTAATCATAATGTTTGCAAATTTCTATATTCTTTTTAATTTAGCTTTTATAGAAATACAATCTATGTAATATAATTCTATAATTTTTATATATAACATCTGACTAGGTAAATAGATAGCGACCTGGAAATACCAACATTGGAGGAATTTTAACCATATCTATTTGCATAACTGTTCATGAAGATACCTATGTGTATCTGCGAATCCAACGAGTATCGACTACTTACCTATTACATCTTATAGAACTTTTGTTCTTATACAAGTCTATTGTAATGCTTTTCGAGAATCAACTCGGCTTCTCCCTCTTAAATATCTACGCCATAGATTTCCAAGAGGACTGCTTACATTACACATAGTTATATTTTACGTCTCCGAGGGAAGCAATGATGTCTACGTTAAAATGTGGACAATACTTGAGGAAGTGCTTGGCAATAATAAATAGAACTACATACGAGATCTTTAAGTTATGACAGATACTTCGCAAATCTATACACCGTCGACGTTACGGCTTAACCCTATCTATCTAGAGATACTTTAATTTTTAAAAATACCCTTGTCCGCGTTTAAAAAATAGCGCAATAATGTCGTTTTCTTGTGAATTCCCCGTGAGATTTTTACATAATTGGATATAGCTATATCGAACGAGGCTTTTGCAAAATACCGGTTTCGATCCGGTTAGGTCCGTTTTGTAACAGTGGAACTGACGCATTGAATTCGATATTAATCATCTAATATTACACATAGATATGTAAACGCATAAAGTCGTTTATCCTGACAGACTGACAGCCATATCTCTAGATATGGCTGTACTTAGATAAATCAGTCAGCAATTTGGAACATAGGTACCTAATACCTATTATCTTTTAAAATGTGAGGCACGCGCAGATAATATTTTTGTAAATTTCAGCTTTAAAGTAGGGTAATACGGGCGAGGAAACCAGGGCGATGTCGCGGGATACTATTTTACTCACATGTACGCAAATGCCAAGAAAAAGACAAATAAATACTATTTGTTTTTGTGCGAGAATAGAACCTGCAGCAAGTGGAGTAGAAGCAAATGCCACTGTGCCAATCCTAATCCAATTATTGCCCATAATAAGTAGTAATACTATTGAAGTAGTTAGTGGATCTGTTATAGGCATAGCTACAAAGAAGTAAGTAAAGCTGCAGGCCGCTCTTTGTGCAATATAAAGTACTTACACTTACTAGTAAGAAGCTGGAAAATTTGTGAGAAACCACTCATCTCTGTTCCCACTAACAAAAAACCAACGTTCACAACAACGCAGTACTAGAAACCCAAATAGATTAGCCTTACCTAACTCAAAACCATGTTCCATTCCGGACCCTTAGTCATGTGTGTCAAAATATATAATAAGCTTCCAAACTCTATAAAAAACACAGAGTACAACAATAAATTTAAAAATAGCATACAAAAATATCTAAAATCAAAGGCATACTAAGTACACCCTAAAGGAATTCTTTGATGATAAATAAATAGTTGGGAGAATGCAAATAATATATTTTTACTTAACTAAATACACTTATAGGTACTACTTACACATACAGCACTACACTCATCAATCAATCACACTATACCTACCTACTACTACTTATGTCACCGATAGGAATACTGATAATTTAATTAGCAAAATATATGATTATGATTAGGTGACAAACCCCAAATATAGGTTATTACAGTACGTTCATTTGTATAAATAGCTTGAGTAAATAAGGAAAAACACAATTATTGGCCACGCTGGACTTTACGCGTTTCTTAGAAGTGCTCGTAGTCGGCGCGCCAAGCCTCCGACAGACCTCGACAGTCGGTTACGTCAAGTCAAGATCGGAAATTCCTCATCGTGACTGTCTATTTTGGGGCAACGCAACGCTCACTAGCACTGCTAGTTAGTGGCACAGATTGTTAAGTAAATAAAATCAATCGCGGTGAGTGTATCTGTATACAGGTGGATAATGTACTTGTTTTGCGGGTTTTACCGAGCACTAGAGGAGTATAGGTACCTATCTGGGAAATTAGGAAATATGGGTTTTTCACATAAAAGTAAATTACAAGTCTTAGACAGTACCAATAACTACGTCAATAAAAAACGGATTTCACTAGTTTAATCGGATTTGTTGTTATCGAGCATAAAATATCATTAATCAAAGGTTTTTTTTTACTAAAGCAGTCGCTTACACGTTATTACATAAAGCTTATTTTGTTGTGAACGGACGGCACCGTTTATAAAACGTTATCTTCAAATGAACACAATAACAAGTTTAATAATAGGAGTGATTAATGTGCTCACAGGATGACGCGCACTTTGCGCCGAGGGTTAAGGGAGGCGCGAACACGACACTGCGCAACTCTGCAGTCCTGCCCGCCCGTCCCAAATGACCAGACATTATTTAATTGAAATGGAAGTAAAAGGGTGACAATTGTAATAGAAAACAGAAAAAAGGGTTACGTTTTTGCGGAACGACGCGATGAAATATTGCGCCAGCCGCGCATTGTAACATTTGTTCCTTACGACCTATTTAAATAAACTATATCAAGAACTATAACATGTTTACGATGCTCACATATTAGTGAGCAGTGTTAAACTGACATGATCCAATAAACTATTTATAAAAATCTTGTATAATAATGTAAATAAAACTATTATGAATTTACGGATTGTATCGTGGTATATTAATAGGTATTATTTTATTGGTAGGCCAGATATACTTATTTATTTATAATTTTTTTTAATGATAACAACAAGTGAAATACAAATAACGTATTTAAGATCAATATTAAAAGAAACTATAAATCACAGTTTAAGTTGCGCGTTGTTTACCTACTTGTTTGACTTAACTTCTTGTAAGGCTGTTTGTGGATAAAAGAAGCAGGATCGGGCTTGACATTTGCTAACTAATGATTTCGTGCGACAAAGCTTATGCTCGCTCCCTGTCAGGAGACTTCTAAAGCCCTTTGTGATCAGAAACTTTTAACACTTCAATATTTGATTTGTGCGAATTTGCGACATTGACAGAAAAAAGGCGATTGATATGTCACGTTTTTATTGTTGTTTGTATTGCTACCTGGAACTAGTAGATCAAAAAAAATAAGGGTAGTTCGCATTGATATTACGTCGACAGTTTACGAGCCCTTCA